>CM039676.1:499289210-500657454 GCA_022496015.1 Hordeum marinum | reverse complement strand
GTTCTAGGAGCAGAGATTGTGATCTCAGGCTCGTGCCTTTGTTGCGAGATATGAGATCTCCAACAAGATTCTTTGCTCGTAAGATGAAGGAGAATAGCTCAATCGTTGAGCATGTACTCAGATTGTCTGGGTACTACAATCGCTTGAATCAAGTGGGAGTTGATCTTCCAGATAAGATAGTGATTGATATAGTTCTCCAAGTCACTGTCACTAAAGCTACTAGAACTTAGTGATGAACTATAATACACCAGGGATAGAAGTATTGATCCCTGAGCTGTTCGCGATGTTTGACACCGCGAAGGTAGAAATCAAGAAGGAGCGTCAAGTGTTGATGGTTAATCAAACCACTAGTTTCGAAAAGGGCAAGAGCAAGGAGGGAAACTTCATGGATAGCAAGTCAATTGCTGCTCCAGTGAAGCAACCCAAAGTTGAACTCAAACCCGAGACTAAGTGCTTCTATTATGAGGTGAGAGGTCGCTGAAGCGGAACAACCCTAGATACTTGGTAGATAAGAAGGCTGGCAACATCGACAGAAGTATATTTGATATACGAGTTATTGATGTGTACCTTGCTAGTACTCCTAGTAGCACCTGGGTATTGGATACCGGTTCGGTTGCTAAATGTTAGTAACTCGAAATAAAAGCTACGGAATAAACGGAGAACTAGCTAAGGGTGAGGTGACGATGTGTGTTGGAAATGTTTCCAAGGTTGATGTGATCAACATCGCACGCTCTCTCTACCTTCAGGATTAGTAACGAACCTAAATAAATGTTATTTGGTGTTTTGCGTTGAGCATGAACATGATTAGATCATGTTTGTTGCAATACGATTATTCATTTAAGTCAGAGAATAATAGTTATTCTGGTTACATGAATAATACCTTCAATGGTCATGCACCAAGTGAGAATGGTTTGTTGAAATCTTGATCGTAGTAGTACACATGTTCATAACATTGATGTCAAAAGATACAAAGTTAATAATGATAGTACCACATACTTGTGGCACTGCCGTTAAATGTCATATTGGTATAAAGCGCATGAAGAAACTCCATGCTGATGGATATTTGGACTCATCGATTTCGAATCGGTTGAGACATGCGAACCATGCCTCTTGGGCAAGATGACTAAAGGACCCCGTTGGATGGAGCAAGCAAGTGATTCATTGGAAATGATACATGTTGATGTATGCAATCTAGTGAGTCTTGTAGCGTGCAGTGGATATCGTTATTTTCTTACCTTCACTGATGATTTGAGTAGATATAGTGTATATTTACTTAATGAAACACAAGTCTGAATCGTTTGAAAGGTTCAAGCAAATTCAGAGTGAAGTTTAAAGATCATCGTGACAAGAAGATAAAAATGACCGCGATATGATCGTGGAGGTGAATATCTGAGTTACGAGTTTGGCATACAACTTAAGACAACGTGAAATTTGTTTCACAACTAACGCCACCTGGAACACCATGCTGTGATGGTGTGTCCGAACATCATAGTCATGCTCTATTGACATAGTGCATACTGTGATGTCTCTTATCATATTACTACTATAATTTTTGGGGTTATGCATTAGAGACAACTACATTCACTTTAAATAGGGCATCATCTAAATCCGTTGAGATGACACCGTGTGAATTATGGTTTGATAGAAACCTAAGCTGTCATTTCTTAATGTTTGGGGCTGCGATGCTTGTGTGGAAAATGTTTTCACATAATAAGCTAGAACCCAAAGCGGACAAATGTATCTTCATAGAATACCCTAAGAACAGATGGGTATGCCTTCTATCTCAGATCCGAGTGCAAAGTGTTTGTTGCTAGAACTGGGTCCTTTCTCGAGAAAAAGTTTCTCTCAAAAGAATTGAGTGGGAGGAAGATAGAACTTGATGAGGTTGTTAAACCTTTGTTCAACCAGAGAGTAGCGCAGCGCAGAAAGATGTTTCTGTGAAGCCTACGTTAGTTGAAGAGGAAGTTAATGATGATGATCATGAAGCTTCAGGATCAAGTTACTATCGAACTCCGTAGGTCGACAAGGATGTGTACTGCTCCTGAGCGGTACGACAACTCTGTCTTGGAGGTCATGTTGTTGGACAACGATGAACCTACGAGCTATGGATAAGCGATGATGGGCCCGGATTCCGACAAATGGTTGGAGGCCATGAAATCCGAGATAGGATCCATGTATTAAAACCAAGTGTAGACTTTGGTAGACTTGCTCGTTGGACGGCAGGTCGTTGAGTACAAATGGATCTTTAAAATGAAGACAGACACTGATGGTGAATGTCACTATTTGTAAAGCTCGACTTGTTGCAAAGATGTTTGTGACAAGTTCAAGGAGTTGACTACGATGAGACTTTCTCACTCGTAGCGATGCTAAAAGTCTGTTGGAATTGTGTTAGCAGTTGCTGTGTTTTCAATTATGAAATCTGGCAGATGGATGTCAAAACATCGTTTCCTTAATGGTTTACTTGAGGAAAGGTTGTATGTGATACAACCAGAAGGTTTTGTCAGGCCTAAGGATGCTAAAAGGTGTGCAAGCTTCGGTGATCCTTCCATGGACTGAAGCAAGCATCTCGGAGTTGGAATATATGCTTTGATGAGGTGATCAAAGTTTTGATGTTTATACAAAGTTTATGAGAAACTTGTATTTGCAATAAAGTGAGTGGGAGCACTATAGAGTTTCTGATAAGTATATGTGGTTGACATATTGTTGATCGGAAATAATGTAGAATTTCTGGAAGGCATAAAAGGTTGTTTGAAAAGTGTTTTTCTAAGGAAGACCTGGATAAAGCTACCTAATTGTTGAGCATCAAATCTATAGAGATAGATCAAGATGCTTGATGAGATTTTCAATGAGTGCATACCTTGACAAGATTTTGAAAGAGTTCAAAATGGATCAGCCAGAGAAATAGTTCTCGTCTGATTTGTAAGGTGTGAAGTTGAGTGAGACTCAAAGCTCGACAACGGCAGAAGAAAGAGAAAGGATGAATGTCGTCCCCTATGCCTTAGCCATAGGCTCTATATTATGCCATGCTGTGTACCGCACCTATGTGTGCCTTGCCACGAGTCTGTCAAGGGGTACAAGAGTGGTCCAGGAGTGGATCACTGGACAGCGGTCGGAATTATCCTTAGTAACCAGAGGACTAAGGAAATGTTTCTTGATTATGGAGGTGATAAAGAGTTCGTCGTAAAGAGTTACGTCGATGCAAGCTTTAACACCTATCCGGATGACTAGTAGTAGCAATCTGGATACGTATAGTGGAGCAGCCATTTGGAAATAGTACCAAGTGGAGTGTGGTAGCAGTGATTACAGTTTGACATAGAGATTTGCAAAGTACACACGGATCTGAATATCGCAGACCCGTTGACTATAAGACCTCTCTCACATGCAAAGCATGATCGAGCCCCAAAACTCATTGGGTGTTAGATTCATAACAATGCGAATCACATGGTGATGTGAACTAGATTATTGACTCTAGTGCAAGTGGGAGACTGTTGGAAATATGCCCTAGAGGCAATAATAGATTAGTTATTATCATATTTCCTTGTTCGTGATAATCGTTTATTATCCATGCTATAATTGTATTGATCGGAAACTCAGATACATGTGTGGATACATAGACAACACCATGTCCCTAGTATGCCTCTAGTAGACTAGCTCGTTGATCAAAGGATGGTTAAGGTTTCCTGGCCATGGACATGAGATGTCATTTGATAACGGGATCACATCATTAGGAGAATGATGTGATGGATAAGACCCAAACTACAAACATAGCATATGATCGTTTCAGTTTATTGCTACTGTTTTCTGCATGTCAAGTATATGTTCCTATGACCATGAGATCATGCAACTCACGGATATCGGAGGAGTGCCTTGTGTGTATCAAACGTCGCAACGTAACTGGGTGACTATAAAGGTGCTCTACAGGTATCTCCGATGGTGTTTGTTGAGTTGGCATGGATCGAGACTGGGATTTGTTACTCCGTGTAACGGAGAGGTATCTCGGGGCCCACTCGGTAATGCAACATCACAATAAGCCTTGCAAGCAATGTGACTAATTGTTAGTTGCGGGATCTTGTATTACGGAACGAGTAAAGAGACTTGCCGGTAACGAGGTTGAACTAGGTATGGAGATACCGACGATCGAATCTCGGGCAAGTAACATACCGAAGAACAAAGGGAACGATATACGGGATTAACTAAATCCTTGACATAGAGGTTCGACCGATAAAGATCTTCGTAGAATATGTAGGAACCAATGTGGATGTCCAGGTCCCGCCATTGGTTATTGACCGTAGAGGTGTCTCGGTCATGTCTACATAGTTCTCGAACCCGCAGGGTCTGCACACTTAAGGTTCGGTGACGTTTCGGTAGTGTAGAGTTATGTATGGTGGTGACCGAAGTTTGTTCGGAGTCCCGGATGAGATCCCGGACGTCACGAGGAGCTCCGGAATGGTCCGGAGGTAAAGATTCATATATAGGAAGTCCCAGTTTGGTTTCCGGAAAAGTTTCGGGCTCATCGGTAGTGTACCGGGAGTATCGGTATTGTACCGGGAGTGCCGGTAGTGTACCGGAGGACCTCCGGGAGGGGTACTTCGACCCCAAGAGGTCCATGGGCTGTGGGAGAATAATAACCAGCCCTTATTGGGCTGGGAAAACAGCCACAAAGGCCCATGGCGCAGGAGAGAAAGTCCTAAAGCAAAAAGTGGAAAATCAGCCAATAGGAGGCAATCCTACTCCAACTAGGATTGGAGGTGAAGTAGGATTTCTTCCCACCTCCTATTTCGGCCGACCCAAAGGCCTTGGCTGCCTCTCCTCTCCTCTCCTCCTATATATACTAGTGGATTGGGTGGTTTTTGGACAGAATTTCCGGCCACGTGCTACCCGTTTCACCGGTGCACAGTTTCTCCTCTAGATCGGATTTCTGCAGCGCTTAGGCGAAGCCCTGCCGGAATTGCTCCACCACCACCATCACCGGAGCGCCGTCACGCTGCCGGTGAACTCTCTCTCCTCTCCACCTCCTCTTGCTGGATCAAGATGGTGGAGATCGTCATCAAGCTGCACGTGTGCTGAACGCGGAGGTGCCGTCCGTTCGGCGCTAGATCGGAAGGACCGTGATCGAGATCGCGAGACGGTTCGTGATGAGATCGCGGAACGGATCGTGATGAGTTCGCGGGACAGATCGTGATCAACATCGTGAGACGGATCATGATGAGATCGCGGGACGGATCGTGATGAGTTCACGGGACGGATCGTGATTGGATCGCGGGACGGATCGTGATGAGATCGCGGGACGCTCGGCGATTTGGATCGCGAAGATGTTCGACTACACCAACCGCGTTTCTTAACGCTTCCCGCTTAGCGATCTACAAGGGTACGTAGATCCACTCTCCCTCTCGTAGATGCTCATCACCATGGATAGGTTTGCGTGTGCGTAGGAAAATTTTTGTTTCCCATGCGACGTTCCCCAACACATTCTCACTAGGTGCATGACCATTAAAGGTATTATTCATGTAAACAGAATAACCATTATTCTCTAACTTAAATGAATAATCATGTTGCAATAAACACGATCTAATCACGTTCATGCTCAACGCAAAACACCAAATAACATTTATTTAGGTTCGTCACTAATCCCGAAGGTAGAGAGAGCGTGCGATGTTGATCACATCAACCATGGAAACATTTCCAACACACATCGTCACCTCACCCTTAGTTAGTTCTCCGTTTATTCCGTAGCTATTACTTCGAGTTACTAACATTTAGCAACTGAACCGGTATTCAATACCCAGGTGCTACTAGGAGTACTAGCAAGGTACACATCAATTACACGTATATCAAACATACTTCTGTCGACGTTGCCAGCCTTCTTATCTACCAAGTATGTAGGGTTGTTCCGCTTCAGCGACCACTCTCCTCATAATCGAAGCACTTAGTCTCGGGTTTGGGTTCAACTCTGGGTTGCTTCACTAGAGCAGCAACTGACTTGCCATCCATGAAGGTTTCCTCCTTGCCCTTGCCCTTCTCGAAACTAGTGGTTTTACTAACCATCAACACTTGATGCTCCTTCTTGATTTCTACCTTCGCGGTGTCAAACATCGCGAACAGCTCAGGGATCATTATTTATGTCCCTGGCACTTTATAGTTCATCACCAAGTTCTAGTAGCTTATTGTAAGTGACTTGGAGAACTATATCAATCACTGTCTTATCTGGAAGATCAACTCCCACTTGATTCAAGCGATTGTAGCACCCAGACAATCTGAGCACATGCTCAATGATTGAGCTATTCTCTTTCATCTTGCAGGCAAAGAATCTTGTTGGAGATCTCATATCTCGCAACACAGGCACGAGCCTGAGATCCTAATTTCAGCTCTTAGAAATATCTCATATGTTCTGTGACGTTCAAAATGTTTTGGAGCCTCAATTCTAAGCCGTAATGCATGACGCACTAAACTATCAAGTAGTCATCAGAACGTGCATGTCAGATGTTCACAACATCTACACACGATGCTAGAGGGGTTGGCACACCGAGCGGTGCATTAAGGACATAAGCGTTCTGTGCAGCAATGAGGACAATCCTCAGATCATGGACCCAGTCCGCAATATTGCTACCATTATCTTTCAACTCTATTTCTCTAGGAACATATAAAAATACAAGGGAGCTACAGCGTGAGCTAGTAATCTACAACATAATTTGCAAATACACTTTGACTATGTTCATGATAATGCGTTCAATTAATCATATTACCTAAGAACTCCCACTCAAATTGACATCCCTCAGGACATCTGAGTGACACATGATCCAAATTCACCAACTCAAGTCCGATCATCACATGAGTTGAGGTGGCTTCAATGGAGAACATCATTATGTTGATCATATCTACTATATGACTCATGTTCGACCTTTCGGTCTCTTGTGTTCCGAGGCCATGTCTATACATGCTAGGCTCGTCAAGTTTAACCCGAGTGTTCTGCATGTGCAACACTGGCTTGCACCCATTGTATGTGAACGTAGAGTCTATCACACCCGATCATCACGTGGTGTCTCAACACGATGAACTTTCGCAATGGTGCATACTCGGGAAGAACACAATTTATCTTGAAATTAAGTGAGGGATCACCTTATAATGCTACCGTCGTCCTAAGCAAAACAAGGTGCATAAAAGGATTAACATCACTTGCAAATCACAAGTGACATGATATGGCCATGAACTTGTGCTTTTGATCTCCATCATGAAAGCACCGGCATGATCTCTATCGTCACCGGCACGACACCATGATCTCCATCATCTTGATCTTCATCAATGTGTCGCCATCGGGGTTCGTCGCACCCAATATGCTTCTACTACTATTGCTACCGTAGCGATAAAGTAAAGCATTAATAGCGCTTAATGATTGACACGCAGGTCATACAATAATTAAGGACAACCCTATGGCTCTTGCTGGTTGCCGTACTCAACAACATGCAAGTCGTGATAATCTATACATCACATGATCATCTCATACATCACATATATCACATCATGTAACTGGCCATATCATATCACAACATACCCTGCAAAAACTGTTGGAAATATGCCCTAGAGGCAATAATAAATTAGTTATTATCATATTTCCTTGTTCATGATAATCGTTTATTATCCATGCTATAATTGTATTGATCGGAGACATAGATGCATGTGTGGATACATAGACAAAACCATGTCCCTAGTATGCCTCTAATCGACTAGCTCGTTGATCAAAAGATGGTTAAGTTTTCCTAGCCATGGACATGAGATGTCATTTGATAACGGGGTCACATCATTAGGAGAATGATGTGATGGACAAGACCCAAACTACAAACGTACCATATGATCGTGTCAGTTTATTGCTACTGTTTTCTGCATGTCAAGTATGTGTTCCTATGACCATGAGATCATGCAACTCATGGACATCGGAGGAGTGCCTTGTGTGTATCAAACGTCACAACGTAACTGGGTAACTATAAAGGTGCTCTACACGTATCTCCGATGGTGTCTGTTGAGTTGGCATGGATCGAGACTAGGATTTGTTACTCCGTGTAACGGAGAGGTATCTTAGGGCCCACTCGGTTATACAACATCACAATGAGCCTTGCAAGCAATGTGACTAATTGTTAGTTGCAGGATCTTGTATTACGGAACGAGTAAACAGACTTGCCGGTAACAAGGTTGAACTAGGTATGGAGATACCGACGATCGAATCTCGGGCAAGTAACATACCGAAGAACAAAGGGAACATCATACGGGATTAACTGAATCCTTGACATAGAGGTTCGACCGATAAAGATCTTCGTAGAATATGTAGGAACCAATGTGGACATCCAGGTCCCGCCATTGGTTATTGACCGTAGAGGTGTCTCGGTCATGTCTACATAGTTCTCGAACCCGCAGGGTCTGCACACTTAAGGTTTGGTGACGTTTCGGTAGTATAGAGTTATGTATGGTGGTAACTGAAGGTTGTTCGGAGTCCTGTATGAGATCCCGGACATCACGAGGAGTTCCGGAATGGTCCGGAGACGAAGATTGATATATAGGAAGGTGGTGTTTGGACTCTGGAAAGTTTCGGGCACTTTCGGTAGTGTACCGGGAGTGACGAATGGGTCCCGGGGGCCCACCAGTGGGGCCAACCCACCCCATGGGCCAAAGTGGCCACCCACCAGCCCCTAGTGGGCTGGTGGGGTCGGCCTAGGTGGCCTAGGCACAGGATAGAGATACCCAAACCGAATTGGGGTGGAGTCCTCCTCAAGTTCCACCTCTCATGTGAGAGGTGGACTCTCAGGTGGAGGAGGACTCTCCCTCCACTAGTTCGGCCGAGCCAAAGGAGAGTTCTCCTTTTGGGTGCAGCCTCCTCTCCCCTCCTCCTATATATATGAGTGGAATTAGGGTTTTTGCACAAGGATTTTCAGCCACGTCTAAACCCTACTTCTAGATCAAGCTCCTCTAGACTAGATTGTTTCCGCAGTGCTTAGGCGAAGCCCTGCCGGAATAGCTCCACCACCATCGCCGGAGCGCCGTCACGCTGCCAAAGAACTCTTCTACCTATCCGCCCCTCTTGCTGGATCGAGAAGGCGGAGATCGTCATCAAGCTGTACGTGTGCTGAACGCGGAGGTGTCGTCCATTCGGTACTAGATCGGAAGGACCGTGATCAAGGCCATGAGACGATTCGTGATGAGATCGCGGGACGGATCATGATGAGATCGCGGGACGGATTGTGATGAGTTCACGGGACGGATCGTGATTGGATCGCGGGACCGATCGTGATGAGATCGCGGGACGCTCGGCGATTTGGATCGCGAAGACGTTCGACTACACCAATCGTGTTTCTTAACGCTTCCCGCTTAGCGATCTACAAGGGTATGTAGATCCACTCTCCCTCTTGTAGATGCTCATCACCATGGATAGATCTGTGTGTGCGTAGGAAATTTTTTGTTTCCTATGCGACGTTCCCCAACAGTGGCATCATGAGCTAGGTCTATGTGTAGATGAGATCTCGAGTAGAACACAAAAGGTTTGTGGGCGTTGATGCTTAGATTGCTTCCTCCCTTGGTCGGATTTTGGTTCAGCGGTATTGTGAGATGAAGTGGCCCGGAACAACATTACTCGTACGCTTACGAGAGACCGGTTCCCTCAACCGCTACTTGTTGCATAAATGGCTTGAGGGTGCCAGTTTCTCTCACTTTAGTTGGATCGGATTCGACAAAGGCGGTCCTTGAGAAGGTTGAAAACCAACTAGTGTATCACCATTGTGGTTTTTGCATAGGTGAGAATTGTTCTTGCTAGATACCCGTAGCAGCCACGTAAAACATGCAACAACAATTAGAGGACGTCTAACTTGTTTTTGCAGGGTATGTTGTGATATGATATGGCCAATTACATTATGTGATATATGTGATGTATGAGATGATCATGTGATGTATAGATTATCACGACTTGCATGTCGATGAATACGGCAACCGGAAGGAGCCATAGGGTTGTCTTTAATTATTGTATGACCTGCGTGTCAATCATTAAGCGCTATGTAATGCTTTACTTTATCGCTAAACGGTAGCAATAGTAGTAGAAGCATGCAGGGCGTGACAACCCCGATGGCGACACGTTGATGGAGATCAAGATGATGGAGATCATGGTGTCATGCCGATGACGATGGAGATCATGCCAGTGCTTTCTAGATGGAGATCAAAAGCACAAGTTCATGGCCATATCTTGTCACTTATGATTTGCATGTGATGTTAATACTTTTTATGCCTTGTTTTTATTAGGACGAAGGTAGCATTATAAGGTGATCCCTCACTTAATTTCAAGATCAATTGTGTTCTCCCTGAGTGTGCACCGTTGCGAAAGTTCGTCTTGTTGAGACACCACGTGATGATCGGGTGTGATAGACTCTACGTTCACATACAACGGGTGCAAGCCAGTGTTGCACATGCAGAACACTCGGGTTAAACTTCACGAGCCTAGCATGTACAAACATGGCCTCGGAACACAAGATACCGAAAGGTCGAACATGAGTCATATAGTAGATATGATCAACATGATGATGTTCACCATTGCAGCCACCTCAACTCACGTGGTGATCGGACTTGAGTTGGTGAATTTGGATCATGTATCACTCGAATGACCGGAGGGATGTCAATTTGAGTGGGAGTTCTTAAGTAATATGATTAATTTAACTCATTATCATGAACATAGTCAGTATTGTCTTTGCAAAATTGTGTTGTAGATTACTAGCTCACGCTGTAGCTCCCTTGTATTTTTATATGTTCCTAGAGAAATAGAGTTGAAAGATAATGGTAGCAATATTGCGGACTAGGTCCATGATCTGAGGATTGTCCTCATTGCTGCACAGAACGCTTATGTCCTTAATGCACCGCTCGGTGTGCCAACCCCTCTAGCATCGTGTGTAGATGTTGTGAACATCTGACATGCACGTTCTGATGACTACTTGATAGTTTAGTGCGTCATGCATTACGGCTTAGAATTGAGGCTCCAAAACGTTTTGAACGTCACGGAACATATGAGATGTTTCTAAGGGCTGAAATTAGGATCTTAGGCTCATGCCCGTGTTGCGAGATATGAGATCTCCAACAAGATTCTTTGCTTGCAAGATGAAGGAGAATAGCTCAATAGTTGAGCATGTGCTCAGATTGTTTGGGTGCTACAATCGCTTGAATCGAGTGGGAGTTGATCTTCCAGATAAGATAGTGATTGGTATATTTCTCCAAGTCACTGTCACTAAGCTACTAGAACTTGGTGATGAACTATAAAACGCCAGGGATAGAAATATTTGATCCCTGAGCTGTTCGCGATGTTTGACAACGCGAAGGTAGAAATCAAGAAGGAGCGTCAAGTGTTGATGGTTAATCAAACCACTAGTTTCGAGAAGGGCAAGAGCAAGGAGGGAAACTTCATGGATAGCAAGGCAGTTGTTGCTCCAATGAAGCAACCCAAAGTTGAACTCAAACCCGAGACTAAGTGCTTCTATTATGAGGTGAGCGGTTGCTGAAGCGGAACAACCCTAGATACTTGGTAGATAAGAAGGCTGGCAACATCGAGAGAAGTATATTTGATATACGAGTTATTGATGTGTACCTTGCTAGTACTCCTAGTAGCACCTGGGTATTGGATACTGGTTCGGTTGCTGATTGTTAGTAACTCGAAATAAAAGCTACGGAATAAACGGAGAACTAGCTAAGGGTGAGGTGACGATGTGTGTTGGAAATGTTTCCAAGGCTGATGTGATCAACATCGCACGCTCTCTCTACCTTCAGGATTAGTGACGAACCTAAATAAATGTTATTTGGTGTTTTGCGTTGAGCATGAACATGATTAGATCATGTTTATTGCAATATGATTATTCATTTAAGTTAGAGAATAATGGTTATTCTGTTTACATGAATAATACCTTCAATGGTCATGCACCCAGTGAGAATGTTTTGTTGAAATCTTGATCGTAGTAATACACATGTTCATAACATTGATGTCAAAAGATACAAAGTTAATAATGATAGTACCACATACTTGTGGCACTGCCGCTAAATGTCATATTGTTATATAGCGCATGAAGAAACTCCATGCTGATGGATCTTTGGACTCATTCGATTTCGAATCGGTTGAGACATGCGAACCATGCCTCTTGGGCAAGATGACTAAAGGACCTCGTTGGATGGAGCGGGCAAGTGATTCATTGGAAATGATACATGTTGATGTATGCAATCCAGTGAGTCTTGTAGCGTGCAGTGGATATCGTTATTTTCTTACCTTCACTGATGATTTAAGTAGATATAGTGTATATTTACTTAATGAAACACAAGTCTGAATCGTTTGAAAGGTTCAAGCAAATTCATAGTGAAGTTTAAGATCATCGTGACAAGAAGATAAAAATGACTGTGATATGATCGTGGAGGTGAATGTCTGAGTTACGAGTTTGGCATACAACTTAAGACAATGTGAAATTTGTTTCACAACTAACGCCACCTGGAACACCATAGTGTGATGGTGTGTCCCAACATCATAGTCATGCTCTATTGGATATGGTACGTGTTATGATGTCTCTTATCGTTTTACTACTATAATTTTGGGGTTATGCATTAGAGACAACTACATTCACTTTAAATAGGGCACCATCTAAATCCGTTAAGATGACACCGTGTGAATTATGGTTTGATAGAAACCTAAGCTGTCATTTCTTGATGTTTGGGGTTGCGACGCTTGTGTGGAAAAAAATCACCTAATAAGCTCGAACCCAAAGCGGACAAATGCATCTTCATAGAATACCCTAAGAACAGTTTGGTATACCTTCTATCTCAGATCCAAATGCAAAGTGTTTGTTGCTAAAAATGGGTCCTTTCTCGAGAAAGAGTTTCTCTCGAAAGAATTGAGTGGGAGAAAGATAGAACTTGATGAGGTTGTTAAACCTTTATTCAACCAGAGAGTAGCGCAGCACAGGAAGATGTTCCTGTGAAGCCTACGTTAGTTGAAGATGAAGTTAATGATGATGATCATGAAGCGTCAGGATCAAGTTACTATCGAACTTCGGAGATCGACAAGGATGTGTACTGCTCCTGAACGGTACGACAACCCTGTCTTGGAGGTCATATTGTTGGACAATGATGAACCTACGAGCTATGGAGAAGCGATGATGGGCACGGATTCCGACAAATGGTTGGAGGCCATGAAATCCGAGATAGGATCCATGTATGAAAACCAAGTATAGACTTTGGTAGACTTGCTCGTTGGACGGCAGGTCGTTGAGTACAAATGGATCTTTAAAATGAAGACAGACACTGATGGTAAATGTCACTATTTGTATAGCTTGACTTTTTGCAAAGATGTTTGTAACAAGTTCAAGGAGTTGACTACGATGAGACTTTCTCAATCGTAGCGGTGCTAAAGTCTGTTGCAATTGTGTTAGCAGTTGCTGCATTTTTCAAATTATGAAATCTGGCAGATGGATGTCAAAACATCGTTTCCTTAACGGTTTACTTGAGGAAAGGTTGTATCTGATACAACCAGGAGATTTTGTCAGTCCTAAGGATGCTAAAAGGTGTGCAAGCTTCAGTGATCCTTTTATAGACTGAAGCAAGCATCTCGGAGTTGGAATATATGCTTTGATGAGGCGATCAAAGTTTTGAAGTTTATACAAAGTTTACGAGAAACTTGTATTTACAATAAAGTGAGTGGGAGCACTATAGAATTTCCGATAAGTATATGTGGATGACATATTGTTGATCAGAAGTAATGTAGAATTTCTGGAAAGCATAAACGGTTGTTTGGAAAGTGATTTTCAAAGGAAGACCTGGATAAAGCTACCTAATTGTTGAGCATCAAGATCTATAGAGATAGATCAAGATACTTGATGAGACTTTCAATGAGTACTACCTTGACAAGATTTTGAAAGAGTTCAAAATGGATCAGTCCGAGAAAGAGTTCTTGCCTGATTTGTAAGGTGTGAAGTTGAGTGAGACTCAAAGCTCGACCACGGTAGAAGAAAGAGAAAGGACGAACGTCGTCTCCTATGCCTTAGTCATAGGCTCTGTACAGTATGCCATGTTGTGTACCGCACCTGTGTGTGCCTTGCCATGAGTATGTCAAGGGGTACAAAAGAGATCCAGGAGTGGATCACTTGACAGCGGTCAAGATTATCCTTAGTAACTAAAAGACTAAGGAGATGTTTCTCGATTATGGAGGTGATAAAGAGTTCGTCGTAAAGAGTTACGTCGATGCAAGCTTTAACACCAATCCGGATGACTCATAGTAGCAATTTGGATACGTATAGTGGAGCAGCCATTTGGAATAGTACCAAGTGGAGTGTGGTAGTAGTGTTTGCAGTTTGACATAGAGATTTTCAAAGTATACACGGATCTGAATGTCGCAGACCCGTTGACTATAAGATCTCTCTCACGTGCAAAGCATGATCGAGCCCCAGAACTCATTGGGTGTTAGATTCATAACAATGCGAATCACATGGAGATGTGAACTAGATTATTGACTCTAGTGCAAGTGGGAGACTGTTGGAAATATGCCCTAGAGGCAATAATAAATTAGTTATTATCATATTTCCTTGTTCATGATAATCGTTTATTATCCATGCTATAATTGTATTGATCGGAGACTTAGATGCATGTGTCGATACATAGACAAAACCATGTCCCTAGTATGCCTCTAACAGACTAGCTCGTTGATCAAAAGATGGTTAAGGTTTCCTAGCCATGGACATGAGATGTCATTTGATAACGGGGTCACATCATTAGGAGAATGATGTGATGGACAAGACCCAAACTACAAACGTACCATATGATCGTGTCAGTTTATTGCTACTGTTTTCTGCATGTCAAGTATGTGTTCCTATGACCATGAGATCATGCAACTCACGGACATCGGAGGAGTGCCTTGTGTGTATCAAACATCGCAACGTAACTGGGTGACTATAAAGGTGCTCTACAGGTATCTCCGATGGTGTCTGTTGAGTTGGCATGGATCGAGACTAGGATTTGTTACTCCGTGTGACGGAGAGGTGTCTCGGGGCCCACTCGGTAATACAACATCACAATGAGCCTTGCAAGCAATGTGACTAATTGTTAGTTGCGGGATCTTGTATTACGGAACGAGTAAAGATACTTGCCGGTAACGAGGTTGAACTAGGTATGGAGATACCGACGATCGAATCTCGGGCAAGTAACATACCGAAGAACAAAGGGAACATCATACGGGATTAACTGAATCCTTGACATAGAGGTTCCACCGATAAAGATCTTCGTAGAATATGTAGGAACCAATGTGGACATCCAGGTCCCGCCATTGGTTATTGACCGTAGAGGTGTCTCCGTCATGTCTACATAGTTCTCGAACCCGCAGGGTCTGCACACTTAAGGTTTGGTGACGTTTCGGTAGTATAGAGTTATGTATGGTGGTAACCTAAGGTTGTTCAGAGTCCTGGATGAGATCCTGGATGTCACTAGGAGTTCCGGAATGGTCCGGAGACTTAGATTGATATATAGGAAGGTGGTGTTTGGACTCTGGAAAGTTTCGGGCACTTTCGGTAGTGTACCGGGAGTGATGAATGGGTCCCGGGGGCCCACCAGTGGGGCCAACCCATCCCATGGGCCAAAGTGGCGACCCACCAGCCCCTAGTGGGCTGGTGGGGTTGGCCAAGGTGGCCTAGGCGCAGGAGAGATTGACCCAAACCGAATTGGGGTGGAGTCCTCCTCAAGTTCCACCTCTCGTGTGAGAGGTGGACTCTCAGGTGGAGGAGGACTCTCCCTACACCAGGTTCGGCCGAGCCAAAGGAGAGGTCTCCTTTTGGGTGCAGCCTCCTCTCCCCTCCTCCTATATATATGAGTGGAATTAGGGTTTTCGCACAAGGATTTTCAGCCACGTCTAAACCCTACTTCTAGATCAAGCTCCTCTAGACTAGATTGTTTCCACAGTGCTTAGGCGAAGCCCTGCCGAAATAGCTCCACCACCATCGCCGAAGCGCCGTCACGCTGCCGGAGAACTCTTCTACCTCTCCGCCCATCTTGCTGGATCAAGAAGGCAGAGCTCGTCATCAAGCTGTACGTGTGCTGAATGCGGAGGTGCCGTCCGTTCGGTACTAGATCGGAAGGATCGTGATCAAGGCCACGAGACGATTCGTGATGAGATCGCGGGACGGATCGTGATGATTTCACGGGATGGATCGTGATTGGATCGCGGGACGGATCATGATGAGATCGCGGGACGCTCGGCGATTTGGATCGCGAAGACGTTCGACTACACCAACCGCGTTTCTTAACGCTTCCCGCTTAGCGATCTACAAGGGTATGTAGATCCACTCTCCCTCTCGTAGATGCTCATCACCATGGATAGATCTGCCGGTGCGTAGGAAATTTTTTGTTTCCCATGCGATGTTCCCCACCAAAAACAAGTTAGACGTCCTCTAATGGTTGTTCCATGTTTTACGTGGCTGCTACGGGTATCTAGCAAGAACAATTCTCATCTACGCAAAAACCACAACGGTGATACACTAGTTGCTTTTCAACCTTCTCAAGGACCGCCTTTGTCGAATCCGATCCAACTAAAGTGAGAGAAACTGTCACTCGCAAGCCATCTATGCAACAAGTTGTGGTTGAGGGAACCGGTCTCTCGTAAGCGTACGAGTAATATTGGTCCGCGCCGCTTCATCTTACAATACCGCTGAACCAAAATCCGACCAAGACAGGAAGCAATCTAAGCATCAACGCCCACAAACATTTTGTGTTATACTCGAGATCTCATCTACACATAGACCTAGCTCATGATGCCACTGTTGGGGAACGATTCATGGGAAACAAAAAAAATCCTATGCACACACAGATCTATCCATGGTGATGAGCATCCACGAGAGGGAGAGTGGATCTACATACCCTTGTAGATCGCTAAGCGGGAAGCGTTAAGAAACGCGGTTGGTGTAGTCGAACGTCTTCGCGATCCAAATCGCCGAGCATCCCGCGATCTCATCATGATCCGTCCCGTGATCTCATCATGATCTTGATCACGAAATGTCCCGTGAACTCATCACGATCCGTCCCGCGATCTTGATCACGGTTCTTCCGATCTAGCGCCGAACGGACGTCACCTCCGCGTTCAGCACACGTATAGCTTGATGACGATCTCCGCCTTCTTGATCCAGCAAGAGGGAGCAGAGAGGTAGAAGAGTTCTCTGGCAGCATGACGGTGCTCCGGCGATGGTGGTGGAGCTATTCCGGCAAGGCTTCGCCTAAGCATTGCAGAAATCCGATCTAGAGGAGAAACTATGCACTGGAGGAACGGGTAGCACGTGGCTAAAATTTGGTGCCAAAAAACCCTAAAACCTCTAGTATATATAACAGGAAGAGAGGAGGAGGCTTGTCCCTCAAAGGACCAGCAATTGGGTCGGCCAAATCAAGTGGGACAGGTGGAATCCACCTCTAATCCTAGTAGGACTAGGATTCACCCTATTTTTTTTGCCTTTTTCCACCTTTTTCTCTTTGGGCTTTTCTTCCCCGCCTCATGGGCCTGGTGTGGGATTTCCACCAGCCCACTAAGGGCTGGTATTTACTCTCCCACATCCCATGTAGCCTCTTGGGTCAAAATACCCCTCCCGATGGTCTCCCGGTACACTACCGGCACTCCCGGTACACTACCGATGAGCCCGAAACTTTTCCGACGACCAAAATAGGACTTCCTATATATGAATCTTTACCTCCGGACCATTCCGAAGCTCCTCGTGACATCTGGGATCTCATACGGGACTCCAAACAACCTTCGGTCACCACCATACAAAACTCTATACTACTGAAACGTCACCAAACCTTAAGTGTGCAGACCCTGCGGGTTCGAGAACTATGTAGACATGACCGAGACACCTCTACGGTCAATAACCAATATGGGCATCCAGGTCCCTCTAGTGGTTATTGACCGTAGAGGTGTCTCGGTCATGTATGCATAGTTCTAGAACCCACAGGATCTACACACTTAATGCTTCGTGATGATATAAGTATAGTTGCGTTGTTATGTTGGTGACCAAAAGTTTTTTGGAGTCCCGGATGAGATACCGGACATGAGGAGGAGCTCCGGAATAGTTCGGAGGTAAAGATTAATATATGGGATAATAGTGCTTGGACTCTGGAAGGGTTTCGGAATTCACTGGAAGAGTTTCGGATGTTTCCCGAAATGTTCGGGGTACAAGAACGCTTTATTTGGGCCAAGGGGTAAAGCCCATGAGGCTTTAGTAAGGTGCAAAAGGAGTTTCGCGGAGGCCAGGGGCCAGACGCCAGGGACCCTGGCGTCTGGGGCCAGATGCAGAGGACCCTGGCATCTAGTCCTGGAGTCCGAGGAGGACTCTTGCCTTGCGGGCAAATCGACCTTGAGGAGGATTTTTCTCCAAGTTTCGACCCTAGGGCTCAGCATATAAATAAAGGAGCGGGGCTAGCACCTGGAACACATCAAGTTTCCCCAAGCCGTGTGCCGGCAACCCCATCCCTCTAGTTTATCCTCCGTCATAGTTTCGTTGTGCTTGGCGAAGCCCTACGGAGATTGTTCTTCACCACCACCCTCACCACGCCGTTGTGCTGTCAGACCTCATCTACTATTTCACCACTCGATGGATCGAGGAGGTGAAGGCGTCATCAAGCCACACGTGTGTTGAACGTGGAGGTGTCGTCCGTTCTGCGATAGATCGGAAGGGACATGATGGGATTGCGGGACGGCTCATGATGAGATCGAGGGACGTATCTGTTTGAAATATGCCCTAGAGGCAATAATGAATTTGTTATTATCATATTTCCTTGTTCATGATAATCTTTTATTATCCATGCTATAAGTGTATTGTTCGGAGACTTAGATGCATGTGTGGATACATAGACAACACCATGTCCCTAGTATGCCTCTAATAGACTAGCTCATTGATCAAAGATGGCTATGGTTTCCTAGTCATGGACATGAGATGTCATTTGATAATGGGGTCATTTCATTAGGAGAATCATGTGATGGACAAAACCCAAACTACCAACGTAGCATATGATCGTGTCAGTTTATTGCTATTGCTTTTTGCATGTCAAGTATATGTTCCTATGACCATGAGTTCATGCAACTCACGGACACCGGAGGAGTGCCTTGTGTGTATCAAATGTCGCAACGTAACTGGGTGACTATAAAGGTGCTCTACAGGTATCTCCGAGGGTGTCTGTTGGGTTGGCATGGATCAAGACTGGGATTTGTTACTCTGTGTGACGGAGAGGTATCTCAGGGCCCACTCGGTAATGTAACATCACAATAATCCTTGCAAGCAATGTGACTAAGTGTTAGTCACGGGATCTTGTATTACGTAACGAGTAAAGAGACTTGCCGGTAACGAGGTTGAACTAGGTATGGAGATACCGACGATCGAATCTCGGGCAAGTAACATACTGAAGAACAAAGGGAACATCATACGGGATTAACTGAATCCTTGACAGAGAGGTTCGACCGATAAAGATCTTCATATAATATGTGGGAACAAACATGGGCATCCAGGTCCCGCTATTGGTTATTGACCGTAGAGGTGTCTCGGTCATGTCTACATAGTCCTCGAACCGCAGGGTCTGCACACTTAAGGTTCGGTGATGTTTCGGTAGTATAGAGTTATGTATGGTGGTGATCCAAGGTTTTTCGGAGTCCCGGATGAGATCCCGGACGTCACGAGGAGCTCTGGAATGGTCCGAAGGTAAAGATTGATATATAGGAAGTCCTGTCTTGGTCGCTGGAAAAGTTTCGGGCTCATCGGTAGTGTACCGGGAGTGCCGGTAGTGTACCGAGAGACCATCGGGAGAGGTATTTCGACTCAAGAGGCTACATGGGCTGTGGGAGGAGGTAAACCAGCCCCTGGTGGTCTGGCCAAAGCCCCCTCTAAGGGTCCATGCGGCTGGAGTGGTTTGAGAAGGAAAAAATCCAAAGGTGGAGAGGTGGAAAGAGTTTCCAAATGGAAAGGAGGAATCCTACTCCTAATAGGATTGGAGTAGGACTCCTCCACCTCCAATTTCGACCAAACCTTGAGGGTTTGAGGCTGCCTCCTCCCCTCCCTCTCTCCTATATATACTACCCTCATAGCCACGTGCTACCTCTCCTCTAGATCGCAGTTTCTCCTCTAGATCGGTTTTCAGCGGTGCTTAGGCGAAGCCCTGCTGGAATAGCTCCACCACCATCGCCGCAACGCCGTCGCACTGCCGGAGAACTCATCTACCTCTCCGCTCCCTCTTGCTGGATCAAGAACGCGGAGATCGTCATCGAGATGTACGTGTGCTAAATGCGGAGGTGTCGTCCGTTCGGCGCTAGATCGGAAGGACCGTGATCAAGATCGCAAGAAAGATCGTGATGAGATCACGGGATGGATCGTGATGAGTTTGCGGGACGGATCGTGATTGGACTGCGGGACGGATCGTGCTGAGATCGCGGGACGCTCGGCGATTTGGATCGCGAAGACGTTCGACTACACCAACCGCGTTTCTTAACGCTTCATGCTTAGCGATCTACAAGGGTATGTAGATCCACTATCCTTCTCGTAGATGCTCATCACCATGGATAGATCTTGCGTGTGCGTAGGAATTTTTTTGTTTCCCATGCAACGTTCCCCAACAGTGGCATCATGAGCTAGGTCTATGTGTAGATGTGATCTCGAGTAGAACACAAAGAGTTTGTGGGCGTTGATGCTTAGATTGCTTCCTCCCTTGATCGTGTTTTGGTCCAGCGGTATTGTGGGATGAAGCGGCCCAGACCAACATTACTCATACGCTTGCGAGAGACCGGTTCCCTCAACTGCAACTTGTTGCAAAAGATGGCTGGCGGGTGGCAGTTTCTCCTACTTTAGTTGGATCGGATTTGACAGAGGCGGTCCTTGAGACGGTTGAAAAGCAACTAATGCATCACCGTTGTGGTTTATGCGTAGGTGAGAATTGTTCTTGCTAGATACCCGTAGCAGCCACGTAAAACATGCAACAACAATTAGAGGACGTCTAACTTGTTTTTGCAGGGTATGTTGTGATGTGATATGGCCAATTACATGATGATATATATGTGATGTATGAGATGATCATGTGTTGTATAGAATATCACGACTTGCATGTCGATGAGTACGACAACTGGCAGGAGCTATAGGGTTGTCTTTAATTATTGTATGACCTGTGTGTCAATCATTAAGAGCGATGTAATGCTTTACTTTATCGCTAAACGGTTGCAATAGTAGTAGAAGCATGATGGGCACGACAACCCCGATGGTTACACGTTGATGGAGATCAAGATGATGGAGATCATGGTGTCATGCCGGTGAAGATGGAGATCATGTTGGTGCTTTCTAGATGGAGATCAAAAGCACAAGTTCATGGCCATATCATGTCACTAATGATTTTCATGTGATGTTAATCCTTTTATGCACCTTGTTTTGGTTAGGACGACGGTAGCATTATAAGGTGATCCCTCACTTAAATTTCAAGATGAATTGTGTTCTCCCCGAGTGTGCACCGTTGCAAAAGTTCGTCGTGTCGAGACACCACGTGATGATCGGATGTGATAGACTCTACGTTCATATACAACGGGTGCAAGCCAGTGTTGCACATGCAGAACACTCGAGTTAAACTTGACGAGCCTAGCATGTGCAAACATGGCCTCGGAACACAAGAGACCGAAAGGTCGAACATGAGTCATATAGTAGATATGATCAACATGATGATGTTCACCATTGAAACCACCTCAACTCACGTGATGATCGGACTTGAGTTGGTGAAATTGGATCATGTATCACTTGAATGACCGAAGGGATATCAATTTTAGTGGAGTTCTTAAGTAATATGATTAATTGAAATCATTATCATGAACTTAGTCAGTAGTGCCTTTGCAAATTATGTTGTAGATTACTAGCTTGCGTAGTAGCTCCCTTGTATTTTTTATATGTTCCTAGAGAAATAGAGTTGAAAGATGATGGTAGCAATATTGCGGATTGGGTCCGTGATCTGAGGATTGTCCTCATTGCTGCACAGAAGGCTTATGTCCTTAATGCACCGCTCGGTGCGCCAACCCCTCTAGTGTCGTCTGTAGATGTTGTGAACATCTGACATGCACGTTCTGATGACTACTTGATAGTTTAGTGCGTCATGCATTACGGCATAGAATTGAGGCTCTGAAACGTTTTGAACGTCACGGAACATATGAGATGTTCTAAGAAATGAAATTAGGATCTCAGGCTCATGCCTGTGTTGTGAGATATGAGATCTCCAGCAAGATTCTTTGCCTGCAAGATGAAAGAGAATAGCTCAATCGTTGAGCCTGTGCTCAGATTGTTTGGGTGCTAGAATCGCTTGAATCGAGTGGGAGTTGATCTTCCAGATAAGATAGTGATTGATATAGTTCTCCAAGTCACTGTCACTAAGCTGCTAGAACTTGGTGATGAACTGTAAAATGCCAGGGATATAATTAATGATCCCCGAGTTGTTCGCGATGTTCGACACCGCGAAGGTAGAAATCAAGAAGGAGCGTCAAGTGTTGATGGTTAGTAAAACCACTAGTTTCGAGAAGGGCAAGGGCAAGGAGGGAAACTTCATGGATGGCAAGTCAGTTGCTGCTCCAGTGAAGCAACCCAAAGTTGAACCCAAACCCGAGACTAAGTGCTTCGATTATGTGGAGAGTGGTTGCTGAAGTGGAACAACCCTAGATACTTGGTAGATAAGAAGGCTGGCAACGTCCACAAAAGTGTATTTGATATACGTGTTCTTCATGTGTACCTTGCTAGTACTCCTAGTAGCACCTGGGTATTGGATACCGGTTCGGTTGCTAAATGTTAGTAACTCGAAGTAAAAGCTACGGAATAAATGGAGACTAGCTAAGTGTGAGGTAACGATGTGTGTTGGAAATGTTTCCAAAGTTGATGTGATCAACATCGCACGCTCTCTCTACCTTCGGGATTAGTGACAAACCTAAATAAATGTAATTTGGTGTTTACGTTAAGCATGAACATGATTAGATCGTGTTTATTGCAACATGGTTATTCATTTAAGTTAGAGAATAATGGTTATTTTGTTTACATGAATAATACCATCAATGGTCATGCACCCAGTGAGAATGGTTTGTTGAACCTTGATCGTAGTAATACACATGGTCATAACATTGATGCCAAAAGATACAAAGTTAATAATGATAGTACCACATACTTGTGGCACTGCCGCTAAATGTCATATTGGTATAAAGCGCATGAAGAAACTCCATGCTGATGGATCTTTGGACTCATTCGGTTTCGAATCAGTTGAGACATGCGAACCATGCCTCTTGGGCAACATGATTAAGGACCCCGTTTTCCGGATGGATGGAGCAGGCAAGTGATTTATTGGAAATGATACATGGTTATGTATGCAATCCAGAGTCTTGTAGAATGCGGTGGATATTGTTATTTTCTTACCTTCACTAATGATTTGAGTAGATATAGTGTATATTTACTTAATGAAACACAAGTCTGAATTGCTTGAAAGGGTCAAGCAAATTCAGAGTGAAGTTTAAGATCATCGTGACAAGAAGATAAAAATGTTTGCGATATGATCGTGGAGGTGAATATCTGAGTTACGAGTTTGGCATACAACTTTAGACAATGTGAAAGTTGTTTCACAACTCATGCCACCTGGAACACCATAGTGTGATGGTGTGTCCGAACGTCATAGTCGTGCTCTATTGGATATGGTGCGTGCTATGATGTCTCTTATCGTTTTGTTACTATAATTTTGGGGTTATGCATTAGAGACAACTACATTCACTTTAAATAGGGCACCATCTAAATCCGTTGAGATGACATCGTGTGAATTATGGTTTGATAGAAACCTAAGTTGTCATTTCTTAATGTTTGGGGCTGCGACGCTTGTGTGAAAAATGTTTTCGCCTAATGAGCTCGAACCCAAAGCGGACAAATGCATCTTCATAGAATACCCTAAGATCAGTTGGGTGAACCTTCTATCTCAGATCCAAGCATAAAATGTTTGTTGCTAAAACTTGGTCCTTTCTCGAGAAAAGTTTGTCTCGAAAGAATTGACTGGGACAAACATAGAACTTGATGAGGTTGTTGAACCTTGGTTTCAAACAAAGAGTAGCGCGGCGCGGAAAGATGATTCTATGGAGCCTACGTCAGTTGAAGAGGAAGTTAATGATGATGATCATGAAGCTTCGGATCAAGTTACAATCAAACCTCGTAGGTCGACAAGAACACGTACTGCTCCTGAGTGGTACGACGACCTTGTCTTAGAGGTCATGTTGTTGGACAATGATGAACCTACGAACTATGGAGAAGCGATGATGGGCCCGGATTCCAACAAATGGTTAGAGGCCATGAAATCCGAGAAAGGATCCATGTATGAAAACCAAGCATGGACTTTAATAGACTTGCCCGTTGAATGGCAGGTCGTTGAGTACAAATGGACCTTTAAGATCAAGACAGTCGCTGATGGTGAATGTCACCATTTATAAAGCTCGACTTGTCACAAAGAATTTTCTGTCAAGTTCAAGGAGATGACTACGATGAGACTTTCTCACCCATAGTGATGCTAAAAGTCTGTTGGAATTATGTTAGCAGTTGCTGGATTTTTCAATTATGAAATCTAGCATATGGATGTCAAAACATCGTTTCCTTTTTACTTGAGGAAAGGTTCTATGTGATACAACCAGAAGGTTTTGTCAGTCCTAAGGATGCTAAAAGGTGTGCCAGCTCCAGCAATCCTTCTATGGGCTCGAGCAAGCATCTCGGTGTTGGAATATACGCTTTGATGAGGTGATCAAAGTTTTTGGGTTTATACAAAGTTTACGAGAAACTTTTATTTACAAGAAAGTGAGTGGGAGCACTATAGAATTTCTGATAAGTATATGTGGTTGACATATTATTGATCGGCAATGATGTAGAATTTCTAGAAATCATAAAGGTTGTTTGAAAAGATTTTTTCAAAGGAAGACCTGGATAAAGCTACCTAATTGTTGGGCATGAAGATCTATAGAGATATATCGAGATGCTTGATGAGACTTTCAATGAGTACATACCTAGACAAGATTTTGAAAGAGATCAAAATGGATCAGTGAAAGAAGGAGTTCTTGCCTGGTTTGTAAGGTGTGGAGTTGAGTGAGACTCAAAGCTCGACCGCGGTAGAAGAAAGAGAAAGGACTAAGATCGTCCCATATGCCTTATCCATAGGCTCTATATAGTATGTCATGCGATGTACCACACCTGTATGTGCCTTGCCATGATACTGTCAAGGGTACAAGAGTGATCCAGGAGTGGATCACTGGACAACGGTCAAGATTATCCTTAGTAACTAGAAGAATAAGTAAATATTTCTCAATTATGAAGGTGATAAAGAGTTCGTCATAAAGGGTTACGTCGATGCAAGCTTTAGCACCAATCCGGATGACTCTCGGTAGCAGTCCAGATATGTATAGTGGAGCAACCATTTGGAATAGTTCCAAGTGGAGTGTGGTAGAAGTGTCTACAGTATGCCATAGATATTTGCAAAGAACACATGGATCTGAATGTCGCAGACCCGTTGACTAAAGACCTCTCTCACATCCAAAGCATGATCGAACCCCAGAACTCATTGGATGTTAGATTTATAACAATGTAAATCACATGGTGATGTGAACTAGATTATTGACTCTATTGCAAGTGGGAGACTATTGGAAATATGCCCTAGAGGCAATAATAAATTGGTTATTATTATATTTCCTTGTTTTTTATAATCGTTTATTATCCATGATATAATTGTATTGATTAGAAACTAAATACATGTGTGGGTATATAGACAACACTGTGTCCCTAGTATGCCTCTAGTAGACTAGCTCGTTGATCAAAGATGGTTAAGGTTTCCTATCCATGAACATGAGATGTTATTTGATAACGGGATCATATCATTAGGAGAATGATGTGATGGACAAGACCCAAACTATAAACGTAGCATATGATCGTGTCAATTTATTGCTACAGTTTTCTGCATGTCAAGTATCTGTACCTATGACCATGAGATCATGCAACTCACTGCAACTGGAGGAGTACCTTGTTTGTATCAACGGTCGCAACATAACTGGGTGACTATAAAGGTGCTCTACAGGTATCTCCGAGGGTGTCTGTTGGGTTGGCATGGATCAAGACTGGGATTTGTTACTCCGTGTGACGGAGAGGTATCTTAGGGCCCACTTGGTAATACAACATCACTATAAGCCTTGCAAGCAATGTGACTAAAGAATTTCCACGGGATCTTGTATTATGGAATGAGTAAAGAGACTTGATGGTAACGATATTGAACTAAGTATTGAGATACCGACGATCGAACCTCGGGCAAGTAACGTACCGAAGAACAAAGGGAACAACATACAGGATTAAGTGAATCCTTGACATAGAGGTTCAACTGATAAAGATCTTCGTAGAATATGTAGGAATCAATATGGGCATCCAGGTCCCGCTAGTGGTTATTGATCGTAGAGGTGTCTCGGTCATGTCTGCATAGTTCTCGAACCCGTAGGGTCTACACACTTAACGTTTGGTGACGATATAAGTATAGTTGAGTTGTTATGTTGGTGACCGATGTTGTTCGGAGTCCCGGATGAGATCCCGGACATGACGAGGAGCTCTGGAATAGTCTGGAGGTAAAGATTGATATATGGGATAATAGTGTTTGGACTCCGGAAGGGTTTCGGAATTCACCGGAAGAGTTTCGGATGTTTCCCAAAATGTTCGGGGTACAAGAACACTTTATTTGGGCCAAGGGGTAAATCCCATGAGGCTTTAGGAAGATGCAAAAGGAGTTTTGCGGAGGCCAGGGGCCAGACGCCAGGAACCCTGGCGTCTGGGGCTAGACGCCGAGGACCCTGGCATCTGGTCCTGGAGTCCGAGGAGGACTCTTGCCTTGCAGGCAAACCGACCTTGAGGAGGATTTTTCTCCAAGTTTCGACCCCAGGGCTCAGCATATAAATAAAGGGGCGGGGCTAGCACCTGGAACACATCAAGTTTCCCCAAGCCGTGTACCGGCAACCCCGTCCTTCTAGTTTATCCTCCGTCATAGTTCCGTTGTGCTTGGCGAAGCCCTACGGAGATTTTTCTTCACCACCACAATCACCACGCCGTTGTGCTGCCGGAACTCATCTACTATTTCACCATCGCTCGCTGGATCGAGGAGGTGAAGGCGTCATCAAGCCGCACGTGTGTTGAACGCGGAGGTGCCGTCCGTTCGGCGCTAGATCGGAAGGAACATGATGGGATTGCGGGACGGCTCATGATGAGATCATGGGACGTGTCGTGATTGGACTGCGAAGATGTTCGACTACATCAACCGCGTTTCTTAACGTTTCCGCTTAGCGATCTACAAGGGTATGTAGATCCACTCTCCCTCTCATAGATGCTCATCACCATGGATAGATCTTGCGTGTGCATAGATTTTTTTTTGTTTCCCATGCAACATTCTCCAACAAAATGTTCATCAGAGTAAGACTCAACAAAACAAAACACCAGATAAATAACAGATGAACATAGATACAAACTACCTTAAGAACAACAAACATAATTATACTACACAGCATATTCACACTGCTGACAGATAACTAGGCAGATAAATATGATCCGTAGTTTATCTATCGGAATCGAGTACATAAAAAATAAACTATTAAAGGAATTGCGGTAGAGGAGAAATGACCAGGGGTGCTCGATGCTGACAGATGATTTAGTAGACCAGATAAATCTTCTGCAAAGAAGCTATGTCTGGTTGGAGCAACTTGTGATTCAACATAGGAGCAAATCTCTCTCAGTCCTACTCTTACCAATGTGGAGCTAATCAGACTTTGTGGATTTTACTCTTGGGAGATTCTTCTTGGCGATCTCCAAACTTTTGACGGATTTGCTTCGTGAAGCACAAATACTCTTGGTTGTTGAAGACTTTGACTTGGTGAATACAATTACTCTTTGTCACTGAAGCCAACACATAACAATCTAGAGAGTTAGCGGCTTTCAAGAGTAATAGACACAAAAGAACTACTAACTTAGATTTACTATGATGCACAACCTCTATCTCATTTTCGGATCTTCATTTTCTCTCAATGGATTTTAAACTCACATCTCTAAGAGAGGGGTGCTCGAACAATCTTCTCAAAATCTCAAGCGAGGCAGCTACCGAACAATGTTGGTGTTGTGTGGCTATTTATAGCCATAGCATCCCCATAAGGGAAATGACCATTTAGAATATGCAGTCTAGCCAATGGCCGACCAACAAGTTTCCAACGGCCGGACTTTTGAGCACACGACATTTTTTCTTGAGGAACAAGTATAGTTGACTCCTCAGTGCGAAGCGCATCTCCCACAACCCACAAGATCAACGTCTCTGGCTGGCAAGTAACGTTTCGAAACATAAAGATATTCCTTTCAACTCTCATAGATTTCGGCTAAGCATTACAATAGACATAAGTCTAGAAAGATATATACCCTTCTTAATAGTACGATGGTTCTATGAAACAAACAAGAGATAAAGGAATGACAAACAAATGCTACATCTTCATTTGTCTTCAATTTTCTCGATAACAGGCATTTCTTCCACTACAAAATTTGTACCATTAAGTGACAAAAACCCTGGTGAAAAATATGAAACGTCGCCAAAAATCATTTTCTGTTATGGTCAACCATCACGAGGTGTTTTCCTCCCGTGGTAGCGCCCTCGGCAACTTTGATGACGTTCTGGCGTGATTTTAGGCGGCGAATTTGACCGTCATTAGGTGTGCCCATTTTCTGCGATGATTTGTAGTGTCACCGAAGATAATTTTGAAACTGAAGATATGTTTTTATCTCAATTCCTTATAGAAAATTCCCAATGTCCCCAGTTAGGTCAAACCCCTGGGCGGGTGCCTCTCCCCTCCCCGACCTGGCACAAGGCAATAAACATGGCGGTCACCACCCTTCGTCGTCCCGATGCAGAGCAATATCCGGATATGCACCTATGTCGAGCACCACCAACACCACCAGGCGTGTCCCTCCACCCGGCATACTCTTTCTCCGGCCACTGCGCTCCAGGCGAATCGACGGCCGCGGCTGCATCGGGTACAAATTTCGGAGCCCTGCACTCTGTCAAGCCGGACCCACCCAAATTGTCCTAAAATACTACTGGTTTAGTCCCACCTTGCCGCGCGATGTGCATAACGACCGGTTCGAATTGCCGCGTAGGCGAACTGTGTAAGATTCTATTTTGTTAAATTAGGTCCATCAATTCTCTTGGTGTGAACAAGATAGCTTGACACCATATTTCATTTCATCAAACGATGATTGTATATCGAGTGTCAAGTTTGTCTCAGTCATGTAACGTTGATAGCCCTAGTGTGGTTAAAGAGATTTTTAAATTAATCAATGCCCGTGAGTGTTGAAGTCAGTTGATTATCTATGTATGTACTATTGACGTTTATTTTGGCATGTACTGAATTTATTGTTGAATGTATGTTCAATTTGTCTTTATGATCCTCCATTACTAGGAAATAGCTTATAAGTAGAATCATAACAGTAACGTTGGTAGGAGCCCAACGCTACTGTTAAGTACTAGTAGTGCTCGAAAAATTCTAATGTACTGGCAAGTTTTAGCAGTAGCGTTACAGCTATACCAAACGCTACTGATAAGTGGGTCCCACGGCACACCGATGCTAGCCATAGTAATAGCGTTGTATACAAACAATCATAGTAGCGCGTGTTTGATAGGCAAGCGCTGCTATTGCATATGCAAGGTCTGGTTAATTCCTTAGTAATAATGTTGGCTGCAAGCCCAGCTACACCGCTAAGATTGTGTTATCTTCTTCCCTAGCCCATTTTCCTCACTTTCACTCTCACTCTCCCTCCCGCTTGCCCCGCATCTCCACCGCGGACCTCGCGCCATCGCCGCGTCTTCCTCCCGCGTTGTCGTCGATATCTACCTTCCTTCCTCCCTCCCTCCTCCTCTAGCCGCCCTCCTCTCTCCTCCCTCCTCCCGTCGCCCGCCGCCCTCTTCCTCTGCCCACGCGCCCTCCTCCCTCCCTTCGCCTCGGCTCCTCTTCCCCCCTCCTCTTTCCTCCCTTGTCCCTCCTCCCTCCTCCCTCCTCCTTCTCTCTACTCCCGTCTCCCTAATAGAAACTATTAGGTATATAAATTTACAGCTAAAAATCACTAATAGAAAATTTTAGGTATATGATTTTTTCACTATACAAATGTATTGGGATGCTATATGATAAAATTTTAGGTATAAATTTAGTAATAGAAATTTTTAGTGAACAAATTTAGGTATATAAATTTGTAGTAAAAAACTTAGTAATAGAAAGTTTTAGGTATACAAAATTTGCCATATGAGATATTTTTAGGTGTCAAATCTAGTAATAGAAATGTTTAATAAAAAAATTAGGTATAGAAATTTTTAGTATGAGATTTGATGATCTAATGTTTTCACTCGGTGGCATATGCAGGCTTTCTAGTGTCGCATCTCTTCCTGGAGTGACCGTCATCGGAGCTTCGTACTTCCTCTCAAGTCGAGTCGGTGAGCTAAAAGTCCACCTCGTCCTTCTCCTGCGCTCATATCACTAATTGTTTTTGTCGAGAGCTAAAAGTCAATGATATTTTTTTGAAACGAAGGCAAAAGCTTTGCCTCATCTATTTATTAAGAAGAAGTGAGTTGTCCGATTAATTTACGAAAAACCGGACAAAAACCGTTACATGCTTAGCCACGAATGGCAAACAAACCACAATCTCATGATGCATGTGATCCCAAATCATGAGACAACAAGACCACAAACAAAAACAAACAAGCTCTCCCACCACACTACCACCACAACCCGCTTGCACATGATAATCAATTTCACAAACAAGCCTCCACAGAACGGTGATAACTTGAAGAACAAACATCAACATAGGACACGTACATGAGCACATCCATGATGACATGTCCAATTACAGAGAGCCATCCATCAAGCCTCTGTGTACGCCTTTTCTATAGCACCACTCTTCTTACTTCTGCACTTGTTTGATTTGTCCTTCAAAATGATAGGACGAGAGCTAGCACCACCACTCTTATTATCCCTGATCGCCCTCTCCTTGAGGAGACACCCAATCGTCTTACCAGTTCCAGAGTTAGCCGCGTCCAAGGTAGCAAGGAAGTCACATATCTCTTTGACGATGAGATCCCTAGGCACACGTGCCACCGCCCTAGGCATGACAACCACATCATCTACATCAAGCATGTGCCCAGTGGACTCGAGTGAGCAAGAGATTGCAACAATGTTTGAATCCCCACTCTTCTCTAAGTCAAGTGTCTGACTGAGCCCCGGGGATGGTGCTGGCGGAGAATTCATAACCGAGATCTCCAAGGTGGGGACCACATTCAACTGATCGATGGACACGGGCGGAGTTGGGTCGCCACTCAGCTCCAGAAGCTTCGGCATGAGTTGTAGCACCGATGCCACGGCCACATCAATGATCAGACCCTCAGAAGCAGACAATGACGATCTAGCCAAAGCACGAGGGGAGAAACATTCGTGAAGCTCCGCTCCCCTCTCATCCTTGGAGCTAACATTAGGCACATCAATTGTGCGAGATACATGAACGGTTGGCAATACAGGTCGTGCCAAGGTAAGCATGTCCAATGCAACCTCAGCCCGCTCCAAGAAGCTCCCCATCCGCATCATCCAACTTTGCATAGAGTCAACAACATCGCGAAGAGGCTGGACTGTCTCCTCAAGCCGAAAGGAAGCCATGCCAAGAAGCTCAGAGCGCAGCTTCTCGGCCTGCCCTTCCAAAGAGGACCGCAACTTCATATTCGTCAAGGCCACAGAGCCAGTAGGAGTAGAAACAATCAACGCCCAAGAATCACGACGAAACATCCCAGAGACTAGCGAGGCTTCTATCTGGGCCTGGCGAGGAGTTGGAACTTGACGATGCTCAGCAGTGAGGCTAGGCAACGGCAACGCAGCAGGGCTTGTCAACAAGTTGAGCGGACGCCAAGCGTTACGGCACTCACATGCACGGTGACCATTCTTGAGGCACCGAGAGGACCTAAAGGGGTCTTTGCAACTTGCCACACGGTGACCAGGAATGAGGCATCTGCAACATCGACCACGGAGCCCAGCGGGGATGGGCCGAGGAGGAGCTAAAGCCTGGGTTGACGATGTCGGACAACGCGGACCGCATCATGGCGGCACTGACCGCCAACCATCGCTGACATCTGCCACACGCCCCATGCCCACCTTGTTGGAGTCGGTGACTATGGAAGCCACATGAGGGATCTGTAGGGCCAAATCTTCCTCGTCACGATCCTCATTGTCTTCGACACTAGAGCTCCTCGGCATGGACTTCTCAAAGCCCGCAAGCAGCAAATCAGAAGAGTTGGGCGTCCGTTGAACCAACGCAGGGCTCGAGGCGGAGGGGCCAGACCAGACAACAGCATGAGCGAACTCAAGATCCATCTGGAAAGGGGCATGCAGCAGCCTGCAGGAGGAGTCGAGATGCACCAAAGGCGGCGCTGGGGGTAGTGGCAACCTACGAAGCACCGATACGGCGACACCGATACGGCGACATGGGTACAGCGATACGGGATACGGCAATTTCTAAAAACATCAATACGGCGATACGGCAAGTATATATAAATAATAATAAAATAGCATGTAATGAAAACTAACACAATAAAATGTGTGAGATGAGATCAAAATACCGTCCCATGGTTGCTTTCATGCCTCCTTTCTTTTCTACTCTTGAATTTAATGATCATCCAGGTCCTCAACTCGTCATGGTGTATGCAAAATAGAAAATACATCACATGATATTAGACTTAATAATATGAGATAGACAAGCATGAAAAGTGAAAAAGCAGTAAACAAGTTTGCTTGTAGCAGTAGGATACCAAATGATAAAATTAATATAAACATCCTTGTTCTCAGCCTCCAACAAGTTCTAGAAAGTTTCAATTCTGAATTCTCAATGGCCATAGAGAAATAATGTAAAGTTCACTAAGATAACATGATGAAGAGGAAGATCCATATCAAACAGTGCATTACAACATAACAGCAGAAAGATACAAGGCTCACATGGCCATTGTCCCATAGTCAAACAGTGCATAATTGTGCATTACAACATAAACTAAATGAGGACAACTCAAGTGAGAGCATCCATGATCTCAGCCTCCAATTCAGGTTCATCAAGTGTCAAATTAGCACCTTCAAGCATGCCAACACCAGTGAAGCTCTCAACCCCATCTCCACCCACATCCCACATCCGGCTTGGTCCTACATGATAAGCCTCGGATTGTCTTGAAAGCAAACGCAGGTTGTTATGTGCGAACACTAAATCCTCAGCACGTTCAGGAGTGAGTTTGTTTCTCTCGGAACTATGGATGAAGGAATATGAGCTCCAATTCCTTTCACAACAAGATGAAGATGAAGGCTGACCGAGTAACTTTAATGCCAAACTTTTCAAGAACTTTGTGCTTCCTCCATGAGTGCCCCACCATTGCTTTGGTTCAAAATCATCTCTATCTTCAATTGAATCTGCATTCTGGAAGTCATTCATCATTAGAGCAAAATCCGCAAATTCTTTTTTGACGGTCTTGTGGTCATTTGGATCCGGAAATAACTTTTGCAAACACTTGTTTCTCATTTTAAAAATCTCATTATCATCAAGGGGGGTAACACGGCCAGGGGCTGCCGCAAACCAATTTGGACTGTAGTACCTATTAACATGACAACATAAAATCAACAAACCTTTTAATGTTGACAAGTTGAGATTGTCAAATGACAAACATATGTAAAGAGCAAACCTTGGATTGCACGAGTGAGCCAAACAATGGAGGGGGGTACTACTCTTCGCCCAACGTTTTGCAAGTTTTTTCTTGACAACGATATAAAGAGCACAATCTTCATTGCGCTCCTTTTTTTCATAACGATAAATAGGAACTCTCACCTATGAAGATGATGATATTTAAAATCAGCAAGCAACACGCATAAAAAATGATGAATAAAGCTAAAAGAACAACTCACCTTCTCTATCATGTCGTCCCACATCTCATATATCAAATGGAGAGATGGTTTGTCCGTATCAGTCAACCTTATCATTGCATATATGGGTGAGGTGAAGGAGACAATGTATGCAATTTTATCCCACCACACATCACTCAAAATAAGTTCCTTCACCCTTTGAGCTGTAATAGGATCATCCTCTCTATAATTAGCCCAATTTGCATGAACAACCATTAGTGTGAGTGCATCCTTGATTAAAAGAAACCTCTTCAACATGATGACAACACTTGCAAATCTGGTTTCTGCGATGTGAAGAAACTTGAGTTTGCTAAACTCATTCAACATTGACAACCTCATACCATGGTTCATGATGAAGTTCTTGACAAATTGTGCTAGGTCGGCAACCTCTTTTATAAAGTGAAGAACCTCATAGTCTTCATCATGCATCTTTGTATCACATATCTCCTTCAACACAAGATTGAGGCAGTGCACAATGCAAGGAGTCCAATAAATATTTTTGTACTTTGCTTGAATCATCAATCCAGCACCTTTGACATTAGATGCATTGTCCGTGATCACTTGGACCACATTCTCAGATCCAATCTCCTCAACCACTTCCTTCATCCTCTCAAATATGAATTGCTTAGATTTGGTCTACCATTGAAGACAATGAACAATGAACAATCAATTTATAAAAAAACAAGACAAGAAAACTAGTTAATCAAAGTAGAAACAATAGTTTTTACCTCCCCTTCAGTGTTGATCGCCTTTAGAAACATTGGACCACTCTCTGTCACAGCCATGAAGTTCAAAATTGGCCTCCTTTGAGGGTCAGACCAACCGTCAGTCGCAATAGTCACACCTTTGAGCGGCCACGTAGACTTGAGGGGCTCTAGCATCCTCCCAACATGCTTCTTTTCTTTTGCAAGACAGGTAGTCCTCAATGCGTTATATCCAGGAGGCACATAGCCACCCAATTCACTCTTTGCGATAAAATTGTAGGACTCTCGATAGTAAGGATTTCTTGCTAGATTGAAGGGAACCCCTACAAACAAAATAAATAGTCAACAACTATGCTTAAAAAAGACAATAATAATTGACATTGTAATGCAAAGTTGCATACCTCCAGTGATGAACATTCTTGCAATAAGAGCATCAGCTTGTTGTCGAAGCTCCGAATGAAAACTTTCCGAAATCCCAGACTGCTTTCCTGCTGCCTTCCTTTTCCTTGATGATGCTGATGGACCGGATTCCTCAAAGGGTGGTAGAGGAACTGTGTTCCTCGTTTTACCATGTGAAATAAGTAGAGCAGCTGCCTTATCTTCCTTGAGGAGTTCCTCAAAGAGAGGCCGTGTCATCTTGGTACAAGGGTTTATGCCTACATTTAGTATCTTAAGAAGATGTGCTTTTATTCTCGTATAGCTGCCCGGGAAATCATGCATACAGAAGTGGCAACGGAAACGTGTGTTCCCTCCTCGACATGATGCGTCTCCTGTTAGTTTTGTAACATGCTTCCAGAATGGATATTTTGGATTGAGAATGACATTCTCAACCCCTTGACCTGCATCATCAACCTCAATGCTGTTGCTTGCAGTACCACCGAGTGAAGATTGGCTTGCTGCCATGCCACTCCCCGCAGATGACATGGTGTATACTTGTATCTTCTTCCTTAACAATACGATGCAGCAGCAACATCAACAAATAATTTTACGGCCACAAACAGAATTTTTCAGGTATAAAAAACGTCGATACTATATGTTATTCTACTACATCTGCATGTTACCGGAGACAGTAACACACACAGCTGATACTATATGTCTATATCAGCAGCATTATAATAGGCGTATCCATACAATTAGTATCTTAGATCCCAGCTGTGACTTGTGTTTGTGCAGACATTAGCATACATCCATCAATCATACACACGCATACATCCATCAATATATGGATCAACCACACAACCATACCTTGCGTCGGCGGCAGAGAAGACAAAGGCAGAGAGGCGATTCAGTAGGTTGGGGCGGCGGCAACGAGTCACTCCAGGCGGCGGCGGGGCGCCGGCGGCGAGCCACTCCAGGTGGCGAGGCACCGGCGGCGGGGCCGGCAGTCGCCCTCGATCCCTTCTCAGTGAGCTACGTAGCTGGCGGGGTAGGGGATTAGGTTTAGGTCGACTGGTCGTGGGCTAGTGGGCTCGCTCGGGGCTGCGCTATATCGCCTCGCCGTGTCCGAAACGTGTGTTGCGCGTTCTCCAGCCGTGTCGGCTTTTTTTTTCTTTTTTTTAAATCAAAAATGCCGATACTTCCAGGATACCTGTATCCTAGCCGTATCCGGCGTATCGACGTATCGAAGACGTCCGGAACGGCGATACAGGCATTTGTGACGTATCGATGCTTCGTAGGTGGCAACACGTCGATGGAGGCACCGACAGAGGAAGTGGCCGAGGCTGCCGCATGGGCGGCCAGCGTCGCTGAATGAGCGACAGACACAGACATTGTCTTCACAGGTAGGGAAGCCGGCAGCAGCATCTCAGTCCGCAGGTTGGAAAGGGTCCCAAGCACGTGACCTTCGTCTCCAGCAGCAACGACGGGCGACGTCACAGGCATCGGTGTCGTCAGGTCTAGATCGGGGCTGGTCGGCGCCCCGGCCGTGGAGAGCTTGCAAGAGGCCATACGTCCCCGTACAGCTGGGTCTGCCTTGCGGGAGGCGAGGATGGCAACGGCGTCGCCTTCCACAGAGGTCAGCGGTAGACGGACGGAGGCGACCGCCGTTGATGGAACGCTGGCGGCACTTGCAGGAGGAGCCGGACAGGCAGGGGCAGCCGCCGTCGTCGCAGCGCTGGTGGCGCTGGCTGGAGGAGTCAGAGAGGCAGGGCCGGCCGCCATTGTCGGAGCGGACGGGGCGCTGGTTGGAGGTGCCAGAAAGGCCGGGGCGGCCATCGACGAACGAGCATGGGGACCCATCTACGGCGACCAAACGGGAAGGGAATCTGCAGTAGAGGAGAGAGGAGAGTGCGCACGACGAGGATGCCGGATCTGGGTTCGCCCAAGTCGATGATATTTGAACATGCATTGATTGTCTCTTTGGACATGTGTGTGATTTTGCAGGGAACACCTTCGAGTGATCTATGTTTTGTAAGAATGTTGCTTCATTTTCGTTCCGGTAAATTTCACGCATTCGATATGTTCTATTTTGCAAAGGTCTTGTTGAATTTTTTTCGTGATGCCAGCAGGACTTCCGCTATAAAGTAGAAAATATCGAGTGCCCATAATTTACCGAAACGAGAATTAAACGACATTCCGGCAAAACACATGTCATTTTTATATCATTACTCCATGTATATATATACATGTAATGTTAATCGGCTGATGCTTATTAGTGTTGAATTTTCGGTATGTCGGAGCTAGCTCTTTGTGTGACTTTCTGTATGTTCTTGAAGGAGAAATTCCGACTGTTGTTATGAGAGTCGTTTCCTTTTCTCCTTTTCGCAATATATACCTTAGTATAATACATGAGAGAAATGGGGAAAACGATCATCACCGACGATTGAAATATCATAAAGAAAGAATTCTGATTGTTGTTGTGTTGGACGCTTCCTTCTTCTTTCCCATGTATTAGACATTTTGATAATACGCACGAAGACAAAAAAAGAAATGACCAACACCAACTGTTAAGATTTCTGCAGTGTCCAAAGTATCGACCATGTTTTTTTGTTTGAACCTATAAAAAAAACACGGCCGATACTTTGGACACGGCAGAAATCGGCCGTGTTGATGTCAATGACGTCTGCGAAGGATGGTGCGTCTATGGCAAGTACCCTGACCCCTGGCCAAGGACGCATCCACGCACCGCGAGCACCGCCGACATGGGGCGGCGCAGGGGTGAGCATGGTTGAGCCGAGGCCTAGCCGGTTGATAGACCTACGATGGGTGAATTGATCGGCACACGGCTGTGTGATTGTGATCTCAGAACACCTTCCCGGTCCCAGCGCCTAAATGCACACAACACTTTCAGTTATTTTTTGTACACGGAAGAAGTGACCACCACCGACTGTTAAGATGTACATAGATTTTTTTATTTTTTTTTGCGAAGATCAGATGTACATAGATAATCTGCAGCAATATACTTCCTTCGTTTCTAAGGGCCTGTTCGAAGACCTTCCCGACTCGGGCTCCCGAAGCAGCAGTAAAAATAGACGAAGCGGGAACAGGCACTCCATGGATCCTTGGATTTGGCGAACCTAAATATAAGTATTTTTAAAGATTTCATTGCTGACTACATATAGATGTATATAGACATACTTTAAAGTGTAGATTTATTCATTTTGTTTCGTATGTAGTTCACGATGAAATCTTTAAAAGACTAATATTTAAAAACAGAGAGAGTATCTGTGTTGCTAAAAATCAATCGATTGTGACTTTATGATACTATAATCCGTTGATCATGCATCAAGATTCGTACAAACAATTTCTTTTCAGTTTTTCTTTCCTTCTTTGCATATTGTATTACTTGACTGAGACTTCGACCTAGACACTCCCACTAAATATAGCGCTCGAAACAAAAATAAAATGTCCCGCCAAAGCGCCAAGAAATGGACAACGTATAGCCTGCCCTTCAGATACCCTGAACTGCACTAAAAACGTATGGCCTCAACTCATTTTGCCTGCATAACTTCCCAAGTAAAAAGACGCCAATAAAAATAAATCAATCTTCCCCGGCAAATCGCAAACTACTGGACACCCTTGCATAGATGAAAACAAATCCAGTCAACATTCTAACAACACCAGAAAACCTAATCTTATTTAGCAGTATTACTTGTCACATTTTATGCACTAGTGAAGTTCCTCGGGTTAATATACATGATACTAGCTTTAAAAAATACAAAGAAAAAGTACACCGTACTAGTTTACAACTACGTGCACATCTCGGTACAGTACTGCAGTGACGGCCAAGAGCCAACAAGTTGGTAAGACGTGCTGCCTATGAAAACAGAGGCGATTTTTTGTTGCCCATTGCGTAAGAGATTATGTTCTTCTTCAGTGGTGATATGTACTGGGCACCATGGAAAGCTGCGGCTCTTAGGACATTGAGGGGTCCAAAATCGACAGAGTACATCTTCTGGAAGCCATCTAGAACTGCCGCCATCGCAACATTGGCAGCCTTGCGGTCATTCTCATACCGATTCAGCAAAGATAGCTGACAAATGGGAAAGGTTTGGTTAGTTTGCTGTCAGTAATAAGCATGCTGTTGTTTAACTACAATATGCAAGATGGCAGATAAACAATGCATCCAAATTAAGAAATCAGGAGCCAAAGAAAGGAAGATTAAGCTTGCTGAATAACCAACTTAAAAATCTTTTGCTTGCACTTAATCACTTCCTAAATAGTGTTAAGAGTTGATCACGGAAGCTACATAAAGTAGTATCTGCATAAATCTAACCAAAAAACAGCAGTATTAGGTACTTACATCCCCAATATCAGCACCAACAGAAACTCCTTCAGAAATAACTTCCGCTAAGGCAGCTGCATCTCCAAAACCCAAATTGACACCTTGACCGGCCAAGGGGTGGACTGTATGAGCAGCATCACCTACTAATGCTAGCCTTTTTGAAACATAATCATGGGAATGCATCAGTGACAATGGAAATGCCATTCTCTCAGAGATTAACCCAATTGCTCTTGGTGGTACTTCAAAGCATTCTTTTGTAGACGCTGCAGTATCTCCAACACCAGAAAATAACCTTTCCATGTAATGGTCAAGACTACTAGAGCTGGGATGTGGTCCATAACCAAAATCCAATGCACGGTTCACTGCCATCACAAAATCCTCAGAGCTCATTGACTTATGGCGTGATGCCTCCTCTGGGCTCATTGTCCACACTATATTGCTGAAGTTGTCACCTATTGGAAGCAAGGCAATTGGACCAGAAGGGAGAAACCTCTGCCATGCACAATCATTCTCTGCAGTATGCTCTACTGTGCATATAATCGCACTCTGAGGATAACTCCAACCAGTTGTTTTTATGCCCGCAATCTGCCTTACATTGGATTTGGAACCATCAGCTCCTACCTGTGACCATAAGTTAAAAACTTAAAATAAGTGACTGAAGGCAATGAAGAGATACAAAAGTTTGAATGAATGGAGAATCATGTATAGGAACTTACCACTAACTTTGAATATAAAGTCTGTCCATCGCTTAGGTCAAGTTTAACCAAATTACTACGCCGTAGTTCCTCTGAAGTATGACCAAGGGAATCTGCCTCAGTTGATGGTGGCTTCAGTGCTGCTCCTCCTACATTTCTGCTTTTTGATGGGAAAACAAGAGACTCCAATCGGGTAGGGTAGATCATCTTTCCAATGTCTTCCTTCTGCTCCTGGTGAGGCAAACATCGTAAGTACCAATTTAAGGGACTATTTTGATGGGGAGGAAATCAGATAAGAATATAAGTGCAACATCTAGCTGGAAACCACCTAACCATCAATTTCCATGTGCTCTGTTCTTTGACACTTCAAGGATATTTCAGATTGCCTTATTGCTCCCCTTATGAGAAGTACTATTAAGGGTCACACAAAAGTGAACTGTGCTTCATGACCAACAGTTCTAACAAAACATGTTGACGGTAACTAGGCATCTTGTACAGCTAATACAAATTTAATGCATGGTAATTAGGTGTCATAAAAGCAAGTACATCTGTTCTTTATGACAAAGATCTCTTGTATGAGATTTATTTTGCTCTTGAATGTGTGGGCTGTAAAGCTGTACTGTATTCAGGAAGTTCATAAACTAGGAAACAAACCATTTAAATGGAGTGAGGTCGCATTAGATAAGTTCAAACATCAGTCTAAATATCTAGATGTGGATCAAAATCATCCAAAGTTTGAAAAATACAGACCTGTAAGCGTAACAGAAGTGAGTTGCAAAGCACCTTGTTCTCCACCACACATCTAAATAATGGAAAAATAAAGAAAAATGTTATCAATGAACCAAGTGAAAAAGAAAAAAAAAGGTATCAGATAATTACAGCAGCTCCCATTCAAACATACCCAAGATATTCTTTGCACACATCTCTTGCGTTGTACCTCGTGTATCCTAGTCCAGTGTAATCCCACACCTGCCAACGAAAATGCGTCCAAATTGCAATAAATGCTTATGTTGAACACCCACTATTTAAAGCAAGAAACTGTTGGTCTTGTTGTGTGCAGGCACAGCAAATAAGTTGGATGATGTTGCCCTTGTTGTGTGCAAGTGCAACAAATAAGAATGAAGAAACTGTTACTCTCATTGTTTGCAAGCGCAACAAATAAGAGAGGACAAGACCAAAGGTAAAGGAGGCACGCTAATGCTCGTACATATGGCCAAACAGTTGCCATAAAATGGATCATGTAATGATGGCCTAATATGCACAAAATAAATCATACAATATGTAGCAATCCAAGCATAGTTAAGCTTCAAGTGATCTATAATATCCAAAATTCAAACGAAAGGGGCTAGGTAAAACAGGGGCAGAATAAGGTATACCACTATGGCAATGTATTTATGTTCCGTTTGGAAAGTGAGTGGAAAAACTTTGAAAGTGTGAAGCATTTATTGCATGCTCCATATTTCCATTTCACCATTTTTGTTGTGATCAATTCAACAGTTTATTCAACTTGGTTCACTGAGCTAAATGAACAATGAATTCAATGGAGAAACTTACTACAAGAATTATCAGTGACTTGTTCAGAGTCTCATCAAACACAAACAGGTGAATATAGAAAGGTAATCACCATACATATGATCAAAACTGCATGTCGTCACCTGCATTTTACCAAAGAAAGCGTGTCTTTGCTGTTGAATATGCTCCCATGCACCAATATCTGCCACATGATGTAGTACAAGTACGAAATATATGTCAAACTATACAATACAATAGCTACTAAATAAAATGAAGTAGCTAAAAACACATCATAAGGAATTTTTAAGATGTTTTACTTCTGAAACTACATGTTGTCAGCGCTCCATTTTACATCCTCAATAAGCAAAAACAGTGCCACACATTTAATCAAATTTATGATTAGACACAACCAGCAGCAAAAAGGGAACGATGGGTATATAGATCGGCAGAGTTGGCAGCACCATCCGTGAGTGTGGCTATTTGACATGAAGGTCCAGGTTATCACTGCACTAAAGTCAACACGAAATGCAGCTCATCCGGATATTGTGTGAGGACAAGTGCTAGGAACATATCAGTTAGCTAACATCTCATGGCAGAAGGTTATAGGAACAATCTGCTGTAAGCATAGATGGGTTCTTCAGATCAACTTCAAAACTAGTAGCATGTCTGCTTAAGCAACTGTCAAAACCAACAAAAGAGATCGATCTTTCTGAATTATCACCAAAACATGCTAAGCACCTTTAGTTCCAGATACCGATACACTGTAGACACTCCCCAAATTCTGGCTTGTAACAAGCAATGCCATAGCGATTTTATATTTACAATCTTACCTCTGAAGAAGGAAATGGTTGCAGGAGTAACAGTGCTGACCCTTGAATCAGGTATGCCATCTTTCTTCAGATAATTCCTTGATTTCAATGCAGGATTGCTATCGATGATGGCAACTCGTAGGTGTTTGGTCAATGGCATATTGGCTGCATGTAAGGATAAATAAGTGTATGAGAAACTCAAGACTGTGCATAGAAGTTGGTGTTTCTAATCTGAAAGACTGAAACAATCATGGTATTGTCAAATTCATACACAAGGTGTGTGGTACAGCCAACAAACTACCCTGTACTATCAACGGGATTAGCAATACTTGACATTGAACTAGTAAAATGGCAGGGAGAATCCCTGAGAACTTTATTCCAATGGTGTCAAGTTTCCTCTTATGAATAATCCTGTAGCCTACCGATTATAAATATCTATTTTTAGAGCAACGTGAAGCTGAGCTCATGGACAATTGGAAGCAAGGAACATAAGTACACGAAGGCAGCAATACCTACACAGTGCACAAGCAACAGCCAGGCCCACCATGCCTCCACCGACGATAGCAACGTCGAGCTCGTCATCCCCAGCTCTCACGCCACCAACCTTCTCCGGGCCACCCTACATGTTCAGGGACCGAATCATTGGCGCATCAGGAACGAAACCTGAACCAATCTAGCAATTCGCGGCACCCTGAGCGCGTCATCTCTCTGAACCCTACAGGGCCAGGGCACAAGCGATTGTCGGAGAGAGAAAATAGCACCTGCAGGTCGGCCGCCCCCGCCGGAGCGCCGGAGAAGGCCCTCGAGGCCGGCCGGATCCGATTCGCCGCGGCGAAGCATCTGCGGTTTGGGGGGAGAAGGTGACGAATGGATGAGCTGGAGCAGAACAGATCGTGGATGGAGGGGGGAGGGTTAGACAGGAACATGGTCGCGCACCTGGTTCTGCGTAGCAGGGCGTGGGCCGCGGCCGCGGAGGCGCGCGCCGGCGTCGGCGTCATCGGCGACGAGGGGAGAAGAGAAGGCTGGTTCTGCGCCTGCGAGCGGCGGGGGTTGGGCCGGACCGAGCCGTCTGGTGAAGTGACTGGACTGGACCACCGTCGGCGTGGTGCGGCCCGCGGCCGCGTGGTTTGTGGGGCGCATCCTCGGCCGCGTGCGCCTGGACACCATTTGCACGGCCGGTTCGCCCGTGGTAAAGCGCAGGTTTCGGGTGAGTATTGATTTATTTGATCGCGCACAGTGGAGAAAACGTTCTCGGCGTGGAACTTCCTGAAAAAATAATTGGTTCTTTCCAATAGATTATCCAATTAGACGGAAATTTTTCTATAAAATACTGTATTTTCGTAAGGAAAATCTTATAAAAATTGATGCTAAGTGTACAAGAATCATCTGGAAAGGAGCCTATTATTCCTTGAGTGTAAACAGACACAAGCTATGCTTTTCAATAGATTTTATGGACGACCCGGCATATTGTTGTCATCCATGTGCTTTTTTCAAGTTGTGGTCAGTCGATGGGCTTTACTTGTGTTGGGAGGTTGTACTAGTAAAGCCAACTCCAACGCGCGACCCTAAATGATCCGGCTGTGTTCGTTTGGGTGTAAACAGACACAAAATCTGACCGAACATGTGAAAGCAAACGGATATTTGTCCGTTTTCGTTTCATTCTCGGTCTAAATTTGGGCCGCGTTTTGCGTCGAAACGGACATCGCTCTTGTCCTTCCATGGCTTGCCCACGGGGCACATACGCATCCATTTCCCTCCCTTCCACAAAACCATCACGCGTTCCCCCTCCCTCCTCCATGGCCTCGAAGAAACCCGATGACCTGACCGCTGTCGCGTGGTTGCGGGGAAGAAGGACCCGAACAAGCGGCGTTATGTCGGAGGAGCAAGTGCACCTCAACCGTGAAATCGGCCAAGAGGAGGGCATGGCTGGCCGCAGCGACGGAGAAGAAAGTCACCGGTTGACTATGCAACGGAGGTCGCGACCATGGAGCAGGCCGCACAGTACAAGGCCGTTGTCGACAAGAACATGGCCATGCAAGCCTTTGTCATGCTTGGGGTGGTTCGACCCGGGCCGACGATTGTCTCCGCCGCCGCCATGGTGTGGTTCGACAAGCCCGTCGGTGTTTGCCCTCCGCGGTACCAGTCCTCGGCTTCCTCCATAACATCGAAGACGCCTGAGTTCTCAACGTCGCGATTGCACGACCAGCCCATTTTGTATGTTGGCATATGTTTGCTGGCGGCTAGCTTTGCCAGCGTGAACTGTGGCCCGATGGCATCGTTTAGTCTTTGTTTGTTAGTTTTGCAACATGCAGCGGGGACAAGATGAGGCCAAGAGGTGGGGATCTAGTGGAGGTGTCATGGCATCCATTCAAAATTGCGAAATAATTTTCATTATATGCATAACACTAATTATCTACAAGTTAACGCTATTTAAAAACTACTAGGTGAGTGCTCGTGTGTTGCAGTGGGAGCTAGAATATTCCACAGCGTCATCCTTGTGGCTTGCCGGTTGGTGTTGAACCACATAATCATCACCGGATCTTGGATCTACAGTCGCCTCTATCTCGCACCTTCGAAAGAGGGTTGCATATCCTTCGTCCACCCTTCATCGACCCCGTGTTGGGAAACTCGTCTTCTGACCAACACCTGAGTAGCCACCAAGGAGAACCACTACCGGGTCATGCATGTACAAGCCTACAAGGCCTCACAGACTCAACGACAGTGTTGGAGCACACGTCGTCACCTCGGCGGAGTCGGCGACAAAATTCTGTTGTGTGGACATTTTCGTTGCCCCAACGCACACTTTAAACCCTAACCCCTTTGGTCCAAATGACCAGCGGGAACCCAACATTACCAGCATGTCGCATCGTTCCAGAGAACACCTCCAAGAGTTATTCACCGACAGTGTTACTTGCCCTCTTGCCCTCTCTCCTCAACTTGTTTTAATTTTTGTTTTTGAACGTGCCAAATGATCCAAATGTTCCGGACATCCCATCTACTCTCTCCGTTCATAAATATAAGTCTTTTTTCGAGATTTCATTAGGGACTACATACGGAGCAAAATGGATGAATCTATATCGTAAAGTATGTTTATATACATCCGTATGTAGTCTACTAGTGAAACTGTAGTGGTCTCGGAGATGGAATGAGAAGCATGAATGGATGGAGGTGTTGAGTGTTATTTTTTATGACTTGGTGACCGCAGTGGTCATGGAGAACGCGTCGTCTCATCCCATTGCCCATGTCCTCCTTCTCCATCACAAGTCCATGACCCATATGGCCTTCTCTTCCACGTCCCCTCATACACTGTCGGACACACTATGTAGGCCCCATGTTGTCCTTAACATCGAAGACGAAAGCATCCCCCTTCCCTCATGGCAGAGAGACACTACTAGCGAAAACCCTAGTAGTAGCGCTTGAAATATGCATATTAATAGCGTTGGGTCCAGCGCTACTGCTATCGCGCTACATCTAAGTTTTAGCAGTAGCGCTGGCCTGGCAAGCGCTACTAATATATGCTGTTAACAGTAGCGCTTGCTAGGTCAGCGCTACTGCTAACTATCTGTAGCGCTCGGGCAAACGAAGCGCTGCTGCTAACCCAGCGTTGCTATTAAATGATTTCATTGGATCATACTAAACATACACTATTATCATCATATCATAGACATACAGTACTCTTGTCATACCATCATCATCATTCAACAAAAATATCATCACATCTCGAAAATAGCGATATACAAGAGTGATCATGTCATGTCTCGAATAAGTGCAAATGCATTATCATGGCACACACACAAGTTTCATCATCTCTATCTAAACCATGATGTAGAAGAGAAGAGCGATCAACATGAGCAAGAGTGGCGACTATGTAGTACTTGAGGCACCGGCGGTCCTGCCCTCGCTCATGCTGGAGTGTCCACCTCAAGTAACTCCTTTCCGTTTCGGCTCTGCTGTTGAACCCTCTGTGGCTAGAACCCGGGTACTTGTCCACCTGGGCCTGAGCATCTGGCCAGTGGTCGTAGACTCCTGGAACCTTCCCAACGAACACGGCGTAGAAGCCCTTCGCCATCTCTGATCTATGTACCTGCATCGACAGTTGATCAATTGAACGATAATATGCAACATAATGTACTTAAGAAAACAAAGAGGCATAATTAGCAAAATACAGGCAACTTATAGTAAACATAAGTGACGAAGTTCCTCATATATACGCAAACTAATTAACTAGCAAGAGCGATCAGTCCTTCATGTCGACGGTCCAATCGTTATAGTCAGGGATGAAGCACCCGAGCTTCATGAAAGGCTTAAGGTCCAGACGCTGAGCGAGTAGCAGTGCTCGGACATCATCCCGCGTCATTGTTGGCCCATGGTAGAACATCCCTGTTGATTCGAGGACCTGCTTCATCATCACTTGGGTAAGTTCACACTGTACGTGATAAAACTCAGCTCGGAGTCGATGATCTGGTGTCTGTCCTATGCTTGTGGCCCAGCTGACAATCTCAACATCTTCGGTACTAGGTGACATGCAAAGGCGTTGATTATCCCTTTTGTACTCAAGCAGGTGATGCATGAGGTAGAATCCATCAGCCTGTCTGGTGTGCGGTTGCTGGATGCAGTAGAAGTCGGCCTTATGGCAGAAAACCAGCTCGTTCTTCCTATTCCTTTTCACATTTATATATCCACCAGACATGCTGAAGGTAAACAGGACACTATTGAGAACTCCCTTTACGTGTGTGTAATCCTTTTTCTTGGTGTTCTTCGATGAGTCCAAGTATATAGCATGGGAGTATTCCGGGTACAGAACGATGAGCACGGCGCCGCCCCCACTGCGCAAATGAAGTACACACCTCTAATCAGCCTCCATGCTTGCAAAGGAATGATCAATGACACTTACGAAAGGATATGCACGGATGACTTACGTGGGATGATAAGGCAGGAGAATCGCTTCCTTGTCCTTATTAGCTATCCTGAACATGTCGAGGTGCTTGCTCGTATAGTCACGGTGCTCTTTGCAAACTGCCAAGTAGCTCTTGTGCATATAGAACGGGTCCGCGACGCAGATATATCGTATGTTCTCAATCCTGATGAAGTAGTTGAGATACATCGCATACATGCGGATGAACTGGAAATCCAGCTTGGTCATGTGGAACATGTTGTAGATGTAGTCGAATCGCAAGATGAACTGATTCGTGGGCCAGGTGTCGACGTACAACTTCCCACCCGGCACCTGAGTCGCGTAAAGCGGGTATCCTTGTTTTTCTGCGATTAGAAGGCTTTTTTTCTCTGTCCAGCACATCTTTATGGAGTCTCCTTAGATCATTGTTCAGTATGTTATCTAGCACTTTGGGGGGTAGGACCGGCTCCCCGGCCACATGGAAACGATTCTTACCTTCGACGGGTATTCTGTCTACCACCCGGGGCTTCAGAGGCGGCTGGCTGCTTGAAGCAACTCTGGCGCCTTTAGGGCCTTTCTTTTCCGGTCTCCTCCTTGCCTTCTTGTTGGGTCGCAGCGGTAGTGAGCCCAACATACCTTCCCTAACCACCCCCCAAGTGTCGTCGGGCTAAACATTGGACGGGCCTCGGGGGGTTGCTGGGTAGAGGCGGCATCTGGAGGCATCTCCTATGAGGATTGCTTGAAGAGAGACTTTTTGCATTCCGCCTTAGGATGTTCCAGCTCCGGCAAATCAGGCAGCATCAAGTCATCATCTCCACGCTCATAGCGTGAGTCATCGTCGTCCTGATCCATCAACCTTCCATCATCATAGGTGGTATTGAAATACTTGTCTGGGTCATCATCATCATCCTTCATGTCATGAACATTTGCTTCTTCGACAGCGGGGGCGACATGATCTGGCACTAATGGAGGCTCTCCCTCGCGTCGTCCGCTACCACCCGCCACGACAGGTGCTGGTAATGTGGTAGGTGGGGCGGTGTTCATACCTTCTTGAGAAGGTGGCGTTGGCGTGATACCGGGCGCCTCGAGACGAAGAAGAGACTTCGGCCAAGGCAAGAACCAGATCTTGCATGCGCCAATCCTCTGGGGGGTCTTGTCGTCATCGGCTGGTAATGGAGGAGGGAAATCCTCGAAGCCCGCTAAGATACTGGCCACGTTAACCTTGAAGAAGTCATCGGGCATCTCTCGGTTGTGGAACATGAGGTCCTTCGGCTTCACGATCATTGCCTTTCCCACGGCCACCTTCTGGCCCTTGATGTCGTATAGTAGGGTGCATGGGGTATCGTCAGCCTACGAAGAAGACATGTCTACGACGTCAAACATCTGAAAGGCAACTGAAACAGAAGACTATAGACATGTTGGTGAAAAGGGTATGACGTGTAATTACCGTGAGGGCGTCGAGCTCAGCCAGCGATGAAGGCCCGCCGAGCATGCAAGAGACGGAGGTCGGGCTGCTATGAATAGGAGCGGAACCTTTTGCGGTTGCTTGAGCAGGTGTCGGTGTTGTGGTGTTCGCCGAATTGCTCCCGACAAAGCTGGGAAGGGGAAAGTCCTCCGTCGTGCATTTGGATAGTTCTTCGTGAAATCGAAAATTGCTGGAATCAAGCTGGCCACCACGTCAGTCACCGCTTCATTGACGGCCCCACGCAACTCTTCTTTGGTCTCAGCTTTGGTCTTATTGACCGCAATCGCGATCTTCTCGTCGATGGTCTGCTGAGTGACGACCGACCGTATCTTCCTTCTTTCCTCTGGCTCCTCGCTATAGCACGTCTTCCATGAGGCGCCATCTCTAACGTCGTGCACACGTCCATAGGACGGCGGCTTGTCCACCGGGACCTTTTTCAATATGTTCAGGGCCCGGTTGAATGGGGTGTCCCACTTGGGCCTCGCCGACGACTGTGATGACTCGTCTCTTTCGGCTGCCTTTTGGTGTTGCTCTTTCTGCAGAAGGGACATGGATGGTTTACTAATGTGACAAAACTTGTAGTCGAACTAATTGGAAGCTAATATGATAATGTGTTCATATAACAATTATCAGAAGCCTCATGAACTCCCTCGTGTTCGGGTCCATGGAAAAGTTCTTGTTGACTTTGTATCACTTGTATCGGGCCCTGATCTAGTCATGCTCCAGCGGGTCGGTGAACTCCGCCAAGGGGTCTGGGATTCCGTGACTTTCACGTTCGGCGTCCTCCTTGGCCCATACATGCCTCTTTCCCTCGTAACCACTGCTTCCGAGGCGGTGAGGAGGCGTGTTCCTGGCCTGGAGCGCCTTCATTTTCTCTGACCTTGCCTTGACTTGTTCTTTACCGCAATTCTCCTTGAATTTTTCAAAGTCCTCTTCCGTTATTGACGGATTATCAGCATCAATCTTGGACCACGGTTCATTCTTCGCAATTGCTTTTTTCACCCGAACTTTCCAGGAGGACAAGTCGTTGGTGAACGTCACCATCGCCTTGGCATTTATCTTTGTCATGGTGACATTGTCCCACGGGTCTTTAAATGTTTTTTCATCCCGGCCGGGGAACATGAACCTATTGTGCAACTTCTTTAGGAGCATGTGCTCCACATGTGGTATCTTCTTCAACAGAACATCATTGATGTTCGCGATTTCCCTAAGGATGCATCCTAGTTGATTGCCCCAGCACGAGCGCGCTTACTCCGACACCGTTGGCTCTAACTTCTTGGGGTGCATCTCCGTGACCATAATTTGTCCGATGCCGAGCTCGTTTGGTTTTCGTGACCTCTTCTTCTTCGGTGCTTTATCGGCTATGGCAGCATCGTTGCCGGTCTCAGGGGTGGTGTCTGTGCCGGTGCCAGTGCCGGTGTCGGTGTCAGGGTTGGTGCCACTGACGCCACCATGCAACCCCATATGGTGTTCGTCCAGGTAATCAAAATATGCATTTTCTGCCTCGTGGGGGTCTACTACGAGGCGAGCAAACCCCCCCCCCCCCCCCGACTTCGGCATCGTTAGACATGTTTCCTATTCAACAATTGTAAATAAAGATATAATGAAGAGAAAAAAGGGGCCTATATATATTTGGTCTCCATATGTCCTAGTTTCTAGCACAAGTCATGCCGAAAATCATGGAAATTTTCGGCATGACCTTTTCTAAAAAAGTGGACATATGGAGCACCTGAAATTTGCCAGAATGGAAATGAATCAACATTCCGGCAAAACATAGGCCACTCAGACATTCTGGCAAAACATCAATGTTATATATCAGATACCAAATGACATATATCATATATCATATAGCAACAATGAACAACAATGAACATATATCATACAACATTTCCTAAAATGTGGAATATGCAAATGAACATATAGCAACAATGAACATCAACGACATTTATCCTATAACAATAAACATCAATAAGCATCAATAAATACACAATTAACTCCTAACGCACTTTCATAAAACTTTGGATGTGTCAGTTGACTGAGATTATCACCAAAGGTTCCCCACCAAGTAGCTACCGAATCCGAGCACCGCCTCGCCGTCTCTATCAAAGAACACGTTATCTAGTAGCACAACATGGCAATATCGCACACTCAGTTCGAGCACAGATTCCATCAGCTATTTTCTCTTTCTTTTTTTTGTTACAGATTCTGAGCACAAATTCCATGGGATATGAACCGGAGGAATCCGGGCTGTCCGGCCGAGTTTAACATGTGGCACTAGTGGGCTATGTTCGATCCAAAAGTAGGAGTACATACGTGCTGCTAAATAAAGGGAGGAGGAAGGGGAATCTGCTACCTGAGAGTGGACAGGACTGGGCAGGACGGGAACAGCCGCCGAAGCCAAGACATCGTCCGCCCGCCGCCGTAGAGGTAGGAAGAGGAACCCTATGACGCTCTCAAGCGGCTGACGAAATCAGAAGGGAAGCACGGCAGGCGCCGGGAGCATTGGCGGGGAAGCTATAGCGGCAGGCAGGGGAGAGGGTGGCGACGGAGGTCGGCGGCGAGGTCGAGGGCGGGCAGGGGAGAGGGCGGCAGCAACAGAGGAGAGGGGGAGAGAGTGGAGAGGGGCGGGGGGAAGGAGTTTGCGAAATTTTGAGCCGGAACGGTGGGAGGTTAACCCCAACTAGCAGCAGCGCTGGTTTAGGAACCAACGCTATTGTGAGAGCCTAGCTTAATAGGAATGATAGTCTACTCATATCAACAAGGAATTCCTTCTTTTCCGGGAGCCCACTCAAAAAGAACTCCAAAGTTAAGCGTGCTTGGCTTGGAGCGATTCTAGAATGGGTGACCGACCGAGAAGTTGGTCCCGGGTGCGCATGAGTGAGGACAAAGTGTGCAGGAAAGACTAGTGTTGGTCTATGGGGCCAGTCTAGATCCCGCCAGGCGTAACGGGGTATTACAATTGGTATCAGAGCCGACCCTTGCGGTTACACGGGCATGCACGGGTCAGGTGCACGGGCATGTGGCATATGGCGTGTGTGGCCCGTCGTGGCACACAGCATGGCACATGTGCCGGACTGGACGCGCATACGTGTGCCAAAAGGGAACGCTCCTGATGGGACGACGAGGACGTCGGTTCCATTGAGTGGGGGTGTATGTGAGAGCCTGGCTTAATAGGAATGATAGACTACTCATATCAACAAGGAATTCCTTCTTTTCCGGGAGCCCACTCAAAAAGAACTCCAAAGTTAAGCGTGCTTGGCTTGGAGCGATTCTAGAATGGGTGACCGACCGGGAAGTTGGTCCCGGGTGCGCATGAGTGAGGACAAAATGCGCAGGAAAGACTAGTGTTGGTCTGTGGGGCCAGTCTAGATCCTGCCAGGCGTAACGGGGTATTACAGCTATAGCTAAGGTAGTCATATTGGTCGTAGTCTTCCTCGTTGGCGACTCCATCCATTCAATGATGCTCCTTTTGGATCTCCTCACGACAACACGGCTGGGATTGGCCGGGTCGGTTATGAAGAAGGATTGTGTCACGTGCTTAGCGTGTACCCATGGCTCATTTTTGGCAATGACGTTAACGTTCACGGGAGTGCTCTTCGCGTTGGGTATAGACATTGTGGTGAAATACTTGTTTTCTCTTACGACGTCCTTGGCCCATCTGACACGGAACATCGTCGCATCGTGCATTCCAGCATAGTCAAGCTCCCAGATCTCTTCGACCCTTCCGTAGAATCTTTTAGTTCTGCCGTTGGCGTCAGTCACGCATTGAATTATGACCCCGGAGTTCTGGTAATCACTGGCCATGTCTTTGGCCTCCGTGTAGAACGTGTACCCATTGATATCGTAGGACTGATAGGTCGCAAGCTTGGGCGCGGGGCCATGTGCTAAGGCGTGTATTAGAAATCCGTTTGAACTGCCCTCTTCCGGGGGATTTTCAAGAACTTGCTCTTTGAACCAACGCAAGAAAGTGGCACTGTGCTCTACAGTAACTTCGTCGTTCGTCTTGAGCATCCCCTTATCACGGTACTTCTTTTTTATGCTTTCTTTGTGCCGTGCCACATAATCATCTACCACATCTAGGTGTTGTAGCACTACTAAGTTAGCCATGTCAAAGTCGTTCCGTCGATCCGAGTAGTCCACGTGCAATTCCCTCCAACCGTTGTTATGACCATCTCCTTCGAGCTTCCCATCGTGCTTCTTGACGGGCAAACCAACAACAGGGTCTCCAACGCCTATATAATTCTCGCAAAAGGAGACACACTCATGTGTCAGATACCCCTGGACGATGCTCCCTTCGGGACGGGACATGTTACGAACGAATCCTTTGATGACCCCATTCATCCTCTCGAACGGCATCATGCTGTGAAGGAATGTCGGCCCGAGGTTGATGATGTCGTCCACAATGTGGACACACAGATGCACCATGACGTCAAAGAACGCGGACGGGAAGTACATCTCAAGCTCACATAGTATGACAATGATCTCTTCCTGTAGCCTTCGGTGCTGCTTCACACTTATGGACTTTCGGGAGATAATGTCAAAGAAGTTGCAGAGACCAGTAAGCGTGTCACGGACGTGCTTCTCCATTATCCCTCTAATGGCAACCGGGAGTATCTGCGTCATCATCACATGACAGTCATGAGACTTCATCCCGTTGAACCTTTTCTTCTTGGGGTCTAGAAATCTGCTTATCTTCCCAAAGTAACCGGAACTAACTTTGATTCCCATAAGGCACTTGATGAATTGATCGATCTCCTTCGCACTTAAGATGAAGCAAGAAGGGGGGCAATAATTCTTCTCCTTCTTGTTGACTTTTCTGCCCCTTTCCCCCTCCTTTGTCTCTGTCTCCGTCTCCTCCGTTGACTTTTTACGGTGGAGATCTTTCATGATCTTCAAATCTTCCAAGTCTTTCCTTGCCTTGGGCCCATCCTTGGTCTTCTCTGGCATGTTCATTAGTGTGCCAAGCAAGCTCTCAAGGACATTCTTTGTGATATGCATTTGATCAAGGCAATGAGGCATGGCGTGATTGGGCCAGTACTCCAAGTCCTAGAAAATAGACCTCATTTTCCATACCTTTAGCAGCGGCTCCAGCGCCATTTTGATCTTTCCCGGCGCGGGGCATTGTTCCCAGTTTCTCAACAGCTTGTCGATTTCTGCGCCGCTCCTCTTACGTGGAGGTACTCGACAAGGTTGTCAGAATCGCGATTTTGAATCGGATCGGACCTCTGATGGTAGGATCGTAAATCATAGAATCTTCACTATCAGGATCGTAGAAACATAGATTCTATGAACTAAAATCGTAGAATCATGGGGGTTATTTTGGATCGTAAAGTCGTAGAATCGTGTAACAGAATCGCGATTCTGACAACCTTGGTACTCGAAGCTCATCCAACCCATTGAATAGATCTCCACGTTTTCTCCACGGGTCATCCTTCTCGATCCATCTACGATGGCCCATGTACATAATTTTCCCGGACCCGCCATCTTTCGTTGACGTAAGCTGCTGAGACGTTGTATCATATCCATGCACCTCATGCATCCGCAGTATCCGTGGCACACCTGGCCTGAGGTGTACCCGTAACCGAGATAGTCATGCACCGTCTTCATCGGCACGGCTCTCATATGGAAATACTCTCCTTTGCTGGCGTCCCATGTCCATGCCGGTGTTTTCCATAACGTGTCTAGATCCTCTTGTAGAAGCCCCATATACAGGTTAATACTATTTCCCAGTTGTTTTGGCCCTTGAATCCGCATGCTCATTTGTACGTACTTTGTCTTCATGCACATCCATGGGGGAGGTTGTACATCCATACAAACACGGGCCATGTCCTGTGGTTGGTGTTCTGGTTTCCAAACAGATTCATGCCATTGGTACTCGCACCAAGCACGATGTTCCTTGGATCTTTTGTAGCAAATCCATATATGGCATTGAATGCTCTCCACTGGCTACCATCTACGAGGTGTCTCAACTTCGGATCATCTCCATCGTCGGGCTTCTTCCTCTCCGCGTGCCAGCCATGAGCTTTGCTTCGTTAGGATCTACGAAATACCGCTGTAGACGGGGAGTGATCAGAAAGTACCATACAACTTGGTGAGGAGCTTTTTTTCCCGTTAATTAGATGATGAGAGAGACCGATCGAGACATGTGGATGCCTAAATAGCTAGCTAGATCTAGTTCTTGGGGGAGGAGGGGTGAATCTAGCTAGCTAACTAATAAATGGAGAGGGAGTTATGTTGGAGGGGGACATTAATGGGGGGAGAGGAAGAAAGGTAGGAGAAAGAGAGATAATGTGAGAGAGGCCATTTATGGAGGAGAGTTATGATGGAGGGGGACATTAATGAAGAGAGAATTAGAGAGGTAGGAGGAAGAGAGAATAAGAGCAACAATGATGGAGAGTGGAGAGGGGAAAGGAGGGGAGAGAGGGGAGAGAGGGCAAAGTGGGGGAGAGGGGGGGTGAAAAGGTGGCAGCAACCCCAACTAGCAATAGCGCTGCTTACAAAAATGCGCTGCTACTATGTGTGTCACATTAGCAGTAGCGTTTGCATGTCATAAAGCGCTACTAGCAGTAGCCTTACAGTAGCGCTTCCATCCACCCAGCGCTATTACTATAAATAGTGTCGACGGGGTCGGCGGGGCCACCTTATCAGTAGCGCTTTCTTAGCGCCCAGCGCTACTGCTAAGCCCTTAGTTGTAGCGCTGCAGGAAGGCTACTGGTAATTAGCAGCAGCGGTTTTATTTGTCCAGTGCTACTAGTAGGCTCCTCTCTATAAGGTTTTCCCTAGTAGTGAGAAGGCATGGGGAATAGCATGGAGGCACGGTGCGATGGAGTAAAAGTGGAGCGCCCACATATCACAATGTAGTGGAAGTGAGATGGTGTAGAGGCCCGCTGTATATTTCCAATAGGACCATTCATGCCAAAAAAAATTACTTAACCATTTTATCGTGCTATGGAGGAACGTAATGGAAAAATGACGGAGAGAGGGAGGTCGGACGAAGAGGAGTTGAAAGGAGGTTAAACCGGAACACTACTAAATTTTTAAGTAGGAAAGAATTGTTGAAACTATGATGATGCTTAGACTAAATTATACTCCTTCTATTTTAAAATAAGTGTTGCGTATTTAGTATTACATTATACAAATTTTGTACTAGATTAATGACATTTATTTGGACACAGAAGGAGTACTATATATGGTGTAACGTTTCACAATTTTAAACCATGGCACCCCAGTGATGAGGTTCTAGTCCATCACTGCTCCCTACACGCCTGGTCTCAAGAAAAACTATTCTGTAGTAAGCACAAAGTTTGTGGGCTATTGGCGAACTCGCAAGAATGTTTTTTCGACCATGGAGGATCCGGAAAATAAGTAATTCTTATGATTTAAAGTAAACCCCGTGTAAACACCTCGTACATAGTACATTACTAAAAGGATAATGCACGCTTTGCTACACCGTTTTTTCATTGTAGCGTATTTTTTTCATCCACTTTGCTGCACTAAATCTAAAATGGGCATCACATAAGCAATACTCCCTCCGTTCCATAATGTAGTGCATATAAATTTTTAGGAAAGTCAAACTTTACAAACTTTGACCAAATTGATAGAAAAAACTATTTATATCTACAATACCAAATATATATAATATGAAAATACGTCTTGTGATGTATCTAAAGATATGCATTTGGTATTCTAGATGTATATATTTTTTCCTACAAACTAGGTCAAAGCCTACAAAGTTCGATTTTTCAGAAAATCTATACGCACTACATTGTGGAACCGATGGAGTATGATTTTCTCTCTTAAAGATCTTAATTATGTTGAAGAAAAATTACAGCACATTCCTAGGACAAAAACATCGATCCATTTTCAAATACACGGCTATAAAAGAAAAGCATAATTGTTGTATTCTCTTTTCCCTATGGGTAGATCAACTTGAACACATTTCATACGATTGGTCTGAAGAGAGGTTCTGACATTCATCATATTTAATCTAGCATCAAGCGACTTATTTCAGCTGATGCAACTCTAGCATACTATTTTGACTGGAACTACTCGTGTAGTGCGCCAAGTTGCACTGATGTCTCGGAACTCTTTGGTTGATTAAAAACAACTATGATCCAAGAAGAATCTGCAACGTACTTCTCCCTCCGTTTCTAAATATAAGTCTTTTTAAAGGTTCCACTAGAGGAACACATATGAATGCATATTGATATACTTTAGAGTGTAGATTCGTACATTTTGTTTCGTATGTAGTCCCTTAGTGAAATATCTAAAAATACTTCTATTTAGGAACGGAGGGAGCACACGATAAACTTTATCAGCAAGCTTTGTTTTTTATGGAGTTGGACATTTGTTCATAAGAGAAACAACAATCTCCAAAGGATTAGTGTGGCACATGAAATTCTACAAACCATTAGCCTTTGCAACTTGAAGGCACAGTAACATAATTTATCGGAGCTGAAACAACAATAAGTTAAGGATTAAATCCATAGCGGCACTTGATAAGCTTTCTTTTGAACGAGAAGAACACATCATCCAGGCACATACCAAGAAATACCTAGACTTACACTTACCTAATCTATACTTGGGGTAAGACTGAGAAACCTACGGCAGGAGGATAAATTTCCATGACGCTAAAATAAAATGTATATGTGCCATTCTTTGACCTAACATAATATCAAAATAGACTTAGGTTGAGTGATATCATCAATGAGAGTGCAAGCCAGGAAAATAGACTATGTAGACCAATGAAACTACATAGTATAGGAATTGTGTAGTCAGACTATTTTTGTATCATCAAAATAGACTATGTAGTTCAAGCCTGCAAAATGATACAAAAAGAACAAGAGACCAAGACAAACACAATTGTGTCGTTCCATTGTCCGAGAAGCAGTCTGACTTCGCAGCATTAGTTTTATGTATTATGAAATCTTTGTAACACCTACAAAAATGTAAGTGTGGGAATCTCATTTACAGGCTTAAACTCCAAACTGAATCATGCTAAACCATTCATTGGAAAGCTAGATTGGCTCAAGAACCAATCTATGAGCGACATCACCCAGTATATTTTGAAAAGGGAATGAAATTATTAATTCAAGCATGCTTATATTGTTGTTATATGAGTCAATATATGTGGTTCTTAACTATATTTAAGGTACATGTAGGCACCGAGTAAAAGATAGTAAGTTATATAAGTTGACCTAACAGCCACCACTTGTTCATGCAACATTTAGCAGAAATGTCAATGCAAGAGATATAGTTAAGAGCCACATGTTGCCGCCAAGCTTAGCCTATGATTGCAAGACCAATTTATGCTTAGACCTCCGTAATTTGCAGGTCGAATACCTCTTCATATTACAAAGAAGAGGCTTGTGACTATCCATTTACTTGTAATCTAGAACCACCTATCGAGCTTACCACTGAAGATTCATAACGTGATGGCTGCATTTTACTTTCTATGATAGCACTTCTGTATTTTTTTCATTTCACTACCTTGGGTATATATACATATTCCACATAATTTCATTCTCTAATCAGAAAAAGAACAAAGCCAGACATAACAAAAATAGAAACAACATTGAGTGGATTTTCAGCTCCCGGGTGTCTAGGCACCCTCTATGAACAGTGGCGCTATCACACCTTTCTCAACAACATTTCACCTGCAATTGTGGTATCCTGACTTCCTATGGAGTGTGAACATGGAAGAGAAAAAAAGCAGAGTATAGTGGAACTGCCATGGTGTTGATGACACCGGGACAGTCCGCTGCCATGTAGATCAAAGTGTGGCAACCAGCGAGCTTGACCATCAACCACAATTTACTCACATGTTTTCTGTTAGATGCACATACGTAGCTTTATCCAATGTCATGCGCTCTGGTTCCAGCGCTAACTCTCTCCATGCCTCCTTCAATGACTTACATCTGATGAATAAGTGTATGCCATCCTCATCCGCTCAGCCACAGAACATGTACTTTGTGTCTTGAATTTGGATGCCCCGTCTAACCCAAAAAACTGTGAAGAGCCAGTGATTCATGCTTCAAGCGCCAAACAAACACTAGAATATTCTTTGGAAACGACATTTTCCATATCCTCTTCCACGAGTCATCGTCACATTTATCGAGGTTGTTACTACCGTCGGAGTTGCTGCCTGCGCCCCCATTCACTTTTTGCTTCCTTTTTTTTGCGGGTAATAACTTATATTACTCAAGCATCAACCATACAATCCTGTAACACAATGACTTTTTGGAGGCCAGAGCCCAACCAAACTACGGTTCTACTACTAGTTCTAGCAAATTTAGCTAGGAAGTCGCTAACACAATTCTGACTACGATTGATATGAGTAATACGAGTCATACGAAGAGACTTCAAGTGCATGATCTCCTGCACCAACGCCGCATAGACAGACCTATTCATGCCACTGTCGTTCAACATGGAGCTTGTAAGCCGACTTGACCGAGTGCATTCCTTTGCTGACAAATTGCCAGGCGAAGAAATCATCCACTCCTTCCCATAAAGGGATCTGAAGTATGTGGCGAGCATCATCGACCCAGAGTGATCGGGCAGATTAGATCAGACACATGCTCGAGAATATTTCTTCACTAGTAGAAAATAGGGCATTGGTTCGGGCCTTCTAAGCCCATTAATCCCAGTTCGCTCACAAACCGGGACCAAAGGTGGCAACCGTCCCGGTTCGTGAGGCCAGGGGGCCGGCCGGCCACGTGGGCCATTGGTCCTGGTTCGTCTGGCCCCTTTGGTCCTGGTTCCAGGCACGAACCGGGACCAATGCGCCTTGCTTCTGGCCCACGACCATTGGTCCCGGTTCGTAGCTGGAACCGGGACCAAAGGGAGACCTATTGTCACGGTTCTAGTCACGTACTGGGACCAATGAGCTGCCTATATAAACCCTTGCCCGCCACTAGCAGAGTCGTGAAGTGCTCTGTTTTTCCAAGACAACAGTGTTAGAGTTTTGTGGTGCTCTAGCTTACCTCCTATGCACATGAGGTGTTGGATGAAATGCCCGAGCCACACTTAAGCTTTGTCCTCTCGAAGCTCCTTGTCCAAACTCCATTTTCGTCAAGATTTGTCTAGGTTTGGCGGTCCGTCCTGTCCCGTCCCCGTCCTGAAACCGCCGTCGATCGCCCGCGCGTGGTGAGCCTCTTGATCTTATCTTCTTTCCAAAAGAAAATATACTTACTCGTATGATTTTCTTACTTTTATTAATGTTTCTTATTATATAGTTCCATGGTTTCATGCCACACTATAATTTTTGGACCAAGCACGGAGAAATAGAGGTTATGATGGAAGACAGCGAAGAAGAAGAGGATGATGACAACTATGTGCCCCCTGAATACGGTGATGCTGCAACCGAGGAAGTTGAAGATCAAGAGGAACCAGACGATGTGCCCAATGATGATCTTCGCCGGGTCATTGTTGATGCAAAGAGACAGTGCGAAAGTGAAAAGGAGAAGCTGAAGTTCGATCGCATGTTAGAGGATCACAAAAAAGGGTTGTACCCCAATTGCGAAGATGGCAACACAAAGCTCGGTACCACACTGGAATTGCTGTAGTGGAAGGCAGAGAATGGGGTACCTGACAAAGGATTTGAGAAGCTATTGAAAATATTGAAGAAGAAGCTTTCAAAGGATATCGAATTGCCCGACAGTACGTACACAACAAAGAAGGTTGTATGCCCTCTAGGATTGGAGGTGCAGAAGATACATCCATGCCCTAATGACTACATCCTCTACCGCGGTGAGTACGAGGAATGGAACGCATGCCCGGTATGCGGTGCATTACGCTATAAGATCAGACGTGATGACCCTGGTGATGTTGAGGGCGAGCGCCCCAGGAAGTGGGTTGCTGCCAAGGTGATGTGGTATGCTCCTATAATACCACGATTGAAACGTCTGTTCAGAAACAAAGAGCATGCCAAGAATATGCGATGGCACAGAGAGGACCGTAATAAAAACGGGAAGTTGAGAGCACCCGCTGACGGGTCGCAGTGGAGAAAAATCGAGAGAAAGTACTGGAAGGAGTTTGCAGGTGACGCAAGGAACGTATGGTTTGGTTTAAGCGTGGATGGCATTAATCCTTTTGGTGAGTAGAGCAGCAATCACAACACCTGGCCGTGACTCTATGTATCTATAACCTTCCTCCTTGGCTGTGCATGAAGCGAAAGTTCATTATGATGCCAGTTCTCATCCAAGGCCCTAAGCAACCCGGCAATGACATTGATGTGTACCTAAGGCCATTAGTTGAAGAGCTTTTACAGCTGTGGAATGGAAATGGTGTACGCGTGTGGGATGAGCACAAACAAGAGGATTTTGACCTGCATGCGTTGTTGTTTGTAACCATCAATGATTGGCCTGATCTCAGTAACCTTTCAGGACAGACAAACAAGGGATACCATGCATGCACGCACTGTTTAGATGACACCAAAAGCATATACCTGGACAATTGCAAGAAGATTGTGTACCTGGGGCATCGTCGATTTCTTCCGACCAACCATAAATGTCGAAAGAAAGGCAAGCATTTCAAAGGCGAGGTAGATCACCGGAAGAAGCCCGCCATCTGTACCTGTGATCACATACTTGCTATGGTCAATGATTTGCAGGTAATCTTTGGAAAGGGTCCCGATGGACTATCTGTTCCGAATGACGCTGAGGGACGTGTACCCATGTGGAAGAAGAAATCTATATTTTGGGACCTAACCTACTGGAAAGACCTAGAGGTCCGCTCTGCAATCGACGTGATGCACGTGATGAAGAATCTTTGCATGAACCTGCTAGGCTTCTTGGGTGTGTATGGGAAGACAACAGATACACCGGAGGCACGGGAGGACCAGCAACGTGTTCACAAAAAAGACGGCATGCCTCCAAAGCAGTATGAAGGTCCTGCCAGCTACACTCTTACCAAAGAAGAGAAGGAAATCTTCTTTGAATGCCTGCTCAGTATGAAGGTCCCGTCTGTCTTCTCCTCAAATATAAAGGGAATAATAAATATGGCAGAGTAAAAGTTCTAGAATCTTAAGTCTCAAGATTGCCACGTGATTATGACGCAACTGCTTCCGGTTGCATTGAGGGGGCTTCTACCGTAAAACGTTCGATGACCCCGTATGTCGATGAACACAAGAACATTCTGTGCTCCAAACACCTAGAGCAGTGTGACAACTGGATTACATGTGAACACATCAAGACTTTCGGCAGTTGGTTGCAAACACGTCTCAGGTGTGACAACACTGTTTCTGATGAGCTGTACTCGTTGGCCAGGAGACCATCTTTGACTGTATTGACTTACAAAGGGTACGAGATAAATGGGATTATATTTTACTCGATCGCCCAAGATCAAAGGAGCACCAACCAAAACAGCTGTGTCCGCTTTGATGCAGCAACGACCAATGGGAAGGTCGACACATATTATGGTTACATAGAGGATATATGGGAACTTGACTATGGACATGATTTGAAGGTCCCTTTGTTTCGATGCAAATGGGTCAATCTTACAAGAGGCGGGGTACAGGTAGACCTGCATTACGAAATGACAATAATGGATCTCAACAATCTTGGGTACGCAGACGAACCATTCGTCCTAGCCAATGATGTGGCACAGGTGTTCTATGTTAAGGACATGTCCACCAAACTGAGAAAAAGAAAAGATAAGGAAGCGAATACATCATACAATGAGCCAAAGTGTCACATAGTTCTTTCAGGCAAAAGAGACATCGTGGGATTGGAGGGCAAGACAGACATGTCTGAAGATTATGAAAAGTTTCAGGAAATTCCTCCCTTCAAAGTCAAGGCTGACCCAAGCACCCTGTTAAACAATAAAGATTATCCATGGTTACAGCTCAATAAGAAAAGGACACAAGCGAAGAAAAAGTGAAGACTTTCTCTCCACAACTATTATGATGATGCCTTTGATCTAGAATATCAAAATGCTGGAAAACTAATCTAGAGCCCAGACAGATTTTCTCAGGCTAGGATGGGACAAGGTTATCGGGTCGGGCTACCCATGATCAGGTATATGGCTGTTACCATTACTAAAATGTTAAAAAGGTAAGCCTTGAACACACGCCCTGAAGCCCTTCATACAATATTTGTTTGTTGATTTTGTTTGTTATGTGATTTCTTCTGTAACCTTGGGCCAAATTGTAGGGTGCTCAAAGGGGAAAAAATAATAAGTCGGGATAACATTGTTCTGATAACATTGTGTTCTCATAATCGATAGCATCCTTGTTAATTTGAAATGCCCACGATCATGAAAACAAAGACCATCATCAATACATTAGCTAGAAGGGGTCCATTTTGTGTGTATATGTTTCGACAAATGCAATTAATTTTTCCTCGAAATCTCATATTCAAGAACCAATGCAATTACAACAAAAAAAATACCAAATTAATTATGAACATGAAAAAAATAATAATACATTTATTACTGCTTGTAGGCATATTCCCAACAAGTAAGATGTGCACTTGCAACTTTGTCAACCTCATTATAACGCAAAAGCGTTGTATTGTTGTAGTCTTCTTCCAAGAAGTATTCAATGTTTAAATATGAATTTCGCACTAACTACTAGCTAATAAGACACGTGTTAAAAAACTAAATAAATAATAAATAGAATTTTAATCTATTCAAACTAATACAAAATAATTTAAGCAAAAAAATAAATTATAGTGTCCGTGCCAACACTAGCGAGGTAGGGACGCCATCAAACGCTAGGTGAGATTCCCGCTCCATGTCGAGGATAAGAGACATCATTGGTATCATATATTTATACTAAATATTTTTACTTATCAACAACATATTCGGTCAACATAAGTCTTAATTAGTATGCCTTTTTATTTTACTTCCCATGATTAAGAAATATAATAGGCCATCTGATTAATAACATGTTGTTTTTATGCCACACAAGTTAAACCGTATTTTGCCATGATTTTTTTTATTCAAGACCCCATATATGAAACTTTTTTATTAAATATAACAAAAATATTTGAAAACTAAAAGACAAAAGTTGCATGCGTACGCATATTAATTTGCACCATTTAGATTAGTGATAGTGTATCGATGAGTTTGCGTTTATTTTAGTATCTTTAAATATTTTGGTAAACAACTCTAGAGTGTACTATGTGGAACATATCTTCTTAGGAGTGATGATATTTTTGGCTCCCGGGCTCCATGGGGCCCCAATTTTTCAAATTTTGATCTAAAAAATATACATTTACTTCGGGATGTATAATACATGATGAAACAAGTTCTCATGTGAACCATGCAAAAAAAAACCAGAATCATGTACTTTATAGTGAAGAGTACATATGCTAGAAATATATGATTTTACATTTTTTATAGCTCATTAAAAATGTAGTTCATCATTAAACTTTACAACCAAGTAGTATACATCCATATGTATGTGTCTGTTTTTTCAGGGTTTTTTGAAACTCGTAAATTGATTTTTTGAATTTTTCAAAATCTAGGTTCCATGGAGACCGGGAGCCAAAAGCAATTTCCATTCTTCGCAGATGTTTCTAGAGTGCAAGTTTATCTTTGACATAAACAAACATGTTATTCTAGAAAACCATAGGCATTTCTCATTCATTGGATACTCAATGGTCTGGGGAAAAAATCTTCTCAAATCGACAATAGCTCACAAACTATGTGCTTAATATAGTTAGTTGCGCTTGAAACACACATCCTAGGAGAATTTGAACATTATCTTGGATTGAAATGTATTATGGATCTACTTTTTTTCATATGCAGTCTCCATACAACCGTGCAACCCGGCACCAAAAGTAACATTGACTTGCACTTAAAACTAACACAACTCAAAACCACGACATTTATTTTGGATAGGAGGGAGTAACATTTTTTTTAAATATCTACTTGTTGACCAGTGATGAAATCAAAACCTTGAATTGGACATATCTGGTAGAGACCAGGGGTGGATCCAGCACTACGCCTTGCCCCTCTAAAAACTCCAAAAACAAATCAACCCTAGGCCTTGCACAGTGCAGATACAGTGTATGTACAGTTCCCAGATGCTACAGTATGCGAAGGAAGTATTCTCTACGGCCCAGCCCCCCCCCCCCCCCCCCGGCCTTGGTCCTGGATCTGCCACTGGTAGAGACCAAATGTGCGTTAGAGACCGATGTTTACCTCAACAAAAAAATTGGTCATGTTTTTCTTTTCCTCCTGATTTGGCCAACCCTAGAGATAAATTGAGAAAAGATGCAAGAGCATGATAACATATCGGCAAGCATCAAAACAAGGAGTCAAGGAATAACACGCGAAAGACTGGTATAGGATCTGCCCTTGGGTAAGATCAACAAGATCAATCATTTTGAAAATACAAAATATGTTCAAAAATTCTAAAATTATTTGAAAACACACATCCATGTTTGATGTACAATCTTAAAAAGTCTCAACTCCTAATTGAAACTATAATTAGAACCAACAAAGATAAAATCGGATGTGAATAGTGTCAAATACTATTCACCCAAAGCCGATACTATTCATAGTCGATTTGTCTTTTTCGAACCCCTCTAACCGTAGATCGAGTTTTGAGCTGATTTGTTTTTGGAGTTGTAGACGTACCGCGCAGTTATGTTCTAAACAAAAATCATTTATTTTGGATTGCCTAAATATGAAATTTTGGGTTGATCCTATGACATCACCTAAAGGATGGATCCTATACTAATCTTTCCCGGAATAACTGACCATGACCAAAATGTTTTTTTCTCAAAAAAAAACCAAAATGTTAGAAAGGCAAGTCTTGGACACAAAACAAACTTCATATGTGGCCGTTGGTCTGTCTGGTACGATTATTTTTCTTTATAAACCCGGGTTGGGTTTCAGGGTGCTCGGAGGAAAAAAAACCCAGCAAATCGGTGCTGTTAATTAAGTAAGTAAGCAAAGCATTGGTTGCTTCGTGTCGGGGCACCGCGTGGCGTGCGCGTCGAGCCGTCGACGGGAAAAGCAGAGCAAAACGGTTTCCGTCCGACGACTTGACCGTGAAAAGGAAACGAAAACAAACAACGCGTGTGACGTGTGACGTGCCTACAGGGAAGGAAGGAAGGAAGGGGATGAGCTCCGCCGCCGCCGCCGCAGCAGCCTCCTCCTCGTCGGCGTCGCCGGTGCCGCCGGAGGACGACGTCTGCTCCGTCTGCCACGACCGCTTCCGGATCCCCTGCCAGGCCAACTGCTCCCACTGGTTCTGCGGTTCGTTCCTCCCTCCCTCCTCCCTCTCCTTCCCTGATCCATCTCTACTGTTCCCCCTCCCTGCCCGGAAATTTTGGTAGGAGGATCCTGGTCAAACTGTTTCTCTCTTGGGAGCGTTCGCCCGATTGCGTGAAGCTGCTGAAAGGGGGGCTTTGGATTGGTCAGAATTGCCGACGGGTGTCAGATTCGTTCGATTGTTCAGATCAATGGCGAGCTGCGGAGCCATATGCCCAGATCGACAACTTGCCCTTGTTCTCTCCAAGTTTGTCTAGGACGTGCTTGCTCGAATCGATCCGAAATGAGGGTCTAGGGTGCTCTGGTTTGCTTGGGGTGAAATAATGGAACTCATATAGTGTGTAACGGGATGGCAAGTTAGTAGTGGGTACTAGAATCAATGTATCTGCACCACCTGCTTGATAACAGCGCAGTGTCTACTAGAATGTGCACGACAGAAATATCTAGTATCATATTTCAAGATTGCTTCTCATTATCTGGAAAATTAGGATTTAAAACTGTTTCCTGCAAGCACTGAAGGCGATGAACACCATCCCCTCGTGCAGCTGTTGTAGACAAATCACCTTCATTGCCGATATAAGCATCATCTCGACCCATCCAATGTCCGCTCAGAGGTCCGAAGCAACAAAATCACATATGCGTGTTCACGTTGATTTCAGATCGTTTCCACCTGAAACAAAGGATGAGTTACTTCAAGAATTATATATGCATCTTTGTTTCTTGGTTGAAGGATACTATTTATCATTTTAAGGAAATGTGGCGCTAACTTTGTTCACTAGAAAAGAGCAACTTTCTCTGCCTTCTATGTATAATCAATGTTACTCCCTCCATCCCATAATATAAGAACGTTTTTGACACTAGCGTAGTGTAGTGTCAAAAACACTCTTATATTATGGGACGGAGGGAGTAGATATTACCATGTGGTGTGTTTACAGTGGAGATGTCCGATGCATAGATTATTGTTTGTCTTTTCAGCTTACCTCTATACAATATGTTGTAAGACTTTTTTGCTGGTTCACACATTGTCTGTACTTTATCCAACTTGTTCCTGTGTTGCGGTTTATCTTCTATAGTTCAATTACTGAAGATTTAGTATATTCTAAGTTCCCAAGTTTCTGCAGGAGAGTGCATCATCCGTGTTTGGAACCATGGAGCTGCTGTACAGCCTTGCAAGTGTCCCATTTGCCGTCGCCTTATAAATCTGCTGGTACCTGCTAATGTATCAGATGATCAGAATGATGATCCCCAACTTCAGCGTGTTTTGGGAGAGATTCAGCACTACAATCACATATTCGGTGGAGCACCACGCAGCCTAACTCAGGTTTATACTCTGTCTGGTCATGACTGCTGACTCATTTATTTCAGATCTACTCCCTCTGTTCCTAAATATAAGTCTTTGTAGAGGTTCCACTAGGATACCACATACGGATGTATATAGACATACTTTAGAGTGTAGGTTCACTCATTTTGCTTCGTATGTAGTCTCCTAGTGAAATCTCTAAAATTATATTTAGGAACGGAGGGAGTATATGATCTGTATATGAGTTTTGGTCAATTGATTTCTTCAGCCTTTGCAAAAAGACTAGAAACTGTTTTCCTGATATTAATTTTGCAGTGGACAAATGACTGGCCAAAATACCTGATAGCAATTCAAATTCAGCAATGCTAAAGGGGAATGTATCAGTCTCCCATGTTCTTATAAGCTAGACATTCCCACATAATGACTGTAGGGAAAGGAGAAAGCTCTACACCATCAGTGATGGTGTCACCAGATTAGAACTTTGCAAATTGCGTAGTTATAACTATTCAAGTTTATATTTGTCATAGTAGATCTTACCATTCTGCAACCAGTTGACTGTATTTTCTAATCCAAAGACAAACTCTAGCATTTACTAATAGTAGGTTATGGGTAACCACTAGTTCATTATTATCTTTTTCAGAGGCTGCAAGACCTACCGTTTTTCATACGGAGACTGTTCAGAGAACTAATGGATCCCCAGAGGACCCTGCCACTTGTCTTCAGGGCGAGGATGATTCTGATGGTACGTAATATGTTGTAGGCCATTAAGCTATGTTTATACCATCTTAACATTGCACTGGAAAACTACTGAGACCGTGGAAGTAAACAAAACAGGTCACGCTGTTTGTTACTTCATTCATCTTCGTACCATCCGTTGGTGACCGGTGCTATGGATGCGGGGCATGAGACCGAGCGCACACATGTACATACGAACCTGACACGCTTGCTGATTCGAACTCTGTAGGTGATCCTGAGCGGAGTCTACGTCCTGAGCCCGGTCGACATCCTTCCTGAAAGTAAGCGGGCCGTTCCGCGTCGATTTCCATTTCTAACTCCCTGACGACATTTGATGCATCAATCAATGAATATATGCAGGTGTGCTGGGGCTGTTTGGGTTCTTTGACGACTTCCTCATCCTGGTGATCGTGTTCCTCCACCTTGCCGCCGTGTACCGGTCGCTGCTCCTGTACCGTCACGGCGGCCACTGAACCGGGGCCGGTGTGCCGCTGATGATGGGTAGCGGTGGTTGTATGTATTCCCACGCTGGTGGTGATTCGAGATCTGAGTTTGTGCGGGAAATGTTTCGCTGTGTTAGTGAGAGTGGAGCGGCCTCATTTCGGTTTGCTGGGTGGATCATGGATATGATGGACAAACACTCTGTACTTTAGCTCATTGTCACTGCTAGTTCATTTCAAGAAAAGAAAAAGGGAAAGCAACATGAAGTTGTTTATTCTCGTGCCAGTGCTGTTTGATACCGAACGTCGCACCCTATTAGGTCCTGTCTCTTGTGGATCTTTTGGGGTGGTTTTTTCGAGTGCCAAGTTTTGAGTTTTTGCATTCATGCCTGAAGCTCCCCCCCTCCCCCCCACCCCCTGCCGCCGCTCAACACGGCGCGCCTATTCCTCGCGAGACGATGGCAAACCCTCGCATTGAGGGAGCCTCAAATGGGCCTGCCCATCCGTGTGTGAGGCCGTGGCCTGTCTTTTGTTTTCTCTTCTTCTGTTTTTAGTTCTTTTTGTACTTCTTTTTATACTTTAAAATATTCTACATGAGTATGTTGAATAAGTATTTTTGTATTTTTTTCTTTATTACGAAGCACTCTTCAAAACACATTTCAAAAAATGCTGAACAAACATTTGAAAAATGTTGAATAAATATTAGAAATGTTGAACTAGTATTTGAAAAATGTTAAACAAGTATTTGAAATTGTTAAATAAGTATTAAAATGTTAAACAAGTATTGAAAAAATCTTGTATAAGTAATTAAAAACATTGAAAGAGTATTTGAAAAATGTTGAATAACTATTTGAAAAATATTGTAATAAGTATTATAATATTGAACAATTATTTGGAAAATGTTGAATAAGCGTCGGACAATGGTGAATCGTGTATACAAAAAACTGTTGATCACTTATTGAAACAATCCTTTTTTAATTTACCAAAATGTAGAGTGAAAACGATAATAAACATAAGAAAAAACAAAAGATGGAGAACAAAAAGAACAGAAGAAAAAAGAAAAGCAATTAAAAATGGAGAAGAAAAAAATGAAAACAAAACAAAAAATGAAGAAAAGACAGTCAAAAAACAAAAGGAAAAAACATAAAAAAAGAAACCAATGAAACTCTGTCTAACTTCGCCTCTACTACGTCCCACCCTATTATGTGGTCAGAATCCTGACCCTAGCCAGGTGGCTAGCATCGATGAAATTTATCTTCGAAACCACGGTTCGAATCCCCTCTCTTACTAGTGGAGCTTGCAGCGAGAGAGTTGTCGTAGGTCTCGCTTAACCCCCCTCCTCCCGTTCTAACGCGCGACCAACCCCCTTCCCATTTGTGGGTGAAGTGTTCTTGCTTTCGATGCCTTTTCAGAGGTTGTTGTGCATGTTCCTATAGGGACCCAATCTGGTGCACAAGCTAACTTCATTTCGGTCACATCTATCGGACTATGTCGCTTCGACGTACAACCCATCGCCTACATCGTCAGTGATGCAATCTTGATTGAGATGCCGTTACAGCCCCCAGTGATGGGGCACTGACCAAGGTGTCATCGCAGTCCTCCCCTCACGAAGCAAGCTGGTCTGCTTCGCTCTGAGCTCCACGACTGCCTAGTGCGGGCCGGGAGCTTTGTTGATGAGAGTTGAGCCAGCTCTTAGCAAACCCCTTGTTGTGCCTGATATGCCTCTGTTGGCTGAGCTCCAAGTTGGTTTCAAGGATAGGAGGGGAGAAGACCTCTACGATTTTTTTCTCCCTTCGCGCACCTGTTGTGTCGTTTGCCTTTGAATGTGACGTAATCGCCTCAAGGTGGAGCGTGGAGGTTTGAACGTTGTGGAGACCATTGAGCAGATGGCGTCGATGGGTTTGCCACCTATTCCTGGGGCCTTCTTTGCAAAGAAATTTTGCAACCTCGTCGCTAACTTGAAGGCTGGTATCTCTGGATCTAGTATGACGACTGGTTGTCTTTTGATGGAGAAGGCAACTAAGGGCAAGAGCAAGAAGATGGGTGTCAGTTTTGATCTGGTTTCCTAAAAGAGAACTCATTCGAGAGCAAAGGGAAGAAGAATGTCACAATTCGAAAGGCGTCCACTGCGTCTTGCGACAGTGTCAGATGTCTCTTACCGAGGTGTTTTTATAGGGGATTTCTTTGCGATGTTACGATCCTCATGCCCGTGCTTTAAAGTTATAAAATATAATAGTGTTTGTCGAGACGCCTTCGCAACGGCAGGGTTTCGTTATTTGGGCGTAGTCCGCATGCAATCACGTTTGTAACGATTTTCGTCCGTTTTTTGTTAATTAGTAGGACAAATTATTTTTTTGAATTAATCGATGAGGCAATTGCTTAAGGAAAAAAGGAAGCCACCTGCCAAAGGAAACCTCTGCATCTGGTTGTGGTGGCTCTTGCGCGGCCGCGCAAGTGGCTGGCTGGAGGCAGCTCCCAGGGGCCATCTCCCTCCCCGGCCTCCCACACCTCTGCCGAGACCCCGAGAGAGTCAGACCGGCTGAGGAGCCAGCCACGCCCACGCCACAGAGAAGAGAAGCAGAGGTGCGGGGAGGAGAGCCAGCAGCCACAGCGAAGAAGCGGCGGCCGCCGGCCCAGCACCCCCCCTGCCCTATGCGTGCGTACTGCTACTACCTCCCTCCTCCCTCCCTCCCCCGCCCCTTCCCTCCCACTCCTCGGTTGCCCGCCGGGATTCCGATCCCCAATCCATTCATCTGCGATTTCGTTGCGTCCGACGACGACTTCCGACCACTCACCATCTGTATGTACGGGATGATGCTATGCAGGATGCTGGCCAGGTCGCCGCCGCTGCCCTTCCTGACGGCCACTGAAACTGCTGCTGCCCCGGCCTTCTTTCAACCCGTAAGATCCGATGCTCCACCTAACTAACTAGCTACCTAACTGTATTCAGATGATATGTGGGACTATTTATTTTAGACTTAAGTATTAAATTCAGTATATTCGGATGATATGTGAAACTATTTATTTTAGACTTCACTATATAAATTTCAGTATATTCAGTATATTCAGATGATATGTGGAACCTCCTTCTTTGTCTTGCTTTCTCTTCCTCTTGACTTAATAATCCATATCGATGACTTGTGAGTGAGTGGGCTTCCTCTTCTGTTCCTCCAGTGCGATCCCTCGGCTTCAGCAACTCTGCTCTTTGCCAACAAGAAACATGGAACAAGATTAACTGTCCAGCCAAACATTCAGCACGGCAAAGCTCAGTACACAAGTAGGATCCACAGAAAATGGCGGGCACTCTCATCTGACCCAGCCCAGGCCACCGCTGTCGTGGACACCGGTGACAGCAAAACATGGGAAGAGTGCAAGGAGATACTCACCTCACTGAATTTCTCCACCGAAGACGCCGAGAAGATGCTGAAGAAGGCGTTCGGATGGCTCCATTCGCCGTACTGGACCGAGGAGAGAAAGAAGGAGGTTCCGAGCGCCGAGGTGGTAAACGGAGTGCTGGACTACGTCAGGGGCCTCGGGCTCTCCGACGACGACCTTTACAAGCTGCTCAAGAAGTTCCCGGAGGTTCTTGGGTGCGATCTTGAGAGCGAGGTGAAGCTGAACGTCGGCAAGCTGGACGGCGACTGGGGGATAAACGGGAAGACTCTCCGGAGCGTCCTCTTACGGAATCCCAAGGTTCTGGGCTACAATGTGGATTGCAGAGGGGACTGCGCGGCGCAGTGCACCCGCTGCTGGGTTAGGTTTTAGTGTGCTGTTCTGTGCTATTACCGCAGAGAAATTCAGAAGTTCAGATGATACGTTACCAACTGTCTGTCTGTTTTGGCATCGGTTATTCAAACCAAGCAGAGTTGTATAGATGAATGTACTCCATCCGGGTGGCTTTATACAAAGCTAATTCGATTTGTCTTAAGTCAAATATTTATGTTTGGTCGAGTTTATCCAGAGAAATATTAACTTCTACGTACAAGCCTGATGCACAAATAGCTCAAGAAAACAAGATTTGTATAGGTTACCAACTGTCTGTCTGTTTTCTGCATAGGTTATTCAAACCAAACATATTAGTATAGATAGATTGGTTTACTAAGTTCATTTGATTTTTCTGAAGTCAAACATTTTTAAGTCTGACCGAGTGTATCGAGAGAAATATTAACATCCACAACTTCGTATAAATCCAGTATGAAAATACACTTCACATGGCAGATCTAGTAATATTGATTTCGTGTCGTATATGTTGATATTTCTCCGCGATAAACTCTGTCAAACGTAAGTAATAAATGCATGGCAGATCTAGGAGTATAAACTAAAGATAACTGGTAGAACTGTGGCAGTTGATAAGTAATGATAACAAATTAACAAGCAGATGAAATCGTATAACCATAATCACTCGTGGCAGACAAGCTGGGGCACAAATAGCTCAAGAAAACAAGATGAAACAGACCCAGGAAGAGCAACTCCAACGCCGCGATCCATTTCGTCCGTCCGCGTTCTTTTGGGTCGTCACGGATGAAAATAAGCGTCCAACATGTCGATCCATTCCCAAATCGCGTCCGCTACGGTTCGCGCCGACCCATTTCAGGCCCAAATTTGGGCCGGATTTGCGTCACCGTGGACACCGAGCGGACGCGCCGCGCGTCTTTCTCGTGTCCGCATTGGCCCCACTCGTTGGTCGGCCAACTGACTCCGGTCGTATTAAATGCGACCAGCTACCTACGGGCCCGCCTGGCAGTGGGTGGAAGGTGGCCATCGGTCGTCCTTTTTAATCCGAAGCGTGCGGCGGGGCCAGCCTCATCCACTTCCCCTTCCCATCCATATCTGGCCACTCTTGCTCCCCCGGCGGCGACCACAAAACCCTAGCCGCGTAGCACCTGTCAGCCAGGCATGACTTGACATCTCCACCGAAGCTCCGTTCAAGACGAAGCCGCTCCGCCTCTTGCCTCTGTCCTCCAGCGTTGCTCCACAAACGATGCTCCCAAGAGAGAAACGACATCGTAATGCCGCCATCGTCCGATCTGGAACACCAGATCCTAGGGTTTCCCTTGGAGCAGCACGAGTGGGTCGACAGAAGTTACACGACGATGCCTTCATCAAGGTAACAACGCAGAACGCCGCCATCGCCTGCCGTCGACTCGGTTTTCGCCGGCAACTCTATCTCCCCAACTCGCAGCCGGGACTAGATGACGGATCTCGAGATCCGACCACCCAGCCTCTGGCCGGCCACCTCCGACGAAGAAGATGACCACCACCGCCGGCTGCATCAGCCAGAACAGATCTGTCCGGAGGTGCCGCCGAGCAGTCCACCAGGCCCTCGACGCCGCCGCCGATCCAGAGCCAGATGACGCGCCTCGCATCATAGATCACATGACGCCGCCGCCGGAACCAGGACATCCGCCACACGCAGCCGCCCGTGACCGGGCAACCCATCGTGCCTGCATCCGCCGCCTCTCGAGGCAGGGCCGGCAACCGCCGCCGCCGGCGCAGTCATCGCCGCCGCTCCGCGAGATCGGCCGTGCCTCCACGCACGTAGGGGCCCCGCCACCTCTGAGACGCGGGAGAGAGGAAGGGCCTCGCCACCGCCGTCGGCCACCGGGCACAGGCCGGCGGCGTCCTCCGACAGCGGCGGGAGGAGGGGAGGGAGGGGGTCTTGGGCCCGGCGACAACTAGGGTTAGGGTGCCGCCCGAGTCGCCCGAGGGGGGGCGACGCGGAGGCCGAGTCGTAATCGAAAAGTCGTCTATGAGTTCCTTGGCGAGTTTGTACCCCTTGGAACCACGTCTCCTTAATGTTCCTCGTCTTATTCCGTTAGAAGAATCCGCTGTGCAATGCTTGCTGGATCATTCTGGTCCGTGAGAATGTGCTCGATATCATCGCAAGGAATTGTGAACAAATCTTGTCTCGTCCCGGGCATTAGCACCTCAGCATACATGAAAAGTAGGTGGATCATGTAGTTGGATATCTGTCTGCTGAATATATTTGGATTTTCGATGAATGCGTCAGGGTGGTGGAAGCAAAGATGTGTCGCTATGTGCCGCACAAGGACAATCTCGTCGAACGGTAGGTTTGAGGCTCCAAGCTAGTTGTCGTCCCAGCTGAGGGTGCCTCGACAGAGTCCATTGTCCTCTGCTTCCCGCCTTGCTGCAGACAATTCCCTGATATACGTAAAGCACAATGTCCAAAATGAAGGAAATGCTCCTTTTCATCTTCTCGCGGACAGGCTTCTGGAGGCCATGCTATTGAAGCTGGCGCTCAATATCCCGCTTCTGTACCTTTGTTTTTATGATTCTGACCCTTAAGTTTTTATTGCAGCAATTCTTGCCTCTTGTTCACGGCGATCTCAGGGTAAAGGTCCGCGCATATGATTTAGCAGCTTCAAGCACAATATTCTTTGCTTTTCCCTGTGTGTTCGTTCTAATATTGGTACATGCTCACGTACGTGTTAATCATGATCACGTTCTTCTTTGCCTTTTTTTTTTTGGATTCCTATCCCTTGCTTTGTTTTAGAGCAATCACTGGCTTTTCTCATTGCTTGTTTGAGGTGCAGCTCAGAACCAGATTCAGTGAAGCATGGGCATGCATGCATATACCTCAGTAGCTTGAAGCAAAGTTCATAAGAGTATGTAAATGTTCCACCATCTAAACAAGGTAAGACTGAACCCTTCCATTCCATCTCAATTTGCCCCACGAAATCTAGGTAACCTACATGGAAATTGCACTTTAGGTGTGATGGGTTGTAAAGAAGAAAAGAAATCACCTTATGAGGCTGGGATTAGAACTTGGTGACCACATCCACCGATTTGTCTCAGAATGCTCAAGAACCAGTTCACAAACAAAGCTTAGTTGCCTCTCTACTCTATGATAGGCATTTGTCAGATTAATTAGTTCTTTCTGGAACTATGTTAATTTCGGAGTAAGATAAAGAAAACAGTGATTTCGTTGACCATGTGACGAATTTCCAGATGCCCAAGAGGAAGTCAAATCTGTTAAAAAGAAGAAGAAAGAGGAAGGCCAAACACACACACAGAGAAAAACATTGAAAACAGAGGGGAAGACAGGCTGAAGGAGCCAACTGAAATCCGGGCAGCTAGCACCTATATTAATCGGGGTTTTTTCGATCAAAGAAGCTCAAGCTCCCAATTTCATTTTCATGAAACTGAGAAGACGTACAGCCACCAATTCAACAAGTACCTTTACTAACCGATAGTGTCTGTTTCTCAGATTCTCCGACCCTTTGCCTTTATTTGAGCAATTCTTGTCTCTTGTTCGCAGTGATCTCAGGGTAAAGGTGAATCCATATGATTCAGCAGCTTCAACCACAATATTTCCGGCTTTTCCTTGTGTGTTTGCTGTAATATTGGTACCACTCACGTGTTTGTCATGATGATGTTCTTTTTTTTTTGACGAAAAGACGGCTAGGTGCTGGTTTTCATTGATGAAGAGGGGGGGGTACAAAGTCAGGTTACAACAGCCTGGCAAATATGACGCCGGCGGCCCTCAGATCACTGAAACCAAAAACTATGGTGGTTCAAAAAACTTGCTCATCGGTGCCAACCCAGCATGAAGTCAGCACCGGGCCTCATCAACGATTTTGCGAGATACCTGTGTCTCGGTACAGACTTTGCCCTCGAAGATCCTGGCGTTTCTCTCCTTCCAGAGGCACCAAGCCACCAGCAGGCAAGTAGCTCGCCAGGTGGCTCTGCAAGAGCGCGATAGGGTTGCAGTTTGACGTCTGAAGCGGTCTCTGAGGCGACCGCCAGTGTTCATGTCGATGGCCGAGAATGGCTGGCCGAGGGAAGCTGCAGTTCTTGCCCAGATAGACTTGGAGAAATGGCAAGAGCTGATCAGGTGCAGTGCCGTCTCAGGCTCGCTGCGACAGAGAGGGCACAACGGGTCATGAGGGATCTGTCGTCGGGCAAGCTTATCAGCCGTGAGACACTTGCCTCGGAGGAGGATCCATGCAAAGGCCTTGGCCCTCGGCGCCGCTTTGGCATTCCAGATGATGGAGTTATCATTTGTCGGGATCGAGCCCTGGAACTGCATCCGGTAGGCCGATGCCGCGGTGTACTGCCCAGACGTCGTCAGTCTCCATCTGATCTGGTCCGTTGAGCCCTCTGTCGGGGTAATGGCTTTGGTCGCCTCCCACAAGTCACAGAGCTCATGGAGCACCACGCCCGATGGGTCAGCCTTGACATACTGCAGCCACCTATCGTTGGTGATTGCATCTCTGATGGTGAGTCGGCGGCCGTTGCAGTGGCGGAAGAGGTTGGGCCATCTGTCTGCCGGTCTGTAGCCATGCGCCCAATGCGAGCGCCAGAAATTTGCCTTGCATCCATCACCAATGATTACCTCAGTTGCTGCCCAGAAAACATTCTCCGCTGTCGAATCGCTGGGCGTGATCAGGTCGTGCCACTAACTTGTCCCGTCTGTCCATTTGTTCCAGGACCACCATGCTCTGAGCGCAGCGCCTTGCTTCTGAAGGTCAAGGATTCCCAGGCCGCCGAGCTCGCGAGGGCGGCATACCTGGCGCCAACTGACCAGACACCTACCCGCAGGTGCAGTTTCATCCGCCGCCCAGAGAAAACCACGGCGGATCCGGTCAACAAGCTTGATGAACCATGCCGGCGGCGCGATCGCCATGAGTCTGTAGATGGCCATAGCAGAGAGTGTCGTGCGGATCAACTCGATTCTGCCCGGCAGGGAGATGAGCTTGGCCTTCCAACCTTGCAATCTTTTTGCCAAACTATCCAAGATTCGCTGCAGATCATCACGTTTCAGACGCACATCAGAGAGGGACAGGCCCAGATAAGTGATTGGGAAGGGTTTAGTCGTGCACTGGGTGCCCTCCATGATAGCCTCGATTGCGATCCCTTCACAACGGATCGGGGTAGTCGCACTTTTATCCCAGTTGGTCTTTAGTCCCATTGCATCTCTGAAGGTTTCCAGGAGGCGGACGGCAGCGTGCATCTCAGAGTTGGATGGGTTGATGAAGGCGACGACGTCGTCGGCATAGATCGAGACCCGAGAGGGCAAGCTCATCCTTCCAATATCAGCCAACACCTTGACCCGGCAAGCCTCTTGGAAGATTGCACCAAGGGTGTCCATTGCAAGAACAAACATGAGCGGGGAGAGAGGGTCTCCCTAGCGCAGTCCGCGGTGGTGCTTAATTGTGTTTGATAGGTCATCGTTGATGCTTAGCTTCGTCGAGGAGGTGGCAAGAAGGCCAGCAATCTAGTTCGTCCACTTCGGGCCAAACCCCCTTGCACTGAGCAGCTCAAGAAGAAATTCCCAGGAGAGACTGTCAAACGCCTTCGCAATATCTACTTTTAGAAGCAAGGCAGGGGTCTTCTTAGCTTTCATACTTTTGATCATGGCTTGAACATACATAAAATTATCCAGTATCGATCTCTTCCGGATGAAGGCACTTTGGTAGGGCAGGACCAATTCATTCATCAGCGGCTGAAGCCTCCGGGCAAGAATCTTGGCGATCAATTTGCCAATGCTATGTATCAGACTTATCGGCCTAAAATTGGTGATGTTGGTGGCCCCTTCTCTCTTTGGAATCAGGATCATAATAGCCGTGTTAAGGGCCTGCATGTTCGTCACGTTTAGGCTGCAAAACTTGTTTAAGGCTCTCATCAGATCTTCCTTGATAACTGTCCAACACCTCTGAAAAAACATGCCCGTGTAACCGTCAGGGCCCGAAGCTCTGTCAGTATTGGTGTCATTTATGGCCGCTAGAACCTCCTCTTTAGAGAAAACCCCCTCAAGATGCGAGAGCAGGTCAGTGGCCGGAGCATAGCCTAGGGCCTGAAAGTTTAGTTTTGATCCTCGAGTCGCCGGCTGGCCGAGCAGATCGAAGAAGAAATCCATATCCATATTATCCTCCTGCCCCGAGAAAAACCGCCCCTGGTGGTGCAACGAGAGTATGGTGTTCTTCCTTCTTCTAGCCAAGGCTTTCATATGGAAGAACTTTGTGCATGCGTCGCCCTCCTTGATTCCTCTGACCGTTGCTCGTCGTCGCCAAATCGGTCGCTGGAGAGCACTGTACCCCAACAGCCGCATCTTCAGGTTGTTCCGGAGACGATGCTCGATTTCCGATAACTCCCTCGAGTCACGTGCCAAATCGAGCCGGTAGATCAGCTCGTTGGCGACATCCATTGCGCGACTCATCTGATCAGCAGTTCGGCTGCTCCAGCGCTTCAGGGCCGTAGCAACTCTGCCCAATTTGGTGTGAAGGATGACAAAGGCGTCAGACGACTCGACCAGCCGTTGCCACGCCGTGGCCACCACAGCATCAAAACCATCCATCATAGCCCAGTGGTTCTCGAATCTAAATCGCCTGCAGTGTCTGAATTGAGTGTTGCAAGTAAGTAGCAGTGGGCAATGATCATTGACGGCTGTTGTCAATCCCTGCAGCAAACAAGAGGGGAAGAGGTCGTGCCATTGGTCATTAAAGAGGACTCTGTCCAGCTTAACCAGAGTTGCCCGTTGCTGCTCATTGGTCCAAGTGTAGGTGCGCCCATGGAGGTACAGATCCTTCAGCTCCATGTCAGATATGAAACTTCTGAAGGCGTTCATCAATCTCCTCTTAATCCTGCCATTAGACTTGTTGGCCGTTGTGCAAATAAGATTGAAATCTTTAGCGCACATCAACGGACACTGGTTGCTAGAGATGCAGGCCCTCAGGTCCCGGAGGAATGTGAGCTTCTCGCCGTCAGCTTGCGGCCCATAGACGCCAGTGAGCTGCCAAGACTTCCCTCTTTTTCTGTGCATACACTTCGCAGTCACAAAACTGGTACTGCAGGTCGTCGCGGTAACCTCAATCTCATCTTCTTTCCAAGCCATAATGATGCCTCCTCGGGTGCCGTCAGCCGGCTGATAGCAGAATTTGGTGAAAGCCGTACCACAACACTCTGTCACAATATCGCTACAGACCACTGAAAGCTTCGACTCTTGCAAACAAATAAAGGATACATTGAACTACAACACCAATCTACGAACTACTCCTCTCCTCGCTGCCGTGTTCAGCCCTCTCACATTCCAAAATAAAATGGGACAACTATCCATGGGAAACTAAATGACTAGATCGGCAGGCACATAGAGGTGCGTCTTAGGCGACGGAGCGCGCCGAGGTAGCACCATTCAGGGCAGTCGCCTTGATGCCTGGGCTACGGCAAGGGCCGTCAACGCATCCACCTGCAGCTGCGTGAGCGACTTCTCGAAGGCGAGTTCATAGCGTAGAACAGCATCATCTCCAGACGTGTCGATCCCCAGCTTCTGCATGATGAGCTGCTGTGCTCTGGCCACGGCGTTTAGAGTCGAGACCGTCTTGGACGCGAGGCGGCCACTCCGACGAGGGTTGGACACCGGCGAGCGACGGCGGCGCGGTGCCCTCCTGCTGATTGGCGGCCGAGGGAGAACTGCCGGTGGGATGTCTTCAGTGATGTTGTCGATGAACTGATCGATCGCAGGCAGCGGCCCCTCCTGAGCAGCAACAGCAGATGCCTCATGGGCCTCTCCATCCAAACCTTGTTGGGTCAGCACAAGGACGTCCGCCGGGTCGTGGGCCCCCAGAGACGCGGCATCTGACGGCCCATCAGCTGCTGGAGCCGCGGAAGGCGACAACGCCCGCGCTAGCGCGACAGGAGCAGGAGGCAGAGAGCCGAACCCAACTCCAGTCGTGACCTCCATCACTGGCTCGCTGACCATCACCGCTGGGCCACCCGTAGATCCGGGGCGTTCCTCCCCATGCGAAACATGGAAAGGGGAGGTTGCCTCCTGTCCCCTGGGGTGAGGCGTGCCTGCCCCTCCCCGAATGAGCGACGAAGGACCCAACTGGACGGAAGCGACAACATCCGAGAGCGTGTCGGGCTGCGACAGGCCACCAGCCCCATGCGCATGCACATCGGGAAGCACGTCGCTCACGGGGACGTCCAGGAGGCCCATGCTGGGAGTGTCATGGGCGCCCTCGGCCGCCGCCGGCAGCAGCGGCGAGCGCTCCGAGCCTAGCGCGAAGCCGCATACCCTGTTGTTGTTGACGAGGGCAACGCGGCAGCCATGGTAGGCCCCACCCTGGCTTGACAGACGGTGGGGCACCAGAGCACGCCCTGGCGGCGCTGGCGCCGAGCATGAGCCGTCGATGCTCCCACGAGCCCAAGGGAGGGGACGGACGTCTATGCTCTCTCCTCCGCGGCCGGGAGTCGGTCCCGGGCCGCCACCAGCGACGACGAACTCCTCCAGCTCATCGAGGTGCACCAGGACCAGCCCGGCCTGGACGCGTGGGCAGAGGGGGAGCGGCGAGGCCGCGTCCACCGTTTGCACGAAGCCCGACGGCAGCCGAAGATGATCTAGCCGGTCGACGTTGCGACGTGGCTCGTGGGTGTCCAGCTCAACCCACCGAGGAAGCTTGTCCGGCGACTCCACCCAAACATACAGGATGAAGTACGAGGTCTCCGTCTCTCGACGGCATCGATCCTGACCATGTGAAGCAGCTTGGCAACGTACTGCAGCGACCAGGATTGGAGCGGCACACCCTCCAGGAAGAGTCGCGCCTGGAACCGGAGGGTCTTTGAGCTCGGAGCGTGAGCACCTGGACCAGTCCTTGGGCAGGAACGACGTTCCTTGGCAGTCGTGGAAGACGCCGCGGTTGAAGACGATGTCGCGCCAGCGCTCGTCGGCGAAGCGGGCAACGAAGGAGTCGAAGTAGAACGACACGGACACCCCAGCCGGCAAGAGCTCCGGGAACTCCGACAAGATGGCCTGCTTGACTCTGGCCGGGTACATGCCCTCCGCAGCCACAGAGAAGATGAGCGTTGTGGCCCTGAGGCGGATCTCCCGGTCCGCCATCTCCTGCGTGAAGTCCAGGAGCACCGTGGTGCCAAGTGGACGGCGCTCCGCGTCGCCGGGCCTTGAAGCGGGAGCCAACGAGCCGGCACCGGACTTGTCTGGTTTACATTTCCTTTTTGTTTTTTAAGATTCATATCCCTTGCTTTGTTTTAGAGCAATATTTGTAGTTCCCTTTTATACTTGTTCACAGAGCGGGTCACAATGGAGCCGGCCCGTGCAGGCAGTAAACTACTCACTCCGTCCCAAGATAACTGTCTTAAGCTTAGTATAATTTTATACTAAAGCTAGTACAAAGTTGAGACCGTTATTTTGAAAAGGAGGGAGTACATAAGAGAGTGTAACACCACCTAAAGAAAGTAAGGCTAAACCAGCAAAATAATTGTATTTTAGGCTTTTGTGTGCGATTTTTTTTCTGGAAAAAAGGAAGAATTTAATTTCCTCAGGCATTCGAATCAATAGACATACACACAAGAAACTGTTTCTACACCAACAGTACCATGACAGTGCTCGCAAAAAAAAAAACAGAATTACCCCGTTTGTACCGTTGTTGCTCGGCTCATCGTAAAACTACCGGTCAAAGCTTAAGTTAGTCCGGTGCGCAGCCGCGTCCCTTGCGATCTGGCCTCCACGAGCAAAGCTATCTGCCGCGATCTTTTTTTTTTTCTGAGGGAAATCTGCCGCAGATCTGTGTGTACATGGGTGCGAGGCAAAAAGACGGCACGTGATACCTCTGAGGAGCTATGTCTTGCTATAAGCAAGATATATATGCTCCCCTCGCCTAAATACTTTCCACGTGCGTTACATTACCGGGCCAGCCCATTTTCATGCTGTTTCGCTGCCTCTGCGCTTCGCTCGTTAGATTTATTTTTTTACTTTTTTTTCTTTCCGATTTTTTTATTTTTCGGTTTTATTTTATTTTTCTTTGCTTTTTCTAATATTCCTAAATTTTATTTTCTTTATTTCTTCGTTTTTATTTGTTTCTTTCTTGGTTTCACTGGTTTTTCTTTATTTTCTTCCATTTTTCTTTGTTTATGTTTTTTCCTTTTGTACATTTACCGTGTGCATCAGAAACATTTTTATTCACGTGTTTAAAAATATTCAAATATATGATTAAACTGTTTTGGAAACTTATATTATTTTAGTTTCTAGCTTTTCCATACACATCGTACATTTTTTGTATACGTAAGAAATTCTAGCAGAAATGCCCGTGCGTTGCAACGGGAGAAAATAACTTCCTTAGCATAGACTAAATTACAAATAACTAATTAGTTTATGATCCAAATCAATTATTCTCAACATGAGAAAAAATCGCGTTTTTCAAGCATACAATCTTTACGAAACAATTATTAAATGTATACAGTTCGGTTTGCGGCTTTCCTAGTTCCGCAAGGAAAGGTGTTGAAGGAGAGTGGAGGAGTAGTGTCAACTATTGACATTCGGTGTTCATGGTGATGGTGAGAGAGCTTCGCAGACCGGACTAACTTAAGGCTCACTAATCTAAACTTCTACGGATCAGGATAACAAAGTGACATAATTATTTTACATAGGTGCAACATTTCAATGACCGCGTCGAGGTGATTATAGAATTTGCAACATCTAGTTCACGTGCATGGCATGGAACGTGGTGCGCATGGCCAAGAATAATTAAAGGAAGATGGCCATGGAACTGCACCGTTGAATCTAAGTGTATGGGCGTGCACATTCATCATCTTGCATGTGAATATAGTTACAGCAGATCCATCCTTCCTTTATACCCCTCATCACAAGACATGTCATAATATTCGTTTTTAATAGCCCCATCCTTCCTCTTTTTAATTGCCCCAAAGACAGCCCACAATTTGGTTTAAGTTTCGATATCCATCCTTCCTTTATACCCACAATTCGCACTGTTATTTGTAAGCATTATTGCTGATATTAGAGAAAACACGCAGTCCTATATAAACTGGTAGGAGTGTCTAAAAAACCGAGCTGGTATTATTGAACATTAAATAATGATGACTCAGTTGGTTGTTGTCGCTGCCTTTTTGACAGGGCTTGAAGTCACGAGTTCCATCACCAGCTGAAGCAACTTTTTTTAACATCGCTCACGGTTCAAAAAAAGGCCCATCGATGCCCATAAGAGAGGCCATTAGTGCAGAGATTTGAGGGCCCAGCGAAATTTTCGATCGACACAGACAAACCAATTTTTGGATCAGGACGTACGAAAAATTTGACATGCTAAACGTATGCTTTTCTTGGAGGGGGGGGGGGGGTCCTTTCTCCTTTTATAGGAAATATGCTCGTGTGTTGCAGTAGGAGTAAAAACAACATCGTAGCCACATGGATCAAGATCTCCTTATGAATACAGATTTTGCATTTCAACATCATGCCCCATCCTCATGAAAAAAATGATGCCTCTCCCAAGTCGTCGCTTATCATTTACATGCAACTGATGGAGCAAAAAGGATAAACGTATTTCCTAAGATCAAACATGTCCTGTTTGTATTGCTGTTTATCCTATATCTAGGTGTGTTAAGTTTTTACCTTAACAATCGTGTATTAAAAACATGGGGTTTTTAATCATGTATTTACGGTTCTTTTTGAATGGATTTGTTTGAATTTTTATGAACATTTTCTAAAATTTATATTTTTTTGAATTCCTGAATAAATTTTGTATATAGGATAAAATCATGACTATTTATTTTGTGAACATTTTTCTAAATCATGATTTTTTTATAATACGAAAAGAGTTTTTAAAAATACCAAAAATCCAAAACTAATTTAAAGGAAAAAACAGAAATAAGAAAAGAAAACAAGGGGCGTCACGCCCGCCACATGGGCAGGCCCATGAACACGTGCGGAGTGGAGGTGGCTGTCTCGTGGTTAAGACAAAAGCAAAGAAAAAAAGGTGAAGAACCATGGGATGGAACCCATGTCTCCTGGGTGGAAGAAGAAGGCTCTAGCCAGCGCGCTACTTGTGTTATCTAGTATATTCAAGGGCATCATTGTATAAGAACCGTACCCGACGGTGTCGGCCTTAAAAAAATCCAATCATTTTGTTCACTTATGGGTGGCATGGTGGGTAATTTATAGCAACTCTAAGGTCAATTTCGACGACGGACGATCAAAAGTTATTTGTATTTTATTATTAGGTAGAGATTACTGCATACACATTCAACATTTCCCAAATACCAGATTAACACTTTTGAAAACCTTAACTTCTTATGTCTATGCTTTTACATACACATCATACATTTTTCTGTTTGCACCAAAAATATTTTTTCTATACACATTAAAAAATCAAACACATGATTAACATTTTCTAAAACTTAGTTTCTTATATCTACTTTTTACATACAAACTGTACAATTTTTCTTTACATTTTTTATATACACTCGAAAAGTCATTATGGTTATTGAATTGCAGGAGTAGAGATATTTTCTTTAATTAGTTCACTATTTTTTGCATGCTAATGCCAACTGCCAAACTAACAACCAATTTGGTTTGCCATTAAATTTTCCTAGTTGATACTTTGCAAAACTTGAGAAGCTCGGATGATACATTACCAACTCTCTGTTTTGGCGACTGTAGTGAAAACCCTCTCGTAATATAAACCGGGCAGATTTGTACAGATGGATCGACCTACTAGTTTCCTTTATACATCTTCATGGACATGTAAGATGTAACCCGTACACTGTATGAAGGGGTTTGCAATAAATATATTCAATGCCTCTGAATGGCACGCAAGTTCTCCGGTCTTTGTTTCTATTCTTGGTTGCTGAGTTCATGAAGATTGATTCAGTTGTCTTCTTCATGTGATTCTTGCTAGAACAAGTTGTATAGGGATATATGTTCTCTTTAAATTGTATTTCTCCTCTATCTCTTCTTCTGTTATGACTCCTCGACCGACATGTACTCCTTCTCCTGATCGAGAGATCATCTTGTAACTCACGGCATTGCCAATATATATACAAGTGCGGCCCGAGCAAAGGGTTCAATGCTTCCCAACAATCTTACATGGTAATCAGAGCGAATTCTTCCCTGTATCGATAGGAGATCGCTTCTAGAGCCAACCCCAACCACCTATCCCTCGCCATGACCACCGCCTCGAGCCAAACCAGTGCCATGAGAGCCTTAGCTACTTCCCTTGCATCATCATCCACCTTCGCCCCCTCCTCATCTAGTTCTTCCCACGCCATGTCCATTGGACCCCCAGCTCAGGAGAAGCTTACGAGGAATAATTTCCTCATGTGGAAGGCAATTGTGCTGCCCCAAATCAAGGGTGCACAGATGGGCCACCACCTAGATTCGGCAAGCCAGGTGCCACATGAGACTCTCACCATTACCAGAGATGGCAAAGACGAGCACATCACCAACTTCGCTCGAGTCCTCTGGTACACACAACAACAAAAAGTTCAAGATTTTCTGATGGGTTCACTTTCTCGCAAGATTCTTGCACAAGTAGTTACCCTACAGATAGTGGTGGAGGTGTGGGCAGCGATCCACGCCACGTTTGCAGCTCAAACACAAGCTCAAGCCATCAATACAAGGATCGAGCTTACCGACCTCAAGAGGGGAAATCTAAGCATGGCTAAGTATCTTGGGAAGATCAAGATGCTTGCAAACGAGATCGCATGTACTGGATCGGCCCTGACAAGTGTCGACATTATTTCTCATGTTTTGGCAGGTCTTGATATGGATTACAATCCCGTGGTATCATCTCTTGTTGCACGAGTCAAACCTGTCACTGTCTAGGAATTATACACACAGCTGCTCAACTTTGATGCGTGCCTTAACCTCCTGCATGGGATGAACGTGCACTGGTCATCTGCCTGATGGGGAAACGTTGCATGGGAAACAAAATCTACATACCCATGTAGATTGCTAAGCGGGAAGCGTTAAGAAACGCGGTTGATGTAGTCGAACGTCTTCACGATCCGTCCCGCGATCTCATCACGAGCCGTCCCGTGATCCCATCGTGGTCCTTCCGATCTAGTGTCGAACAGACGACACCTCCACGTTCAGCACACGTACAGATCGATGACGATCTCTGCCTTCTTGATCCAGAAAGAGGGAGCGGAGAGGTAGATGAGTTCTCCGCCAGCACAATGGCATGGTGGCGGTGGTGGTGGAGCTGTCCCGGCAGGGCTTCGCCAAGCACAACCGAGCAGATCTAGAGGAGAACAGATCTAGAGCGAGAGAGAGGGCAGCACGTGGCAATTCTTAGGTGCAACTGCCCTCCCTCTCCTCATCTATATATAGGGGGAAGGGAGGAGGGGTGGCGTCCCTAGATCCAATCTAGGGGGTGGCGGCCAGGGCAGATGGGGGCGTCCCCTAGGGAAACCCTAGGGTGACTTGGCCCCCAAGCCAGGTGGAGGGAACCCTAGATGGGGCGCCCCACCTCTCCTGGTTATGAGGGAAAGGGCGAGGGGGGGGCACAACCACTTAGTGGGCTGGTTTGCCCCTTCCCCTTGGCCCATGAGGGCCCGCAACACTTGTCGCCCCCCCCCCCCCCGAAACCCCTTTCGGTACTCCTGGTCATAACCCTGTACTCCCGGAACGCTTTCGGACTCCGATTCCATTCGTCCTATATATCGATCTTCACCTCCGGACCATTCCAGAGTTCCTCGTCACGTCTGGGATCTCATCCGGAACTCCGAACAACCTTCGATCACCAACATACACTAGTGCAGAACAGGCCTATAGTCTCGGGCCGGATGGACCTTTAGTACCGGTTCCCAACCGGTACTAACGGGTCGGGACTAAAGGTCCAGACCTTTAGTACCGGTTGGAGAACGGACCGGTACTAAAGGCCCTCCACGTGGCTGCCTGCGTGGACTGGTGGTGGAAGACCTTTAGTACCGGTTGGTGATACCAACTGGTACTAAGTCTTCTGTTTTTTTGTTTTAGCTTTTAATTAGGTTTTAATTTTCCTCTCTATTTTTTATGTTTTTCATTCATTTCAAATTTATTTTACGGTGCTACATACTGTTTACACAAGTTCATGCATATATATATGTAATATAATATACAATATCTCATACACAGTATATATATATACAAATGGAATTACACATCCATATAAATTCAGGACTTATAATTAACTTAAGGCCCAAAACCCGGCCGGGACTAGCTAGCTAGTGCTCCAGATGAAATCTCAGTTCTCTACTACTGATTTGCTGGCATTATTGAGGCGGCGGTAAGGAATAGTGCTCTCCGTTTACATGAATGACATGTTGAAGAAGAAATACCGCAAATTCCTCTTGAAGTGCTACAAAGCGTTTCTCGGGTGAGAGCTTCGACATCATCTCCCAAACCTGGAATTGTCTTTCACGTGCTGCTCTGCGACGTATATGACTTTCGGTCTGGATGCGAATGTTCTCGCAGAGGAAATATCCACATAAATTTGTCCCCTGTGGCTGCTTCGCGCACTTTGCAAAAGAATAGAATTGAGTAAGATAATTAATAATCGAGCATGATAATGGTATTGAAAATAGAATTAATGAGATGCGCGGACCTAGTAGTACTACTTAATTACCTGCATCTTTTTCCACTTCAGCTTCGGTTTCCATTGACGACCGTGATGGGTTTTTTCTATCATCTTTTTCCAAACACTACCCGGCAAAGAAAAAGAACGAAAGAGTTATTATAATTACTTTTGATATCAGGAAATAATGAAAGAAAGCAAGGTCGATAAAAATTGAAATTACCGTTCTATCATAAAATACAAGTCCACATATGACTGTACTGGTGTATCTAGTGAGTCGTACACTTGAACAAGTCCATTCGCGAGGATAATATATAGGAGGATATAGTGGTCTCTGCGTAGAAGTTTATATAATTAAGCAGGCATGCGCATATAACTCATCAACTATACTTGACAGCGAGCTAGTAAGCAAAAATAGAATTTGTAGTATACAAGAGAGTAAACACTCACTCCATGTTGTAAGGAAATATTATAATAGATTTGTTGGTATTCATTATTGCCTCTAGAAAATTTTCCAAGAGATCTTCTGTGTCCTTGGCATAATGTTTTACCACATGACCATTAACGGTACTTGGGTCGATGAACCCAATGTCATCGATTCCCTCTTGTTTCAATTCTCACATCTTCAATCTGCATAATAGCGTAGAAAAGAACATATATAGTGAGGATAAGTCAATGAATGATATCTTAGCTATAGACTTAAATTACTAAAGATATAAATCACTTACAGACAATAGCAACTGATGAGAGTTTTGTCGATAGAGTCCATGTGGTATAACTGGAAAAGTTCTGAGAATTCAAGACATGTCACATGCATTGACGTAATGCTCTTTCCTTACTTTGACCATGACCGCCGTCTCCCCTCGCTTTGCTTCACGCATGTACCAATCATGCAACCATCGCATCGCAGTTGGTAGTTCCTTGTACTGCTCGGGTGTGACAAGTGGTTTTCCGACGGCATATTGCATTGCGTACTCAGTTGCATCATACCCGCGGATTTCCTCGGTGCCAAGGATTTGGTCAAGAGTGAGACCTCCAGCCTTTAGTACTTCGAGGTCGATTGGGTTGCCTTGCAAGTCGACTGGTTGGATCGGTTGCTTGCTTGGATTGGTACTCACCTTGAGCGTAGAGATAGATTGCTTGGATTGTTCTCCGAGCTAGGGAACTGTTTTCCCGCTAGTTGATGCCGTACTTCCCGACTTCTTCCTTGGGCTGGGCCGACTTCTCTGCTCACTTGCCTTCTGAATCTGTCGCTCATAGTGTGTCGGCATACGCTCGATATATGCCGGGGGTCGATCAATAAAGTGTTCCATAAAGTGCTCTTGGACTTCCTTGGGTATTACCTCCTTTGGCGGCACAATCTTCTTCGCAAAAAAGGCTTTCACTTGGAGATCACATTCAATTTTTTTTCCTCCGGTGTCATGTCATAAGGCAGCTTCCTTTTGGCCGGAGGCTCGGGTTTCTTCTTTGCTTTCTTCCGAAGAGGACTGCTGGTGGCCTTCCTCTTTTGGGAGCCCTGTTGGCGGGACCGCTGCCGGGGTGGAGTTGGCTCACGCGGCGGAGATCGATATCGATGATGATATGGACTCGCGTCGTGCTCCGTCCCGAGGTTGGGAGGACTGCTCATGGCGAGGTGGGGAGGACTACTGGCGAGGTGGGACGCCTCTCGAGGTGGGGACGACTGTGGGGGAGCTCGAGATGGGGAGGACTGCTGGCGAGGTGACTGCTGCCGAGGTGACTGCTAGCAACATGGGGAGGACTGCTGGCGAGGTGGGGAGGACTGCTGGCGCTGCGATGCCTCTGGCTGGGATCCCTCGCGCTGGACATCGATACTCGGAGGAGCCGGTGGCCTTAGCGCCGAGTGTGGAAAGACGATGCAGTCCTTACTCCATAGAATGAGACCATGACAATGTGGACTCCCCCTCACCTCCAGGGATGTCAAGCAATAGTTCATCATATCCCGGCTCTATTGCGTCCACCGCGACACGAGCATACCTAGCTGGAACCAGATTGCAATGCCAGAGAACATCAGGTGTATTTGGGAAAGCATAGCCCGTCGCGACCCGCACGGGTATGTTCTTCATTTTCTAGATTAGCTCACAAGATGTCTTCTCGGTGATATCATCCACGGGGGTGTGACCCAGCAGTGCCCCCGTGGAACCCACGCTGCTTTTCTGCATCGTAGATGGGACGGGTTCTTCCCCTGCCTCCTGCTGCGGAGTTTCCCTTTGCTGGGTCAGTACCTGTATCTACAGCTGCTGCTGCTCGTACTTCTGTTCCAACTTCGAAAGTCGGTCTGCTTCCACCTTCTTTTTCCTCGAATGGCTTTTATAACTGTCCTGCCATCCCGCAAACCCCTCGTACCACGGAACAACGCCCATGCCTCATGTTCGTCCTCGGTGTTCGGCATTCCCGAGGGTGTGTGTAAGCTCGTCGTTCTCTCTATCGGGGTGAAACCGTCCTTCTCGGGCATCTTTTATTGCTTGAATCAACTCATCTGATGCGTGCTTCAGACTGGCCAGTGCAATAATCTTCCCTGTGCCTGGGTCCAACTTTCCCCCATGCGCAAAAAACCAATTCTTGCACCTCTTGGGCCAGTTGAAGGTTACTGGAGTGATCCCTTCAGCAAGCATCTTATTCTCTAATGCATCCCACTTAGGAATGGCTGACTTGTATCCACCTGTCCCTAGTTTATGGTGATACTTTTTTTTCTCAGCATTTATCTTATTCTTTGCCGACTTCTCCATAGCAGCTATCGATGTCTTGTACTCGATAAATGCGTCCCAGTGATCCCTTACCTTCTCGTATATTCCTTTGAATTTGGGCGCCTTCTTGCCTCTAGCATTGTACTCGGTCCATAATCTTTTCTTCCAAGTCTGGAATGCGCCAGCCATCTTATGGAGAGCAAACTCCTTGACTTTGTTCCTTTGACGCTCCGAGAGAGAATCTGGTAGGGTGAAATGCTCCATGAGCTCTCGCCAAAGGGCATCTTTAATTCTTGTATCGACATAATTCACTCCTGGTTTTGGTTCCTTTGGCTGAATCCATTCATGCATTGTGATCGGGACTCCGTCCCTAACAACCACTCCGTATTGATGCACAAATGTCTTGGCATTGGCTTCAGGGTGAGTCGGTTCGCCATTATGTTTGAAAGCATCAAGATTGAGCTTTACGTTGCCGTCCAATATTTTGACAGCGCCTCGTACATTTCTACTAGATTGGCTCGATCCGGAGGGCTGATAATTAAAATAAGAAATATTTGTTAATATATATATATATATATATATACAAATCAATTAATACACATGTAATGATCACCAGAGGCTAATCGATGTGTATATACCTCGCCGAACATTGTTGGTTGTTCCGGATTTTGGAACATAAGTTGTTCTTCCTCGGTCTCACATCCATCATCGTGATCGTTCAGATATTGTGAGCCATCATCATGATCATGTGATTCACGTCGAAGGTCCGCTGGGTTTTCGGAGGAGCGTATCATGTCGAAGATGTCCTCTTCATGAGCTCTACCGGTATTGTCCATAGCTTAATAACTAGTCCATAATAATATAGATAAAACAAATTAGTATTTAAATTAGCATGCATTCAAGAAGCAAAATAACTGATAGTTAATTAATAATGCATCATCAAATACATATATAGTATAGTTCTTAGAAAAGATCTCATCTGCATAATCTTGGATAATTTTCAATACATCGGCTAATCTCCATCGATCTAGCTAATACATCATAATAGTAGCTAGCTACTATCTAGCTAGAACCCTAGCGCCCGACGGATATCGGGGCAGGCGGTGGACACCCAAAGAGAAGGAACCATCACAAGAACATAGCTCCAGTGAGATCCCTGAAGAAACTGCCAGGTATTGTCGGACCTGGCCTCCAAAGCTGCCATGTAGCGTCGGATGTGCTCGTTCTCCTTGCTAACATGGTACTGTACCACCTCCGCGGGGGACTCAAGCCTCTCGATCGTCTGTGGCCCATGCGGCCGCCACCACAGAACCTCCGGGTCGACGACGGGCTGGCTCCTCAGCAAGGTGTGCCGCCCGAAAGGCAGCACCTCCCAGTACCAGCCCGGCGGAGCCCAGTCCCTGACAGGACCCCTCGGCTCAAGCAAGTGACCTCCTTCGGCAACTCGACGACGAGGATGCGGGATCGGCATCGTCGACGTCGAGAAGAAACACTTAATTACGAAAACAAATTAAATAAAACTTAGCAAAATTAACACTTAACAAAATTAACAATTAGCAAAATTAACACTTAGCATCTAGCAAAATCAACAATTACGGCACGCTTTGGATCCTAATGCGTGTGTGACTATCGGTCTATCAAGACTTTCCTTAAATAACTCTCACATATCTCATGGTGTGTTGGTGCGCACTCTCTCACATTGATACGGTGGTGTATATATGTTGGTGGACACTCTCTCGCAGTAATAGGTTCGACCGGCGGTGATGGACGCTTCCCATCTCCTCTTCTTGCACAATATATCGATGAGTATATCACAAAGAAGAGGAGAAATAGGAAGCGCCCCCCACGACAACAGTCGGGATTCCTCCATCAAGAACACACATGAAACCCTAAACTAAATTAGGATCGACGACAGACCGAAAGTCACACACGCATTAGGATCCAAACTAAATTAAACCTAAAACTAAACTAAACATAAACTAAATTAAACCTAAACTAAACATAAACTAACACATATCCTAATAACCTGACAACCTAACTAACTAACTAACTAAATAGGGGTGTTGTGTCGTGGTCGGGGTCGGGTGTCGGGGGTGTCGTGTCGGGGTGTCGGGGTTCGACGTCGAGGGACCCTAGATACACTAGCATCTACACACTAGTCCGGCGATTATCGGGGCGATTGTCGGGGAGAGGGGTCGGCCGGGAGATCTCACCTAGCCTCCTGACCCGGAGGTGGCGTTGGCGACGGGCTCGGGGCGGTGACAACGGGATCACGGAGCGGCGGCCGGAGTAAGCGGGCCGACGGCGAAGGGACCGACGACGAGGGGCGGCGTCCAGGTAGGCGAGGGCGACCGCGGCGAGGGCGACGGCGGCGGCGGTGAGGGCGATGGCGGCGAGGGGCGGCATTCGGGTAGGCAAGGGCGATGGTGGCGAGGGCGACGGAGGCGGTGGTGAGGGCGACGGCGGCACGACTGACGGCGGCGAGGGCGACGACGGTGATGGTACGACGACGGCGGTGGTGAGGGCGACGGCAATGGCGCAGTGATCGTGCAAGGGCGGCGAGGGGGACGGCGGCGAGGGCGACGGCGGCGAGGGCGACGTCGGCGGTGGTGAGGGCGACGGTGGCGCGATCGACGACGGCGAGGGCGACGGCGGTGGTGGTGCGACGACGGCGGTGGTGAGGGCGACGGTGGCGCGACCGACGGCGGCGAGGGCGACGGCGGTGGTGGTGTGACGGCGGTGGTGGTGAGGGCGACGGCAATGGCGCGGTGGTGGTGCGACGACGGCGAGGGCGACGACGGCGAGAGCGACGGCGGCGAGGGCGACGGCGGCGAGGGCAACGGCGGCGAGGGCGATGGCAATGGCGATTTTGGCAGCCTGGCGGGGCGAGTTGTGCTCTCCTGGTGCGTTGCTCGGCCTGGGACGACGAAGTCCTCCTTTTATACCAGACAGACCTTTAGTACCGGTGCGTGGCACGCACCGGTACGAAAGGGTCTTTAGTACCGGTGCTAGCCACGCACCGGTACTAAAGGTCCTCCCAACAGAGCGCGGGGGCGGTGGACCTTTAGTACCGGTGCTAGCCACACACCTGTACTAAAGGTCCTCCCAACAGAGCGCGGGGGCAGTGGACCTTTAGTACCGGTGCGTGGCTAGCACCGGTACTAAAAGTGTTTTTAATTAAATATTAGTTATTATTTTAAGAAAAACCCCGTAAACTTTAGAAAATCATAGAAAAAAACGTAGGACTCCAATGGAAATAAATAATATATGAAAAAATATGAGAAAAATATAAAGAATCTGTTTATGGCTTTCCATGCATGTTTGAACAACTTCAACTGCTGTATAAGATAATTTGATTAAATAAGGCATTTGAAATATTCATATCTCGAGTTTGAAAAGCGGTACAAATGAACTGTGAAAAGGTTGTAACTTGGCATGACATCATAATTTCACCCACATAGCAACTTCTAGAGAGTTGAGAGGGTTACAACAGAAACTGGATGCACTTCGTGTACAAACTGGACAATCTCATAAGAAGTACGAGGGTTTCGGACGAAAACTCATCTATTATAAAGGGATTTCATTTTTAATAACTTATTTTAACTCCATACTTTTTGTGTGTTCAATATGCACCATTCAAAGGCACATCATCAATTTTCAACCCTTTCTGACTTCATTTGATATTTTTCATGCATTTAATGATTTATTTTGAGCTAAATGACCCTGAATTTGAAAAGTAGTACAAATGAACCCTGAAAAGGTTGTAACTTGGCATGACATCATAATTTCACCCACATAGCAACTTCTAGAGAGTTGAGAGGGTTACGGCAAAAACTAGATGCACTTCGTGTACAAATTGGACAATCTCATAAGAAGTATGAGGGTTTCGGACGAAAAATCATCTATTACAAAGGGATTTCATTTTTAATAACTTATTTTAACTCCATACTTTTTGTGTGTTCAATATGCACTTTTGAAAGGCACATCATCAATTTTCAACCCTTTCTGACTTCATTTGAATTTTTCATGCATTTAATGATTTATTTTGAGCTAAATGACCCTGAATTTGAAAAACAGTACAAATGAACTCTGAAAAGGTTGTAACTTGGCATGACATCATAATTTCACCCACATAGCAACTTCTAGAGAGTTGAGAGGGTTACGGAAAAAACTGGATGCACTTCGTGTACAAACTATTACAAAGATATACCATGCTAGCTAGGAAATGCATGCATGTCCTTCACATAAATATATAGAAAGTGATGACGGTGAAGCCGGTCATATCCCAGAGTGGGATCTCACGGTGTAAGACTTTTTCTGCATGTTTGTCTCTTTCTTATGATTGCGCCGTAACCATGGCTAATCTTCATCATTTAACAAGATGCTTGGGCCAGTCTTCACTCTGAAGGGAGGGATTTCATGAAACTTTTCATAATCTTCGGACATGTCTGTCTTGTCCTCCACTCCCACAATGTTTCTTTTCCCTGAAAGAACTATGTGGCGCTTTGGCTCATCGTATGATGTATTCGCTTCCTTATCTTTTTTTCTCCTCGGTTTGCTAGACATGTCCTTCACATAGAAAACCTGAGCCACATCATTGGCTAGGACGAATTAGTCATCTGTGTATCCAAGATTGTTGAGATCCACGGTTGTCATTCCGTACTGCGGGTTTACCTGTACCCCGCCTCCAGTATATTTGACCCATTTGCACCGAAACAAAGGGACCTTAAGATCAGGTCCATAGTCAAGTTCCCATATCTCCTCTATGTAACCATAATATGTGTCTTCAAAGTTGGTTGCATCATAGCGGACACCACTGTTTTGGTTGGTGCTCTTCTTATCTTGGGCGATCGTGTAAAATGTATTCCCATTTATCTCGTACCCTTTGAAAGTTGTTACAGTCGAACTTGGTGTCTTGGCCAACCAGTACAGTTCATCTGGAACATCGTTGTCATTGATGAGCTTTGTTTGCAACCAACTAGTAAAAGTCTCCATGTGTTTACGTTCAATCTAGGGGTCAGACTGCTCTGGGTTCTTGGACCGTACAATACCTTGTGTTCCTCCATATATGGAGTCACCAAGGTCGAATTTTGTAGAACCGTGTAGTGTGCTTGAGTGAAAGAATGCCCGTCCATATTTATTGCTTCTTTCTTTCCTAATGTGCCTGCTTCACCCAGTCTCCCCTCATGCCGCGATTCAGGAAGACCAATCAGCTTAATGTCAGGAAAAAAGTCAACACAAAACTCAATAACCTCCTCTGTTCCATATCCCTTGGCAATGCTTCCTTCTGGCCTAGCACGGTTATGAACATATTTCTTTAAGACTCCCATGAACCTCTTGAAGGGGAACATATTGTGTAGAAATACAGGACCCAGAATGTTAATCTCTTCGACTAGGTGCACTAGAACGTGCGTCATAATATTGAAGAAGGATGTAGGGAACACCAACTCGAAACTGACAAGACATTGGACCAGGTCATTCTGTAACCTTGGTAGGATTTCTGGATCAATTACCTTCTAAGAAATTGCATTGAGGAATGTGCATAGTTTCACAATGGCTAATTGAACATTTTCCGGTAGAAGCCCCCTAAGTGCAACCGGAAGTAATTACGTCATAATCACGTGGCAGTCATGAGACTTTAGATTTTGAAATTTTTTCTCTGCCATATTTATTATTCCCTTTATATTCGATGAGAAGCGAGACGAGACATTGATACTGAGCAGGCATTCAAAAAAGATTTCCTTCTCTTCTTTCGTAAGAGCGTAGCTGGCAGGACCTTGATACTGCTTTGGAGGCATGCCGTCTTTTTCATTAATTCTTTGCTTGTCCTCCCGTGCCTCCGGTGTATCTTTTGTCTTTCCATACACGCCCAAGAAGCCTAGCAGGTTCACACAAAGATTCTTCGTCACATGCATCACGTCGATTGCATTGCGAACCTCTAGGGCTTTCCAATATTCAAGTTCCCAAAATATAGATTTCTTCTTCCACATGGGTGTGTGTCCGTTGGCGTCATTCGGAACAGATTGTCTACCAGGACCCTTTCCAAAGATTACCTGTAAATCCTTGACCATATCAAATATATATTCACCAGTACGGAGGCGAGGCTTCTTCCGGTTATCTGGCTCACCTTTGAAATGGTTGCCTGCCTTTATTAAGATATGCTTGATCGGTAGAAATCGACGATGTCCCAGGTACACATTCTTCTTACATTTATCCAAATATATACTTTCAGTATCATCTAAACAGTGCGTGCATGCATTGTATCCCTTGTTTGTATGTCCTGAAAGGTTACTAAGAGCAGGCCAATCATTGATGGTTACAAACAGCAACGCTCGTAGGTCAATTTCCTTCTGTGTGTGCGCATCCCACACACGCACACCTGTTTTTTTCCACAACTGTAGAAGTTCATCAACTAGTGGCCTTAGGTAGACATCAATGTCGTTGCCGGGTTGCTTAGGGCCTTGAATGAGCACTGGCATCATAATGAACTTCCGCTTCATGCACAACCAAGGAGGAAGGTTGTAGATACATAGAGTCACGGGCCAGGTGCTGTGACTGGAGCTCTGCTCGCCAAAAGGATTCATGCCATCCGTACTAAGACCAAACCATAAGTTCGTTGCATCAGCTGCAAAGTCCTCAAACTCCCTCTCGATTTTTCTCCACTGCGACCCATCAGCGGGTGCTCTCAACATCCCATCTTTCTTACGTTCTTCTTTGTGCCATCGCAACAACTTGGCATGCTCTTTGTTTTGGAACAAACATTTCAACCATGGTATTATAGGAGCATACCACATCACCTTGGCAGGAACCCTCTTCCTGTGGCGTTCGCCCTCCACATCACCAGGGTCATCGCGGGGGATCTTATAGAGCAGTGCATCGCATACCGGGCATGCATCCAAATTCTCGTACTCCTCACCGCGGTAGAGGATGCAGTCATTAGGGCATGCATGTATCTTCTGCACCTCTAATCCTAGAGGGAAGACAACCTTCTTTGCTTCGTACGTACTTTCAGGCAATTCGTTATCCTTTGGAAGCATCTTCTTTATCATTATTAGCAATTCTTGAAATCCCTTGTCAGTTACACCATTCTTTGCCTTCCATTGCAGCAATTCCAGCGTGGTACCCAGCTTTTTCTGGTCATCTTCACAATTTGGATACAATAATTTCTTGTGATCCTCTAACATGCGTTTCAACTTCAACCTCTCCTTATCATTTTCGCAGTTTCTCTTTGCATCAGCAATGACCTGACCCAAATCATCAGCGGGCTCATCTGATGCCTCTTCTTCAGCTTCCCCCATTGATGCCTCTTCTTCATCTTCCCCCATTGTTGTATCAGCGAAAGGATAGTTGTCATCATCCTCTTCTTCTTCATTGTCTTCCATTATAACCCCTCTTTCTCCGTGCTTGGTCCAACAGCTATAGCCAGACATGAAACCGGACTTCAGCAGGTGGTAGAGAAGGGTTTTTGAGTTAGAGTAATTCCTATCATTCTTACAGTCACGACATGGACAACACATGAAACCATTCTGCTTATTTGTCTCAGCCACACGAATAAAATCATGCAGGCCATTAAGAAACCCTGGACTTAGTCGGTCATCGTACATCCATTGCCGGCTCATGTTCACTACACAATATCGAAGTGACCAAATTAATACAACTTCATCATCACATTACAACCAAAAGTAGAGCTAGCAGTGACCAAATGTTATTACTGCAAATAATGGATACTTATAGTTCATACATATACATCTCATAAAACAACACCAACTATCGAAAACATGTGAATACAACAACAAATGCGATCATAATCGCAACTAAAGTAACAATTGAGCCAACAACATAATGATACCAAGCCTCTTTATCAATGGCATATTTTCTAATCTTTCTAAGCTTCAAGCGCATTCCAACCATCTTGTTCTTGTGATCATCAACGATATCGGCAACATGCAACTCCAATCCCATCTTCTCATCTTCAGTTCTTTTCAATTTTTATTTCAAATGATCAATTTCTTTTTCAGGTTGTGTTAATTTCTCGAGCAGAATTGCTTAGTCGGTTGGAATTTCTGGTTCAACTACTTGCTATAGATAAAAATATCTACGTCAATTTGGTGGCATAATTAATTGTCATAGACATTAGATGATGTGTGAAATAGTTATAAAAGATAATTAACGACATACCACATCTGAATCATAGACTGGACGAGGGCCGACGTGGGCGGATACCATAACCATTACACTATAGAATAACTAACAATAATACAAGTAAGTAAATCATACACGCAGCTATCTAAATCATACAAGTAATTTTTTTAAAAGATTTTAAGAAGAACAAGAGGCTCACCAAGGTGGCCGGTGCCGCGACGAGACGGTGCGGACGATGGACGGTGGTTAGGATGGTCGGGGATGGTGGGAAGGCACACCAAATAAACCACACCTACACATATGCAACCTAACAAGTTAATTTGAGCTCAAATTGGATATAAATCAAATAAACTCCCACAAATCACATATCACATATCTTTGAGCATACCACAAGCTAATCTAGCAAGAGATGAAGGAGCAAAGTTGCTAACCTTTATGAACACTTGGATAGATGGGGTGCCTTTAAATCTTGACAAATCCTTGGCAAAATGGAGGATGAGCTTCGAGCAAGCAGAAGAACATGGGAAGGCACACCAAATAAACCACACCTACACATATGCAACCTAACAAGTTAATTTGAGCTCAAATTGGATATAAATCAAATAAACTCCCACAAATCACATATCACATATCTTTGAGCATACCACAAGCTAATCTAGCAAGAGATGAAGGAGCAAAGTTGCTAACCTTTATGAACACTTGGATAGATGGGGTGCCTTTAAATCTTGACAAATCCTTGGCAAAATGGAGGATGAGCTTTGAGCAAGAAGAAGAACAGGGGAGAAAACAGAGCTCTTTCGATCGGCTGCGGACGGATGTATATGTAGGAAGTCTTTAGTACTGGCTGGTGTCACCAGCCGGTACTAAAGGTTGCCCTTTAGTACCGGCTGGTGACACCAGCCGGTACTAAAGGTGCAAGCGGGGCCCATGTCTGACCAAAACCCTGCCACGCCGCCTTTAGTACCGGCTCGTGAGACGAACCAGTACTAAAGGTCCCTCACGAGCCGGTACTAAAGGTCGCACTGCTCCTAGCCATTGTAGCCGGCACGAACCGGGACTAATACCATCTTTAGTACCGGTTCGTGACCAGAACGGGACTAAAGCTCAGGACGAAAGGTCTGTTTTCTACTAGTGATACATAACTCAACTATACCGAAACATCACTGAACCTTAAGTGTGCAGACCCTGCGGGTTCGAGAACTATGCAGACAGGACCGAGACACCTCTACGGTCAATAACCAATAGCAGGACCTGGATGCCCATATTGGTTCCTACATATTCTACGAAGATCTTTATCGATCGAACCTCTGTGTCAAGGATTCAGTTAATCCCGTATGTTGTTCCCTTTGTTCTTCAGTATGTTACTTGCCCGAGATTCGATCGTCGGTATCTCTATACCTAGTTTAATCTCGTTACCGGCAAGTCTCTTTACTCATTCCGTAATACAAGATCCCATGGCTAACACTTAGTCACATTGCTTGCAAGGCTTACTGTGATGTTGTATTACCTAGTGGGCCCTGAGACACCTCTCCGTCACATGGTGTAACAAATCCCAGTCTTGATCCATGCCAACCCAACAGACACCCTTGGAGATACATGTAGAGCACCTTTATAGTCACCCAGTTACGTTGCGACGTTTGATACACACAAGGTACTCCTCCGGTGTCAGAGAGTTGCATGATCTCATGGTCATAGGAACAGATACTTGACATGTAGAAAACTATAGCAATAAACTGACACGATCATATGCTACGTTTATAGTTTGGGTCATGTCCATCACATCATTCTCCTTATGATGTGATCCCATTATCAAATGACATCTCATGTCGATGGCTAGGAAACCTTGACCATCTTTGATCAACGAGCTAGTTTATTAGAGGCATACTAGGGACATGGTGTTATCTATGTATCCACACATATATCTGAGTTTCCGATCAATACAATTATAGCATGGATAATAAACGATTATCATTAATAAGGAGATATGATAATAACCAATTTATTATTGCCTCTAGGGCATATTTCCAATAGTCTCACACTTGCACTAGAGTCAATAATCTAGCTCACATCACCATGTGATTTACATTGTTATGAATCTAACACCCAATGAGTTCTGGGGTTCGGTCATGCTTTGCATGTGAAAGAGGTCTTTAGTCAATGGGTCTACGACATTCAGATCCGTGTGTACTTTGCAAATCTCTATGTCTTACTATAGACACTGCCACCACGCTCCACTTGGAGCTATTCCAAATGGCTACTCCACTATACTTATCTGGATTGCTACTAAGAGTCATCCGGATTGGTGTTAAAGCTTGCATCGACATAACTCTTTACGACGAACTCTTTATCACCTCCATAATCGAGAAACATTTCCTTAGTCCTCTAGTTACTAAGGATAATCTTGACCGCTGTCCAGTGATCCACTCCTGGATCACTCTTGTACCCCTTGACACACTTATGGCAAGGCACACACATGTGCGGTACACAACATGGCATACTATATAGAGCCTATGGCTAAGGCATAGGGGACGATGTTCGTCCTTTCTCTTTCTTCTGCCATGGTCGAGCTTTGAGTCTCACTCAACTTCACACCTTACAAACCAGGCAAGAACTCATTCTTTGACTGATCCATTTTGAACTCTTTCAAAATCTTGTCAAGGTATGTACTCATTGGAAGTATTATCAGACGTCTTGATCTATCTCTATAGATCTCGATGCCCAACAATTAAGTAGCTTTATCCAGGCCTTCCTTTGAAAAACTATTTTTAAACAACCCTTTATGCTTTCCAGAAATTCTACATCATTTCCGATCAACAATATGTCATCCACATATGCTTATCACAAACTCTATAGTGCTCCCATTCACTTTATTGTAAATAAAAGTTTCTCCTAAACTTTGTATAGACTCAAAAACTTTGATCACCTCATCAAAGCATATATTCCAACTCCGATATGCTTGCTTCAGTCCATAGAAGGATCACTGAAGCTTGCACACCTTTTAGCATCCTTAGGACTGACAAAACCTTCTAGTTATATCTCATACAACCTTCCAGTAAGGAAACGATGTTTTGACATCCATCTGCCAGATTTCATAATTGAAAAAATGCAGCAACTGCTAACATAATTCCAATAGACTTTAGCATCGCTATGAGTGAGAAAGTCTCATCACAGTCAACTCCTTGAACTTGTCAGAAACTTCTTTGCGACAAGTCGAGCTTTATAAATGGTGACATTTACCATCAGCGTCTGTCTTCATCATAAAGGTCCATTTGTACTCAACGACCTGCCATCCAACGAGCAAGTCTACCAAAGTCTATACTTGGTTTTCATCCATGGATCCCTTCTCGAATTTCATGGCCTCTAACCATTTGTCGGAATCTGGGCCCATCATCGCTTCTCCATAGCTCGTAGGTTCATCGTTGTCTAACAACATGACCTCTAAGACAGGGTTGTCGTACCACTCAAGAGAAGTACACGTCCTTGTCGACCTACGAGGTTTGATAGTAACTTGATCCGAAGCTTCATGATCATCATCATTGACTTCCCCTTCAACTAACGTAGGTTCCAAAAAAACATCTTTCTGCGATGCGCTACTCTCTGGTTGAAACAGAGGTTCAACAACCTCATCAAGTTCTATCTTCCTCCCACTCAATTCTTTTGAGAGAAACTCTTTCTCGAGAAAGGACCCAGTTTTAGCAACAAACACTTTGTACTCGGATCTGAGATAGTAGGTATACCCAATTGTTCTTAGGGTATTCTATGAAGATGCATTTTTCCGCTTTGGGTTTCAGCTTATCAGACATAAGTGTCGCATTCCCAAACTCTAAGAAATGGCAGCTTAGGTTTCTGTCAAACCATATGGTGTTATCTCAATGGATTTAGATGGTGCCCTATTTAAAGTGAATGTAGTTGTCTCTAATGCATAACCCCAAAATGATAGTGGCAAAACGATAAGAGACATCATAATTCGCACCATATCCAATAGAACACGACTACAACGTTCGGACACACCATCACACTATGGTGTTCCAGGTGGCGTGAGTTGTGAACCAACTTTCACATTGTCTCAAGCTGTATACCAAAATCGTAACTCAGATATTGACCTCCACGATCATATCATAGACATTCTTATCTTCTTGTCACAATGATCTTAAACTTCACTCTGAATTTGTTTGAACTTTTCAAATGTTTCAGTCTTGTGTTTCATTAAGTAAATATACTCACATATACTCAAATCATCAATGAAGGTAAGAAAAATAACGATATCCACTGCACGCCACAACACTCATTGGATCGCATACATCAACATGTATTATTTCCAATAAGTTACTAGCCCGCTCCATCATACTGAAAACGGGGTCTTTAGTCATCCTGCCCAAGAGGCATGGTCCGCCTATCTCAACCGATTTGAAACCGAATGAGTCAAAAGATCCATCAACATGGAGTTTCTTCATGTGATTTATATCAATATTACATTCAGCGGTAGTGCCACAGGTATGTGGTACCATCATTATCAACTTTGCATCTTTTGGCATCAATGTTATGAAGATGTGTATTACTACGATCAAGATTCAACAAACTATTCTCATTGGGTGCATGACCATTGAAGGTATTATTCATGTAAACAGAATAACCATTATTCTCTCACTTAAATGAATAACTGTATTGCATATACACGATCTAATCATAATCATGCAACGCAAACATAAAATAATATTTATTTAGGTTTGTCACTAATCCCGAAGGTAGAGAGAGCGTGCGATGTTGATCACATCAACCTTGGAAACATTTCCAATACACATCGTCACCTCAGCCTTAGCTAGTCTCCGTTTACTCCGTAGCTTTTATTTCAAGTTACTAACATTTAGCAATCGAACCGGTATCCAATACCCAGGTGCTACTAGGAGTACTAGCAAGGTACACATCAATAACACGTGTATATATATACTTCTGTCGGCGTTGCCAGCCTTCTTATCTACTAAGTATCTAGGTTTGTTCCGCTTCAGCGACTGCTCTCCTCATAATAGAAGCACTTAGTATCGGGTTTGGGTTTAACTTTGGGTTGCTTCCCTGGAGCAGCAACTGTCTTGCCATCCATGAAGTTTCCCTCCTTGCCTTTGCCCTTCTCGAAACTAGTTGTTTTACTAACCATCAATACTTGATGCTCCTTCTTGATTTCTACCTTTGCGGTGTCGAACATCGCGAACAGCTCAGGGATCATTATTTCCATCTCTATCATTTTATAGTTCATCACGAATCTCTAGTAGCTTAGTGACAGTAACTTGGAAAACTATATCAATCACTTTCTCATCTGTAAGATCAACTCCCACTCAATTCAAGCGATTGTAGCACCCAGACAATCTGAGCACATCCTCAACGATTGAGCTATTCTCCTTCATGTTGCAGGCAAAGAATCTTGTTGGAGATCTCATATCTCACAACACGGGCACGAGCCCGAGATCACAATTTCAGCTCTTAGAACATCTCATATGTTCCGTGACGTTCAAAACGTTTTTGGAGCCTCAATTCTAAGCGGTTAAGCATGACACACTCAACTATCAAATAGTCATCGGAGAGTGCCCCTCAGATGTTCACAACATCTATAGACGACGCTAGAGGGGGTGGCGCATCGAGCGGTGCATTAAGGACATAAGCCTTCTGTACAGCAATGAGGACAATCCTTAGATCACGGACCCAGTCCGCAATATTGCTACCATCATCTTTGAGCTGTATTTATCTTGGAACATATAAAAATTCAAGGGAGCTACAACATGAGCTAGTAATCTACAACACAATTTTGCAAAGACAATACTGACTATGTTCATGATAATGAGTTAAATTAATCATATTACTTAAGAACTCCCACTCAAATTGACATCCCTCCGGTCATTCGAGTGATACATGATCCAAATTCACCAACTCAAGTCCGATCATCACGTGAGTTGAGGTGGTTTCAATGGTGAACATCATCATGTTGATCATATATACTATATGACTCATGTTCAACCTTTCGGTCTCTTGTGTTCTGAGGCCATGTATGTACATGCTAGGCTCGTCAAGTTTAACCTGAGTGTTCCGCATGTGCAACACTGGCTTGCACCCGTTGTATGTGAACGTAGAGTCTATCACACCCGATCATCACGTGGCGTCTCGACATGATGAACTTTTGCAATGGTGCACACTCGGAGAGAACACAATTTATCTTGAAATTTAAGTGAGAGATCACCTTATAATGCTACCGTCGTCCTAAGAAAAACAAGGTGCATCAAAGTATTAACATCACATGCAAATCATAAGTGACATGATATGGCCATGAACTTGTGCTTTTGATCTCCATCTATAAAGCACCAGCATGATCTCCATCGTCACCGGCATGCCACCATGATGTCCATCATCTTGATCTCCATCAACGTGTCACCATCGGGGTTGTCACTCCCACCATGCTTCTACTACTATTGCTACCGCTTAGCGATAAAGTAAAGCATTACATAGTGCTTAATGATTGACACGCAGGTCATACAATAATTAAAGACAACCCTATGGCTCCTACCGATTGCCGTACTCATCGACATGCAAGTCGTGATATTCTATTCAATACATGATCATCTCATACATCACATATACCTCATCATGTAATTGGCCATATCACATCACAACATACCATTCAAAAACAAGTTAGACGTCCTCTAATTGTTGTTGCAAGTTTTACGTGGCTGCTACGGGTATCTAGCAAGAACAATTCTCACCTACGCAAAACCACAACGGTGATACATAAGTTGCTTTTCAACCTTCTCAAGGACCGCCTTTGTCAAATCCGATCCAACTAAAGTAGGAGAAACAGACACCCGCCAGCCATCTTTGTGCAATGAAGTTACACATCTCTCGTAAGCGTATGAGTAAGGTTGGTCCGGGCCGCTTCATCCTACAATACCGCTGAACCAAAACACGACCAAGGGAGGAAGCAATCTAAGCATCAACGCCCACAAAATCCTTTTTGTTCTACTCGAGATCTCATATACACATAGACCTATCTCATGATGCCACTGATGGTGAACGTTGCATGGGAAACAAAAAATTTCCTAAGCACACACAAGATCTATCCATGGTGATGAGCATCTACGAGAGGGAGAGTGGATCTACACACCCTTGTAGCTTGCTAAGCGGGAACTGTTAAGAAACGCGGTTAATGTAGTCGAACGTCTTCACGATCCAATCACGATCCGTCTCGCTATCTCATCACGAGCCGTCCTGCGATCCCATCGTGGTCCTTCTGATCTAGTGCCGAACGGATGGCACCTCCGCATTCAGCACACGTACAGCAAGAGGGAGCGTAGAGGTAGATGAGTTCTCCGCCAGCACAACAGCATGGTGGCGGTGGTGGTGGAGCTGTCCCGGCAGGGCTTCGCCAAGCACAACCGAACAGATCTAGAGGAGAACAGATATAGAGCGAGAGAGAGGGTAGCACATGGCAATTCTTAGGTGCGGCTGCCCTCCCTCTCCTCATATATATATATGGGGAAGGGAGGAGGGGTGGTGCCCCCTAGATCCAATCTAGAGGGGCGGCGCCTATGGCAAATGGGGGCGCCCCCTAGGGAAACCCTAAGGTGACTTGGCCCCCAAGCAAGGTGAGGGGAACCCTAGATGTGGTGCCCCACCTCTCCTGGTTACGTGGGAAAGGGTGAGGAGGGTGCACATCCCCTTAGTGGGATGGTTTGCCCCTTCCCCTTGGACCATGAGCCCCCCAACACTTGTCGGCGCCCCCCGAAACCCCTTTCGGTACTCCTGGTCATAACCCTATACTCCCGGAACGCTTCCAGACTCCGATTCCATTCGTTCTATATATCGATCTTCACCTCCGGACCATTCAGGAGTTCCTCGTCACGTCCGGGATCTCATCCGGGACTCCGAACAACCTTCGGTCACCAACATACATAACTCAACTATACCGAAACGTCACCGAACCTTAAGTGTGCAGACCCTACGGATTCGAGAACTATGCAGACATGACTGAGACACCTCTACGGTCAATAACCAATAGCGGGACCTGGATGGCCATATTGATTCCTACATATTCTACGAAGATCTTTATCGATCAAACCTCTATGTCAAGGATTCAGTTAATCCTATATGTTGTTCCCTTTGTTCTCCGGTATGTTACTTGCCCGAGATTCGATCTTCGGCATCTCTATACCTAGTTCAATCTCATTACCGGCAAGTCTCTTTACTCGTTCCGTAATACAAGATCCCGTGGCTAACACTTAGTCACATTGCTTGCAAGGCTTATTGTGATGTTGTATTACCGAGTGGGCCCTGAGATACCTCTCCATCACACGGAGTAACAAATCCCAGTCTTGATCCATGCCAACCCAACAGACACCCTCGGAGATACCTGTAGAGCACCTTTATAGCCACCCAGTTATGTTGCAATGTTTGATACACACAAGGTACTCCTCCGATGTCAGTGAGTTCCATGATCTCATGGTCATAGGAACATATACTTGACATGTAGAAAACTATAGCAATAAACTGACACGATCATATGCTATGTTTATAGTTTGGGTCATGTCCATCACATCATTCTCCTAATGATGTGATCCCATTATCAAATGACATCTCATGTCCATGGATAGGAAACCTTGACCATCTTTGATCAACGAGCTAGTCTATTAGAGGCATACTACGGACATGGTGTTGTCTATGTATCCACACATGTATCTGAGTTTCCGATCAATACAATTATAGCATGGATAATAATATCATGAACAAGGAAATATGATAATAACCAATTTATTATTGCCTCTAGGGCATATTTCCAACACTACCAACTCTTCCTCCTATGGCCTCGGAGCTGGTCATGGGCGTGATCACCAAGGGCGACATGGCGGAGGGCGCAGGCGCAACAACAACCAGGGCGCGCGATCGGACAGGGGTGGCTACAACAACCACAAACACTCCTGCACGGACTAGAGGGGGTGGCTACACCAACCACAACCCTGCCTCTGGCTCATCCTCGTCTAACACTCGCGTCCGGTGCAAACTCTGGAAAAAAAACAAGGCCATGAGGTCATGGAGTGTTGGCACCGTTATGATGACTACTGTGCCCGTGATGCTCGTCATGTTGCGACTGCAATTAGGGGGCAAGGAGGAGACGACACCATCTGGTATGCCGACTCAGGAGCTACTGATCATGTCACCAATGAGCTTGGAAAACTTGCTATGAGGGAGAAATACTTCGATAACGATCAAATTCACACCGCAAGCGGCGGAGGTATGGATATATATCATATTGGTCAAGCATCTATTATTTCTCCCACTCTTTTTATTTTGACAAATTAAAATAGCAAGAGAGGCTCCTACTCTTACTATATTAAATGGGGACTGTTACAAGGTTTTACAAATCCATGCAATAGCAGCAAGGATCAAGCAACGACAATGTAGGGAGATTACAAGTGGAAGGTTGGAAGAAATCTATCTATAAAAGTAGATTTATCAGTCTTAAGTCTAAACTGAAGGATTTCCAAATCTGATTTCAGCATCCTAATCCATTCGTGTTGTGTTGCCAGTACTCCATCAAAAATAGCCCAGTTGCGTTGCTTCCAAATATTCCATGTAGCTAACATGCATATTTCTTTGAACAGTGGTTTGCTCCAGTTATTCCCCACAAGGTCAAATCTTGCTTGCATGTCCAACGCATTGTCCCAAACGATGCCAAGTTTATTCCAACAACTAGTTGCAAATGCACATTGTAAGAAGAGGTGGTCATTAGTTTCCAATGAATCCTCATTGCACAACACACAAGAGTGACCTTCACCAATTGCAAACTGCTTTCTTAATAATAAATCACGTGTGTTTAATCTGTCCATTATTTGCAACCACGCGAAGACTTTGTGTCTAAGAATGCACTTAGATTTCCAAATGCTCGTCAGATAGTTTGGAGCCTACACATTCCTGAAGAGATATCGGTAGAATTTCTTGGGTTTGAATTCCACATCCCCCCAATAGTAGATCCATTCATCAGTTGTCATAGGGTTTAGGGTAATGATGTTTATGGTGATCATTAAGTCATCCAGCTCTAGACTTGCTTCTCTTGATAAAGGTAGGTGAAAGTTGGAGGCAGGATCTGTGTCACTCTTAAATTGTGCCAAGGAGACATCTTCATTTGTTGCATAAGAGAATAGATGTTCATGAGAGTCTGCTAACACCTGTTCATTGTGCCACTGGTCTTTCCATAGAAGAATAGTGTCACCAGAATTTGGAATGCATGTTGTAATGCATCTGTAAATGTGTGATAAGGATAGCACATCTTTCCACCAAAAAGATCTAGAACTTTGCACTGCATGTGGTGGTGTAGTGTCATAGTATGCATACCAAACCATCATGACCCAAATATGATCTAGTTCTAAAACATGCCCTTCATGTTCCACAAGCCGAAAAACCTTTCATCTATGTCTCGTTTAAGTGCCGACAATAATGTCTTCTTTGAAACTCATCCCACTTATTTTTTTTCATCAAGGATCGGGCAATGAGGGAGCTCCTTCACCACAGTAGATGCATTGGAGGCTTGTACCCCATCACATCCAGAGCACTTAATCAAAAGCATCACCATCAAATTTACTCCGTCGTCAAGCCCTCCTTGGCACGATGGCATCAACGATTAGGACATCCCTCTCTAGTCATAGTTAAGCAAGTAGTAAATAAAGGCAATCTTCCATTGTCGTCAAGTCAAAATATTGAGTCTGTTTGTGATGCTTGTCAATGTGCAAAGAGTCAGCAACTTCCTTATCCTAGGTCACATAGTGTGTCTCATGCTCCGTTGGAACTTATTTTTAGTGATGTATGGGGTCATGCAAGAGATTCTTTTGGTAGAAAGAAATATTATGTTAATTTTATCGATGATTTCAGAAAATTCACTTGGATATATTTTCTTAAGTTTAAATCAGAAGTTCTTTCCATATTTCAAGAATTTTAGAAACTTGTTGAACATTAGTTTGACAAAAAAAATCATCACTGTCCAGAGTGACTCGGGAGGAGAGTATGAAAACCCAACTCTTTTTTCTGCAATATTGGTATTGCTCATCATGTATCTTGCCCTCATGCCCATAAAGAAAATGGTTATGCTGAGCGTAAACATCGCCATATTGTTGAAGTCGGTTTATCTCTTCTAGCTCATGCATCCATGCCACTCAAATATTGGGATGCAACTTTTATTGCTGCCACCTACCTTATCAATCGTCTTCCTAGTAAAGTCATTGGTAATATTACCCCTTTGGAAAAAATGTTTCATCAAACTCCAGATTACAATTCCTTCAAAATCTTTGGGTGTGCTCGATACTGGAATGTTTGTCCATATAATCGTCACAAACTTGAGTTTCGCTCTACTCAATGTGTTCTTCTTGGCTATAGTACTCTTCACAAAGGGTAAAAGTGTCTTGAGATTGCCACTGGTCACATTTACATCTCACGTGATGTTGTATTTGATGAAACAATCTTCCTGTTTGAAAATCTTCATCCGAATGGCGGTGCCCTTCTTCATGCAGAAATAACACTTCTTCCTGATTTATCTTCTAGCTTGCATCAAGGGGGCGAGTTAAATTAATAGTGTTGATCATTTGACTAATGCCAAAGAAAATTTGAATTTTGATGATGAGTGTGTAGATCCAGGGTATGATTTTATGCTAGGAGATACAAACAAAACTGGCACTGGATCCCAGGCTGATCTGAGGTGGATCTGTGCGTTAGTACGACAACACTGGCACACGCGCGATCCCAGGAGGATCCTGATTCGCTGTGAGACTCAGTGGCCGACAACCCCAGTAGTATGGCCCCCTCCAGCCCAGTCTACACGGTCCGACGCGACTCCTCGAGTGCCACATGTGCGCGGGGCGGGCCTGCGGCCAACCAGGCGGCCGGTGCGGGTCCGGCTCGGGTGTCCCGTCTCGCTCCACCGAGCGGGAGTGCGCCGCAGATGACACGCGACGTTCGACGCCTGACTCCAGGATCTCCTCGGATCTGCTACGACTGGATGCAGTGCTAGGTTCGCTGGGATTTTCTGTGGACGAAGATTGTGCAGTAGGACCAGTTACTCCAAGATCTTCTGTTCGAAAGGATACTCAAGCGCCTATTTGTGTACCTGAGGTTCCACATCGACATACAAGTCCCAATCTGGTGTTGTTAAAGAAAAGGAGTACATAGATGGTACCACAAGGTATGACAAAATTAAACGTGCTTTTCTTACTAGTATGGTGAACCAACTCATTTGCATGATGCACTTGCTAGTAAAGATTGGAAGGAAGCCATGCAAGGTTATCGGAATCGTGATTTTGAATCGGATCAGAACTCCGATCATAGGATCACAAATTGTATAATTTTCAGTATCAGGATCTTAGAAACGTAGATTATGAACTAAAACTGTAGAATTAGAAGGGTTAGTTTGGATCATAAAGTTGTAGATTCTGACAACCTTGAAGCCATGGATACAGAGTATGGAGCACTTATGAAAAATAAAACATGGCACTTAGTACCACCATAAAAAGGCAAAAAATATCATAGATTGTAAGTGGGTCTATAGATTAAGAGAAAATCTGATGGTAGCATAGACAGATATAAGGCGAGGTTAGTTGCAAAAGGATTCAAGCAGTGATTTGGTATTGACTATGAAGATACCTTTAGTCTGTTGTTAAAGCAGCTTCTATTCAACTTGTGTTATCTATTGCTGTTTTTAGAGGTTGGAGTTTAAGGCAACTAGATGTTTAGAACGCGTATCTTCATGGTCTTCTGCAATAAGAGGTTTTCATGCGGCAACCACCGGGTTATGAGAATGTAAGCACATTATGTCTGCAAGTTGGACAAAGCTTTGTATGGTTTGAAACAAGCCCCAAGAGCATGGTACTCAAGGTTGAGCACACAGTTACAACAGCTTGGGTTTACACCATCCAAAGCAGATACCTCGTTATTTTTCTTTGAAAAAGGCAATGTTACTATATATGTTTTGGTGTATGTTGATGATATTTTGTTACTAGTTCAAATCTAGTGCTACCACTTGTTTGCTCAAGGATCTGAAGATGGAGTTTGCTCTTAAGGATTTGGGAGATCTTCATTATTTCCTGGGTATAGAGGCCAAGCAAATAAAGGATAGTATACTTTTTTCACAGAAAAAATATGCTCACGATATCCTAAGGAGAGTAGGATTGGAAAAATGCAAACCTGTAAGTACACAAATCTCAACTTCACAGAAACTCACTATCGTGGAGCTCTTGGTCTAGATTTCTGCAGCCAAGTAACTTGGAAAAAGTTGCCATTCCAGCCTATTGATTTCCTCAAGTTCAGTTGAATCATTATGTACAATTGGGTCGTTATCTGTCACTTTAGTATCTCAAATTCCCTTAAGATTAAAATAAATCAATGCTATTGAATTGCAGGAGTAGAAATATTTTAATCAGTCCACTGTTTCCGGTTTTTAGAACCACCGTTTTCTAATTGCTGTGCAGGCTAGTGCCAACCAATTTGGTTCAACATCAAATTTTCTACTTGCTCATCATCAGGTTGAGAGAGTTTCTAGATTATGTATCCTCTGTTATCAGAAATTGAAGTCCATTGCAACTGCTCCCAAGAGGTCGAAGCCATCAAAGTCACAGAAGTCATTGCCAATCGGAGAGGAGAGCTTTGCTCGGCCGTCATCCATGGCCCCTTTGTCGCCGGAGCAGCTGAGACCATCTAGCATTTGACCGGAGAAGCTCGGGTCCATCAGGTTCACCGCTTGGACGCCACCGGCCGGGAGCAGCCGATCGGAGCTGGGCACGATGCTGTCAGTGGCGGCCGTGGTGGCGGGGGCGATGTTGCAATGGCCGATGACTTCGTCGTCGCTGGGCGGCAGAGCGGGCGCGTGGCCGCTGTCGAAGACGGCGACGTGGGCGAAGAGCTTGTCCTTCCTGGAGAAGGAGACGCCGCAGGAGCAGACCCAGCGGTCCCGGCCGCAGTGCTTCTCGTGGGTGCGGAGGTCGGCGAGCACGGAGAAGCGCTTGACGCCGCAGCGGCGGCAGACGTGGCTCTTGTCGCAGTGGCTCCGGCGGTAGTGGTTCTTGACGCAGACGGCGGTCTTGAGCGGCTGGAAGTCCCGGTGCTCCCTGTTGCGCTTGCAGCCGGCGTAGGGGCACGAGTAGAAGAAGCGCCTCCCAGGCGCCGGCGAGCCGGGCCTGGCGAGCGCGCCGGGCACCTTGTACTGGTCGCCGTGGCCGCGCATGTGCATGCGCAGGTTGGCGTCGCGCTTGAACCCCTTTCCGCACACCTTGCAGCAGTGCGCGTGCGGCGCCAGGATCTCCTCCTTCTCGATCTGCACCACCTCGTACGGCCCCTCCCCTTCCTCCTCGCCGTCGTCAGCCCCGGCTTGCTCGTCGGAGTCGTCATGCGTGCCGTTCGACAGCGACGGCGACCTGTCCTCGCCGCGCTCAGACGGGGACACGTCCGTCGCGCCAGAGTCAGAGGCGAGGTCGTTGGCGATGGAGACGAGCTGCACGATTATGCAGCGGAGCTCGGCGGATACGATGGCGCGCTGCTGTTGCGGGTGGCGCGGCGTGGAGCAGAGGATCCCGCGGAGGTGCCCGATCTTGTGCTCCAGGAAGGTCAGGTACGTGGTGAGCGCCGCGCTCGGGTCCGACCGATTCTCCTCCACTTCTTGCCCGTTGCCATGGCCATGCCGGCTCTGCTCGTGCCCGATTCTTTCAAGATCGCAGGCTTCTATGACCCCAGTCGTCCCGGGCAACCTCTGGTGATTGGGCTGAAGGTACAGGTGATTATTACTGGCGAAATGATCGGAGCTGCACATCATGGAGACGTGGACTCTGTTTCTCTGCTTTTGTTGGCGGGTGAGGTGAGTTGTAGTTCGTGTGGGTGTGTGGCTTTGAGCTTAGCTAGTGGAGCTGGCTATATATGTGCATGGAGGTGGATCAAATTTGCGCGCGCTCGTGCGTGGGTGGGCTCCATGGCGGCGGCGTGGCGCAGGTGGAAGGAAGGCGGGAAGCGACAGTGAAGGGTGGAGAAGATGAAGATGACGGAGCGGGGCTGCACATGCTTGCATCTGTCAATGCGCACGGGCTGACCTGGGCTCCTGGCCCTTGGGGCACTGCCTTCCGCCACGAAAGCGACTCTATCTTGCCCCTTTCCAACCACAGAAAGTTCGGGAACGCATAGCGTCGAAGCTTGACTTGCAGAGTGATGGACTGCTTCCGGACTCGATGATTGGCATGATAGGTTTCTTTTTTTTGAATTCACTACAAGACAGGCATATACTCACCCCCGTAAACTATATACCTCATATGCTGTACATATATGTATACCTTCGAAAGACCGAACATGTACATTATTTTGAGATTGACGAACGTCTTTTTTCATTAAACTCGCATGATAGATATCTAGAATTTGTTCTTCTAAAGAAAGTGTCCAAAATTGCCATAACATCTTTGAACTGAACTTCGATCAATCTTGTAACTTTGGGAACAAAATTGGCAAACTATGAAATTTTCCACCATATTATATTATAGGGCAACGCTAGTCGCCGGTCAACCAGCTCAATTTTTGAACGTCACCACACGAGCCCTACGATGCGGCGAGTGCCAGCCGGCAGATCAGTTCCCTCCCTTCATCCTTCTCCCACATAGGAGAGAGAGGGGGCTGCAACAACCACCCCTGCATAACATGCGTGAGGCAACCGACCTCGAAGCAGCGTCGGGATTCGCCATCGCTGGCCGCCTTGTAGAACCTACTTCACGCGATTTCACTCCATGGAGCTTGTGGCATAGGCAGTTGCCCGACGGGGATCATTTACCTATATTATGTCTTAAAATATATATCATCCATCAACTAAAGTAGTGATCTAAACAATGTTATATTATTTGACAGAGGGAGTACTACATTGCTAAGAGCATCTACGATTGGATCGAATAAATTTGACCCCTAAACGTCCTCGAGCACGTCTGGATACGTCTATGGACAGAGCTTGACCGCCTCTCAAATGTCCTCTCGGACAACCACATTCCTGGTATCTAAAACCCCATTTTTATGCAAAGCCATGCGCGCCCATCATATAGCACAAATTCATCACCGACAAAGCACAATAATCACAATTGAATACATGTGAAAATAAAATTCACATAGATAGGCCATACATGATGAATCAATCGACTCTTTTGTTGAGCTTGTTGATCTCCTTCTTCATCTCGAGTCACTTCTTGCCTTCATCGTCCAAGAGGCTAGCATCTTGCATGTTGGTTCTAGAATCTTCCGTGTTCTCTCTCTATGTGCGCGTGCGCGCGCTCGCGCATTGTCGCCGCATTTTCAAGCTTCAATTTTGCTAAATTTTCTTGCTTTTTCATGTCTATCTTTTCCCTCCCAGTGTTCAACTTCTCTTTCGCCCTGTACCAGGCGAACAACATCCTTTCCCTTTGAACATCTAACAAAGGCCTTGTATCTCTCTTCCTTTTTCACCTCCTTGGCGGAAAAATGCCCGTCCATGTGGCTGACATTTTGCTTGTCGCGTGAAGCGCGTCTTCACGCGCGGCCCTGTCCTTCTCCCAGTTCCCCCCCCCCCCCCCATCACATGTGAGTTCCTATTTGGCACATTAGCTCGTATATCCCCCTCCCCTCAATTTTATACTCTTCGTCATCCAATCCAATATATTGTTGTGAGCTAGATCCACCATATTTCTTCATCTTCTTGGTGCCGCATTTAAGGTCATGAACGACAGTTTGCCACTTTGCTTTCCTATTCAATTTCATCCAACAATGGGACAAAGTGAATGTCTTGCCCGGTTTGGTTGTACAAAATCGCCGCCAAGCCAAACTAGCAAAATAAAATTCACTCAATATAATGCAACAATCAAAGTGAAATACAAATGATGACATTGTAAAGTAAGTCAAACTTACATGGCTTTCGACTCCAATGCCACTTTGGTTCTTATTAGAGTATATTCGGCCGGTTTAGTTTTGGTAGTTTGAATTGTAATCTATCTTTTCTATACTTGGACTCCAAGGCTTTGTACTTATATATACAGCCAATTGAGGCATCAATCAATATACAATTATCATCAAATATCATGGTGTCAGACGCCTAGGTTTCCGCCCTCGGCATGGCTTCGCCGCCAATTCCTCCCTCGTTGCCGTAGCGACGGCTCTACACCACCACCAAATTCCGCGCCGCCGGCACGGCTCCTCTACCTTCTTCAAACCATACCCAAAACCCTACTCCACCCCAACCACCTCAGCTCTCCCTCACTGATACTATTGCCGATGTCTCGCCTTTCATCCCGATAACCCTAGACCTCGCCGCCCACAACTTCTACCATTGGCGCCACCTCTTCCATGTCCACCTCGGCCGCTGCGGCCTCCGCCATCACATCAATCCAACCGCCCCTTCGCGGCTGACCGGCCCTCGCTGGATCAAGGATGATCACATCGTCATCCAATGGATATATACTCACATCTCCACCGAGTTCTTCAACCTCGTCTCCAATGACGACGCCACCGCCGCTGAACTATGAGCCTCTCTTCAGCAGCACTTCCAGGACAACTCCGATGCGCGTGTTAACGCGTTACATATCGAGCTCCGCACCAGCATCCCAGGCGACTCTCCGGTCACCGTCTATTGCCAACGCATCAAGGCGATCGGCGACGAACTCCGTAAGCTCGGTAATCACGTTGACGATCGGATCCTCATCAGCGCTCTCCTCGTCGGCCTCGGGGAGCAGTTCGAGAAGCAGGTTGCCTTCATACCTATGCTGTGCCCCTGCCTCTCCTTCGCCGAGGTCCGCTCCATCTTGCAGCTCGAGGCACAGAACCAGGCGCGCAAGGCGACGCGTCCTCCACAGCTGTTTCACGTCACCAGGCCCGTTGCTCCATCTGCGACGCCTCCACCGACGCCCTCAGCTCCTCCCGGCTAGCGCCCGAGCCCTAACTATTGGGGCAAAAAACCCGTCTACCGGCCGCCACAGCCCCGACATGCTGCTCTCCCACCACCGGCGCCTCCTCCACCACCACCGACTGGACCACCAGCGGCTTCTCCATCGGTCGCTGCCTCTACGTCTTGGTAGCCTCAGCAAGACCCCTGGACTAGTCTAGTTCCGGCGTGTCCCATGCCCTGAACTGTGTCGTCTCCCTACGATGCTCCTCCCGCGTACACCGACAACTGGAGCCTGGGCCTTCGCCCTGCTACCTGTGCTCCCGGCCTCCTTGGTTCGTGGCCACCGCCTCATGTCTACACTGCCACGACCTCTCCATCGCATGCCGTCCAAGGAGCACACCACTGCTACCTGCCGGTACCCTATGTGCCATACGCCTATGGCCCTTCTTCACCCATGTTGTATGCGCACGCGCCTGCGGCCACACCGCCAGCTACTCGTCAACAGCCAGCCTGGGATCAATCCGTCTTCATCGCCGCCATGAACAACTTTACACTTAATAACCAAAGTACGGATTGGATTTTCGATTCCGGTGCATCCTCGCATATGTCTTCAAATATGGATATTCTGTCAGCTTGTTTTCCTTTCGCTTATTCATCCAATACCATAGGTGACGGCTCTCTTGTTCCCGTTTCTTGCACCGGTCACTCTTCCATACAAACAGATCATGCCAATTTTCAACTACGCAATATTCGTGTTGTTCCTTCTTTTATAAAAAAACCTTATTTTTGTTCGTCAATTTATCATCGTTAATCCTGTCATTCTAGCATTTATCCTTTTGGTTTATCTGCGAAGGATCTGAGAACGGGGATACTTCTCGCTCGCTTCAATAGCACGGACGATCTCTATCCAGTTCACGGCGCGCCTGCATCTTCTGCTCGTGCCATGCTTGCTTCAGTTTATCTGTGAAAGCGTGTTATATCGACTAGAGGGGGGGTGAATAGGCGATTTTTACAAATTTATCACTTGAGGAATTTTAACTTTGAGGAATTTGAAATGTGATGAATAACTAGCAGCAGAATGAGTACTCAAATGCATGAGGAACATAGTGACAACATAGTCATCATGATGAAATGAAACATGCACAAATAGTAAGTAGCGAGACACATGATAAGTAGTGGTGAACAAGGTAACTTGAAGAATTTGAGGTGAGAAAATTGTGAAAGTCTCCAGTCAAATTCTTCAAACAGTAACGATTAAATTCATCAACAAGTTTACGATGAATAGAGGGGTTGAGGAAATAGAACCTAATAGCTCGATGAAGACAATGGTTTGATGACCCAGTTCCAACTTTTGTGATAGTCATACGTCTGGTTTGGAGCGACCTGGTATTTAAATCAGAGGACACACAGTCCTTACCGTATTCTCCTTGAGCTAAGGTCACACAGTCCTCGCCTAACACTCGCGGTAAGTCTTCAGGGTAGACTTCCAAAACCCTCACAAACTGGTCACCCGACGATCCATAGTTTACTACTGGATGTTCTAGACCAAGGTCACTTCATGATCCCCAATTGACTGCAGGATGCACTAGACCATGACGCCTAACCGTCTGGAAGATGCACAGTCCTCAAAGGTAACAAGCGTTGGTTCCACATAGGAATTTCTTCAGTGATGCTCAATCACTTTGGGTTTGGTAGTTTGCTTGTGGGTTTTTCCTCACTGATGATTTTCTCTCAAAGTCCTCGGAGGATGGGTTGCTCTCGGAGCAGCCAACCAACTAGTGGTTGTGGGGGGTGACTATTTATAGCCAGGGTGCAACCTGACATGATAAGACATAAATACCCTTAATGATATGACCGTTATGTGGATGTTATGATTGAGGACAGCTGGCGCTAAGCACAACAACGGGCGTAATTTCGAACTATGAAAGTCCTCAGGCATATCATGTTTCTCACTTGTAGGCAATTCGCACTGGCGAAATCCTAACTCCTCAGTCAGATCAATTTCATCAGAGACCAGAAGAACTTCGTCTCTATCACTGAAGAACTTGACTGAACTGCAAGAGATTTCCAAAGTCTTCACTCAAAGGATTGGTTAGGTTGAGGATTTTGGAGTTGAGCATCAGTTGGAAATTTCCCTTAGTATTACCTCGGCCCCTTCAACAGTACAGTGTTTCCTATGACTCAAAAAAAGGAAATGAAACTACGAAAACAAAAATCTTCACGCTTCATAGTCCTCGTTCATATCTTCAAGGTCACACCAACTTCTTCATTTTCAAAATCTTCAGGGAATATCAAAGTCTTCAACAAAGTCTTCACCAAAGTCTTCAATTGAAGACATACATTTTTAGGGGTCGGTAATCTCCGAATGTATCAAACTCCTCATTGACTTATAGAGCCTGTGTACACTCACAAACACATTAGTTCCTTAACCTATAAGTCTTTAATACACCAAAATCACTAAGGGGCACTAGATGCACTAACAATCTGTGGCATCGTCGGCTCGGTCACCCCAATAATTCAATGTTGTCATCTCTACTACAAGAATTTTCTATTCCTAGCACTAGTGTGTCACATAATTCTTCCCTTTGTATGGCATGACAATGCGGCAAACATATTCGGCTCCCTTTTGGAACATCATCTACTGTTAGCATTTTTCCTTTTGAGCTTTTACATTGTGATCTCTGGACCTTTCCTATTTCTAGTGTCTCTGGCTATAAGTATTATCTTGTGATTTTAGATGATTATTCTCACTATATATGGACGTTCCCTCTACGTGCTAAATCTGATGTCCATCAACTTTTTCTCACCTTTCGCACCTACGTCTAAACACACTTTGGCCTACCGATTCGCTTTATTCAATGTGATAATGGGCGCGAGTTCAACAATGTCACCAATCGCACCTTTTTCCTCTCCCATGGCATTCTTCTCCCATTTTGTTGCGCCTATACCTCCTCTCAAAATGGGAAGGCAGAGCGCTCTCTTCGTTCCATCAACGATATCCTACGCACTCTACTCATCCAAGCATCTCTTCCTCCCCATTTTTGGGTCAAAGCTCTGCGCACTGCCACCCTTCTCCTTAACATCCGCCCCACCAAAACATGTCCTCGCTATACACCCTTTCAATCTCTTCTTCTATCTGATCCCAACTATCTTTCTCTTCGGGTTTTCGATTGCCTATGCTTTCCTAACATCACATCTACCACAGCTCACAAACTAGCCCCACGATTTCTACCTTGCATTATCTTGGCCTCTCCGATGACCACAAAGGACATCGCTATTTCCATCAATCTTCTGGTCGCGTGCTTGTCTCTCGCCATGTCACATTCGATGAAAACATTTTTCCTTATTCTATCACTAACACCACATCACCCAATCACCAGCAAACCACCACCACCTCTATCGCGACCTCTCCCTCTCCTGTGGCGAGGCCGGCAAGCTTGCGACAGCCGGTAGGCCCAACAAGCCTGGCACCAGCAAGCCAGGCAAGCCCGACAAGCCCGGCACCGGAAAGCCCGGCGATCCCGACAAGCCCGGCACCGGTCCAATCACCACTCACACCCAACGTCGTACCCATTCCACCATCCACTAATGATTATGTCATGTGTACTCGTGGCAAACACGGTTTTCATCTCCCTACTCGTCGTCTTAATCTCATGGCCACACCGACTATCTCCCCTCTACCCACTTCCTACCGTCTTGATCCCGTTTGGTTTTCTGCTATGCGGGACGAATTTGATGCTCTATAGCAAAAAGACACCTGGACTTTGGTTCCCAAGCCTCTTGGTGTTAATATTGTCTCTGGCAAATGGGTTTTTCGCCACAAGTTTCATGCCGATGGTTCTCTTGCCCGCTACAAAGCTCGTTGGGTTTGTCGTGGTTTTTCCCAGTAGCACGACATTGATTTTGATGAGACCTTCTCTCATGTGGTAATACCTAGCACCATTCGTGTTGTTCTTAGTCTTGTGGTCTCCTCTTCCTCGCCTATTCACCATCTGGGTGTCAAAAAATGCTTTCCTCCATGGAACACTAAATGAAATTGTGTACTGCCAGCAACCCTCTGGTTTTAAAAACCCCTCCTCACCAAAGCTTGTTTGTCTTCTTAACAAATCGTTGTATTGTCTCAAACAGGCTCCTCAAGCCTGGTTCCAACGTTTTGCTAACTTTGTTCAAACCATTGGTTTTGTCCCTTCTAAATTCGACTCCTCTCTCTTCGTTTTTCATTCCTCTAATCACACCGCCTATCTCTTATTATATGTAGATGATATTATTCTAACCGCTTCTTCCGATACTTTCCTTCACCAAATAATCTCTTCTCTCAATCATGAATTTTCTATGACTAATCTTGGTCCTCTACATCATTTTCTTGGTATCAATGTTTCTCGTACTCCCTCTACTCTTTTCCTCCCTCAGCACCAATATGTTATTGATTTGCTCTCACGTGCTGGCATGTCTGATTGTCAACCCGGTCAAACACCTGTTGACACCGGTGCCAAATTGACGGCTGATGGTGAACCCGTTCCTGATCCCACTTTGTATCACAGCATTATCGGTGCCCTTCAATACGCTACTCTCACTCGTCCTGATATTTCCTTCTCTGTTCAACAAGCTTGTCTTTTTATGCATGACCCTCGTGCTCCTCATCTTTCTCATGTTAGACGCATACTTCGCTATCTCAAAGGTACTCTAGATCATGGCCTCCTTACTAATTCTTCCTATCCAATAAGCTTGACAGTATATTCTGATGCAGACTGGACAGGTTGTCCCGAAACTCGATGATCCACATCAGACTATTGTGTTTATTTGGGTGATAATGTTGTTTCTTTGTCTTCAAAAAGGCAGGATACAGTTTCCAGGTCCTCCGCTGAATCTGAGTATCGGGCTGTTGCACATGCTGTAGCCGAGGCCGTCTGGCTTCGGTAACTTCTCGTGGAGCTTCATCGACCACTCGAGCGTGCTACAATTGTTTACTGCGACAACATTTCAGCAGTCTATATGGCATCTAATCCAGTTCAGCATCGTCGCACGAAGCACATTGAGATCGACATCCACTTTGTTCGTGAGAAGGTGGCTCTTGGCGAGGTTCGGGTTCTACATGTTCCAACGAGTGCGCAATTTGCTGATATCTTCACCAAAGGGCTTCCCAATGCACCCTTCACCGACATACGCTCTAGTCTCAACATCGTCACGTCCGACGTTGACACTGCGGGGGGATATTAGAGTATATTCGGCCGGTTTAGTTTTGATAGTTTGAATTGTAATCTATCTCTTCTATACTTGAACTCTAAGACTTTGTACTTATATATACAGTCCATTGAGGCATCAATCAATATACAATTATCATCAAATATCAGTTCGGACAAATCACTTGTGTAGTAACTGACTAACTTGTTGATGCTCTCTTGGATGCTGGATCATGTATGTTGGAGAGAGCCCTCATTAATTGCGGGAGGTATGGATATGGTTTGTCTTTGCATAGTGCTTTTACTCATGGTAGAGTTTGTGATTTTTTTCCAATACTTGATGCTCTTTGGATCGATTACACAACGTGGATCCATGCTTGTGGCCAACCAACATTCACACAAAAAAAAATCTTCCAATCTTGTGAATTGAGAGCCTCTTTGCCATCGATACCTTATTTTTTAGTACGCCGGGTTTACTCGACTTCATACGTAGGAGAATTGGTATCACCCATGTCAAAATGTATACGCTCTTGACCATCTCTTATCAAGTTGAGCATGAATCATCTTACAGTATGCATATCAATTAAATTGCCACCGCGAGATAGATCAGACGTGCATGAAACGAATGAAGCAAGTGATGGAAATGCCATATGGATAAAGAATGCACCGGGTCTTGCTGCGGCATATCATCGAATAGAAGGTGGGGCATGCCCGGCGCCGACGTTTCCTAATGTTGTATGCTGCCTTTGAGAAAATTGGTTATTTACCATTTTGAATATCTGGCTTCGCAAAAATGCCACCGTCAAGATGTGCTTCGCAAAATTGCCACCCGGACCGTAGATACTTTGATTACCATGCCATTATCCATCTTTTACTATTTTTTGTTTCTTTTTTCCATTTAGAAGCAATGAAAAGGACTATAGTGCCCCTGAAGCTAGCTGATAAGAATCGGGTCTGACCAAACTGGATCATAGTGCTACCTGCTGGCGCCGCTAGCTTGTTCGTCGTCGCTCGCCGCTCACAACGCGCTTCGTTGTCGCTCGCCCGACCTGCCCACTCGTCGGCCATGCTGTTGACCGATCATTAAGACTTGAATCGGTATGGGCTCTTGGAAATACTACGTTCCTTCTGAATCAAAAGGATATAAACTTCATGCTACTGGCATCCGTGAAGAAGTTGTCGGCGGCTAGCCGGAGTTTCTATAATGACCTAGCGCATAGAATTTGACACTTTGTGGTGCTATGCATCAGCAAATTATCCATGCCTGCGGCACTGGCTGCTTGGAAATCGGTCGTGCAGAGCCGTGATCGTGAAATCCCGTCGTGCGTGTCCGGATGTATCAATCGGGCGCATACACGACATAGAGGCAACCAACAGCACAGCGGCATCCAGGCAATCAGCGGCGGGGCGCGGTGTTCACGGCTGGCTGCAAAACCCCAATTGTACTGTCTACAGTATGCGATCAAGTACGTGCATGCTACTCTCTACAACCAGTATGTGTACATAGCAGATTACTTAGAAAAAAGTACATGTACATAGCAGGGGGCATTATGTCCTTTTTGATTGCTTGTAAATAGAAAAGGGAAACGAAAATCAGTAAAATAGGATAATGGCATGGTAATCAAAGTATCCACGGTTTGGGTGGCAGTTTTGCGAAGCCAATCTTTATGGTGACAGTTTTGCGAAGCCATGTCCAAAGTGGCAAATATCCAATTTTCTCGCTGCCTTTGGGATTGCAGCGACTCGTACACCATGTCCACGGTGGCAGTGTAGTCCGTGAAGGCATCCGGGATGCCCGACCATTGGGAGGCTAGAATGGACTCGATCCCCAGCAACGGCTTCTTCCTTCTCCTGGCCACAACAGATGAATCAGTGGCGGTCGACATGCTAGACATGCTCAAGTAATGTGTTAGCCGGCCATCTCCATAGCTTCCCTCTTTGTAGCTGCCTTTTTCGCCGCTTCCCGAAGCCGCTTCTTGGCACGACAATTCCTCCGAGTGATGTTCTCTGCCTTGCCAGAAACCATGTCCGTGAGCGACATGGGCTCCACCGAGGCAACGTCCATGTCAGAGGGTGGGGACGAGAAACTCGGCGTCGACATCGGATAGCGGTCCAGGATGACGGTATGGACGGGGAGCAAGGGCAACAGCTCGTATGTGGGAGGAGGATGGTCACCTCGATAGACTTGGTCAATTTGGGGTGAATTTGGGATGAGATCAACATGGTGTGTCCAAAGTGATGGACATATCTGGATATGAGCTGAGTTTGAGGGACGCCGGTTAGCCTAGCCGTTGTGTCCGGGTACAGGGTGTCTGGTTGGGTGGTAATTTGTTGATTACAGTTATCAGGTCATTCGCCCAGACATATTGGGGGAATTTGGAGGGTCCCATTGTAAGAGCATCTCTATCCGTTGCCCTCTCCAAGGGCTGATTTTAGTGCCGCATAGGGGTCAGCCGGCGTTGAAATCGGCGGGGGGAGGGGGGGAGGGGGGGGGGGTGAGGGGAGGCTCGACTTCCCAGTCGCGGCCCCGGGTCGTCCCTCAACCGCCGCTTTCGGCCCAATACGGTCATAGAATCGGCTCAAAAGTTCGGATTTTTTATTAAAAATATAATACAAAACTAAAAAAACTACGCCGACTATGTCGTTCGTCGCCGCCGTCCCGTCGCTGCGTCGCCGCATTCTACATGCCGAGGAGCTTGTAGAAGTTGGTGCACTCGCCGCCATCGTCCCCGTCGCCGTCTCTGCTGCAGCCCTGTCCTGCGTCGCCGAAACGATGCAGGTCGAGGTTGGAGGGCCTGGGCGCCTCGCCGTCGCTGTCATCGTTGAGGATGATGAGGCCGGCGAGCTCCTCCTCGCGACGGGCACGGTGGCGAGCCTTGATCTCCTCGAGGGCCCGGCGCTGCTGCTCCATCTCCTCGCGGACGTAGTCGTCCCGCGCCCACTTCATGGCCGTCTCGGCGGCGGCGGCCATGACGAGGTGCTCCTGTTTGACCACTACCCTGCCAGGCTCCGTCTTCGGCCTGACAAGGCCGAGGTGGCCGCGGGGAGGCGAGGTCTCGCGGCGGTGTCCCTCGTTGATGGTAATGCCCCCGTCGCTGCGACCACTGCGCCGGAGCGGGGTCGAGCCGGGCTCGGCCTTCACGGCGACAGGCGGCGTGTGCACTGCACCGGAGGAGTGCGAGGACGAGGAGGACGACGCGTCCACGCGTTGTGGCTGCCTCGACGAGCCCCGTCGGCGGGAGATGGACGTCGGCTCCGTCAGGTACTCGAGGCACGGCTCGTTGCCGCCCTCGATGTGCTCGAGGACGGCCTCGAACGTGCGTCCTGGGACGCCCCACCACAGACGGCGACCCTCGTTGTTGAAGCGCCCGCGCGCAGGGCCGCCATTGGTGGAGGCGAGTTGCTCCTCGTGGCGACGCTCGAAATACGTCGTCCAGAGGTTGACGTTGTCCAGGGCGTACCTCGGCTGCCGCCGCACTTCCTCTGACAGGGAGTACCGGATCCGGACGATCTCGGCACGACGCTCAGCTCCGGTGGGCACCGGTGGCACGGGGACCCTGCCGGCGCTGAGCCTCCACGCGCCCGCTGCCCGCATGTCAGGCGGCGTAGGGTGTACTCCGCCTCGTAGAGCAGGCGGGCCTCGTCCTCGTGGAGGTGCCGGCGGCCGAAGCCGTTGTGAGCCGCCCCCTCGCGGGGATGGGGAGAGAAGATTGCCACGCGGGGGGTGTGAGGGGGCGTCGGCGGTGGGACTTGGAGGAGAGAGAGGGGCGTGGGCGGTGGCGATGTGTGGCAAACACCAGCGAGGATCGATTTTCGCTCGCCGGCGATAAAAATGGCCTTGGGGGCCTGTTGGGAGGGGGGGGGGGCTGGAGATGTGCTCTAAATGCTCTAACACAATAAATTCTTCCTCTTTATTTCTGCTGAGATTGTTTATAATGCACTTAATAACAGGATTTTATCATATTTTTGGAGCAGTGTTATTAGATGACAAAGTATCCGGAACGGATGATCGATTAGGTGATCCGTGTTGGAGTTGCACCATGCATGGTCATTATTGGAAATTAAAAAGAGAGAAAAAAAGTGGGCATGTGTTTCTACAGGGTATACAGCTTGGCAGGAAGGAATAATCAGAAAGTGATGGAAAACGAGATGGACATGCAAACAGTGTGTGCATGCTCTCTTGTTTTTTCTCCCTCGAGGCGAAACACAAGCGCGCTTTGTCCTTGCTGCGCCTCTTCTGTTTCCGTTGGCGCTTAAACTACTCTCTGGCTCGGTTTGAAGGCCAACAAGGAAAAGCTCCCACCTGTCTATTCTGCCCTTTCGAGCCACGGAGCGCTATCATCCCACAGAGATACATTCACGACGTGACTGTTTAAACCACCGGTTCGCTATATATGTAGCACGTGTGTGATTAGTACCTACTGTACTGCTATCCTGGTCCACCTCGTGCGCAATGGTACCAACTAATTACTCCCCCTAGTTCAACTCGCATCATCTCTTCCCACACATTTCCAAGGATGGATGGATAGTTAGTTACTATGCTGTTGCCTACATGTGAAAAGTGCATCTACGTAGCTCGGTGGATCACTTGCGCGTCAGCTCGATCCATCATGCTACTACTACGTGCATGGTTCCGTCTACACCGGTAGACCGATTCAACACCCACCTGACTACAATTTTCTATGTCTGCCTATACTTTGGACAGTGCATGCGGTGGACCTTTCTCTTTCAGGAATCTCCCAGATTACACAGCACACCTCATCAGTGACGATTGCACGCTATCTGCGCTCAGCTCAGAAAACATACCAGGTTACCAGTCACAAACTGCAGTTTGTGTGCATATGATAGTACTACATCTAATACTACTAGTAATTGTCAACGACTTGACGCGTTACTCGGGTGTTACTTACTTTGTTCGTCGTTATCACAAAGCAAACAGAAGATGTATCGGCTACGAGGTGAATGGAAGACATATTATACAATACCTTTTAATTGGGTAACATACTATAGTAGGTTTTTTTTTTCTTGAGGATCACATACTATCGTAGATAATGATGTGTGTTATGGGGGCGAATTTATACTGGACATAAAAGCATGTACAATGGTTACTAAAACAATCTTCTTTTAAGCCTTGCATGTAATTTAGGGATAACGAAAAAAATATGTTTACAATGGGTTATCCCTTCTTATCTTCAATAACTAGTTTTTTCTTAAAACATGTTAAGATATATTGTGTTAAGAGCTCATCTCTTAAATAAGAGAAGACAAGCCTTTTCTTATCCTTTCTATCTCCTTCACCTTGGCATTTATCCTACGTGTGATGCTCCTAACATAAATTCAAATTTTCATAAACTGTTAAAAAAATAAAATTTATGTTTTTAAATGTTCTGAATTCCAATTTTTCATTCATCTTTTGGGATAATGATCAGGAGTTTAAATATTTGTTCATGTTCCAAAATTTCTTCTAAATTCAAAAAATGTTCCCATTTTTAGGAAACTTCTTTCTTTTCAAAATATGTTAAATATTTCAAAAATGTTCGTGATTTAAGAATCATTTAAATTTAAAAACATATTCATGTTCGAAAAGGAATTTGAACAAATTCGAAGATAAAAATGCGTTTTCAAAAAATGTTCAAATTTTCTAGAAATTGTTATGGATGTTAAAATCACGTTCCCCATTTCAGAAATTGATCTTGTTTTCATGAAAAGTTTACGCTTTCGAAAAAGGTACCTGTTTTCAAAACAAAAACATGTCTTCCTTTTTTCGGAAATTGAAAAAAAAACATTATGGATCTCAAAACTGTTCGCGTTGCCAAAATTAGTTCTAAAAAATTCTTAACATTTTACAAAAATGATTGAAATTTCGAAAATTATTTGTGTTTTCAAATATATTTGGCATTTCATTATTGTTAACAATTGCAAGAAATGTTCAAAACCAATAATAATAAAAAGAAACTTTTCGAATTTGTGTCTGCAGTGCTTTCTTAAATATTCGCACTAGCTATTAGGCACCTTCAGACTCTGGTTCTAGTGGCTAGCAACAGGTACGAACACAAGATGTTTCGGTACCTGCCGGTGTGCTGGCCGAGACACCAAGTGTTGTGCATCCCACACACTATTTGACGCAATTAGTGTCACATAAGAGCTCCCGAATTTTGTCAGTTAAACGAGTCTACCAGTAATTTTCCGTTTCATAGGCCCAATTTTGCCTTTGGTGTCGACCATCTTGCCAGGCCTTACTTTTACGTGAGAAAAATAGTCATTGGCCCGGGTCATGCGGGGTGCAAGTAGGAGTTTGAGTTATGCTTCTTATTTCAGTTACTGGAATAGATTTGAGGAGCCAAGTAAGTTCAGTGTTTCGAAACTGGGTGGCAATTGCATTATTTTTTGAAACAGAATGCAACTTGGCCTTCCTCTTGGCCATGGACGACAACCTGAAGCTGCTTCTTTAGGTCCTTGTGAAGCCTCTGTTCTAGGACAATGTCAAGGCAGGTCAGTTACGTAGCATTTTGCAAGTGGCGAGAATGTGTTTGATGCTCTCAATGTTCTAGCAACTCTAGCAGAGTCGGCATATCAGTGATCGACATCCGTCATATGGAGTCTTTGTCAAGCCACGGTTATAGAAAAATGTCAAGGTAGGTCATGTCGCACCGCATCTCACCAATGACAAGAACCATTTGATGCTCTTAACCTCAGAGCAACTCTAGCAGAATCATCATACCGACGATCACCATCTGACATATGAAGCACACTCCATATGGATATGGAGGCCGTCGAGGCAATGTGCAAGCTCAGAGTTGCCATATCTCAGCCTCTATTTTTTTTCCTCATTCAAACACTTCAATTCTCTCTAGAATTGCACGTTTGACACATCAAACAATCATGACCATAGTTATTAGCAAGTTGCATGGCCAAAACCATTAACTCACGGTATGCCCAAATCACAAGTCATCGTTGTGTGCTGTGTGCACCGCCCATCCGTCAGCGTTTGCACCATTCCCTCTACCGACGACATGTGCATTGTGCTATTCTTCGTTGTTCCTGGAATGCATGGCTCAAAATTCTCGAGCCACTGGACCCTTTGTGCTCGGGTCGATCAGAATGAACTGATTCTAGGTGTTTAGACCATCATCTCTCACCCGACCCACCTTAATTGGAGCCTGCTCCACTCCATCTCCGTCTTAAATTGAAGCGACGGAGCGCTATTATCCAAGAGAGATTAATTCACCACCATGTGACTATTTAAACCACCGTCTCACTATGTATCACGCTGTCTATCACGTGTGTGTGATTAACCACTGGTACTACTAGTCCACCTCTTGTGTAATAAGTACTCTCTCAATTCGCAGATATAAATTGTTTTGCATATATCAATATGAATTAAAATGAGTAAACAAACACGCTTATTTATATATCTGATTAAGAAAAAAATTGACTTTTATATTTATGAACAGAGAGAGTAATTATCATCTAGCTTAACTAATATCTTGTCTCTTTTTTCTAACATGGCATAGACGTAGACACATAGCAAACACCGGTTAATTATTACTAGTACCTTATTTTGCATGCTAATTATTATTCCCTCTGTAAACTAATATAAGAGCGTTTAGATCACTATTTTAGTAATCTAAACATTTTTATATTAGTTTACAGAGGAAGTACTAGTTACTATGGTGTTGCCTACATGTAAAAAATGTATCCGCGGTTCGGTTGATCACTTGCTGCTTCAGCTTCATCGATCATGCTACCTGCATGATTCCGTCTACACCGGTAGACCGACTGAACCCACCTGAATACATTTTTCTATGTATGTCCATCTATACTTTGGAGAGTGCGTTGGACCTTTCTCTTTCAGAATCTCCCGGCCTCCACACCTCATCAGTGACGACTGCGCTTTGCTCAGCTGGGTCATCAACTCATCATACGGAGTACTAATTCAGAAACATGCCCGTCATGACCACAACCTTCCAACAAGTTGTGTTCATCCAATACTAGTAATTATATAAACAACTTGACGCGTTCACGAGGTATTAGTTAGTTCGTCGTTATCACAAATCAAACAGAAGATGTTTTGGCTACAAAGATGAATAAATACTTAGAGCATACTGGGTACAAGCAAGTAGGGACAGAGCTGCCTCTATTGTGCTAACCCAATGACTTTCGCAATTCCTTCATTAAATCATATTACCTTAGTCCCAAATTACTTGTCTTAATTTGTTTAGATATAAATGTATTTAACACTAAAACATGTGTAGATATATTCGTGTCTAGAAAAATCTAGTAATTAAGACAAGTAATTTTAAACGGAGAGTGTACTAAACTAGTACTAAATCCTACTTCTTCCGGCCGGAATGACATGTTACGAAAATGGATGTATTTAGACGTATTTCAATTCTAGATATATCCATTTTCGCCACAAGCAATTCAGGACTAAGTGGTACTAAATTAGCACCAAGTGTCCTTTATTTGTTTTTCTTTAATGTGGTGTTGATTATTTTTTAATGTTGAACCTAGTGTAACTGAGATGACACTATCAAAGTTATTTTCTAGCTTCATCCAAGCTACTCGTTTTCTTGGGTAGGTACAAGTACAACCTGCTCATAACTATCAAGTTGCATCATGCCTAGGGGCAAACATATTGGACATAGGCTAGTAATGGCCCAATAAGGGCATTAGTACAGAAAATAGAAATTTGATACATATATGTATTTTGCAAAATCATTAATTAGAGTGTATCACTTGCAAAGGTCACACCTACCTCCTCGTGGTGACAAGTGATGCACTGCTTGTCACAATCTTTGAGTTTTCTTGCCATCCATTCATATTTTCCAAATCGTTTTATCTATTGAGCCATGCTGTCAAATTACAAACCATTTTCACTGTTGTGTTTCTCCCCCTTTCGATCTTGAAACTAGATCCCATGTTAGTAAGCTTCGAAAAAATAATAATCTCTAAAAAAAACAAAGATAATAAATGGAAAAGTAAAAAGTATAAGCCCCCCACCCCCCAAAAAGGAAAATCAAAAGCATGTATGTTCTTTTCATTTGGGGGGGGGGGGGGCACACATGTTTTTTACACTTTTCCGGAAAGCATAGATGTGCTTCATGCGGAAACACACCTATCATTTTCACTTTTCAAGGAGGAAGTTGTGGGAAGCACAAATGTGCTTCACGCCAAAACACAACTGCACTTTTCACTTTTCTGGGAGCACATCTATGCTTCACACGGAAGCACAACTATGGTGCGTCCAGCGCACGACAACGAGACATCAGTTGGGCGCACCACATGAGCATGCATAAATGAGCTAGCCCATTTCCGGTTTCTACTGTTCATTTTTTTCTCTTCACTTTTCATCTAAGTTAAGGTTCTATTGCATTTATTATTATTATTTGCTTTTGCTCCATCTTGTTTTTCTATTTTTCATTAAATTTCCTATTTTGTGTATAGATGGATATTTTTGAAAATATGGAATCAACATTTAAATATATATTTAAAGTTATAATATGTCCTTCATATGTAAACTTGTTTAAAAATATTTTTTTAAGTACTTAGTTTTTAATAGATTAAATATAAAAGAGGCCATTTTAGGTGATAGAACGAGCCAGCTCAACAAGGGTTGCATTAAGAAGGTGTTACTTACTTGGTCGTTATCAACTTATCACAAAGCAAACATTAGTTATTTCAGCTACAAAGATGAATAAATACTACTCCCCCTGTCCCATAATATAAGAGCTGTTTCGACACTATTAGTGTCGAAACAACTCTTATATTATGGGACAGAGAGAGTAGTAGTATTGTAGGACATACTGGGTACAAGCGAGGCCTCCTATTCAGCACGCGGCTCACTGGGGGAGTCCCAGTGTGCACCCCTCGCTCCCCATCACGCGCCGATTTGGGATTTGAAATAGTTCCAAAAACTCAAAAAACAATTTGATTTTGTGTTATTGTTTTTTATTTAAATAATTTTGGATTTGATATAGTTCCAAGAAATTCAAAAAATGAGAATTTTGGAAACTTTCGTGGAGCCTACAATGTCCTTGAATTCGAATAATGTTCATGAATTTGAATTTTTTCATCATTTAAATAAATGTTTGTTATTTACGTATATGCTAGTGAATTTGGATAACGATGAACATTTTTCGAATTTGATATGTATTTTTAAACATTATGGAGAACGAATTTTGTATATGATGAAAAGTTTTTCAGTTAGATGAACAATTTTAAAAGAAAAGGATGAATACTATTTGAATTTGATGATTGTTTTTAGAAATTAATGAACATATTTTTGAAAATGAAAAACAATTTATAATTTGATGAACACATTTTGTACACGATGAACAAATTTTGAATTTTTACAAACAGTTTTTTAAAACGCAATGAACTTAAAATAAATTCTATAATCTTTTTTATGAGCGTTTTTCAATGATGATGAACATTATTTGGTATTTTAGAATAAATTTATAATCGGATGAATATTTTTTGAACTTGATGAACAAATTTGGATGCTATGAACATTTTTTATTCAATGAATTATTTCGAATTGATAATTTTTTAATTGAATTAACAAAATTCAAGTTCAATGAACTAAAAATCGTGGATTTGAAAGAAATTTCGTGAAAAGTATGAAAAACTAAAGAAGAAAAAGGAGAAAAGAAAAGAAAAACATAATTAAAGAAAGGAAAATGGCCGGGGTACGCGCTACCTCCATTGCGAGAGATTCTAAAAAAAACCTCCACTGCGAGCGCCCTATCGAAGTCACTAATTGAGGAGTACTCCCACCTCTACAGGTTGCGACAAGTGGCGCATTGCATGTGTGCCACTTGTTGCAACCGGGGAGTTTTCCTTTTTTTCGTAAATCCGTATTTTTAATTTTTTGTCTTCTAACCGTGCATCCAAATTTCAAAGCGTTTCACCGTTGGGTTCCTCATGTCGAGATCTTCAAAATTAGATCCCATGTTCATAGATTTTGACGAACTTTTGTTTTTACGAAAAAACCGCGTCTCTCGCGAAAACAAACAAACAGAAAACACGTTTTTTCCTTTTCGAGAGGCACGACGGTGACTCTCGTGAAAGCAAAATCATGTCTCTTGCGAAAGCTAAACCATTCCTCTCACCAAAAAAGGAAAAACAAGAAATGTATTTTTTCCCTTTCCGAGAGGAATGTCCGTGCCTCTCGCGAAAGCAAAACCATGCCTCTGACGAAAAGGAAAACAAAAAACACATTTTTCCCTTTTCAAGAGGCACGGTCATGCCTCTTGCGAAAAAAACGCATTTTTGCGTAATTTTTGTTTGAATTTTTTCATCCAAAAACTAAGAAAGACCGATAAAAAACCAGAACACAAAAAAACCCTAGGAAAAATCATTCTAAAAAGCTGAAAATGCGTTCAAAAAATAAAAATAAAACGAAAAAAAAACGCTTAGAGCGCGACATATAACGACGGCTGAGAACACGCAAAGTGACAACGCGTGAGAATGATCGTTTTGACGGCTTCCTAGGAAGTACTCCTCAACTAGTTGCTCTTGCGCCGTACATGCATTTCCCGTTACAAGCTGCTAGTTTTTTCAGGGTAGGTACAACCTACTCGTAACAATCAAGGTCCATCATGGGCCCGAACATATTGCTCATAGGCTAGTCATGGCCCAGTAAAGGGCGCTAGTCCTGAAAATAGAAATTCAGTACATATGTGTATATTTGTCCGAAATCACTAGAAGTACCCTTTACAAACGACACTCCACCATCTTAGATGTTGACAATTGGACTTATGCAGTACACATTTGTTGTAGCCTGGGAGTTTTACTTTTCCATAGATTTGCTTTTTCAAAATGTTTTATCGCTTGACCCGTGCGTCTAAATGCCGCATCAAGATCTTTAAAACTAGATCCAATATTAATATGTTTAGTCAGACTCTTTTTATATGAAAATACGAAAAATACGAAAAAAAAACAAATCTGAAAGCACGTTCTTTTTCTTTATTTGAAGAAGCATGGTGCCTTCACGAGATGTAAATATGTGCTTCTAATGAAAGCAACAACAAAAAAAGGCATAAACCTGAAAGTCCGAGAACTCCATAAAATAATATCTAAAATTGGAAAACGTGTATAGAGAAAAACAGTGGGAGTGCCGCACACGCGCCACCTGGCAATGGATGGATGCACCACTTGATGCTCTCTCAGCCCACACAAAATTACACCGGTGGGGTTCCTGCAAGGGTACCTCTTGATTAGTTGCTCCCATTTTTGTCGGATGCTAAATGAGCACACTTACCAATTTCAAAAGAGCTCAATTTGGTTTTTGTGTAGTGCATATTGCCATATTGGGCATGCGTAGATGAGGCAGACCATTACCTGTTTGGGAAACGTTTTCTGACGGCGCGTCGGCCGAACGCTTCGGCCGGTCTTGCACACGTCGTGCAATCCCGCGCGTGGACCCCTTTCCTTTTTTGCTGCGAGACATCATTTTTGCTGCAACTGTTATCTTTTTTGTGCTACTACCGACAGGATTTTTGCTGTAATCGTTAGTGATTTTTGCTACATTTTTGTTCACTAAAAAAGTTGCATCCACGTTTAGTTGCAATCCGAGTTCGTCGGATTTCTTTGCTAGAACCGGTGTTAATTTTTGCTACAACCGGTATCATTTTTTGCTACAAACGTTCACTAAAAAAATCTGCATACACGTTCGTCAGAGTTGCAACCGAGTTCACCGGATTGTTTTGCTACAACCCACATTTTGTTTTGCTACCACGCATCATCAACGTCATTTTTTTACTACTACCACGTTGATATTTTTTTGCTACAACCATATTTTTGCTGTATCCATGACCGAAATTTGCTGCATCGAGGATTTTTGCTGCATGGACAGATCTGACGATCAAACCAGATCCAATCAGACGGATCTGGCAGCCCGCGTGCGGCCGGCTGAAAGTTTCGGCCGGCGCGCCGGCGAAGAGCACTGGCCTACCTGTTTTGCTGATGGTTTTGTTTCTTTCTTCACTTTTTCGTTTAGGTTATGTTTCTTCAGCAAAAAGAAATTGTTTTTTCTCCATCTGGGTTTCTCTTTGTTTTCATATTATTAATTTATTTGTGTATGTATAACATTTTAAAAAACACACACTCAATATTTAATATATACTTCAAATCTATAATATTTTCTTAATCTTTAAACTTGTTTTAACAATAATTTTTAATATATTTTTATTAGAAATGTCAAGAAATAAAAAATATTGAGGTCATTTTGGGTCGTGGAAACAAACCGTCCGAACAGGGGTGGCATGTTGGTTAGCGTTAAAATGAGGGGACTCTCTTTCCATGCCTTATATTTGCATGAAAAAACATGATAATTTGGCATATCCTGGATACACGTAAAAGTAAGCACATCTTATGAAGTCTACAATTTTGTTGTGCATTGTTTATTGGAAAATTACTCGTTAGGGCGAATATAACAAGGTCAAGGCTAGCTAGGAAGAATATGGTCCTTTTTGCCCAAGCCAGTGAGGACCACGACGATTTTCGCATCGGACTTCATTTTTTTAGTACAAGATGAATTCTAGAACATAATGGTACAGGCTACTAGTAACTATCATGGGGCATCATGGGTGCAAATATAATGGACATTTGCTTGTCATGCCCCGCGCAAATGCTACTAGTGTTGAAAACGGAAATTTCATAGTTTTGTTAGATGCTAAATGAGCCAGACATTTATTGGCTAACCGAGGCACAAGAGTTATATCTCACTTACTGTAAGACAGAAGGAGGACTCACCTTCAATGCACCCTCGCATGGGCGGGCCGAACAGTGGTTCGTCTGATTTCCGGAAACTTCTACCAACAATGAAGATTGATTTTCAGACCAAGCTTCCGTGCAGTTTTTGGAGGGTTTTGTCCATCCTTTTTCTCTATTTTCCTCTATCGATTTAGTTTATTTGTATTCTATTTATCTTTATCTTTGTTTTTCAAATGTTTTTTGACATCTTTGAATAAACGTTGAACAGGTTTTGTATACAGGTTGAACGTTTCCTTCATAAATTTTGAATGCATGTTGAACATTTGTTAAAGGAACATTGAACATTTTGTCTTTATTCAGTGAACGTTTTTTATATACATGTTAAACATTATTTAAACACACGTTGAACAATTTTTTTCAAATACATATAGAACATCTTTATAAATAGATATAGAGAATTGTTTCAAATATTTTGAATACACGTGAACGTTTTTTCAATCAGGGTGAGCACTTTTTAAATACATGGTGAACATTTTTTTAAACGCATGATAAACACTTTTATATTACATGAGGAACATTATAGAGTTATACCATGCATATTGTTCAAAATATATGATGACTATTTTTAATGTGTGACATATATGTCAAGAAATCCATGATGAACATTTTCTGAGAACATGATGAAATTTTTCGTATACACAATGAAAACAAATTAGTACACAACGAACAATTAGAACATATAATGACATTTTTAATATGCTATTAGAACATTTTTTAATATGCTATTAGAACATTTTTAATATGCATTTTAGAATATGTTTTGAAATGCACGCCAACACTTTTATATCCAATAATATTTTTAGCTTGCGGGAACAATATTTGAAAATGTGTTTTTAAACCGAAAATAAATTGTAAAGAAAACTAGAAAAGGAGTGTTCTCTTCTCTCACTTTTCTTTGAAAGAAAGTGCGTTCTTCGCCTCTACATTTTTGAGGAACCACCTCGGCTACTTTCTTTGTGAGCACTCCAAACTTTCTTTGTGAGCAATTTCGCAACTGGGCTAATAAAAATTAGGCACTCCAAACTCTATTTCAGGCCTGTACTCTCCGTTACGGGAGCCTCTATGTGACGTTCTTTGCGTCAAATAGCTGGCGTTTGGCACAGGTGCTGCTCAGCTAGGACGGCCCATTTTATTCAACCTTTTCCACGTTTGTTTCTTTTCGTTTTCATTTTCATTTTCTTTTTGGTTATTTTCTATTTTATTTAATTTTCTTTGCCCTTTCGTTTTTTTGATGTTTCTTTTGTTCGAAAATTTTAAATATTTATTCGGAATTTTATGAACATGTCCTTATTTTCAAATTTGCTCCCAATTTAATAAATCTTCAGTAATTTCAAAAATATCCGTGTCTCAAAATGTCTTTCAGGAATTTCAACTAATGTTCCTGTTTTCAGTTTTTGCTCACAAATTGAAAAAATATTCGTGTTTAAAACAATGTTCAGTAATTTCAAAAAAATATTTTGGATCTCATTTTTTTATGTTAATGTTTTGAGAAATTGTTTATGAATTTCAAAAAACGTTCTCCTTCTTCAAAATCTGTTCAGAATGTCATTCAAAAAATGTCCATGTTTCAGAAAATGTACAGGAGTTTCAAAATATGTTCGGGAATTCACAAACATGTTTCTTGTTTTCGAATAAATTCACAATGTTCGTGTTTTGAATTTTGTTCGGAAGTGATAAAAATGTTCCCATGATGCCCCATGAAAAGGTTTAGAAGTTTCGAAAATGTCCCTCTTTTCAAAAACTGTATGGTTTTTTTTATTTTTTTGGGTGGTTTAGAAGATATATTCAGGTTTTAAAAATTTGTCCTTATTTTTAAGTTTTGTTCGGGTGTTTCAGATATCGTTTGCCGTTTTATTGTTGTTTGCTAGTTTAAAAAAATGTTCACGTTCTCAAAAAGATGTACCTCTTTTCATATTTTTTTCAAGATTTTATAAAATGTACATAATTTCTGTTTTGTTCGCAAATCATAAAAATGTTTCTTCTTTATAAAATGATTTGTGTTTTAGAAAACTATTCGAATTTTTAAGAGTAATTCTCAGTTTTGAAAAGATTTGCGCTTCAATGCATCTATGAAATACTCATCAATTTCTCTAAATCTTTAAACAAAATTATAAATAAGGAACATTTATTCTACTTTAAATTTAACAAAAAGGACAACATTTTTTGAGATAGGTGAAAATTTATTAAAAAGCTCCAACATTTTATGAATATTTCAAAAATTATTGAAAACAGGATTAATTTTGAATTTCGAACTTCTTAACCTTTCTCGCGAGCCTAACAATTTTTAATTGTGACCACAAATTTAAAAACAGTATCTTTTTTGGATATTCTAAACAATTTTTGTATTTTCAAACATTTTCAAAATTCCAACCAATAGCATAATTCTGTAAGAAACAAGAACTATTGAAGCTTTTCAAATACTGAACTTTTTGAACCTTTTCAAATTACTGAATGTTTTACAAAAGATGCAAGCTATATTTGGGATTCTAAAAGAATTCCGAATTTTTGAACATTTTCTAAATTCCTAATCAAACTTTGAAAGCATGAACATTTTCGAAATTTCTAATTAATTTTGTTGAACATTTTTTGAAAAAAAAACTTGAAAAAGAAAAGAAAAGCAGAAACTGAAAAGGTAGAAGAAAAAAAGATAAAAGAAAATGCAAAAGAAAACCAACGCGCAGAACCGGGTTGAGGGAATTGGACGCACTGCGTATAGCTGAAACTAGGCCAGGCCATCTCTTGTCGCTAGCATTCTTTCCTTGTGCGAATCACCAACAATTCGCGCCAGCGATCGGCGAATAGGGTTTTCGCTCGGTTACACGCATTTTCGCAACTGGGGCGTTCCCTCGCCGTCGCGTTCGATTCTCTTTGGGCTTGCTAGTTAAGCGTTTTTGAACGACAACCTCATTCCGGTTTTGGGAAGCTTCCTAGACTTGTTTTGGGAACCTTCTAATAAGGATTTGTACTGATATTTGTTCTATATTGTCTTTATTCGTTTTGTCCATTTATATATATTTTTCATTTTAAAATTTAGGAAGTATTTTTAAATTCCCATTTTTCTACGCGTGAACTTTTCACACCAAGATCATTTTTTTGAACTCACGAACGTTTTCAAGTTGGTAGACTTTTGTTTTCATACCCCGTGAACATCTTTGAAATTGTGAACATTTTTGAGTTCGTGTATTGTTTATTTCAAACACCGTCAACTTTGTTTAAACTTGTGAACTTTTTTGAGTAAATTTCTCAAAACCACGACATTTGTGGCTAGGGTACTCCTAAATCACCGCTTTTGCCAAAAATCACAAATAACCACCATTTCCGCGTCAAGTGAGTAACCAATTGCATTAAATCAGACTTGAGCCATGACTAACAGCAAAACTGACAAGTGGGACCCAACTATCTGGGCTGATGTGGCGAAGACTAGTCCTAGTCAGTGTTTGACTTGCTGATGTGGACGGGGGCCCACCTGTAAGTGGTAAGCCACACCTCTTATCTCCTATCTCCTCGTATATTTCTCTCCCTCACCACCGGCCCACTCCGGCGAGATAGACCAGTTGACGGCCTTGTCGAGCCTCAGATGGCCGCCCGTCTGCCCCCATCATAGGCAGAAGCCACCGCCGCCGTTGCCGGTCGTGGTCGAGCCTATGGCCATGTAGAATCGAGAGAGGTGTGTCTAGAGGGGGGGGGGTGAATAGACTACTAGCAGGAATTTAAAACCTAACCTTTTCCCAAGTTAATTTGTTGGCAGATTTTAACTATTTAAGCAAGTCTAGCAATGACGATGAACTCCTTGCTCTTGTGCTTCAAGATGATAAACTCCTCAACACACAATCACTCTCTCACATATTTGGCTTGGTAGAAGAGATGAGATTGGTGGAAAGCAACTTGGGGAGGCTAGGAATCAAGATCCATATGGTTGGAGTAGAAGATCTTGACCTCAACACAAGGGTAGGTGGTTCTCTCTCAGAAAACTGAGTAGGATAGGTATGGAATAGTTCTGAGTGCTTCCCTTTCGAGTGGGTGGTGGTGAAGGGGTATATATAGGCATCCCCAAAAATCCAACCGTTACACACAATAAGTCAGACTCGGTGACACCGATGTGTAAATCTTGGTGGTACCGAAGTGACCATACGTGGCAACTTTTGAATCTTAGAGGGATCAATATACAATTCTCGGTTGCACCGAGAAGGTGACCAACGGTTAGATTTACCAATCTCGGTGATGCCGATTCACCATTCTCGGTCAGACCAAAAATGAGAACTTGCGTAACAGAATCTTGGCATCCCAACTCGGTGGCACCGAGTGCAGTGCCGGCTGCACCAAAGTGTTAGGGTTTGGCTGTGTCTGTCTAGGGTTTGGAATCAATGGCACTGGGATAAGAATGTTGGTTGCATCGATTTTACATATTTGGCTTAGGACAGACTTTGGTGGGAGAGTTTGTGGATGTTTTGGTGACTGTCACTTGTGCACGTTTGAGTATATTGTTCACCATCAAAACTTTACCCCCTTTTAATAGTATTGGCTTTCCTATGGACTCAAAGTGATTTCTCACAAAAGTAAAATGTAGAGTCCTCTTGCTTGAAGCTTGGCCAACCGATTTCCTTGAATCTTGGGTAATTCCACAATCTCCTCAATCCTTTTGCCAACTCAACTCTGCATGGACTAATATCTGAAATACACTAGATAGAAGTGTTAGTCCAAGAGACAATGTATGTTGTCATGAATTATCAAAACCACCAAGGGAGCATGTTGTGCTTTCAATCTCCCCCTTTTTGGTAATTGATGGCAACATACAATCAAAGCTTCAATTAAAGATATGCATGGATGCAATGAAGACTTTGAGAAACACATGACTTAGATTTGCTCCCCCTAAATGCATGCAGTCCTTTAAAGGATAGTTGCTTTGAAATGCATGGACACACATATGAAATAAAGGGATATAAGAGTCATGTGTATGTTGGCTATATGCATCAATGCATGTGAATGAAATGTATATCCTTAATCAAGACTTCGCTCTTGCAAACAATATGTGCAAGAAGCAAGAGATCATGTTGATCACAGATATGATGCATATACTTACCTTGAGTTCTTGAGCATTCTAGTAGTAGAGACACACTTGAGAAAACAATGTTAGGAAACACAAGAATATTCTACCAATCAAATGCAATAGAACTCAACGAATACCAAGATGTGGAGAACATATAAAATATGATAATTCTTAAGATTGATATGTCTCCAACTTCAGCATAAAACTATTATATCTTTTCTCCCCTTTGATATGAAATGGTAGTACATCCTCTCCCCCTGAATCTCAGCAAGTAGATATTGGGATCGGATAGGGTGAGAAAAGGAATCCTTTGTCCACTTGAGACTTTTCTCCAAATGTAGTTTTCTCCCCCCTACATTGTTGTTCCTCTCCTTGATTATATGTGTGAACTTTTGATATTTTCCTCTCCCCCTAAATCATATCTCCCCCTTTGCATAAACATGTAACTCTCCCTTTAGCATGAAGCTTTTATATTGCCCCCCTTTGGCATAAAGTACCAAAAAAGGTTAAACTTAGGAGTAGTGACAGGGATCATTGACAAGGAAGGGATCCTGGAGATCAAGGGTCATTGAACGTAGGGTCCATTAAAAGACTAAGGGAATCATTGAATGTAACTTCTCTCCCTTTGGAAAAATTTGAGTTTTCTTCTCCTTGGAGCTAGGGATCCTTGAATAAAGAATTTCTCCCCCGAAGTGTTGTTTGTTCTTCTCCCCCTAAAAATAACATTTTTTTGGAAGGGGTCATCGAAGGAACAAGAATATCTCAAGAACATAAGAAAATATACAATATGAAAGAAACTCAGATTTTGAAAGAAAGAAAACCGGTGACTCCATGATAAATAAATCGATGGTACCGAGATTGTGTAGTGCAGCTTATCTGCAAATTCGGTAGGAACGAGTTATCTATATCGGTGACACCGAAAGACAAGCCAAGTTTCTGTTTCAGAGAGACAAACGAAACTGTTTCAAAAAGAAAAATGCAAAAGATTTACAAAGGACATCAAATAGATATGATTTGAGTGGTTACGAGAAATCATGCAAATAGAGAGCAATCCATGCAAGATTCTTAACTAAATGATGGGCGATGACTAGGTCACCTATATTAGAGTATATTGACTTAGGAGCCAAGCAAGAATGCTTGATCATAGGTCATACTCATCGTTTAAGCTCGAAATGGGGTTACCATTTTTCGATTAAGCATTTTGATGTCTTCATATCACTTGAGTTGCTTTAGCCCATGTCTTGGAGTAAAGCCTTTTCAAGGATATGAGTACATACCTTTGAGTGATGTTGATGACGTTGCTTGTAGGTGAACTTGTTGAGGATGCTCGAGGTTGATGAAGATCATCTTGAATTTGGAGCTATCCTTCTCGTTCTAGTACACTAGTCACCTACAAAGGTTAGTCATGCAAGGAAGAACAATGGATACATCCCATTGACATGATACCACTTATAGATTTTGCAGCTAAGATCATGTATATGTCAAGGATATGTTTTTGTTGTCTTCTTCCTTCCATCATCAAGAGAGGTTGTGGATACTTGGTAATGACAAGATTGCTTATGATTTGAGTTGATTGCAATCTTGTGGAATGACGTTCTTCCAAGTACCTACAAAAGGTTAGATGCAATACAAGGGAGCATAGTATTCCATGGCATATGATAATGAGTTATGAGAACATGGAGATAATAAGAAAGCTCATGCCCTTGATTGCAACCGAGTGAGTCTAGCTTAAGTTTGAAGCATCAATGATGTTCAAATCACTCCTCAAATGACAAAATGTTTTCTCATCAAGTGGCTTGGTGAAGATATCGGCCAATTGTTTGTTAGTACGAACATGCTTAAGATCGATATCTCCTTTGGCAACATGATCACGAATGAAATGATGTCGAACTTGAATATGCTTGGTTTGAGAATGTTGCAAAAGATTATGTCCAATTTTAATAGCACTTTCATTGTCGCAAAGTAATGTAACATTTTTTAACATGAATACCATAATCCTTCAACGTTTGTGTCATCCATAGTAATTGCACACAACAAGATTCACCAGCAATATATTCAGCTTCGGCACTAGATAGAGATACCGAGTTTTGTTCTTGGAGGACCAAGACACAAGAGATCTACCTAAAAATTGACAAGTACCCGAGGTGGATTTTCTATCAACCTTGTCACCGACATAGTCCGAATCGAAATAGCCAACAAGATTAAAAGAAGATCCCTTGGGATACCAAATGCCAAAGTTTGGTGTTTGTATCAAGTATCACACAATACGTTTCACAGCCAAAAGATGACACTCTTTAGGTGCAGCTTGATATCTAGCACACATGCAAACACTAAGAATAATATCAGGACGAGATGCACATAGATATAGCAATGAACCAATCATAGATCTATAAACCTTTTGATCAACCGGTTCATCCTCCCTGGTAAGGTCAACATGTCCACTAGTGGGCATAGGAGTTTTCATACCTTTGCAATCCTGCATGTTAAACTTCTTGATCAAGTCCTTGGTATACTTAGTTTGAGAGATGAAAGTTCCTTCTCTTGATTGCTTAATTTGCAATCCAAGAAAGAATTTCAGCTCACACATCATAGACACCTCATAGACACCTCATACTTCTTGGACATCAACCTTCCAAATCTTTCACTAAATTGAGGGTTAGTGAAACCAAAGATAATATCATCCACATAGATTTTGCATACAAATAATTCTCCATTAACTCTCTTAGTGAACAAGGTTGCATCAATTTTACCAATTTCAAAACCTTTTTTTGATGAGAAACTTCGTTAAACGTTTATACCAAGCATGAGGGGCTTGCTTAAGACCATAAAGAGCTTTGCGAAGCTTGTAAACACGATTAGGTTTCTTAGGATTCACAAAACCAGGTGGTTGCTTAACATAAACTTCTTCCTCAATTTCACCATTTAAAAATGCACTTTTGATGTCCATTTGGTAAAGCGTGATATCATGGTGATTAGCATAAGTAAGAAAATATGAATAGCTTCAAGTCTAGCAACGGGGGCGTAAGTCTCACCGTAGTCCATACCTTTGACTTGCGTATATCCTTGAGCTACGAGATGAGCCTTGTTGCATACGACTTGACCATCTTCGTCTTGTTTGTTCCGAAACACCCATTTGGTTTTGATGATGTTGTGCTCATCTTCGGGCTTCTCCACGAGTGTCCACACTTCGTTCCTCTCGAAGTTGTGTAGCTCTTCATGCATTGCGTTCACCCAATCCGCATCTTCAAGACCTTGTTATACCTTTGAGGGCTCAATGCTAGAGATGAAAGAATAATGCTCACAAAAGTTAGCTAGATGGGTTTTAGAGCGAGGGATTCTCCCTATTTGTGTATCACCAAAGATTTGGTTTAGGGGATGGTTCTTGGTCACTTGAGCTCGAACTCGGGTCAGCTTCCGATTGGTGGATGGTGGAGCTTCTTCTTCTCCTTCATCATCTCGTTCATCTTCATTGTTGTTGAAAGTGTCGTTTCCTTGAGGTGGTGGCGAAGGTGGTTGTGGTGGATCTTCATGATGCACTTCCTCCTCTTCGTCATCTTGTCGTGTACCGCTTGTGGATGCTTCCATGTCGTGTTGAGGTTCACCTTGACGTGAGGTAGGGGCTTCCACTTGAGTTGATGAAGTACTCTCCTTCACCTTCATGGGACGAATCTTGCCAATGGGTAGATCTAGTATGGCTTCCGAAGGATCCTTATCACCTACATCATTTGGAAATTGTTCGACTTGCAAACCATTAGATTCATCAAACTTCACATCTACCGTCTCTTCAACTTTTCGAGTGAAGTTGTTGTAGACACGATAAGTGTGAGAGTTCGATCTGTAACTAAGTAGGAATCCTTCATGAGATTTAGGAGTAAATTTAGTACGACGATGCTTATCAAGAATGTAGCACTTTGAGCCAAACCCCTGAAAGTATCCAACTTGGGGTTTGTTACCGGTGAGTAGCTCGTATGCCGTTTTACTGAGAATCTTGTGTAAGTACAGTCGGTTTGTGGCATGACATGCTGTTTCAACGGCTTCTGCCCGAAAGTGTCTTGGCATCTTGTATTCGTCAAGCATCATTCTTTCCATCTCAATGAGCATCCAGTTCTTCCTCTCAACGACTCCATTTTGTTGAGGTGTGTACGTAGCCAAGAACTCATGTGAAGACACCTTCTTCGTCAAGAAATTTATCCACATGGGTGTTCTTGAACTCCGATCCGTTATCGCTCCGAACCTTCTTGATCTTCACTTTGAACTGATTTTGGGCTTTGCGAGCGAAGTTCTTGAAGATCTTTTGAACCTGCGACTTATCATCAAGAAAGAATACCCACGTAAATCTGGAAAAATCATCAACTATAACTAGACCATAGGAATTTCCACCGAGACTCTTGTAAACATTGGGACCAAAGAGATCCATGTGAAGTAACTCGAGTGGTCTCCTAGTAGTCATGATATTCTTAATAGGATGACTTCCACCTAGTTGCTTTCCATCTTGACAAGCACTGCAAAGTCTATCTTTGTCAAAAATAACATCTTTAACACCAAGTATATGATCACCTTTGATTAGCTTATCTAGATTGTGCATGCCTACATGTCCAAGTCTTCTATGCCAAAGCCAACCTTTAGAAGATTTTTCAATTAAACAAGTGCGAGGCTTGGATCTTTTAGTGAAATCAACAATGTATAGATCACCTCTACGGAAAACGGTGAAGACCATTTTATGATTATCTTGACGAAACACTTGGCAATCTACTTTCGTGAATAGAACATTGAAACCGAAGTCAGCAAGTCTAGATATAGAAAGAAGATTGTAACCAAGGGATTCAAGAAGCATAACATTTTAAATAGGGCTATCATGGGATATGGCCACCTTACCAAGGCCAAGTACCTTACCCTTAGAGTTTTCTCCAAAGGTCACGTACCGTCGAAGACCTTGATTAGGCGTGATCTCTTGGAACATGTCTTTATCACCAGTCATATGATCCGTACATCCGCTGTCAAGAATCCACTCTTTTCCTCTGGACATGTAATCCTTAAAGTTTGCCATAAGACTCAGATTCTTCATGATCTTCTCATACTCGATGTCGAACAACTCATCTTCTTCATAGTAGCCATGTTCCACATTGTCATCATCAAGTGGGAAATCCTCGTCATAAAGAACAAGAGATTCGTTAGAATAGTGATCATGAAAATGTTCAAGTTTATGAATGCGAATGGCTTCTAAGATAATGTTGTTGATAGTGGTGACATCTCCTTTAGCACGCATAAGATCACGAAGCTCAAATACGCATTTATCAAAGTCTGGATTACTAGGTTTCATTTTGTGAAAAGCAATGGTTTTATAAAGAATTTCATCTAGATTCCCTAAGGAAAGATTTGGATATCGTTTCTCCAAATCAGTCCATAAGGTATAGGCATATGCAAAGTTCTTCATTTGAGAAAACACGAATCTTGATAAACCTCTAACAATAAGATTGACAGTTCTTAGGTTACCAAGCATGTTAATTTCCTCTTCGTGTGTGGGATGCAATTCATCAATAGGGAGCACATAGGGATTTTCAATATATTTAGTCAAATGGAATCTATTGAATAGATCAATCATGGCATTCTTCCATTGACTATAGTACTCTCCATCAAGAATGGGCACCTACAGCTCAAACTCTCCATTCTAGACACATCCATATTCCTCCATGGTGGTTAAACCGAAGCAATGGAGACCAAAGCTCTGATACCACTTGTAGGATCGAGAGAGGTGTGTCTAGAGGGGGGTGAATAGACTACTAGCAGGAATTTAAAACCTAACCTTTTCCCAAGTTAATTGGTTGGCAGATTTTAACTATTTAAGCAAGTCTAACAGCCCTACACATGCATGTGTACAAGTATGGCAGCGAAAAGTAAAGACATTGCACATGTAAGTAAAGAGATGGGGTAGGAAGATCAAACGCAATAGGAGACACAAGGATTTTTCCCGTGGTTCCGATAGGTGGTGCTATCATACGTCCATGTTCATGGAGTCTTCAACCCACGTAGGGTAATGGTCGCGAGAGTCCACGAAGGGCTCTACCCACGGAGGGTTCCACAGAGAAGCAACCTTGACTATTCCATGCGGCTTCCGTCCACGAAGGACTAGCCTCACTATGGGTAGATCTTCATGAAGTAGGCGATCTCCTTGCCCTTACAAACTTCTTGGTTCACTCCACAACACAAAGTAGGAGGCTCCCAAGCGACACCTAACCAATCTAGGAGGCACCACCCTCCAAAAGGTAATAGGCTCGGTAATGACGATGAACTCCTTGCTCTTGTGCTTCAAGATGATAGACTCCTCAACACACAATCACTCTCTCATAGATTTGGGTTGGGAGAAGAGATGGGATTGGTGGAAAGCAACTTGGGGAGGCTAGGAATCAAGATCCATATGGTTGGAGTGGAAGATCTTGACCTCAACACAAGGGTAGGTGGTTCTCTCTCAGAAAACCGAGTAGGATAGGTATGGAATAGTTTTGAGTGCTTCCCTTTCGAGTGGGTGGTGGTGAAGGGGTATATATAGGCATCCCCAAAAACCCAACCATTACACACAATAAGTCATACTCGGTTACACCGATGTGTGTATCTCGGTGGTACCAAAGTGACCAAAAGTGGCAACTTTTGAATCTCGGAGGGACCGATATACAATTCTTGGTTGCACCGACAAGGTGACCAATGGTCAGATTTACCAATCTCGGTGACACCGATTCACCATTCTCAGTCGGACCGAAAATGAGAACTTGCATGACAGAATCTTAGCAACCCAACTCGGTGGCACCGAGTGCAGTGTCGGCTGCACCGAAGTGTTAGGGTTTGGCTGAGTCTGTCTAGGGTTTGGAATCGGTGGCACAGGGATAAGAATGTTGGCTGCATCGATTTTGCATATTTGGCTTAGGACAGACTTTGGTGGGAGAGTTTGTGGATGTTTTGGTGAATGTCACTTGTGCACCTTTGAGCATATTGTTCACCATCAAAACTTTACCCCCTTTTAATAGTATTGGCTTTCTTATGCACTCAAAGTGATTTCACACAAAAGTAAAATGTAGAGTCCTCTTGCTTGAAGCTTGGCCAACCTATTTCCTTGAATCTTGGATAATTCCACAATCTCCTCAATCCTTTTGCCAACTCAACTCTCCATGGACTAATATCTGAAATACACTAGATAGAAGTGTTAGTCCAAGAGACAATGTATGTTGTCATGAATTATCAAAACCACCAAGGGAGCATGTTTTGCTTTCAGGACACGGCCTGTCCTACCCCGTGCTGAGGCAAAGGACGCCGTCCCGTCGCCATTGCCGGCCGCGGTCGAGCCGGAAGCCGCCGCTCGTCCCGCTCCTGGACAAGGAAGATGCAACAGGAGGCGTCAGTGCGATTTGATGGGAGATGTGTCGGACAACGGCGACGTTGACCTGCTGCTGGCCTGATCAGATCGATTCGCCCATGTACGAACGTGTTGCAGGAGGCTCTGCCAGCAGTCTCCTTCCTCGTCCTCGACCTCCCCCACCGCCCTACAATATGGATCTGATCGTTTCCCATGTTGCCGGAGTAGAAGTCTTCGGTAGTGCTGAGGTAGTCTCCGGCAACGGGCCCCAAATTTTCTTGTGTGCACATGGCATGACAAGGCCTTGGCGCATCACCCTGAGCACATGTGCGACGAGGGCGCTACACCATTGGGCACGACCATGAGCACGAACGCGACTAGGACCTCCTGGCGGACGCTACGAGGACAAGCATGGCCATGGTGTTCCATGACGGCACGCGTAACTAGGGCCACCGGACGAGCACCGCAAGCATGGGCACGGACATGGCACTCCGGTGGGTGCCGCAAGCACGGGTACGACCAGGACTCGGTCGACCGTCAACTAGCAAGGACGGCGAGCGGTGCTGACAGCGTGGAGTGCGTCGGCGTTCTTGTCCATGTGTAGAGGAAGAAAATGACGAGGGGGACATAAAATATGTGGCTGACAGGTGGGACCTCGTCCACCTCAGCAAGTTAACACAATGACTAGGACTAGTCTTTGCCAGATCAGCCTGACAGATAGGTCCCACCCGTCAGTTTTGCTGTTGTACGCGGAGCAATTTCAAATTAGTGCATTTTGTTACTCACTTGACACAAAAATGGTGGTTATTTGTGATTTTTGGCAAAAGCGGTGGTTTTGAAGTATCCTAACCACAAATGTGATGGTTTTGAGCAATTTACCTTAGCCACAAATTAGTGCATTTGAGGTATCCTAGTCATTTTGGAATCCGCCAAACAGGGTTGACATGTGGGTTAGTGTTAACAAGGGCACTCTCTTGCGGAAAACCTTATATGATGCTTGTCGCATGAAATTGTTGTTAAAACACATAGAGCGATCCAATTGTTCTGGCCCATTTTGACATTTTTGAATTGATGCTCCTACACGTGTGTTCGGGCACTAATAAAAATAGCGCACTATACCGCCGTTGATAGCACGCTATAGCATATAGAAAATTGTCTCGCCAAATTGATTAGTGTACAATATCTCGTTAATAACATGCTAAGAACATATTTTCAAGAGCGACGCTATTTTATATAGTGCGTTATTTCTTTCTTCGAGCGCTCTCTTGGGTGGTGTGGGGCGCCTTGACCCAAACGGTCAAGCTTGGCACTTTGACGTCCCAATAGGCACTCGTGCACATAACAATCAACTCATCGATGAGGTGGCCTACCGCATACTGACCTGTGTCCTAGATGCCATCGTGCAGCCCCTCTCCTACAAAAGGCACAAGCACGTGTGAGAATATGGAGGTGACACCTACTCACTAGTAGATAACAGGCCTTCCGTTTCAACTTTTAGTCCCGGTTTTGTTTTGGACCGGGACTAATGTGTCCATTAGTCCCAGTTTCAATGGCTAGAAGCTGTCAGGGGGTATGGGCCTCATTAGTCCTGGTTCATCTGGACATATAGTCCCGGTTTGTATCACAAACCGGGACTAAAGAAGTGGTGGCAGGCTGGTGTCAGCCAGAGGCCCCCACAAGCCCTTTTAGTCCTGTTATACAAACTGGGACTATAGATCGAACTTTAGTCCCGGTTTGGATAACCAACCGGGACTATAGCTTTCCCTATATAAACCCTTCGTCTAGCCTGACTCCATTTCTCTGTTTTCTCCGTTCGAATTCTCCTCTCTATTCTTCCACTAGCTCGAGCTCCTCCCTCCATTTTTAGCAAGATTTGTCAAGATTTGAGGCACCCCAATCCATCCAAGTGTCGACAAAGGCTAGCAACTTTGTCCTTTCATCTCTTATTGCTAGATCAGCTCGTGCTATGCTTTATAAGTATAGTGATTTGTGGGTTTTAGTTTGGGCGTGATTATGTGGTATTTTTTTTGATTTATATGCAATTTGAGCTCAAATTAACTCCTTAGTTTGCATATGTGTAGGTGTGGTTTACTTAGTGTGCCCTCCCGTCCCCGTCCTAACCACCGTCGATCAACCGCACCGTCCCGTCGCTGGCACCACCTTGGTGAGCCTCTTCTTGTGTTCTTATCATTTTTATAAATAAAATCATATTTGTATGACTGAGATAGTTACTTGCATAGTTTTCTTACTTGTATGATTGTTGTTATATATAGTGCCATGGTTATGATATCCATGCCCGTCGGCCCTTGTCCGGTTTATGATTCAGATGTGGTATATTCTCTTTTATAACTACTTGTTGCATTTCGTGTTAATGACAATTATGACCATCAAGTTGACATAGATATTTTTATCTAGGAGTTAGTTGAACCAGAAATGCCAACCGACCCTATTGTCGAGAAGTTAAATTTAGTTGAAAAAGAAAACGAGGATTTGAAAGAAAAATTAAAAAGAGTTGAAGAAGAGAAGATGAAATTGGAGTTGTACGTTGCCGATGTCGTCGATGATCACAAAATCAAGATGGATGCAATGCGCTTGAAGATTAGAAATATTAGAAAATATGCCATTAATAAAGAGGCTTGGTATCATTATGCTGTTGGATCAATTTTTACCTTAGTTGCGGTTTTGATCGCATTTGTTGTTGCATTTAAAATGTTTTAGTTAGATAGTTTTATGTTGTTTTATGAGAATAAGTGTGTATGAACTTTATGTATGAACTTGTATTAATTTGGTCTTCTCGGTGTTGTGTAATGAAGATGAACCGGCAATGGATGTACATTGACCGACAATCTCCACAGTTCATTAATGGCGTGCAGAGTTTTTTGCGTGCGGCTGAGGCAAACAAGCGGGATGGTTTTATGTGTTGTCCATGAGGTGTGTGTAAGAATTATAAGACTTACTCTAGCTCAAAACAGATTCATGTCCACCTGTTTACGTCCGGTTTCATGTCCGGCTATAATTGTTGGACCAAGCACGGTGTCGGGGATATACCCCGCGGTATGACCCGACCTGGCGACTCACAGGAGACCCGGAAAAGACATGACATTTTATTAATGACCCGGCAGGCGGATCACAGGATGACCAGGCCCAAGACCCGACGTGTAAGCCGGCGTCAGGTGGCTCACAAGAGAAGGCTCAAAGAGAGAAAGACTCCCTGCCGAAGGTTACAAGACCCGGAATAGGGTTCTAGAGAGACTAGTCCTAATCCTACTCCTAGTAGGACTCTATTTGTAAACCTACCCTCTCCACTTATATAAGGAGGGGTAGAGCACCCCTAGAGGTGGAAGAGACACAAGTCCACAAGTTTAGACAACACAAGAGATTAGAGATAGACAGATTAGAGGCTCTCGTGATGAGAGGTAGCAAACGGCACCCCTGTAACCGAGAGATCTTCTTCATCATCAATACCAGACAAGCAGGACATAGGCTTTTACCTCCATCGGAGGGGCCGAACCTGGGTAAACTCCGTGTCTCTCGATTCCGACCAACCCCTTCAAGCCGCCACGTAGTTGCATCTTCGCCCCGAACCTAAGTCCGTTCACCCGGACATCTGCCGTGACAAATCCACGACAGTTGGCGCCCACCGTGGGGCCGCGCATGGTGGTGTTGTGTTCTTGGAGGGAATTTTCCGGGGTTCGAGAAGTTTGCGATTTGCCGGATGAAGGAGAACTGGTACGGAAGGATCTATATCAACTCCGAGTTCATCAGCCGAGCCGTCTGGCTGCAGCCGCAACCTGCCGCCGCCTCTGCTCTGCTCCGGTTTTCGGATGCCCCGTGTTGAGCCGCAACCTGCCGCCTCCTCGCCAAAGCCGAGCCGCCCAACTGCCGCCGCCTCCGGCTCTCCCGCGCCCGTCGGCCGCCGCCGCCTTGCCTCACCTCCTCGTTGCTCCGTCGGCTGTCTCGCCTCGCCCTGACCCGGCGTTTGGCCGCCGCACTCGTGGCTACCTGTGTCGTACGGACAGGAGAGGATAAGGCAAAGGAGAGATGTGGAGGCTGTTTGGACCTGTTCAAAAAAAAGAGGGGTCTAGTCAGCTCAAAAGTTGTCAGGGCACACTTTCGCCATCATCAATCCCATGACGGATGAATTCTGACAAAACATACCAGGTGATATTTATCCTATGAATTTCTCAGTGTACTTTTCATCTAAGAACAATTACTCTGTCTTGGCAATATTTTTACGCAGGACAATTATTCATGTGGCATTATACCGTGGAGTTGGAGCGCACACCAGTGTGTCGCGTTGCTCATTGGACGCGCGTGAGTCGCCGCCCCAACTCCACGGTATACATCAATTGTGACGCGGATGCCATTATTCAATGAGTGCACGTTGATGTAACCCAACTCCAATTTGCCCCACTGGTATACATCAATGAGTGCACGGTATACATCAACGCAACGTGTGTCGCGTTGATGAACAAGGATGATACCGTGAACAAGGTTTGGGTTCACGTGATGTGCAACCCAACTCACGGTATACACGCAATTATTCAATGAGCAACCCCAACTTCAATGATCAGGACGGTGTACATCAACTCGCCGGTACAACGCGCACTCACCCGCCAGTATGAGCTACCCAATGGACGTGGCAAGCCGCCGCATTCACGATATGGTCTTCACCAACAACCCCATGGCCGACTCTCACCATCAGCATCGGCCTACAATGCCATGGCCGATTCTCGCTACCGCGTCGGCTTACAGCGCCGTGGCCGCCTCTCGCCACCGCGTCGGCTTACAACGTCGTGGCCATCTCTCATCGACCGTGTGGGATTACAACGCCATGGCCGTCTCTCGCCACCGCGCCGGCTTACAGCGCCGTGTCCGTCTCTCGCCGCCGCGCCAGCTTACAACATTGTGGCCGTCTCTCGCCACCGCCCCGGCTTACAAACGCCGTGGCCGTCCCTCGCCATCGTGCCAGCTTACAATGTTGTGGCCATCTCTCGCCATCCGCGCCGGTTTACAATGCCCGGCTTACAGCGCCGTGGAGTGTTTCACAACAACACCGGTTTACAATGCCACGGCTGACATCTACGTCTGCATCAACATGCCAGTAGCTACATACATCAGTATGAGCCGCATAGCTGACGCGCGCAAGCCACCGTCCGTAGTCCAATCTACATTGACATATTAGTGTGGTGCTCGCATATATGAGCCGCCCAACGGGCAGGCAAGCCGCCGCCATTACAATTTGGTTCACTTCAACAAACAACCGAAACAATCCATCGGCCGGATCATTGAAGCAATTGATACGGGATCATCTATAACCCGCCACAGCCAAACCTCAACTTTTAGTGGAGATTCTCAAGCCGCCTCTTCGAGACAACTTAAGACTCGGGGGCTACAGACATGGCAAGGCACATTTGGTCGTTTTCAACTAGAACCCCGGGCCATGGCAAAGTTAAACCCGATCCTGGGGGCTACTACATTTTTGGCGGAAGATTAAAAAAGTTTCCCAAGAGGATGAACCGCCGTGATGCACCATTCAAACATAGGTGCCTGAATTTATTTGGAGCCTCTACCGTTCCTTCATACAAGATGGCGGCTTACGAGATGGCGACTTACAAGAAGAGTTTATAAACATTCCAGTTGATATATCAACTGCGACTGCTGAGGGCGGCTTCTTACCTTAGGGTATCGCTTCTAATGCCTTATCGGCCGGCTTTATGCCAAATCTCCGGCTAACACGATTAGCCGCGGCGGAGGGTGGCTTCTTACCTTCGGGTATCGCTTCTAATGCCTTATCGGCCGGCTTTATGCGAAATCTTCGGCTAACACGATTAGCCGCGGCGGAGGGCGGCTTCTTACCTTCGGGTATCGCTTCTAATGCCTTATCGGCCGGCGTTTATGCCAAATTGCTGAAGGGGGCTTCTTACCGACGGGTATCGGTTCTAACACCCTATCAGCCGGCTTTATGCCAAATCTCCGGCTAACAGGATTAGCCGCGGTTGTAGGGGGTTCTTACCGACGGGTATCTAACACCCTAATAACCGGCGGAGGGCGGCTTCTTACCTCCGGGTATCGCTTCTAATGCCTTATCGGCCAGGCTGTATGCCATCTCCGACTAACACGATTAGCCATGGTTGTCTAAGGGGGCTTCCCACCTCCGGGTGTAGCTTATCTAACCCTAACAACCAGCGTTCATGCCATATTGCTGAGGGTGGCTTCTTACCTCCGGGTATCGCTTCTAACACCTTATCGGCCGACTTTATGCCATCTCCGGCTAACACGATTAGCCATGGTTGTCTAAAGGGGGCTTCCCCCCTCCGGGTGTAGCTTATCTAACCCTAACAACCGGCGTTCGCGCCAAAAATATGACAAGTCAAACATTGCATCATACATTGCATCATACATTGAATCATATACAGATGACATATCGGCTTATCAAGCCAGATCAGAGCAAGAATATGAAAGAAGGAGCAATGTTATGAAAGATATAACATCTTTGGGTTGAGCTTCTTCAAGCCGCCCTCACAACAATGCAGAATATATTCTGTCTTGTTTATTTTTTGCAGGTATTATCTCTTAAGATGAGCCGCCGTTAAGTGTTCTGCAAGAGCAAATGGATCTTTTAATAGCCAACATAGCTGGATCTTCATGGTTTATCATAACCAGTAATAAATGATTGGGGTTTTCAAGCCAGCTCGGAGAAATTATTATTTTTCAAAGAGCCGCCCTGTCAGATATAATGTCGTGTCATCTAATTGGCCGGTTCTCGAATTTCTTCAATCGTACTCTGTAGTAATCTACAACACTCATGGATTTCTCCAAATATATATTTGCCGGGTTGCATCGCAACCACGAGCAGGGATTTCATGTCAAAGACAAAGGAATTATTCCAGGATATTCATTTCGGGTTATATTACAACCACGGTCAAAGATTCATCCAACAAGTTGTGGGGAGTCATATTATTCTCACATAGTCCCGAGTCGCCGCAGGCAGACAACCTGCCACTTGGGGGTACATTATTCAAGTCCAGTTTATATCAAATATGCAAGTCCGATGTCGCTGCAAGCATGCACCACGACACTTGGGGGCTAATGCAAGCCGGTTTTCAAATCATTACATTGTCAGCAAGACCACATTATCTCAAGGAGATGAGCCGGTCTTTCTATATTTTTTCCCAGCTCAGTAATTCTTACTGACCCTATACTTGGGGGCTACACCGCTCAGATCAAATTTTCTAAAAGTCCCAAGTCGCCGCAAGCATGCGACCCGGCACTTGGGGGCTACAATATTCAGCTGTTCAAACAGATTAAGAGATTCAAATTGAAGACCCGGCGCATCACGTTCTGATGAGCTGGCCCTTGGGGGCTACACCCGCTGAAGCTTTATAAAGGTATAAGGCAGTTATAAGTCCCAGGTTGTTGCAGGCAGGACAACCCGGCACTTGGGGGCTACACAGTCCAAAATATTATTGCAAAGCACCAAGTTATCATGGATAATCTTGGAGCTTGGGGGCTATAGGTAATATGGACATATCAAAAACTTTGAGGAGAATTTTCAAGATGTTAATTATGGAGTTCAGTTGTTAGACCCGACGCCACCAAGCATTTATGACCCGGCATTATCAAAAGATCGTAACCCGCCGGATTTTATATAAGCCGCCCTACTTCACAAACAATGGAAGTCCGGTTTTACATCAGATGCGTTTTCATCCTAATATTTTTATCAAGTCAGCTGGATTCTAGTTATTTGACCCGGTGTCACCAACGATAATGAACCGACATCATCAAAGATTATGACCCGGCGGAAATGACCCGCCAAGAGTATTGGAAGCCGACTCAATGGCATATGGATGTTCTATTCTCAATATTTTTCAAAGGATATTGACAAGCAAGATGATTATCGAAGACGACTATTTCATATCCAGAAAAGACCCGGATTTCTGAGGAGCCATTTCATAAGCCGGCCAAAGGAGCAAGCCGGCTACTTAACATATTTATTATTCTTATTGCGGGAGCTTAGCATGAAAAAAATTCAAACTAATCTGGGGGCTAATGTCGGGGATATACCCTGCGATATGACCCGGCCTGGCGACTCACAGGAGACCCGGAAAAGACATGACATTTTATTAATGACCCGGCAGGCGGATCACAGGATGACCAGGCCCAAGACCCGGCGTGTAAGCGAGCGTCAGGCGGCTCACAAGAGAATGCTCAAAGAGAGAAAGACTCCATGCCGAAGGTTACAAGACCCGGAATAGGGTTCTAGAGAGACTAGTCGTACTCCTACTCCTAGTAGGACTCTATTTGTAAACCTACCCTCTCCACTTATATAAGGAGGGGTAGAGCACCCCTAGAGGGGGAAGGGACACAAGTCCACAAGTTTAGACAACACAAGAGATTAGAGGCTCTCGTGATGAGAGGTAGCAAACGAAACCCGTGTAACAGAGAGATCTTCTTCATCATCAATACTAGACAAGCAGGACGTAGGCTTTTACCTCCATCGGAGGGGCCGAACCTGGGTAATCTTCGTGTCTCTCGATTCCGATCAATCCCTTCAAGCCGCCACATAGTTGCATCTTCGCCCCGAACCTAAGTCCGTTCACCCGGACATCTACCGTGACAAATCCACAACACACGGAGAAAGAGGGGTTCCAATGGAAGAGAATGGAGAAGAAAAGGATGACGACAACTATCCTGGGTGTCCTGAATATGATGGTAGTACAATGGGGGAGAGAATGAAGAAGATGAAGCTGAGGCATCAGATGAGCCCGCTGATGATCTTGGTCGCGCCATTGCTGATGCAAAGAGAAACCGCGAAAATGAAAAGGACAAGTTGAAGTTGTAGTGCATGTTAGAGGATCACAAAAAAGCGTTGTACCCAAATTGCGAAGATGAAAACACAAAGCTCGGTACCACACTTGAATTGCTGCAAATGAAGGCAAAGAATGGTGTAGCTGACAAGGCAGTTGAAAAGTTGATGAAAATAATGAAGAATAAGCTTCCAAGGGACAACAAATTGCTCGATAGTACATATGAAGCAAAGAAGATTGTCTACCCTCTAGGATTGGAGGTGCAGAAGATACATGCATGCCCTAATGACTACATCATCTACCGCGGTGAGTACGAGAATTTGGATGCATGCCCGGTGTTGGGGATATAACCCCACGGTGAGACCCGCCCTGAAGGCTCCGGGCCATATCAAGCAGCTCCTGCGCCAGCCCAAGAGTGATCCATGAAGACTTAAGGCCCAAGAAGCTTTGTAGCTTGACAGGATGGGCCGGAAGGTGACCCAGATGGAGAAGACCCAGGCGTGTAAGCCGCCCGGGGACAACTTGGTCAGGAAAGGCAAGAGAAGATAGAGGTAGACTCGGATGTGTAATGAGAGTCGGTTACAACTTGTATGACCCGTGGTCTTGACCTCCTATATAAAGGCAAGATCGGCCCGGGGTGACTTAGAGATTAGGTGATTGAGAACTAGGCCAAGCAATAGCTCCCTTGTAATCGATACATCAAGCAATACAAGCACAAGAAGGACGTAGGCTATTACCTCGACTTGAGGGTCCGAACCTGGGTAAACTCGTGTCCTTCGTCCCAACCAACCCCTTTGAGTCCATCACATTAGCAATGGCCTCGAACCCAAGTCCATTCACCTGGACATCTGCCGTGATAAAACCATGACAGTTGGCGTCCACCGTGGGGCCTGTGCTCGGTGGTGTTGAGTTCTCAAAGGGCTCTCTCCTAGGGCTCGAGGGATACGTGGTTGGAAGGATGAGAAAGAGTCACCGCGACCTAATCTACATCGACGATGCCGGCTGGGGGCTTGATGCCGGTTCTATGGAATATGGATTTCGGGTTCCTTTCGACGGGATTCACGTCTTCATCGGAAGGACCGACGGATCTACACCCGGACCGGACATCAGCACCAACATTGTGGAGCCGGCTCGGCACACGCAACCCGCCCGTGATGTGCGGCCTGCCCGTGTTAACCTGGGTCGGAAGCACGTCTTCATAGGATTTACTCAAGGTATGGATCTGGAAGCTTCTGGGTCATAGGAAACTCTTGTCTGTTCAGAAGACGAATCTTCGAGCGGGGAGACGGAGTCGATTTATCAGCTTCACCATGCCGGGTTCGGGGGCTATGATGAGCCCTGCCCTGAGTCGGATCATTCTGATTTGGACGTTCTTGGGCCGCCGGTTCATGCTGGCGTGTTTATGACGGGGTCGGCCCTAGGCACGAGCAGTACAGCCGCAGGAGCGGCAACCTCGGGTGCTGACCTGCCGCCGCCGGCTCAAGTTCTTCTAGATCTGATGAATGAGGTTGCAGCCCTGATGGCCACTGAAGTCACCCCAGATAATCAAGCCGTCTGGAACTTAGAGATTGTGAGGCTTAAGGACCAGACGGCGGAGGAGCAACAGTGGATAGCTGAGCTAAAGATCCAGATGAAGGAAGAGGCAGAACGTATTAAGACGGATGCTTTCCACCTTGGGCTGGAACAACAATCGATGGCTGCGGTACATCGGATGAGGCATCAATCCCGCTTACCAGAATGTTATGAAGCTAGGAATCTCTTCAGCACGCTAGGAACAGGACGAGTAGCGGATGCGCATGGAAGCCGCCCCGCTGCTTGGCCGACGTCTCACCCGGCTCGACTAAACCAAGCCTCACCAGTGGTGTTCCCAACACCGGCGGGTTATTATTCTAACCCGGACGAGAACATGGTGGCCGCAGCTACCCGGCTTGAAACAATTCCTATTCCGGATGAAGCAACTTTTGCGAAAGAGGTACGGAATGCTATTGGATATCTTCAGACGGCGATGGCCCAACAAGAGAATTATACTCACAGCCGGAGCCGCGTTCATTCAACCCTTCTCCCCCGCCGGAGCTTTAGCCGGCGCTATGAGTCGCCGGTGGTCTCTAGCAGCGATCGGCATAGAGAGGCTCCAGCGGGTGATCAACCGGCTCCGGATATGCAAGCGCTCATGAACCAGTCGAGAAGCCAGCAAGAGGCATCATCTTTGGCCCCGACGGCTCACCAAGAGCCCGCGCCCTCCGTCTCAGTAGGAGTGCGGGCGACCACCAGGGCGGTGGGAGTACCATGTTTATCGCTGGCTCTGCGGAGTGAGCGGTTGCCAAAGGATTTCAAAGGTCCCCGTAAGGCCCCGAATTACACCGCTGATCTACCTCCGGAGGCCTGTGTTGAAAGTTATGAGCTGGCTATGGAGATGCTGGATGTCAGTGAGGCAGTGTGTGCTAAGTACTTCATCATGATGCTTGAAGGTCTGGCTCGCACATGGTTAAAGGGGTTGCCTCCCAATACCATCAATTCATGGGCTGAGTTAAGGGCAAGGTTCATCAAAAAATTTCAAGGGACTTGCAAATAGCCTATGACCATTGTGGATCTTGATCATTGCGTCCAACTGGAGGGTGAGTCGGCTCATCATTGCGTCCGACGGGTGTCGACCATTATCCACTCATCTGAAGAGATCATGACGGCTCAGGCAGTGCTGATCTTAGAGAAGAACTGTCACTTCATCCCACTGAAGCGGAAGCTTGGCCAGCTTAAGCGTACGTGTCAGGACATGGGAGAGCTTATGATGGCTCTCACGAAATACGCTGACTCTGATCACACAAAGGATCCAGGTTCTGATGAGGAGAAGGCCGGCCAGGGCAAGAAGAACAATCAAGGTAAGGGTGTGGCAAACAATGGTAAACAGAATAAGCGGAAGAACCCCGACGGAGGATCAGAACTGGTAGCCAATGCAAGCACCGGCCAGAATCATCCTAAGGGCAATGGAAAATTCAGGCCACCTTTCAATAAGAATAGGACCCCCTTCAATTTGGAGGATGCGCTTAAAAAGCCCTGTTTGGAACACAGCCAGCCCGGTAAGCCTTCGTTGCACACATGGGGTGATTGCCATATCATGCAGAAGTTCAAGAACTGTTGGGAGACGTAGTAGTAAATCAAAATTTTCCTACGTGTCACCAAGATCTATCTATGGAGAAACCAGCAAATGAGTGGGGAGAGATTGGATCTTCATACCTTTGAAGATCGCTAAGCGGAAGCGTTGCTAGAACGCGGTTGATGGAGTCGTACACGCAGCGATTCAGATCGCGGTAGATCCGATCAAGTGCCGAACGGACGGCACCTCCGCGTTCAACACACGTGCAGCCCGGTGACGTCTCCTACGCCTTGATCCAGCAAGGAGGAAGGAGAGGTTGGGGAAGAGCTCCAGCAGCAGCACGACGGCGTGGTGGTGGTGGAGTAGCAAGGTATCCTGGCAGGGCTTCGCCTAAGCACCGCGGAGGAGGAAGAAGCAGAATAGGGCTGCAGCGAGAGAGAAAGAGTTCGTCGTCTCAAACCTGCCCAAACCCTTGAATATATATAGGAGGAAGGAGAGGGAGGGCTGGCTTGGCCCCTCCTCCAAGGAGGAGGGATTCGGCCGAAGTGGGGGGAGAGTCCTCCTCCCACACGGGAGGTGGACCCCCCCCCTTTTTAAATCCCTTTTGCCTCTATCTCCAGATCCCTGGCGGATGGGCCCTTTCTAGAAGGTATTGGCTGGCCCAATATGGGCTGGCACACCTCCTCTAAGGGCCCATGAGGTCCTTTGGTCGTCACCCCCTCCCGGGGGTCCTCCGGCACCCTCCCGGCACTCCCGGTACAATACCGATGAGCCCGAAAACTTTCCGGTGACCAAAACTGGACTTCCTATATATCAATCTTTACCTCCGGACCATTCCGGAGCTCCTCGTGACGTCCGGGATCTCATCCGGGACTCTGAACAACCTTCGGTAATCACGTATACCTTTTCCCTATAACCCTAGCGTCATCGAACCTTAAGTGTGTAGACCCTACGGGTTCGGGAGACACGTAGACATGACCGAGACACCTCTCCGACCAATAACCAACAGCGGGATCTGGATACCCATGTTGGCTCCCACGTACTCCACGATGATCTCATCGGATGAACCACGATGTCAGGGATTCAATCAATCCCGTATACAATTCCCTTTGTCTATCGGTATGGTACTTGCCCGAGATTCGATCGTCGGTATCCGCATACCTTGTTCAATCTCGTTACTGGAAAGTCTCTTTACTCGTTCCGTAATACATCATCCCGTGACTAACTCCTTAGTCACATTGAGCTCATAATGATGATGTCTTACCGAGTGGGCCCAGAGATACCTCTCCGTCACACGGAGTGACAAATCCCAGTCTCGATTCGTGTCAACCCAACAGACACTTTCGGAGATACCCGTAGCGTACCTTTATAGCCACCCAGTTACGTTGTGACGTTTGGCACACCCAAAGTATTCCTACGGTATCCGGGAGTTACACAATCTCATGGTCTAAGGAAATGACACTTGACATTGAAAAGCTTTAGCAAACGAACTACACGATCTTTGTGCTATGCTTAGGATTGGGTCTTGTCCATCACATCATTCTCCTAATGATGTGATCCCGTTATCAACGACATCCAATGTCCATGGTCATGAAACCGAGACCATCTATTGATCAACGAGCTAGCCAACTAGAGGCTCACTAGGGACACGTTGTGGTCTATGTATTCACACATGTATTACGGTTTCCGGTTAACACAATTATAGCATGAATAATAGACAATTATCATGAACTAGGAAATACAATAATAACCATTTTATTATTGCCTCTAGGGCATATTTCCAACAGTCTCCCACTTGCACTAGAGTCAATAATCTAGTTACATTGTGATGAATCGAACACCCATAGCATTCTGGTGTTGATCATGTTTTGCTCGTGAGAGAGGTTTAGTCAACGGATCTGCAACATTCAGATCCGTATGCACTTTACAAATATCTATGTCTCCCTCCTGAATGTAATCACGGATGGAGTTGAAGCGGCGCTTGATGTGTCTTGTCTTCTTGTGAAACCTGGGCTCCTTCGCAAGGGCAATAGCTCCAGTGTTGTCACAGAGTAGAGTCATCGGGCCCGACGCATTCGGAATCACTCCTAGGTCGGTGATGAACTCCTTCATCCAGACTCCCTCCTTTGCTGCTTCCGAAGCAGCTATGTACTCCGCTTCACATGTAGATGCTGCCACGACGCTTTGCTTGCTGCTGCTCCAGCTCACTGCCCCTCCATTCAAAATATACACGTATCCGGTTTGCGACTTGGAGTCGTCCGGATCTGTGTCGAAGCTAGCATCGACGTAACCCCTTACGACGAGCTCTTCGGCACCTCCATAAACGAGAAACATGTCCTTTGTCCTTTTCAGGTACTTCAGGATATTCTTGACCGCTGTCCAGTGTTCCGCTCCGGGATCACTTTGGTACCTCCCTACCAAACTTATGGCAAGGTTCACATCAGGTCTAGTACATAGCATGGCATACATGATAGAGCCTATGGCTGAAGCATAGGGGATGGCACTCATCTCTTCTCTATCCTTTGTCGTGGTCGGGCATTGAGTCGTACTCAATCTCACACCTTGCAACACGGGCAAGAACCCCTTCTTGGACTGATCCATATTGAACTTCTTCAATATCTTTTCAAGGTATGTGCTTTGTGAAAGACCAATGAGGCGTTTTGATCTATCTCTATAGATCTTAATACCTAATATGTAAGCAGCTTCTCCAAGGTCCTTCATTGAAAAACACTTATTCAAGTAGGCCTTGATACTTTCCAAGAGTTCTATATTATTTCCCATTATCAGCATGTCATCCACATACAGTATAAAAAATGCTATAGAGCTCCCACTCACTTTCTTGTAAATACAGGGTTCTCCATAAACCTGTACAAACCCAAACGCTTTAATCACCTCATTAAAGCGAATGTTCCAACTCCGAGATGCTTGCACCAGCCCATAGATGGAGCGCTGGAGCTTGCATACCTTGTTAGCATCTTTAGGATCGACAAAACCTTCCGGCTGCATCATATACAGTTCTTCCTTGAGGAAGCCATTAAGGAATGCCGTTTTGACGTCCATTTGCCAGATCTCATAATCATAAAATGCGGCAACTGCTAACATGATTCGGACAGACTTTAGCATCGCTACGGGTGAGAATGTCTCATCGTAGTCAACTCCTTGAACTTGTCGATAACCCTTAGCGACAAGCCGAGCTTTATAGGCGGTCACATTACCGTCTGCGTCAGTCTTCTTCTTAAAGATCCATTTATTTTCAATGGCTCGCTTATCATCAGGCAAGTCCACCAAAGTCCATACTTTGTTCTCATACATGGATCCTATCTCGGATTTCATGGTCTCAAGCCATTTGTCGGAATTCGGGCCCGCCATCGCTTCTTCATAGTTCGAAGGTTCACCGTTGTCCAACAACATGATCTCTAGGACAGGATTACCGTACCACTCTGGTGCGGAACGTGTCCTAGTGGACCTTCGAGTAGCAACTTGATCTGATGTTTCATGATCATCATCATTAACTTCCTCTCTAGCCGGTGTAGGCTCCACAGAAACAACTTCCTGTGCTGCGCTACTCTCCGGTTCGAGTGAAGGTACAATTACCTCATCAAGTTCCATTTTCCTCCCACTTACTTCTTTCGAGAGAAACTCTTTCTCGAGAAAGGATCCATTCTTGGCAACAAAGACTTTGCCTTCGGATCGTAGGTAGAAGGTATACCCAATAGTCTCTTTGGGATATCCTATGAAGACGCACTTTTCCGCTTTGGGTTCAAGCTTCTCAGGTTGAAGTTTCTTCACATAAGCATCGCAACCCCAAACTTTTAGAAACGACAGCTTAGGTTTCTTTCCAAACCATAATTCATACGGTGTCGTCTCAACGGATTTAGACGGTGCCATATTTAAAGTGAACGCGGCAGTCTCTAATGCATATCCCCAAAATGATAGCGGTAAGTCGGTAAGAGACATCATAGATCGCACCATATCCAATAGAGTGCGATTACGACGTTCAGACACACCATTTCGCTGAGGTGTGCCTGGCGGCGTGAGCTGTGAAACAATTCCACATTTCCTAAGGTGCGTGTCAAACTCGTGACTTAAATATTCTCCGCCACGATCAGATCGTAGGCATTTTATTTTCCTGTCACGTTGATTCTCGACCTCACTCTGAAATTCCTTGAACCTTTCAAAGGTTTCAGACTTGTGTTTCATTAAGTAGACATACCCATATCTGCTCAAGTCATCAGTGAGGGTGAGAACATAACGGTAGCCAACGCGAGCCTCGACACTCATTGGACCGCATACATCGGTATGTATTATCTCCAACAAGTCAGTTGCTCGCTCCATTGTTCCGGAGAACGGAGTTTTGGTCATCTTGCCCATGAGGCATGGTTCGCATGTGTCAAATGATTCGAAATCAAGTGACTCCAAAAGTCCATCAGCATGGAGCTTCTTCATGCGTTTGACACCAATATGGCCAAGACGGCAGTGCCACATGTAAGTGGGACTATCGTTATCAACTTTACACTTTTTGGTACTCACACTATGGACATGTGTAACATCACGTTCGAGATTCATAAAAAATAAACCATTGACCAGCGGGGCACGAGCATAGAACATTTCTCTCATATAAATAGAACAACCATTATTCTCGGATTTAAAAGAGTAGCCATCTCGTATCAAGCGAGATCCAGATACAATGTTCATGCTCAAAGCTGGTACTAAATAACAATTATTAAGGTTTAAAACTAATCCCGAAGGTAGATGTAGAGGTAGCGTGCCGACGGCGATCACATCGACCTTGGAACCATTCCCGACGCGCATCGTCACCTCGTCCTTTGCCAACCTTCACTTATTCCGCAGCTCCTGCTTGGAGTTACAAATGTGAGCAACTGCACCGGTATCAAATACCCAGGAGCTACTACGAGCGCTGGTTAGGTACACATCAATAACAAGTATATCACATATACCTTTAACGTTGCCGACCTTCTTATCCGCTAAGTACTTGGGGCAGTTCCGCTTCCAGTGACCGGTACCCTTACAATAGAAACACTCAGTCTCAGGCTTGGGTCCATTCTTGTTCTTCTTCTTCCCGGCAACTTGCTTACCGGGCGCGGCAACAGCTTTGCCGTCCTTCTTGAAGTTCTTCTTACCCTTGCCTTTCTTGAAACTAGTGGTCTTGTTTACCATCAACACTTGATGCTCCTTTCTGATCTCGACCTCTGCTGATTTCAGCATCGAGTACAACTCAGGAATGGACTTCTCCATCCCCTGCATGTTGTAGTTCATCACAAAGCTTTTGTAGCTAGGTGGAAGCGACTGGAGGATTCTGTCAATGACTGAGTCATCCGGGAGATTAACTCCCAGCTGAGTCAAGCGGTTGTGAAGCCCAGACATCTTGAGGATGTGCTCAGTAACAGAACTGTTCTCCTCCATCTTACAGCTGAAGAACTTGTCAGAGATGTCATATCTCTCGACTCGGGCATGAGCTTGGAAAACCAGTTTCAGCTCTTGGAACATCTCATATGCTCCGTGTTGCTCAAAACTCTTTTGGAGCCCCGATTCTAAACTGTAAAGCATGCCGCACTGAACAAGGGAGTAATCATCGCAGCGTGACTGCCAAGCGTTCGTAACGTCTTGGTCCGCTGGGAGAATGGGTGGGTCACCTAGCGGTGCATCAAGGACATACAATCTCTTGGAAGCTATGAGGATGATCCTCAAGCCACGGACCCAGTCCGTATAGTTGCTTCCATCATCTTTCAGCTTGGTTTTCTCTAGGAACGCGTTGAAATTGAGGTTGACATTTGCGTTGGCCATTGGATCTACAATATAGATATTAAAGGTAGACTAAGTTCATGATAATCGAGTTCACATAATCAAATTATTCAATGAACTCCCACTCAGATAGACATCTCTCTAGTCATCTAAGTGACACATGATCCATGTCAACTAGCCCGTGTCCGATCATCACGTGAGACGGACTAGTCATCCATGGTGAACATCTCCATGTTGATCGTATCTTCTATACGACTCATGTTCGACCTTTCGGTCTTCCGTGTTCCGAGGCCATGTCTGTACATGCTAGGCTCGTCAAGTCAACCTAAGTGTTTCGCGTGTGTAAATCTGGCTTACACCCGTTGTATGCGAACGTTAGAACCTATCACACCCGATCATCACGTGGTGCTTCGGAACAACGATCCTTAGCAACGGTGCACAGTTAGGGTGAACACTTCTCTTGAAATTTTATTGAGAAATCATCTTATTTACTACCGTCGTGCTAAGAAAATAAGATGTAAACATGATAAACATCACATGCAATCAATATAGTGACATGATATGGCCAATATCATCTTGCTCCTATGATCTCCATCTTCAGGGCACCATGATCATCATTGTCACCGGCACGACACCATGATCTCCATCATCATGATCTCCATCATTGTGTCTTCATGAGGTTGTCTCGCCAACTATTACTTCTACTGCTATGGCTAACGCTTAGCAATAAAGTAAAGTAATTACATGGCATTTGTGATTGACTCGCAGGTCATACAATAAATAAGACAACTCCTATGGCTCCTGCCGGTTGTCATAGTCATCGACATGCAAGTCGTGAACCCTATTACAAGAACATGATCAATCTCATACATCACAATGCATCACATCACATCCTTCTGGCCATATCACATCACAAGGCATATGCTGCAAAAACAAGTTAGACGTTCTCTAATTTGTAGTTGCAAGTTTTTACGTGGTTGCTATAGGTTTCTAGCAAGAACGTTTCTTACCTACGCCAAAACCACAACGTGATATGCCAATTGCTATTTACCCTTCATAAGGACCCTTTTCATCGAATCCAATCCGACTAAGGTGGGAGAGACAGACACCCGCTAGCCACCTTATGCAACTGGTGCATGTCAGGCGGTGGAACCGGTCTCACGTAAGCGTACGTGTAAGGTTGGTCCGGGCCGCTTCATCCCACAATACCGTCGAATCAAGATAAGACTAGTAACGGCAAGCATATTAACAAAATCGACGCCCACAACTGCTTTGTGTTCTACTCGTGCATAGATTCTACGCATAGACCTAGCTCATGATGCCACTGTTGGGAGACGTAGTAGTAAATCAAAATTTTCCTACGTGTCACCAAGATCTACCTATGGAGAAACCAGCAAACGAGTGGGGAGAGATTGGATCTTCATACCTTTGAAGATCGCTAAGCGGAAGCGTTGCTAGAACGCGGTTGATGGAGTCGTACTCGCAGCGATTCAGATCGCGGTAGATCCGATCAAGTGCCGAACGGACGGCACCTCCGCGTTCAACACACGTGCAGCCCGGTGACGTCTCCTACGCCTTGATCCAGCAAGGAGGAAGGAGAGGTTGGGGAAGAGCTCCAGCAGCAGCACGACGGCGTGGTGGTGGTGGAGTAGCAAGGTATCCTGGCAGGGCTTCGCCTAAGCACTGCGGAGGAGGAAGAAGCAGAATAGGGCTGCAGCGAGAGAGAAAGAGTTCGTCGTCTCAAACCTGCCCAAACCCTTGCATATATATAGGAGGAAGGAGAGGGAGGGCTGGCTTGGCCCCTCCTCCAAGGAGGAGGGATTCGGCCGAAGTGGGGGGAGAGTCCTCCTCCCACACGGGAGGTGGACCCCCCCCCTTTTTAAATCCCTTTTGCCTCTATCTCCAGATCCCTGGCAGATGGGCCCTTTCTAGAAGGTATTGGCTGGCCCAATATGGGCTGGCACACCTCCTCTAAGGGCCCATGAGGTCCTTTGGTCGTCACCCCCTCCCGGGGGTCCTCCGGCACCCTCCCGGCACTCCCGGTACAATACCGATGAGCCCGAAAACTTTCCGGTGACCAAAACTGGACTTCCTATATATCAATCTTTACCTCCGGACCATTACGGAGCTCCTCGTGACGTCCGGGATCTCATCCGGGACTCCGAACAACCTTCGGTAATCACGTATACCTTTTCCCTATAACCCTAGCGTCATCGAACCTTAAGTGTGTAGACCCTACGGGTTCGGGAGACACGTAGACATGACCGAGACACCTCTCCGGCCAATAACCAACAGCGGGATCTGGATACCCATGTTGGCTCCCACGTACTCCACGATGATCTCATCGGATGAACCACGATGTCAGGGATTCAATCAATCCCGTATACAATTCCCTTTGTCTATCGGTATGGTACTTGCCCGAGATTCGATCGTCGGTATCCGCATACCTTGTTCAATCTCGTTACTGGCATGTCTCTTTACTCGTTCCGTAATACATCATCTCGTGACTAACTCCTTAGTCACATTGAGCTCATAATGATGATGTCTTACCGAGTGGGCCCAGAGATACCTCTCCGTCACACGGAGTGACAAATCCCAGTCTCGATTCGTGTCAACCCAACAGACACTTTCGGAGATACCCGTAGCGTACCTTTATAGACACCCAGTTACGTTGTGACGTTTGGCACACCCAAAGTATTCCTACGGTATCCGGGAGTTACACAATCTCATGGTCTAAGGAAATGACACTTGACATTGAAAAGCTTTAGCAAACGAACTACACGATCTTTGTGCTATGCTTAGGATTGGGTCTTGTCCATCACATCATTCTCCTAATGATGTGATCCCGTTATCAACGACATCCAATGTCCATGGTCATGAAACCGAGACCATCTATTGATCAACGAGCTAGCCAACTAGAGGCTCACTAGGGACACGTTGTGGTCTATGTATTCACACATGTATTACGGTTTCCGGTTAACACAATTATAGCATGAATAATAGACAATTATCATGAACTAGGAAATACAATAATAACCATTTTATTATTGCCTCTAGGGCATATTTCCAACAAGAACTACCACACGCAGCCACACAACAACCAGGGCGGTGGCCCACCCGGCGGCTCAGGACCAGGTGGGTCAAGAGCCGGATTTGGATTCGGCGGCTCAGGGCCCGGTCATCATGGTCAGGGAAATCAAGGGGGACATCCTCAACACTCTGGTAACAACAATCAGCAACATCATAATCAATATAGGTATCAGAGTAATCCAAAGCAGCTCACTTCGGGCCAGTATCATGTTTTCACGACCAGCCTTAACAAGCGAGATCACAAGTTGCGCAAGCGAGCGGTTAATGCAGAGAATGTTGAGCCGGAGGACATGACCCCGCTCAAAAAGCCCACAACGGAGGTTGAGTCGTCTCTCAAATTTTCGGCGGATGATACCAAGGCAATAGATTTCGCTTCGGGCGACTCATCCGAACTGTTCATCATTGGGGCTCACATGGATCCCAAATAAGAAAGCGCGCTCATCGAATTCATCGTGAGAATCGGGACATCTTTGCATGGAAACCTTCTGACATGCCGGGTGTTCCGAGAGAGTTCGCTAAGCACAATCTTAATGTGGATCCTAAGTATAAACCTGTCAAGCAGTTTCTACGATGGTTCAATGAGCAGGAGAGACGCAAGGCCATCGGGGAAGAGGTTGGCCGGCTCTTAGCGGCGGGTTTCATCGTCGAGGTCTTTCACCCGGAGTGGATTGCTAACCCAGTGCTTGTGCTCAAAAAGAATGGCACATGGCGGATGTGTGTGGACTACACAGACCTTAACAAAGCTTGTCTGGCTGATCCCTTTGCTCTTCCTCGCATTGATCAGATCATTGATGCTACAGCAGGGTGTGAAATTCTATGCTTCCTGGATGCTTATTCAGGATATCATCCGATCAAAATGGCAGTTAAGGACCAAGAGAAGACGGCTTTCATTACGCCTTTTGGAGCCTTCTGTTATGTATCTATGCCTTTTGGACTTAAGAGCACCTAGGCGACTTATCAGCGTTGCATGCAGAATTTCCTTCATAGTCAGATCGGGCGCAATGTTCATGCTTATGTGGATGATATTGTGATCAAATCAAGGAAAAAGGAAACCCTTTTGGACGAAGGGAAACCTTTGACAATCTCCGGATCTATAAGATGATGCTTAATCCGGCCAAATGTGTTTTTGGTGTTCCGGCTGGCAAGCTCTTGGGATTTCTGGTTTCTGAGCACGACATTGAGGCTAACCCGGACAAAATTAAAGCTATCACCTCCCTAGAAGAGCCGGCCTGTGTTAATGATGTCCAACGCCTGGCGGGGCGAATCGCCGCGTTGAGCCGGTTCATAAGCCGCCTTGGTGAGAAAGCTAACCCCCTATACCAGATGATGAAAAAGACAGACAATTTTGTCTAGAGTACGACGGCGGGTGAAGCATTGGAGGCACTCAAGAAACAGCTCACGGAGCCACCAGTATTGGCTACTCCAGCTAAGAAAGAACCTTTGCTCCTGTACGTGGCGGCTAACAACCGAGCGGTCAGCGCCGCAATTGTTGTCGAGCGCAAGGAAGCCGGGAAGGAGTATTCGGTTTAGAGGCCGGTTTACCATATCAGTGAAGTTCTTACCGAATCCAAGCAGAGATATCCGCATTGGCAGAAGCTAGTGTATGGGGTGTTCATGGCCAATCGCAAATTAAAACATTATTTCTTAGGGCACCAGGTCACTGTGGTCAATTCCGCTCCATTGGGGGACATAATCCAGAACAAAGAAGCCAATGGTAGGATTGCTAAGTGGGCATTGGAGCTGGAACCTCTCAATCTAAAATATGTGCCTCGTACGGCCATCAAGTCCCAATCCCTTGTGGATTTTATAAACGATTGGACAGAGTGTCAAGCTCCCGAGGAAAAGCCGGATGACACATACTGGACTATACACTTTGATGGATCCAAGCAGCTAGAAAGATCAGGGGCAGGAGTTGTTTTGACATCTCCCAAAGGTGATAAGTTTTGTTATGTGCTCCGACTGATGTTCCCTTGCACCAACAATGCAGCTGAGTATGAGGCTCTGCTTCATGGTCTCAGAGTAGTCACAGAGATGAATTTAAGCTGGGTAAGGTGTTTGGGCGACTCAGATCTTGTGGCTCAGCAAGTTTCAGGCACTTGGGATTCCAAGGACCTGCGGACGGCGGCTTATTGTCAGGCGGTGGATGTTATCACCGGTCACTTCAAAGGTTATCAGGTAGATCACATTGATCGTCGCAGGAATGAGGTGGCTGATGCCTTGTCACGGTTAGGCTCTCAGCAAAAGCCGGTGCCGCCAAATATCTTTCTGGACGTTTTACATCACCCAACTGTCAAATTACCTTCAGAGGAAGATTTGGCTATTCCTGACCTGGAGGGACAATTGGTGTAGCGACCCGACTCAAAACGAGTCAAGCCTCTGTGTTTTCTATGCCATCCCTGGATCAGTATGCTGGCACACACAGTACATCAATGTATATATCAAAGTGCAATCACATGTAATTAACGTAAAACTGATATATACCTTAAAATAGCAGCGAATACAGTCAACGGGAGTGGAGTCCCAATAACACCAACAGCAAGTTGAGTGCGGACCGTAACCCTGAATCATACTCTTACCCGTCGTAGAAGAGTATCTGCAACATAAGATGTTGCAGCCGTGTAGGTCAGCATTTTGAATATGCCGGCAAGATCACCATAGCAGAACAGAAGATAGAAACAATACTATATGCAATAAGGCTTTATGGCTCTGTGGCTAAGTTTTTGCATAAAAGCTGATTTTATTTTCGTACAACAAAGGAATATCAGGAATTTCACTATGGAGTTACCTATCATGACATGGTTCCGCCAACCAATGTCTCAATGCCCATAAGTATCATAAGTTGCCCACAATTAGTTATCAGTCCAGTGTTGAGAGTTCAGAGATAGATCCAAGTCTAGAAGCTCAATTTGTCCGTAACCCGGGACACGGCTAATCGATTAGGTTTAACTCTGCAGAGTGTTGTGTACTTTACCCACAAGATTCTTTCCCTCCTGGTAAGTCCTCGCACTGCTTGGTGTTTGAGAATAGGATGAAAGAAACATGGTCTTTCAGAGTGTTTCCCTGACTACTGTCAGTGCCCATCCATTCCTAACGTCGACTACATCTCGTAGCACTGCCCAGCCAGAGTCACAACAAAGATCAACCAAGCCAGAGCCCATAATGACTTGTGGCTACACAGGTAAGCTTCCGGGCATGAAGTATTCATCCTTCCCTTTGAGTCTGGGTGAGGCTTTCCGCGTGAATACTGGCCATCTCCAGCAACACCTAGGAAAATCCACTGGCTTCTCTAGGGTACCGTTCCAACCATCCCTCACCCAGTAGTGTGTATTGAAAAACTTGTTTCTCGAGTCTCGAAGTCTTGAGGTCTTGAATATGCAGGTCTTGAAGAAGCCTTCATGAAGTCATCGTTTTGACGTGGAGTCCTTCTTCACACCACTCACGAACACTCATACCAGACCCCGTCTACTTTAGCATAACATTGCACTAACTAGCGTTCCCGGGGCTTTAGTAACAAGTGGTGGGTTCCTACCTCATGCATTCTACTCAACTACAAGAATTTCAATAACACTACCAGAGGGATTTGTTTGAATGATGTCACTACATGCAATAAAACATAGGTACGAAAAGATGGTCAAAGTGAACTTGCCTGTACTGTTGATGAAGAAATAATATTGCTCTCAGAAGTAACTTGATAGACTATACGTCACTCTCCGATGAAAATCTATATAACAAACATTGCATGCATAAGCAAACACTTCTAGCAATCAAAACTAACAATCACAATGTAACACAAGAACCAAAAGTAACAAGGTTGAAGAAGGAAATACTTAAGACAAAGTTAAAATCAACAAAGTTTTCATAAACACAACTACGGTAGTTTACCCCTACAAACAATTATATTCAATAGTAACAAAACAATAACAAATTAAAATACAACAAAAATATTTTAGTAAATATTTTACTTAGCAAAAGAATTAGTTTTGAAGAACAACTAGAAATCATGAAAACATCACTCTACACAAACATAGGTTTTTGCATAATAAACTTAACAACAAGAAAACAAAATAAATAACAAAAATACATAACACTTAGTTAATAGAAAGTAAACCTTTGTAAAACATTTATTTTAAATATTTTCAATAAGACTCAACTAGTAATACTAGAGCATCTCAACAAAACAAGACAAAGCTATGGGCTCTAAGTTTAGGTGGCTAAACCATCATTAATATAAACAAAACTATATTTTTTTTTAACCAAACTAATAGTTAACAGAAAAGAATTAATAAAAATATTTATTATAAAATAGAATTTAAATCATCTAAAACTTTGTGAAAATAATCTCTACTAAAACTAAGTAGTTTTATAAAACATTACCTAATGATGAAGAATATAGTTTCCTATAATAGAGTAAAACTAAACCATTTTTATTAACAAAACATTTCTTAAGAGAAAAGTATTACTAAAAACTTTATTTGTAAACAGAATCTAATTACTTAAAACTTTAGTTAAAAGAATTATTACTAACTAATTTGTTTTTAATCAACTATACCTATTTAAAAAAAAGGGTATAGGTCCCTATAATAAAAATTTATAAACTAAACAAATTATCTTTTGTTAACAGAAAGTAAATTACTAAAGTTTAGAACAACAGAACTAAATGAAATCTAAAGCATAAGTTAAATCAAATCAGATTTTAAATTAAACCAAAAGAAATCAAACTAATTAAACTAATAGGAAACTAAAACAGATTCTGTTTTGATTAAGAACATTAATCAAATTTACCCAAATACTTCTCAAACTTTACCTAATGATAACTAAGATCACTAGTGACAAGTAGCAAAAAGAATCAATCAAAAATATATTATAAAACTCAAGTTATTCAGAAAACAAAATTTAAATCAAATCTGTTTAAATTCAAATTTAAATATTAAAAAATAGTCAAACTTGGCATCTACAGAAACTAGATAATTTTTTTTTGACCTAATGCAAAAAGAATCAATTTAAAACACATAAAAACATAAAAGATATGCTAAAAACAAAATCAGGATTAACTCTATTTTTAAAACAGAAACAGAAATTAAAAAAAATCCTAGCTAACGGTCAGGGGGGTGACGTGTTGTTTCCTGATTGGTCCTAAGGTGTGCGTGAGAGGGGGTTTCGGGCGGACGACCGGAGCTTAACAGAAAACGGTTTGGGGTTTTAATCCTTCTAATCTAAACCGTTGATCAAGATCGGACGGTGGGGAGAGAGAGAGGCTCACCGCGGCGGTGATGAAGTCCGGCGAGGGCTCCGGCGATGGTGGCGGCTCGGGAACAAAGCGAGCGACGGCTCCAGGGGGTCTCTGGCGATGGCTTTGGCACTGGTCGACGTGGGGGAGCATGGCGATGACGATGGTGGTGATGAGACGGCTTGGGGGCGACGGTGTCATCAACGGCGAGCTCGGAGGCGGAGGGGATCTTCGGGTGTCGACGGGGGAGAGTGCTCCCGTGGGTTTGGGGCATGGGCTAGTGCACGTGGAGGTGCGGGCGGGTGAGGCGAACGGGATGGTGGGCTCGGTGGTGCTCGAGGTGGTCGGGGTGGAGTGGTGGTGCAAAAATGGTGCGGCGGCGGCTCGTGTGCTCCGGCGAGGAATTTTGGCGAGGGGAGGGCACGGTAGAGGGGGGGGGGGGAAGAAGGAGAATGAAGGGAGAGAGCCTCGGGCTTATATAGGAGGGTCAGGGCATCCGAAAGGAAGGAGGGGAGAAGATCACGGCGAGAGAGATCCCGGCGACGGCGACGACGCGAGGAGGAAGGAGGTGACCGCGGGATCTCAGGGTCGGACGGCGGGCCCCACATGTCAGCGAGAGAGAAAGGGGCACGGTCATGGGGCGACCGATCGGGAGCGATTTCGGGCGGGGTTAGGGGGGCTGGGCCGGCTGGGTCTTAAAAGCCTTTAAAGATTTTCCTATTTTATTTTACCAGCGAATCAAAAACTAGTTAATGTCCATAAATACTCGCCGAAAAATAAAATGTTTTATACCAAAATTTATCAGGGGATTTAATGACATTTAATGGACATTTTTCCCTGGCCAAATTAAATACTTTTAAAAAATATTTATTTTCAGAAAATGCCTAAATGGCTTTATTTACTTTTGCAAAAAAATTTCAAATAACTTCTTTGGTTTTATGATTCAAAAAAAAACTTCACAAATACCCCCTGGTTTTGGAGTGTCATTTTGCTCCTCTCAAAATTCTTTGCAAGGGGTTTGGATGCTTGCAAATTCAAATAGGGAATTCAAATGAAATTGAAACTCCATATGAGAAATTCTCAAATAGTTTTCAAATTCCCTTTTTCAAATCTTTGGTTTAAACTTCCAACTCATATTTCATACATTTAAAGAAGTCATATTATCTTCTCTCATGAAATTCATTGAGTTTCATAAAGTTTCTGAATTTGAAATATTTTCAAAATGGAATTCAAACCATTTTCAAATCCCTTTTCATTTTTCTCAAATGGAAGAAGTCATGTCATCTTCACGCTAAGGTTTTGTGATGAAATGGATTTGAATTTCCTAAGGATCACATTGCAGAGTAAGAGTTTTTGGGAAAGTCATTTTATTCCCTCTCATTCAAAAGTTTTCAAAAGTTTCAAATTTTCACTCACTTTCAATCACTCAAGCAAACAATCAATCATTCTAATAATTATTATAACATTCCAAAATTTGGGATGTTACAATTGGTGGTGGCTCTACATGCCATTCTAGATTGGACTATGCCTTACCTAGACTATTTTACTCAAGGCGAGTTACCTGATGATGAAAACCTGGCGAGACACATCACCCGGCGGTCTAAATCGATGACAATAGTTAATGGTGAGTTGCACAAGTGCAGCGTGACTAGGGTTTTTCTACGTTGTGTCTCACCAGAGGAGGGTCAGGAAATCTTGAATGAAATTCACGCTGGAGATTGTGGACACCACACCGGCTCAAAATCTCTAGTGGCGATGGCCTTCCGGCATGGTTTCTTCTGGTTGACGGCCCTCAAAGATGCAGAGGATCTGGTCCGCAAGTGCGACGGCTGTCAAAAGTTCGGCCGACGTACTCATGTTCTGGCTCAGGAATTGCGCATGATACCAATTACTTGGCCGTTTGCAGTCTGGGGGCTTGATATGGTCCGGACTTTTAAGAGATCTAAGGATAAGAAAACACACCTCTTGGTGGCGGTTGATAAGTTCACCAAATGGGTAGAGGCTGAGCCGGTTAGCAAGTGTGACACGGCTATGGTGGTTCAGTTTATTAAAAAACTGATCTACCGTTTTGGGTACCTGCACAACATCGTCACTGACAATGGCACAAACTTGTCTAAGGAGGCTATGAAAAAATTCCGTGATGAGGAGCACATCCGGTTTGATGTTTCGGCGGTTGCCCATCCACAATCCAATGGTCAGGCGAAGCGGGTCAATCAAGAAATTTTAAGGGGTATCAAGCCACGGCTTATGGTTCCTTTGAAATGGACGCCGGGCTGTTGGGTCGAAGAGTTGACTTCCGTGTTATGGAGCATCAGAACTATGCCCAACCAATCCACAAGATATACACCTTTCTTCATGGTTTATGGCGTAGAGGCCGTGTTGCCAAGTGACATCCGGCATGACTCGCCACGAGTGGCGGCTTATGTTGAGACGGACAATGAGACGGCGCGTCAGGACGCGTTGGATGCTTTGGAGGAGAAAAGAGAGCTGGCGGCTGCCTGTTCGGCGATCTATCAGCAAGACCTGCACCGCTATCATAGCCGCAGGGTCAAGACCCGGACGTTTCAAGAGGGCGACTTAGTGCTGCGGCTGATTCAAGACCAGAAAAATATGCATAAGTTATCTCCTCCATGGGAAGGGCCGTTTGTGGTCAGCAGAAATCTCAACAACGGGTCATATTATCTCATTGACATCCAGGACGACTCAGATACTTCGGGTCAGGAGACCCGCCGACCGTGGAACATAGAACATGTGCGGCCTTATTACACTTAAAGTATTGAGACTCGCCATTGTACACTATCATTGTACATATCATATTTATATATGAATAAAGTAGCATCCCTGCAAGCCGGGGCATCTGCCATGACGCATATCCTCATCAATGCAAGAAAAATCCAAAACATTGGCTGTCGAAGGGGGCTTCTTACCTTCGGGTATCGCTTATCTCACCCTAACAGCCGGCTTTATGCCATTCCGGTTGCCATATCAGCCGTGGTTGTCGAAGGGGGCTTCTTACCTTCGGGTATCGCTTATCTCACCCTAACAATCGGCATTCGCGCCAAAAATGTTGACAAGTCAACATTGGCTGTCGAAGGGGGCTTCTTACCTTCAGGTATCGCTTATCTCACCCTATCAGCCGGCTTTATGCCAATCTAGTTAACATGTTATCCGCGGTTGTCGAAGGGGGCTTCTTACCTTGGGGTATCGCTTATCTCACCCTAACAACCGGCGTTCGTGCCAAAAATGTTGAAAAGTCAAGATTGGCTATCAAAGGGGGCTTCTTACCTTCGGGTATCGCTTATCTCACCCTAACAGCCGGCTTTAGGCCAATCCGGTTAACATGTTAGCCACAGTTGTCGAAGGGGGCTTCTTACCTTTGGGTATCACTTATCTCACCCTAACAACCGGCATGTTGGAAATATGCCCTAGAGGCAATAAATAAAGTGTTTATTATTATATTTCTTTGTTCATGATAATCATTTATTATCCATGCTATAATTGTATTGATTGGAAACACATTACATGTGTGGGTAAATAGACAACACTTTCTCCCTAGTATGCCTCTAGTGAACTAGCTCGTTGATCAAAGATGGTCAAGGTTTCCTAGCCATTTACATGTGATGTCATTTGATAACGGGATCACATCATTAGGAGAATGATGTGATGGACAACACCCAAACTACAAACGTAGCATATGATCGTGTCAGTTTATTGCTACTGTTTTCTGCATGTCAAGTATATGTTCCTATGACCATGAGATCATGCAACTCACAGACACCGGAAGAGTGCCTTGTGTATATCAAACGTCGCAACGTAACTGGGTGACTATAAAGGTGTTCTACAGGTATCTCCGAGGGTGTCTGTTGAGTTGTCATGGATCAAGATTGGGATTTGTTGCTCCGTGTGATGGAGAGGTATCTCAGGGCCCACTCGGTAATACAACATCACAATAAGCCTTGAAAGCAATGTGACTAAGTGTTAGTCACGGGATCTTGTATTATGGAACGAGTAAAGAGACTTGCCGGTAACGAGGTTGAACTAGGTATGGAGATACCGACGATCGAATCTCAGGCAAGTAACATACCAAAGAACAAAGGGAACATCCTACGAGATTAACTGAATCCTTGACATAGAGGTTCGACCGATAAAGATCTTCGTAGAATATGTAGAAACTAATATGGGCATCTAGGTCCCGCTATTGGTTATTGACCGTAGAGGTGTCTCGGTCATGTCTACATAGTTCTCGAACCCGCAGGGTCTGCACACTTAAGGTTTGGTGACGTTTCGGTAGTACAGAGTTATGTATGGTGGTGACCGAAGGTTTTTCGGAGTCCCGGGTGAGATCCCGGACGTCACGAGGAGCTCCAGAATGGTCTGAAGGTAAAGATTTATATATAGGAAGTCCTATTTTTGTTGCCGGAAAGGTTTTGGGCTTATCGGTAGTGTACGGGGAGTGCCGGTAGTGTACCGGGAGACCATCGGGAGGGGTATTTCGACCCAAGAGGCTAAATGGGCTGTGGAAGAGTGAATACCAGACCTTAGTGGGCTGGTGGAACTCCCACACAAGGCCCATGCAGCTAGGAGAGAAAACCCAAAGAGAAAAGGTGGAAAAAAGGCAAAATAGGGAGGAATCCTAGTCCTACTAGGATTGGAGGAGGAGTCCTCCTCTCCTCCATGATTCGGCCAAACCAAGGGCTGGCCCCTTGAGGGACAATCCGCCTCCTCTCTTCCTCCTATATATAATGGAGGTTTTAGGGGTTTTGGCACTTGATTTTCAGCCACATGCTACCCGTTCCTCTAGTGCATAGTTTCTCCTCTAGATCGGATTTCTGCAGTGCTTAGGCGAAGCCCTGCCGGAATAGCTCCACCACCATCGCCGGAGCACCATCACGCTGCCAGAGAACTCTTCTACCTCTCCTCTCCCTCTTGCTGGATCAAGAAGGCAGAGATCGTCATCAAGCCGGACGTGTGCTGAACGCGGAGGTGTCGTCCGTTCGGTGCTAGATCGGGACAGATCGTGATTGGATCGCGAGACGCTCGGCGATTGGATTGTGAAGACGTTCGACTACATCAACTGCGTTTCTTAACGCTTCCCGCTTAAAGATCTACAAGGGTACGTATATCCACTCTCCCTCTCGTAGATGCTCATCACCATGGATAGATCTTGCGTGTGTGTAGGAAATTTTTGTTTCCCATGCAACGTTCCCCAACAGTGGCATCATGAGCTAGGTCTATGTGTAGATGAGATCTCGAGTAGAACACAAAGAGTTTGTGCGTGTTGATGCTTAGATTGCTTCCTCCCTTGGTCGTGTTTTGGTTCAGCGGTATTGCGGGATGAAGCGGCCCGGACCAACATTACTCGTACGCTTACGAGAGACCGGTTCCCCCGACTGCAACTTGTTGCATCGATGGCTTGCGGGTGCCAGTTTCTCTCACTTTAGTTGGATCAGATTCGACAAAGGCGGTCCTGACAAGGTTGAAAATAAACTAATGTATCACCGTTGTGGTTTGTGCGTAGGTGAGAATTGTTCTTGCTAGATACACCCGTAGCAGCCACGTAAAACATGCAACAACAATTAGAGGACGTCTAACTTGTTTTTGCAGGGTATGTTGTGATGTGATATGGCTAATTACATGATGTGATATATGTGATGTATGAGATAATCATGTGATGTACAGAATATCACGACTTGCATGTCGATGAGTACGGCAGCCGGCAGGAGCCATAGGGTTGTCTTTGATTATTGTATGACCTACATGTCAATCATTAAGTGCTATGTAATGCTTTACTTTATCTCTAAACGGTAGCAATAGTAGTACAAGCATGATGGGCATGACAACCCGGATGGCGACACGTTGATGGAGATCAAGATGACGGAGATCATGGTGTCATGCCGGTGACGATGGAGATCATGCCGGTGCTTTCAAGATGGAGATCAAAAGGACAAGTTCATGTCCATATCATGTCACTTATGATTTGCATGTGATGCTAATCCTTTTATGCACCTTGTTTTTGTTAGAACGACGGTAGCATTATAAGGTGATCCCTCACTTAAATTTCAAGATGAATTGTGTTTTCCCCGAGTGTGCACCATTGCGAAAGTTCGTCATGTCGAGAAACCACGTGAAGATCGGGTGTGATAGACTCTATGTTCACATACAACGGGTGCAAGCCAGTGTTGCACATGAAGAATGCTCGGCTTAAACTTGACGAGCCTAGCATGTGCAGACATGGCCTCGGAACACAAGAGACCGAGAACATGAGTCATATAGTAGATATGATCAACATGATGATGTTCACCATTGAAACCACCTCAACTCACGTGATGATCAGACTTGAGTTGGTGAATTTGGATCATGTGACACTCAGATGACCTGAGGGATGTCAATTTGAGTGGGAGCTTTTAGTAATTTGATTAACTAAACTCATTATCTTGAACAATAGTCTAAGTAACCTTTGCATATTTATGTTGTAGATCAATGGCTCGCGCAGTAGCACCCCTGAATTTTAATGCATTCCTAGAGAAAGCTAAGTTGAAAGATGATGGAAGTATTTTTGTTGACTGGGCTCGTAATCTGAGGATTATCCTCATGGCTTCCTAGAAAACATATGTCCTTGATGCACCGCTTGGTGACCACCCAGAAGACATGTCATTCGAAGACATTAAGAACGCTTGGGAGGCACGTACTAGAGATTACTCAATAGTTCAGTGTGCAATATTGTATGGCTTAGAACTGGGACTTCAAAGACGTTTTGAACGTCATGGAGCATATGAGATGTTCCAGGAGTTGAAGTTTATCTTTTAGAAGAATGCCCGGATCGAGAGGTATGAGACCTCCGATAAGTTCTATGCTTGCAAAATGGAGGAGAACGGATCTATAAGTGAGCATATACTAAGAATGTCTGGGTATTCGAATCGTCTAGTAGAGTTGGGAATTACCCTTCTGCCAGAGGCGGTCACTGACAAAGTTCTTCAATCACTGCCACCTAGTTACAAGAGCTTTGTGAGGAACTATAACATGCACGGGATGAACAAGTCAGTCGCTGAGCTGTTTGCGATGCTGAAAGTCGCTAGGTCTGAAATCCAAAAAGAGCATCAAGTGTTGATGGTCAATAAAACCACTAGTTTCAAGAAGAATGGCAAGGGCAAGGGCAAGAAGGGTAAAACCAAGAAGGATGGTAAAGCAGTTGCTACTCCTGTAAAGAAGCCCAAGCATGGACCCAAGCCAAAAACTGAGTGCTTTCATTGCAAGGGAACTGGTCACTGGAAGCGGAACTGCCCCAAGTACCTGGCTGACAAGAAGGCGACCAACGACAAACAAGGTATATATGATATACATGTTATTGATGTGTACCTTACTAGCTCTCGTTGTAGTGCCTGGGTATTTGATACCAGTTCGGTTGCTCACATTTACAACTCAAAACATGAACTACGGAATAGACAAAGGCTGGCAAAGGATGAAGTGACGATGCGCGTGGGAAATGGTTCCAAGGTTGATGTGATCGCCATCGGCACACTCTCTCTTCGATTACCATCGGGATTAGTGATGAACCTGAATAATTGTTATTTAGTGCCTGCATTAAGCATGAACATTATATCTGGATCTTGTTTATTGCGAGACGGTTACTCATTTAAATCAGAGAACAAAGGTTGTTCTATTTATATGAGTAATATCTTTTATGGTCATTCACCCAATGTGAGGGGTTTATTCATATTGAATCTTGATAGTGATATAATGGAGTCTCTTGCTGATTTGATATCCTGGAACACCACAACGTAATGGTGTGTCCGAACATCGTAGTCGGGCCTTATTAGATATGGTATGTTCTATGATGTCTCTTGCTGATTTGCCACTATCGTTTTGGGGTTATGCACTAGAGACAGCTGCATTCACTTTAAATAGGGCACCATTGAAATCCGTTGAGACGACGCCATATGCACTATGGTTTGGCAAGAGGCCAAAGTTTTCGTTTCTTAAAGTTTGACGATGTGATGCTTATGTCAAAAAGCTTCAGCCTGAAAAGCTGGAACCCAAAGCGGAGAAATGTGTCTTCATAGGATACCCAAAAGAGACATTCGGGTATACCTTCTATCTCAGATCCAAAGGAAAAGTGTTTGTCGCTAAGAACGGAACATTTCTTGAGAAAGAGTTTCTCTCGAAAGAATTGAGTGGGAGGAAAATAGAGCTTGATGAGGTTATTGAAGCTTTACTTCAACCAGAAAGTAGCGCATCGCAGATAGATGTTTCTATGGAACCTACAACGGCTGAAGAGGAAGTTAATGATGGTGATCATGAAGCTTCAGATCAAGCTACTATTGAACCTCGTAGGTCGACAAGGGCACGTACTGCTCCTGAGTGGTACGGCAACCCTGTCTTGGAGGTCATGTTGTTGGACAACAATGAACCTACGAGCTATGGAGGAGCGGTGATGGGCCCGAATTCCAAAAAATGGTTAGAGGCCACGAAATCCGAGATGGGATCCATGTATGAAAACAAAGTATGGACTTTGGAAGTATTACCTGAAGGGCGAAAGGCCATTCAGAACAAATGGATCTTTAAGAAGAAGACGGACGCGGACGATAATGTCACCATCTATAAAGCTCGGCCTGTGGCAAAGGGTTTTTCACAAGTTCAAGGAGTTGACTATGATGAGATTTTCTCACTCATAGCGATGCTTAAGTCTGTCAGAATCGTGTTGGCAATAGCTGCTTATTTCGATTATGAAATTTGGCAGATGGATGTCAAAACAGCGTTCCTCAACGGTTTCCTTGAGGAAGAGTTGTATCTGATGCAACCAGAAGGTTTTGTCGGTCCAGAGAATGCTGACAAAGTTTACAAACTCTAGCGATCCATTTATGGGCTGGTGCAAGCATCTCGGAGTTGGAATAAGCGCTTTGATGAGGTGATCAACGCGTTTGGGTTTATACAAGTTTATGGAAAAGCTTGTATTTACAAGAAAGTGAGTGGGATCTCTATAGTGTTTCTAATATTATATGTGGATGACATATTGCTGATTGGAAACAATATAGAAATGCTGGAAAGCGTGAAGGAATATTTGAACAAGAGTTTTTCAATGAAGGACCTAGGAGAAGCTGCTTTCATATTAGGCATTAAGATCTATAGAGATAGATAGAGATGCTTAATAGCACTTTCACAGAGCACATACCTTGATAAAGTTTTGAAGAAGTTCAAAATGGATCAGTCCAAGAAGGGGTTCTTGCCTGTGTTACAAGGTGTGAAGTTGAGTAAGACTCAATGCCTAGTGACTGCAGAAGATAGAGAAAAGATGAGTGTCATCCCCTATGCTTCAGCCATAGGCTCTATCATGTATGCAATGCTGTGCACAAGACTCGATGTCATCCTTGCCATAAGTATGGCCGGAAGGTTTCAAAGTAATCCTGGAATGGAGCATTAGGCGGTGGTCAAGAATATTCTTAAGTACCTGAAAAGGACTAAGGAAATGTTTCTCGTTTATGGAGGTGATGAAGAGCTCATCGTAAAGGGTTACGTCGATGCAAGCTTTGACACTGATCCGGATGACTCTAAGTCACAAACCGGATACGTATTTATTCTCAACGGGGGAGCGATAAGCTGGTGCAGTTCCAAGCAAAGCGTGGTAGCCGATTCTACATGCGAAGCGGAGTACATCGCAGCCTCGGAGGCGGCGAAGGAAGGTGTCTGGATGAAGCAGTTCCTGACAGCTCTTGGAGTAGTGCCCAGTACACTGAATCCAATGAACCTGTTCTGTGACAACACTCGGGCCATTGCTCTGGCCAAGGAACCAAGGTTTCACAAGAGGACCAGACACATAAAGCGACGCTTCAACTCCATCTGCGATTACATCGAGGAGAAGGACATACATATTTGCAAAGTGCACATGGATCTGAATGTTGTAGACCCATTGACTAAACCTCTTCCAAGAGCTAAACATGATAAACACCAGAACTGCATGGGTGTTCGATTCATTACAATGTAAATCACATAGTGATGTGAACTAGATTATTGACTCTAGTGCAAGTGGGAGACTGTTGGAAATATGCCCTAGAGGCAATAAATAAAGTGTTTATTATTATATTTCCTTGTTCATGATAATCATTTATTATCCATGCTATAATTGTATTGATTGGAACCACATTACATGTGTGGGTAAATAGACAACACTTTTCCCTAGTATGCCTCTAGTGAACTAGCTCGTTGATCAAAGATGCTCAAGGTTTCCTAGCCATTGACATGCGATGTCATTTGATAACGGGATCACATCATTAGGAGGATGATGTGATGGACAAGACCCAAACTACAAACGTAGCATATGATCATGTCAGTTTATTGCTACTGTTTTCTGCATGTCAAGCATATGTTCCTATGACCATGAGATCATGCAACTCACGAACACTGGAAGAGTGCCTTGTGTGTATCAAACGTCGCTGTAACTGGGTGACTACAAAGGTGCTCTACATGTATCTTCAAGGGTGTCTGTTGAGTTGGCATGGATCAAGATTGGGATTTGTTGCTCCGTGTGACGGAGAGGTTTCTCAGGGCCCACTCGGTAATACAACATCACACTAAGCTTTGCAAGCAATGTGACTAATGTTAGTCACGGGATCTTGTATTACGGAATGAGTTAAGAGACTTGCCGGTAACGAGGTTGAACTAGGTATGGAGATACCGATGATCGAATCTCGGGCAAGTAACATACCGAAGAACAAAGGGAACATCATATGGGATTAACTGAATCCTTGACATAGACGTTCGACCGATAAAGATCTTCATAGAATATGTAGGAACCAATATGGGCATCTAGGTCCCTCTATTGGTTATTGACCGTAGAGATGTCTCGGTCATGTCTACATACTTCTCGAACCCGCAAGGTCTGCACACTTAAGGTTTGGTGACGTTTCGGTAGTATAGAGTTATGTATGGTGGTGACCGAAGGTTGTTCTTAGTCCTGGATGAGATCCCGGACGTCACGAGGAGCTCCGGAAGGGTCCATAGGTAAAGATTGATATATAGTAAGTCCTATTTTGGTCGCCGGAAAGGTTTCGGGCTCATCGGTAGCGTACCGGGAGTGCCAGTAGTGTATTGGGAGACCATCGGGAGGGGTATTTCGACCCAAGAGGCTACATGAGCTGTGGGAGAGTGAATACCAGCCCTTAGTGGGCTGGTGGAAGTCCCACACAAGGCCCATGCGGCTAGGAGAGAAAACCCAAAGAGAAATGGTGGAAAAAAGGCAAAATAGGGAGGAATCCTAGTCCTACTAGGATTGGAGGAGGAGTCCTCCTCTGCTTCTTGATTCGGCAGAACCAAGGGCTGGCCCCTTGAGGGCCAAGCCTCCTCCTCTCTTCCTCCTATATATACTAGAGGTTTTAGGGGTTTTGGCACTTGATTTTCAGCCACGTGCTACCCGTTCCTCTAGTGCATCGTTTCTCCTCTAGATCGGATTTCTGCAGTGCTTAGGCGAAGCCCTACTGGAATAGCTCCATCACCATCGCCGGAACGCCGTCACACTGCCGGATAACTCTTCTACCTCTTCGCTCCCTCTTGCTGGATCAAGAAGGGGGAGATCGTCATCAAGCTCTATGTGTGCTGAAGGCGGAGGTGCCGTCCGTTCGGTGCTTGATCGGGACGGATCGTGATTGCATCGCTGGACGCTCGGCGATGTGGATCGCGAAGACGTTTGACTACATCAACCGTGTTTCTTAACGCTTCCCGCTTAGCGATCTACAAGGGTACGTTGATCCACTCTCCCTCTCGTAGATTCTCATCACCATGGATAGATCTTGCGTGTGCGTAGGAATTTTTTGTTTCCCATGCAACGTTCCCCAACATGGCATTCGTGCCAAAAATGTTGACAAGTCAACATTGGCTGTCTAAGGGGGCTTCTTACCTTCGGGTATCGCTTATCTCACCCTAACAGCCGGCTTTATGCCAATTCGGTTAACATGTTAGTCGTGGTTGTCGAAGGGGGCTTCTTACCTTCGGGTATCGCTTATCTCACCCTAACAACCGGCGTGCGCGCCAAAAATGTTGACAAGTCAACATTCTCTATCGAAGGGGGCTTCTTACCTTCAGGTATCGCTTATCTCACCCTAACAGCCAGCTTTATGCCAATCCAGTTAACATGTTAGCCGCGGTGGTCGAAGGGGGCTTCCCACCGACGGGTGTAGCTTATCTATCCCTAACAACCGGCGTTCACACCAAAAATGTTGACAAGTCAACATTGGCTGTCGAAGGGGGCTTCTTACCTTCGAGTATCTCTTATCTCACCCTAACAACTGGCTTTATGCCATTCCGGTTGACATGTCAACCGCGGTTGTCGAAGGGGGCTTCGCACCTCCGGGTGTAACTTATCTATCCCTAACAATCGGCGTTCGCACCAAAAATGTTGGCAAGTCAACACTGGCTGTCAAAGGGGGCTTCTTACATTCGGGTATCGCTTATCTCACCCTAACAGCCGGCTTTATGCCATTCCGGTTGACATGTCAGCCGCGGTTGTCGAAGTGGGCTTTGCACCTGCGCGTGTAGCTTATCTATCCCTAACAACCGGCGTTCGTGCCAAAAATGTTCACAAGTGAACATAGCCATACAGGGGGCTTCCTGCCCTACGGGTGAAGCTTATCAAACCTTCTCGGCTGGCTCTCAAGCCAAGGAAAGGATTCTGTCAACACATTGTGAAGACACAACATCTTCGGGTTGCGCTTTTAAGCCGCCCTCCTAACGGTATAAAGGTACATTTATGCATGTAGGAAACTAAGCTACGAAGAGTCGGTAAGGCATACAATGAGAAGGGCAAGGAAGATGGCATATATATATTCTTAAGCCGGACTTTCGTATGTGCAAGATGACACAAGTCAACGACAGGCAAAAGTTATTACTAGTCTATTAAAGACGCTCTCAGCAAGAGCCCAAAAAAATTTCATCAAGTTTTTTACACCGCTCATGGCAGGTCATGCAGAGCCGGCTAGTAAAAGATATCTACAGCATGATTAGTTGGCTGGCGGATCACCCTGCTTCGGCTCTTCTGCTGCCTTGATCTGGAGATTTTCCAAGTCCCAGTTGCAGTCGGTTAAAGCCGCAAAAGTTCCTTCTTCAAAGAAGGGGACGGGTCAAGTTCAGAAGCAAAGAGAGTCTTACTGTGAGAGGGTGTTAGATCCTTGCACTCATAGAGCGGGCCACAGATCCTTTTTTGACCGGCGCTGTAAGCCGCCTGGTAAGTCGCCAAATTGACCTCTTCGGCTAGGACAAAGGCTAGGACCTCGGAATCCTTTACACACCGGGCACAGTCGGCATCGGTAAATTCAGAGCCGTCGTCCTGCTTGGAGGGAAACCCATCCATCATGTCAACCGGAGTAAGTTCTGGAGCGAAAGCCAATGCCCGGCTTATGCCCGCGACCGCCCCCTGGCGGGCGACTGATCTCTTCAACTCCACGATCTACTTCGGCATCGTCGACAGAAGTTCCAAGACACCTTTGAGAGTTGTAGGGATATTGTCTTTATACTGCACAACCTTGATTGTGCATTCTGCGTCATAGTAGAGTTGCTCTGTCAGAGTATATATGGCTTTCAAGGGCAGCAAGCTGTCAGAGGCGAGTTGGCGGCTCTTGGGACATGCATAAGACGGAGATCCCGTAGTAAGTCGCCAGCGCAAGTACAATATACTAATTGAGTGAAAAATTTCAAAAACTTACCAAAAAGAGCGGCTGTCATCTTGATGATGTGGCGTTTCAAGGATTGCAGTTCATCAGAAAGAATCATGAGACGGTGATCAGCATCATCCGCCCGTTTGGTCAAGGCGGCTTCCTCAGCTTTAGCAGTTTCCTTGAAAGTGATTAAGTCGGCCTTGGTTTTGCTTAGCTCTTTAGAGAGGAGCCGACACTTCTCGTCAGCTTCGCTCCGGCCGACTTGCTGAGCGGCTAGATTGCTTTTTAAGCCAGCCACTTCTGATCCGGCTTCGATTAAAGCTTCCTGCAACATATCAAATAATGGAATAAGCCGTCAGGAGGGCAAATTTCAAAAATATAGCAAGTCTCAAACAGATTGCAAGCAATATGCATGACACTTGGGGGCTAATGTCTATTTTCAAGAAAGTTCTGACTCAACTTCAGCAAGATTGACCCGAAACTTGGGGACTACATATTGGTTCTTCAAACTTAAGTTTCGAAACAACTTTAAACAAGATTGACCCAGAACTTGGGGACTACAAATTGGGTTTTTAGGAGGTTCAGCCTGAAAGTCCCGACTCAACTTTGGGAAAGATTGAGCCGGCCCTTGGGGGCTAACATTGGCTCTATTATCTATTTTCTAGGAAAGTTCCGGCTCAAAATTATCAATTATTGAGCTGGCCCTTGGGGGCTAATGACAATGGTTTGAGATCATGGCTAAGTAAATTGAGGCCTACATACTACATGTTCTACGAAAATGGAAGAGCCGAATTATTATCAATCAATATTAACCCGACCCTTGGGGGCTATGTAAGGGTATAAGGAGGAGAAAGGAATACCTCATATTTTCTCTTCATTAAGTTAACCAATTTGAGCTCCAGATCCTGGCTTGTAGACAGCCGGTTCATGTAGCCAGCATGAAGTTCATCAGCTGTCATTTTCTCCAAAGTGGGGAGCTCAAATTCCAATTTCCTAGAAGCTTTAGTAGTCTCACTATGCTTGGTCTGCACGTGAGGCGGAGGAGAGTGCAAGCCGGCGCCGGTAATCATGACATCCGGGGCAGCGGTATCCTCAGCAACCTTGGCAGGGCTCGGCGGCTTGGAAAGGTTCCTTGGCGGGTTCTGTGGAATAATATCATCAGCAGTTGGCTCCGAAAAAGTTGCTGGGGGGTCCATAGCCGGCATAGGCTCGTCCGGCTTGGCAAGTTCTGGCTCTTGAGCAGCAGGGCCAGGGGAGGACTTGTTGGTTTTTCTTCGCTTGGCTTGAGCCCTAGAAAGCATGAAGGTCAGAGCCCAAGGGTTACAGCCACTAAAGAGTCGGACGTAAGATTGGAAAAACACGTACAACGGGTTAATCTTTGGAGGCGGCAGAGCAATTGCCGTAGAGTCGTCGAAGAAAGGTGATCCCTGAGAGATAGGTCATAAAAATATAAGGCAATGTTGAAATTACAAAGGAAAAGCTAGTCAAATAAATAGAGAAGAAATACATACCTCGGTGGGGCGCTTCTTCTAAGCCGGGGAGTTCGGTAAGCCGGACATAAGACAGTGGAGCCGACACTCTGGGTCTGACGTCGGTCGGCCTGTTGTTGCTTTTTCAAAAGAAATTGGGGATCCAAATAAGGAAGAGGATGAGAAAGGGGAACTTTTCCAATAACTTGCCGTATCTTCTGGGGTACAAAACATTCTGAGTCGGATGAAACATAAATTACCTCGGGGGCGTTGGCGCGGCTCGTCTCTACATCGTCCTGTGAGTAAAATGGTGTTAGTAAACAAATATTCTTATCTGCGGATCTATTCAATGCCGGAATTCGACCCGCTATTAATGTGGGTATTTCTGTTTCCAGAGTAGGATCCGCGGCTCAAATTAAAGCCATGAAACAAGTAGCTGGCAAATCAAAATTGGAACTAGCTCAATTCGCAGAGTTACAAGCCTTTGCACAATTCGCCTCTGCTCTCGATAAAACAAGTCAGAATCAATTGGCAAGGGGTCGACGATTAAGGGAATTGCTTAAACAATCCCATGCAAATCCTCTCCCAGTGGAAGAATGAGTGAACAAGGTCACAAAAGGTAATCAAATTATACCTCTAAGCCGGACGATTCTGGCGGGTCAAACCATTCTTCTCGAGAGGTGGTCTTCTTTTTCCTCTTGGCCAGGGCCTTCTTCTTGTTCTTCTTCAGAGGAGGAACATACTTCTTCTTCCAGAAATCAGAGTCAGCCTGGAAAGGTAAGCCGGTTAATAGTGATGAATTACGAAAACATAAATAAACAAAGAGAAGAGGGTATGAAGAGTCGCCTTACGTCTGGGGCCAGATTAATGACACTGAAAGGCACCAGCCCAATAGCACTGCAAGCTCCTGACGTCTCATGGACGAGACTCCGGATGACAGTAGTAATGTCATCTTCTATTAATGTTGTCCGGCTGAAGCAGAGGGAACCATCATACTGGCCTGGGTAGTCGCACATGAGGCAGCCTCTCTGGCTCAAAGGCATAATTCGCTAGGAGATCCAGCAGCGGATCAAATCTAATATTGTTAAGCCATTGGCCATGAGGGCTCTAATCTTGGCGTGAGCCGGCTCGTGCCTTGCACATTCATAAGTTGACAGCCAGCCGGGAAGCTCGAAGGTTGTCTTGAGCCGGGTGGGGCGATAACCCAGTAGTGGATGCTCACCCTGTGGGGAAGTATACTTACAATAAAACCAAGTCTTGTTCCAATCCTTTGGATGACTCGGCATCTGCACAACCGGAAAGGTGATATCCCGGCGCCTCTGAATGGAAATTCCACCAAGTTCTAATCTTGGGTCGGCCTTCACTTCAGTTTGCCGATTTGCGTACAAGAATTCCCGGAAGAGACCCACAGATGTCTTAGTTTGCAGATAAACCTCGCTGAGCACTTGGAAATTGCATATATTTGAAACGGAATTGGGGGCAAGGTCTTGAGGATGCAGCTTGTAAAAATGAAGGACGTCCCAAAAGAATTTTGAGCCAGGGGGCACGAATCCACGTTCAATGTGGTCCGAAAAAACTACTACCTCGCCCTCCTGAGGAACGGGTTTCAGTTCATTACCCGGAACCCGCCAATGGATGACCTCTTTGGCACGAAGGGTGCCCACGTGAACAAAATCCATTAGGAATTCTTCGATGATGCAAGAGCCGACCCAGTTGCAGGAGTTGGATGCGCGAGACATTGTGGTGGCTTAAAACTGTGCAAAGTAACAATATACGGCAAGTCAAGAAATGGTAGATATCTACGGGCGGCTTACAAGCTTAAGACCTTAAGGATGAGACGCCAAGATCTGGCTGGTGAGAGCTGGAATGCCACAGCAGGTCAACATCACGAAGGGACAGAGTGAAATTCGGCTAAGTGCTGAAAACAGGTTTCGCAAGATATTGCTAAGATTTCGGATGTACAAAAGCAAAGAAAATGTTTATATTTCCCGACCTAGAGATGAACAGGTGAAAATGGAGAAAGTCCTAAACGACGAACGGAGCCGTGGTGAATCTAAGTAGCGTCAATATCTGCCTCCTACCTAGCGGCGCCATGAGGACAGGATACGGTCAAAGATTCACGGGTTAAATATGGCCGACATTGGTAGGGACCATGTTCCAAGCAGTGGTGGCGAAGCTCCATGAAAACCCTACCGGAACAGCTACAGATCAAAGGGGAGGAGGACTCACTGGCGACAGCGCGATGAAACACGGAAGGAGCTCTGGATCACGTCAGGTTGATGCAGCGGCCTTGTTGATGGCGAGGAGGACACGGCGTCGGAGCAGGAGGCGCTGGAAACGAAAGCGTAGGAAGGAAGGAGAGGAAAGAGCAAGCGGGAGAAGGCAAATGCCGACCCTGGCGGTCCTATTTAATAGGGAAAGGGCGGAAACAGGAATGAAAATCCAGGCATCGGATATCATTTGACCGAGGCGGATGCCTCAATTCATGGGATATTCATTAATGAGAAAAGATTCTGTGCGTGCATTAGAGGATCTTTTTTGCAGATTTGACATGACGTCACGGCGGGTCATTTCGAGGCGACTCGCCGAGGAGTAAGAAGAAAGGCTGAAGTGAGCAAGTTCAAATCAACCTGGGGCCTAATGTTGGGGATATTACCCCACGGTGAGACCCGCCCTGAAGGCTCCGGGTCATATCAAGCGTCTCATGCGTCATCCCAAGAGTGAGCCATGAAGACTTAAGGCCCAAGACGCTTGGCGGCTTGATAGGATGGGCTGGAAGGTGACCCGGATGGAGAAGACCCGGGCGTGTAAGCCACCCGGGGACAACTTGGTTAGGAAAGGCAAGAGAAGATAGAGGTTGACTCGGATGTGTAATGAGAGTCGGTTACAACTTGTATGACCCATGGTCTTGACCTCCTATATAAAGGCAAGACCCGAGGCGACTTAGAGATTAGGTGATCGAGAACTAGGCCAAGCAATAACTCCCTTGTAATCGATACATCAAGCAATACAAGCACAAGCATGACGTAGGCTATTACCTCGACTTGAGGGGCCGAACCTGGGTAAACTCATGTCCTTTGTCCCAACCAACCCCTTTGAGTCCATCACGTTAGCAATGGCCTCGAACCCAAGTCTGTTCACCTGGACATATGCCGTGATAAAACCACGACACCCGGTATGCAATGCATTGCGATATAAGATCGGTCGCGATGACCCTGTTGATAATGTTCAGGGCGAGCGCCCCGGGAAGAGGATTCCTGCCAAGGAAATGTGATATGCTCCTATAATACCACGGTTGAAATGTTTGTTCCAAAAGAAAGAGCATGCCAAGTCGTTGCGATGGCACAAAGAAGACCGCAAGAAAGACGGGAAGTTGAGAGTACCCGCTGATGGGTCGCAGTGGAGAAAAATCGAGAGAGAGTGGTCGGACTTTGCAGATGACCGAAGGAACATATGGTTTGGTTTAAGTGCATATGGCATTAATCCATTCGGGGAGTAGAGCAGCAAGCATAGCACATGGTCTGTGACTCTATGTATTTATAAGCTTCCTCCTTGGTTGTGCATGAAGCGGAAGTTCATTATGATGCCAGTGCTCATCCAAGGTCCTAAGCAACCCGACAACGACATTGATGTGTACCTAAGGCCATTAGTTGATGAACTTTTACAGTTGTGGAATAAAAAAGGTGTACGTGTGCGGGATGAGCACAAACAGCAGGAATTAGACCTGTGAGCATTGCTCATTGTAACCATCATTGATTGGCCTGCTCTTCATAACCTTTCAGGACAGACAAACAAGGGATACCATGCATGAACGCACTGTTTAGATGATACCCAAAGTATATATTTGGACAAATGCAAGAAGAATGTGTACCTGGGACATCGTCGATTTCTTCTGGCCAAGCATGCCTTAATAAAGAAAGGCAAGCATTTGAAAGGCGAGGCAGATCACCGGAAGAAACCCGTCCTCCATACTGGTGATGACATACTTGATATGGTCAAGGATTTACAAGTAACATTTGGAAAGGGTCCCGACGGACAATCTGTTCCGACTGACGCTGAGGGATGCGCACCCATGTGGAAGAAGAAATCTATATTTGGGAGCTAGAATATTGGAAAGTCCTAGAGGTCCGCTCTATAATCGATGTGATGCACGTGCCAAAGAATCTTTGCGTGAACCTGCTAGGATTCCTGGGCGTGTATGGGATGACAAAAGATACACCGGAGGCACGGGAGGACCAGCAACGTGTGCACGAAAACGACGACATGCATGAGCAGTATAAAGGTCCTGCCAACTATGCTCTTACCAAAGCAGAGAAGGAAATCTTATTTGAATGCATGCTCAGTATAAAGGTCCCATCTGGCTTCTCGTCGAATATAAAGGGAATAATAAATATGGCAGAGAAAAAAATTCCAGAACCTAAAGTCTCATGACTGCCACGTGATCATGACGCAATTGCTTCCGGTTGCGTTGAGGGGGTTTCTACCAGAAAATGTTCGATTAGCCATTGTGAAGATATGTTCATTTCTCAATGCAATTTCTCAGAAGGTAACCGATCCGGAAATACTACCAAGCTTACACAATGATCTGGTCCAATGTCTTGTCAGTTTCGAGTTGGTGTTCCCACCATACTTCTTTAATATTATGACGCACGTCCTAGTTTACCTAGTCAAAGACATTGCCATTCTGGGTCCTGTATTTCTACACAATATATTCCCCTTTGAGAGGTTTATGGGAGTCTTAAAGAAATATGTTCACAACCGTGCTAGCCCAGAAGGAAGCATTTCCAAGGGCCATGAAACATAGGATATTATTGAGTTTTGTATTGACTTTATTCTTGACATTAAGCCGATTGGTGTTCCTCAATCGCGACATGAGGGGAGACTGCATGGAAAAGGCACGCTTGGACCAAAATCAATAATATGTAAGGACGGGCATTCTTGGGCGCAAGCACACTACACAGTTCTACAAAATTCTACCTTGGCACCCATATATCGAGGAACACATGGATATTATATGCTCGAAGAACCCGGAGAAGTCTGAACCCTGGATTCAATGTACACACATTAAGGCTTTCGGCGGTTGGTTGCAAACACATCTCATGAATGACGATAATGTTGAAGATGATTTGTACTTGTTGGCCAAGAGACCATCTTCGACTATATTTTCCAAGGGTACGAGATAAATGGTAATACATTTTACACGATCTTCCAAGATAAAAAGAGCACCAACCAAAATAGTGGTGTTCGCTTTGACGATGCGGCAAACACCAAGGAAAAATGACACATATAATGGTTACATAGAGGAGATATGGGAACTTGACTATGGAGGTGATTTGAAGGTCCCTTTGTTCTGGTGCAAATGGACCAATATGACTGGAGGAGGGGTAATAGTAGACCTGCAGTACGGAATGACAACAGTGGATCTCAACAATCTTGGGCACGCAAACGAACCATGCGTTCTAGCCAATGATGTGACGCAAGTTTTCTATGTGAAGGACATGTCTACCAAACCGAGAAAAAGGAAAGATAAGAAAGCAGATACATCATACGATGAGCCAAAGTGCCACATAGTTCTTTCTGGGAAAAGAAACATCGTGGGAGTGGAGGACAAGAATGACATGTCAAGAGATTATGAAAAGTTTGATGAAATTCCTCCCTTCGCAGTGAAGACTGACCTAATCATCATGTTAAATGATGAAGCTTGTCCATGGTTACAGCGTAAAAATCTAGGGACACACGCGAAGAAATTTTTTTATACCCCAAGATCCCACTCTGAGATGTGGCTGGCTGCACCGTCATCACTTTTTTCTCTAGTGAGTAGCCGGGATGGTTTAGTTTGTACACGAAGTGCATCCAGTCTTTGTTGTAACCCTCTGAACTTTTTACCATTTTCTATGTGGGTGAAATTATGGTACCATGCCAAGTTTCAACCTTTTTAGAGTTCATTTGTGGTGCTTTTTAATTTCAGGGTCATTTAGCTCAAAACAAATCATTAAATGCACGAAAAATAGCAAATGAAGTTAGATAGGGTAGAAATTTTAGTATGTAGCTTCTAATGGTTCATATTGAATGCACAAAAATTATGGAATTGAAATAAGTTAAAAAAAATTGAAATCCTTTTGTAACAGACGAGTTTTCGTCCGACATCCCGATACTTCGAAGGAGATTGTCCATTTTGTACAGGAAGTGCATCCAATTTTTCCCGTAATGCTCTCAACTTTTTAGCACATGCTATGTGGGTGAAATGAAGATACCATGCCAAGTTTCAACCTTTTCAGAACTCAGTTGGGTGATTTTGATTAAAACAAATGAACGTATAAAACTAAAAGAGTTAAACATAATCTGATTTTGATTAAAACACCTATTTAAATTATCCTAAAAATTCCCAACTTTAACGTAATGATAAAACATAGTAATATTAAACAACAGGAAAAATAATCACTCAAATATCTATTTTTAAACTAAAGTTATTCACAAATTACAATTTCACACAAATTTCAAATGAATTCAAATTTAAACAATTCCAATTTGAAAACTACTGGCACTAACAGAAAATTTGTAATTGTCTTGACCTAAAGCAAAAAGATACATTAAAAAACTATAAATATTCTAACAGTTATTCCAAATATAAAAACAAAAATTAGAAAAACAAAAAAAATGAGAAAATACAACTATAGTCCCGGTTGGTCGGTTGGTGCTACCAACCAGGACTAAAGGTCCCTTCCCGCACGGAATTTGGGCGGCCGAAAAAGACCTTACCGCCCAGAATCCGGGAGGACCTTTAGTCTTGGTTTGGGATACCAAACGGGACTAAAGGTCTTTAGTCCCGGTTCGTGCTACGACCCGGGACTAAAGAGTCCCTTTATATATCCAGGATATTGCCGTTTCTTACCCAACCTCTCCCATTTTGCCCGCAACCGCCCCTGCCCTGACACCGCTTTTGCCCCGACGCTGATAGGCTGCCCATGCTCACCGTGCACGTCTTCTCCCTCGACCTCACCGTCACGTTGCCTCCCGCCGGAGATTGCCGTCCCTGACCCACTCGCTCCGGCCGACCTCACCGTCGCCTCGACCTCGCCGTCGTCTCGACCTCACCATCGCCTCAACCTCACCGCTGAGCATGCAGTGACCCACCCTCCTCCCTCTCCCCCCTCTCCTCCTGAAGCCCCCCTCACCGTCCGCCATTGCCACCATGCATGGCCGCCCCTCCCCGTCCGCCATTGCTACCGACCATGCATGGACGCCCCTCCCCATCCACCATTACCGCTGGCCATGCATGGCCACCCTCCCCGTCCGCCATTGCCGCCATGCATGGCCGCCCCTTCCCGAGCTCATCCCAGCCCCACCTAGAGCCATCACTGGAGATGCCCGAGAGCCACCGCCCCATCCATCTCCGGCGTAGGAGCCCTGCCGCCTGGCCCGTCCATCTCCGACGGTGCTGCAAACACACACACACATTGTTTAAAAATGTGAAAAATTTTGTGGTTGGTATGCAACATTTTTCATTAGACAACATGTTAAGAAAATTGTAGTACGTAGATGGATAAGTAGATTAATATTGTTAGATGATTTTGTTTATGATGCCTTTTATGTTTTAGTTGTTTTATGTTTTTAGTTAATTAGGAGTCCTAGGAACAATTAGTATCTGTATGTTAGATTAGAGAAATATTCCTGGGTTTTGGAAAAATTAGTGATTAAACGATAAGAAAATGTTCTCATAGGAATTTGTGTCAACATCGATGATGCCCGACCCTCATCCTCGTCGTCGAGTGGTCCGCGAGACCCTGCTTGATAGGCGCCATGTCCGGGACTGGGCTCCGCCGGGCTAGCACTGGGAGGTGCTACCTTCCGGTGCTCGGAGCTTGGTGAGGAATCCAGGTCTCGTCGTCAACTCGGAGCTTCTTTGGTGGCGATCACGTGGGCCAATTTCGGTGCAGAGGGAGCGGGCCCCTGTAGAGGTGGTACGTTGTCGTGTCAGGGAGGAGGACGAGCACGTCCGTCGCTACATGGCGGTGTTGGACGCCAGGTTCAACAATACCCGACAGATTCTTCAGGGATCTCACCCGAGTTATGATCCCGTGATGGTTCCTTATTTTTGGGTGTCCACCACCCACAACTCAGGAACCACTAGTAACTTAGATTATTCGATAGTATTAGATCTGTATTAGTGACCTTATATGATAATATTCGAGATGTATTAGTTAATATTTGATGATGCATTAATAACTGGATTATTCGAGATGATGTATTAGTGATATTATATTCGAGTTCATTATAAATGTATTAGTGATATTTTATCGGTATAATGCGTGTGTGACTTTTGGTCTGTCGTTGCTCCTTGTGTGACTTTCATGTGTGTTCTTGATGGAGGAATCCCGACTGTTGTCGTGGGGGCCGCTTCCTCTTCTTGTGTTCTTTGCGATATATTCGTTGATATAATGTGCAAGAAGAGAAGAGGGGGGGGGGCGTCCATCACCGACGGTTAAACTATTACTGTGAGAGAGTGCCCACCAACATATATACACCACCATATCAGTGTGTGAGAGTGCGTACCAACACACCATGAGATATGAGAGTTATTTAAGGAAAGCCTCGACGGACCGAAATTCACACACGCATTAGGATCCAAGCGTTTCGTAATTCTTGAATCATGAACACAGGAAATGTCATCGTCTTACGATAGGATCCAAGCGTGTGAATTTTGCGGTGAAGATAAGGGTCTTTGCAACCAGCGTAGGCTGTGAGACGGCAGGTTCTTCACCATGAAGCTTTACGAGCACTTTGATATTTCCACGGTACGCAACGATGACAAATGTTTTTTTGTAATTAAGCATGGCTTCTGTTTCCTTGAATGCGTAATTTCTATTTTATACAATTCAACTAGTTCATCCCCTATCATGCAAGACGATATTTCTTGGAGAGGCTCGGTTTCGAAGAGCATGAGAGTTTCGAGACGAGGACAGCCAACCTGTGGACTAAACTAAACATGGTCACACATTTCTTGTGAAAGTAATGAACACACCTAATAACACAAAATTAGGGTGCTCAAATTGGGAAGATCTTTGCAAGGCATATGGATTTCAGGAGGATATGGAAATAACATTCAATCTTCGTCCCGAAGATCATATTGAAGGAAACATCGACATTGGGTGGATATTGACATGCTTCCTGTTTTACCTTCATGTGAGTTTGTCAACCATGCATATTTGTCAAGTAATTTGCATTATATATTTAAAAATATTTGGTGTTCATTCGTACTAAATTGTTAATTTATAATTTGTAGCTTATTTCGTTTCCTCGGGTGAAACACAGAACATAATCGACACGACACACTACACTTATGGATAACATCTAACTTGGGAAGAGAAGGATCATCTTATCAACTTTGTTATTGGTGTCCTAGCTGGTAGGGTGATCTTCCCGTATAATTTGGGAATTGGCCCAAATTATACATTGTACAGGACACTAGTGCACAGGTTGAGGGCGGATGACATTTGCCAAAATATCTTGGTAAGATTTGCTAATTAAGTACACTAGTATTGTTGCGTAAATGGTATTGATTACATTGATAACTAGGCTACTATTATGTTCCTCAATAGAAACTGCCATATGAAGTTGTGCCACCGTTGATGCAACCCGAAGGTAATATGACAATTAAACGCCCCTTCCACCCCGAGTTCTCTTTTGCATACTCGACTGAGCGCAAACCAGCAAGACAACTCCAAATAAAGAAGGATCACAAGCCACAAGTTGGAGACCGTTGGATCTCTTTGCTTGATCATGGAGACATAGGTGTTATTCTTTTTATGTCATTTTACCTAGGAGGGAGGACTAGGTCCTATGAGGGAGGACTATGTCATTTTTTTGTTTTATGAGACTTTAACTTTGTATGATTAAGATGATGATGATGATGATGAATTGTTAGATGAGCAAGATGATGATGAGTTATATGACATATATTTTATTAAAGTGGATGGATGCAAGTGATCATGTTCAATTAGAGAAAGAAATTAAATGGAATACACAAAATGAAAAGAAAAAAAATAAACAATGAAACCTTTAGTCCCGGTTGGTGTTATCATCCGGGACCAAAGGTCCCCATGCCCTGGCGCGCTCTGCCACCCACGTGGAAGGGTTTAGTTCTGGTTCGTAGCCAACTGGGACTAAAGCCTTAGACCCTTTAGTCTCTATATTTTAGTCCCGGTTGGGATACCGGGACTGAAGGCCCTTCCCAACAAGGACTAATGGCCTATTTTCTACTAGTGACTGTTGCACATCCACTGGTGGAATCATGGATGTCAGCAGCACCTACGGGCATATGCATGTACGACTGTACGTTGTTGCTGGCTGCCCAACCATGTCTCCACATACTACAAGTGCAGAGCTATTGACAAGGCATACCACTGCCAGGCTCTAAAGCTCGGGCTCGGTGCCAGCATGTACGTATCTGACATCCTCATCGACATGTACATGAAGTGTGAGAGACTAAAGGTTTTTGGGAAGGCATTCGACGGGGCGACGGGAAACAACATCATCACTTGGATGGCGTCATGCTCCTCTTGGTCCAGCATCGACAAGGAGATCTTTGACTTGATGGCAGTTGAGGACCGCCACTAGTAGAAAACATACCTTTTGTCCGCATCATTAGTCCCAGTTGGATTTTGAACCGGCACTAATGTGCCCATTAGTCCCGGTTCGTGACGGGCATCATTAGTGTCGGTTCGTTACGGACCTTTAGTCCCAGTTCGTGCCACGAACCGGCCCTAAAGGTGTGGTGGCAGGCTGGCATCAGCCAGGGGCCCCACGGAAACCTTTAGTCCCGGTTGGTGTCTCCAACCGCGACTATAGGCTAACCTTTAGTCGCGGTTGGAGCCACCAACCGGGAATAAAGGTCCCCTATACGAAACCCTTCGGCCATCCCGAGCACAATCCTCTCTGTTCTTCCCCTTTCCTCTCCTCTCTGTTCTTCCTCTCTTCCTCGAGCTCATCTTCCGTTTTTGCCAAAATTTGTCAAGATTCGGAGGCACCCCATCCATCCAAGTGTTCACAAAGGTTAGCAACTTTGTCCTTTCATCTCGCATTGCTAGATTAGCTCTTGCAATGCTCTATAAATAGTAATTTGTGGGTTTTCGTTTGTATGCGGTGGTTTATTTGATTTATGCAATTTGAGCTCAAATTAACTTCTTACTTTGCATTTGTAGGTGTGGTTTATTTAGTGCCTTCACGTCCCATCCTAACCACCGCTGATCGCCTGCACCGCCCCGTCACCGGCACCACCTTGGTGAGCCTCTTGTTCTTATCCTTTTTATAAAAAAACATGTTTGTAAGATTTAGTTAGTTACTTGTATAGTTTTCTTACCTATATGGTTGTTTGGTATACATAGTGACATGGTTTTGAAATCCGTCCCCGTCGGCTCTCATCCGATTTATGATTCAGATGTGGTATATACTCTCTTTTATAACTCTTTGTTGCATTTCGTGTTTATGACAATTATGCCCATCAATTTGACATAGATATTTATATCTAGGAGCTATGTGAACCGGAGATTCCAACCAACATAGATATTCTTGTCAAGAAGTGAAATTTAGTTAAAAAAGAAAAAGAGTATTTGAAAGAAATATTGAAAAGAGTTGAAGAAGAGAAGGTGAAACTAGAGTTGTATGTTGTCGATGTCGTCGATGATCACAAGCTCAAGATGGGTGCAATGCGCTTGAAGATTAGAAAATTTAAAAGATATGCCATTGATAGTGAGGCTTGGTATCACTATGATGTTCGATCAATTGTTACCTGAGTTGCGATGTTGATCGCATTTGTTGTTGCATTTAAATGCTTTAGCTAGAGAGTTTGTATGTTGTTTTATGAGAACAAGTGTGTATGAACTTTATGTACGAACTTGTATTAATTTCGTCTTTTCAGTGTTGTGTAATGAAGATGAGCCGGCAATGGATGTATGACGACCGATGCTCTCCCTAGTTCATTAATGGCATGCATACTTTTCTGGTTGCGGCTGAGGCAAATAAGTGGCCGGATGGTTTTATGTATTGTCCATGTGCTGGCTATAAGAATGATCGAAATTACTCTAACTCAAGAACCATTCACGTCCACCTGTTTGAGTCTGGTTTCATGTCCAGCTATAACTGTTGGACCAAGCATAGAGAAAGAGGGGTCCTAATTGAAGAGAATGAAGAAGAAGAGGATGATGACAGCTATCTTGGCCATGGGTTCCATGAATACGATGGTACAACAATGGGGGAAGAAGCTGAGCCGGCAATGCGGGAAGGAGCTGAAGAAGAGGCATCAGATGAGCCTGCTGATGATCTTCGTCGGGCCATTGCCTATGCAAAGAGAAACCGCGCAAGTGAAAGGAGAAGCTGAAGTTGCAGCGCAAGGATCACAAAAAAGGGTTATACCCAAATTGCGAAGATGACAAGAAAAAGCTGGGTACCACACTCGAATTGCTACAATGGAAGGTAGAGAATGGTGTATCTGACAAGGCATTTCAAAAGTTGTTGATAATGTTAAAGAAGAAGCTACCAAAGGACAACGAATTGCCAGAAAGTACGTACGAAGCAAAGAAGGTTGTCTGCCCTCTAGGATTAGAGGTGGAGAAGATACATGCATTCCCTAATGACTGCTTCCTCTACCACCGTGAGTATGAGGATTTGAAGGCATGCCCAGTATGTTGTGCATTGCGCTATAAGATCGGCCATGATGACCCTGGTGATGTTGAGGGCAAGCACCACAGGAAGAAGTTTCCTGCCAAGGTGATGTGGTATGCTCCTATAATACCATGGTTGAATCATTTGTTCCAAAACAAAGATCATGCCAAGTTGATGCGATGGCACAACGAAGATCATAAGAAAGACGGGAAGTTGAGAGTGCCCGCTGACGGATCGCAGTGGAGAAAAATCGAGAGAAAGTGGAAGGACTTTGCAAAGGACGCAAGGAACGCATGGTTTGGTTTAAGTGCAGATGGCATTAATCCTTTTGGGGAGTAGAACAACAATCATAGCACATGGCCCGTGACTCTATGTATCTGTAACCTTCCTCCTTGGTTGTGCATGAAGTGGAAGTTCATTATGATGCCAGTGCTCATCCAAGGCCCCAAGCAACCCGACAACGACATTCATATGTACCTAAGGCCATTCTATGAAGAGCTTTTATAGCTATGGAATGGAAAAGGTGTACGTGCATGGGATGCAAAAGATCAGGAGGAATTTGACCTACATGCGTTGCTGTTTGTAACCATCAATGATTGGCCTGCTCTTAGTAACCTTTCAGGACAGACAAACAAGGGATACCATGCATGCATGCACAGTTTCGATGATACCAACAGTATCTATTTGGATAAATGTAAGAAGAAGTGTATCTGGGGCATTGTCATTTTCTTCAGAGCAGGCATCCTGTAAAAAATAAAGGAAAGCATTTCAAAGGTGAGGTAGATCACCGGAAGAAGCCTCGCCACCGTATGGGTGATGATATACTTGATATGGTCAAGGATTTAAAAGTAATCTTTGGCAAGGGTCCTGGCGCACAGTCTGCTTTGAATGATGCTGAGAAACGCGCACCCATGTGGAAGAAGAAATATATATTTTGGGACCTACCATATTGGAAAGACCTCGAGGTCCGCTCTACAATCAATGTGATGCATGTGAAGAAGAATCTTTGCGTAAACCGCTAGGATTCTTGAGCGTGTATGGGAAGACAAAAGATACGCCGGAGGCATGGGAGGACCAGCAACGTATGCACGGAGAAGATGATATGGATCCAAAGCAGTTTTAGGGTCATGCCAACTACGCTCTTACCAAAGAAGAGAAGGAAATCTTCTTCGAATGCCTGCTCAGTATGAAGGTCTTGTCTGCCTTGTCATCAAATATAAAGGGAATAATAAATATGGGAGAGAAAAAGTTCTAGAACCTAAAGTCTCATGTCTGCCACGTGATTAGGACGCAACTCCTTCCGGTTGCATTGAGGGGGCTTCTACCGGAAAACGTTCGATTAGCCATTGTGAAGCTATGTGCATTCCTGAATGCAATCTCTTAGAAGGTAATCGATCCAGAAATCCTACCAAGGTTAGAGAATTATTTGGTGCAATGTCTTGTCAGTTTTGAGTTGGTGTTGCCACCATCCTTCTTCAATATCATGACACACGTCCTAGTTCACCTAGTTGAGGGGATTGCCATTCTGGGTCCTGTATTTCTACACAATATGTTCCCCTTTGAGAGGTTCATGGGAGTCTTAAAAAATATGTTCATAATAGTGCTAGGACAGAAGGAAGCATCTCCAAGGGCCATAAAACAGAGGAGGTCATTGAGTTTTGTGTTGACTTTATTCCTGACATTAAGCCGATTGGTGCTCCTGAATCACGGCATGAGGGCAGACTGGGTGGAAAAGGCACGCTAGGAAAGAATTCACTAATATGCCGGGACGGGCATTCTTTGGCGCAAGAACACTACACAATTGTACAAAGTTCCGCCTTGGTGGCTCCGTATATCGAGCAACACAAGAATATTCTATGCTCCAAACACCCGAAGAAGTCTGACGACTGGATTACACATGAACAAACGGTGACTTTCGCCGATTAGTTGTAGACACGTCTCATGCATGACAACACTATTGAAGATGACGTGTACTTGTTGTCCAAGTTACCATCGTCGAATATTGACTTTCAAAGGGTACGAGATAAATGGGAATACATTTTACACGATCTCCCAAGATAAAAAGAGCGCTAACCAAAACAGTGGTGTTCGCTTTGATGCAACAAACAACAATGGGCCAAAGGACACATATTATGGTTACATAGAGGAGATATGGGAACTTGACTATGGATTTGGTTTGAAGGTCCCTTTGTTTAGGTGCAAATGGGTCAATCTGACAGGAGGAGGGGTAAAGGAAGACCCATAGTACAGAATGACAACAGTGGATCTCAACAATCTTGGGTACGCAGATGAACCATTCATCCTAGCCAATGATGTGGCGCAGGTTTTCTATGTGAAGGACATGTCTACCAAGACGAGAAAAAGAAAAGATATGGAGGCGAGTACATCATGCGATGAGCCAAAGCGCCACATAGTTCTTTCAGGGAAAAGAGACATCGTGGGAGTGGAGGACAAGACAGACATGTTAGAAGATTACGAAAAGTTTCAAGAAATTGCTCCCTTCACAGTGAATGTTGACCCGAGCATCAAGTTAAACAATGAAGATTGTCCATGGTTATGACACAAAGGGACACACGCGAAGAAAAAGTTTTACACCCAAAGATCCCACTCTGGGTTGTGACCGGCTTCTCTAGTTAGTTTCCGGACTTATATATCTGGAAAGTACCACTTAGGAAAAACCGAAGGGAATCTTTGTAATAGTAGTGTACTTACGTGTTTTGTGCGTTCAGTATGCACCATTCGAAGGCAGACCATCAATTTTCATGCATTTACTGATTTTTTTTGTGCTAAATGACCCTGAAATTGATAAGCACTACAAATGAACTCTGAAAAGGTTGAAAGTTGACATGGTATCATCATTTCACCCACATAGCATGTGCTAAAAAGTTGAGAGGGTTACGACAAAAACTGGATGCACTTCGTGCACAAAATGGACAATCTCTTTTGAAGTATTAGGGTTTCAGACGAAAACTCGTGTGTTACAAAGGCATTTCATTTTTTAAACTTATTTCAACTCCAGACTTTTTGTGCGTTCAGTATGCACCATTCAAATCCACATCTTCAATTTTTAACCCTTTCTGACTTCATTTGCTATTTTTCATGCATTTACTGATTTTTTGAGCTAAATGACCCTGAAATTGATAAGCACTTCAAATGAACTCTGAAAAGATTGAAAGTTGGCATGGTATCATCATTTAACCCACATAGCATGTGCTAAAAAGTTGCGAGGCTTATGACAAAAAGTGGACGCACTTCGTGTACAAAATGGGCAATCTCTTTCGAAGTGTTAGGGTTTCAAACGAAAACTCGTGTGTTACAAAGGCATTTCATTTTTTAACTTATTTCAACTCCAGACTTTTTGTGCTTTCAGTATGCACCACTCAAAGCCACGTCATCAATTTTCAACCCTTTCTGACTTCATTTGCTATTTTTTCATGCATTTACTGATTTTTTTTGAGCTAAATGACCCTGAAATTGATAAGCACTACAAATGAACTCTAAAAAGGTTGATAGTTGTCATGGTATCATCATTTTACCCACATAGCATGTGCTAAAAATTTGAGAGGCTTACGGCAAAAAGTCAATGCACTTCGTGTAAAAAATGGACAATCTCTTTCGAAGTATCAGAGTTTCAAACGAAAACTCGTGTGTTAGAAAGGCATTTCATTTTTTTTAAATTATTTTAACTCTACACTTTTTGTGCGTTCAGTATGCACCATTCGAAGTCACGTCATCAATTTTCAACCCTTTCTGATTTCATTTGCTATTTTTCATGCATTTACTAATTTTTTGAGCTAAATGACCCTGAAATTGATAAGCACTACAAATGAACTCTGAAAAGGTTCAAAGTTGGTATGGTATCATAATTTCACCCACATAGCATGTGCTAAAAAATTGAGAGGGTTACGGTAAAAACTAGATGCACTTCGTATACAAAATGGGCAATCTCTTTCGAAGTATTAAGGGTTCACACAAAAATTCGTGTGTTACAAAGGCATTACATTTTTTAAATAACCTAGGTATTACCAAATTGAATATAATGATAAAACACAGTAAAATTAAACATAAGAAAAAATAATCACTGAAAAATCTATTTTTAAAGTAAAGTTATTCACAAACTAGTGATTCACACAAATTTCAAATAATTCAAATTTAAACTATTCAAATTTGAAAACTACTAGCACTAACAGAAAGTTTATATTTTTTTTTACCTAAAGCAAAATGATTCATAGAGAAACTCTAAATAAAGAAAAAAACATCTCAGAAATAATTAATAAATAAATAAAGCACAAAACAAAAAAATGAAAAATAAATAAATAAAAAAATCCCGCCTATTGGGCCACAATGGCCTGCATACGACTAGAAACCCAACCTGTAGTTGGGCCAGGATGTAGGCCCACAAGGCCCAGTAGGCCCACCAGGGATTCACAACAGAGGTAGGCTCAGAAGGCCTGCATTAGAGAGGAGCTCAATGTAGTGTCCGCGCCGGGGCTTATAAACAGGCCGAGGCGCCCCTTGACTAGCGAGGTGGGACTAAACATCCACCGCAGTGCGTCGGGCCAGGAACAGGTCTTTAGTCGCGATTGGTGGCTCCAACCGCGACTAAAGACCCCTTTAGTCGCGGTTGGAGCCACCAACCGCGACTAAAGGGTTTCGCTTCCCGCCGCTTCGGCTGGTGAAATTCACCTATAGTCACGGTTGGTGGCTCCAACCACGACTAAAGGGGGTCTTAGTTGTGGTTGGAGCCACCAACCGCGACTAAAGGTCCTCCTATATAAGCAGTAGTTGATTTTTTTCATTTTCCCTCTGCTTCTTCGTCTCTTCGACCACTGAACACAGTAGATCGCCGCCGCGCGCCCTCGACGCACCGCCTGCCCCGATGTCGTTGCTGCCCACGCCGTATGTTTTAGTATATATGTATAGCAATTTTGACATTTTATTGTATGTTTTAGTATATATGTATAGCAATTTTGACATTTTTATTGTATGTTTTAGTATATATATAGCAATTTTGACATTTTTAGAAGAATTTTGACATTTTTGACATTTGAGGAATTAATTAGTATAATGTATGTATAGAAATATTGAGGAATTTTGACATTCTGATACAATGTAGAAATTTAGGGTTTAGGGTTTCTACAATGTAGAAATTTTGACATTTAGGGTTTAGGAATTTGACATTTGATCCAATATATGTATAGCAATTAGTATATGTATGTATAATTTATAGAAAACATTTGAGGAATTTTGACAAAGCATAGAAAAAAGTTTGTTATCTATTTGCAAAATCAAGTTAAAAAGAATTACAAAAATCACAATCAAGCATTTTTTTTAAATTTGCATAGAATTTCTTCTTGGAGTCAACGATGCCTGGCCCCCATCCTCGTCGTCGACTCGTTCGCGACGACGTCCTGCTTCAGAGGGGTAACGTTCGGGACTGGGCCCCGCCAGGCTGGCACTGGGAGGTGCTACCTTTAGGGGCGCTCATCTTGGTGAGGAATCCGGGTCCCGTTGTCGACCTGGATCTTCTTTGGTGGCATTCGCGTGGGCCACTATTGGTGCGGTGGCAGTTGGCCCCGCCGGAGGTGGTACGCCGCCATGTCAGGGAGGAGGACAAGCACGTACGTCGGTACATGGATGCGTTGGATGTCAGGTTCTCCAATACCTGGCAGGTTCTTCAGGGATCTCACCCGAGCTATGATCTTGTCATAGTTCCTTCTCTTTGGGTGTCCACCGCCTGCCGCGCAAAACTTTAACTGGATTTGTAGTAGTGATAATATATAATTAATAATATTCGAGATGTATTAGTGATAATATTCGAGATGTATTCGAGATGTATTTGAGATGTATTCGAGATTATATTTGATAATATTCGAGACGATTTATTTGAGATTATATTCGATGATGCATATTATGTACTATGATTCACTTTTCCTTATTGATTGCATGCATTCTAATTTGAATACTAAATTGTTTTATCTTTCTTCTGGGTTAGTTAAAAAAGCTATAGACAATACTGGTAGAGAAGGAGAAGAGGATGTGTTCAACATCATACGCTCCACGAGCCCAGAGCATGAACATGAAGAGGATGACGGCTCGCAATATCTGAATAATTTCGGTGAGGGTTTTATGTTTGATGAGGATGAGAGAATAGATGAATTCAACAACGATGTTGACGAAGAAAATGTTATTCAAATAACAAAGACCGGCGAGGTATATTTTTTATATAAGCCATCCGGTGATCATTGCATGTCTTAATTGAGTTGTATATGTATTAACGAATCAATCTTTCTTCTTTTAGGCCCCCGGATCGAGCAAATCTTCTACAAGCGACAGGGTAGTTCGAGGCCCGGCCAAAAAGTTGGACCCTGGCATAAAGTCCATCATGATTCCATCAATACATCAACTGGCGAACCGCTTGAACCTAAGAAAAATGTGACCAAGTTCAAGAATCAATGTGGAGTTATCGTCAGGGACCAAATCCCGATCTCCATGCAAGAATGGAAAAACCCAGCAAAGGGAGATCGAGAAAGAGTTACTTTTGTTGATGAAAGAGCAAAAGATGTGCTTTGGACCGAGCTGATGTCACATTTCACACTACCAGATAATTTGACAGATGCAGATCTGAATAAAGTCAGAAACTATGCTCTTAAAAAGATGGTGATTGCATTCAACACCTTCAAGAAAAATGCATGGGCTATGTACGTCAAAGCAAACAAGACGACTCCAAAATTCGAGGGAGCACTAGTGAAGGCAAAAGATCACTGGGACGATTTCGTGAAGTTCAAGGAATCGAACTAGCCAAGGAACGGTCGAGAAAGAACAAGATTAATGCTGTGAAAAAGCAGTGGCACCATACTCTGGGGCCAGGTGGCTAGCAGACGGCCCTGCCTAAGTGGGATCAATCCGAACAAGAGATGATTAATGCAGGGGTCACTCGAGTTACAGTGACCTGGCCCCCAAGGTGGACATGGTTTTATGCGCATGGGGGGGAGTTGGACCCAAAGAAAGGGGCTATTATGGTGAAGGCAAGTCTTCAAGCAGTGACAAACGAAATTCTGATGAAAATAGAAGAAGCTCGAACTGGGGTGTTCACGCCCAATAGAGCGGACGATGAGCTTACGCGCGCCATCAAGAATCCTGAACACCCGAGAAGAACACGAGGGAAAGGCGTTGTTCCATGGTTTGAGGGGTTTGCAGGTTAGAACGACAACTACAGAAGCCATGTGAGAAAGAAGATGCAGGAGGAGCGGAAGAAGAAGGAGGAAGCACTCTGCCTTGTAGTCCTAGAATCAAAGCACCTGGAGTTGGAATCCAGAGTCAGGCGGCAGCAGGAGCAGATCGACTCACTCATCCAGGAAAGGGCGTCTCAGCGGCAGCATGAGAAGATCGATCCAGCATTGGATACCACTGTCCCATCTATGCCAAGAAGCAGCATGGGTTCCTCTCTGGACGATATCAATGCCGATGCACTGCTAGCTAGCTACCCTGTGGATGATATCCAAGACATGACTAACTGTGAGCTACACATGAAAGTGAAGAACTTATCCATGAAGGTGGCGGACGGCTATGCTTTACCAAACCCCCTAGAAGCAACCTTCCATTGCAACCCCATTCCAGCTGGCTATGCTCGTGTCGGGGTTGATGACGTGATGTCAGGATATCACGACCTACAACTTGACATTCTTGGAGGTGACGAGGAGAGAACACTTGGAGAGGCCATACATCGTATCATTCTATGGAAAAATGATTGCATCGTGTTTCCAAGGACACCAACTCCTCAGCCTCCATGTCCGCCGCCGCGTCAGTCGACTCCATCTCCTCCAAGTCCGGCACTGCGTCAGCCGACTCTTCCTCCAAGCTCGGCACGGCGTCAGCCAACTCCTCCTCCTCCAAGTCCGGCACCGCGTCAGCGGACTCCTCCTCCAAGTCCGGCATGGTGTCAGCGTGCTCCGTCGACTGAGCGTGCTCCGTCGACTGAGCGTGCTCCGTCGACTGAGCGTGCTCCATCGCCTAAGCAAAAATGAAAGAGAGAGGCCGCAACTACGATGACTAGTGGTACAACAGGCAAGAAATTCAAATACGGTCCAAGCCTCAAGCCTCTTCCGAAGTTGCCTTACCACCTGTCTAATGAGGAACTCGACAGCGCAGTGGATGCCAAAGTGAAGGCCCATTTTGGACCGAAACCGCCCCAGCCGCCAAAGGAGAAAGTACCTGAGCATGGCTCACAACACTTTATTGATATGGATCGACCGGCTTAGAAGGACAACAACTATGTGTGGTCTATCAAGAAGTCATATCTTGCAGGACAAAAGGAGTCGAGCTCGAGCTCGAGCCAAGGAGTTGGCAAAAAAAAGCAGGAAAGACTATCCCCCAGCTAGGAGAACAGGCAGTGCAATCGACCCCCCCCCCGCTCATTGTAGAAACACCTATGAGTACCGCCGGTCGGCCAGGAGTAACCGACGATCATATAAGGCAGGCTAAAGAGGCTGGTGTCAGTGTTGAACAACTCCTAGGCCTTGAGGAAATCCACGAGCTTAAAGAGGAGGTAGTAAAATATGAATATGCCCGTGGCAAATCTCTGGTCAAGCTTGAAGATATCAAGATTCTACCAACGAGATTGTACAATTTTCATACGTGGTACATGCAAATAACACCAAATACCAATATAGAGTCCCTCATGGTGAGAGTTGAAGGGAGGCATTACTACCATAAAAAGATTTGTGGAATCATTATTCAGAGTTGTTTCAGTTATTCAATCGAGACGCAGTCGAAAAATCTTTAGTCAGTTGCTATTGTTTGTAAGTGATTTCTTTCTATAATTTAAGTCTCTAGCTAGTTGTGCTCTCGTTCATTACCTGTAATTATCCTCACTATATTCGTTTCTGTGGTATTATGCAGAATGAAGATGTATGAAATGAAACAAGCTGGACGCTATGGTATTGGGTTCATTGACCCAAATATGATTAACCAAAAGATACAGGAAACTGCATATTCGAGAAAATACACACAGAAAGCCATGCTAGATTTTTTGAAGCATCTAAACACCCAACCAGAAATACTACTTCCTTACAACTTCGGACGATTGTTACTATATATATCTTGTACTACAAATTCTATTTTTTGCTTACTAAATGTTAATAAGTGTTGTTGATGAGTTATGCAGATACCACTAGATCTTGTTAATCATTAAAGTTCACAAGGGAAAAGTTAAAGTACTCGACTCGCTATTTAAGGATCCATCCGAATATGCAACCGTGAGGGGGCTGCTTGACAGGTAATTTTAATCATCATCGCACTATGTCAGCCTCTTTAATTACTTCATTTCCTGATATCAACTAGTTAATAACTCATTTATTCATTTTCTTTGTCGGCGGGCAGGGCTTGCGCCAAGTTCATCAAACAGGTACCTGGCGACTCCCAAGGTAATTAAGTACTACTAGCTAGCTAGCTACATCCGTGCATCTCTGTAATTCTAGTTTTAATACCATTATCATGCTTGATTAATTATTACCTGATTGAATTTTATTCTCGTAAAGTGCATAAGGCAGGAGCAAGGGACTAGTTTATGCGCATACTACGTTTCTGAAAACATTTGCATGATCACATCTGAAAGGAACAGAAACGAAAGCAATCTTTGGGTAGTTTGCCAGAACACTATCCATATTTTTTATCATGATCTAACTAATATATATACACACAACTAATATACTCATCTTTATCTTTATCTTGTAGCTGATAGAGATGCGGGGCCAACTCATACCAGAGGCTCGGGTACGAGCAATTCAAGAGGAATTAGCTGGATTTCTGGTCGACCAGATCATAGATCCCAAAGGAGAATACTATTACAAGATCAAGAACAAGAAGCAGTAATGCCTGCATATATATGTAATGATCCTCAAATTGTAAGAGAAATTATATATACTATATATATATATATACATACATATATATATAGGACAAATGTTTCGTACGACCGGGTGTAGTTACTCTCAGTTTTGTTTGATATGTTGTAGGTAGTATCTATAGTATCGGAGAGTATGTACGCGTAGTATGTAGTATATAAGAATATTTAGATACCATAGATACTATTTTTTAGATATTATGTACCATATTTTTAGCATACTCATTTTTATATACAAATATGTACATATTTTCATAATATGATAGAAACTATGGATGAACTATATTTTTTTTCATGTAGCACATTTTGGAGTATCTTATACATAGTATATGAACATATTCAAAGTGATAAATTAATATATATACTACCACATGGTAGTATATGAGACATGAGAGTAACTACACCCGGTAGTAGGAAGGATTTTCCCTATATATATATATATATATATATATGTATGTATATATGCACAACGTGTGTACAATATGTAGTAGCATAATATATGTTTGAAATGAAAATTAATAAAATGGAAAACACAAAACTAAAAGAAAAATTAAACCATAATTAATTCATAAACCCCTACAGAATTAAAAGGGAAAATAAAACAAAATTAAAAAAACTATATATTTTTAGTCCCGGTTGTTACCAATCGGAACTAAAGGTCTCCAGCCCACGGCGCCAGCGGATGTCACGTGGAGGGCCTTTGGTGTCGTGCCGTGTTGAACCGGGACTAAAGAAGGATAGGCTTTTGTCCCCACCCTTTAGTGCCGGTTCGAGAACCGATACTAAAGGCCCTTAGCAACCGACAATAGGCCGATTTTGCACTAGAGCGTGTCCAGCTCTTGCCAGAGCACTACACGAGGGGATCTGCTGGGTAGCTTTTAACTCCCTATAACACATTATCTTTTTCTCAAAAATTGAATTTAAGGGATAACAAGGGAATTATGGAGAATCAAAAGAAATGCACTTTCCATCTTAAATTTTTATCAAAAACAAATTTACCTTATATAGAGGAAGGGAGGGAGTACTAGAGATGCCCTTACCATCACTTTTAAGGCCCACGATGTAGAAAATCACACTAATTCTTAGTTCAACATTGTTAGACCTACATAGCTATCATACATAATCTAACGTAGTAGCTTAAGTGGTCCTTTTCAATTGAAGGAAGTTAGGGGAGGGGGCCATCCAGTTGAAATCAAAGGGATGGAATGATTAGTTAGGAAAGTTAAGTAAGAGTAAGTAGGATTTTTTTTACGTAAGTGTAGAATTTTTTTCCCTAGTTTACCCTGTTTTGACAACGAATCTGGCTAACTAGTAGGCACCGACTGATAAGACTGATGTGGCAAAAAACAAAACCCATGCATGCTTTGACCAACTGAGGTGGCAGACGAGACGTGGATCCAATGACTCAATATTATCTTCTTCCGATGGGGCATTTTGCCGAGCACCTTTTGGGCGGCCGGAGTCCAGCAACCGCACACACTTGTGGCCGACGAGTATGCACTGGACAGGAGCACGATCCGATGGACTACTCCGTCGGCGACGACCAAGAGGCATGCGGCCGCTTCTATAGCGTCAATCCCGCTATGGAGTACTTATTCTCGGGCTGTGAGTCAGTCTGTGCGTCCATAAGATCAAGGCATCTTTCAATGTTTCACTTTGTACAGGTGCTAAGCCTGTCATTGTAGGCAAAAAATTGAGGTTTTTTTTACATCTGTGGTCCTGGTTCCTTAGCTCTATTTATTCATTTCCGCGCTTTTAACTTTTGTTCAATTTTCCTTACTCCCTTGTCAGAAACCCTCAGAACTGGTCACAACGAACGTTGCCGTCGGGTCAAAGGCTTGACCATTAACTCTGACGAGTGGAGTCGCATTGGACTGTATCGTCCGTTGGACCTGATTTTTTTTAGACAAGCCCGTTGGACCTGACGAGTGGGGTCGCGTCGAACGGTGCCATTGTTCGCCCGTTGGGCCGTGGTTAGACTGTTGGGCCCTGCGCACGCCGCAACGACAGAAGCCTGTTATGCATGCACAACATGTCCAGCTAGTCTGCTATGCATGCACGTAGCTAGCCTACCTGCATGCGCCGCTGCCCGCCGCCACGATGCGCTGACCGGCCGCTGGTTCGTCTCATCTCCCACGCATGTCTCCTCAATGTAGAGCATTGTTTCATACTTTTCGATCCACTCGCATCTATTCAACGTGGCAATTAAAACCCGTTGGCAATTAAAGTGGCATATCGATCGACGCGACTCGTTTGAACGTAGCAAATCCAAAGCGCGGCTGGTGAGACTCCCCTTTCCTTCCCCTTTCCCTATTTAAACCACCCACCCCTCCACCTATTCTCCACACATCCATTTTGTGCCGCCCCTTCTCTTCTTCACCCAAACCTAGAGCACTCTCAAAGCGAGGTGAGGATGCAGTACAACGGCCCCACCTTCAAGCTCCCATTGACCGTGCCAGAGAGACGGTATCCGGCCGGCGTCGTCGTGGAGATGATGCTCCGCATGTGGGCGTTCTTGCGCAGGAGGGGTGCAAGGGAATTTGCCCAGTGGTTCCTCGTTGCGGGCTTCGCCCACCTCCCGGCGGGCTCACCGGTGATGTTCCGACTGGAGGAAGTGTGTCCAAACTCATACACTCGGCCGATAGGGCTCATCGTCAACTTCACCAACAGATTTGATGTGTACTACCTCTGTCGTGGGAACGAGCATGACAGTAGAAGGTAGGGGTACGAAAGGAAAGGGCAGATTCCTAGCTACGGCGAGGGTGTACACACGGATGTATGAGTTCAGGCCCCTCTCGTGGAGGTAACAGCCCTACGTCTCAGTGCTCGGGAGCTTATGTCGTGTGGAATGTTAAGATTACAGTGGTTGCGAACCCTTGTGCCAGAGGGGAGGGGCGGCTTATATAGACTTCGCTGCCCCTCATAAGTGTCCAGCATCTAAGGGTCCGATCGTGGGTTTAAAGTCTGGCGTTAGTAGTAACGTACATAATAAATGCTACTAATGACGATGGACTAACGACTGCCCGTTGGCCTCCTGATGGCGGCTCCTGGTCTTCTGGTGTCGATTGAGAATGAGGTCTACCGAGTGACAGGCGATTGTTGAGTGAAGGAAGAAGACTCCGAGTGGATTGAATGTCGAGTGACTTGGACGTCACATGGAATCCAGTCGGAAGCTTATGCTTGATCTTCAAGTACTCCAATGTAGTGTCCATAGGTAGGGTATGTAGGGCTTGCCTAGGACCCTATCCTAGGTACATATCCTCGTCATTATCCCCCAAATGGATCGGGGTTCAAGTGGTGAAATGGGGGTATCAATGCCAATCCTGAATTAAGGCATCAAATCTTCTGAGTGATATTCGGGGCTTCAACGAAACTTGCGTCGATTCAACTCTGAGTATTGATGTCAATTCAGGATCAACACGCCAAATCTTCCGAATGATATTCGGGGCTTCAACGAAACTTGCATCGATTGAACTCTTCACCATTCGCCTGGATCCATTTAGCCTTGAAAGTGTCCGAGTGAATGTTCAATGCCTATTTTGCTCCGAGTGAACTAAAAGCATCTTTGGAGGTGACAGGTCGGTCTGTCAGACCCGGATTTCGCGGGATATGAAAATTTGGGAAGCGCACGCGCGTGCGATGATGACGATGTGGTTCGCACAGTACTTTTCCCCAAACTTCCTCTCTTCCTCTGCCTCCCCTGTCTCCAGCACCTCATCTTGCTCTTCTCCGACGAGAGTTGTCGCCATGATGACGAAGGGCGTCATGGAGAAGCTGGAGCGTGCCAAGAAGGGGGCGTCGAAGAACAAGGGCGAAAATCCCTCGACGGCTCGGTTCACCATGCCGGCGGGATGGATGCAGGGGACTTTCTCCCCTCCGTACTCACTCGTGAGGACATGGAGGGCCTTGTTGCCGATGGGCTCATGGCGGACGACGCTTAGAGGCTGCCGGAGGGAGAGAGCGAGCCGGAGCTACGCGACGGGGAGCGGGTCCTCCTTCTCTCCCACATTGTAAGAGGTTTTTCCATGCCCCCACACCCATTTGTTAGGGGATTTCTAAACTTTTTCGGTGCTCAACTCCACCACTTCCCACCGAATGCGATTTCCTATCTGTGTGCCTTTATCACCTTGTGCGAGTGTTTTCTGGGCTGTTCTCCTCATTGGGGGCTGTTCAAGCACATCTTTATGGTCAAATCCTAGACTGTGAAGAAAGCCCTCCCTGCTGATGGGAAGTCTCATGTGCTTCCGTTGTGTGGGGGTTTAGGACTTCAGAAAAGAGCCCGTAGTTCTTTCCCTTCCATGACTTTTCCTGAATCTGTTAGAGGCTGGCAGTCGACCTGGTTCTACTGCAAAGACGTAGCGTCGCCCAACATGTCGACTGGCCTTCCCCCTATACAACTGACCGTCCAGCTGTTCCCAAGTCTCCGAGGGTGACCGAAGAGGAACATGTCCAAGTGGGAATCTTGGTTGAAGCTGTGATGCAACTAATTCGGGGTGGAGTGACTGGCATGGATCTGTTGGAAACATTTCTCAACCGACGTATTCAGCCGCTCCAAGCTAGAGACCACACCATGTGGCACTACGCGGGCCTTGAGGACTCGACCAGGGCGCACCCAGAAGAGGTTCTGCAAAAAACTGTAAGTAGTGGCATCGCAGCATCATTGGAGCATGCGACAACCCCTTGGGAGATAAGAGGATCCGGCCTTACTCGGCCGAAAACCCACCGAAGAATCTGGTGAGTTTTGTGGTGTCCACTGATGTACTTGTACCGTCAAGTGATATATTGACTTATGAACTGACTTCTTTACTTGAATCATGCAGGAGTGGACGCACATGCATTTGCCCGTTCCTAACGGGAACCAAGTTGAAGATGGTGTTGTGAGTGAAGGCGGTAGCATGGACGGCGACGGTTCAGAAGACTCCGAGGACGAGTATGAAAACTCGGACAAAAACGAGCCAGAAGTCGAGTCACCTCCTCACTCCGAACGCTGCTCCAAGGCTCGCCAAGATCTTGCGGCTGCTGAGGACACGGCTCCGGGCCCAAGAGAGAAGAACCCGAAGCGGAGCCGCCCTGCTACTGTCGAGTCCAGCGAACGATCAACGAAGCAACCCAAAGTGACCGTGGCCAAACCTCGCAAAGCCTTACCTCGCATGAAGATGGACATGCCTGTCGCATCCATGTGAGTGTTTACTTTTGAATTCTCACTGTCAACTGTGATTTGAAATCCTTGTTGTCTAAATGTTATTCGATCCTTCAGAGCTGCTACCTCACTGACGTCGCCTCAACATGATGGAGGGGATGCCATGGATGTAGACACTGCCGACGCAACCACTTCTCACAGAGGTAGTCCACTCTTTGGTTCTGCTTATTGAATATGATTTGTCGAATGTCAAAGTTAACTCTGTTGATTGACAGTTGCAGAAACCATCCAGCTGGAAGATGACGAAGAACACCCTGGGGGTACGGGAGGTGGAGGCGAGATCTTGAGCACCCCGCGCATACGCACTCGACGAACTTCCTCTGCGCAGATGCCTCAGCGGTCGACCGTAGAGTCTTCCCCAGGGATGAGTGACTCGACGCCGATCAGAGCTGACCCAACAGTACCTCTGGCGAGTGCCCCTCCAGCTGTTTCTACCATCGTGACATCGACTCCAATTGGACCCGCCCAGACTACCTCGACTGCTCCCATCACTATGCTACTCGCGCCAATGATGGCTTTTCCTCTGCATCACGTTCCGGAAGACCAGACCGGAGCTGCAAAGGAGGCCATGATCCAGGCGGACCAGATGATGTTGTGCACGAAGGAGGCGTATGAGTCTAACAAGTTGGCTTATGATGCCAGCACAGCGCTTCGCACGAATGTCCGAGTAAGTTCGATTGTAAGTACATTTCCGATTCAATTCTTGTCTTCCTTGACTGCACACCCAGTGGGTGTTTATTATTCCTTCATAGAATGTTTTGGAGCTCTCCACTCAAATAGATCAGGTCTTAGTCGAGTAGGTGTTGGTTCAGTGGGGGCACGCTAAGTGCACCCACTGGGTGTAGTCCCCGAGATCACTATCGAGTGCTTGACTCAGGAGGGTCTTAGAGACTATCGTATGCGGGATACGTTTTCCCTTAACCGCGCTACTCCGCAGCTAGTTTGTAGGTTTCATGGGTATCAATGATAAACCATGATAGATACTACATAAGGATAGACTGCACTTCACGAAGTGTAGGGGGTGCGTCACTCGACAGATCGAGTGACGGATGTTCCATTGATGGATATTTTCTGCTGCTCGACAGCTCGAGAATTGGCAGATCCAGTGGGGGCATGCTAAGTGCACCCACTGGGTGTAGTCCCCGATACCGCTGTCGTGTGCTTGCATCGGTAGGGGTCTTAGAGTTTGTCGTATGCAGGATACGTTTGTCTTCCACCTCACCACTCTGAGGCTGCCCTGTAGGTTTCATGGATATCATTGATCAACCATGATATGACGCTACATAAGGATAGACTGAACTTCACAGAGTGGGGAGGGGCGTGTCACTCGACGGATCGAGTGACGGTATTCCAATGATGGATGTTTTCTGCCACTCGACTGATCGAGAATTGGCAGATCCAATGGGAGCACACTAAGTGCACCCACTGGGTGTAGTCCCCGAGACCGCTGTCGAGTGCTTGCACCGGCAGGGGTCTTAGAGTTTGTTGTATGCGGGATACATTTTGCCTTTGATCACACCACTCCGAATCTACCTTGTAGGTTTCATGGATATCATTGATAAACCATCATATGACGCTACATAAGGATAGATTGCACTTCACAGAGCAGGGAGGCGCGTCAGTCGACAGGTCGAGTGACGGATAAATGTTCTGACAGGGCTGACCTTCTCGAATGTTTCAGTAACCAGTGAGGAATGCTAAGTGCACCCACTCGGTGTAGTCCCCGAGGCTACTGCTAATCGCGGACGATAAAAAGTAGTCTTAAAAACTTGAAATCAGGATTTCTGTCGTATGCGCAGTACTGGAGCACTCGACATATCGAGTGCATATTTTGTTTTTTTCTGACGAGTTACTCGACAGGTCGAGTGTTAACCGTCTCAGTGGGGGCACTTTGAGTGCACCCACTTGGTGTAGTCCCCAAGATCACCGTCGAGTGCTTGCACCGGTGGGGGTCTTAATAGAGACTGCTTTGAATTTGTTTACGGCACGCGGAGTGCCAGAGCCACTTGACATGTCGAGTGGACTTTTGCTTGAATTCTTCTTCCCCTGGACACGGGCTTCATGGACAGGCATTCGACGGTATTCCAGGGTAGTGGGGCGGGGCGACGTGCGCTGCCCAATCGACCGTTTTCAGTCTTCTGCATTTCCGTGCTGGAATTTTTTGTCGATTGAATTTCTTTCTACGCTGATTTCAGAGGGCTTGTGAACTTGGAACACAATACAAGGATCTTGAGGATGAAAGGAACCAGTTGCGCATGGACTTCGATACCTCCAATAATGCTTTGGAGCGGGTGCGCGCCGAGCTGAAATTTCTGGGAGGTAACTTTGTTTGACTTACTGCATTCTCATCTTCACTTTCCATGCTTTGAACCGAGTGCTTTCACTCGAACAGACGTATGCAATGAAAACCGCCGACTCCAAACGCGACTCAACAATGTTGTTTCTTTAGATTCCATGAAGAAGGCACTGGAGGACAAGGAGAAAGCACTCGTTGACGCCCAGTGTGTGGTGAAGGAGAAAACCGAAGCTACCGACAAGAGGCTGGATGCTGCGAAGAGGATGGAGGAAGAAAACTTGAAGATGAAGCAAGAGAGTGTGGACCTCATCAAAAATATTGAGCAATTAACCAAGAGGAGCAACGGCCTGGAGAGACATCTGGGAGAGTTCTCGTGGAAGATGTATATTCTGCTCGACGGTGAGTTTTTTTGTCAACTGAACTTTATGGAATCCTTGACGACCGCATCTCACCGGTCCTTATCCCATTCTCTCATTCTTCTTTCCTAGAATTCTGACAAGACTTTGAGAAAGAGACCGAGGAGATCGAGCCCAACCTGGATCCTACCAAGTCGCCTGTTGGGGACGCGGTGTCCATGACATGCTCAGGCTCAACTTTAGGCTTCAGGGTGTCCAAGCTTATGTCCTTAGGCTGAAAACTGCAATGGAGAGGATCGACAAGGGGCTGTGGCCTGAGGACACTCTTCAGATCGACCTCACATCTGTGATGACACGTCTGAATGACCTCCCAAGTTGAGTGCAAGCCTGGAAGAAATCTGCTGCTCGCTGCAGTGCTGACGTGGCGCTTTCCCTTGTGAGGGTCCATTGCAAGGAAGTGCGGGAAGACAAGCTAAAGGAGCTCCGAGTGGTTAACACAAAGAAGCACCAGTTTGAAGATTTCATGGAGACCTTCATTGACTCAGCCACCAGGGTCGCGGACGGCATTGACTTGGACACTTTCGTTGAGCCAGCAAGCCCGTCGGGCGCTTAAAAACTTGATCTTTGGAAGAAAACATTTATTTGCCTCGGTATGCCAAGTGGAACTGTATCCCTTAAAACTTCATTCAGGCCTTAGGCTTGAGCACATTTGCTTTTTTACGAAACATTTATCCGCGATTTAACCTTTGGATTTGATCCGTATTTGGCTTTTAATCGCATGTTCGACTGAGTTTGTTTTTAGGTTTAGGTGAAAACATGTTCGCAGCCAACCCCCCCGAGTGTGAGGATTGCTCAACACTCGGAATATTTTTGACCCTAGGCGAAGATTTATTCACAGCTACGGAGTCGAGTGGATGTGTTACAATCCACTCGGCGAGGTGTTTAACTTAGGCAAAACCATATTCGCAACTAAGCCCCGAGTGTGAGGATTGCTCAACACTCGGAGTATTTTTGACCTTAAGCGAAGACTGATTCGCGAGAAGGTCGTCGAGTGAATGGAATACAATCCACCCGACGTTTTTTTTAACTTAGGCGAAAGCATGTTCGCAGCTAAGCCCCCGAGTGTGAGGATTGCTCACCACTCGGGGTATTTTTGAACCTAAGCGAAGACGGATTCGCAAATAGGTCGTTGACTAAATGGACTGCTATCCACCTGACAGGGTTTTTAACTTAGGCGAAATCATGTTCGCAGCTAAGCCCCCGAGTGTGAGGATTGCTCACCACTCGGAGTATTTTTGAACCTAAGCGAAGACGGATTTGCAAATAGGTCGTCGAGTGAATGGACTGCTATCCACCCGATAGGGTTTTTAACTTAGGCAAAAGCATGTTCGCAGCTAAGCCCCCGAGTGTGAGGATTGCTCACCACTTGGAGTATTTTTGAACCTAAGCGAAGATGGATTCGCAAATAGGTTGTCGAGTGAATGGACTGCTATCCACCCGACAGGGTTTTCAACTTAGGCGAAAGCATGTTCGCAGCTAAACCCTTGAGTGTGAGGAGTGCTCACCACTCGGAGTATTCCCAAGAGTGAAACTGTATGATCGGAATCAACAATATATATTGCAGAAATTTGAATTGCATAGATGAAGTATTCTTATTACATCAGAAGATTCTTCTGTCTCTAAGTATAAAAATGTCGGAGGAGATCTGCATTCCAGGCTCGTGGCTTGTCTATCCGCTTCATGAGATTGTACAGATGATAAGCTCCGTTGTTCAGCACTTTAGTGGCGACGAAAGGACCTTCCCATGTAGGAGCAAGCTTGTGAGGTCGGTGTTCATTCACTCAGAGCACCAAGTCTCCCTCATGAAATGATCAACTCTTGACGTTCTTCGCATGGAAGTGCTGTAGATCCTGTTGATAGGCAGTAGTCCGGATCAAAGCCATCTCTCGTTCTTCCTCCAGGAGAACAACACCATCCTGCCTAGACTGTTCGGCTTCAGCCTCAGAATAAAGTTCCACTCGAGGAGAATTGTGAAACAAGCCACTTGGCAAGACAACTTCAGCACCGTAGACCAGGAAAAAAGGAGTTCGTCCAGTCAACCGATTTGGCATAGTTGTGAGGCCCCATAACACAAATGGCAGCTCAGTTACCCAGGCACCAGCGGCATGATCCAGGTCACGCATGAGACGAGGTTTCAGACCCTGCAAGATGAGGCCATTAGCTCGTTCGACTTGCCCATTGGTTTGCGGGTGAGCAGCATATGCATAATCCACCCGAGTGCCCTGAGATGCGCAGAAGTTTCTGAATTCTTCCGAGTCAAAATTGGTGCCATTATCCATGATAATGCTGCGAGGAACGCCGTACCGGAAAATTATCTCTCTCATGAACGTAACAGCCATATGGGAGTTCAATTTCTTGATGGGCTTGGCTTCTATCCACTTGGTAAACTTGTCGACTGCAACTAGCAAATGAGTGAAACCACCTTTTCCGGTCCGAAAGGGACCAACCATGTCGAGTCCCCAAACAGAAAATGGCCAGGTGAGGGGAATTGTCTTCAGAGCAGAGGTCGGCTTTTGTGACAAGCTAGCATAGAACTGGCATCCATCACAGTGATCGACAATGTCTTTAGCCATCTCATTAGCCCGGGGCCAGAAGAAAGCAGCTCTGTACGCTTTGGCGACAATCATCCGTGAGGACGCATGATGGCCACAAGTTCCCGAGTGGATCTCATCCAGAATCATTCGACCTTCTTCGGGGGAAATGTAGCGCTATGTAACGCCAGTCGCACTCTCTCTAAATAGTTGATCTCAGATCACAGTAAAAGCCTTGGACCTGCGCACAATCTGTCGAGCCTCTATTTCATCTTCAGGGAGCTCTTGTCTGAGGATATAGGCAATGTAAGGCACTGTCCAATTGGGAGTGACAATAAGAATCTCCATGACCAGATCGATCACTGTAGGGACATCAACTTCTGTCGGGTCAGTGGAACTCAAAGCTTGTGGGGGCTCTTCAGTGAAAGGATCTTCTTGGACCGAAGGAGTGTGCAAGTGATCTAAGAACACATCACTGGGGACGGGCCGTCGAGTGGACCCAATCTTGGATAGCTCGTCGGTCGCCTGATTTTTCAGTCGGGGAACATGATGAAGTTCCAGGCCTTTGAATTTCTTCTCCAACTTTCTGACTGCATTGCAGTACCCAATCATAGCGGGGTTTCAAACATCCCACTCTTTCATCACTTGATTCACCACCAGATCTGAGTCGCCATAAACCATCAGGCGCTTGACGCCGAGTGAGTTAGCCATGCGCAACCCATATAAAAGTGCTTCATATTCTGCCTCATTGTTGGAGGAATCAAAGTGAATTTGCAAGACATAGCTGAGTTTGTCGCGCCTGGGAGATATCAAGACAACACCAGCACCAGACCCATTCAACATTTTAGAGCCATCAAAGAACATGGTCCAATGCGTCGAGTGAACTTGGATTGGTTGTTGATGTTCAATCCACTCGGCCATGAAATTTGCCAATGCCTGGGACTTGATTGCTTTTTTGGCTTTGAATCTGATGTCAAAGTGTCCAAGCTCGATTGCCCAGTTAGCCACTCGACCTGATGCGTCTCGATTATTGAAAATCTCGGACAAAGGAGCATCACTGATGACTGAAATCGAGTGGTCTTGGAAATAATGCGCCACCTTCTTCGCTGATAGGTAAATACCATAAACCAGCTTCTGATAGTGTGGATATCTTTGCTTTGCGGGGGACAAAACTTCCGAGACATAATAGACTAGCCGCTGGACTTTATAAGCTTTACCCTCCTCTTCCCGCTCGATAGTTAGCACTGTACTGACGACCTGATTTGTGCCCACGGTGTACAGGAGCAAGGGCTCTTTGCTACAAGGAGCGGCAAGCACCGGCTGGGTGGAGAGCAGGGCTTTGAGCTTAACAAATTCTGCTTCGGCTTCGGGAGTCCACTCGAACGTGTCGGACTTCTTCATCAATTGATACAAAGGCAGAGCCTTCTCACCAAGACGAGAAATGAATCGACTCAATGCTGCCAAGCAACCTGTGAGCTTCTGAACATCGTACACTCGCACGGGAGTCTTCATTCGGGTAATGGCGCTGATTTTCTCAGGGTTGACATCGGTCCCCCATTCGGAAATGAGAAAACCGAGTAATTTGCCGCCAGGGACGCCAAAAGTACACTTGGCCGGATTCAGCTTTATGTCGAATCTCCTTAGATTGGCGAATGTTTCGACCAAGTCGGCCAGCAGGTCAGAACCTTTGTGGGACTTGACCACTATATCATCCATGTACGCCTCGACATTCCGAGGGACCTGGTCGAGTAACCATTTCTGAATCATGCGCATAAAAGTTGCGCCGGCATTTTTAAGACCGAATGGCATAGTGATGTAGCAAAAACACCCGAATGGGATGATGAAAGCTGACTTTATTTCGTCCGGTCCATACAGACGGATCTGATGGTTCCCAGAGTAAGCATCTAGAAACGATAAACGCTCACACCCCGCAGTCGAGTCACCAATTTGATCTATGCGGGGGAGAGGAAAATGATCCTTCGGGCATACCCGATTGATATGTTTGAAGTCAATGCACATACGCAACGACTTATCTTTCTTTGGCACCATCACAACATTCGAGAGCCACTCGAAGTGGTAAATCTCCCGAATGAACTTGGATTGCAAGAGACGGGCCACTTCTTTGCTGATTGTCTTGCGCTTCTCCGCTGCTGAACAACGCAAATGCTCCCTGGAGGATTTGGCTTTTGGATCCACTCTTAGACGGTGCTCAACCAGCTCCCTGGGAACCCCCGACATGTCAGCAGGCTTCCATGCAAAGATATCCCAGTTCTCACGGAGGAATTGGATGAGCTCGGCTTCCTATTTGTTGTCGAGTGTTGATGGTATATTCGTCGGGGCAGCAGTGGGATCCGTTGGCTGGATGTGCACCTTCTTCACTGCCCCTGCCGACTGAAATGCTGACTCGGAAGCTGGCTTCTTTGCACGGAGCAAATCAGCAGGGTCAACGCATTTTTTGTATTCTTCCAGCTCGACCATGGACATCTGATGATTGGCCATCTTGGAGCCCTGCTGGAGGCATTCTTCGGCCCGCTATCGATTGCCAGTGACTGTGATCACGCCCTTAGGGCCTGGCATCTTCAACTTGAGATACACGTAACATGGTCGGGCCATGAAACTTGCATATGCGGGTCGACCCAGAATGGCATGGTAAGCACTCTAGGAATCCACGACTTCAAACGTCAGCTTTTCTTTTTGGAAATTTTTGTCATTCCCGAATGTCACATGTAATGCTATCTGGCCGAGTGACTTGGCCTTCTTCCCTGGGATGACCCCATGAAATTGCATGTTACTTTCGCTCAGTCGGGACATCAGAATGCCCATCCCTTTCAAGGTATACGCATAGAGAATTTTCAGGCTGCTGCCACCATCCATGAGGATGTTTCTCAGTCGAGTGCCCCCTACCACCGGATCAACTACCAGAGTCTGTCGACCAGGAGTGGCCACATGAGCAGGATGGTCTGTTTGGTGGAATGTGATGGCATACTGGGACCACTTGAGGTAGGTGGGAGTAGCAGGTACAGTCATGTTAACTTCTCTGTTGATGACTTTCAGACGACTCTTTCTCTTGACATTAGCAAAAATCACAAGTGCAGCAGTGACATCTGGGAATGTTTCTTTATCTTCATCCTCATCACCCTTCTCAGGAGATTTATCACTCGGCGGGTCCCCTTTGAATTGCTGGATAAGGGTCCGACACTGCCGAGTGGTGTGCTTGGGCAAAATCACATTGCCTTCCACATCTTTCCTCGTGTGAATTATACACGGCTGATCCATGATATCCGTTCTTCATTGATTTTTTTCCTTTCTTGGGGGCATCCTGTGATTTAGCCTTGCCCTTGTTTTTTGATTGGGTCGCTAGTGCTGCTGCTTCTGCTAGAACTGGACCCTCAGCTTTTCGCTTCTGTTTCCGATTGTTATTGCCACGAGCCTCATTGTCGACTGCCTTTCCTTTGCCGCTACGGAGGCGGTCTTCTTCCTTGCAATTGGCATACCGAGTGGCGATTTCCATCATCTTGCCGAGTGAAATATCACCCGTGCGCCCGAACTTCAGGTACAGCTCTCTGTATCCCACACCAGCCTTGAAAACACACACAACCTGGTGTTCTGACACATTCTCCTCTATATGATGCAAAGTGGACCACCGCTGAATATAATCTCTCAAAGTTTCATCAGGCTTCTGGACACAATGATGTAAGTCGACCAGACCTGCAAGACGCTTGCAAGTACCCTCAAAGGTTCGGATAAACACTCGGGCAAGATCCTCACAGCAATATATACTGGAAGGAGCCAAGAGATTCAGCCAAGCTCGAGTTGAACCATCTAGGATCAAGGACAAGTGCTTCATTGTGACATTGTCATTGCCGCCACCAATTTGTACAGCCACTCGGTAATCATCTAACCAAGTCTCTGGCTTGGACTCGCCAGAAAGTTTTCTGATCCCAGCCGCCAACCTGAAGTTGGGTGGAATCTCCACAGAACGGATGGCTCTGCTGAAACACTCAGGACCAGAAATCACGGCTGAGCTACCACTCTGAAAGTCTCTATCTTGGCCTTCTCTGTGGGCTCTGCCCATGTCGATCCATTTCTGGGTGAGGAGATCTCGAGCATCAAACTCCGCATTCCGTTCATCATCGAATGAGCACCTATCATTCGGGTGCCGGGGCACGCGCGGACCACTCTGCGGAGGAGCGGGCACTCGATGGTGGTCTTCGCGGTGATGCTGATCACTGACCTGATCCTCGCGAAAGCCCCCAGCCCTATGATGCAGGGGCGATCCAGGACTATGTGCCGACTGAACGGTTTCGGCCCTAGGTGAGTTGTTGTGTATCCTATTGCGGGACTGTGAAACTATAGAATTCTAACGCTGTACAACATCTAAAAGTGTTCTGATCTGCATCAACCCCCTTCCAGCCTCTGGCCGCGACGACTGAATGGAATCTGCTATCCTAGCAGCAGCTGCAACATTTAACATAGGAGTTCGATATACCTCAACATCGTTGCGGGAGCCAGTCGGGAACAATAGTCGCTATCGTCGACCGACAATAGGTGGACGCTGGCGAGCACGCTCGTCGAGTTCTCGCAGGAGCTCTTCCAGGTGAATGCGCATGGCCTCGCCTGGGCCTCATCGGTCGTACAAACGATGGGGGTATGAAGAACCTGTTGGAAATATGCCCTAGAGGCAATAATAAATTGGTTATTATCATATTTCCTTGTTCATGATAATCGTTTATTATCCATGCTATAATTGTGTTGATCGGAAACTAAGAAACATGTGTGGATACATAGACAACACCATGTCCCTAGTATGCCTCTAATAGACTAGCTCGTTGATCAAAGATGGATATGGTTTCCTAGTCATGGACATGAGATGTCATTTGGTAACAGGATCACATCATTAGGAGAATGATGTGATGGACAAGACCCAAACTACAAACGTAGCATATGATCGTGTTAGTTTATTGCTACTGTTTTCTACATGTCAAGTATATGTTCCTATGACCATGAGATCATGCCACTCACTGACACCGGAGGAGTACCTTGGGTGTATCAAACATCGCAACGTAACTTGTGACTATAAAGGTGCTCTACAGGTATCTCCGAGGGTGTCTGTTGGGTTGGCATGAATCAAGACTGGGATTTGTTACTCCGTGTGACAGAGAGGTATCTCAGGGCCCACTCAGTAATACAACATCACAATAAGCCTTTCAAGCAATGTGACTAAGTGTTAGTCGCGAGATCTTGTATTACGGAACGAGTAAAGAGACTTGATGGTAACGAGGTTGAACTAGGTATGGAGATACCGACGATCGAATCTCGGGCAAGTAACATACCGAAGAACAAAGGGAACATCATATGGGATTAACTAAATCCTTGACATAGAGGTTCGAGCGATAAAGATATTCGTAGAATATGTAGGAACCAATATGGGCATCCAGGTCGAGCTATTGGTTATTGACCGTAGAGGTGTCTCGGTCATGTCCACATAGTTCTCGAACCTGCGGGGTCTGCACACTTAAGGTTCAGTGACGTTTCGGTAGTATAGAGTTATGTATGGTGGTGACCGAAGGTTGTTCGGAGTCCCGGATGAGATCCCGGACGTCACGGGGAGCTCTGGAATGGTGTGGAGGTAAAGATTGATATATGGGATAATAGTGTTTTGTCTCCGGAAGGGTTTCGGAATTCACCGGAAGAGTTTCGGATGTTTCCCGAAATGTTCGGGGTACAAGAACACTTTATTTGGGCCAAGGGGTAAAGCCCATGAGGCTTTAGGAAGGTGCAAAAGCTGTTTTTGGAGGCCAGGGGCCGAGCGCTAGGGACCCTGGCGTCTGGGGCCAGACGCTGAGGACCTTGGCGTCTGGTCCTGGAGTCCGAGGAGGACTCTTGCCTTGCGGGCAAACCGACCTTGAGGAGGATTTTTCTTCAAGTTTTGACCCCAGGGCTCAGAATATAAATAAAGGGGCAGGGCTAGCACTTGGAACACATCAAGGAACCCTAAGACACGTGCTGCCTCTCCTCTCGTTCGTAGTTTCTCCTCTAGACCGGTTTCGGCGATGCTTTGGCAAAGCCCGGCTGGAATAGCTCCACCACCATCGCCGCAACACCGTTGCGCTGTCGGAGAACTCTTCTACCTCTCCATTCCCTCTTGATGGATCAAGAAGGCGGAGATCATCATCGAGCTGTACGTGTGCTGAACGCGGAGGTGTCGTCCATTCGGCGCTAGATCGGAAGGACTGTGATCAAGATCGCGAGACGATTCGTGATTGGATCACGGGACGGATCGTGATGAGATCGCGGGACGGATCGTGATTGGATCGCGGGATGGATCGTGATGGGATCACGGGACGCTCGGCAATTTAGATCGCGAAGACGTTTGACTACATCAACCGCATTTCTTAACACTTCCCGCTTGGCGATCTACAAGGGTATGTAGATCCACTCTCCCTCTCGTAGATGCTCATCACCATGGATAGATCTTGCATGTGCGTAGGAATTTTTTTGTTTCCCATGCAACATTCCCCAACAGTAGTATCAGAGCTAGGTTTATGTGTAGATGAGATCTCGAGTAGAACACAAAGAATTTGTGGGTGTTGATGCTTAGATTGCTTCCTCCCTTGGTCGTGTTTTGGTTCAGCGGTATTGTGGGATGAAGCGGCCCGGACCAACCTTACTCGTACACTTATGAGAGACCGATTCCATCGACTGACATGTAACCTCATTGCACAAAGATGGCTGGCGGGTGTCTGTTTCTCCTAGTTTAGTTGGATCGGATTTGACAAAGGCGGTCCTTGAGAAGGTTGACAAGCAATTTATGTATCACCGTAGTGGTTTTGCGTAGGTGAGAATTGTTCTTGCTAGATACCCGTAGCAGCCACGTAAAACATGCAACAACAATTAGAGGACGTCTAACTTGTTTTTGCAGGGTATGTTGTGATGTGATATGGCCAATTACATGATGAGATATATGTGATGTATGAGATGATCATGTGTTGTATATAATATCACGACTTGCATGTCGATGAGTACGGCAACCGGCAGGAGTCATAGGGTTGTCTTTAATTATTGTATGACTTGTGTGTCAATCATTAAGCACTTTAAAGTGCTTTACTTTATCGCTAAACGGTAGCAATAGTAGAATCATGGTGGGCGCGACAACCACGATGGAGACACGTTGTGGGAGATCATGGTGTCACGCCGGTGATGATGGAGATCATGCCGGTGCTTTCAAGATATGCATGTGATGTTAATCCTTTTATGCACCTTATTTTGCTTAGGACGACGGTAGCATTATAAGGTGATCCCTCACTTAATTTCAAGATAAATTGTGTTCTCCCCGAGTGTGCACCGATGCGAAAGTTCGTCCTGTCGAGACACCACGTGATGATCGGGTGTGATAGACTCTACGTTCACATACAACGGGTGCAAGCCAGTGTTGCACATGTAGAACACTCAGGTTAAACTTGATGAGCCTAGCATGTATAGACATGGCCTCGGAACACAACAGACCGAAAGGTCGAACATGAGTCATATAGTAGATATGATCAACATGATGATGTTCACCATTCAAACCACCTCAACTCACGTGATGATCGGACTTGAGTTGGTGAATTTGGATCATGTATCACTCGAATGACCGGAGGGATGTCAATTTGAGTGGGAGTTCTTCAGTAATATGATTAATTGAACTCATTATCATGAACATAGTCAGTAGTGTCTTTGCAAATTATGTTGTAGATTACTTGCTCGCGTTGTAGCTCCCTTGAATTTTGATATGTTCCTAGAGAAATAGAGTTGAAAGATGATGGTAGCAATATTGCAGACTGGGTCCATGATATGAGGATTGTCCTAATTGCTGCAAAGAAGGCTTATGTCCTTAATGCACCACTCGGTGCGCCAACCCCTCTTGCGTCGTCTGTAGATGTTGTGAACATCTGACAAGCACGTTCTAATGACTACTTGATAGTTTAGTGTGTCATGCATGACGGCTTAGAATTGAGGATCCGAAATGTTTTGAGCATCACGGAACGTATGAGATGTTCTATGAGCGGAAATTAGGATCTCAGGCTCATGCCCGTGTTGCGAGATATGAGATCTCCAACAAGATTCTTTGCCTACAAGATGAAAGAGAATAGCTCGATTGTTGAGTATGTGCTCAGATTGTCTAGGTGTTAAAATCGCTTGAATCGAGTGGGAGTTGATCTTCAAGATAAGATAGTGATTGATATAGTTCTCCAAGTCACTATCACTAAGCTACTAGAACTTGGTGATGAACTATAAAATGCCAGGGATAGTAATAATGATCCCTGAGCTGTTCGCGATGTTTGACACCGCGAAGGTAGAAATCAAGAACGAGCGTCAAGTGTTGATGGTTAGTAAAACCACTAGTTTCGAGAATGGCAAGGGCAAGGAGGGAAACTTCATGGATGGCAAGTCAGTTGCTGCTCCAGTGAAGCAACCCAACGTTGAACCCAAACCCGAGACTAAGTGCTTCGATTGTGAGGAGAGTGGTCGCTGAAGCGGAACAACCCTAGATACTTGGTAGATAAGAAGGATGGCAACGTCGACGGAAGTATATTTGATATACATGTTAATGATGTGTACCTTGCGAGTACTCCTAGTTGCACCTGGGTATTGGATACCGGTTTGGTTGCTAAATGTTAGTAACTCGAAATAAAAGCTACAGAATAAACGGAGAACTAGCTAAGGGTGAGGTGACGATGTGTGTTGGAAATGATTCCAAGGTTAATATGATCAACATCGCACGCTCTCTCTACCTTCGAGATTAGTGACGAACCTAAATAAATGTTATTTGGTGTTTTGCGTTGAGCAAGAACGTGATTAGATCGTGTTTATTGCAACATGGTTATTCATTTAAGTTAGATAATAATGGTTATTCTATTTACATGAATGATACCTTCAATGGTCATGCACCCAGTGAGAATGGTTTGTTGAATCTTGATCGTAGTAATACACATGTTCATAACATTGATGCCAAAAGATACAAAGTTAATAATGAGAGTACCACATACTTGTGGCACTGCCGCTAAATGTCATATTGGTATAAAGCGCATGAAGAAACTCCATGCTGATGGATCTTTGGACTCATTTGATTTCGAATCGGTTGAGACATGCGAACCATGCCTCTTGGGCAAGATGACTAAGGACCCCATTTTCCAGATTGATGGAGTGGGCAAGTGATTTATTGGAAATGATACATGTTGATGTATGCAATACAATGAGTCTTGTAGCGTGCGGTTGATATCGTTATTTTCTTAACTTAACTGATGATTTGAGTAGATATAGTGTATATGTACTTAATGAAACACAAGTCTGAATCGTTTGAAAGGTTCAAGCAAATTCAGAGTGTAGTTTAAGATCATCGTGACAAGAAGATAAAAATGTCTGCGATATGATCGTGGAGGTGAATATCTGAGTTACGAGTTTGGCATAAAACTTTAGACAATGTGAAAGTTGTTTCACAACTCACGCCACCTAGAGCACCATAGTGTGATGGTGTGTCCGAACGTCATAGTCGTGCTCTATTGGATATGGTGCGTGCTATGATGTCTCTTATTGTTTTACCACTATCGTTTTTTGGGGTTGTGCATTAGAGACAACTACATTCACTTTAAAAAGGGGCACCATCTAAATCCGTTGAGATGACACCATATGGTTTGGCAGAAACCTAAAGTTGTCTTTTCTTAGAGTTTGGGAATGCGACACTTATGTCTGATAAGCTCGAACCCAAAGCGGACAAATGCATCTTCATAGAATACCCTAAGAACAGTTGGGTGAACCTTCTATCTCAGATCCAAGCATAAAGTGTTTGTTGGTAAAACTGGGTCCTTTCTCGAGGAAAAGTTTCTCTCGAAAGCATTGAGTGGGAGGAAGATAGAACTTGATGAGGTTATTGAACCTTTTTTTCAACTAGAGAGTAGCGCAGCGTAGGAAGATGTTTCTATGAAGCCTACGTTAGTTGAAGAGGAAGTTAATGATGATGATCATGAAGCTTCTTACTATAAAACCTCGTAGGTCGACAAGGACGTGTACTGCTCCTGAGTGGTACGACAACCTTGTCTTAGAGGTCATGCTGTTCGAGAACGATGAACCTACGAGCTATGGAGAAGCGATGATGGGCCCGGATTCTGACAAATGGTTAGTGGCCATGAAATCCGAGAAAGGATACATGTGTGAAAACCAAGTATAGACTTTGGTAGACTTGCTCGTTGGATGCCACGTCGTCGAGTACAAATGGACTTTTGAGATGAAGACATACGCTGATGGTGAATGTCACCATTTATAGAGCTCGACTTGTCGCAAAGAAATTTCCGACAAGTTCAAGGAGTTGACTGCGATGAGACTTTCTCACTCGTAGCGATGGTAAAGTCTATTGGAATTATGTTAGCCATTGCTGCATTTTTCAGTTATGAAATCTGGCAGATGGATGTCAAGAACATCATTTCCTTCCTTAAGGAAAGGTTGTATGAGATACAACCAGAAGGTTTTGTCAGTCCCGAGGATGCTAAAAGGTGTGCAAGCTTCAATGATCCTTCTATGAACTGAAGCAAGCATCTCGGAGTTGGGATATATACTTTGATGAGGTGATCAAAGTTTTTGAGTCTATACAAAGTTTATGAGAAACTTGTATTTACAATAAAGTGAGTGGGAGCACTATAGAGTTTCTGGTAAGCATATGTGGTTGACATATTGTTGATCGGAAATGATGTAGAATTTCTGGAAAGCATAAACGGTTGTTTGAAAAGAGTTTTCCAAAGGAAGACCTGGATAAAACCTACCTAATTGTTGAGCATCAAGATCTATAGAGATAGATCAAGATGCTTGATGAGACTTTCAATGAGTACATACCTTGACAAGATTTTGAAAGAGTTCAAAATGGATCAGTTAGAGAAAGAGTTCTCGCCTGATTTATAAGGTGTGAAGTTGAGTGAGACTCCAAGCTCGACAACGGCAGAAGAAAGAGAAAGGACGAACGTCGTCCCCTATTCCTTAGCCATAGGCTCTATATAGTATGCCATGTTGTGTACCGTACCTGTGTGTGCCTTGCCATGAGTCCATCAAGGGGTACAAGAGTGATCCAGGAGTGGATCACTGGACAACGGTCAAGATTATCCTTAGTGACTAAAAGACTAAGGAAACGTTTCTCGATTATGGAGGTGATAAAGGGTGCGTCATAAAGAGTTACATCGATGCAAGCTTTAACACTAATCCGGATTACTCTTAGTAGCAATCCGAATACGTATAGTGGAGCAGCCATTTGGAATAGTACCAAGTGGAGTGTGGTAGCAGTGTTTACAGTTTGACATAGAGATTTGCAAAGTACATAAGGATCTGAATGTCGCAGGCCCGTTGACCATAAGACCTCTCTCACATGCAAAGCATGATCGAGCCCCAGAACTCAGTGGGTGTTAGATTCATAACAATGCGAATCACATGGTGATGTGAACTACATTATTGACTCTAGTGCAAGTGGGAGACTGTTGGAAATATGCCCTAGAGGCAATAATAAATTAGTTATTATCATATTTCCTTCTTCATGATAATCGTTTATTATCCATGCTATAATTGTATTGTTTGGAAACACATTACACGTGTGGGTAAATAGACAACACTTTGTCCCTAGTATGCCTCTAGTGAACTAGCTCGTTGATCAAAGATGGTTAAGGTTTCCTAGACATGGACATGAGATGTCATTTGATAATGGGATCACATCATTAGGAGAATGGTGTGATGGACAAGACCCAAACTACAAACGTAGCATATGATCGTGTTAGTTTAATGCTACTGTTTTCTGCATGTCAAGTATCTGTTCCTATGACCATGAGATCATGCAACTCACTGACAACGAAGGAGTACCTTGTGTGTATCAAACGTCGCAATGTAACTACGTGACTAAAAAGGTGCTCTACAGGTATCTCCGAGGGTGTCTGTTGGGTTGGCATGGATCAAGACTGGGATTTGTTACTCCGTGTGACGGAGAGGTATCTCAGGGCCCACTCGATAATACAACATCACAATAAGCCTTGCAAGCAATGTGACTAAGTGTTAGTCATGGGATCTAGTCTTACGGAACGAGTAAAGAGACTTGACGGTAACGAAGTTGAACTAGGTATGAAGATACCGACGATCAAATCTCGGACAAGTAACATACCGAAGAACAAAGGGAACATCATACGGGATTAACTGAATCCTTGACAAAGAGGTTCGAGCGATAAAGATCTTCATAGAATATGTAGGAACCAATATGGGCATCCAGGTCCTGCTATTGGTTATTGACCGTAGAGGTGTCTCGGTCATGTCTACATAGTTCTCAAACCCGCAGGGTCTTCACACTTAAGGTTCGGTGACATTTCGGTAGTATAGAGTTATGTATGGTGGTGACCGAAGGTTGTTCGGAGTCGCGGATGAGATCCCTGGCGTCACGAGGAGCTCCAGAATGGTCCGGAGGTGAAGATTGATATATGGGATAATATTGTTTGGTCTCCAGAAGGGTTCCGGAATTCACCGGAAGAGTTTCGGATGTTTCCCGAAATGGTCGGGGTACAAGAACACTTTATTTGGGCCAAGGGTAAACCCATGAAGCTTTAGGAAGGTGCAAAAGCTGTTTTGCGGAGGCCAGGGGCCAGACGCCAGGGACCCTGGCATCTGGGGCTAGACACCGAGGACCTTGGCGTCTGGTCCTGGATTCCGAGGAGGACTCTTGCCTTGCGGGCAAACCGACCTTGAGGAGGATTTTTCTCCAAGTTTTGACCCCAGGGCTCGGCATATAAATAAAGGGGCGGGGCTAGCACTTGGAACACATCAAGACACCCTAAGCCATGTGCTGCCTCTCCTCTAGTTCGTAGTTTCTCCTCTAGATCGGTTTCGATGGTGCTTAGGCGAAGCCCTGCTGAAATAGCTCCACCACCATCACCGCAACGCCATTGCGCTGCCAGAGAACTCTTCTACCTCTGCGCTCCATCTTGCTGGATCAAGAAGGTGGAGATCGTCATTGAGTTGTACGTGTGCTGAACACGGAGGTGCCATCTGTTCGGCGCTAGATCGGAAGGACCGTGATCAAGATCGCGAGATGATTCATGATTGGATCGCGAGATGGATCATGATGAGATCGTGGGACGGATCGTGATTGGATCGCGGGACGGTTCATGTTTGGATCGCGGGACGCTCGACGATTTGGATCGCGAAGATGTTCGACTACATCAACCGCGTTTCTTAACGCTTCCCGCTTAGCAATCTACAAGGGTATGAAGATCCACTCTCCCTCTCGTAGATGCTCATCACCATGGATAGATCTTGCATGTGCGTAGGAATTTTTTTGTTTCCCATAAAACGTTCCCCAACAGAACCTCCCCCTCGCGATGCGGCTGTTCACTCGACGCACCACCAGCATCACGCTTGCCGTGGCCAAAGCCCGACGGCGGGCTTTGATGAGAGCCCTCCACAAGGACTTTTGCTGCTGGATCGCAGCTCTCGCACTTGGAAGGGATATCGGACGGATCAGAATCCGACTCAAACATGCTGTGAAGAGACTCGGCAGGCTCGAGCGCTATGATCTGCGGAGAAGAAATTTGATGCGCCGCTGCGTGCCTGACCCAGCGCTGGAGTCGTGGGCGGACAGACCGCTTGTTACTACGGACAACGAGGGGAGCCAACGTATAGGGAGTCGACGGCTGACGTAGCAACACGCCACAGGAACTCGCGCGGAAGTGCACGGCCCCACGGATTGGGACCGCCTCGAAATCGAGAGGCACTTCCTGAAGCCATGCCGAATCGTCGGCGATGAAGGTGAGCGCACCGAAACGGATCTTGTGGCCCAGAGCGAAAACACCGCCGGAAGACATGTTGAAGGATGGAAAATGCAACCTCGCCGGAAGTCGCTTAGACGCCTGCCCCATGATTGGCGCCAATTGTCATGGGAATGAGCCTGACAGTAGAAGGTAGGGGTACGAAAGGACAGGGTAGAGTCCTAGCTACGACAAGGGTGTACACACTGATGTATGAGTTCAGGCCCCTCTCGTGGAGGTAACAACCCTACGTCTCAGTGCTCGGGAGCTTATGTCGTATGGAATGTTAAGATTACAGTGGTTGCAATCCCTTGTGGTAGAGGGGAGGGGTGGCTTATATAGAGTTCGCTGCCCCTCATAAGTGTCCGCCATCTAATTGTCCGACCGTGGGTTTAAAGTCTAGCGTTACTGGTAACGTACATAATAAATGCTACTAATGACGCTGGACTAACGACTGCCCATTGGCATCCTGATGGCATCTCCTGGTCTTCTGGTGTCGACTGAGAATGAGGTCTACCGAGTGACAGGCGACTGTCGAGTGAAGGAAGAAGACTCCGAGTGGATTGAATGTCGAGTGACTTGGACATCACATGGAATCCAATCGGAAGCTTATGCTTGATCTTCAAGGTCTCCAATGTAGTGTCCTTAGGTAGGGTGTGTAGGGCTTGCCTAGGACCCTTCCCTAGGTACAATATCCTCATCAACCTCCTCGACAAGGTGTTTCTGTGTGGATGCAAATTCATCGCATTCACAACCTACAACATCTTCACAAACTTTGACTGCATCTTCCCCACCCACGACGGTATGCACATCCTCCCCTACTACCTCGGCAAGGACCGCATGGAGGAGGAGCACTAAAGAGAAGGCGCAGTGAAGATGGTGGTGAAGGCCCGGCCGGTCTCGTGAAGCTTGTCTTGCCCGTTAGGGCTTTTAATATATTTTTATGTTATGTGTCGTTGGTTGTACCGAGAAATCTTTTATGCACCCTATGTTTTAGGGTTTATGTTTTATGTAAGAACTATGCTATATATGTTTGCTACTTTCTATGTTATGGATGTATGCTTGCTACTTGAGATATCGGTAGATGGATGTGGTGCCATAGTCGAGCCCTAGACATGCTCTCTAGATGGATATGGTGCCGTATCCGAGCCCTAGACATGCTCTCTAGATGGATATGGTGCCGTAGCCGAGCCCTAGACATGCTCTGTAGATGGATATGGTGGCTAATGGTGCCACCGGACTTTATTTTAGACATGGTTTCTTATGGATATCATGATCTACATAATTAAATCTGACATGCTCTTAATAATAAATTTGTCATGTTTTACAAAAAAATCATGTATAAAACAAAAAGAAAAAGAAAAAGAAAAAATCATGTATATAATATTTTTCTTGCAACAAAAACATGTTTATAATACCCGCATGTCAAAAAATCAAAGTGTTGTGCCGTAGGCTATATTCAGAAAGAAATTGCCCCGATATGTACAAATAAATTTTACATGGGCAAGTTCAATAAAGAATTTGTCATGGTATCTACACTAACAATGATATGGAAAAACTTATTCTTAAGTTCGCCATGGCAATTATATGTACAAAAATGTCATGGGAAAAAAGTTGTACTGCTAACAATAAATTGATTTACCATCAGGCACTATTTTTGTTCGGCATGGCAATAAATGGATTTGTCATGGCAATAATCAAGCAAAAATAAGGGGTCAAAAAACAGAGCCAAGGCGTGCACTATTTTGTAGGCTTCTTTTAACTTTGTGGGCCTTCGACACACAACGCAATGCGACGGCCCAACCTTAGCTTAGTTTCAATTTGGGTCGTAGAATTACGTTTTTTTCCCTTCTGCGGTCGGTGTTGTCTGTCGAAACTGAAGAAATTGAAAGTGTACAAAACTGACGAAACGAACATGATCAACAAATTAAGCAACACAGAGCATAGAGCACATCATCCACAAATTTAAGCACATCCTAGAGCACATGATCCACAAATGTAAGCAAATCCTAGAGCACATGATCCACAAATTTAACCAAATCCTAGAGCACATTACACCACCCTAATAACATCTCTAACGAGTGATGACTTGCTAGTAACCAAATCCTAGAGAAAATATGCAAAAATAAAATCCTAAAGCTATCAGACTCGCTTGCTTGTTCAATTGAATCATCTGCTTCAAGTTCTTGTTCATCTTCTTTAATTCCCCTTTCAGATCTGCATCCCTAACTGTCGGAGCAGCACTTTCAGAGACGAAATTCGTTGGTGCTGACGGCAGATTGAGCTCCCAGGATGGGGCCCCATTGAATAGAATCCTCTTAACATAGTCATCCAGCCATTCAAAATGTGTGCATTTATTCACGATCTGAAACGATAACATGAACCCTAAATCCCAGATCCAAGGAAAAAGAATTAAAATCAAATAGAAAATGAAATCAGAGAAAAATCATGAGATCTAACCTACCTCTCTGGCTCGCTCTCGCATTTCACGAACTCACACCCATAGTTGCCATTCTTGACCACGTGCGAAGTTAGTCGTACCAGTGGCGCGTTGCGTGGGCAGTCAGCACATCACTCCATGGGAAGTGGACCATACTGGGTCCACCTTTGGCAAGAGGTTGAAGTGGAGCTCGACATATCGCCCAAAGACGCCGGAGAAGAAGCAGAGGAGTGGCTCCTCTCATCGTCAGAGAAGAAAAAGCAGAGGAGTGGCTCCTCTCGTCGCCGCAGAATAAGCAGCAGAAGAAAGGGGAGGCAAGGGTGGCAAGCACAACCAACAACTCTCGCGGATCACTTCATGATCCAATGATGCGGAGCCATCCACATGATCCAGCGGCACGGAGCCTACATGTAGCCTGCCCACCGAATTCCTTCTAGAAGACCACATCTGAGGGTTGTCGCTTGGCGCTAGGGTATGATCGGATAGCTGACGTTCGTAGCTAGGGTTAGGCAAAACCCTGCGGGATTTAAAGGGGTTTTGAGCTGGTCAACAGGGTTTCCAAGGCTTTGACTAAGCATAACTAATTTAGAAAAAAATGAAAAAACACGAAACCTTCGCCATTCGTCGTTTTATAAGATACAATAACGAGGAAAATACTAAACTTGGTATACGAACATTTTCAAAAAAAACCTAGGTGGCACGATCGAGGTCAAATGAGCACCATTAATTTAAAAAAAATAAAAAAAATATAAAGCCTGCACACAATGTTGTCTTATGTGACATGTTACCAACAAAAAATCATAAACCTGGTCTATGGTCATTTTCATGAAAAAACCTTCACACATATGAGCTATCATGTACAACATTTCATAGAGTTCAAGGAGAAGAGGTAGGGTTACATTCTGTTTTGAAAAATTAAAAAAAATCAAAACAATCACCAAAACTTTATTTCAAAGTGTATAAGAAGGATGTGAACTTAGTTTTCCATTTTCATATTTTAAACGTGTTTTTAATATTAAAGCATATTTTTTCAAAGAAAATGTAAAAAATATGAAGATTAATTCAAAAAATGGCGAGACTTCGAATCTACACTATATAGATTGAACAGGTGTTAATAAAAAAATATTTGGCTCAATTAGAGTAGGTCCAAAAAACTTGATTACAAATGTGGTTGTTTGCCCTAGCTTGGGAGCTCATTTGGAGCATATTTCTCATGACTACAAGTTTTACCACTCAAAAGAGATCGGATTGATCACCTAACATTTATAATAGTTTAGCAAACTTTGCAACTCACACCACAGGGAAATGCACTTCAAGTGTTGGTTCAAATTTAAAGTTTACCTAAAATTCAAATTTTTCCTCAGTTTTGTATTCTACCTCAAATTTCACATCAAATTACAAATAGAATTATTACACCTTGCAAGTTTTCACAGTAGTTCAAATTTAAGATAAAATCCTTATTACAAATCCTTAAAGTTTAAAGTCTATGACTTTCATTCAAGTTCAAATTCAAATATTTGCCTTGCTCCTTGTGTTTCGGGGCTGGTTAACCGTCTTGCTCCTTAATTCCCTAGCTGGGATATTTTGTGCTTTTGAAAGATTTGTCTTGTTGTTTCTGATCTTCACTTCTGGTTGTGGCGGTTTTGTTGAGCTTTGACTGACCGAGCAAGTGATGACCAGCTGACGGTCATCTGTGGGTTCACTAATCCTTAAAGGAACTTCAGACAAAATAACTTCCTCCTCTCTTGTAGCTTCAAAACATTCAATAGCCATGGTTTCAAATTCATCATCAGATGATGGTTCAAACGAAGTTTCTTCCTCTCTAGGTCTTTTCTGTCCTATGCCTCTAATTATCCTTGAGCTGTGTCAAACAGAAATAAGCTTAGCCATCGATAAAAAGAGAAAAATGCAAAAAAGGGAAAAGTTGCACACATACCAAGCTGCTACTTCAGCTGCATTCTCCTCTGCTGCTGCATTCTCCTCTGCTGCTCCATTCTCCTCTGCATTTGCTGCTGCCCATTGTTCCTCTTCTCCAAATGATGCATCAACTGGATTAGTACAACGGCTAGCAATATGCCCTAGGATACCACATCTTTTGCACTTATGCTGTTTTTTTACACGACCCTCTTCACCAGCTATTATCCTGTTTTTCCTTGGTCTTCCTGGTGGTCTTGTCAGTATAGGAGAATGGAGTTGGAACCCTGGGTCTACTATGTTCCATTGGTATTTTCCCAAGAGTGCTGGCACATTTTCACCATAAGCAGCCCTAAATTTGGCAACAGAGAAATATTCAGAGCAATACTGATCAACTTCACCATCTTCACCTCCAATAACAGTCATGAGATGTAGGGCATGTATGCACGACTTCCCGCGGATCTGCCATTGCCTACAACTGCATTCCTTAGTTGCAAGGTTCACTGGATATCTCCATTCCCTATTTTTACTGTCAGTGTATGTCACCTCAGCCTCATATGTCGACGGTCGAATGCACTTCATCCTTAGTCCTCTTGCCTTGGTATGAAATGCCTTAATCAGAGATGGGAGCATAAGATGGCCAACATATTGTGTTTCTGCAATTCTTTTATGAAGAGCCATCTTTATCATGATCATCTGCCTGATCTTATCAAAGGCTTGCCACAACAAAAGCCCTTTCACTGACTTAAACTTTGCATTGAAACACTCAGCGATGTTATCGGTCACATAGTCTACTTTGTAGATTTCATTGAATTTGGATCTTGACCACAACTTTCCATGATGTTCATCCATGTACTCCTTCACCAAAGGATCATGAGCATACAACACTCTCAAATGGTGCTCATGCTTCCTCAAGCTGCATGTGTATGATGCTGGCCATAGGTTCTCATCATAAACTTTGCCTTTGAATTTCTTTTTAAAATTCTATGCTATGTGTCGCATACATTCCCTATGTTCCACTCCAGGGAATACAATTTCCACTGCACTCTCTAAACCCTTGCAAGCACCTGTGTGTATAACTAAACCTAAGGGGGTACCTATAATGTTGCGCAACTGCTGCAGAAACTAGACCCAACTCTCCTCGGACTCTGCCTCCAACACACCAAATGAAACTGGGAATAGCCAGTTGTGTCCATCAACTGCAGAAGCTGCTGCTAGCTGGCCTCTCCATCTTCCGTTCAAAGCAGTTGCATCGACAGCCAAATAGGGCCTACAACCATTCAGAAACCCCTGCCAGCAAGCCTTGAAACAAACAAAAGCCCTCCTGAAGCACTCCTTCTCAACTAACTTCCCTTTTAATTTGTACTAAACTGTATGCTTGTCAATCTCTACAACACTCCCTGGACTAGTCGTCTCCACTTCAGCTTTGAAGGTGCAAAGCTACTGAAAACTCTCATTCCATGGACCATTAATCCTATCAAGAGCCCTTTCCTTAGCATAGAAAATAATCATGTAAGGTATATTAGTCTTGTACTTCTCAAATAGCTTCCCATGGAGTGCTGTTGGACCAATTGTTGGTGTTTCCCTCACCCAATCAAAGATTGCATCTGCCACCCAGCTAGTCTTTGCAAGCTTTGATTTATCCTTTCCCCCCCTCCAGGTGGGCAAGTGTGCCAGTGTTTTTTTTATCTGAAACAAAATGAAAAATGATGTCAAATACAATTAAGAATGGATAAATAATCTAAGAAAAGATTCAGTTGTAATACCTGAACCAAATTGCTCTTTAGCATAGTGGATGCATGCAACCTCCACCTACACCTATCATAAGGGTAATGAACAGTGAATCTTCCTGGCTCACTCCTATCAACCTCACGGGAGTTTTCAGTGAGAATTCAATATGTAGTCACTGCATTACGATAGTCCACCATCGATTCGAATACGGTTCCTAGAGTAAGCTGAGGATTCTCCCCGTTCCACTCCATTCTTGGCATGTCTTCACCATCATATTCTTGTAAAACTAAGGAGTCAATGTTCTCCTCCCTCTCTTCATCGTTAGTGTCATCAAATCTAGCATGGCTGCTAGGCTCCTCTGGATATTCATCTTCCATTACCTGTTGACTGATTCTATCTACCAGTTTATGGAATAGAGTCTCATCCTCATCATTATGTTGAGGCACTTCCTCATCAGGCTATGCATCTACTTCTACATCAGGTGCAAAAGGGAGAGGAAAAGTGGCAGAATTAGCGGCAGCCGACATGTTGTGGCTTTCAGAACCACTAGGTTTACTTGGTCTTGACCTACAAGGAGTGTGATGACGCTCGCTATTAGCAGAGACAGATGATGTTTGAACACCCTTCCCCTTGCGTGCCTGAAGCACACAGATATGGATTTTACCGAAATGGCTGTCAACATTCAAACTGAAAAGCAATCCCAGATGCTCATCACAAGTTAATGGGACAAATCTTTGCTCGGTACTGTCGAAATATCTCAGTTCAACATCATCGGCAGGGCTCCATGGATACTCAGAACAGAGTGCCTCACATAAATCTTTGAACGAAATGCTGGTTTCTACTACTTTTGGATAGAAAAATCCAGAAATCAGATATGGTTTAGTTCCACACAGCTCGCTAGTTTCCATTCTAACCGCCAGCCGAAAAGCATGTGCAGGATCAACCCTATTCGATGAAATAAAGGGCGCAGTTAGGCCGTATATTTTTAGAAAAATTGCACTGATTCACGCCAATGATGGTCAAATACAGCCTAATTTACAAATTTCCTAATCAATTTGAGAGGAAAACGATGCTTACCTAGGTGGAATCCATGAATTATTCGCCTTTGATTCGACCCAATCCTCTCCACGGTCAATGGGCCGGATAGGGTGCTCCCCCGACATTGCTTCCTAATCCTAGATAGGGAGAGAGGGTAGATGTGGCGGAGGCGGCACGACGACGGCGGCGGAGGGGGCGGCAAGGAAGTGACTTGATCTGATTCAGGTTACAGTGAGGGATGTCAGTTTTGTGGCCCCACTCGTTAGCACGTAATGATCAAAATGTGGACTCGGCCCTACGCGGCCCCACTTGTCATAGTTAACGGTCAAAGGCATTGACCCGACGGCAACGTCCGTTGTAACCTGTTCTGAGGGTTTCGAGCAAGGGAGTGCGAAAAAGTGAGCAAAAGTTAAGATTGTGGGGTTGAATGCGTACAACTAACAAACCAGGGGCACAAAAATAAAAATCCCAAAAATTGACGTGGCAAGATATTTAAGAGAAGAGAGATGAGTGTGGTGACCCGAAAAAGAAACGGTGCCAAGCGCGTGAACCTATGCAAATTGCTTTAATGAAAGAAAGCCCACCAATGCATGAGGAACTTTCGTAGCTAAATCATTAAATGAAGTAAGCTTAGCTATAACAAGTTAAGCACCTACGCATTGGGGACTTTGGTTGCTAAACTTTTAAATGTGCTTAGCACCACATCTTAGCACCAATGCAGTGGAGAGTGCCGATAAGCGGGATGTGCTTCACCCAACTGTCGTTGAAGGAGATGTGTCAATCCACTACCCTAAACCCTAAAGCCGCTGAAGGAGCTAGCCCCTCCCACAACCCTCTATCCCCGTGGACTACATTATCCCTTCATCCGTCGGTATATGCACGTGCACGCCGACGTTTTCCAGATTCGAAGATAGCGCATGTGGAAGTAAAAGTGAAGTCATGATGAGCAGAGGCTAGCTGCCCTCCTCTACAATTCCTGCCACAAGACGTTCTGCCGCCAGCGCACGCCAAGCCGAGCGCGTGCATACTACAACCAATTCTTGCATAAGACCTGAACATTGTAGCAAGCAACCATGATACAAATGCAGGTTCAATGATCTCGTAGCTCAGCTTCCTGTGATGGGACCATTTAGGCATTGGTTTTATGTAATGTGGATGAATCCTGGAGCAGATCATTACTCAACCTAGTTCAACATTGGCACCGTGCATAATCAAACAATCCCCGAGTTTCTGATGTCTCTCACGCCTACCATAGTTGGGCTGCTAACACCGTTGGCCTTCGCTCGATGTTTTCGTCTCTCATCTTCCATTCACTCCTCTGTTTTCAGTATTACTATGTGGTAGCAGCTACACTACCTTTAATAGCATGGTTTCAGTACCATGTCACACATACACCAAGGTTTATTATTTCTCTCGTGGCAATGGACGGGGCAGCCAGAGAGCATGTGGCACATCTGAAAAAAATAGAGAATACACATGCCATCATTTAATAGTAGTTGGTGTGCATGTTCAACGATATCTCCACACCATTTCATTTGTCGGAGGTGCCCATAATTAGCCACAATAATTAAGTGCATTTTTTTTCAGTTTCAATTTAATTCCCTCTATAAATGTGTTTTCAAGAGAATTTTTAAGAAAAAAATTGAACTAGAATAGTGGCCCTTGTAAATATGAGGTCATCATCCTTGATGTGTTAAAAAGCCCTAGGAATTAATTCATGATTTCATACATACTCATATTATACCACCACCCATTACCACCAGGTGACAACCTATTTTTACATCCGACACCGATGTCGATGCCAACATGGACGACACACATCATGTTTTTCATGAAATGCCCTCAAGATATTCTAGTTTTATTCTGTGTAGTTTGTAGTTGTTTTACCGAATACAAAGTGGCTGCAATTTTCCTTTTGTAATTATAGTTTTGAGAATTTCAACAATTGTAGGCATAAATTAGTGTAGTTTTCTTATTAGCAGCACATTTGTGTACATGTAGTCGATCGATAGATGTTATTTCCTTGTCCATTCTATTGAATTGCTAATAAATATGGTGTTCCATATAAAAAGATCGGCTAATCACTTGGTAAAAGAAGATGAAGCTTTGTTTACCACATGGCAGAGTGTGAGTCTAGGGACTGCTCAAAACATAGTGACTTCCTGGAAGAGCATAGTGGACCAATTTCACCAAAATGTAAAAAGTACATCAGACCGGTCATTTTAGTTCACTTGTCTAATGATAGAATCCAATTTAAGAGTGTTGCAACCGGTGGGCGGGTTTGTTCACTAGTTTGATTGTGCATCATCAAAGTGGAGTGACCACTAATGACCTAATGAGTACAATATGACTAATGATTTCATACATACTCATATTGGTTGATGAAATATTTCAACCTTATTTGCTATGAATTATTCAAAATGCCATATTAACTACAATCATGAGTTGTATAGGCAAGGAGAATAGAAGAACAAGGTGTATTCTATGTCGCTCTTGGTTATTGCTCCACAACGAGCACGAGAGCAAGGAGAACAATGATCATCGTCTACTTAAGAAACGGTCAAGCAACGCATCATCTCTACAGTTTGACACTCGGTAAGTTAATGAGGAAGATGGGGAGGAAGCTGCTTGAAGTACTACTCCAATCTCAATGACACCAACTAAAAGAGCCTTTTGGGGGGAGGAAGAAAGAAAAGAAGAAGTCTAAGAAAGAATGAGATGGTGTTGCATTCCATACCAAAATCTAATAGGTGATCGCAACAAAGAGGGAGATGTGTCGAGTAGAATCAAGGCAATGAAATAAGGTGGTTGGAGGTCAAGGCCATGGTGGAGCATAAAGTGGCCTATGGGGAGCAAAGCTGGTGACTGAATAGAAGACTAGAAGAGGTTAAGAATCCTGGGAGAGGTGGTATTTGAAAAGACGATGGAGCAAGAATACAAATTCATGTTCATGGACAACACGAGCCAAATGAAACTCATTGAGTATATGTGATACCAATGGATATGCAAGAATTAAGAATTCAGGGGGGGCGATGAGGTGAGAGTGTTGATGATCTATGTTTGAGCCATATGTTTCATTTTTGAATTTGAATTCAGAAGTTGTGGATTTTGAATGATGTTGAATTGTTTGCGATAAAGACATAATGTAAGGGCATGGAGATATGGAAATGGAGTATTTATATTGTTTATATGCACATGCATAGAGAGAAACATGAGAGAATGGGGTATTGACCACTAGTTAATCAAACTACAAAAGCACATCCCCTGCTAATCTCAAAATGCTATTAAGACGTCTCACTATACCACCTTATTAGGATCGGATATATGGGTTTTTGGAGATATGGGCAGAGCCTAGCAGAGCAGGGCCCATACCCCCATGGATTGGCCACCCCAGATGAAATCCAGTAGGTACTAGCAATATTGTAGCATTCGGTTGTGAGTTGTACAAGGACACTACCCCTAATTATACTCTTAAGTGGCCAACATGAATTGGCCAAACCCAATGAGATAATCCACCACACTCAGACAAGCCTGAAGTAGAATCAGAGATGGCTACGATTGATCGATGCACAAGATGACAAGATGTACTATCACTAGTAGAAAACAGGGCTTTGGTCCAGGCCGGGCTAGCCCATTAGTCCCGGTTCAGTCACGAACCGGGACCAATGGGGGCAACGGTCCCGGTTCGTGCAGCCAGGGGGGTGGGCGGGCCACGTGGGCACTGGTCCCGGTTCGTCTGGAACCTTTGGTCCCGGTTCCAAACATGAACAGGGACCAATGTGCCTCGCTCATGGCCCACAACCATTGGTCCCGGTTCGTGGCTAGATCCGGGACCAAATGTTGTTACCTTAGTTCTGATTATGATCGCAATTGTAGTTGCATTGAAATATTTTAAATAGTTTCAATGTATGGTTTAATTAGATGCTCTAGAGAGCTATATGTTGGTCAACGAGAACTATGTATCTACTTTGGTTTTAATGTGATGATGAACTTCTATTAATTTGGTCACTTCTGTATTCCTCATGTTCTGTAATGGTTTTTGACACACTATTTTTTAGCACATGCTATGTGGGTGAAATGATGATACCATGCCAACTTTCAACCTTTTCAGAGTTCATTTGTAGTGTTTTTCAATTTCCAGGTCATTTAGCTCAAAAAAATCAATAACTGGATGAAAAATAACAAATGAAGTCAGAAAGGGTTGAAAATTGATGATGTGGCTTTGAATGGTGCATTTTGAACACACAAAATCCTGGAGTTCAGATAAGTTCAAGAAAATGAAATGCCTTTTGTAACAGATGAGTTTCTGTCCGAAACCCTGATACTTCAAAAGAGATTGTCCGTTTTGTACACGAAGTGCATAAAGCTTGTGTTGTAACCCTCTCAACTTTTAGCACATGCTGTGTAGGTGAAATGATGATACCATGCCAACTTTCAACCTTTTCAGAGTGCATTTGTAGTGCTCTTCAATTTCAGGGTCATTTAGCTCAAAAAAATCAATAACTACATGAAAAATAACAAATGAAGTTAGAAAGGGTTGAAAATTGATGATGTGGCTTTGAATGGTCCATTTTGAACACACAAAAAGCCTGGAGTTTAAATAAGTTCAAGAAAATGAAATGCCTTTTGTAATAAATGAGGTTTCGTCCTAAACCTTGATACTTCGAAAGAGACTGTCTGTTTTGTACACGAAGTGCAACCAGCTTTTGCCGTAACGCTCTCAACTTTTTAGCACATGCTATGTGGGTGAAATGATGATAGCATGCCAACTTTCAACCTTTTCAGAGTTTATTTGTAGTGCTTTTCAATTTCAGTGTCATTTAGCTCAAAAAATCAATAACTGCATGAAAAATAACAAATGATGTCAGAAAGGTTTGAAAATTGATGATGTGGCTTTGAATGGTGCATTTTGAACACACAAAATGCCCGGAGTTTAAATAAGTTCAAGAAAATGAAATGCCTTTTGTAACAGATGAGTTTCCGTCCGAAACCCGAATACTTCAAAAGAGACAGTCTGTTTTGTATACGAAGTGCATCCAGATTTTGCCGTAACCATCTCAACTTTTCAGCACATTCTATGTGGGTGAAATGATTATACCATGTCAACTTTCAACCTTTTTAGAGTTTATTTGTAGTGCTTTTAAATTTCAGGATCATTTACCTCAAAAAATCAATAACTGCATGAAAAATAACAAATGAAGTCAGAAATGGTTGAAAATTGATTATGAGGCTTTGAATGGTGCATTTTGAATACACAAAATGCGTGGAGTTCAAATAAGTTCAAGAAAATGAAATGCCTTTTGTAACCGATGAGTTTTCGTCCGAAACCCTGATACTTCGAAAGAGATTGTCCGTTTTGTACACGAAGTGCATCCAGCTTTTGCCGTAACCCTCTCAACTTTTTAGCACATGCTATGTGGGTGAAATGATGATACCATGCCAACTTTCAACCTTTTCAAAGTTCATTTGTAGTGCTTTTCAATTTCAGGGTCATTTAGCTCAAAAAAATCAATAACTAAAATTATAAACCTCTAGTATTTTTGAAACTAAAATTATATAAAACTTAAAAATTACCAAATTGAATATAATGTTAAAACAAAGTAATATTAAATAGCAGGAAAAATAGCAAAGAAATAACATAAAAATAGCAAAAGTGAAAATAGATGCGCTTACACTAAAATTCAACCTAAATGCAAAGTGCTAGTTAGGCACCTAACTAGCATTTTTAATTTAGGTCGAATTTCATGTATAAGGGCATCTATTTTCACTATGAGAGGAGCTTGACAGGTCAAACGCATCGGGGCTTATAAACAGGTGTTGTCTCCCCTCGACTAACGAGGTGGGACTAAACATTTGCTGCGCCAGGCCTTTGGTCCCGGTTGGTGGCAGCAACCGGGACCAAAGGTCCTTGTTTCTCCGCCAGCCGACGAAAAGGGACCAGTGGTCCCGGTTGGTGGCACCAACCGGGACCAATGCCCCTCTTTAGTCTCGGTTGGTGCCACCAACCGGGACCAAAGGTCCCTGTTTCCCGCCCTTTGGGCTACTGAAAACAGGACTTTGGTCCCGGTTGGTGGCACGAACTGGGACTAAAGGGGGGCATTAGTCCTGGTTGGTGGCACCAACCGGGACCAATGCTTCTTCTATATAAGTAGCACTTAGGAAATTTCGTAGGTTTCATCGCCACTTCGCCGAGCCCGCCGTCCTCGTCCCCGTCGTCGCTTGCCGCCCCGAGCCCGCCGTCGCCGTCCCAGTCTCCGTCGCCGCCCCCGTCGCTACCCCCGCCGTCGTCATCCCCCTCCTCATCGTCACCCTGTCCCCGTTGCCTCCCCTGTCGCTGCCCTGCCCTCGTCGCCGCCCCCATCGCCCCCGTCACCGCCCCTCCCCCGCCACCCCCGTCGCCGCCCCATCCTCGTCGCCGCCCCACTCCCGTTGTCGCCCCTCCATCGTCGCCTCCCCTGCCGCCCCCGTCGCCACCCCCACTGTGAGCCGCCGCCGCCCCGGCTCTGTGCAATTTGTTTTTAAAATAAATGTTGATTTTTTTACATGATGAAAGTTTTTGCTCGTATATAATGTATATATGTATGTGGCTATATAATATATAATGTATATATGTATGTGGATATATGTTCTGCCAGATTAGTTGATTTTGTTTATGATGAATGTTTATGTTTTAGTTGTTTTATGTTGTATTCAATTATTAGGAGTCCTAGGAAAAATTAGTATGTGTATGTTAGATTACAGAATTTTTTTGGATTTTATGAAATATTAGTAATTAAACGATAAGAAAACATTCTCATACGAATTTGTTGACGATGCCCGGCCTACATCCTCGTCGTCGAGTAGTCCGCGAGAGCCTGCTTGATAGGCATCATGTCCAGGACTGGGCTCCGCAGGGCTGGTACTGGGAGGTGCTACCTTCCCGGGCTCGGAGGATGGTGAGGCATCCACGTATCGTCGTCGACCCGGACCTTCTGTGGTGGTGGTCATGTGGGCCACTTTCGATGTGGAGGGAGCGGGCACCCGCGGAGGAGGTACGTCGCCGTGTCAGGGAGGAGGACGAGCACATCCGTCGCTACATGGCAGCGTTGGACGCCCGGTTCAACAATACCTGGCAGATCCTTCAGGGATCTCACTTGAGTTATGATCCAGTGATGGTTCCTTATCTTTGGGTGTCCACCGCCGGCGACTCAGAGACCACTAGTGAACCGAGTTCACCGTCCTTCACTTTGGATTCTAGGATATTCGATCTGTATTAGTGATCTTATATGATAATATTCAAGATGTATTAGTTAATATTTGATGATGCATTAACTGGATTATTCGGGATGATGTATTAGTGATATTATATTAATGTATTTGTGATATTTTATCGGTATAATGTGTGTGTGACTTTCGGTCTTTGCTCCTTGTGTGACTTTCATGTGTGTTCTTGATGGAGGAATCCCGACCGTTGTCGTAGAGGGCGCCTCCTCTTTTTTCTCTTCTTTGCGATATACTCATCGATATATTGCGCAAGAAGAGAAGGAGGGGCGTCCATCACTGACGGCCAAACTATTACTGTGAGTGTGCCCACCAACATATATACACTACCATATCAGTGTGAGAGAGAGCGCACCAACACACCATGAGATATGAGAGTTACTTAAGGAAAGCCTCGACGGACCAAAAGTCACACACGCATTAGGATCCAAAGCGTGCCGTAATTTTTGAACTAGCTTATTCGGGATGATGTATTAGTGATATTATATTCGAGTTCATTATAAATGTATCTGTGATTTGCAAGTCATTCCGGTAAAACATAGGGAATTTTTTCTATGTCATTGCTCGATATATTAAATGGGTTGACTTTAGGTCTGTTTTGACTCCTTGTGTGTCTTTCAGTGAGGGAGAGTGTCCACCATATACATATATATATATATATATATATATATATATATATATGAGAGAGAGAGGAAGAATCTCGACTGTTGTCATTGGGGTCGCTTCTCCTTCGTTCCAATGTGCTAGTCATTTTGGTGTAATGCATTCTGGAACGAATGGAGGAGCCACCATCACCGACGATCGTAATATCAGAGGGAGTGCCCACCATATACGTGAGATGAGTGTTTAGGAAGGAAAGACTTGACAGACATAAAGTCAACCCGTTGCATATTGAGTAATAGTGATCTGTGTGTTGATCAGTTTTCTCGTAGTTTCCGTCGATCGATTTTAAATGTTTCAACTATGAACATAGGAAATGTCTGACGACGAAAGGGAATTCAATATGTGTGAATACTGCGAAGAAGAGCGCGGCATGTGTGACAAGACTTTTCTAGTTGATGGTAGGCGCTTCAGCATCATGCTGGATGAGACCTTCGAAGTGGATACATCAAGTGACAAGCATGACTTCTGCCTCTTTTGCTTCAACTTATAATTAATTTTAATTTTTTACTGTTCTACTAGCGTATCCCCTGCCATGCAAGAATTATTGTCTTGGATAAGATTGGTTTCAATACTAAAAAAGATATGAAGGTAAAGATAGTTCACTTGAGGACCGAGCATGGTTTTACTTTTGCCTAAAATTGTACCACTCAGACACCTATTGCTATTTTGAACGCAAAAGTTGGCAAGCACTATGCAAGACTTATGCATTTGAGCCTAATATGCTTATCACCTTTGATATTCGTCCGGAAGATGAAATTGAAGGTAATATCGATATCTGGGTCGATGTGCAGACGCCTCCAGTTCTACCATTATGTGAGTTTCTCAACCATATTTATTAAGTAATTTATATTTTTTATTTGAAAATAGTTGACAACTTATTTGCATTGACAACTTATTTTTATTCTTCAAAAAATGTACGAAAGATGGTAGACAGAACCTACTACTAAAGTGATGAAGCAGAATTAACTTATAAGAAGAAATATCATCTTACCGCATTTCTTAGTCATCTTGAGAATTACAATGGCTATTATCAAATTCCTGCATATTATGGTCAATACGTGCCACTAGTGCACGTGGTGAACTACGATAACTTTCATGGAGATTGCATGGTAAGATTTTAATTCTACTATTACGACATTCATGCATCTTTTGTATAAATTCTTTTAAAACTAAACTACATTGCTAACTACAAAGTTATTACTATGTTTTTCAACAGAAAATCCCGAAGGATTGTGTGCCTCATCTGATATTTCCGAGAGGTCGCGTTGTTGTTACGAGCTTAGGGCCATCACGGCCAGGTCAACCTACGCATCACTCCTGTCCATACCGGATTTCTAAAACCTATGGAGTCATGACAATCAAAGATTGGCAAAAAAATTATGCTCAATCGTAGAGAGCTACTTGGAAGCAACATTATGCGTAGGCCAAGAATGGAAGATAGGATGATCTCCGTTCTCCATAATGGAGAGTCAGGGCCTATCTTGTTTTATGATATTGTACCTAAGAGAGGGTAAAGTAGGTCTTACGAGATAAGAGTACGTAGGTCCTATGTACAATGTGTTATTATGTCCTACAATGTGTTAGAGTTGATGATGATAAGAAGAAGGAGGAGTTGTGATTATGACTAGTGACCAAGTTGTTATATGTTGTCTCATTGACGAAAATTATGATTAAATAGTGCTATATGTTCTATCTATACGTATAGTACGTAGCGTCGTGATCAAACACGAAGATAAGAAAGATCATTTCTCTCTATTAGCTAGCTAAGAAAATATATGAAATCCCTAAATTAACCCTTCAAAAGCGTCAACCCCCCCCCCCCTCTTTCAAAAAAAAACCAGCTCCTCAGTTGCTAACGCGTGAACGTTCTTTGGTCCCGGTTGGTGTTACTGACCGGGACCAAAGGCCCTCCTGCCTGGGCTCGGCGAAGCGGCCACGTGTAGCCACATCTGTCTCGGTTTATAAGCGAACCAAGACTAAAGGTCATGGGCTTTAGTCCCGACACATTAGTCTCGGTTCCAGAATCAGAACAAATGAACCTTACGAACCGAAACAAATAGGTCTTTTTTCATTAGTGCTAACTCATGTTTCGTTTCGAGTTGAGTTTCGCCGGCCGCCTAGGGCATAGGCACCAACCGCCACGAGGACCTTTTGCTACTTGGTCAAGTAATCGGCACCACGACATCTTGGTTGTGGCGTGTCCACCGCCCATGGCGCCCTTCAATCCTCGTAGCCAGCCTTCCCGATGTTGTTCTTGAATCAGGTGTAAACCAAAGGCACATATATATCATCAGATATCTCTGTCAATGCTAGATTTATACAAACTATCAGCTATTCTTCATTGTTAGAACGACTACAAATTACATACCACTTTGTATTTCTGTTAGATATAGATCCAAATAATTTGATACAAATTTTTAGTCTAGGCTTTTTGTAGTCCAAGCTGGGTTTTCATCCGTCGTCTGTTAGATATAGATCCAAATAATTTGATCCAAACATTGAAGGAAGGATTGTTTCTCCATTTTTGATAGTTCAAATTGGGTTTTCGTCCGTCGTCCATTTGCTTATTTGTTCATTGTTTAAAAAAACAAAAAATGCACTAGCTGACACTCGAACCATGGTGGCAAGGATGAGCTCATAACGCATTAGCAAACTGATCCAGGAAGCGTTGTTTCCTTTTTGTAAGGAAGCAGACTTCTTATTGCGTAGCAAGTAGCAAGTCTTGACAGACAAAAATAAATGTAGACTCCGTCCGTAATAATTTTTTATTTGAGGGTTTCCATCAGTAATATTTTTTGTATGCGTAAAAAAGGATAATCTTTACAACACACAGAGCTGCGATGGGCCGGTCCACTAACGGATGATGTACCAACAAGCAACAGCTCCACTCGCTCCTGCACCATTGAAAAATGTCCCCCAAAAAAAAGTAATGCGACACACTTTAAAAAAGAACATTTTTTTTGTTTTTTGTAACCTGAATATTTTTCAAAACAAGAGAATTTTTTGAAACTAGGAGGTACTCTATCCTAATGTTTTTTCGGATTTGCAAACAATTTTTAAAAACACAAACATTTCATGAATTTTAAATTTGAGAAGGCAAAGATTTTGTCAAAACATAAACTAATTTTGAAAACTAGGAGGTAATGTACGTATCATCTTTTTAATCTATACCTACTAATAAAACTGGGTGAATTTTTAAATACACCCACGGATGCATTGTTTTAGTTCATTTTATTAAACTAGGGGTGTGGAATGAATCTTTTTCTCCGTCGCGTCCTCACTTACGACCAGCCTAGCTCGGCCCAGTGACACCCGTCACAATGCACGAGAAGTCCAACTAAGATTTCATGGACTATCTCGCATAAACTACTCAAATTATATAATAACACATACATATATTATGTGGAGTGCTTTTTTCCTATTATGTTAGCCGTAGGATTAAAAAAAATCTTTGTTCAATGCTCATGATGTCGTTGGACACGAAGGATGTTCAACGACCTGGCCAACCTTGGTTAGTGACAGTTGCTACTGCGATCACCGGAGACGAGGACTACAAAGAGGACAAGCAGAAACATGGAGGACGTGGACCTGAGGATGAGGCATTAGTTATGTTTATTATGTTAGCGGCATGAGAGTGAGGTCTTTAGTCATGCTCAATAGGTAAAGGCGTGTGGGGATTGTTTTTTTCCCGTTGCAACGCACGTCATGTTTGCTAGTACTAATAAAGGTTATAGGTATTCTTGGCCCGTTAAGCTATTTTGCAGAAAGCCCATTGATGTTTTTGATAATCAACCCATAGTCAGGTTTTTAGTTAGATTTTATGTTTTATAGGAACCCCCTTGATGTTTTTAATAATCAACCCGCATGCCAATTTTAAGCGAGATTTTTTATTTTATTGGAAACTCCTTGATATTTGAGTTAATCAACCTGCATTACATATCAAATTATTTTTAAAATATCCATATCTTTTAAACCTAGCTCCAAATTTAAAATATCGTACATGGAATTTGATTAGAAAAATATGTATAATCTGAATATATATATGATGTTATTTTACATGTTAAAAATTTAAAAAGGCCATTTAAGGTGCAACCTTAATTAGTAATGTATATTTCGTCTTTCTTTTATATTGACGCCAATCTGGATTGGAAATGAACACCTCAACAAAACCGAGATTGAAGACAAAATAAAACATCTACAACCCCACATTCATGCCTCGCCAAAACATGACAGAAAACTAATATTTCTAATATCATGCCGAGAGATAGGCAGAATAGGATTTAGAGCATTCAAACACGTTGTGATTGTATAAGGACTAAGGCCATTGTCGGCGAGGATGGAAAGGAGGATAAGTGGCAACATAGATGGGATGACATGTGCTGAAATAAAAGGATGTGGACCTACTAAGGTTTTGAGTCATGAGTTAGGGATTGTGCTATTTTGTTCTCCCGTTGCAACCAAAGAAAAAAAGATAGGGCGCTATACAAAATAGTGATGCCCCTTCAATTATAATATTAGCAAGACATTGTCCCTTAATTTATTTAGCGAAACAATTCTCTACACGTTATAGCACACTATTTTTTTCAGTGGTTGCAATGCACATGCTCTTTTGGCGGTATACTAGCATACAGTCGCAGAAGACATAATCTAAAAGAATGGCTGTAAAACTTTTTATTACTTTGAAGTTATTATAATTCAAGAATAAAGAGAAAATATCCAAGTATCACTCTTCATTAGTTTTTTTGAAAAGGAGAATATATTAATATCGTGAAGATACCAATTACACCCAGTCTCTGTACCCACAAGATATCAGAAAGACATACATGATGTACACAACCCGAAAACAAAACAAAAATAAAGTAAAAAAGCAAAGGCCTCGCCCTAGTTATCAATTCCTCTTAGCAGCAGCACTCAAACCACCACCAAAGACAACACCCGGAAGACATAAAAGTTCTCCGAAAGTGACACCCTCAAGAAGAAAACAATGGAGAAGCTTCGTCGTCGCCCAAGCCAAGATATTAGGTTTTAACCCTGGAGAAGACCGAGCTCTCAAAACAATACTTTCAACGAGGTAATGCCAGACATAACCAATGAAGGTCAGACCTTAGGTTTTTGCCCTGAAAGTCATGACCCGACACCCGAGGAGCAACACCAAAAATGAAATCCTCAAGTCCTGCCGGCCCCACTTGTCACTACTGCTTCTGAAAGTTATCAAACAGTTGGCTCACTCTATCACCTCGAAGGCCCCCTCCATCTTACTTATCCTTCGATCTCAGCCATCATGACTTTCTCCACCGCTGTCCGTGTCATGGAAATCGAGATACCGACATGCCCATGGTGTCAACAAACAATAGAGCTTCGCAACGCACCCTCATGGAGCTCAATAGGCTGATATGGATGCGCACGGCCGTATTCAAACCGATCAAGAAAACCTTGGTCAAGATCTCCAACAGTAGTTTCGGAAAATGCCGACAACCAGATTGAGGAGGACCGATCATGCAGATCGCTGTTGTAATGCGATAAGAGCACAAAGAGTGGCCACCAGACCGCTGCCTCCACCCCCATGACGACAACGCCGCCACGGCAAAGGACACCAGGCCATGTTTGTTGGGGAACGTTGCATGGGAAACAAAAAATTTACTATGCACACGCAAGATCTATCCATGGTAATGAGCATCTACGAGAGGGAGAGTGGATCTACATACCCTTGTAGATCGCTAAGCGGGAAGCGTTAAGAAACGCGGTTGGTGTAGTCGAACATCTTCGCGATCCAAATCGCCGAGCGTCCCGCGATCACATCACGATCCGTCCCGAGATCCAATCACGATCCATCCCGCGATCTCATCATGATCCGTCCCACGATCTCATCACGATCCGTCCCGTGAACCTATCACGATCCGTCTCGCGATCTTGTTAACGGTCCTTCCGATCTAGCGCCAAACGGACGGCACCTCGTGTGGAAATATGCCCTAGAGGCAATATATAAAGTGTTTATTATTCTATTTCTTTGTTCATGATAATCGTTTATTATCCATGCTATAATTGTATTAATTGGAAACATGGACACATGTGTGGATACATAGACAAACACAATGTCCCTAGTATGCCTCTATTGAACTAGCTCGTTGATTGAAAGATGGTTAAGGTTTCCTAGGCATGGACATGAGATGTCATTTGATAACGGGATCACATCATTAGGAGAATGATGTGATGGACAAGACCCAAACTACAAACGTAGCTTATGATCGTGTCAGTTTATTGCTACTGTTTTCTGCATGTCAAGTATATGTTCCTATGACCATGAGATCATGCAACTCACAAATATCGGAGGAGTACCTTGTGTGTATCAAACGTCGCAACGTAACTGGGTGACTATAAAGGTGCTCTATAGGTGTCTCCGAGGGTGTCTGTTGAGTTGGCATGGATCAAGACTGTGATTTGTTACTCCGTGTGACGGAGAGGTATCTCAGGGCCCATTCGGTAATACAACATCACAATAAGCCTTGCAAGCAATGTGACTAAGTGTTGGTCACGGGATCTTGTATTACAGAACGAGTAAAGAGACTTGCCAGTAATGAGGTTGAACTAGGTATGGACATACCGACAATCGACTCTCGGGCAAGTAACATACGGAAGAACAAAGGGAACATCATACGGGATTAACTGAATCCTTGACATAGAGGTTCGACCGATAAAGATCTTCGTAGAATATGTAGGAACCAATGTGGACATCCAGGTCCCGCCATTGGTTATTGACCGTAGAGGTGTCTCGATCATGTCTACATAGTTCTCGAACCCGCAGGGTCTGCACACTTAAGGTTTGGTGACGTTTCGGTAGTATAGAGTTATGTATGGTGGTGACCGAAGTTTGTTCGGATTCCTGGATGAGATCCTGGACGTCACGAGGAGCTCCAGAATGGTCCGGAGGTAAAGATTCATATATAGGAAGTCCTGTTTTGGTCGCCGAAAAAGTTCCGGGCTTATCGGTAGTGTACCGGGAGTGCCGGTAGTGTACCGGGAGACCTCCAGGAGGGGTATTTCGACCCAAGAAGCTTCATCGGCTGTGGGAGAGTGAATATCAGCCCTTAGTGGGCTGGTGGAAACTCCCACACAAGGCCCATGTGGCTGGAGAAGAAACCCTAAAAGGAAAAAGGTGGAAAAAGGCAAAAAAGGAAAAAAGGATGAATCCTAATCCTACTAGGAGTGGAGGAGGTGGACTCCTCCTCTCCTAGTTCGGCCGAAGCGCCTAGGAGGCTTGGAGGCCAAGCTGCAACCTCTCCTCCTCTCCTCCTATATATACTGGTAGTATTGAGGGTTTTTGGACAACATTTTCAGCCACGTGCTACCTGTTCCTCCAGTGCATAGTTTCTCCTCTAGATCGGTTTTCTATAGTGCTTAGGCGAAGCCCTGCCGGAATTGCTCCACCACCATTGCCGAAGCGCCGTCAGGCTGCCGAAGAACTCTTCTTCCTCTCCACTCCTTGCTGGATCAAGACGGTGGAGATCGTCATCAAGCTGTACGTGTGCTAAACGCGAAGGTGTCGTCCGTCCGGTGCTAGATCGAAAGGATCGTGATCAATTTCGTAAGACAGATCGTGGTCAAGTTCGTGCGACGGATTGTGCTCGGATCGCGGGACGGGTCGTGATTGGATCACGGGATGGATCGTGATTGGATCGCGGGATGCACGGCGATTTGGATCGCGAATACGTTCGACTACACCAACCGCGTTTCTTAACGCTTCCCGCTTAGTGATCTACAAGGGTATGTATATCCACTCTCCCTCTCGTAGATGCTCATCACCATGGATAGATCTTCGTGTGCGTAGGAAGTTTTTGTTTCCCATGCAACGCTCCCCAACAGTGGCATGATGAGCTAGGTCTATGTGTAGATGAGATCTCGAGTAGAACACAAAAGGTTTGTGGGCGTTGATGCTTAGATTGCTTTCTCCCTTGGTCGGATTTTGGTTTAGCTGTATTGTGAGATGAAGCGGCCCAGACCAATATTACTCCTATGCTTACGAGAGACTGGTTCCCTCGACACAACTTGTTGCCTAGATGGCTTGCGGGTGGCAGTTTCTCTCACTTTAGTTGGATCGGATTCGACGAAGGCGGTCCTTGAGAAGGTTGAAAAGCAAATTATGTATCACCGTTGTGGTTTATGCGTAGGTGAGAAGCGTTCTTGATAGAAACCCGTAGCAGCCAGTAAAACATGCAATAGCAATTAGAGGACGTCTAACTTGTTTTTGCAGGGTATGTTGTGATGTGATATGGCCAATTACATGATGTGATATATGTGATGTATGAGATGATCATGTGATGTATAGAATTTCACGACTTGCATGTCGATGAGTACGGCAACCGGCACAAGCCATAGGGTTGTCTTTAATTATTGTATGACCTGCGTGTCAATCATTAAGCGCTATGTACTGCTTTACTTTATCGCTAAACGATAGCAATAGTAGTAGAAGCATGCAGGGCGTGACAACCTCGATGGCGACATGTTGTTGGAGATTAACATGATGGAGATCATGGTGTCGTGCCGGTGACGATGGAGATCATGCCAGTGCTTTCAAGATGGAGATCTAAAGCACAAGTTCATGGCCATATCATGTCACTTATGAATTGCATGTGATGTTAATCATTTTATGCACCTTGTTATGCTTAGTACGATGGTAGCATTATAAGGTGATCCCTCACTTAAATTTCAAGATAAATTTGTGTTCTCCCCGAGTGTGCACCGTTGCGAAAGTTCGTCGTGTTGAGACACCACGTGATGATCGGGTGTGATAGACTCTACGTTCACATACAACGGGTGCAAGCCAGTGTTGCACGCGCAGAACACTCGGGTTAAACTTGACGAGCCTAGCATGTACAGACATGGCCTCGGAACACAAGAGACAGAAAGGTCGAACATGAGTCATATAGTAGATATGATCAACATAATGAGGTTCACCATTGAAACCACCTCAACGCACGTGATGATCGGACTTGAGTTGGTGGATTTGGATCATGTGACACTCAGATGACCTGAGGGATGTCAATTTGAGTGGGAGTCTTAGTAATTTGATTATCTAAACTCATTATCTTGAACAATAGTCTAAGTGAACTTTGCATATTTATGTTTTAGATCAATGGCTCGCGCAGTAGCACCCCTGAATTTTAATGCGTTCCTAGAGAAAGCTAAACTAAAAGATGATGGAAGTAACTTTGTTGACTGGGCCCGTAATCTGAGGATTATCCTCACGGCTTCCTAGAAATCATATGTTCTTGATGCACCGCTTGGTGACCAACCAGAAGACATGACCTCCGAAGACGTTAAGAACGCTTGGGAGGCACGTACTGGAGATTACTCAATAGTTTAGTGTGCAATATTGTATGGCTTAGAACCGGGACTTCAAAGACGTTTTGAACGTCATGGAGCATATCAGATGTTCCAAGAGTTGAAGTTTATCTTTCAGAAGAACGCCCGGATCGAGAGGTATGAAACCTCCGATAAGTTCTATGCTTGCAAGATGGAGGAGAACGGGTCTATCAGTGAACATATACTCAGAATGTGTGGGTATTCAACTCGTCTAGCAGAGTTGGGAATTGCCCTTCCACCAGAGGCGATCACTGACAGAGTTCTTCAATCACTGCCACCTAGTTACAAGAGCTTTGTGATGAACTATAATATGCACGGGATGAACAAGTCAGTCGCCGAGCTGTTTGCGATGCTAAAAGTCGCTGAGTCTGAAATCCAGAAAGAACATCAAGTGTTGATGGTCAATAAAACCACTAGTTTCAAGAAAAATGGCAAAGTCAAGGGCAAGGGCAAGAAGGGTAAAACCAAGAAGGATGGCAAAGCAGTTGCTACTCCTGCAAAGAAGCCCAAGCATGGACCCAAGCCAGAAACTGAGTGCTTTCATTGCAAAGGAACTGGTCACTGGAAGCGGAATTGCCCCAAGTACCTGGCTGACAAGAAGGCGGCCAACGACAAACAAGGTATATATGATATACATGTTATTGATGTGTACCTTACTAGCTCTCGTAGTAGTGCCTGGGTATTTGATACCGGTTCGGTTGCTCACATTTGCAACTCAAAGCAGGAACTACGGAATAAACAAAGGCTGGCAAAGGACGAAGTGACGATGCGCGTGGGAAATGGTTCCAAGGTTGATGTGATCGCCGTCGGCACGCTCTCTCTTCGATTACCATCGGGATTAGTAATGAACCTGAATAATTGTTATTTAGTGCCTGCGTTACGCATGAACATTATATCTGGATCTTGTTTATTGCGAGACGGTTAATCATTAAAATCAGAGTATAAAGGTTGTTCTATTTATATGAGTAATATCTAATATGGTCTTGCACACAATGTTAGGGGTTTATTCATATTGAATCTTGATAGTGATGACACACATGTTCATAACATTGATGCCAAAAGATGTAGAATTGATAATGATAGTACCACTTTCTTGTGGCACTGCCATTTAGGTCATATTGGTGTAAAACGCATGAGGAAGCTCCATGCTGATGGACTTTTGGAGTCACTTGATTTTGAATCACTTGACACATGTGAACCATGCCTCATGGGCAAGATGACTAAAACGCCGTTCTCTGAAACAATGGAACGGGCGAGTGACTTGTTGGAAATCATACACACTGATGTGTGCGGTCCAATGAATGTGATAGCGCATGGTGGATATCGTTATTTTCTCACCTTCACTAATGACTTAAGTAGATATGGGTATATTTACTTAATGAAACACAAGTCTGAAACGTTTGAAAAGTTCAAGCAATTTCAAAGTGAAGTTGAGAATCATCGTAACAAGAAGATTAAGTTCCTACGATCTCATCGAGGAGGTGGATATCTGAGTTATGAGTTTGGCAGTCACTTAAGACAGTGTGGAATTGTTTCACAGTTGACACCGCCCGGAACACCACGGCGTAATGGTGTGTCCGAACGTCGTAATCGAACCTTAATAGATATGGTGCGTTCTATGATGTCTCTTGCTGATTTGCCACTATTGTTGTGGGGTTATGCATTAGAGACAGCTGCATTCACTTTAAATAGGGCACCATCAAAATCCATTGAGACGACGCCATATGAACTGTGGTTTGGCAAGAAGCCAAAGTTGTCGTTTCTTAAAGTTTGGGGATGTGATGCTTATGTCAAAAAGCTTCATCCTGAAAAGCTGGAACCCAAAGCGGAGAATGAGTCTTCATAGGATACCCGAAAGAGACAGTCGGGTATACCTTCTATCTCAGATCCGAAGGCAAAGTGTTTGTCACTAAAAACGGAACATTTCTTGAGAAAGAGTTTCTCTCGAAAGAATTGAGTGGGAGGAAAATAGAGCTTCATGAGGTTATTGAACCTTTACTTCAACCAGAAAGTAGCGCAGCACAGAAAGATGTTTCTGTGGAACGTACAATGTTAGAAGAGGAAGTTAACGATGATGATCATGAAGCTTCGGATCAAGCAGCTATTGAACCTCGTAGGTCGACAAGGCCGCGTACTACCCCTGAGTGGTACGGCAACCCTGTCTTGGAGGTCATGTTGTTGGACAACAATAAACCTACGAGCTATGGAGGAGCAGTGATGGGCTTGGAATCCAAGAAATGGTTAGAGGCCATGAAATCCGAGATGGGATCCATGTATGAAAACAAAGTATGGACTTTGGAAGTATTACCTAAGGGCGAAAGACCATTCAGAACAAATGGATCTTTAAGAAGAAAACAGACGTGGACGGTAATGTCACCGTCTATAAAGCTCGACTTGTGGCAAAGGGTTTTTCACAAGTTCAAGGAGTTGACTACGATGAGACTTTCTCACCTGTAGTGATGCTTAAGTCTGTGAGAATCATGTTAGCAATAGCTGCCTATTTTGACTATGAAATTTGGCAGATGGATGTAAAAACAGCGTTCCTCAATGGTTTCCTTGAGGAAGAGTTGTATATGATGCAACCCGAAGGTTTTGTCGATTCAGAGAATGCTGACAAAGTTTGCAAACTCCAGCGATCCATTTATGGACTGGTGCAAGCATCTCGGAGTTGGAATAAGCGCTTTGATGAGGTGATCAAAGCGTTTGAGTTTATACAAGTTTACGGAGAAGCTTGTATTTACAAGAAAGTGAGTGGGAGCTCTATAGCTTTTCTAGTATTATATGTGGATGACATATTGCTGATTGGAAACAATATAGAAATGCTGGAAAGCGAGAAGGAATATTTGAACAAGAGTTTTTCAATGAAGGACCTAGGAGAAGCTGCTTTCATATTAGGCATTAAGATCTATAGAGATAGATCAAGACGCTTAATAGCACTTTCGCAGAGCACATACCTTGATAAAGTTTTGAAGAAGTTCAAAATGGAACAGTCCAAGAAGGGGTTCTTGCCTGTATTACAAGGTGTGAAGTTAAGTAAGACTCAATGCCCAGTAACTACAGAAGATAGAGAAAAGATGAGTGTCATCCCCTATGCTTCAACCATAGGCTTTATCATGTACGCAATGCTATGCACAAGACCCGATGTCAGCCTTGCCATAAGTATGGCCGGAAGGTTTCAAAGTGGTTCTGGAATGGAGCACTGGCAAGTGGTCAAGAATATCCTTAAGTACCTGAAAAGGACTAAGGAAATGTTTCTCATTTATAGAGGTGATGAAGAGCTCGTCGTAAAGGGTTACGTCGATGCAAGCTTTGACACTGATCCGGACGACTCTAAGTCGCAAACCGGATACGTATTTATTCTTAACGGGGGAGCGGTAAGCTGGTGCAGTTCCAAGCAAAGCGTGGTAGCTGATTCTACGTGCGAAGCGGAATACATCGCAGCCTCGGAGGCGGTGAAGGAAGGTGTCTGGATGAAGCAGTTCATGACAGATCTTGGAGTAGTGCCCAATGCACTGAATCCAATGAGCATGTTCTGTGACAACACTGGTGCTATTGCTCTGGTCAAGGAACCAAGGTTTCACAAGAGGACCAGACACATAAAGCGACGCTTCAACTCCATCCGCGATTACATCATGGAGAAAGACATAAATATTTGCAAAGTGCACACGGATCTGAATGTTGCACAAACGTTGACTAAACCTCTTCCAAGGGCTAAACAAGATCAACACCAGAACTGCATGGGTGTTCGATTCATTACAATGTAAATCACATAGTGATGTGAACTAGATTATTGAATCTAGTGCAAGTGGGAGACTATTGGAAATATGCCCTAGAGGCAATAAATAAAGTGTTTATTATTGTATTTATTTGTTCATGATAATCGTTTATTATCCATGCTATAATTAAATTAATTGGAAACATGGATACATGTGTGGATACATAGACAAACACAATGTCCCTAGTATGCCTCTAGTGAACTAGCTCGTTAATTGAAAGATGGTTAAGGTTTCCTAGCCATGGACATGAGATGTCATTTGATAACGAGATCACATCATTAGGAGAATGATGTGATGGACAAGACCCAAACTACAAACGTAGCTTATGATCGTGTCAGTTTATTGCTACTGTTTTCTGCATGTCAAGTATATGTTCCTATGACCATGAGATCATGCAACTCACAGATATCGGAGGAGTACCTTGTGTGTATGAAACGTCGCAACGTAACTGGGTGACTATAAAGGTGCTCTACAGGTGTCTCCGGGGGTGTCTGTAGAGTTGCCATGGATCAAGACTAGGATTTTTTACTCCGTGTGACGGAGAGGTATCTCAGGGCCCACTCGGTAATACAACATCACAATAAGCCTTGCAAGCAATGTGACTAAGTGTTGGTCATGGGATCTTGTATTACGGAATGAGTAAAGAGACTTGCCAGTAACGAGGTTGAACTAGGTATGGAGATACCGAGGATCGAATCTCGGGCAAGTAACATACCGAAGAACAAAGGGAACATCATACGGGATTAACTGAATCCTTGACACAGAGGTTCGACCGATAAAGATCTTCATAGAATATGTAGGATCCAATGTGTACATCTAGGTCCCGCCATTGGTTATTGACCGTAGAGGTGTCTCAGTCATGTTTACATAGTTCTCGAACCCGCAGGGTCTGCACACTTAAGGTTTGGTGACGTTTCGGTAGTATAGAGTTATTTATGGTGGTGACCGAAGTTTTTCGGAGTCCCGGATGAGATCCTGGACGTCACGAGGAGCTCCGGAATGGTCCGGAGGTAAAGATTCATAAATAGGAAGTCCTGTTTTGGTCGCCGGAAAAGTTCCGGGCTTATCGGTAGTGTACCGGGAGTGCCGGTAGTGTATCGGGAGTCCTCCGGGAGGGATATTTCGACCCAAGAGGCTTCATGTTCTGTGGGAGAGTGAATATCAGACCTTAGTGGGCTGGTGGAAACTCCCACACAAGGCCCATGTGGCTGGAGAAGAAAACCTAAAAGGAAAAAGGTGGAAAAAGGCAAAAAAGGAAAAAAAAGGATGAATCCTAATCCTACTAGGAGTGGAGGAGGTGGACTCCTCCTCTCCTAGTTCGGCCGAAGCCTAGGAGGCTTGGAGGCCAAGCTGCCTCCTCTCCTCCTATATATACTGGTGGTATTGAGGGTTTTTGCACAAGATTTTCAGCCACGTGCTACCCGTTCCTCCAGTGCATAGTTTCTCCTCTAGATCGGTTTTCTGCAGTGCTTAGGTGAAGCCCTATCGGAATTGCTCCACCACCATCGCCGGAGCGCCGTCAGGCTGCCGGAGAACTCTTCTTCCTCTCCACTCCTTCTTGCTGGATCAAGACGGTGGAGATCGTCATCAAGCTGTACGTGTGCTGAACGTGGAGGTGCCGTCCGTTCGGTGCTAGATCGAAAGGATCGTGATCAAGTTCGTAAGACGGATCGTGGTCAAGTTTGTGGGACAGATCGTGATCGGATCGTGGGACGGATCGTGATTGGATCACGGGACGGATCATGATTGGATCACGGGACGCACGGAGATTTGGATCGCGAAGACGTTCGACTACACCAACCGCGTTTCTTAACGCTTCCCGCTTAGCGATCTACAAGGGTGTGTAGATCCACTCTCCCTCTCGTAGATGCTCATCACCATGGATAGATCTTCGTGCGCGTAGGAAATTTTTGTTACCCATGCAACGTTCCCCAACAACCTCCGCGTTTAGCACACGTGCAGCTTGATAACGATCTCCACCGTCTTGATCCAGCAAGAGGAAGTGGAGAGGGAGAAGAGTTCACCGGCAGCGTGACGGTGCTCCGGTGATGGTGATGGAGCAATTCCGGCAGGGCTTCGCCTATGCACTGCGGAAATCCGATCTAGAGGAGCACCGGTGGAACGGGTAGCACGTGGCCGTAAAATCAAGTGCAAAACACCCAATACCTCCAGTATATATAATAGGGAGGGAGAAGGAGGGCTGGCGCACAAGGCAGCCCTGCCTGCCTCTTGCGCAAGGAGGATTGGAGGAGTCCTCCTCCAATCCTAGTAGGACTAGGATTGCTCCTTTCCTACTTTGCGGTTTTTTCTTTCTTTCTCAAGTCCAGTCGCATGGGCCTATTAGAGGACTTCCACAAGCCCACTAAGGGCTGGTTTCTACCCTCCCACAGGCCATGTAGCCTCTTGGGTCGAAATACCTCTCCCGATGGTCCCCCGGTACACTACCGGCACTCCCGGTACACTACCGATAAGCCCGAAACTTTTTCGGCGACCAAAATAGGACTTCCTATATATGAATCTTTACCTCCGGACCAATCCGGAGCTCCTCGTGACATCCGGGATCTTATCCGGGACTCAGAACAACCTTCGGTCATCACCATACATAACTCTATACTACCAAACGTCACCAAACCTAAGTGTGTAGACCCTGCGGGTTCGAGAACTATTTAGACATGACCAAGACACCTCTAAAGTCAATAACCAATAGCGGGCCCTGGATGACCATATTGGTTCCTACATATTCTACGAAGATCTTTATCGGTCGAACCTCTATGTCAAGGATTCAGTCAATCCCGTATAACGTTCCCTTTGTTCTTCGGTATGTTACTTGCCCGAGATTCGATCGTCGGTATCTCCATACCTAGTTCAACCTCGTTATCGGCAAGTCTATTTACTCGTTCCGTAATACAAGATCACGTGGCTAACACTTAGTCACATTGCTTGCAAGGCTTTGTTGTGATGTTGTATTACCGAGTGGGCCCTGAGATACCTCTCCGTCACACGGAGTAACAAATCCTAGTCTTGATCCATGCCAACTCACCAGACACCCTCGGAGACACCTGTAGAGCACCTTTATAGTCACCCAGTTACGTTGCGACGTTTGATACACACAAGGTACTCCTCCGATATCTGTGAGTTGCATGATCTCATGGTCATAGGAACATATACTTGACATGCAGAAAACAGTAGCAATAAACTGACACGATCATAAGCTACGTTTGTAGTTTGGGTCTTGTCCATCACATCATTCTCCTAATGATGTGATCCCGTTATGAAATGACATCACATGTCAATGACTAGGAAACCTTGACCATCTTTGATCAACGAGCCAGGTCACTAGAGGCATACTACGGACAGAGTGTTGTCTATTTACCCACACATGTAATGTGTTTCCATTCAATACAATTATAGCATGGATAATAAACGATTATCATGAACAAGGAAATATGATAATAACTAATTTATTATTGCCTCTAGGGCATATTTCCAACAGTCTCCCACTTGCACTAGAGTCAATAATCTAGTTCACATCACCATGTGATTCGCATTGTTATGAATCTAACACCCAATGAGTTCTGGGGCTCGATCATGCTTCGCATGTGAGAGAGGTCTTATAGTCAACGGGTCTGCGACATTCAGATCCGTGTGTACTTTGCAAATTTCTATGTCAAACCGTAAACACTGCTACCACACTCAATTGGTACTATTCCAAATGGCTGCTCCACTATACGTATCCAGATTGCTACTACGAGTCATCCGGATTGGTGTTAAAGCTTGCATCAACGTAACTCTTTACGACGAACTCTTTATCAGCACCATAATCAAGAAACATCTCCTTAGTCTTTTAGTTACTAAGGATAATCTTGGCCGTTGTCCAGTGCTCCATTCCAGGTTCACTTTGAAACCTTCTGGCCATACTTATGGCAAGGCTGACATCGGGTCTTGTGCACAGCATTGCATACATGATAGAGCCTATGGCTGAAGCATAGGGGATGCCACTCATCTTTTCTCTATCTTCTGCCGTGGTCGAGCTTTGAGTCTCACTCAATTTTACACCTTACAAAGCAGGCGAGAACACTTCTCTCTGACTAATCCATTTTGAACTCTTTCAAAATCTTGTCAAGGTATGTACTCATTGAAAGTCTTATCAAAACATCTTGATCTATCTTTATAGATCTTGATGCTCAACAATTAGGTAGCTTTATCTAGGTCTTCCTTTGAAAAACTATTTTCAAACAACCATTTATGCTCTCCAGAAATTCTACATCATTTCCGAATAGCAATATGTCATCCACATATACTTATTAGAAACTCCATAGTACTCCCACTCACTTTATTGCTAATACAAGTTTCTCATAAACTATGTATAGACTCAAAAACTTTGATCACCTCATCAAAGTGTATATTCCAACTCCGAGATGCTTGCTTCAGTTCATAGAAGAATCACTGAAGCTCGCACAACTTTTAGCATCCTTAAGACTGACAAAACCTTCTGGTTGTATCTCATACAACCTTTCCTTAAGGAAGGAAACGATGTTTTGGCATCCATCTGCCAGATTTCATAATTGAAAAATGCAGCAACTGCTAACATAATTCCAACAGACTTTAGCATCGCTACGAGTGAGAAAGTCTCATCGCAGTCAACTCCTTGAACTTGTCGGAAATTTCTTTGCGACAAGTCGAGCTCTACAAATGGTGACATTCACCATCAGTGTCTGTCTTCACTCCAAATGGTAACGAGCAAGTCCACCAAAGTCTATACTTGGTTTTCATACATGGATCCTTTCTCGGATTTCATGGCCTCTAACCATTTGTTGGCTTCTGGGCCCATCATTGCTTCTCCATAGTTCGTAGGTTCATTGTTGTCCAACAACATGACCTCCAAGACAGGGTTGTCGTACCGCTCAGTAGCAGTACACGTCCTTGTCAACCTACGAAGTTCGATAGTAACTTGATCCGAAGCTTCATGATCATCATCATTAACTTCCTCTTCAACTGACGTAGGCTTCACAGAAACATCTTTCTGCGCTGCGCCACTTTCTGGTTGAAGTAAAGGTTCAATAACCTCATCAAGTTCTATTTTCCTCGTAGGTCGATAGTAACTTGATCCGAAGCTTCATGATCATCATCATTAACTTCCTCTTCAACTGACGTAGGCTTCACAGAAACATCTTTCTGCGCTGCGCTACTTTCCGGCTGAAGCAGAGGTTCAATAACCTCATCAAGTTCTATCCTTCTCCCACTCAATTCTTTCAAGAGAAGCCCTTTCTCAAGAAAGGACCCAGTTTTAGCAACAAACATTTTATGCTTGGATCTGAGATAGAAGGTTCACCCAACTGTTCTTAGGGTATTCTATGAAGATGCATTTGTCTGCTTTGGGTTCGAGCTCATTAGGCGAAAACATTTTCCATACAAGTGTCGCAGCCCCAAACATTAAGAAATGACAGCTTAGGTTTCATCAAACCATAGTTCACACGGTGTCATCTCAACGGATTTAGATGGTGCCCTATGTAAAGTGAATGTAGTTGTCTCTAATGCATAACCCCAAAATTATAGTAACAAAACGATAAGAGACATCATAGCATGCACCATATCCAATAGAGCACGACTATGACGTTCGGACACACCATCACACTATGGTGTTCCAGGTGGCGTGAGTTGTGAAACAATTTTCACATTGCCTAAAGTTGTATGCCAAACTCGCAACTCAGATATTCATCTCGACGATCATATCATAGACATTTTTATCTTCTTGTCATGATGATCTTAAACTTCATTCTGAATTTGCTTGAACCTTTCAAACGATTCAAACTTGTGTTTCATTAAGCAAATATACACTATATCTACTCAAGTTATTAGTGAAGGTAAGAAAATAACGATATCCACCGCACGCTATAAGACTCATTGGATTGCATACATCAATATGTAACATTTCCAATAAGTCACTTGCCCGCTCCATCAAACCAGAAAAACGGGGTCCTTAGTCATCTTGACCAAGAGGCATGGTTCGCATGTCTCAACCGATTCAAAATCGAATGAGTCCAAAGATCCATCAGCATGGAGTTTCTTCATGCGTTTTATACCAATATGACATTTAGCGGTAGTGCCACAAGTATGTGGTACTATTATTATCAACTTTGTATCTTTTGGCATCAATGTTATGAACATGTGTATTACTACGATCAAGATTCAACAAACCATTCTCACTGGGTGGTTGACCATTGAAGGTATTATTCATGTAAATAGAATAACCATTATTCTCTAACTTAAATGAATAACCGTGTTGCAATGAACATGATCTAATCACGTTCATGCTCAACACAAAAACACCAAATAACATTTATTTAGGTTCGTCACTAATCTTGAAGGTAAAGAGAGCGTGCGATGTTGATCACATCAACCTTGGAAACATTTCCAACACACATTGTCACCTCACACTATCGCTAGATCTCCGTTTATTCCGTAGCTTTTATTTCGAGTTACCAACATTTAGCAACCAAACCGGTATCCAATACCTAGGTGCTACTAGGAGTACAAGCAAGGTACACATCAATAACACGTATATAAAATATACTTCTGTCGACGTTGCCAGCCTTCCTATCTACCAAGTATCTAGCGTTGTTCCGCTTCAGCGACCTCTCTCCTCATAATTGAAGCACTTAGTATCGGGTTTGGGTTCAACTTTGGGTTGCTTCACTGGAGCAGCAACTGACTTGCCATCCATGAAGTTTCCCACCTTGCCCTTGCCCTTCTCAAAACTAGTGGTTATACTAACCATCAACACTTGATGCTCCTTCTTGATTTCTACCTTCGCGGTGTCAAACATCGCGAACAGCTCAGGGATCATTAATTCTATCCCTGGCATTTTATAGTTCATCACCAAGTTCTAGTAGCTTTAGTGAAAGTGACTTGGAGAACTATATCAATCACTATCTTATCTGGAAGATGAACTCCCACTCGATTCAAGCGATTGTAGCACCCAGACAATCTGAGCACATGCTCAAAGATTGAGCTATTCTTGTTCATCTTGCAGGCAAAGAATCTTGTTCGAGATCTCATATCTCGCAACACGGGCACGAGCCTGAGATCCTAATTTCAGCTCTTAGAACATCTCATATGTTCCGTGACGTTCAAAACATTTCGAAGCCTCAATTCTAAGCCGTAATGCATGATGCACTAAACTATCAAGTAGTCATCAACACGTACCTGTCATATGTTCACAACATCTACAGACGACGCTAGAGGGGTTGGCGCATCGAGCGGTGCATTAAGGACATAAGCCTTCTGTGCAGCAACGAGGACAATCCTCAGATCATGGATCCAATCCACAATATTGCTACCATCATCTTTCAACTCTATTTCTCTAGGCACATATAAAAATTCAAGAGAGCTAAAGCGCGAGCGAGTAAACTACAACATAATTTGTAAAGACACTACTGACTATGTTCATGATAATGAGTTCAATTAATCATATTACTTAAGAACTCCCACTCAAATTGACATCCCTCCGGTCATTCGAGTGATACATGATCCAAATTCACCAACTCAAGTCCCATCATCACGTGAGTTGAGGTGGTTACAATGGTGAACATCATCATGTTGATCATATCTACTATATGACTCATGTTCGACCTTTCGGTCTCTTGTGTTCCGAGGCCATGTCTGTACATGCTAGGCTCGTCAAGTTTAACCCGAGTGTTCTGCGCGTGCAACACTGGCTTGCACCCGTTGTATGTGAACGTAGAGTCTATCACACCCGATCATCACATGGTGTCTCAACACGATGAACTTTCGCAACGGTGCACACTCGGAGAGAACACAATTTATCTTGAAATTTAAGTGAGGGATCACCTTATAATGCTACCGTCGTACTAAGCAAAACAAGGTGCATAAAAGGATTAACATCACATGCAATTCATAAGTGACATGATATGGCCATGAACTTGTGCTTTAGATCTCCATCTTGAAAGCACCGGCATGATCTCCATCCTCACCAGCATGACACCATGATCTCCATCATCTTGATCTCCATCAACGTGTCGCCATCGGGGTTGTCACGCCCTGCATGCTTCTACTACTATCGCTACAGTTTAGCGATAAAGTAAAGCATTACATAGCGCTTAATGATTGACACGCAGGTCGTACAATAATTAAAGACAACCCTAGGGCTCCTGCCGGTTGCCGTACTCATCGACATGCAAGTCATGAAATTCTATACATCACATGATCATCTCATACATCAGATATATCACATCATGTAATTGGCCATATCACATTACAACATACTCTGCAAAAACAAGTTAGACGTCCTATAATTGTTGTTGTATGTTTTACGTGGCTGCTATGGGTATCTAGCAAGAACAATTCTCATCTACGCAAAAACCACAACGGTGATACACTAGTTGCTTTTCAACCTTCTCAAGGACCGCCTTTGTCGAATCCGGTCCAACTAAAGTGAGAGAAACTGGCACCCGCAAGCCATCTAGGCAACAAGTTGCGGTCGAGGGAACCGGTCTCTCGTAAGCATACGAGTAATGTTGGTCCGGGCCGCTTCATCTCACAATACCGCTGAACCAAAATCCGACCAATGGAGGAAGCAATCTAAGCATCAACGCCCACAAACCTTGTGTGTTCTACTCGAGATCTCATCTACACATAGACCTAGCTTTGATACCACTGTTGGGGAACGTTGCATGGGAAAAAAAAATTCTACGCACAGCAAGACTATCCATGGTGATGAGCATCTACGAGAGGGAGAGTGGATCTACATACCCTTGTAGATCGCTAAGAGGGAAGCGTTAAGAAACGCGGTTGGTGTAGTCGAACATCTTTCGAGCATCCCGAGATCACATCACGATCCGTCCCGCGATCCAATCACGATCCGTCCCGCGATCTCATCACGACCCGTCCCATGAACTCATCACGATCCGTCTCGCAATCTTGTTCACGGTCCTTCCGATCTAGCGCCGAACGGACGGCACCTCCGCTTTCAGCACACGTGCAGCTTGATGACGATCTTCACCATCTTGATCCAGCAAGAGGAAGTGGAGAGGGAGAAGAGTTCACTGGCAGCGTGATGGTGCTCCGGTGATGGTGATGGAGTAATTCCGGCAGGGCTTCGCCTAAGCACTGCGGAAATCCGATCTAGAGGAGCACCGGTGGAACGGGTAGCACGTGGCCATAAAATCAAGTGCAAAACACCCAATACCTCCAGTATATATAAGAGGGAGGGAGGAGGAGGGCTAGCGCACAAGGCAGCCCTGCCTTGCCTCTTGCGCAAGGAGGATTGGAGTCGTCCTCCTCCAATCCTAGTAGGACTAGGATTGCTCCTTTCCTACTTGGAGTCTATTCCCACCTTTTGCGGTTTTTTTCTTTCTTTCTCAAGTCCAGCCGCATGGGCCTCTCAGAGGACTTTCACCAGCCCACTAAGGGCTGGTTTCTACCCTCCCACAGCCCATGTAGCCTCTTGGGTCGAAATACCTCTCCCGATGGTCCCCCGGTATACTACCGGCACTCCCGGTACACTACCGATGAGCCCGAAACTTTTTCGGCGACCAAAATAGGACTTCCTATATATGAATCTTTACCTCCGGACCATTCCGGAGCTCCTTGTGACGTTCGGAATCTCATCCGGGACTCTGAACAACCTTCGGTCATCACCATACATAACTCTATACTACCAAAACGTCATCAAACCTTAAGTGTGCAGACCCTGCGGGTTCGAGAACTATGTAGACATGACCGAGACACCTCTATGGTCAATAACCAATAGCGGGCCCTGGATGACCATATTGGTTCCTACATATTCTACGAAGATCTTTATCGGTCGAACCTCTATGTCAAGGATTCAGTCAATCCCGTATAACGTTCCCTTTGTTCTTCGGTATGTTACTTGCCCGAGATTCAATCGTTGGTATCTCCATACCTAGTTCAACCTCGTTACCGGCAAGTCTCTTTACTCGTTCCGTAATACAAGATCACGTGGCTAACACTTAGTCATATTGCTTGCAAGGCTTTGTTGTGATGTTGTATTACCGAGTGGGCCCTGAGATACCTCTCCGTCATACGGAGTAACAAATCCCAGTCTTGATCCATGCCAACTCAACAGACACCCTCGGAGACACCTGTAGAGCACCTTTATAGTCACCCAGTTACGTTGCGACGTTTGATACACACAAGGTACTCCTCCGATATATGTGAGTTGCATGATCTCATGGTCATAGGAACATATACTTGACATGCAGAAAACAGTAACAATAAACTGACCCGATCATAAGCTATGTTTGTAGTTTGGGTCTTGTCCATCACATCATTCTCCTAATGATGTGATCGCGTTATCAAATGACATCACATGTCAATGGCTAGGAAACCTTGACCATCTTTGATCAACGAGCCAGTTCACTAGAGACATACTAGGGACAGAGTGTTGTCTATTTACCCACACATGTAATGTGTTTCCATTCAATACAATTATAGCATGGATAATAAACGATTATCATGAACAAGGAAATATGATAATAACTAATTTATTATTGCCTCTAGGGCATATTTCCAACAGTGTTGTCCATAGCCCCGGCCCCAGGCGCCAGATCTAACAAAGCCGGCACCAGCTACCCCGCCATCACGACGCACCGGCCTGCCCGGCCACCTTGCCACGTAGTCGCCGCCATACCCATGCACCGGTGTTCCCAAGGCTCGTCCGTCCGAGTCGCGGTCGTAGTGCCCCGCGGGAGCATCACGCTCCTCGCCCGCCCATCACACCCCGCGTCGTAGCCACCAGGGAAGGAGAGAGAAAGGAGCCTCGCCGCCGCCGACGCCAGCCAGGCTTCGCCCTCCGTCGGTGGCGAGGGAAGGGGGAGGTGGGGAGGAGGTGCGGGCGACGGCGGCTAGGGTTTCGCCTAGCCATCTGTGGGAGCGACCTGGCTATCTGTTTTCCCTTCTACTTAGCTAACCACTCAGCCAAGTGGTTGTATAACTTCACTACTGAAAATATAATATAATTGCGAAGACATTATGGTACTGATTGGCATGCGGACAACCAACCGAAATATTGTGGAATCGGTAGAAATTCTGGATAAGTGAAAGCAATCCATGTGGTATATTCATATATCTCCTGTGATATGTGTGGTTATTGTCTTTCTTCGGCCCTCTGTGCTCAAATTCCGCAGAGATGTGCTTATAGGTTGAAGGGCTTCCTGATTTTTTTTCTATAGATATATAAGTCTTTTTGATGTGTATCTTGATTTATTATAGAGGCCAGCCAGTGATTAATTGTTCGGAGCTGCACATGACAAAGGGAAAACATTTTTGTCTATGTTTTGTGTGTGTTTTGTGAGTCACACTACTCAGTCTGTCAGCCACATGTATCGTGCTGTAGCTATCTTGGAGCGGGACCATCGATCATGATGTCAAGACAATGTGCACCACGATACGAAGATAAGGTGCAAATGGCAGCCATATGTGTTTGATTTGATCTCATTAGCGCAAACCAGCAACTTTCCTTTGTAACCACACACACGTACTGCTCACGCCGGCGCCGGCAGAGTAAACTGATGCACAGTACGATGGGGTCGATGGGCGATGTCCGAATCCAGTCTCGTCGCTTGGTACCTCCCGAGCGAACGGCCTCGCCGGCGCCGGCGCCGGAGACGACCATCCACCTGACGCCATGGGATCTCAAGTGTATCACCGTGGAGCACATCCAGAAGGGCGTCCTCCTGCCCAAGCCTCCCACCACCGGAGGACACGTCGACGTGGAGCGTCTGGCTTCTTCCTTTGCGAGCACCCTTCGCGGCTTCTACCCTTATGCCGGACGCCTCGTCGTCGCCGTCGCGCCTCAGAGCCAGAGTCTCACCATTTCGCTCCGCTGCAGCGGTGAGGGCGCCGAGTTCATCCACGCCGTAGCACCGGGCGTCACCGTCGCGGACGTCACCGCCTCGCTCGTCATTCCGCGGGTGGTCTGGTCTTTCTTCTCGCTCGACAGGCTCCTCGGTGCGGACGCCGCAGCGGGCACTTTCCCGGTCCTAGCGGCGCAGGTCACTGAGCTCGCCGACGGCGTCTTCATCGCCCTGACGATGAACCACGGCGTTGCAGATGGGACGACATTCTGGCACTTCTTCAACACCTGGTCCGAGCTAAGCCGTGCCGGCGCTGGCGACGATGTCGGAAACTCCACGCCGTTGCCGGTGTTCGACAGAAGTTTCCTTGGCAGCAGCTGTACCGTCCCCATCCCTCTACCCTTCGGGAAGCTGGAGGACGTCATCGGCCAGCGTGTACACGTGTTCCCTCCGGTGCAAGAATGCTTCCTCCATTTCGCCGCGGCAAGCGTAAAGGAACTCAAGGCGAAGGCGAATGCCGAGATGTCCAGCTCCGGTACCGCTAGCACCATCTCCTCGCTGCAGGCCCTGCTCGCGCACCTGTGGCGCGCCATGTGCCGAGCGCGGCGGCTCACGCCGGACCAGGAGACAGCGTACGTTGTCCTTGTGGGATTCCGTGGACGCGTTGGTGGCATACCGGCATCTTACGCGGGCAATGCGGTGGGGAACGTCACTGCCAAGTCCACCGCCGGCGACATCATGGGCAAGGGCCTTGGCTGGGCGGCATGGCTTCTGAACCGGGCCGTGGCGTCGTGCGACGAAGCCAGCACTAGGGACAAGCTCGCATCCTGGCCCGAGGAGCCTAGCTTCAGTTGCCTGCCCGCGTTTGTGGCTGCCGTCCCCACGGGAACGTTCACAGGGAGCTCGCCGAGGTTCGACGTGTACGGAAACGACTTCGGGTGGGGTGCGCCGGTGGCTGTCCGGAGCGGCTCGGGGAACAAGGTGGATGGGAAGGCGACGGTGTACCCAGGCCGAGGGGGTGGAGGGAGCATGGCGCTGGAGGTGTGCCTCGCTCCGGAGGCTCTGGCTATGCTCATCGCCGATGAGGAGTTCATGCGCGCAACGAGTACCATTGAATAACAATTGTGTCTCTTGCAACCAAAAATTGGTATCACCCACCACTCATTTCCGTGATTGCTATCAACGAGCTCCAAATCCATTGATGATACTGACTCAAGTTGAGTCGGAAGCAAATTAAGTTGGTTGGGCCATGTCGACTAGGATGATTGTAGATAGCAAGCAGCTGCCACAGTAAAAAGCCAGTATCAAGGGTCACGGAGGCGAGCTACCCTTGGGGTGACCATTCGGATGCTGATTTGATGCTTATGTGTATGAATACCGGAGTGGGTGCTTACTCAGCCTAGTTCAGTATTGTTACTGTGAACCATCAATCTGATAGGCTAGTGATCCCCGTGTTCTTGATGTCTCTCAAGCCTACCAGAGTTGAGCTACTCCTATAAATAGTTTTCGCCTTCACTCGACTTACTTGTCTCTCCTCTCCCATTCCTTCCTCTGTTTTGAGTGTTATGTGATTGCCAACACCATGTTTGCTTTACGCTACCTTTTATAGCATGGTTTTGGATTTTCAGTACCATGTCGCGCGTACAAGAAAGCTCATTACTTCTCTAACGTGGCAATGGACGGGGCAACCAGGGTGCATGTGGCACGTCTTAGAAAAGATAAAGAGAATGCAAATGGCATCGTTTAACATGAGTTGGTAGTAATAGTTACTCTATAAATCTAACATGTCCATGTTCGGCCATATCGCTTAAGGCGTAGACGTACATCCACACCGTTTGATTTCCCCGTACTTGTTAAGCCACACCATTTACATAGAAAATTTTCAATGACAATGTAATTCTCTATATAAATATGTTTTCAAGAGAAAAACATCATCCTTAATGTGTTGAAACCATCTGAGAAACAAATTTACGATTTCAGAAATATTCATCCTATGCCTTAACCTGGCAATGGTTAACCATTACCTGTGTCCCCATGGGTAATTAATCTATCAGGGGATGGGGATGAGCTGACTTTAATGCCCACGGGAAAGCTGGTGTGTCAAATACCTTACCCAGCACGCAAGACGGGGATGGGAATGGGATAGCATTATCCGTGCCCGTTATCCATCTTACCCATGAAGGCCTTACATATGGGCTCTAAATTTAGTAGACCCTACATAATTTCCGTTCTTACCCACACAAATTTTTACCCATCTCACCCATTTGCCAAAAATCCTCAATAAATCCTTAACTTAGCCACAACATATTGTTTATTGTGCTGGAAATGCGATTTTTTCTACCGAAATTCTATCGAAGGTTATTGTTCATTGTTTGTATGGGTTTCCTCACGGGGATAAAAAAACTCGACAGGGATGGGGACGAGAATAATTTTATCCCCGTCGACGGGTATGAGGATGGAGACAGGCATGCGAATGTTGTCGCGGGGACATGGATGGGAGTCCAATATCGCATGTGGATAATTCACATTGCCAGCCTGAGGCTATGCCACTGATAATATATAATATGGTTCTCTGTTTTCAATAAAATATTACATGGTTCTCTAACTGCGCAAATTCTATACCAAGTAAAATATGATGTGTGGGAGACCTATTATTATGTCATTCATATGAACACCTTCTTTAATTTGTGGGTGGCCTATTATGTAGTGTTACTAAAGTTTAGGGGTGCGAGCTCGCCAACCCATAATGTTTATGTCATATACTGTATACCTAAATAGTTCATCTCCACGATCTTAATTATCTTGGCATGCACGTGTCCCATCTTATCAATGGCCCACCACAACATGCATGAGAATTTTTTTTTACAATATTGGTTGATCTCATGCACACACTCCACCTCACCACACATGCCACATCATCACATGTGCATGGGATTTTATTTTTCAGTTATATCATGTCACTTATATTCAAAATATTTTTGACTACACAATAATCATATACAATATTAATTTTTAGTTTTAGTTCAAATATAATTAATCTAGCTATGCATATTTCATACAATCGAATCAATGAAATATATTGCAATCGATTCCTGCAGCAACACGCCGGGTATTCTCTAGTTATATTAGAAACACAATAAGAGCGAAGGAAGGGGCAAACACTGGGCTATGCCACGTAGGACGGGAACAGTGGCAAAAGAAAATACGCAACAATGTGTTACCTTCCCTACTAAGCTAGTAGCGCATCAAGCGCACACACACATCTTTATCTCCACCTCTCCGCTGCACGCCGCTCCTCCATTCCACTTCCGTCACAGGTGAACGTGGATTTTTGAAGCATTGGCTTTCAGACACCTTTTATCCTTATCATTTAATGTTGTTTTAAGATCTGTGCTACACAACTAATTAACTTACTACATCGAATTTTCTCTTTTTTGCTTTTTCTACAGAAAAGAACATATGAACTTTAAACTTGACACAACAACAAAACATTCTTGCTACAAGGTGGAAAAAAACTTTCAGCTTTTTTCATCAAACATAAATATACAAAATTGTTTTTTTGAATAAAAAACTCATTTTGTATATAAAAAACAGATTTTGTATATTTATGTTGGTCGAAAAAATCTGATTTTTTCTCACATTGTAGTAAGAATGTTTTGTTGTTGTGTAAAGTTTGAAGTCCATATGTTGTTCTATGTGAAAGAAACAAAAAAGACAAAAGTTCTTGCATGAATCGCGATGCAGAAATAGATGGTAAGTGTAGCTCACGTTACCTCTGGCTGTACGAGCAAGTTCACTGGTCTCAGAGGTCAGCTGCATCCTGCATGTGCGGTGGCCGTCCAGGCACTGATCTGATGCTGATATGCATCAAAATCGAAGTGGATGGCTACTCAGCCTAGTTCAGCATTGATACGATGAACCCAAGTACCAGTTTGAACATCTGTGATCTCTGGATTTCTGATGTCTCTCAAGCCTACCAGAGTTGATCTGCTAATTCTTTTTGCCTTTCAGTCAACCTGTTTGTTTTCTATTCCATTCCTTCCTCTGTTCCGACTATTAGGTGGTAGCTGGTAGCAACCGCCATCTTTGCTCTATGCCTCCTTTTATAGCTTGGTTTGGGTAACATGTCAAGTGTAAAACACAAGTGTATTATTTCTCTGTCGTGGCCATGGACGGGGAGCCAGGGAGCATGTGGCCCGTATGAGAAAACATAAATACACATGGCATTGTTTAAGAGTAGTTGATAGTAATACCTACTCTGGAAATGTAACATGCCCGCAGTCTGCCAAATCTCTTTAGACATAATATGCCTCCACACCGTTTGATTGTCAGTGGTGCCCATAATTATCTATAGCCATAATATTTACATAGAAAATTTCATTGTAAATTTAATTCTCCATATAAATGTGCTTTTATGAGAAATAAATTTAAAGTAAATTGAGCTAGCAGATTGGCCTCACACCCTGCACCATCCTTAATGTATTGAAAATATCAGAAAAATAAAAAAATATTTCATATATATTCATCTTATGCCATAGAGAATATATAATATGGTTATCTCTTTTTTGCAAAAAAAATATAATATGGTTCTCTAACTGCCACAATTTTTATAGCAAGTAGAATATGATGGGTGAAAAGCATTCACTAATCTTTAATTGATGGGTGACCTATTGTTACGTCATTCAATGCAGGAATCACTCATTTATCGTGGTTTCTAGGCTCGTCGCCGAGGAGGAGTTCGTGGGCGCAACCACTACTGCTGAATATTGATCATGTATATCAGTTGTAGAATTATTTTGTATTATCAGACACTCATTTTCAGTGGTTGCCATCAGTGAGGATCAAATCCATTGATTGGTACTACTAGCTCGTACTGAACCGGGCGCAAATTAATGCACAAAATTGGTGAATTAGGGCATGCTGTTTTTATTTCTCGAAAAGGAGGATATCTCCACTAGTTTCTACATCAATTGATGCACACACAATATATTATTGAATATTTAACTATGCTAAGCAAAGCGATTTCGAACGAGACCATGTAGAGAGTATGATGAAGTGAGGATGAGTGTAGCAAGTAGCCACATAACAAAGCCAACTTTCGTTTTCTTGAAGGTCAGTTGCATGCCGGAAGATCATACATGGACTGATTTGATGCTTATGTGTATAGATACTAGAGGAGGTGGTCACTCGCCCTAGTTCAACATTGCAACGGTGAACCATCAAACTAATTGATTAATAATCCCAGTGTTTATGACGTCTATCTAGCCTACCACAGAGTTGAACTACTAAAAGTTTCAGCCCTCACTCAATTTACTAATTTTTAGATAATAACAGACACAAGTTTTGCATGACTTCAAATTAATAAAGTCAAAACAGGCAGCAATAACAACTTAACTCACCATGCAACTACTTTGAAACAAATAAAACCACTTATACAAATTGCAACTCCACAAGAGCGCTAATGGCGGGACACACAATCTAGCTAGATAGGGCTCTTCAGTGGACAGCGTGCAACTGCTTGATCTTTTGAAGAATGGACGACAGAGCTTCATTGTTGTCCTTCTTCTTACCTAGAGCCTACGATAGCTAAAAAAAGACGGACCATTTGAAAATGTAGTTAGCAGGGTGAGACGGAATGGCTCCTTCGATGGCCAGTTTATTTTAGACGTCCTGAGAGCCCACACCAGCACACATAAATAACTCTAGGCCAGCCTACTTGTTGCCCACGACAACAATTTAATAGGCTAAAACTATCTTTATGTGAGCTAGGGTTCCAATTAACCCCAAATACCTCACGGGCGCAACTCCAAACAAACTGAGTCGGAGCACAACAAAAATGTATGTGGTTTCTGTCCTACGGCTCCTCACAGAGCGTACATCACCCAATGCCCGGCCCGTGTGATTTTACAAGATTGATCGCAGACGGTGGATGGTTTGCAGCTGCTTGCGAGATGAAAATACAAACTTCTAAAGGTACACTGGCGGCCAACAGAGCCTTGGTGAAAGAACTTTTTGCCCACTGGTAAATTTAGTTTAAATCGGTTTGACGGAAAACTTGCCCGAGGCCTTTCAGAGTTCAAGTAGCCAGCCAGAATTTTGTGTTCGCTCCGTTACCAACTGAAAAAATGCTCCTAGGAAAAACACATCCTTGCAATTTTAGACCCCGTTCCAAATTTGGGAACCTCTCACCTCAGAGGCAAACAAAGAACAATATGGGAAATGCTTCGCTTTGAGAAGTCGACCCCACAATCCCAAGTCATTTTGGGACAGTTTTTGGATCCATTTGGTGATCAGGGCCAGGTTCATTTTTCTGGTATAAGGAACTCCTAGACTTCCCTGAGACATAGGCCTATGGATGTCAACCCATTTAATGATGTGGTATTTTCTCTTTTTTGGCATCTTCCTCCTAGAAGAACCCCGTGCAAAATTTGTCAAACTTAACATGGACACCTTCCCCAAGAAGTAACATGCCCATGGCGAAAGTAGGAATCGCAGAAAAGCAAGTGTTAGTGAGCGTAAGCCCAGGCTGCTGACGACATGAGCTCTGTTGCATGGGGTTGCAGCGATGAACAACTTTCTCGACAGTAGGATCACAATCCAGTTTGGTGAGGGCTCTATCAATGCACATCAGGCCAAGGTAAGATATGGGGAAGGACTACTTTTTGCAGTTGAGAAGGTTAGCCACCTTCTGTCCTTCAGATTCCGACATCTGAACTGGAAATATTTCGCATCTCACTCAACTTACTAGCCGCCCCCACCGCCAACCTTCCTTCACCCTCCCCTCCCCCTCGCCGTCGCCGAGAGCCACCGCTGGGCAAAGCCCAGGCAGTGCCGGCGGCGGCGGGGCTTCTCCCCTGGCGCGGCTTCCCTTCTTCCTCGCGGCGGCTTGGTCACTCCCGATGGGCTTGGTGGTGCGGCGCTTCGAAGCTCCGGCGGCGGCTCGCTTTGCGGCAAGTTGGAGGGCCTGTCCCCGTCTGGTGGTGCCGCCTAGACAGCGGCCGCGGCCTACGGCTCTTGTCCCCAGATTGGATCTGGGTGGTGCTTGGGCCTGGCCGTGGCTGCCTGTCAGGTGTGGTGGCGGCGAGTCTTGCAGCCTCTGGGCATCGCGGAGGTGCCAGCGGCGTCATGTGCTTAGCTTGGTGGTGGCAGCGACCGTGTACGGGAGTTGGATTCCTTCGAACAGATCTGGGTGAAAACTTGCTTTCGGTTAATGCCAAGGCCGGCGGTGGCGGCGCTATCTGCATCGTTCCCTTCTTGAAGGCATCGTCGTGGAGAAGTTCAAGGCCACTCTCTGGTACCTCCGAAGGAAACCCTAGATCGGATGATTGGATGATGGTGGCGCACCGGTGTTGTTCTCCCCTTGGGGGCGTCATTCTTGGAGGTACACACGTGATCGAGGGACCAGAGGACGTTTCTTTGGTGGAGCGGTGCGTCATCTCACTCATTCATGGCGGCGGATCTCGGCGGCATGGCGCTGTGGTGACTCGGCGTCCGATGCGCGAAGATGGACTCGCGCAGGAGGGTGACACGGTCTGGCATCGTGGTGGCATCGACGACAGCTAGACCGGGCAAGGTTGATGCAGCAGTACAGCTCTGAAGATGGATTGGTGGCAGGTGGATGTGGCAGCCTCATACCCGACATGCGTCTTGGTTGAGGAGTGCGCCGGACCGGTGGGTGCCCAATACCCGGCAAGTGTCCTGGATGGGACCCAGGTCTTAGATGTTAGGTTCGGCTGCGAGGTCTATTTGGTATTAGGACCAGACTATCAGCATCCCTTCATCAATTGAATAGGAGTAGCGACAGATGTTGCCTAGACGGTGGCTTTAGTCTTGCTGTTGTATTACTTTCTAAGGTGAACATTTAATAAAGTGGCTGCATGCATCGTCCAGATGCAGAGGTCGGGGGTCTTCCTCCTTTTCTAAAAAAACTCAACTTACTAGTCTCTCTTCTTCCATTCCTTCCTCTATTTCGAGTATTATGTGGTAGCCAACACCACTTTTGCTCATACCTGGCCAAACGGGCCGGGCCGGCCCGGCCCGGCACGGCCCGCTGGTAATCGTGTCCAGCACGGTCCAGCCCGCCGCGGCACGATTACTAACCGGGCCGTGCCGTGCCGGCCCGCGTGCTCGGGCCTGCTAAAATGTCTACTATTTGACGCATTAAGCGTTTTTAGTCTATTTTTACTTATTAGGTCATATAAAAAATAAAAAAATAAAAAAGCTAATCGGGCCGTGCTGTGCCGGCCCGCGTGCTGGGGTGGCGGCCAGGCACGGCTCAACGCGGGCCACAGGCCTGACACGGCCCGTTTAGCTCGTGCTGGGTCGGGCCGCGTGCCGGGCCGGCGCGACGTGCCGCTGGGCCGGTCCGTTAAGCCCGGACCGTTTGGCCAGGTATGCTTTTGCTTCATGCATGCTACGTTTTATAGCATGGCTTCGGTACCATCTCGTGTACATAGTAAAGTTTATTATTCCCTCGTAGTGTCCATGGACTGGGTGCCGGGGAGCATGTGACGTGTGTGAGAAATGATAAATACATACCACATCAATGAAGAGTAGATGGTAGTAGTAATAGTTATTTCAAAAATGTAACAATATATCTTATAGGGTGTAATGTGGGTCCACACCGTTTGGTTAGTGGGTGGTGCCCATAATTATTTACAGCCACACTATTTACATAGAAAATTTTGAATGTCAATTTAATTTTCTATTTGAATGTGCCTTCAAGATAATTTTATAATAGGAACTAGCTCAGTGGCTCTGGCAAATGGAAGGCCACCATCCTTAATTAATGTGTGAAAATGTTCGAGAAACAAGTTTGTGGTTTTCAGAAATGTTGGTATTATGCCACTGATGATACATAATATGATACTATTTTATGTGAACAAATATAATATGGATATAACTGCCAAAAGTTTCGTACCATGTACAATATCTTTCACAGGAACATCATAATACAATTATATGTGTTGCATTCAGTACTACATTGTATCAGATCAATACACAGAATTTAATTTCCAGGCGTGAGCCAACTCATAATGTTTATGTTGTGTTAGATTGGTACAATATGTAAGTTTAAATTCTTTGACCATGGACACTTAGCTAACGAAAACCATTTTAGTACATCTTACAAAATTTATTATATAGTATACTACACTTAGCGGTTGAACCAAAACCCAAATCATGTCATGCACATATGTGAAACCATATTATGTATCTGGCATGTAATACATGTATGCATGAAAAAGAATGGACATGCGCATATCTCAAAGCATCCACATAGTTGTGGTTCATGTTGCTTCCCTACATGTGCCTAAACAGGGTAAATCAAACTTGAATTTTTAGATGACCTTTTGAACAAAGTAGCACAGTGAAATCACTTGATAAACCGAAGTAAGAAATAACATATCCTCATTGACAAGTAGGCTAACAATGATTATTTTTGCATTTTCCGTATCTTGTTTTGTCTCATTTGCACTCTCCAATCTGAAATACTTCATGTTCTCCCTTTGTCACATTATGTTTTTGAAATTCACACATAGTTCAAGGTGCAACTTTTACTCTTTTTAGTAATCTATTTATCTTCGATATCAAGGTTAAAATGTTCTAGTGTTGGTTTATTAGATATATTGTACGCACCGCACAAAGACTCGGCGAGCCAACACGCGCCCAAGTGGCAGGTGAATTGAACGTGCAAGCCTGGTGAGAACTCGTCATCATCTTTCCTCCTGTGCGCATCAACTATCTGGCCCTCGTCACCAATCAACAGCAATCTCCTTTCCTCCCTTCGCCGGAGAAATCCCAATCAAAATATGAGAAGACTCGCCATGTGCAGTCGGAATAAACGTGTCACACACCATCCCCACCGCCGGCAAAAGCCCAAGCAAGTTAGAAGTCCCTCCAGAAGTAGGGGGATAGGACGAGAAGGCATCAGGATACGATTCTTGATTGGATAACGGTATTAGACAACACATAGCATAGCTCCCCTAGTTCCAATATTAGCGCCTTCGACAAGGGAAACGTCGCCAACATGCAACATCGTTGCAGCCTTCGGATATAACAAGAGAAGGATTCCTCCCGTCCTACGCTGCAATCCAGCCACCCTGCATCTGCAAGCTCACTACCGCCATCAACCACCGACATGATACCACATGAGGCTTGTCGATGACCTCGCCCTGGAGGCACCGTCCCAGTTGTTGGGTTACTCTAGGTGCATGGATGCAATATAAAAAAATCTATGTGCCATATAATCAGAAACATGATAATGAAGACGAGTCACACATCATTATCACTAGACGCGTAGTGTCGTGCAACGGAAGTAGTGTTGGGCAGCGCGTCTGAGGAGTCGTCTCCTCGTACCACGATCACCAGATCGCACGAACAGGTTTATCGAAGCAGCACATATGTACTGCTTCTAACGGTGCTCGCGTGTGTAGGAGGAATGCCGCGCAAGGGATTACTAGATCTGACCACACTATCATCATCGAGTGGAGGTGGCTAGTTGCAACACACACCGAAGCGATCTCTCAAATACATGTATCATACCTTCACTATATATAGGCATCCATCATGAGCTGATCACATGGGCCCGGCATGGGCCCTAAAGCCAAAAGTCTACTCAACTTAGATCTGAGGTTAGGCCGGATCACATCCAACCAGTGAGCTTGGATCGAACCTCGTTGGTTCCTTCCCTTTAATGCGCGACCTCTTAGGTTCAAGCCGGCTTAGCAACAGGTCAGATCATATCTGATCTACTCGGTTGGTAGCGGCCTTTAGCAAAGCGTGCTAACCATCAAGCAGACAATGAAGTCGGATTTGCTAACGTGTTGACAATGTATCACATTTATGTTCTCTTTGCCACACTATATAGGTTGTCGGGCTCAAGGCGGATTGGTCATCCCTGTTGCAGCCCGATCTCTTTTTTCCATCTGAAACAAGGCAAAAGACTTGCCATTTTCATTGATTAAGAAGAAGAGAATTGCTCGATTAATTGACGGAAAACCGGGCTAAAACCGATACATCACAACCCACATGACATGGGCACCACCGGCCAACCTGGTCACCGACATGGAACAAGCCACAACGATGCATGCCAACGGATGTCCACACGCGCAAGCAACCAACAGCTCCAACTTAGACGACGAGCAACACAAGGGAAATAAGCAGGACTTGCGCCGACCATGCCCACCGCAAACGACCACCGAATGCCTGTCATCGTCACCACTGGACATGCTCCAACGCAGCTCCGACTTCAAAGCAACCCAGCAACCACGGAAGAGCACCTCGGACACGCCGGAAAGAACCGACTACCGAAGACCACGCCGTGACCCAAGCTTCTCTCAACGCCATCATCGTTGCCAAACAGAAACAGCGCCCCACCTCAACCTCAGCAAACCACGCGACGAAGATGTCACCATGGACGGCAAAGATGCCATCATCCTCCCGACTCTCAGTCGTAGCCGGCTCCGAGATGATGCCCCAAGGAGGAGAAAGACGCGAAGACGCCTCCATCGCCCGATCCAGCGGATCTAAGGTTTCCCTTCGGAGCCCAAGCCGTGGGGAGAAGGTGGAGCACCTCCATGCTGATGCTTCCAAGAAAGACCGCGGCACCCGCGGGCGCTGCCGTCGCCGGCTCCGATGAAGACCGGAGCAAGGATTTCTCCCGAAGATGTGCCGACCACCTGCCACCACCGACCGCCGCCCATGAACCACCACCCCTGCCGAGGGCGACCCCAATCTAGTCACGGGACCACTTATCCGCCGCGTCCAGAAGCGCTCCGCCCCCTGGCCGAAACTGCCACCACCGAACCCGGGGCCATCGCCCCAGCAACCATAGCCCACCACCACCGACGACATCACCACCAAAGGAGCCTGACCAGGCCCATCGGTCCGGAGCCCACATCACCAGATCTAGAGGCAAGGAAGGACTTGGCCAGATCGGAGACCTCGCTCCGGGCCTTGCTGCAAGATGGTCGGCAGGCAGAGAAGTCGTCGGGAAGCCGCAGCCTCGAGCGACGCACAACCCTTCGCCGTCAGATGTGGCCGGAGTCACATTGAAGGATGGGGAGGGGGGCGCCGCGGTCGTTGGGCCCTACCCACACCGCAAGGCGCGACCACGCCTACACCGCCGCAGTAGCCGCGCACCGCACCGCCAGCTCGAGCCACCGCCAGGGGAGGCCGCCGTCGCAGGGGCTCCAGATCCGCCACCGCCTCCTACCACCGTCGGACGAGAGGGAAAGGAAGTGGAAGACCCCAGCGCCACCGTCCGCCGTCCGGGCTCAGCCCGGCGGCCTCCTCTGGCGACGGCGAGGGGAGGGAGGGGGGCGAGGGGGGTGGCCCGGCGGAGCAGACGAGGGTTCCGCCTGAGTCGCCAAAGAGGCGACGCGGGGACGATTTTAGGCACCATCTCCTTGCCCCCGATCTCTTTTTTTGTTTCAATGAATTTGACCAACACCTTGGATTATGCATGTTTTGGTCAATTGAGGCGGCAGAGGAGATGTGGATCCCACGTGTCAACGACTTAATATTATGTTCTTCGAGTGGCACATTTTCTTGTACACATTTTGGGCGTCCGGAGTCCAGCACCCACGCACTTGCGGTCGACGGATAGGCACTGGCGAGGAGCTTGTCCCCGACCGACCACTCCATCGGCGGCGACAGAGAGCGCTGGCGAGCATAACGTGCTTCACCTAACCGTCGCTGAAGAAGCTAGCGAGCGTAGTGGGCAAGCCGCTGAAGGGGCTAGGGCTAGCTCGTCCCACAACCCTCTGTCCGAGTGGACTGCACAGTAGACACGGCCACACGCAAGGACTCTCTATCTGTATGCAGTCGACCTCCAGCCGTTGCTATATGCACATGCACACTGCAGCTACCGGCATCCACAACCTGTGCATAGCCTACGGCTTGGGCTACACGATGTTCTGCCGCCGCTGGTGGACGCCAGGTCGAGCACGCGCATGTCACAACCCTTGTTTGTAGAGGATCTGAGGATAAGTGTAGCAAGCAGCCACAATACAAAGCCAGGCTGAATGATCTTGCAGCTCAGCTTTGTATGGGGAGATCATTCAAGCATTGATCTTATGCTTATGTGCATGAATACCGTAGCGGTTGGTCACTCAATCTAGTCCAATATTGCCACCGTGAATAACCAAGCACTTAGACAAGCGATCTCAGGGTTTCTGATGTCTCTCAAGCCTACTAGAGTTGTAGCTGCTAAAACTTTTGGCCTTCGCTTCATGTTTTTGTCGCTCCTCTTTCATTACTTCCCCTGTTTTGAGTATTATGTGGTAGCCAACACCATGTTTGCTCTATAGTACCTCTTATAGCATGGTTTGGGTACCATGTCGCGTGTACAGCAAAGTTTATTATGCCTCTATCGTGGCCATGTACGGGGCAGCCAGGGAGCATGTGGCACACCTCAGAAAACATAAGGAGAATACATGTGATATTATGTACGAGTTGTTGGTAGTAGTAATAGTTAATCTGCAAATGTAACATGTGCCTGTTCAGCTATATCTCTTAGGGCCTAACGTGCCTCCACTATATTACATAGAAAAAAAAATCAGTGTCAATTTAGTTCTTTATATAAACGTGCTTTCAAGAGAAAGAAACATTAAAAAAACTGAAGTGCACAGTGGCCCTTGTAACCGTGAGTTCATCATCTTGCTGTGTTAAAAATGTTGGAAAACTAAATTTTATGATCTCATAAATATTCATTTATGCCAAACCCATTACCACCAAGACGGCAACCTCTTTTGCTTCTGACACCGATGTTGACGTGCCTTTTTGAACAACTCTCTGGACTAAAAATTAATTTCCCCAAAATTGACTTGTTCTGCTTTGGACGCGTGGAAGAGAAAAAAATAACTACAAATAATTGTTTGCTTGTGAGATTGAATCTCTTCCATTTAGTTATCTAGGGCTTCCAATTCACCATCAAAAATTAACGAACAAAGAATGAAAATGTATTGAGGATAGATTTAAAGAAAAAACATAGTTGTTGGAAGGGCAAACTAATATCATATAGGGATAGACAGATACGTGTGAACTTGGTGCTTAATTACAAGTCTGCCTATTTTCGTGCTTTCTTTCTTTGAAATACTCGTAGGGGTGCCGAAAGGATTGGTCTTTTATATATCATGGGTTTTTTTTACAGAGCGGTGAAATAAAACAAATTATAGAGTAGCTAAGGAGATATTCTGTGTAAGCCGAAGGACCAAGGGGGTTTCGGTATTGAGACCCTAGAGATTAAGGACAAGTGTTTGCTTAGTAAATGTCTCTATCGGTTATCCTCGGAGGAGGGGGGGGGGGGTATGAATACGGTACTTGTGTAACAAGTATCTATACTACAAACCTTATCTCAAGTAATGGCTCAGCCGAATGATTCATCCTTTTGGAAGACGATGACTAAGGTTGTTGTTATTAATAGAAAAAATATATTATTAGAGATGAGCGTACCACTTGGTTTTGGAAGACTATTTGGCTGGGAGATACATAACTAGCCTTACAGTATACAACGCTTTATTTTACAATGTACGGAGCCTATCTGAGTACAACTTGGGTTCTGGATTTTACTTTCGTTTATCATATTTCTCTTTATATCTATATATTTTGGAATATGCTCTAAAAATATGTTTCCTGGAAATACATTCGTTTAATTAACACTGCAGAAAAAATCTTCGTGTATTGAAAACATGTTCACAGAGCTCAAATGGGTGTTCACACATTTTCAAAAAAAAGTTCATAACAATTACAAAAATGCTCACACATTTAATTTGAATGTGTGAGATTGAAACAAAATTCACAGCATTTTCCAAAATTCTCCGTGAAAAATAAACAATTATTCACGTAATATAGAAAACTTTCAGGACATATAAAAAGTATTCGTAACCATTTAAAAACATTCACAATATTCAAAAGCATTCACACATTTTATAAACTGTTCATGAAATATTTAAATTACTTTGCAGAGTTTTAAAAACTGTACATGATATAGAAAAAATCATTGCGCCCTTTAATCATTATTTACTGTTTCAAAAAATTCACAAACATGTGAAACTTTCTTTGAGCAATTTCATAAAAGTGTTCAAGGCATATAAGATATGTTTATAAAAATTTATAAATATAATTTTTTTAACATTTAAGAAAATAATCACACATTTCAAAAATGTTTATCAAAATGCAGAAAATTGTTTTCAAAATTACTAAAAATATGTTCATGGCATTTATAAAAACTATTGTGATAATGTTATAAAATGGTTGAAACATTTACACAAGTGTTCACATGTTTTAAAAAACTAAATCTTTATTCACATAATTTTCTAGCAATGTTTGTAACCATTTCAATAATAAAGTTCACAACATTTCCAAAAATATTTATGAAAATTAACAAATAAGTTCACACAATTGTTAAACAAGTTTGTGACGTATTAAAAAAGTTTTCACACTTTTTTCCAAAGAACATTTGAAAGAAACAAAAATAATAAAATAAAAACAAATACATAAGAGTATTTTAAAATAAAAAAAATGATTGAACCATAAAAAATTAATAAAGCAAGAAAAGAAAAGAAAAATACCGGATGTAACATTCATAAGACTTGATGAAAGGTTCCAAAAACCACTTCCAGGAATGTTTCAAACTGATGACATCCTGCATGTAGAAGATTCCCAAAACTGTTGGAAAACGTTGTGGGGCCGGTCCATTTCATGCGACACTGTAGGCGAATGGACGGTGTGTCTCCTTAAGAGAGATATTGCATCCCCGCAGTAATACTAAAAGGCTGGAAAAGGAATACAATAAGGGCTTTGAATGGCCTCTACATTTTTTGAGCAAGGCCGATTCTCTTTTACATCCCATTTTTCCTTATGATTTGCAGTTTTTAACATTTATTTATTTACTTATTTTAATTAGTTTTGTCCCACAATCAGTTTTTTAATAGCCTATCCATGTTCTTTCTTTTTCCAAATTTTCTTTTCATTTCATGTATTTACATTTAGTTATTCAACTATTTTTTACCTTCCTTTTTTAGCAAGAAAGCACACACTTTTTTTTCCAAATTATATGAACATGTATATAAACATCCATGATTTGTTTCTGAAATAGATGACTTATTTCAAATAGATGTTTAAAAAAATACATGAATATACTACACAAGATTTTTTTTATAACATGAGATGAACATTTCGTTTTAAATATATGAACATTTTTATTGAGGTACTTGGAATTTATATATTTTTACACACTCTTTTGCATTTTCAGAATTATTTTATTAATATTTTGAATGTATATTGAATAAACTACATATTTCCCGAAAGTTAAAAAAAATGGGATGAAGGTGACTTCGAACATTTGTGCAAGAACCCGGGGCTATGGGCACTAAATAGGACTCTTGAAGCAAAATAATTGTTGTTTTGGTAAGACAGCGTCAACTATACTTCAATAAATTTATAAATGTTCATATATTTGTTCTTCCATAAGGCTTTTGTTTCTGATGTCAATTATTTTGGTTCCCCTATGTGGGTTAATTAGTTGAACAATGAAATGTCTGTGTATTTCTAATCTATGATTATTACAAGACCCTTATCATTTAAAATTTACGAGATATCCATTTGAACATTGCGAAAAAGCAGTCTGGTTATGATGGAATTTATATCTCATCGAGAAGCACACACATAACATATTTGACAAGTGGAATATTTTTGTTTAATCAAGCTGCATGTGTGGATCTGAAACTCAACCTTAACATAAGTACGAAGATGCTCATCGTGATAGAGTGTGCGTGTGTTCGTTCATAGGGGTGAACATATGCACGTGTATATGAACGTTTGCGTCTGTACTGTATTCAAAAAAAGAAAGTATAGGAAATATAAAAAGCTGCCCAAGGAAAATACACAGGACAAAAGAAAAGACATTCGGAGAAAACACAGGGCGGCAAAAGCGCAAAGGCGCTGGTAACTGAGAACACTATCTAGACAAAAAAAAAACCCGGCCAAAACGCAGCATAAGAGGAACCATGGGTACAGAGGGGGCAAACCACGCCCGTCACCATGATAGCACACCCAGGTGCTCAGATCAAAATATCATGCAGCGCGGGATTCCTTCTAGTAACAGAAAAACTGCACAGCACTGTAAGCCCCACAATACCAAATCAAAACTGTACAACAATATTATGTCCATATATAATTTCCACAAAAACAAAATTGTGTCCATATATACTCATCGTTTTGTGACCTTCAACAAACCATCACTTCTCTCTAACCTCAAAAGTAAATAGTACATATGATGTCTGAGATGGTTGACTGAAGCTTAAGGAATCATTTTGGGGCGATTGTTCATTATCTGCAAGGACATGCACATTCATGCAGATTGCAGAACTATAACCAAAAATAGATAGGCACACATGAAAAATAGCAGGAGCTTAGCTATTGAGATTACATCATCGTCCGATCATCGCAAACGAAAAAGGAAAAGGATATTCGCTTCTCCAGATCGAGAATCAGTACACGCGTTGCAGGATATATGTATCAACCCGAATCAGCTGCATGGGCCCGACCAGATTTGATCAGCTGACGCCGTCGAAGTTGCTGCTCATGAGTTGCAACGTCGCGCTCGGCAGTGCCCGGCTCACATGCGGTTGCTCTGCCCACGTACACCAATATCAACATCGATCTAGACAAGCTAACCGATTGCAATCAATGAATCGAGGAGGGGCTTGAGCTTACTCTTGACGGCCTCGAGCTCAGACGGCGTGACCCTCGCCGAGAACCCGCTGACCACGTTCTTGTAGTTGTATATGATCGCCGCCTTTGCCTTCTCCTCGCTTGAACACGAACACACGATCACCATGCACGCACGCTAACGTATGCATGAGTTCGATCACACACGGTCGATCGAGTCGTATACGTACCTGCCGAGGGCGGCGGTGAGGATGCCGAGGTGGTACTGCATGCAGGTGACGCCGGGCGGTGTGGGGTCGACAAAGAACAGGTAGGTGGCGGGCGGTCCGTCCGCCGCGGCGACCATGGTGACTGCGGCGAGGACGAGGAAGGTGAGGGAGGTGGCGGTCGGAGGCGTCATTGCATGCGAGACCGATGGGTCGATTGGGGGGAGAGGATTCGTCTTGTGTTTGTGAGGAGATGAGATCCGTGTTTAACGGCGCCTGTTGTTCGGTTGCGCCAGCGCTGTCCCTAAAAGGCTCCAAAAATAGCAATCAAATTTATCTCGATCTTGATGATTTTTTATTTATTTCAAAGACGTTCATCTCGATCTTGCAATCAAATTTCCGGAAATTTCGGCTTCAACATAAATGAGCCACAAATTTAGAGGTTATTAGGTAGCAGAAGAAAAAGGAAATGGAACGTGACACTATAGCTAGGGTACTCATCACGTAGCAAGAAGGAAGCGATTTTTGTTTTGCTTGCGGGTAAAAAAGGAATCGAATTAACAATGCAGAGCCAGAGAGAGTCACACGGGTACGACGACGGCACCATAGTCGCACTCGTTGTCATTTTCGGAGTTGTGTGGTTTGTGATAACGTCGTAGACATGGCCACGATGGTCTACATGAAGCTCCGCCTCTGCCGCCACTGGTCGTAGAGCTCACCGTCGCCCCTCAACCTGTACGCCTTCTCCGGCGTTGTCGCGCGCGGATGATGAGCTTCTACTTGGACATATGCAACGGGACGACTAAGCGAATGGTGAGGCAGAAGAGGGCGTCGGTGATATGCTTCCTGAGATCAGTTTTCCTTTTAGACATTCCGAGATCAGTGTTTTTTTTTTTGTGAGGGATCTGAGATCAGTTTTTTTTAGGCGCATGTGAGATCGTTTTTTTTTTGAGAATCATCAGTTGGTGAGAGGAAGGAAGAGGTTATAGGGGTTGCGCTCGACAAAGAGGCCCGTCGGCGTGGATGACGCCAAGGCCATCATCAGCGCGGCCCACCCCTTCATCACATTTGTATCTTTTCTTTTGAATATATCTGTATCTTTTTCTAGACTAAAACAATATGTATCTTTTTTAATGTATTTATTATACGTGTCACTGTCACCCCACCAGGGGTAAAACTTTCAGACTTCTAAGTCACCGTCACTCGATAAGTACGTTTGCCTGTAGATGGACGAACTTTTCTTCCATTTCCAATGGGAATTTGTCTACAAGGAAAATTTGCGGAAAGAAACAAATGCAAGGCTTCTTAGGACTTTGACAAGATTAGTACCGACATGGGCAGACATGACAAACTGGGACGCCAGAGATTCCTATGAGTCCTGACAAAATAGGCATCGGGATTCCACCTACTTGATGTTACTTGTTCACAAATTATTTTACTAACTTTAGAATCATAATAATTTATCTATGTATTAGGATTGTATAACATATTCAACATGCCATCTAAGTGAGGCTAGCTAAGCTTTGGTTGGCACTTCATTCTAATTTAATCCAAAGTTAACTGGCTTGGTTGATTAGAAGAATCAATATGCATACATGCGCTTCGCGTCATCACGTGGCCGCAAGGCCGCAACGACGTCTTAACTACGGGCCAGCAAGCCGGGAAATGAATTAGTACAACTCCTATATTAGGGGCATGTTTGGCCCAAAGGAAAACTGAAGGGAAAACGTAGGACTAGGATTTTTTTTCCCTATGATATCATTATCCATGCGTTTGATTTATAGGAATGGGACAGAAGAAAAATGAGGAACTTTTGTGCTGTTACGAGTTTCAAAGAAAAATACAAGAATGTGCTTTGTTATTTGGCTCTAAATAAATCTTCCCTATTTTTCTTTAAAAAAACTAAAAAAAATGTTTTTTGACACTTTCGTCCATTTTTTCAGCTGGCAGTGCAGGTAAAAAGACATGCTTCCCCCTCCTTTATACAGTAGTTTTCCTTTCCAACAAAACAACTCAGCAGAAGTGAGCCCACGTGTCAGTTATATTGACCACTCACGGAGCCATGATGGAGCAACACCTAATTCACACTCTAGACCCCTCTTACAGGCTTCTTCCAAAATAAATCAAAGGATGTTGCCGTTTCCAACGTGTCGGACGACGGCCTCTGGTGGCTGGAGCAGGTGGCATTGGTCGCCGGCAGCTGGAGAAGAGGAGAGACGAATGGAACTAAACGCACTCTATTTAATGATTTAGGTATTAAAGGTCTTCATGCATTAGTGGACTTTTTTTTATTTAAGTATTTTGTCTAGGTTCACGCGCTTCGCATCGCTTCTTCCTAAGGTCATCACATCCATCTCTCTCCTTTTAAATATCATGTCACATCAATTTTTTGCCTATGTGACAGCCTTAGCACCTATATAAGGTGGAGCATTGGGAGAGGCCTAAAGCGGAGTTGAGAACACACGAACACGATTTAATTACAACATACACAAAGCCATTTAACACCGGTAGCTAGAAAATTGAAGGGATGTGCCAAAATGGTTTGGATTCAGATGCAAATAGGGAAGAACTTTTGTAGGGCCAATTTGAGAAACACGTTTTTTAGGTCAAGTAAGGAATTCCCTCGTCGATCATAGCACCACATAGCTACGTACCTATGGTTGGCCACATAGCTACGTACCTATGGTTGGCGTGATGCACACGAGGTCGTTGACTAATGGATTGTGGTCCATTGTTATAGGGTTTGTGGTACAATTGTAGGAACATTGCCATGAGGTAGGCCTAATTTGGATGCTCTTGGATTTTTCTTTTCCGCATTCATAATCCAATTGATTATATGCCCTCACTAGTGGAAAACAGGCCTTCTGTTTCAACCTTTAGTCTTGGTTTTGCTTTGAACCGGTACTAATATGTCCATTAGTTTCAGTTCCAACAGCTAGGAGCTGTCAGGGGGTACGGGTCCCATTAGTCCCGGTTCATTTGGGACATATAGTCCCGATTTGTATGAAAAACCGGGACTAAAGGAGTGATGGCAGGCTGGTGTCAGTCTGGGCCCTCACGAGCCCTTTTAGTCCCGGTTTGTGATACAAACCGGGACTATAGATGGACCTTTAACCAACCGGGACTAAAGCTTTCCATATATAAACCCTTCGTCCAGCCGGACTCCATTTCTCTGTTTTCTCCATTCGAACTCCCCTCTCTATTTCTTCCCATAGCTCGAGCTCATCCCTCCATTAGATTTGTCAAGATTTGAGGCACCCCAATCCATCCAAGTGTTCACAAAGATTAGGAACTTTGTCCTTTCATCTCTTATTGCTAGATCAGCTCGTGTAATGCTGTAAAGTATAGTGATTTGTGGGTTTTAGTTTGGATGTAATTATGTGATAGTTTTTTTGATTTATATGAAATTTGAGCTCAAATTAACTCCTTAGTTTGCATATGTGTAGGTGTGGTTTAATTAGTGTGCCTTCCTGTCCCTTTCCTAATCACTGTCGATCGACCGCACCATCCCGTCGCCGGCACCACCTTGGTGAGCCTCTTCTTGTGTTCTTATCATTTTTATAAATAAAATCGTATTTGTATGATTTAGATAGTTACTTGTGTAGTTTTCTTACTTGTATGATTGTTGTTATATATAGTGCCATGGTTATGATATCCGTGCCCGTCGGCCCTCGTTTGTTGCGAATATGCCCCAGAGGCAATAATAAAATGGTTATTATTATATTTCCTTGTTCATGATAATTGTCTATTGTTCATGCTATAATTGTATTAACCAGAAACCGTAATACATGTGTGAATACATATACCATGTTTTTATGACCAAATCATGTGTGAATACATGTGTGAATACATAAACTGTAATACATGTGTGAATACATAGACCATGTCCATAGTGAGCCTCTAGTTGACTAGCTCATTGATCAATAGATGGTCATGGTTTTCTGACCATGGACATTGAATGTCGTTGATAACGGGATCACATCATTAGGAGAATGATGTGAGGGACAAGACCCAATCCTAAGCATAGCACAAGATCGTGTAGTTCGTCTGTTAGAGCTTTTCTAATGTCAAGTATCATTTTTTTAGACCATGAGATTGTGCAACTACTGGATACCGTAGGAATGCTTTGGGTGTATCAAACGTCACAACGTAACTGGGTGACTATAAAGGTGCACTACCGGTATCTCCGAAAGTGTGTGTTGGGTTGGCACGAATCGAGACTGGGATTTGTCACTCCGTGTGACGAAGAGGTATCTCCGGGCCCACTCGGTAATACATCATCATAATGAGCTCAATGTGACTAAGGAGTTAGTTACGGGATCATGTATTACGGAACGAGTAAAGAGACTTGCCGGTAACGAGATTGAACAAGGTATAAGGATACCGACGATCGAATCTCAGGCAAGTAACATACCGATGGACAAAGGGAATTGTATGCGGGGTTAATTGAATCCCCGACATCGTGGTTCATCCGATGAGATCATCGTGGAACATGTGGGAGCCAATATGGGTATCCATATCCTGCTATTGGTTATTGGCCGGAGAGGTGTCTAGGTCATGCCTGCATGGTTCCCGAACCCGTAGGGTCTACACACTTAAGGTTCGGTGACGCTAGAGTTGTAATAGGAATTGTATGTGGTTACAAAAAGTTGTTCGGTGTCCTGGATGAGATCCCGGATGTCACGAGGAGTTCCGTTATGGTCCGGAGGTAAAGATTTATATATGGGAAGTCCTATTTTGGCCACCGGAAAATGCTTGGGATTTTTCGGTATTGTATCGGGAAGGTTCTACAAGGTTCCGGAGTGGGGCCCACCTGCATGGGGGGACCCACATGAACGTGGGTAGTGGGGGCAAGGCCCCACACCCCTAATCAAGGTGCACCAATATCTCCCCTTAGAAGGAATAAGATCATATCATGAAGGTATAAGATCAAGATCCCTAAAAAAGGGGGATAACAATCGGTGGGGAAGGGAAAGGATGGGATTTCTTTCCTCCCACCTTAGCCAACACCCCAATGGACTTGGAGGGCAAGAAACCAGCCCCATCCACCCCTATATATAGTGGGGAGACGCATGGGAGCTGCACCCCTTGCCCCTGGCGCAGCCCTCCCCCTCCTACACCTCCTCCTCCTCCGTAGTGCTTGGCGAAGCTCTGCTGGAGAACCATGAGCTCCACCGTCACCATGCCGTCGTGCTGCCGGAGTTCTCCCTCAACTTCTCCTTCCCCCTTGCTGGATCAAGGAGGAGACGTCCCCGGGTTGTACGTGTGTTGAACACGGAGGCGTCGTCCGTTCGGCGCTTGGATTGGATCTTCCGTGATTTGAATCTCCGCGAGTACGACTCCATCAACCGCATTCTTTGCAACGCTTCTGCTTAGCGATCTTCAAGGGTATAAAGATGCACTCCCTCTCTCTCATTGCTAGCATCTCTTAGATTGATCTTTGTGACACGTAGGAATTTTTTTGAATTATTACTACATCCCCAACATCGTCCGGTTTATGATTCGGATGTGGTATATTCTCTTTTATAACTATTTGTTGCATTTCGTCTTAATGAAAATTATGCCCATCAAGTTGACATAGATATTTTTATCTAGGAGGTAGTTGAACCGGAAATGCCAACCGACCCTATTGTCGAGAAGTTAAATTTAGTTGAAAAAAACGAGGATTTTAAAGAAAATTGAAAAGAGTTGAAGAAGAGAAGATGAAATTGGAGTTTTACATTGTCGATATCGTCGATGATCACAAGATCAAGATGGATGTAATGCGCTTGAAGATTAGAAAGATTAGAAAATATGCCATGAATAAAGAGGCTTGGTATCATTATGATGTTGGATCAACTTTTACCTTAGTTGCGATTTTGATCGCATTTGTTGTTGCATTAAAAATGTTTTAGCTAGATAGTTTTATCTACTTTTATGAGAATAAGTGTGTATGAACTTTATGTATGAACTTGTATTAATTTGATCTTCTCGGTGTTGTGTAATGAAGATGAACCCAGAATGGATGTACGTTGACCGATGCTCTCCCCAGTTCATTAATGGCGTGCAGAGTTTTTTGCATGCGGCTGAGGCAAACAAGCGGGATGGTTTTATGTGTTGTCCATGTGGTGTGTGTAAGAATGATAATACTTACTCTAGCTCAAAACAGATTCACATCCACCCGTTTACGTCTGGTTTCATGTCCGGCTATAATTGTTGGACCAAGCACGGAGAAAGAGGGGTGATGGCCCACAAGTATAGGGGATCTATCGTAGTCCTTTCGATAAGTAAGAGTGTCGAGCCCAACGAGGAGCAGAAGGAAATGACAAGCGGTTCTCAGTAAGGTATTCTCTACTAGCACTGAAATTATCGGTAACAAATAGTTTTTTGATAAGATAATTCGTAACGGGTAGCAAGTAACAATTGTAACAAATGTGCATCAAGGTGAACCAATCCTTTTAAGAGAAAAGGACAAGCCTGGACAAATTCTTATATAAAGCAAGGCGCTCCCGAGGACACATGGGAATTTCTGTCAAGCTAGTGTTCATCATGCATATATGATTCGCGTTCGTTACTTTGATAATTTGATATGTGGGTGGACCGGTGCTTGGGTGCTTCCCTTACTTGGACAAGCCTCCCAATTATGATTAACTCCTTTCTCAAGCATCCGCAACTACGAAAGAAGAATTAAGATAAATCTAACTATAGGATGAAACATGTGGATCCAAATCAGCCCCTTACGAAGCAACACATAAACTAGGGTTTAAGCTTCTGCCACTCTAGCGACCCATCATCTATTTATTACTTCACAATGCCTTCCTCTAGGCCCAAACAATGGTGAAGTGTCATGTAGTTGACGTTCACATGACACCACTAGAGGAGAGACAACATACATCTCATCAAAATATCAAACGAATACCAAATTCACATGATTAGTTATAACAAGACTTATCCCATGTCCCCAGGAACAAATGTAACTACTCACAAAGCATATTCATGTTCAGAATCATAGGAGTATTAATGATGATCAAGGATCTGAACATATGATCTTCCACCAAGTAAACAAACTAGCATCAACTATAAGGAGTAATCAACACTACTAGCAACCCACGGGTACCAATCTTTGGTTTTGAGACAAAGATCGGATACAAAAGATGAACTAGGGTTTGGAGAGTAGATGGTACTGATGAAGATGTTGATGGAGCTCGACCCCCTCTTGATGAGAGGATCGTTGGTGTTGACGATGGCTTCGATTTCCCCCACCCGGAGGGAAGTTTCCCTGGCAAAACAACCCTGCGGGAGCTCTAGATTGGTTCTGTCCAAGTTCCACCTCGAGACGGCGGCGCTTTGTCCCGAAATCTCTGTTATGATTTTTCCAGGTCGAAACCCCCCGTATAGCAGAAGATGGGCATCGGAGGGCTGCCAGGTGGGCCACAAGCCTCAGGGGCGCGCCCAGGGGGGTAGGGCGCGCCTCCTAGGCTTGTGGCTGCCTGGTGGGCCCCCTGATGTATTTCTTTCTCCCAATTTTTTTATATATTCCAAAATAATTCTCCGTAGATTTTCAGGACTTTTGGAGTTGTGTAGAATAGGTATATCAGATTTGCTACTTTTTCAGTCCAGAACTCCAGTTGCCGACATTCTCCCTCTTCGTGTAAACCTTGTAAAATAAGAGAGAAAAGGCATAAATATTGTACCAAAATGTGTAGTAACAGTCCATAATGCAATAAATATCAATATAAAAGCATGATGCAAAATGGACGTATCAAGGGGGTCTAGTGGAAGAGAATGAAGAAGAAGAGGATGTTGGAAATATGCCCTAGAGGCAATAATAAATTAGTTATTATCATATTTCCTTGTTCATTATAATCGTTTATTATCCATGCTATAATTGTATTAAATGGAAACACATTACATGTGTGGGTAAATAGACAACACTCTGTCCCTAGTATGCCTCTAGTGAACTAGCTCGTTGATCAAAGATGGTCAAGGTTTCCTAGCCATTGACATGTGATGTCATTTGATAACGAGATCACATCATTAGGAGAATGATCTGATGGACAAGACCCAAACTACAAACGTAGCATATGACCGTGTCAGTTTATTGCTACTCTTTTCTGCATGTCAAGTATATGTTCCTATGACCATGAGATCATGCAACTCACAGATATCGGAGGAGTACCTTGTGTGTATCAAATGTCGCAACGTAACTAGGTGACTATAAAGGTGCTCTACAGGTATCTCCGAGGGTGTCTGTTGAGTTGGCATGGATCAAGACTGGGATTTGTTACTCCGTGTGACGGAGAGGTATCTCAGGGCCCACTCAGTAATGCAACATCACAATAAGCCTTGCAAGAAACATGACTAAGTGTTAGTCACGAGATCTTGTATTATGGAACGAGTAAAGAGACTTGCCGGTAACGAGGTTGAACTAGGTATGGAGATACCGACGATCGAATCTCGGGCAAGTAACATACCGAAGAACAAAGGTAACATCATACGGGATTAACTGAATCCTTGACATAGAGGTTCGACCGATAAAGATCTTCGTAGAATATGTAGGAACCAATATGGGCATCCAGGTCCCGCCATTGGTTATCGACCGTAGAGGTGTCTCGGTCATGTCTACATAGTTCTCGAACCCGTAGGATCTGCACACTTAAGGTTTGGTGATGTTTCGGTAGTGTAGAGTTATATATGGTGGTGACCGAATGTTGTTCGGAGTCCCGGATGAGATCCCGGACGTCACGAGGAGTTCTAGAATGGTCCGGAGGTAAACATTCATATATAGGAAGTCCCAGTTTGGTCGCCGGAAAAGTTTCGGGCTCATCGGTAGTGTACCGGGAGTGCCGATAGTGTACCGGGAGACCTCCGGGAGGGGTATTTCGACCCAAGAGGCTTCATGGGCTGTGGGAGAATATTAACCAGCCCTTAGTGGGCTGGTGGAATAGCCACAACAGGCCCATGCGGCTGGGGGAAGAGTCCCAAAGGAAAAAAGAGTGGGAAAAAGTCAAAAAAGGAGAGTCCTACTCCTACTAGGAGTGGAGGAGGAGTAGGACTCCTCCCCTTGGCTTCGGCCGACTCCAAGAGGGGCTCAGCCCTGCGCCATCCCTCCTCCTCCTCTCCTCCTATATATACTGGTGTAATAGAAGGGTTTTGCACAGAATTTACGGCCACGTGCTACCCGTTTCACTAGTGCTCCTCTAGATCGGATTTCCGCAGTGCTTAGGCGAAGCCCTGCCGGAATTGCTCCACCACCATCACCGGAGCGCCGTCACGCTGCCGGTGAACTCTTCTCCCTCTCCACTTCCTCTTGCTGGATCAAGACGGTGGAGATCGTCATCAAGCTGCACGTGTGCTGAATGCGGAGGTGCCGTCCGTTCGACGCTAGATCGGAAGGACCGTGAACAAGATCGCGAGACCGTTCGTGATGAGATCGCGGAACGGATCGTGATGAGTTCACGGGACGGATCATGATTGGATCGCGGGACAGATCGTGATGTGATCGCGGGACGCTTGGCGATTTTGATCGCGAAGATGTTCGACTATACCAACCGTGTTTCTTAACGCTTCCCGCTTAGCGATCTACAAGGGTATGTAGATCCACTCTCCCTCTCGTAGATGCTCATCACCATGGATAGATCTTCGTGTGCGTAGGAAATTTTTTGTTTCCCATGCAACGTTCCCCAACAGAGGATGGCGACAACTATCTTGGGTATCCTGAATATGATGGTATAGTACAACGGGGGAAGAGAATGAAGAAGAAGAAGCTGAGGCATCATATGAGCCCGCTGATGATCTTGGTCGGGCCATTACTGATGCAAAGAGAAACTACAAAAATGAAAAGGAGAATTTGAAGTTGCAGCGCATGTTAGAGGATCACAAAAAGCATTGTACCCAAATTGCGAAGATGACAAACAAAGCTCGGTACCACACTCGAATTGCTGGAAATGGAAGGTAGAGAATGGTGTAGCTGACAAGGATTTGAAAATTTGTTGAAAATAATGAATAATAAGCTTCCAGAGGACAACGAATTGACCGACAATACATACGAAGCAAAGAAGGTTGTCTGCCCTCTAGGATTGGAGGTGCAGAAGATACATGCATGCCCTAATGGCTGCTGTTGGGAGACGTAGTAGTAAATCAAAAATTTCCTACGTGTCACCAAGATCTATCTAGGAGAAACCAGCAATGAGTGGGGAGAGATTGCATCTTCATACCTTTGAAGATCGCTAAGCAGAAGCGTTACAAGAACACGGTTGGTGGAGTCGTACTCGCAGCGATTTAGATCGCGGTGGTTTCCAATCTCAGCGCCGAACAACGGCGCCTCCGTGTTCAACACACGTATAGCCCGGTGACGTCTGCCGCACCTTGATCCAGCAAGGAGGAGGGATAGGTTGAGGGAGAGCTCCGGCAGCATGACGGCGTGGTGACAGTGGAGCTATGTGAACTCCGGCAGGGCTTCGCCAAGCGCTACGGAGAACGAGGAAGAGGAAGGGTAAGGCTGCACCGAGAGAGAAAGAAGTCGTGTCTCAAAACAGTCCAAACCCTTGCATATATATAGGAGGAGGGAGAGGGAGGGATGCCTTGGCCCCTCCTCCAAAGAGGAGAGGTTTGGCCGACCCTAGGGAGGAGTCCACCTCCCACAAGGGAGGTGGATCTCTTCCTTTTGAATCCTTTTCAGCCCTATCTCTTATCTCCAGCCGCATGGGCCTTTCTAGAAGGTCTTGGCCAGCCCAAAAAGGGCTGGCACACTTACTTTAAGGGCCTACGAAGTCCTATGGTCGTCACACCCCTCCCAGGGGTCCTCCGGCACCCTCCCGGCACTCCCGGTACACTACCGATGAGCCCGAAAACTTTCCGGTGACCAAAACTGGACTTCCTATATATCAATATTTACCTCTGGACCATTCCGGAGCTCCTCGTGACGTCCAGGATCTCATCTGGGACTCCAAACAACTTTCGGTAATCACGTATACCATTTCCCTATAACCCTAGCGTCATCGAACCTTAAGTGTGTAGACCCTACGGGTTCGGGAGACACGTGGACATGACCGAGACACTTCTTCGGCCAATAACCAACAGCAGGATCGGGATATCAATGTTGGCTCCCACATTCTCCATGATGATCTCATCGGATGAACCATGATGTCGGAGATTCAATCAATCCCGTATACAATTCCCTTTGTCTATCGGTATGATACTTGCCCGAGATTCAATCGTCGGTATCTCTATACCTTGTTCAATCTCGTTACCGGCAACTCTCTTTACTCATTCCGTAATACATCATCCCATGACTAACTCCTTAGTCACATTGAGCTCATTATGATGATGTCTTACCGATTGGGCCAAGAGATACCTCTCCGTCACACGGAGTGACAAATCCTAGTCTCGATTCATGCCAACCCAACAGACACTTTCGGAGATACCCATAGTGCACCTTTATAGCCACCCAGTTACGTTGTGACGTTTGGCACACCCAAAGCATTCCTACGGTATCCGGGAGTTGCACAATCTCATGGTCTAAGGAAACGATACTTGACATTGAAAAGCTTTAGCAAACGAACTACACGATCTAGTGCTATGCTTAGGATTGGGTCTTGTCCATCACATCATTCTCCTAATGATGTGATCCTGTTATCAATGACATCCAATGTCCATGGTCACAAAACCGTGACCATCTATTGATCAACAAGCTAGTCAACTAGAGGCTCACTAGGGACATGTTGTGGTCTATGTATTCACACATGTATTACGGTTTCCGGTTAACACAATTATAGCATGAACAATAGACAATTATCATGAACAAGGAAATACAATAATAACCATTTTATTATCGCTCTAGGGCATATTTCCAACAGTTGCATCCTCTACCGCGGTGAGTACGAGAATTTGGATGCATGCTCGGTATGCAATGCATTGCGATATAAGATCGGTCGCGATGACCCTCTTGGTGATGTTCAGGGCGACTGCCCCGGGAAGAGGATTCTTGCCAAGGTGGTGTGGTATGATCCCATAATACCACGGTTGAAATGTTTGTTCCAAAACAAAGAGCATGCCAAGTCATTGTGATGGCACAAAGAAGACCGTAAGAAAGACGGGAAGTTGAGAGTTCCCGCTGATGGGTCGTAGTGGAGAAAAATCGAGAGAGAGTGGCCGGACTTTGCAGATGAGCCAAGGAACTTATGGTTTGGTTTAAGTGCAGGTGGCATTAATCCATTCGGGGAGCAGAGAAGCAAGCATAGCACATGGCTTGTGACTCTATGTATCCATAACCTTCCTCCTTGGTTGTGCATGAAGCAGAAGTTCGTTATGATGCCAATGCTCATCCAAGGCCCTAAGCAACCCGGCAACGACATTGATGTGTAACTAAGGCCATTTGTTGATGAAATTTTATAGCTGTGGAATAAAAAAGGTGTACGTGTGTGGGATGAGCACAAACAATAGGAATTTGACCTGCGAGCGTTGCTCTTTGTAACCATCAATGATTCGTCTGCTCTTAGTAACCTTTTAGGATAGACAAACAATGGATACCATGCATGCACGCACTGTTTAGATGATACCCAAAGTATATATTTGAACAAATGCAAGAAGAATGTGTACCTGGGACATCATCGATTTCTTCCGGCCAAGCAAGCCTTAAGAAAGGCAAGCATTTCAAAGGTGAGGCAGATCAACGGAAGAAGACCGTCCTCCGTACTAATGATGACACAATTGATATGGTCAACGATATACAAGTAATATTTGGAAAGGGTCCTGGCGGACAATCTATTCCGACTGACGCTAAGGGACGCATACCCATGTGTAAGAAGAAATCTATATTTTGGGAGCTAGAATATTGGAAAGTCCTAGAGGTCCGCTCTGCAATCGACGTGATGCACGTGACGAAGAATCTTTGCTTCAACCTGCTAGGATTCATGGGCATGTATGGGAAGACAAAAGATACACTAGAGTCACGGGAGGACCAGCAATGTGTGTACAAAAATGACGACATGCATCCAAAGCAGTATGAAGGTCCTGCCAGCTACGCTCTTACCAAAGCAGAGAAGGAAATCTTCTTTGAATGCCTGCTTAGTATGAAGGTCCCATCTTGGTTCTTGTCGAATATAAAGGGAATAATAAATACGGCGGAGAAAAAAATTCAGAACCTAAAGTCTCATGACTGCCACGTGATCATAACGCAATTGTTTCCGGTTGTGTTGAGGAGGCTTCTACCAGAAAATGATCGATTATCCATTGTGAAGCTATGTTCATTCCTTAATGCAATTTCTCAGAAGGTAATCGATCTAGAAATCCTACCAAGCTTACAAAATGATTTGGTCTAGTGTCTTGTCAGTTTTGAGTTGGTGTTCCCACCATCCTTGTTTAATATTATGATACACGTACTTGTTCACCTAGTCGAATAGATTGCCATTCTTGATCCTGTATTTCTACACAATATGTTCCCCTTTGAGAGGTTCATGGGAGTCTTAAAGAAATATGTTTGTAACCATGCTAGGCCAGAAGGGAGCATTTCCAAGGGCCATGAAATAGAGGACGTCATTGAGTTTTGTGTTGACTTTATTCCTGACATTAAGCCGATTGGTGTTCCTCAATCGCGGCATGAGGGAAGACTGAGTGGAAAAGGCATGCTTGGACCAAAATCAATTATATGTACAGATGGGCATTCTTGGGCGCAAGCACACTACACAGTTCTACAGAATTCTAGCTTGGTCACCCCATATATCGAGGAACACATGGATATTCTAAGCTCAAAGAACCCGGAGAAGTCTGACCCTGGATTCAATGTACACACATTGAGGCTTTCGGCGGTTGGTTGCAAACACATCTCATGAATGACGACAATGTTGAAGATGACTTGTACATGTTGTCCAAGAGACCATCTTTGACTATATTGACTTTTCAAGGGTACGAGATAAATGGGATTACATTTTACATAATCGCCCAAGATAAAAAGAGCATCAACCAAAACAGTGGTGTTCGCTTTGATGGTGCGGCAAACACCAAGGAAAAGGACACATATTATGGTTACATAGAGCAGATATGGGAACTTGACTATGGAGGTGATTTGAAGGTCCCTTTGTTCCGGTGCAAATGGGCCAATCTAATTGGAGGAGGGGTAATGGTAGACCCGGAGTACGGAATGATAACAGTGGATCTCAACAATCTTGGGCACACAGACGAACCATTCGTTCTAGCCAATGAGGTGGTGCAAGTTTTTTGTGTGAAGGACATGTCTAGCAAACAAAACAAAACAAAAAAGAGAAAATACAACTGTAGTCTCGGTTGATGCTACCAACCGGGACTAAAGGTCCCTTCCCGCGGGGAATTTGGGCCGTTAGTCCCGATTGGAGACACGACCCGGGACTAAAGGGGGGACCTTTAGTTCCGGTTGGTGATACCAATCGGGACTAAAGGCTCTTTAGTACCGGTTGTAGACACGGCCAGGGACTAAAGAGTCCGTCTATATATGCAGGACTTCTTCGTTTCTGCCCCAACCTCTCCCATTCTCCCCCGGCGCCGCCCCTGCCCCGATGCCGCCAGGCTACTGGAGCACCCCGCACGCCTCTCTTCTCCCTCGACCTCGTCGTCGCGCTGCTAGGCTGCCCGTCTTCAACCTCCCGCCGGAGGTCGCTGTCCCCGACCCACTCGCTTCGGCCCCTCTTCTTCCTCGACCTCGCTGTCATCTCGAGCTCGCCGTCGAGCCTGCTGTCGCCTTGACCTCGCCGCTGAGACCGTTGTGAGCCACTCTCCTCCCTCTCCTCGTGAAGCCCCCCTCCCCATTCGCCATTGCCACCATGGCCGCACCTCCCCGAGCCCCTAGCCGCCGCCCCATCCATCTCCGGCGTAGGTGCCTTGCCGCCCCATCCATCTCTGACATAGGAGCCCCGCCGATGCCGCAAACACACACATGCACACACACACATATTGTTTAAAAATGTGCAAATATTTTCTAATTGTTAGAACATCTTTTTAGTATTATGAAAAATGTTGTGGTTGGTATGCAACATTTTTTCATTAAACAATATGTTAAGAAAATTGTAGTAGATGGATAAGTAGATTGATATTGTTAGATGATTTTGTTTATGATGCTTTTTATGTTTTAGTTAATTAGGAGTCCTAGGAAAAATCAGTATGTGTATGTTAGAATAGAGAAAAATTCTTGGGTTTTGAAAAAATTAGTGATTAAATGATAAGAAAATGTTCTCATAGGAATTTGTCTCAATGTCGACGATGCTTGGCCCGCATCCTCGTCGGCGTCGAGTCGGCGTCGACATCTTTGAGAGGCGCAATGTCCGGGACTGGGCTCCGCCAGGCTGGCACTGGGAGGTGCTACCTTCCCCGGGCTCGGAGCTTGGTGAGGAATCCTGGTCTCGTCGTTGACCCAGAGCTTCTTTGGTGGCGGTCACAAGGGCCACTTTTGGTGCAGAGGGAGCGGGCCCCTGCAGAGGTGGTACGTCGCCGTGTTAGGGAGGAGGACGAGCACGTTCTTCGTTACATGGCGGTGTTGGACGCCAGGTTCAACAATACCTGACAGATTCTTCAGGGATCTAACCCGAGTTATGATCCCGTGATGGTTCCTTATCTTTTGGTGTCCACCACTCGCGGCTCAGGAACCGCTAGTGACTTAGATTATTCGATAGTATTCGATCTGTATTAGTGATCTTATATGATAATATTCGAGATGTATTAGTTAATATTTGATGATGCATTAACTGAATTATTCGAGATGATGTATTAGTGATATTATATTCAAGTTCATTATAAATGTATTAGTGATATTTTATCGGTATAATGCGTGTGTGACTTTCGGTCTGTCGTTGCTCCTTATGTGACTCTCATGTGTGTTCTTGATGGAGGAATCCTGACTGTTGGCATGGGGGGCGCCTCCTCTTCTTCTCTTCTTTGCATTATATTCGTTGGTATAATGCGCAAGAAGAGAAGAGGGAGGCGTCCATCACCGACGGTCGAACTATTACCGTGAGAGAGTGTCCACCAATGTATATACACCATCATATTAGTATGAGAGAGTGCGCACCAACACACCATGAGATATGAGAGTTATTTAGGAAAGCCTCGACGGACCGAAAGCCACACACGCATTAGGATCCAAGCGTGTCGTAATTCCTGAATCATGAATACAGGAAATGTCGTCGTCATCAGACGATGATAGGATCCAAGCGTGTGAATTTTGGGGTGAAGCTAAGGGTCTTTGCGACCAGCCTGGACTGCGAGACGGTAGGTTCTTCACCATGAAGCTTTATGAGGACTTTGATATTTCTACAGTACGCAACGATGACAACTGTTTTTAGTAATTAAGCATGACTTCTGTTTATTTCCTTCAACGCGTAATTTCTGTTTTATACAATTCAACTAGTTCATCCCCTGTCATGCAAGACCGTATTTCTTGGAGAGGCTCGGTTTCGAAGAGCACGAGAGTTTGGAGATGATGACAGCCAACCTGAGGATTAAACATGGTCACACATTTGTGGTGAAAGTAATTAATGCACCTAATAACACATAATTAGGGTACTCAAATTGGAAAGCTCTTTGCAAGGCATATGGATTTCAGGAGGATATGGAAATAACCTTTGATCTTCATCCTGAAGATCATATTCTAGGTAACCTCGACATTTGGGTGGATGTCGATATGCTTCTTGTTTTACCTCCATGTGAGTTTGTTAACCATGCATATTTGTCAAGTAATTTACATTCTATATTTAAAAATAGTTGGTGTTCATCCATACTAAATTTGTTAATTTATAATTTACAGCTTATTTCGTTTCTTCGAGTGAAACACAAAACATAATCGACACGACACACTACACTTATGGATGACATCTAACTTGGGAGGAGAAAGATGATCTTATCAACTTTGTTATTGGTGTCCTAGTTGGTAGGGAGATCTTCCCGTATAATTTGAGAACTAGCCCAAATTATACATTGTACAGTACATTAGTGCATAGGTTGAGGACGGATGACAATCACCGAAATATCTTGGTAAGAGTTGCTAATTAAGTACACTAGTACTATTGCGTAAATGGTATTGATTATATTGCTAACTAGGCTACTATTATGTTCTTCAACAGAAACTGTCAGATGAAGTTGTGCCTCCGTTGATGCAACCCGAAGGTAATATGACAATTAAAAGCCCATTCCAGCTTGAGTCTCTTTTGCATACTCGACTGAGCGCAAACCACCAAGACGGCTCCAAATTGAGGCATGGAGACAAATAAAAAAGGATCGCAAGCCACAAGTTGGAGATCGTTGGATCTCTTTGCTTCATCATGGAGACATAGGTGTTATTCTGTTTTATGTCATTTTACCTAGGAGGGAGAACTAGGTTGTATGAGAGAGAAGTTTTTCTAGTTGATATTAACTTGTATGATCGATTAGGATGATTAGTATTATGATCTTTTTTTATTTTATGAGATTTTAACTTGGTATGATTAAGATGATGATGATGAGTTGTTAGATAAGTAAGATGATGATGAGTTATATGACATATATTTGATTAAAGTGAATGTATGCAAGTGATCATGTTGAATTAGAGGAAAAAATTAAATGAAAAACACAAAATGAAAAGGAAAAATAAACAATGAAGCCTTAACCTTTAGTCCCGGTTGGTGTTACCAATCGGGACCAAAGGTCCCTATGCCCTGGCGTGCTCTGCCACCCACGTGGTCAGGATTTAGTCCTGGTTCGTAGCCAACCGGGACTAAAGCCTTAGATCCTTTAGTCTCTATACTTTAGTCCCGGTTGAGGAACCGGGACTAAAGGCCCTTCCCAACCGGGACTAATGGACTGTTTTCTATTAGTGCCCACTCAATTAAAAAATGATTCGATGTTGATTCTTCGCCATGTTTTGTACAGTTAAATAATTCATACTATATGGCTTTGTGCATCAACATCAATCCTTGTAGAGACTGGTGTTATCCTCCTTGAATATACAAGAGCTACAAATTTACATGTTTTAGGCACACACACAAAGACAGAGAATATAACCTGACACAATACAAATATGACATACATCACATAACAAGGAGAAGCAAAGTAACAAAGCAGAGAGAATCACACTGGCGCGACAGCCGCGTTGTGCTTGGTGTCATCATAGATCTCGCCATCGCCCCACAACGCATAGGCCTCCTCGCCGTGCACGGCATCATCACCGATGGCTAGCTTCTCTTCGGGCATGCGCAGTGGGACAACTATGCGGATGACGATACAGATAATGGACGTGACGACCACGTTCCATCCGATCACGAAGAGTGCTCCGACGATCTGCTTCCCAAGCTGCGCCCCGCCGGTACCACCGTAGAAGGCGCCCCGGGAATTTGTCACGGGAAGGAATAGATTGCAGAGGTTCGGCTCGGCGAAGAGGCCCGTGAGGATGCCTCCTAGCAGCCCCGCGACGCCGTGGGTATGGATGACGCCGAGGGTGTCATCAACGCGTTGAAGGAGCTTGGAGCGCTTGTGGAGCACCATCATGGTGTACCACGGCACGCTGCCAGCCAGCACGCCCATCACCAGCGCTGCCCACCCTTGCACCACACCTGCATCATATGTAAACGTGTCACCCACCAATGGTAAAAATGTCGAACTGAAATGTGTATTTTGATTTATTTATTTATTTTGCAAAAGAGGGGCCTCTCCCTTCGATTTCATGGAAATGTGTGCTATGGTCGAGACCTTTTGCTTTTCGTTTTCAATCAGATTTGTCTACGAGGAAAATTTGTAGAAAAAAGCAACGACAAATTTGTACTTTGACTTGCGATGGTGATTCGTGCCAGTGAGCAAACACGACAAATTGGGAGGAAGGGAGTATTCAACATCGGCTACAAGTCCACCTACTAGTCACCGTATGAACGAGGTTTCATTTTGTTCTCGATGTGATTTGACTACGAGGAATTTTTTGCAGAAAAGAATAGATGCGCGTGTTGCGACTTTGACTTAAGATGTGATTAATGCCGACATGCGCAGACACTAGAAACTGGGATACCAGAGATTCCTCTTGCCCTGACGAAATATCCCTCGAGATTCCATCGACGTTGATTGTTCACTAGTTATTTACCCCTTCCGTTTTCTATACTAATATTAAAAAACATCTTACATTATGAGACGAAAAGAGTACAATTTATAAATTGAACATGTTGATTAAGTACAGCGCGTTGAGATATTTTGGCATTCGATTCAAACAAAGATAAGATCGTGCTAGGATCCTCTCAAGTCTTGCCGGTGACGCGTACAATTCTGAATTCAAAGTCAACTAGACTGTACAGTACTGTACTTTCGCTTGCATGCGTACGTTTCACGTCACCACGCGCATGCAACGTCTAGTTACGTGACAGCGGGGGGATCTAGCTAATCGTACGTACGATCTATATGACACAGATAATTAAGGTTAGGAACAAGTTAATTAGATTAATCGGCCGATGAGGTGGGAGCAGGTATAGCCACGTACCAGCGCCTGGCGTGATGCAGACGAGTCCGGTGATCACGGCCTGGACGGCGCCGACCACGGAGGGCTTCTTGAAGAAGACGGCGTCGAGGCAGGTCCACACGATGAGGCTCGCCGCCGTGCAGATGTTTGTGTTGAGGATGGCCATGGACGAGTCGACGTTGGCCGCGTACGGCCCGCCGCCGTTGAAACCTGCCCACCCCATCCACAGCAGCCCGGCGCCGGTGAGCGCGAACAGGATGTTGTTTGGCGGGAAGTTCTCCCTGTCCTTCTTGGTCCTTGGCCCGACCCAGTATGCGGCGGTGAAGCCGGCGACTCCGGCGGGGATGTGGATGACGTAGCCGCCGCAGTAGTCAATGACGCCCCACTGGAAGAGGAAGCCGCCGCCCCAGACGGAGAAGGCGCCGACGGTGTAGGAGAAGGTGAGCCAGAGCGGCACGAAGAGCATCCACGCCAGGAAGCTCATGCGGCCCAGCAGCGACCCCGCCACCAGGATGAGCGTGATGGCGGCGAACACGCACTGGAAGTAGACGACGGTGGCCATCGGGAAAAACGGCTCCACCATGGCCGTCTCGAGCGTGCCGTCGGCGTGGTAGTGCGCGGTGGCCGGGAGAGACGCGCGGCCGACAAGGAAGGCCTGGTCGAGCGCCGGGCCCGCCTTGCCCCAGAACGGGAGCAGCTCCTCGCCGAAGGACATGTTGTAGGCCCATACCACCCAGCAGATCCAGACGGCGGCGAAGGCGTAGAGCGCCATGAAGGCGGAGTTGACGGCCCACTTCTTCTTCACCACGCCGCCGTACAGCACCACCATGCCCGGCACGCTCATGAGCCCCACCAGCGTGGACGCCGTCAGCTGCCACGCGTTGTCGCCCTTGTTCAGCCAGTCGGCCACCGCCGCCGACGTGTTCCCCTGGTACGCCACCGGCACCGACATCTTGGCCGACCGATCTAAGTACCTTGCTTTGCTTGTCCTCGGCTCCTCGCCGGCCGGCCACCTAGTTGCTAGCTAGCTAGCTCTCGCGCGCGCCCTGTGAGGGAGGAGGGAGGAGGCGTACGAGTAAGTGCTATAGCCAAGGTCGTCTCGTTCGTATATATAGAGTGGCACCGGCGCAGTGGCCATCGGTATGACGTACTACTACGTTATACTGTACTACATACCGGCCGGCCGTGCGGAGGAGGAATCTCGCGCATGCATTTCACACTATCTTTTGAATATTCATGGGATTCCGTTCACTGTACTTCAGTTGATGACCAGTACTGTACGTGCTAACGACCTTGTGCATCGTGGCCTCACTAGCTACAACGTATACAGCTCACACACGTAGACTTTCAAGTCTAGGGCCGGTATGTATGGCATGGAATCTTGATTTGGACGGCAGATTCTTCTTTGTCGCAGGTGCGGCCGTGCAGTGAGGTGCAGGGCGAGTACTTTGTTTGATGCGCGACGTGGTATTGTGCTCCCATGGAGGCATGGACTATCTACAAAAACATTCCGTGGAACCGTTCTTCCCGGGACAAGATGAAATTACTCGTTTTTTAAACATTGTATACTCCTTTCATCTCGAATTCTTATATTTATATAGATATGATCTATCTAGACACCCTTTAATGTTCGATACATCAATATCTAGATAAATTTAAAAACATCTATAACCGGACTTGGCAAATCATGCCCCCTATACGCTCGCGGGCGCGTCCTTGAACAGGGCCTCCGGTCACACATTCACATGCATCAAATGTCAATCCTTAAATCCATGCACATCGATCATTCAATACAAATTGACCGAATTCAAAGTATGAAACAAAGTAAATCAAATCATAATTCAACAAACCGGACATGCCAAATGAAATAATTGTCCGAGCGAGAAGGGGTGCTTGTCGGATCACTGTCCGAACACGGCCATCCATGCGGCATGCTCATCCAGCTTGTCCTGCTCCGCATAGGCAGCCAGCTTCGCCTGCATCTAGGTTGCCTGCTCCACCTGCATCCCGGATGCCTACTCCGCCGTCGTAGCCGCCCTCGCCGCCTCCTGCGTCCTACAGTTGTTTACCGAAAAAGGCTTTCACACCGCTTTATATATAAAGCAACGACCATCAACAACCCGATACAAACGCACGCCACCACAACACACACACCCAAGGCCAGATACATAACCGTTGAGCGCAGCAACACCACCCTAGCACTACGAGAGTAACCGGGGACTTCAAACATGAACATGCCACCGAGAAGAGATGAAGCCACCTACGACGAACCATGGGGTCCAAGGCGGCGCCTTCAGGATGGTTACGACGTCGTAACGCCGCCACCGCCCGATTCAAGAATCAGAGTTTCCCCTGGAGCCACACGACGGGCAATGAGAGCCACGACGATGCCTTCAAGAAGGGAACAATCATCGCCGTCGCCGGTCCGAACGAATCGAACAGGTTTTCACCCCGACCAACACTCACCGCCACCGAACGCCACACCCCGGCTACCACACCGCCCACACGACCATGGCCATCGGGCAGCACCAAGCGACGGGCTCTGCCCAAGAGCACCACGCTACCACCACCAGGGCCGCCGCCCCGACATCTAGGACCTAGACACCACCTCACCTGAGACCAGCCGCTACCCCAATCAAAGAGACGAATGGAAAGGTCTCGCCTTTCGCACCCCTGGGTGCCCCCCAGTGGCAAGACCCAATTGGCCGGCCAAACTGGCCTCCATCGGCCCATCCTGCACCCCCGGGCGCGAGACGAGCTCGGTCCTGCGGCCGGGCGCGAGACGAGCTCGGACCCGCCGCACCGGGCGCGAGATGAGCGATGAACTACAGCAGGGAGAGGACTAACCCTTCGATGACGGTAGACCCCAATCGATGAGGAGAGGTATCAAAGGCCGTTACAGGCCTCCTACGGAGCAGCTGACCTACCAATCTGCCATGAAGCCGTCCACGACCGGAGCATCTGCCACACCAGGGCACTACCCAACCCGCGCCGCCCAGCGAGCTCCAAGCGCTGGAGCCTCCGGGCATGCACCCGCGCAACCAGCAGCAGGAGGGGAGGACAGACGCCCCGACACCTGGTCGATCCAGATCGGGGGCGGGAAACTCCCCGCCAGCACCAGCCACGATGGGCCACCACGCCATCGGCCATGCACCGGAGACCGCCGCCTGCGCCCTCCGTCCCTATCCCATGCCGCATCCGTTACCCCGCGCCGCCGGCCGAAAAACCTCGCCAGATCCGGGCGACCCGCAACCAGCCAATGCCAATCCCAGCCACAGGGAGCCAGGCTCACGCGCCTGCACGCAACCCTCCACGCCACCGCAGCAGCCACCAGCGCCGCTGCCTGTCGCCGCCGCGCCCCGTGTAGCACCACGCGCTGGCCGGGCTAGTCGGCCCCGCGGCGACCTCACCAGGTGAGGAGGAGAAGACTCCCAGCCGCCACCCAGGCCAGGCAGGCTTCACCTGCCGACACGCCGGGCGACGGCGAGGGAAGAGGAGGGGGAAGAGGGGTCGAGGGCCGGCAGCAGTGGGGAGCCTCCTCTGTCGCCCGCGGGAGCACGAGAGGAGGTGTCGGGGGAGCTACAGCTATTTATCTCCTTCTTCTTATCGGCAAAGCACTTCTTTGCATGCTCATCGTCCAAGAGGTTTTCGTCCACCAACATGATATTCGCATCCTCTCGTCTCTTGCAGTTCCAACCTCTCCTTCTCCGGCTCAATTTCTCCAAATGTCTTGTTCATCTCGAGTTCCCATTTGATCGCTGCCTCTTGCTTCTCCAACTCGATCTTCTTCATCTCAATTTCCAGCCTCTTCTCCACGCTCGTCCAGTCCCACTCCATCCCGTCCTTTTGCGCATCTAACATGAGCTTGTACCTCTCCTCTTTTTTGTTCTCCCTTGCCGAATGAATGCCCGTCCATCTGGACACCATTTTTTGTAGCCACGGTGTCATGGGAGACCCTTGCCTTCTCCCACTTGTTTCCCATGATTTGTTTGCTATCCGTTGGCACGGTAGCTCTTCCATTCATGACGACAACATCGTCATCTTCATCGTCCAACCCAATGATTGGTGGGATCTTGAGCCATCATTTCTCTTCTTGTCGGCCTTGAGATCGGACCCAAGTTGTGTCCACTTTGGCTTGCCATTCAATATGATCCAACAATGGCTAAAACAAAATGGTTTCTCCTCCAGCTCCTGATACATAGTGGCCGCCACCTCCGTCTAGAAAACAACATACACATGAGCAAAAGAATGCAAAATAAGAACCATATTTAAATGAAAACAAGATGGGGAAATTGAGCTTACGTGAGTTACCACTCCCATCCCACTTTGAGGGCGTTTGGCACTTGTGAGTAGTAGCTGCTACTTCTCGAGCATGCGTTGGTTTCCCGTGAGGAGGAACGGTTTGATGCAGCAAAGTAGATAAGTATTTCCCTTAGTTTTTGAGAACCAAGGTATCAATACAGTAGGAGATACAAGCAAGCCATCAATAAATATTCCTGCACAAGGAATCAAACTCTTGCACCCAACGCTATAAAGGGGTTGTCAATCCCTTCACGGTTACTTGCAAGGATGATATCTAATAGAGATAGATATGATAGGGTGCTTGAAAGGAAAGTAAAACTAAAAGTAAAAATAATGCAACAAGTATTTTTGGTGTTTTTGGTTTTACATCGGAAAGTATAATATGGAAAATAGACCCAGGGGCCATAGGTTTCACTAGATAGCTTCTCTTATGATGGCAAGCATTACGGTGGGTGAACAAATTACTGTCGAGTAATTGATAGAAAAGAGAATAATTATGCAGATATCCAAGGCAATGATTATGCATATAGGCATCACGTCCGTGACAAGTAGACTGAAACGATTCTGCATCTACTACTATTACTCCACACATCGACCGACTCCTACCTGCATCTAGAGTATTAAGTTCATGAAGAACAGAGTAACACATTAGGTAAGATGACATGATGTAGAGGGATAAACTCAAGCAATATGATGAAGACCCCATATTTTTACCCTTGATGGCAACAATACAGTACGTGCCTCGCTACACCTACTTTGTCACTAGGTGAGGACACCGAAGATTGAACCTAAAACTAAGCACTTCTCATATTGCAAGAATTACCAATCTAGTTGGCCAAACCAAACCAATAACTTGAAGAGACTTGCAAAGATATGAAGTCCTGCATATAAGAATTCAGGAAAGATTCAAATAATATTCATGGATAATCTGAATATAAACCCACAATTCATCGGATCTCAACAAACACACCGCAAAAGAGTATTACATCGGATAGATCTCCATGAAGATCATGAAGAACATGGTATTGAGAAGCAAAGAGAGAGAGAGAACAAGCCATATAGCTACTAGCTATGGACCCATAGGTCTGTCGTGAACTACTCACGCATCATCGGAGGGGCAATGGAGTTGATGTAGATGCCCTCCGTGATCGAATCCCCCTCCGGCAGATTACCGGAAAAGGCTCCAAGATTGGATCTCTCGGGAACGAAGGCTTCTGGCAGTGGAAAAGTGTTTTCGTGGCTCGTTCTGATAATGATGGAATATTTGGGTATTTATAGGCCGAAGATTAGGGTTAGGGGAGGTGCCAGGGGCCCACAAGCCTGCCCGGCGCGGGTGGCCCCCCTGGCCGCGGCAAGCGGGCTTGTGGCCCTGTGGCAGCTCCTCTGCCTTGGTTCTCAAGTCTCGTTGCTTCCTTTTATTCCAGAAAAAATCATTCTGGAGGTTTTATTCCGTTTGGACTCCGCTTAATATTCCTTATCTGTGAAACTCAAAAACAAGGAAAAAACAGAAACTGTCACTAGGCTCTAGATTAATAGGTTAGTCCCGAAAATAATACAAAATAGCATATTAATGCATATAAAACACTCAAAACAGATAATATAATAGCATGGAACAATCAAAAATTATAGATATGTTGGAGACGTATCAGCATCCCCAAGCTTAATTCCTACTCGTCCTCGAGTAGGTAAATGATAAAAACAGAATTTTTTATGTGGAATGCTGCCTAACATATTTATCCATGTAATATTCTTTATTGTGGCATGAATATTCAGATTCGTTAGATTCAAAATAATAGTCTAATATTGATACAAAACAGTAATATTTCGAGCACACCAACAAGGTAGTCGTGTCCTTTCAAAATAACATGGCCTTAGAAAGTTATCCCTACAAAATCATATGATCTGGCTGTTGGGAGACGTAGTAGTAAATCAAAATTTTCCTACGTGTCACCAAGATCTATCTATGGAGAAACCAGCAAACGAGTGGGGAGAGATTGGATCTTCATACCTTTGAAGATCGCTAAGCGGAAGCGTTGCTAGAACGCGGTTGATGGTGTCGTACTCGCAGCGATTCAGATCGCGGTAGATCCGATCAAGTGCCGAACGGACGGCACCTCCGCGTTCAACACACGTGCAGCCCAGTGACGTCTCCTACGCCTTGATCCAGCAAGGAGGAAGGAGAGGTTGGGGAAGAGCTCCAGCAGCAGCACGACGGCGTGGTGGTGGTGGAGTAGCAAGGTATCCCGGCAGGGCTTCGCCTAAGCACTACGGAGGAGGAAGAAGCAGAATAGGGCTGCAGCGAGAGAGAAAGAGTTCGTCGTCTCAAACCTGCCCAAACCCTTGCATATATATAGGAGGAAGGAGAGGGAGGGCTGGCTTGGCCCCTCCTCCAAGGAGGAGGGATTCGGCCGAAGTGGGGGGAGAGTCCTCCTCCCACACGGGAGGTGGACCCCCCCCCCCTTTTTAAATCCCTTTTGCCTCTATCTCCAGATCCCTGGTGCATGGGCCCTTTCTAGAAGGTATTGGCTGGCCCAATATGGGCTGGCACACCTCCTCTAAGGGCCCATGAGGTCCTTTGGTCGTCACCCCCTCCCGGGGGTCCTCCGGCACCCTCCCGGCACTCCCGGTACAGTACCGATGAGCCCGAAAACTTTCCGGTGACCAAAACTGGACTTCCTATATATCAATCTTTACCTCCGGACCATTCCGGAGCTCCTCGTGACGTCCGGGATCTCATCCGGGACTCCGAACAACCTTCGGTAATCACGTATACCTTTTCCCTATAACCCTAGCGTCATCGAACCTTAAGTGTGTAGACCCTACGGGTTCGGGAGACACGTAGACATGACCGAGACACCTCTCCGGCCAATAACCAACAGAGGGATCTGGATACCCATGTTGGCTCCCACGTACTCCACGATGATCTCATCGGATGAACCACGATGTCAGGGATTCAATCAATCCCGTATACAATTCCCTTTGTCTATCGGTATGGTACTTGCCCGAGATTCGATCGTCGGTATCCGCATACCTTGTTCAATCTCGTTACTGGCAAGTCTCTTTACTCGTTCCGTAATACATCATCCCGTGACTAACTCTTTAGTCACATTGAGCTCATAATGATGATGTCTTACCGAGTGGGCCCAGAGATACCTCTCCGTCACACGGAGTGACAAATCCCAGTCTCGATTCGTGTCAACCCAACAGACACTTTCGGAGATACCCGTAGCGTACCTTTATAGCCACCCAGTTACGTTGTGACGTTTGGCACACCCAAAGCATTCCTACGGTATCCGGGAGTTACACAATCTCATGGTCTAAGGAAATGATACTTGACATTGAAAAGCTTTAGCAAACGAACTACACGATCTTGTGCTATGCTTAGGATTGAGTCTTGTCCATCACATCATTCTCCTAATGATGTGATCCCGTTATCAACGACATCCAATGTCCATGGTCATGAAACCGAGACCATCTATTGATCAACGAGCTAGCCAACTAGAGGCTCACTAGGGACACGTTGTGGTCTATGTATTCACACATGTATTACGGTTTCCGGTTAACACAATTATAGCATTAATAATAGACAATTATCATGAACTAGGAAATACAATAATAACCATTTTATTATTGCCTCTAGGGCATATTTCCAACACTGGCTATGCTCCATCTTCCCCACACAAAGTATCTAAATCATGTAAAACCCCGATGAACAAGTCAAGCAATTGTTTCACAATTTTGATGTTCTCAAACCTTTTCAACTCTCACGCAATACATGAGTGTGAGCCATGGATATAACATTATACGTGGAATAGAATATGGATGACGTGCAAAGGAAATAGGAGAAGAAAGTCTCACATCAACTAGGCGTATCAACGGGCTATGGAGATGCCCATCAATAGATATCAATGTGAGTGAGTAGGGATTGCCATGCAACAAATGCACTTAGAGCTATAAGTGTATGAAAGCTCAAAAAGAAAAGTAAGTGGTCGTGCATAATGAATATCCACTAGTTATATGAAAGTGACAAAATAGGAGACTCTCTATCATGAAGATCATGGTGCTACTTTGATGCACAAGTGTGGAAAAAGATAGTAGCAATTGTCCCTTCTCTCTTTCTCTCATTTTTTTATTTTTTTTATTTTGGTGGGCTTTTTTAGCCTCTTTTTTTTTTGGGCTTCGCTGGCCTCTTTTATTTTTTGTAAAGTCTGGATACTTGTCCCAACTTGTGAGGGAGTCATAGCCTCCATCATCCTTTTCTCTCATGGGAAAATGCTCTATTAATGAAAAATCATCACACTTTTATTTACTTATAACTCAAAGAAAAAGAAATTACAACTCGATTCCTATGACAAGATATAACTCCATATGCAATATGAAGTGATGATGCAAGTCATAGAAAAACTACATGATGGAAGTTGTATGGCAATATATCTCGGAATGGCTATGGAAATGCCATAATAGGTAGGTATGGTGGCTGTTTTGAGGAATGTATGGTGGCTGTTTTGAGGAAGGAGTGTTTGATGTACTGGCGAAAGTTGCGCGGTACTAGAGAGGCTAGCAAAGATGGAAGGGTGAGAGTGCGTATAATCCATGGAGTCATATTAGTCATAAAGAACTCACTTACTTATTGCAAAAGTCTATTAGTCATCAAACAAAGCATTAGACGCATGCTCCTAGGGGAGAGGTTGGTAGGAGTTAACCATCACGCGCTCCCGACCCTCACACAAAGGTCGACAATCATTAGACAAGTCATCCTCCGACTTCGTTACATAATGATTCACCATACGTGCATGCTACGGGAATCACAAGCTTTAACACACGTATCTCTTAAATTCACAACTACTCACTAGAAAGACTCTCATATTACCATCCATATTATCTCAAAACTATATGCAAGAAATCCAACTTCTCATAGTTGTTAATGCACTTAATATGAAAGTTTTTATTATATCCCTCTTGGATGCCATTATATTAGAACTAAATTCATAACCTAAACAAATTACCATGCTGTTTTAAGGAACTCTCAAAATAATATAAGTGAGGAACGAGAGTTCAATAATTTCTATAAAATATAACACCACCATGCTCTAGAAAGATATAAGTGAAGCACTAGAGCAACATTGCCTAGCTCAAAAGATATAAGTGAAGCACATAGAGTATTCTAACAAATTCATGATTCGGCGTCTCTCTCTAAAGATGTGTGAAGCAAGGATGATTGTGGCAAACTAACAAGCAAAGACTCATATCATACCAGATGCTCCAAGCAAAACACATATCATGTGATGAATAAAAATATAGCCACAAGTAAATTTACCGATGGGTTGAAGACGAAAGAGGGGATGCCTTAGGTGGCATCCCCAAGCTTAGGCTTTTTGGTATCCTTGAATATGACTTGGGATGCCTTGGGCATCCCCAAGCTTAGGCTCTTTCCACTCTTTATTCCATAGTACATCAATTCTTCACCCAAAACTTGAAAACTTCACAACACAAAACTCAACAGAAAACTCATGAGATCCGTTAGTATAAGAAAAATAAATCACCACTTTAGGTACTGTTGTGAACTCATTCTTTATTGATATTTTGTAATAACTACTGTATTCTAATTTTTCCATGACTCGTACCCCCGATACGACCCATAGATACATCAAAATAAGAAAACAACACAAAGAAAACAGAATCTGTCAAAAACAGATTGCAACGTTGGCCAGTCCAAGCAGCGGGCAAGTGGTGTACCCCGACACTCACCTCCCCCCCCATCGCACCCTAACTCCGTCAACCCCCCGCAACCACGCCACCCGCGAGGGCATGGTTGCCCGCCCGCACCTGAGACGCATGCTCCACCCACAAACGCCACGCCTCCCGCCACTAGATCCGTCGCCCTACAACTAGATAACCCCAAGACCTACACAAAGGCTCCGGCTTTGGACTAACTGACGGCCCTCGACCGGCAGCCACCCGCAGACGCTCCATTGGTAGAAATGCACCAACCCGCCCGAGGCTAAGGAACGAGGGAGAAAGGGGAGCGAACGACTCCGGACCGGCACACCCCGTTTCGGCGATAGGTGACGCAACCACATCGAGGCCAACCATCCCTCCAACCGAGCTCCCCACAGACCACGAGGGAAGGGGGAGGAGGACCGGATGCATCCGGACTGTCAAATGTGCCGGCGACAGGTGGCGTGACCGCATCGAGGCCACCCATCCCTCCTACCAAGCTTCCCCACGAGCACCCCGTGTCACGCCACCATGGTGCTGGCACAGCTCTCCGCGAGGCCATCCGCAAACACTCGCCCGCCGACGAGGGAGACCAAATCGACCCGATGTCGCACCGAAGTAGCTCACCAGAGCGCCGCCATCCAGCCACAAGGGTCCGACTAGACAAGGGCCCCCCACCTCCACCGCTGTCGCGTCGGCCCCTCACCACCATGCCATGGCGAGAGGGCCGTCCGCGGCCTAGGCACCCGCTGGCCTGTAGCACGCCATTGGATCCGGGCACGCCACGCCGTCGCCACCCGCTGGCCTGTAGCACCAAGGCTGCAGCACCGCCACCCCCACCCACAGAGCCTCGGCAGGAGGAGGCCGCCATAGCCAAGGGCACCCACGCCCAGCGCCACATGCCGACCGGATCTGAGCACCGCCGCCACGCCTTCCCCTACCTGCACGCACACACCACCAGCTCGCCGCCTGTCACGCGCCAGCTCACATCGCCGCCGCACCTTAGCTTCGATGCCGGCCGCGCACGACGCCAAGCGCCTCGTCCCCGCCGGCTGTCGCAACCCGCGCCGAAGCCATCGCACGGGGAAACGAAAGAGCCCCGCCGCCGGCGGCGGCGACCGGGCTTCGCCTGGCCGTGCCCTCGGGCGGCTGTGAGGGAGGAGGAGAGCAGGGAGGGAGGGAGGCCCGACGGCGGATAGGTTTCCGTCTCGGTCGCATGCGGGACGATGCGAGAGGGAGAGGTTTGGTCGCACCTCACTTTTGCATTTACACTTTTCAGCTTTATGAAAATCAACCTGCTGTCCCCTCTCTCTCTCTCTCTTACACACACACGTACTTGATCCCCGTCACTTAATCCATGAGTTTCAAATTTCACCCAAACTAAGAAAACCCATATATTTTGAACCAGATGTCCGATCAGGATCCGTACTGATCATCCTCTTACATGTTCATCACACTTATGAAAGGACCAATGCTGAATATGCTTCCAAAATTTAAATTGCTCTTTGAAGCTCTATACAAATAGTTACAGAACATTTTGAAACATTGGTGGTTCACCAAAGTATTCCAGTAATAAGATTCATGCGTGCAAGCCTATTAATGTTTTTCTTTATAACTGCACATCTACTTCGGTAATGTGATATGACATCCACGCGCAAAGGTCGGCGTCATCACCAAAAGGACAAGCATGTGCCTCATCTTATTGCTTCGCTTTTCTTATTGCGCCGTTAATTCAGTCCACCACACAACCTGCTTATATCTATTTAGCTATCGCTAACAGATTCGTAATCCAGTGTCAGCTCTGACACGGCACAAGTTGAGTCAAGCAGGTCTCCGGCCGGAGGTTCGCCGTAGATCTGGAGAAGCACTCCACATCGCGAAAGTCAGAATCGGACCACTTGCTTTATTCTGTTTGATCACTGCAGTTTTTCCGATTGATGAGGGATACAGCTGTACGTGTATATATGTTTGAAAAATCAACGAAAGCCGCAGAAAGAAGATTCCTACGACCGCGCCTATATGGAACATGGTTCTGATCGACTAAGAAATCCTTGGATGATGACCACGATCTTTGGTTGTTCGTCCGCTGGTAATTAAGTAGCTATATATTTTATAAATTAATCATGTCTGAGTTCTTTTTTTTTTTGCGAAATAATCATGTCTGAGTTCAGGTCCATAAATGTTGCACATTATGTTTTGTAAAATGGTTTTGATGATTTTATCCGATAAAAGACGTTCTCAGTGAAATTATTGTACTTGGATTTAATTAATTATGGGCCTCTATCGAGATCATTGCACATTCGGAAAATTAAAATGCCACTTAGAATTAATTTTTTCATGTGATTTGTACACAAGAAAGAAGATTAAAATGCCACTTAGAATTAAAAAAGATCATATGATTTGTACACAAGGAAGTGGTACTAACCAAAGATAATTTAATAAAACGCAGGTGAGTAGGCAGTCCTAAATGTTGCTATTGTGATCAAAACAAAACAATAAAACACATCTTTCTTAATTGTTCCCTACCTAAATTGCTATGACGCACTGTTCATTAAGCTTTCAATATTAATCCACCGACGAATATTAATACGCTAATTGGAACGTGCCTCAATGGAGTGGACGTAACTATGGCAAATCATATTCGGATCGAAATAATTGCACTATTATGGGCTATATGAAACACTAGAAATGATATGATATTTAATGGTAAGAACTTCAATCATTTTTGCAGGTTATCTACAGAAGCACGGCTTGGATCCGTACGTGGTCATTACTCAATCATGTGGACTCCAGGGAGCATATGTCTATTGGGTGCAACCGGTGGGAGACGGTCACACGAGTTATCTTCAGCCGGTTTGGATGACGAGTTAATAATAGGCTAGGTGTATAGACATCGTAGCCTACTTTTGGTTTTGCCGGATGTGGCAGTTTTTTTATCTTTCTTTGCAATTGTTTGCTTGCTCAGATTGTGAGCTCTTTGTGGATCTAAGACTATTTATTTGACTCGTTAATAATATGGCTGCATGCATCGATTGATGCAAAGGCAGGGGACTTCGGAAAAAAATATAGCATCAAGCGGATACAAAAAATGGGCAACACCCGACCTCAATATACTTAGGATGCACACAACCACACTTTAATAGTCTGACCAATACAAAAATAGAACCAATAAAAAAGAAAAAAAACGACATAACAACACAAGTAAACTCGATGCGGTGAAGTATAGACCGCGTACGTAGCCACTGCTAGAGCGAAAAATAACCTACAACAAGGAAATATTTTTGCTATTGAAAACATAATCATTTTTATATAGCCAAATCGGCCATAGTAAGACAGATTCTTCCATTCTTATTAGCGTTTTAAACCTACATGGAATTACATTCAACTAGTTACCATAAATATTGGCGGCCCTTGTATGTGGATACAAATTGGATGATATCTAAATGACTCACCATATAAAAAGCACATTTTTTCACTAAAAGAAGAGGCGTTTGATTGTCTCATCGTGAGTACAAAAATACAGTTCTTACTTTATTGCCAATTGTGATGAGCGAGGTTATCTTTAATGAGTACAACTTCTCTCCGAACATACCACATGAAAATTTCATTTTGACGGAATCTTGGCCTTCCAAATTTGATTGTTACCATCCACTCGAATTTCGGAGTGCGGAAGCGCAAGGTACATAGAGAGTCAACAGTAAAAAGGACCAGATGTGGCGAGCGTCCAGCAAAAGACATCATGTCCTTGTCTCAAGTCAATCGAATCAAATATGGTTAGAAGATTCTGTCATGACAAGAGTCAGGGTCCAAACAAATCCCATCTGAAAGAAATATTCGGAGGGGATGGGCTGAGCACCTGCGCAAGAGTATCATTCTTATTACGACATGCAATGCGGTACAAGGTGTTGGAAATATGGCCTGGAGGCAATAATAAATTAGTTATTATCATATTTCCTTGTTCATGATAATCGTTTATTCTCCATGCTATAATTGTATTGATCGGAGACTTAGATGCATGTGTGGATACATAGACAAAACCATGTCCCTAGTATGCCTCTAATAGACTAGCTCGTTGATCAAAGATGGTTAAGGTTTCCTAGCCATGGACATGAGATGTCATTTGATAACGGGATCACATCATTAGGAGAATGGTGTGATGGACAAGACCCAAACTACAAATATAGCATATGATCGTCTCAGTTTATTGCTACTGTTTTCTGCATGTCAAGTATATGTTCCTATGACCATGAGATCATGCAACTCACGGACACCGGAGGAGTGCCTTGTGTGTATCAAACGTCGCAACATAACTGGGTGACTATAAAGGTGCATTACAGGTATCTCCGAGGGTGTCTGTTGAGTTGGCATGCATCAAGACTGGGATTTGTTACTCCGTGTGACGGAGAGGTATCTCAGGGCCCACTCGGTAATACAACATCACAATAAAGCCTTGCAAGCAATGTGGCTAAGTGTTAGCCACGGGATCTTGTATTACGGAACTAGTAAAGAGACTTGCTGATAACGAGGTTGAACTAGGTATACAGATACCAACGATCGAATCTCGGGCAAGTAACATACCGAAGAACAAAGGTAACATCATACGGGATTAACTGAATCCTTGACATAGAGGTTCGACCGATAAAGATCTTCGTAGAATATGTAGGAACCAATATGGGCATCCAGGTCCCGCTATTGGTTATTGACCGTAGAGGTGTCTCGGTCATGTCTACATAGTTCTCGAACTCGCAGGGTCTGCACACTTAAGGTTTGATGACGTTTCGGTAGTATAGAGTTATGCATGGTGGTCACTGAAGGTTGTTCGGAGTCCCGGATGAGATACTGGACGTCACGAGGAGCTCCGGAATGGTCCGGAGGTAAATATTGATAGATAGGAAGTCCTATTTTGGTCGCCGGAAAAGTTTCAGGCTCATTGGTAGTGTACCGGGAGTGCTGGGAGTGTACCGGGGGACAATTGGGAGGGGTATTTCGACCCAAGAGGCTACATGGGCTGTGGGAAGGTGAATACCAGCCCTTTGTGGGCTGGTGGAAGTCCCACACAAGGCCCATGCGTCTGGGAAGAAAAGCCCAAAAGGAAAAAGGTGGAAAAGGCAAAAAATGGCCAAATAAGGAAGGAGTCCTAATCCTACTAGGAGTGGAGGAGGAGGACTCCTCCCTCCTTGGTTTGGCCGACACAAGGGCTGCCTTTTGGGCAGCCAAGCCTCCTCCTCCTCTCCTCCTATATATACTAGAGGATTTTAGGGTTTTGGCACAAGATTTTCAGCCACGTGCCACCTGTTCCTCTAGTGCATAGCTTCTCCTCTAGATCGGTTTTCTGCAGTGCTTAGGCGAAGCCCTGTCGGAATAGCTCCACCACCATCGCCGCAGCGCCGTCACGCTGTCGGAGAACTCTTCTACCTCTCCGCTCCCTCTTGCTGGATCAAGAAGGCGGAGATCGTCATCAAGCTGTACGTGTGCTGAACGCGGAGGTGCCGTCCGTTCGGCGCTAGATCGGAAGGACCGTGATCAAGATCGCGAGATGGATCGTGATGAGTTCGCGGGACGGATCGTGATGAGTTCACGGGACGGATCCTGATGAGATCGCGGGACGGATCATGGTCAGTTCGCAGGACGGATCGTGATTGGATCGCGGGACGGATCGCGATGAGATCGCGGGACACTCGGCGATTTGGATCGCGAAGACGTTCGACTACACCAACCACGTTTCTTAACGCTTCCCGCTTAGCGATCTACAAGGGTATGTAGATCCACTCTCCTTCTCATAGATGCTCATCACCATGGATAGATCTTGCGTGTGCGTAGGAAATTTTTTGTTTCCCATGCAACGTTCCCCAACAGTGGCATCATGAGCTAAGTCTATGTGTAGATGAGATCTCGAGTATAACACAAAGAGTTTGTGGGCGTTGATGGTTAGATTGCTTCCTCCCTTGGTCGTGTTTTGGTTCAGCGGTATTGTGGGATGAAGTGGACTGGAGCAACATTACTTGTACGCTTACGAGATACCGGTTCCATCGACTGACGTGTAACTTCGTTGCACAAAGATGGCTGTCGGGTGTCTGTTTCTCCTACTTTAGTTGGATCGGATTCGACTAAGGCGGTCCTTGAGCAGGTTGAAAAGCAACTTATGTATCACCATTATGGTTTATGCGTAGGTGAGAATTGTTCTTGGTAGATACACGTAGCAGCCACGTAAAACATGCAACAACAATTAGAGGACGTCTAACTTGTTTTTGCAGGGTATGTTGTGATGTGATATGGACAATTACATGATGTAATATATGTGATGTATGAGATGATCATGTGATGTATAGATTATCACGACTTGCATGTCGCTGAGTACGGCAACCGGCAGGAGCCATAGGGTTGTCTTTAATTATTGTATGACCTGCGTGTCAATCATTAAGCGCTAGGTAATGCTTTACTTTATTGCTAAACGGTAGCAATAGTAGTAGAAGCATGTTGGGCGCGACAATCCCGATGGTGACACGTTGATGGAGATCAAGATGATGAAGTTCATGGTGTCGTGCCGGTGACGATGGAGATCATGCCGGTGCTTTCAAGATGGAGATCAAAAACACAAGTTCATGGCCATATCATGTCACTTATGATTTGCATGTGATGTTAATCCTTTTATGCACCTTGTTTTGCTTAGGACGACGGTAGCATTATAAGGTGATCCCTCACTTAAATTTCAAGATGAATTGTGTTCTCCCCGAGTGTGCACCATTGCGAAAGTTCGTCGTGTTGAGACACCACGTAATGATCGGGTGTGATAGACTCTACGTTCACATACAACGGGTGCAAGCCAGTGTTGCACATGCAGAACACTCGGGTTAAACTTAACGAGCCTAGCATGTACAGACATGGCCTCGGAACACAAGAGACCGAAAGGTCGAACATGAGTCATATAGTAGATATGATCAACATGATGATGTTCACCATTGAAACCACCTCAACTCACGTGATGATCGGACTTGAGTTGGTGAATTTGGATCATGTATCACTCGAATGACTGGAGGGATGTCAATTGGAGTGGGAGTTCTTAAGTAATATGATTAATTGAACTCATTATCATGAACATAGTTAGTAGTGTCTTTGCAAACTGTGTTGTAGATTACTAGCTCACGCTGTAGCTCCCTTGAATTTTTATATGTTCCTAGAGAAATAGAGTTGAAAGATGATGGTAGCAATATTGCGGACTGGGTCCGTGATCTGAGGATTGTCCTCGTTGCTGCACAGAAAGCTTATGTACTTAATGCACCGCTCGGTGCGCCAACCCCTCTAGCGTTGTTTGTAGATGTTGTGAACATCTGACAGGCACGTTCTGATGACTACTTGATAGTTTAGTGCGTCATGCATTACGGCTTAGAATTGAGGCTCCGAAACATTTTGAACATCATGGAACATATGAGATGTTCTAAGAGCTGAAATTAGGATCTCAGGCTCGTGCCCGTGTTGCGAGATATGAGATCTCCAACAAGATTCTTTGCCTGTAAGATGAAGGAGAATAGCTCAATCGTTGAGCATGTGCTCGGATTGTCTGGGTGCTACAATCGCTTGAATCGAGTGGGAGTTGATCTTCCAGATAAGATAGTGATTGATATTGTTCTCCAAGTCACTGTCACTAAGCTACTAGAACTTGGTGATGAACTATAAATGCCAGGGATAGAAATAATGATCCCTGAGTTGTTCGCGATGTTTGAAACCGAGAAGGTAGAAATCAAGAAGGAGCATCAAGTGTTGATGGTTAGTAAAACCACTAGTTTCGAGAAGGGCAAGGGCAAGGTGGGAAACTTCATGGATAGCAAGTCAGTTGCTGCTCCGGTGAATCAACCCAAAGTTGAACCCAAACCCGAGACTAAGTGCTTCGATTATGAGGAGAGCGGTCGCTGAAGCGGAACAACCCTAGATACTTGGTAGATAAGAAGGCTGGCAACGTCGACAGAAGTATATTTGATATACGTGTTATTGATGTGTACCTTGCTAGTACTCCTAGTAGCACCTGGGTATTGGATACGGGTTCGGTTTCTAAATGTTAGTAACTCGAAATAAAAGCTACGGAATAAATGGAGAACTAGCTAAGGGTGAGGTGACGAATGTGTGTTGGAAATGTTTCCAAGGTTGATGTGATCAACATCGCACGCTCTCTCTACCTTCGGGATTAGTGAAAAACCTAAATAAATGTTATTTGGTGTTTTGCGTTGAGCATGAACGTGATTGGATCGTGTTTATTGCAACACGGTTATTCATTTAAGTTAGCGAATAATGGTTATTATGTTTACATGAATAATACCTTTAATGGTCAAGCACCCAGTGAGAATGGTTTGTTGAATCTTGATCATAGTAATACACATGTTCATAACATTGATGCCAAAAGATACAAAGTTAATAATAATATTACCACATACTTGTGGCACTGCCGCTAAATGTCATATTGGTATAAAACGCATGAAGAAACTCCATGCTGATGGATCTTTGGACTCATTCGATTTCGAATCGGTTGAGACATGCGAACCATGCCTCTTGGTCAAGATGACTAAGGACCCCGTTTTCTGGTTTGATGGAGTGGGCAAGTGACTTATTAGAAATGATACATGTTGATGTATGCAATCCAATGAGTCTTATAGCGTGCGGTGGATATCGTTATTTTCTTACCTTCACTGATGATTTGAGTAGATATAGTGTATATTTGCTTAATGAAACACAAGTCTGAATCGTTTGAAAGGTTCAAGCAAATTCAGAGTGAAGTTTAAGATCATCGTGACAAGAAGATAAAAATGTCTACGATATGATCGTCGAGATGAATATCTGAGTTGCGAGTTTGGCATACAACTTTAGACAATGTGAAAATTGTTCCACAACTCACGCCACCTGGAACACCATAGTGTGATGGTGTGTCCGAACGTCATAGTCGTGCTCTATTGGATATGGTGCATGCTATGATGTCTCTTATCGTTTTGTTACTATAATTTTGGGGTTATGCATTAGAGACAACTACATTCACTTTAAATAGGGCACCATCTAAATCCGTTGAGATGACACCGTGTGAATTATGGTTTGATAGAAACCTAAGCTGTCATTTCTTAATGTTTGGGGCTACGACGCTTGTGTGGAAAATGTTTTCACCTAATGAGCTCAAACCCAAAGCGGACAAATGCATCTTCATAGAATACCCTAAGAACAGTTGGGTGAACCTTCTATCTCAAATCCAAGCATAAAATGTTTGTTGCTAAAACTGGGTCCTTTCTCGAGAAAAAGTTTCTCTTGAAAGAATTGAGTGGGAGGAAGATAGAACTTGATGAGGTTATTGAACCTCTGTTTCAACCAGAGAGTAGCGCAACGCGGGAAGTTGTTTCTGTGAAGCCTACGTTAGTTGAAGAGGAAGTTAATGATGATGATCATGAAGCTTCGGATCAAGTTACTATCAAACCTCGTAGGTCAACAAGGACGTGTACTGCTCCTGAGTGGTGCGACAACCTTGTCTTAGAGGTTAATGTTGGACAACGATGAACCTACGAACTATGGAGAAGCGATGATGGGCCCGGATTCCGACAAATGGTTAGAGGCCATAAAATCCGAGAAAGGATCCATGTATAAAAACCAAGCATAGACTTTGGTAGACTTGCTGGTTGGATGGCAGGTCATTGAGTACAAATGGACCTTTAAGATGAAGACAGAAACTGATGGTGAATGTCACCATTTATAAAGCTCGACTTGTCGCAAAGAAGTTTTGGCAAGTTCAAGGAGTTGACTGCGATGAGACTTTCTCACTCGTAGCGATGCTAAAGTCTGTTGGAATTATGTTAGCAGTTGCTGCATTTTTCAATTATGAAATCTGGCGGATGGATGTCAAAACATTGTTTCCTTTCTTAAGGAAAGGTTGTATGAGATACAACCAGAAGGTTTTTGTCAGTCCAAAGGATGCTAAAAGGTGTGCAAGCTTAAGTGATCCTTCTATGAACTGAAGCAAGCATCTCGAAGTTGGAATATACACTTTGATGAGGTGATCAAATTTTTTGAGTCTATACAAAGTTTATGAGAAACTTGTATTTAAAATAAAGTGAGTGGGAGCACTACAGAGTTTCTGGTAAGCATATGTGATTGACATATTGTTGATCGGAAATGATGTAGAATTTCTGGAAAGCATGAAACGGTTGTTTGAAACGAGTTTTTCAAACGAAGACCTAGATAAAGCTACCTAATTATTGAGCATCAAGATCTATAGAGATAGATCAAGAAGCTTGATGAGACTTTTCAATAAGTACATACCTTGACAAAGTTTTTGAAAGAATTCAAAATAGATCAGTCAGAGAAAGAGTTCTCGCCTGATTTGTAAGGTGTGAAGTTGAGTAAGACTCAATGCCCAGTGACTGCAGAAGATAGAGAAAAGATGAGTGTCATCCCCTATGTTTCAGCCATAGGCTCTATCATGTATGCAATGCTGTGCACAAGACCTGATGTTAGCCTTGCCATAAGTATGGCCGGAAGGTTTCAAAGTGATCCTGGAATGGAGCACTAGACAGTGGTCAAAATTATCCTTAGTAACTAAAAGACTAAGGAGATGTTTCTCGATTATGGAGGTGATAAAAGAGTTCGTTGTAAAGAGTTACGTCGATGCAAGCTTTAAACACCAATCCGGATGACTCGTAGTAGCAATCTAGATACGTATAGTGGAGCAGCCATTTGGAATAGTACCAAGTGGAGTGTGGTAGTATTGTTTACGGTTTGTCATAGAAATTTGCAAAGTACACACGGATCTGAATGTCACAGACCCGTTGACTATAAGACCTCTCTCACATGCAAAGCATGATCAAGCCCCAGAACTCATTGGGTGTTAGATTCATAACAATGCGAATCACATGGTGATGTGAACTAGATTATTGACTCTAATGCAAGTGGGAGACTGTTGGAAATATGCCCTAGAGGCAATAATAAATTAGTTATTATCATATTTCCTTGTTCATGATAATCGTTTATTATCCATGTTATAATTGTATTGATCGGAGACTTAGATGCATGTGTGGATACATAGACAAAACCATGTCCCTAGTATGCCTCTAATAGACTAGCTCGTTGATCAAAGATGGTTAAGGTTTCCTAGCCATGGACATGAGATGTCATTTGCTAACGGGATCACATCATTAGGAGAATGGTGTGATGTACAAGACCCAAACTACAAATGTAGCATATGATCGTGTCAGTTTATTGCTACTGTTTTCTGCATGTCAAGTATATGTTCCTATGACCATGAGATCATGCAACTCACGGACACCGGAGGAGTGCCTTGTGTGTATCAAACGTCGCAACATAACTGGGTGACTATAAAGGTGCATTACAGGTATCTCCGAGGGTGTCTGTTGAGTTGGCATGGATCAAGACTGGGATTTGTTACTCCGTGTGACGGAGAGGTATCTCAGGGCCCACTCGGTAATACAACATCACAATAAAGCCTTGCAAGCAATGTGGCTAAGTGTTAGCCACGGGATCTTGTATTACGGAACTAGTAAAGAGACTTGCTGATAACGAGGTTGAACTAGGTATACAGATACCAACGATCGAATCTCGGGCAAGTAACATACCGAAGAACAAAGGGAACATCATACGGGATTAACTGAATCCTTGACATAGAGGTTCAACCGATAAAGATCTTCGTAGAATATGTAGGAACCAATATGGGCATCCAGGTCCCGCTATTGGTTATTGACCGTAGAGGTGTCTCGGTCATGTCTACATAGTTCTCGAACCCGCAGCGTCTGCACACTTAAGGTTTGGTGACGTTTTGATAGTATAGAGTTATGCATGGTGGTGACTGAAGGTTGTTCGGAGTCCCGGATGAGATACTGGACATCACGAGGAGCTCCGGAATGGTCCGGAGGTAAAGATTGATATATAGGAAGTCCTATTTTGGTCGCCGGAAAAGTTTCGGGCTCATCGGTAGTGTACCGGGAGTGCCGGTAGTGTACCGGGGGACCATTGGGAGGGGTATTTCGACCCAAGAGGCTACATGGGATGTGGGAAGGTGAATACCAGCCCTTTGTGGGCTGGTGGAAGTCCCACACAAGGCCCATGCGTCTGGGAAGAAAAGCCCAAAAGGAAAAAGGTGGAAAAGGCAAAAAAAAGGGGCAAATAAGGAAGGAGTCCTAATCCTACCAGGAGTGGAGGAGGAGGACTCCTCCCTCCTTGGTTTGGCCGACACAAGGGCTGCCTTTTGGGCAGCCAAGACTCCTCCTCCTCTCCTCCTATATATACTAGAGGATTTTAGGGTTTTGGCACAAGATTTTCAGCCACGTGCCACTTGTTCCTCTAGTGCATAGCTTCTCCTCTAGATCGGTTTTCTGCAGTGCTTAGGTGAAGCCCTGTCGGAATAGCTCCACCACCATCGCCGCAGCGCCGTCACGCTGTCGGAGAACTCTTCTACCTCTCCGCTCCCTCTTGCTGGATCAAGAAGGCGGAGATCCTCATCAAGCTGTACGTGTGCTGAACGCGGAGGTGTCGTCCGTTCGGCGCTAGATCGGAAGGACCGTGATCAAGATCGCGAGACGGATCGTGATGAGTTCGCGGGACGGATCATGACGAGATCGCAGGACGGATCGTGATGAGTTCGCGGGACGGATCGTGATTGGATCGCGGGACGGATCGTGATGAGATCGCGGGACACTCGACGATTTGGATCGCGAAGATGTTCGACTACACCAACCGCGTTTCTTAACGCTTCCCACTTAGCGATCTACAAGGGTATGTAGATTCACTCTCCCTCTCGTAGATGCTCATCACCATGGATAGATGTTGCGTGTGCGTAGGAAATTTTTTGTTTCCCATGCAACGTTCCCCAACACAAGGTTGTATATTGTTCCTGGAGAGTGGCACTGCCTAGCCATTTCTCCTCCTATAAACGTATCTTCGAGTTGTCCCTTCTCGTGAATGATCCAACACAGAAAAGGTCTTGTTTACTGTCATTGGACCTGCCCACAAGTGTGAATCGATAGGTTTCTAAACTACCTGAGACATGACCTTTTAATCTAGATACTACTTGTGAAGCAGGGTTTGCCAAACGTCATTGTTTGAACAACCATTTATTAAGTAAGGTATCATTCCTGACCTGAAGATCACGATTGCCTAGAACATCCTGGTCTTTTGGTCTACAATCCATGCTCCATTGGATAAGCCGATACTTTTTATTTTCTCTTTCTCCTTGACAAAAAAATCCGGATTTGAAGTAATTCAGTCTCCATATCCCTTTTGGGAGTTCAAAAAAGGAGAGCATATAGAACATAATTGATCAAGACGAGTCAACAACTTGCCTTTCCAGCTTCTCAACTATTTTTCTAATTGCTTTTCTACATGTTTCCACCCGCATTATCGAGGTGCCGATAATGGACCGATTTTCCCAAATATTTAATCTGTAATTGCCCTTGTGCACAACCAAATAAGTTAGTGTATGTCGCAGCCTCCTCTCTATCTTCTCCAAAGTACAACAAATCACTTTTATGGAAGTTCATTTTAAGACCAGACATTTGCTTAAATGCTAAAAGCAAGAGTTTTAGGTTTTCAACCCTTATCCATGTCATATTTCATTAAAAGAATCGTGTCATTCGCATATTGCAGAGTAGAGAAGCCACCATCCACGAGGTGTGGCACTACTCCTACAATCTGATCGTCCTTCTTAACGCGCTCAATCAGGATAGCTAACATGTATGCTACAATGTTAAATTGCATTGGAGACATGGGCTCACCCTCACATGTTCCTTTTTTTGTCTACAAAGAATGACCGACATCATCGTTAAATTTTACAACCACACTACCGACGGTGACAAAATTTGAACCCATTGTCGCTATTTGTTGGAGAAACCTTCCACTCCCAGGGCATATTGTAGAAAAGACCATTTGACTTTATCGTAAGCCTTTTCAAAGTTGATCTTCAATACTACTCCACTCTTGTTTTTTTGTGCATCTTGGGAACAGTATCATGTAAGATCACTACTCCATAGAGTATGAAATGTCCTTGCATGAGGGTCGTTTGGGATGACTGGGCAACATGAGTAGCAATCCTGTTGAGCCTATTAGTGGCTACTTCGGTTGATATCTTGAAGCTGACACTAAGGACACATATGGTTCTATATTTTTGTATCCACTTAACCTTCTTAATTTTTGGCAACAAAACTATCTCGCCAAAATTGAGCTTGTATAGGTCAAGTTTGCTGGCATGAGGAGCATTGAATAACATCAATAGGTCAGACTTGATGACATCCCAGAAATTCTGATAGAATTCTGTGGGGAAACCATCAGGGCCTGCAGCTTTATTGTTTTCCATTTGGAATACCGCATCTCTCACCTCCGCTTCAGAGAAAGGCATTGTAAGGATATCGCTCTCTTCTGTCACGACTTGTGGAATGTCGTTCGGGATTAATAGAGTGAATTGCCCTTCATCTAGCGCCCTCAATAGGGTAGTATTTTGTGATATATCATTTAAGCTCGTCCTAAGGTTCAATTCGTCCCTCATCTTGTTGCGGACCAAATATAAACTTCTTCCTATGCCTTCCATTATCATTCAACTGGAAGTATCATGTATTGTTGTCTCCTTCTGAGATGAAGTCAGAATTGGATCATTGGTAGCATTTTATTTACTCTTGTCACAAAAGACGAGTGGTCTTCTCATTGGATTGATTTTTCATACCAATCTCTTCTTGAGATAAGAGTCGAGTTTCAACAATTTTGTAGAGTTCATCACTAATGGTAGCAAGGTGTCGCATTTTTTTCTTGTAAATACCGCCAGTGTGTTTGACCCATATAGATAGGAATTGCCATGCGACTTTTATTTTAAAGTTCCATCTCTAAATAGGTGTATTTCCAGTAGCGGATCTTTCCCATATAGTCTTGACCAATTCCGAGAAACCATCCCATGTCAACCAACCAACTCAAATTTGACAAGGCGGCGAGTAGGTGCGGTCATGGAATTTGAATCAATAATGATGGGTGCACGGAATTAGGTGCGGTCATGGAATTCCATATACAGTTTTAGGTATTGAACCAGGATGGTTAGGTTGCACAATTGCATGCCTAACCACTGAGCAATGGTTTTGATGATATATGAAACGATATCAATTTAGAAAAATATAAGACGTGCAACTTAGTAATTAATATCAACACTGTGTGAAAGAACTAATTGGAGTAAGGTACAATCTTGTGGAATTATCTTATTGATAACCCAAAAAAAAATTGTTGTTGCCACGGACTATCGGGAAATTGTATACTGTTGGTGTGTTGCATCGTGATATTCACTCTACAAGTGCAACAATAATCATTTGAAATTATATATGTACAAACTTGGTGTGCTGTCATATAGATATCGTGCCACCACCTAAAGATATAGAAGTTTATTAAGGAGAGTAGTGAGCTCCAGGATAATGGCCACTGATTGGCCCTAGGCCGTTGACATTGCAACGGCCCCTGAACCTGAACTCCTGGAGCATCGTACGTACGGGCGTCTCTATCTATATAATAAAATCAAGAGCGTTCCACGACGAACCTTTCTATGTTTGATTAGTGTTTCCTACGCACATACCTACCCCTACAAGATCAGCATCAAAATTCTGTGTTTTGACAAGAAAATCAGCATCAGGTTAGTGTGCTGTAGAATATGTAAGCTTAACCGGCCAAGGGATCTGGCCGTTCCTCTGGTAGCTATCTAGCTTATGGCTCTGGACAAACGCAAACGTAACGTAACAGCTTTGAGTTCGTCGTATGTACATTCATTCAATAATAGTTTTTCAGTTCCTAAATATTTGAAGTTCTAGCTTTGTGTTAAGTCATTTTTTAATCAGATCAAGTCTATAGTAAACCATCAAAAATACAAAGGCGCAATCTTGTGGCATTACCGTACTAATTAATCTAAAAGAAACTACCGACAGTTCTTTTATCTGCCATAAACTATCAAGAAATTACACAGTACCAGTGTGCTGTCATCATGATATTTACTCTAAAAGGACAACAATCCTCGGGAGAAACTAAACAAACTTGGTGTGCTACCATGTTGCATACCTAAATTATACTCTCACCGTCCGGAATTACTTGTCGCATAAATGAATAAAAAAGGATGTATTTAGAACTAAAATACATCTAGATACATCTATTCCTATGACAAGTGTTTCCAGACGGAGGGAGTATATGTTTATCAGAGTAGTGAGCTCCAGGATGAAGGCCCCTGATAGGCGATAACCCAAAATTAAGGAACACACTCTCCACGGCCGTTGACATTGCAAGTTGGCAACGGTCCCTGAACCTGAACTCCTGCGGCATTGTACGGGAATTTATATAACAAAACGAAGAGTGCTCCACGAAGAATCTATCTAATGTTTGATTAGGGCAACTTGGTGTTTGTACTAGCTGGGGATCTCACTAATCTGACTATTATATATGGCTCCACAGTTGCTTCACTTGACAACACAATCCTTTCGTTTGTTGGCATATCTATCGCATTCATGATTCGGTCCACATAGCAACTTTAGTCAAGCAGGTTTCGGGCCAGTTGGTAATGAAGCATAAATTAGTCTAAAACACCCCACTCTAAAAAAAGTCAGAATCATACCATAAGAACTCTGTGTTGTATCAGTGGCCAATTCTGATGAGGGGTACAGCTACAAGTGTTGACATTAGAAAACAAATCGACAAAAGCGTGGGGAGCAAGATTCTTACGACTACGACGAAAAAGGATACTCATGACAGAAACTGATATCACGGGACAACGATATTATAGGTGTTCTTTGTCAAAACCGCCACGAAACCAAAAACATTGGAAACGTATTTGTTCACATAAGGGTTTAAGAATTCGTAGACACTCTTTTGGTCCCATAGAGATAATGAAAGCTTTCAAAATTCCAGATAATTCTGGATGCAACTTTTCAAATCATGTCCAAATTATCAGAATTTAATTTGAAATTTCGAGAAGTGTGTGTTTCTGTGAATTTTGATCGGATTTTAAAACCCTAATTCAAAATTACACTAATTTAAGCATGCAATGTAACGGATAGCACTTCATTGAAGGACACGGTACCTTACATTATGTGCTACAGTTAATTATGGGAAGGTGTGGTCAATAGAGCTCTAAGGACATTTACAATGGTGGTATATAGATACAAATGCCCGATGACAAAAATAACTTAAGGCATCAAATTGATTTATTCTCTCTAATGCAAGCTAGTACTGGTATGTCTCATCAAGAAAAAGAAAATAAAGATTCTGATACACGCATCTTTACTTTCCACATCAACTTTTTAGCTTTTTGCATCCGACCATACTTTTTATTCTCAAGCACACGTCTCCTGTTGAGGATCCCACTGCACCATCCAATCCTAAATGGCATGTAAAGCATTATCCCGGGGCTATGCATTGGTCATGCCCTAACAAACAACATTGTGATGACCGGCAACAAAAGCTATGGTTTTGTGGTAATCTACTCTCTTGGTCTTGGACGTGCTGCCATTCTGCGAACCTGATTTAAAAAAAGATAAGAAAACTAATAGTATAAGCAACGCACTCTCCACGACCGTTGACATTGCAACGGCCACTGATCATGAAATCCTCGGAGCATCTCGGAGTGTATATTCAAAACCAAGATAAGCAAGATTTTCTTTTAGGGAACCAACCAAGATGAGCAAGTAGGTGGGCCGTAGAATACATGATTTTTTTATGGACTGTACTGTAGCCTAGCCCCCACTGATTTTTATTGTTATTATTAGTGCAAGTAAAGCAGCGCAGGAGAGCTGCACAATGTAGAATGCTTGGATTTGTTCGGCTGCGGTGTAGTCTAGCTGTTGTTCAAGTGAGAAAGTCCGTACGTACGTAGCTTACGGCTCTGGACAAACTGAAACGTAACGCAACAGCTTTGTTTTGAGCTTAAATTTATTTATGTTTGTCAATTAGTTTTTGAGCCTTAATTGGTCGTCCGTGTGTTCGTTTGTGTTATTGGCGGTAAACATTATATTTCCCCTTTGTACTACCGTAGTAGATTTTATTTAGCTTTTGTTTTTGTCAACTATAAATTAAAGTATTTAAATAACAAATAAATCCTTAAATTTTTGCTGTAGTGGATTTTTAGGTTGTGACAGCTTCAATTTTTTTGTTTACTTTCCATTTTAACAGAACACTTTATAATTTGTTTTTGAGAAGAAAAAAACACCTTATGATTAGTCATTTGAAAAGACTCAAGGGAGGTCCTTCCTATATGACACTCTCAACATCCAACAGCGCCCCAACGGACACGGGAGGTCACGGCTCATTGACAAACACTGTAGACGTCGCAGTAGCGGAACCTCCTATTCAGCGCGCTGAGCGCTGGGGGAAAAGTGCACCCCCGGTCTCCCCACACGCTCCAACTTGGGCCAGCCCAGGTGCGGTGCGGGGCTCCCCTGTACTTTTTAGTTCCTTTTTATTATTTTGTTTAGTTTTATATTTTTTTCTTGCTTCTTTAAAAAGTTCTGGATTTCAAAAAAATAAAATTTCAAAACTTTCCAGTAATGCAATAAATGTTCAATAATTAACACAATATACAAAAATTAATAAAAATGAAGAGTATTTTGTTTGTTGAACATTTTTTAATTCAAATGAACATATTTGGTATTTTATTAAAACAAAGTAACTATAAACGAATATTTATTTTAATTTGAAGAACAAATTTGAATTTCAGAAAAAAAACAGAATTAAGAAACAATTTTTGAATTCTTTGATTTTTTTCTAGTTCAATGAACAAATTCCGAATTCAACAAAGGTTCACCCAGATTTAAAAAAAAATAAAAGTTTGCCAAAATTTTCACTAATGTGATAAAATTCTCCTGGATTTGAGAAAAATTTCATGTAATTTATAAAGAAAAACCTAAACGTAAAAACATAAAATACAATAAAGGATAAAGAAAAACTAAACAAAAAACTGAGATTAAAAGAAGGATGAGAAACTAAATAAAACGGTTTTCCATAGAACATTCCAAAAATGGGAATTTTGCTTGTTGGCCCGGCCCACATATACGCAGATGGAACGCGTGCGGTCGCTATCGGGCGACCTACGCACGGAATAGACTTCCCGCGCAGTAGCGCGAGACTCGGGTCGTACTGTATCGACGCGTCGGTGCAGAGTTTTGGAACGATTACTCTAGCGGCGGTGTTCCCTAGATTTTTTAATTTATCTGCATTCTGTTTTTTCACGTAACAAGGAAATGTTTACTTCGGAATTCTAAAACAGGTTAGGAAAAATGACAAATTTTTTCAAAAATATGAATATTTTATAGAAAATGGGGACTATTTTTGAAAATATGAATGTTTATATAAACAGTTTCTTTTATTTGTTTGTGAAAAAAATATAATGTTATTATTTTTAAATTGAGAAATTTTTAAAAAAGTACGAATTTTAAAATTCCAGCAAATGTTGAACTCGTGGAAAACATTAAATGCCGAATAGTTTGACATTCAGATTTTTTTTCGAAAAACTAAAACAGTTTTTTTTAATCCTGTATATTTTTTAAATTTATTAAAAACATTTAAAAACATGATTTGATTTTTGAAAAATTGATTTTTTGTACGAAGAACCGTTATGACAACAACGACGATTGTGGGCCACATGAGGCCCACTTCCATATTGAGGGCTAGGACAAGTTGGACTAGGGAGGGATTCCTTGCCTCGGCAACTCCAACTGGTTGATGCATTTCGTCCACACGCATCTATTTCTTTTTGCACGGAGAAAAACCTTGTTCCAACACGGCAACACAAACAGACCAATGTGTGTTTTGCTGTCCGCTTCGACTCATTTGTAGCCCAAGTTTGAGTTGGGTTTCGCATCTGTGAGGACACATCACCGATGAACGTGGCGTCCTCCCCTTTTTGTGCGTGTAGCTGGCACACCATCTCCGTTCCCGCCTTTCCTCACCCAAAACCCTCTCATGTCCCGCCCTAGAATCATGTCCAACGCACCCACCATAGTCGCAACCCACGTCCCCGCGTGTGGCCCCAGTGAAGTCGTAGAATGTGGTCCCAGAGGAGAGAGCGGCCAAAGTGAGAAGAAGGCCGATGAGAGGAGGAGTGGTAAGGCAAAAATAGATAATGTTGCCATCGTCGCTCAGGCACGGGGCGCCTTTATGGACATCGAGGCCATCGCTACCAAAGCCACGCAAAGCCACCCTCATAATGCTTGGCATTGGTGTCCGCTACTCAACCCTTGTCGCAACCGCAACTACGACAACCGCTCAGGATCGTCGTTGGGCCGCCCCACCAGGCTTCGGGATCGTCGTTGGGCCGCCCCACCAGGCTTCCGGATGCGTCGCCCATGTCAACATCGCCGCTGACATATCGTACCTACCCGGGCACAACCCGACAACGTCACGCTTCTCCACCTCACCTCGGGATAGCTCGCTGGAAGTCGATGATTCTATTCCGGGCGTGCCCGTGGTACGTAACATTGATCTCAATGCCACACCTATGGCCGGCAAGTCATCCAAAACCCAAAGGAATCCACCGAGGGTGCCCCCAGACAAGCTCCCCTATTATGGCCTCAATGTCGGGCCTCAATGTCGGCCGACATGTGTACCACAGGGAGATCATGCCTGACATCGTCAACGAGAGTGGCTAAGACCTACATGTTGCTCGCCAAGAGACTGATGATGGTGGCCAGGAGACATAAGGAAAGAATATCCAGGATGAGCTATTACTTGAGGATGAGCTAACTCAACAAGCCCATGCACAAAAGAGGCAGAAAAGTGTGAGGATCAGCTCATACATGGAGGAAGAGGACAAGTTGATTTGCGAGGCATGGATGGAAATGGGAAAAGATACAAAATTTGCATCGAGCAAAAAGGTGGAACATTTTGGAATAATTTTTCCATGATCATAGGAAGTTTGAGCCCTACAAATTTGAGAGTGATCGAAGTGACGTGTCACTTCAAAAGCGGTGGAGCTTTATCCAAACAAAGTGCAACAAATTTTGCGGCTCCTAAGATCATGTTGTTGCCCGGCCCGGGAGTCGCATTGATGTGGAGGACTCGGTATATTTCTTATTCCCCACTTTATATGATCACATATCACCCTTCTATGCATATGAATCTATCTTTTTGGTTTCATGTATATATGTAGGTGTTTCAAACTTTGTATATGTTCAAGGTCGAACATGGAGGCTAGCCATTTACCTCGAATCATTTTTGGATGGCAATCAAGGATAGTCAAAAGTGGAAAGACCAATATGCGTCCCAACAAAGGTGGGGGTGCTCATGGTTGTCGACCAAGTGAGAAGATGCTAAGGGGGGATACAAACTCCAACATAGATGCAAAGCGTGATGCTTCAAAGATCGCCCTGTAAGAAACATTGAATGGGTTCATAACCCAAAAGGAGGTCTCAGGTGAGAAGAGGGAGAGAGGAAAGAGATGAAACTCCAAGAGAAAGAGGAGACAATGAATAATGTATTAGAAAAACAAAATAAGAATCTCAAGATATATGAGACATGTGCCCAGACAAGGACGAAGGAAGTGGAGGTCAAGCAAAGGGAGGTATAGCTAGCGCTACTCTACGAGGAGGCCCGATTCATGGCAACCGACATGAGAAAGATGACCCCAAGAAAAAGGGTTTGGTTTGAGACGAAGCAAAAGTTCTAGATCGACTAGATGCGTGATCATCTTATATTTGTTTGGTTTGCATATACTATTGCCGAGACTCATGAACTATGGTTGTGGAACGTGCGGCGCTTGTGCAATTATTTTGGTACCATATTGTATGCCGGCATGGCATATGGTACTCTAAAAATTGCTATATTTATTTGATAAATATATTTTCTATCTAAGTTGTGATAAAAATATTTAAAGGGGACATGGCGAACCAAATGGGTCACATCGTTGGGTGCACTGACCACTGAAGGGCGGACATGGGTTGGATGCCTGTCTGCTTGGCCACCCAAATAGACAAAAGTTAGTCAAACTTTCTATCTATTTGGGTCAAGCTGTTGGAGTTGCCCTTAGTCCATGTGGAGGAAGAGGAGTACTCCCCCTCATCCCTCTCCACCAAGATATATGTGTGGAGAGAACCCCCGTATTGGCACACCAATCCTAAGTCATTTGTTCCTCGTAGCTCCTGCTTTGACTATCTAATGGCCCTAAGTGTTGAAACTCTTATTTAGAATTGCTCTAATTTTGGTTTAATTGGTATAATACAATTAGACTCCTAATTTGATAAGAAGCACCGCTAGTCTCTTTCTCTCTCTCTCTCTCTCTCTCTCTCTCTCTCTCTCTCTATATATATATATATATATATATATATATATAGTATTTTCTGAGTTCTCCATCCTCGATGTCGAAACTCTACCGGACTACTAATTCGACATGTGGATACCTCAGAGGGATCGTCTACTTCGAATCTCATCTCGAAGAATATTCTCATGGCTGGGAGGTATAACCTTGCCGCCATCAGTGAGTTTGATCGTTACCGCCATATTCATAGAGTTCCTCGGTATGATCGTGTAGCACAATCTTGTTTGTTCTGTGACACATTCCCCATATAGTGGCATCATTAGAAAATCTATGAGTATATGCAGGTATAATTAGGGCATACGATGGTATGCGGCCACTTTGTGTGGAGTGATTAGAGAGCTCTAATTACTAGACATTCATGTTGTAACCCTTCTAATTTGCGAAGTTTTGATTTCGATCGACATGGAGGAATTTTTTCACAAAGTTCTATCTACGTGATTTTATGCTACTCCTGAGTATGGTGATCGCTAACCAAAGTTATGCATTAGATTCTTTGGATTCATCCATAGTTGAGAACGATAAATTTCACGAGGGCTTGTAGATTTGATCTATACGGGATCATGCATGATGAAACAATTTAGCCTTGGGTATATCTTTGGACAGCCCACACGTTAAAACAACAACGTGAGGTGTCGTGCTTAAGGTTGTGTAATAAAGTAAAAATTTGCCCACTTCACCATAGAAGACACAATAATTACCATAAGCGATTAGAGCGTCTAACTTGTTTTGTTGGAGGTTTGAATGTGATGTTGTATAAGTCTTCATATGATCAATATGTTTTTATGAGATTCAATATGTTGTACTCCCTCCGATCCAAAATAAGCGACATGGTTTTAGTTCGGAAATGTGTGCCGTGGTTTCAGTTCAGATTTGAACTAAAACTACGTCACTTATTTTAGATCGAAGGGAGTAATATTTTTATCTTGACCTGCAAGTCATGGTATGACATGATCGTTGGAGACATATGATTGTCTTTTCTTATATTTGTTGGCTAGTGTGTCAACCTTGCTGATACCGAAGAAAATATTCTTTTGTACCGGTGGACCTCGACGCAAAAGTCGTACGCAAAGATAAAGTTCTATGGTGAATAAAAGTTGAAGAGAAAAGCCACGCCACAAAAGTTTTGCCACCACCACAGAAGTCATGGCAGAGTTTTCATAACTATTTCCGCAACAATATTTTGTTCTACCATGACGATGGTTTTATGGTAATACAGAAGATCGTTGCCACGGTGGCGGAAAACGGCTGACAGAACAGAATTTTTGCAAAAACTGCATGAAGACGATGGGACTACTTCAACAAAAGGGCTATACCACGTCATTAAATTATAGTTCCTTGTGATGTTAATCGCTTTTATGCACCTGGTTTGATGCATTGTAGTCATATTTTTTAGGATGATCTATCACTTGGAATAACAAATTGATAGTGTTCGTTCAATTGTAGCAACATCCAAAATACACTTTCCTCCAAATATATATGCTAGGTCAAATGTGTATTATATATGTCAAATGAATAAGATGGACATGGGTGTTTCATGCTGCAAGTACACTTGATAATCTTGGCAAGAGATCAAGAACTTCTTTATCTTGGAACACATTAATTGAAAGATGAGCAAGAGTCATATGTAGTTATGACTGATTTGTTGGTTGACCTACTGGTCTCATTGCTACTCATCAGTGGACTGCTATGTGATAGTCTGGGATATTAGGGATGATAGACTACTCATATCAATAGTGAATTCTCTTTTCTGGGAGCCCATTCGAACAGAACTTCCCAATTAAGCGTGCTTAGCTTGGAGTAGTTCTATGATGGGTGACTGACCAAGAAGTTGTTCCTGGGTACTCAGTTGTTGCCGGGTGCGCACGACTGATCACAAAGTGTGCAGAAAAGACTAGTATTGATCTATGGGGCCAGTCTAGATCCCGCCAAGAGTAATGACCACCGGCGGGTGTGTCTAGAGTGTTACAAGTTGGCATCAAAGCCGAACCTCATGGTTACATGGATGTTTGCGGGCCAGGTGCGTGGTCATGTTGTCCATAATGTTTGTGACCTATCGTGGCACACGACATGTTACATGTACCGGACTGAACACACAAACGTTTGTGTCAAGAGGGAACGTGTTCCTGTGGCCCAACGAGGACTTTGGTTCCTCTGAGTGGGGGTGTATGTGATAGCCTCGCATATTAGGTATGATAAACTACTCATATCAATAAGGAATTCCTTCTTTTCTGGAAGCCCATTCGAATTGATCTCCCAAGTTAAGTGCGCTTGGATTGGAGTAGTTCTACGATGGGTGACCGACCGGGAAGTTGTTCCTGGGTGCGCACGAGTCATGGATCTCGAATCACTAGCAATCAATTATGAGAGATATTGATTTTAGTGGGAGAAAACTCTAGTTGATTGTTAAATGTGATTTGCATTAATTTTGAATTATGTTTATTTTTTGTCATGGAACATGGTTAGGAAAATTTTATGCGCCTCATACAAAATCGACAATATTCCTTCTTCATCTAAAAGCTTGCACTACTTTCTAGGTGTGTGCGTTTGGGCGAAGAAGTGGACTCGGTTATCATCTTACTTTTTGACCCATTTTCGTATCATGGATAACGAGTCATTTTCATGACATTGGGAATCATCAGAAGTCCCAAATCCAAATTATGAGTATAATACAATTAATTTATATTATATTTCAAATTTTCTCGCTTTCTTATTAGTGTATTATCTACTACACTTAGTAAAATTAATCACATATAAAAGATAATATACCATTTTGAACCATTGCAAATAAATTTCCAAGATTGGTATTTGAAATGAAAGTTGCATTAGTTTTTCCTTATTTAGACACAATACCTTATTAAAAAATTATTTCAACTAAATATTCTCTAAGAAAAAATTTATTTTCTGCATAGATTAATTAGAGTTTATTTGAAGCTAAGTGGGAAAAAATTCACCCATGCTTAGGAAAAATAGTTAGTATTGGAAATAAAATATGGCCTAATTTTCTATGCAAGGTTGCTTGTAACTATAAAAAAATAAATAGCTTGAGATGGATAGTCAAATCAGCTTGGCATCAATTTCTCAAGATAATCTAAACAAAGATGGCTTTACCGCACTCAGCTAGGCAAGTTATCCTCACACAACAATGTTGGCGTAAAACCCAAATAATTGTGTTGATGCATAGATAAATATTTATGTATGCTTCAATTTATTTTAGTTTAGGTAATATCATGCAAAAGTGGTGTCTATTTATTGCCCTTAAATATCTTCACAAGGAGATATGTTATCATAAATATTTCACAGGGTTTGAGATTGTTCGGTTATCTATATTAGATGAAAAATAAATGAAAGGGTAAGTATATATGGCATATAAAAGTTCCTTGCGGTTTGGATGATGGCTCCTCAAGGTTAATCCAATGCTATCAAAAGAATCAACAATGACCTCATTCGTTTTCTCAACGCATTTAGAATGCCCTAGGCACTTCACGTGTTGTAATACACTACGATGACGTTTTGTGATCCATCTAATTCTTATTTTGACCCGTATTGAGCATTTGATCACTTTTGCACTTACACCCTTGAGTACAATGAAAATCAACATAAGTCCATGTTCTTTATCTCCCATCAAAATATATGTTTTTTCCAAAGTAATAATATTAACATATAATTCATAATTGCATGTCGTATTTGGGATCCATTTAGAACATTCTCTTCATCACGCCGAGCCCTCCAAAGCAATACAAAACTTTGATGTTTTTACCTTTTACATCTCTACATAAAAGAGTTATGATGCCGAGAAGATAACATGGCTTAATTTTACCATTATTCACTTGTTAGTTTTGCACTCAGCAAAATTCTCATGGGTAGCTAGGCAATTTGTATCTTGCAAATGAACCCCATGCCTTGGGTCAGGAAATCCCTTAATCAAGTGATGCAGGAAAAGAAATCCCATAAATTGGCAATTCATCATGTTGGCTATTGAACAAATTTGCAACCTTTTCCCTTCCTTTAGAATTTTGATACATGAATATCATGTGTCATAACCTTCGATTGCAATACAATAATATTGTTATTTATAAATATTTGGTAATTACTACACATATTGCACCATTCTATCAATGAGAAATTTGGTGTGACCCATGGCCGCCATCATCTAGCCAAGGAGCTTTGATTAGGATTATATGCTAGGTTATCTTGTAAATGGACCGCTTTTCCTGCACACAAAAAAACTCCCTCCATTTTTTAGTCTGCATATAACTTTTGTCTATACCAAATCTCTATTTTGATTGCAATTCAAAGTATCTCTATTTTGACCAAACTTATAGAAAAAACTATCAACATTCACAATACCAAATCTATATCATTAGATTTTCTATAAAATGTCGTTTCATAATACATATATTTGGTATTGTAGATGTTGATATTGTTTAATATAAATTTGTTCAAACTTCGTATAGTTTAACTTGACACAAATCTTATACACGGGGTAAAAAGAAACAGAGGGAGCACAATTTTTCCTCATATTTCTTTTCCATTTGTATATTTGCAAGAGCTTCTTGACTTTCTTCAATATAGCTAAACACTTTGCGAACATGCCTATCGGTTTCTTTTCTATTGATGCTCCATTATCCCAAGTGGAGCGCGAGAGCGGCGAAATCTCGGTGTTGTTTTTATGCTAGATTTAGATAATCTTTTTTATAAGCTTTGACCATCAACCGAGGTATCTACAGATCTCGTTCAAGTGATGACTAGTCGGATAATCTCAGCGTTGCATGTTGGTGAAAAACCCACTCTGCTTTATGTTATACTAGAACATATACAAATGCATTGCAATGGAACAAGAAATGGCGTTATGTGCAAACAGAATGTCTCACAACGTCTGATTCACTATGAACAACATGTTAGTTGTCCCGTCCCGCCAAAATGGTCAACATTGCATGCTTTATCTGCAAGCACAATCTCCCATAAAGATGGATTTAGTAAGTATTTAGAATGAAGAAGATGCTAATTATTCCATCGATCAAAATGTTCAACAACTGAACATTTGGACAGTGGGACCCCATGGCAGAAAGGCGCATGCCAAGGTCTTGAAAAATACACACATTCTAAATATCACGTCCTTGTCCGTTTAAATATTCAGCCCACAGTCAATCGTTTCTTTAATTATCCCACGTGTTTTACGTATAATCCTTCTTTTTCATGTCACAAAATTATTGCTTTTTGAGGTGGCTTATTTTCATGCTTCAAACAATTTAATACGATAATGCCTACAATGTCCTCATTTATAATTATGTAACATACATGGCAGCTCACAATCCCAGGTTAATCGGATTTAATGCACGATAGATGCTTCCCTTCATTAGTTTCATTCATTAGTGGCCGCAGTCTGGACGCCCATAAAGCCTCCACCTATGGTTTATAGAAAAAAAGTGTCTGAACCATGTGACCCGAATGGTTGCTGCCCTTACACTACATGCTAATTGATTAAAATTTGAAGTAATTAAGGGCATACTAACTGGTGGATAAATTTCATAACGGGCTAAGAGAGGGGCCAAAATTAGAATTGGTCCGGGCTGAAAAGTAGTACCCACTAGGCTCCTCTCTAGTTCTAGAAAGAAGACCCTGATGCCATACATGTGGCACGAACACATATCAACTCTAGAATTTTGTGATGGCGTGTTTTGTGATGCGATGATTGTAAATTTAGTTGTGAAAATGATAACTTTCTTTTCGGATGACAAGTTATAGTTTTTTCTGAGATTTTTTTCTTTTTGGTTGACAACTTTAATTTAAAAAAACCAGGGCCGAATTGCTTCGTTTCACATGTGTGGCATTTGTCATTTGAAAAAAAAACTAGAAAAGGCCCCTAGATAAAGTACAAAGGGGCAAGCAGAGGAGTAGTTGTACTGTATCTCTCTATTTCATTCCGTTTTGCACCGCTCTGGAAAAAGAAGCAAAGAACTTTTTACACCCTATCATATGAGCATTGCCGAGTGATTGAGCCGACGTAGCATTTTGAGAATTTACGAAGTCATCTTCGACGCTTCATAGTCGCCGAAAAGTCTCCTTTCCCTAAACAAACATCGTCGGAAGCTTGAATTAAATCCAAAAATAGTACATGCATCAATGTTAAGTCTATGAGACTATAGATGGAATGGATTCATCAGCCCACTTGTGCACCGTAGGATTGGAGAAAGCAGGGACGTCCGATTTGCCTCCCAAGACCCGTGGGAGAGGATGTTATGACACTACAAGAAATATGCTATCTTGTGACCTTCTGTCAATGACCTTGGAAAAAATGGTCGTAAATCTATGACCTTTTGAGGCAAATTGGTCGTAAGCTGTCCGGAGGGGTCCTAACCCTAAATACCAACGACCATTTTGATTTTTTTTCAAAACTAGTATGGATTTTGTAGCAATTTTGAAAACAGGTGCGTGAGTTGGAAAAATTTCAATACTAGTACCCTATCGGCCAATAGCTGGCCGAGCAGGGACCTGTCGGCCACCACCAGGCCGACCGGAGACCTGCCAGCCATCTGTAGGCCGAAAGGATCCTATCAGCCAATCAGAGGCCAGGAGATAGGCCTGTCGGCCTGGGGTAGGCCGAAAGGCACCTGTCGGCCAGTGGGAGGCCGGCTGGCCCCTGGCTAAGCCCCGACCCTCTTTTCTTCCTCCTCTGACCAGTCATTTCACCCTCACCCTTCCCCTCTTCTCCTCTCACTACCGTTGCTCTCCGGTGGTACCACCGACTCGCCGATCTCCTCGTTGGAACACCCATTCTTTTATCCTACCCGCTTAATCAATAGGTCAGGGCATTCTCCACCGGCCTACGGTATATTTTTTTTGCTTCCAACTCAATCGAATGAGAATTGTCAAGTCGGTAGTGGATTTAGTTAATATTTGTCACCATCCGTCTGCAGGTAATGGCTTGCCCATTTTGCCGCGCTCCAGGTGGCCCTTGTGTTGCCGTTGATTCCGGTGCGTCCGTATTTACTGTGGTGCTGGATCGTCGATGTGCAAGACGTGTTGTAAGATTCGATGTCTTCATTATCTAACTGTGGCATATTCGAATGACTTTGTTTATAAGTTTATGATCCTTGTTTCCATTCTTGTTGTAGTATGTTCCATGCAGTGTTAGATCACATCTTGCTCGGTACATTGAGGAGTGCAGAGCTTTAGCTATTGGGGGCGGGGTGACACTGATATTGCTCTTGCTCTGCACAACACTGAGGGTAACTTATACCATGTTATATTTACACATGGTAGGATGAGCAGTAAATTCCATGGTCCTTCGTGGGAGGAACTCGTGAATGATTATGGTCTCCGCCATAGTGACATGATGACTGTTATGCTTGAGCACTATGGAACTTATATTAGTGTCGAATTTCATCGGGATGGTGTTATGTTGTTTCCTTTACCCCATGTTGGTAAGAGTTATGTTTGACAGATTTTCAGATTTGATTGAGCTTATACTTTTTGCGGTTCATGTCAGTAATTGAAATAATTTTTTTGTAGCTCTTGAGGATCTGAGTGAAACTTAGAGGGAACTTGTTGACAGCTGTTTTTAGGAACTTGTTGAAACTCAGAGGGAACTTGGTGTCACTCTGAATTATCATCAAATGTATGTCACGTCGCGGCAGCTCTTTGATGACAACTACATACTGTGTACTCCTTTCGTTCATAGGATGGATCGCATGAACGTTATTTCCTAACATATGGTTAGCTTTGGTTTCTGTTTTTTATTATTTGTTTGTTATTTGCTGGTTCATAAGAGGGATCATATAAGTTGCTTGTTTCTGTCAGGTTATTCCTACCATGGTTGTGAGGAGTTTGATGGAATTTGTGGCTATTCCTAGGACTGATTCTTTACTTCTTGAAATTACTTTGGATTCAGAAGATGATGATATATTTGTGAGCATTCCTTGTTCCTACTTCATTGGCTTGGGTGATCGAATGGTTTTGAAGAAGGAAGGTTTCAAAAAATTTCTGCTGGCATCGTCTATCGAAGTCAACAATTTGGTGCTCATAACATTCAAACAACGTGATAAGGATCTAGCTATTGTTTTCAGCTATCTGCCACAGTGAGAAAGAAAGAAAGGTCTCGTGCAGCCCAGGCAGCAGAAGAAGCTGGAGATGGAGAAGGAAAATATCCCTGTTGGACTCAGGAGATTTATATTCTTGTAAGTCAATTTCAGCAAGTTGTATCTTAATTTCAGCAAGATGTATCTTAATTTCAGCAAGATGTATCTTAATTTCAGCAAGCCGTACTATTGTCGTTTTTATTTGCCACCAATTTCTCCCGCCATTCTATCCCGCCATTTTCTCCCGCCATTTTCTCCCGCCATTCTCTGTCCCGCCATTCTCTCTCGCCCGATTTCCCGCCATTGTAGTTGTCATCTGCCTATAAAAGGAGGCATTGTATCTGCCTTCCTTCATCAGCCACCAACACTCGAAAAAACCAGCGCGGAAGTCATTATGAGTTTGCCTTCTTCGGATCAAAGCATTAGGCCAAATGGAAGAGTGCGAAGCTGCCTCAGGGGGTGGAAGCAGTTCGTTGTTGGTGCGGTGATCTCTGCAAGGTGAAGGAGGTGACAGATTTTTCAGATTGGTTGGGCATGAAGTTTTTCATGTGCGCTAATTATGAGGAAGATCCACCCATTGGTCCTTCACCGTACATCATGCCTCCGGTAAGTTTCAGTCACACAGAATAAACACGTTGTTCATATTGCTGTTGATTTGATTTGTTATATTTGTGTTTCTTTTGTAGTCTCCTCCGCCCCTGTGCCAATACTATCGTTGGATAGACACGAAAATGCCAGACTGGGCGGTGATTGAGATTCATGAAAGAAGTTGTCGAGCATGGGAAAGTTTGGACGTGGAGGAGCGCCGCGAGAAGGCGGCAGCAGAGGAGAAAGCAGAGCAGGAGAGAGCTTGGCAAGAGCACTGTGTGGAGCAGAGGGCTTTTCTTGCTGAGATGAAGAAGAAAAACCAAGAAAACCAACTTCGACTGGTGGAGGTCTACCGGCAGCGAGAGGAGGCCCGTGAAGCTGAGAGGCAGAGAAACAAAGAAAGGGCTCGTGCAGCCCAGGCAGCAGAAGAAGCTAGAGATGGAAAAGGAAAATATCCATGTTGGACCCAGTAGATTTAGATTGCAGTAACTCAATTTCAGCAAGTTGTATCTTAATTTCAGCAATATGTATCTTAATTTCAGCACATTGTATCTTAATTTCAGCAAGATGTACCGCCAGTTTCTCTCCCGCAAGTTCCTCTACCGCCACTTCCTCTCCCGCCAGATCCTCTCCCGCCAGTTCCTCTCCCGCCACTTCCTCTCCCGCCAAATCCTCTCCCGCCAGTTCCTCTCCCGGCAATTCCTCTCCCGCCACTTCCACTCCCGCCACTTCCTCTCCCGCCACTTTGTCTCCTGCCTATATAACTACATTCGCAGTAAGGAGGGTGAGTAGGCCCTTCCTTTCCCTGTCGCTCCCACATCCTTCCTTCCGCTCTCGCCATTCTTTCGTGGAGATGTCTCATCCTCCTCATCCTCACTATCCTTTTGATCGTAGTTTTCACAAGGGTATGTCCGACCATCTTCTTTGTCTAGCTGCCAATTTCAAGATGAATGACAGAGCAGTACCATGGGAGGAACTCATTAGCACTGACTTGATAATGAATGAGTTGTCTCACCAATTAGCTAGGGCTGGGTGGCCTCCCAGGACTTTTGAGGAGATACGGAAAGAACTTCTGAGGTTGCACACCAAATGGCAAAAGCAACTGCACAAGGGTGATGCTTATCTCAGGATTGCTATGAATAATTCAGGTTTATGGTCAGCAGAAAGTAAGGATGAGGATGACATCTTCATGCCGAGCAGCAAGGTGAAGAGTTCTGCATCGAAGGGCAAGAGTTCTACATCGACAAAGGGTAGGAGTTCTACATCGACGAAGGGGAAAAGTTCTGCAACGACGAAGGATGAAGACGACGTCTTCATGCCGAGTACCAAGGTGAAGACCAACGCATCGTCGAAGGGCAATAGTTCTACATCGACGAAGGGGAAGAGATCTGCATCGACGCAGGATGACGATGATGCATTCATGTAATACTATGTTTCCATGTAGTACTATGTTTTGTAGTGTTGCTCTATGTAGTGAGGTTTAATTAAGTTGTAACGTTTAATTCACTTGTAATGTGCAATTGATGTCGACTGATTTGGTTTGTGTTGGTATTGTTGTCTCTCCAGACCGAATAAATATGTCAAATACATATAGGATAAATATGTCTGATACATAGAGGCTAAGCATGTCAAATACATGAATATGTCCGATACATAAAGGCTACATATGTCTCATGTTGGGAGACGTAGTAGTAAATCAAAATTTTCCTACGTTCACCAAGATCTATCTATGGAGAAACCAGCAACGAGAGGGGAGAGATTGCATCTTCATACCTTTGAAGATCGCTAAGCGGAAGCGTTACAAGAACGCGGTTGATGGAGTCGTACTCGCAGCGATTCAGATCGCGGTAGATCCGATCAAGTGCCGAACGGACGGCACCTCCGCGTTCAACACACGTGCAGCCCGGTGACGTCTCCAACACCTTGATCCAGCAAGGAGGAAGGAGAGGTTGGGGAAGGGCTCCAACAGCAGCACGACGGCGTGGTGGTGGTGGAGTAGCAAGGTATTCCGACAGGGCTTCGCCTAAGCGCTGCGGAGGAGGAAGAAGAGAGGTAGGGCTTCGCCGTGAGAGAGAGAGATCAAATCTTGTCTCAAAACATCCAAAACCTCAAGTATATATAGGAGGAGGGACGTGGAGGGCTGGCTTGGCCTCTACTCCAAAGAGGAGATGGCCGGCCGAATTAAAGGGAGAGTCCACCTCCCACAAGGGAGGTGGATCTCCTCCTTTTAAATCCTTTTTGCCTTATCTCCTTATCTCCAGCCGCATGGGCCTTTAGCAAAAGTCTTGCCCAGCCCAATAAGGGCTGGCGCACTTTATCTAACAGCCCATGTGGTCCTTTGGTCGTCACACCCCTCCCGGGGGTTATCCGGCACCCTCCCGGCACTCCCGGTACACTACCGATGAGCCCGAAAACTTTCCGGTGACCAAAACTGGACTTCCTATATATCAATCTTTACCTCCGGACCATTCCGGAGCTCCTCGTGACGTCCGGGATCTCATCCGGGAATCCGAACAACCTTCGGTAATCACGTATACCTTTTCCCTATAACCCTAGCGTCATCGAACCTTAAGTGTGTAGACCCTACGGGTTCGGGAGACACGTAGACATGACCGAGACACCTCTCCGGTCAATAACCAACAGCGGGATCTGGATACCCATGTTGGCTCCCACGTACTCCACGATGATCTCATCGGATGAACCACGATGTCAAGGATTCAATCAATCCCGTATACAATTCCCTTTGTCTATCGGTATGATACTTGCCCGAGATTCGATCGTCGGTATCCCCATACCTTGTTCAATCTCGTTACCGGCAAGTCTTTTTACTCGTTCCGTAATACATCATCCCGTGACTAACTCCTTAGTCACATTGAGCTCATAATGATGATGTCTTACCGAGTGGGCCCAGAGATACCTCTCCGTCACACGGAGTGACAAATCCCAGTCTCGATTCATGCCAACCCAACAGATACTTTCGGAGATACCCGTAGTGCACCTTTATAGCCACCCAGTTACGTTGTGACGTTTGGCACACCCAAAGCATTCCTACGGTATCCGGGAGTTGCACAATCTCATGGTCTAAGGAAACGATACTTGACATTGAAAAGCTTTAGCAAACGAACTACACGATCTTGTGCTATGCTTAGAATTGGGTCTTGTCCATCACATCATTCTCCTAATGATGTGATCCCGTTATCAATGACATCCAATGTCCATGGCCATGAAACCGTGACCATCTATTGATCAACGAGCTAGTCAACTAGAGGCTCACTAGGGACATGTTGTGGTCTATGTATTCACACATGTATTATGGTTTCCGGTTAACACAATTATAGCATGAACAATAGACAATTATCATGAACAAGGAAATACAATAATAACCATTTTATTATTGCCTCTAGGGCATATTTCCAACAGTCTCCCACTTGCACTAGAGTCAATAATCTAGTTCACATCACCATGTGATTAACACTTACATCACCATGTGATCATATCATCATGTGATTAACACCCAATAAGTTCTGGGGTTTGTTCATGTCCTGCTCGTGAAAGAGGTTTTAGTCAACGGGTCTGCGACATTCAGATCCGTGTGTACCTTACAAACTTTCCATGTCATATTTGTAGATACTACTCCCATGCTCCACTTGGAGCTATTCCAAATGGCTGCTCCACTATACGTAGCTGGATTTCTACTAAGAGTCATCCGGATTGGTTTTAAAGCTTGCATCATCGTAACACTTTACGATGAACTCTTTATCACCTCCATAATCGAGAAATATTTCCTTAGTTCTCAAGTTACTAAGGCTAACTTTGACCGCTGTCTAGTGATCCACTCTTGGATTACTCTTGTACCCCTTGACAGACTCATGGCAAGGCACACACAGGTGCGGTACACAGCATGGCATACTATATAGAGCCTATGGCTAAAGCATAGGAGATGACACTCATCTCTTCTTTATCTTCTGCCGTGGTCGGGTATTGAGTCTTACTCAATTTCACACCTTACAATACAGTCAAGAACTCCTTCTTTGACCCATCTATTTTGAACTCCTTCAAAAACTTGTCAAGGTATGTCTTCGTCGAAAAAACTTATCAAGCGAATAGATCTATCCCTATAGATCTTGATGCTCAATAAAATAGTAGCTTTATCTGGGTCTTCCTTTGAAAAACAAAACTTTTCAAACAACCCTTCATGCTCTTCCAGAAATTCTACATCATTTCCGATCAATAATATGTCAACTACATATTCTTATAAGAAATTCCATAGTGCTCCCACTCACTTTCTTGCAAATACAAGTTTCTCATAAACTTTGTATAAACTTAAACACTTTGATCACCTCATCAAAGCATATATTCCAACTCCGAGATGCTTGCTCCAGTCCATAGAAGGATCGCTGGAGTTTGCATATTATTAGCATCCTTAGGATTGACAAAACCTTCTGGTTGTATCACATACAACTCTTCCTCACAGAAACCATTACGGAAACCTTGTTTTGTCATCCATTTGCCAGATTTCATAATCGAAAAATGCAGCAACTGCTAACAAAATTTTAATAGACTTTTAGCATCGCTACAGATGAGACAATCTCATTGCAGTCAACTCCTTGAACTTGGCGGAAACTTCTTTGCGACAAGTCGAGCTTTATAAACGGTGACATTTCACCATTAGCGTCTATGTTTATCTCAAAGGTCCATTTGTACTCAATGACCCGCCATTCAACAGGCAAGTCTACCAAAGTCCATACTTGGTTTTCATACATGGATCCTTTCTCGGATTTCATGGCTCCTAGCCATTTGTTGGAATCCGGGCCCACCATCGCTTCTCCATAGTTCGTAGGTTCATCGTTGTCCAACAACATGATTTCCAAGACAGGGTTGTCGTACTACTCAGGAGCAGTACGCGTCCTTGTCGACCTACGAGGTTCGATAGTGACTTGATCCGAAGCTTCATGATCATCATCATTAACTTCCTTTTCAACTAAGTAGGCTCTACAGAAACATCTTTCTGTGTTGCGCTATTCTCTGGTTGAAACAAAGGTTCAACAACCTTATCAAGTTCTATCTTCCTCCCACTCAATTCTTTCGAGAGAAACTCTTTCTCAAAAAGGACCCGTTCTTAGCAACAAACACCTTTTGCGCTTGGATCTGAGATAGAAGGTATACCCAATGTCTCATTAGGGTATTCTATGAAGATGCATTTGTCTGCTTTGAGTTCGAGCTCGCTAGGTGAAAACCCCATTTTCACATAAGCGTCGCAGCCCCAAACATTAAGAAATGACAGCTTAGGCTTCTGTCAAACCATAATTCTCACGGTGTCATCTCAACAGACTTAGATGGTGCCCTGTTAAAGTGAATGGATTTGTCTTTAATGCATAACCCCATAACGATAGTGGTAAAACGATAAGAGACATCACAGTACTCACTATATCCAATAGAGCACGACTACGACGTTCGAACACACCATCACACTATGGTGTTCCAGGAGGCGTGAGCTGTGAAACAATTTCCACATTGTCTAAAATTGCATACCAAACTCGTAACTTAGATATTCACCTCCATGATCATATCATAGACATTTATCTTCTTGTCACGATGATCTTTAACTTCACTCTGAAACTCCTTGAACCTTTCAAACATTTCAGATTCGTGTTTCATTAAGTAAATATCCCCATATTTACTCAAATCATCAGTGAAGGTAAAGAAAAACAACGATATCCACTGTGTGTTTCAACACTCATTGGACCACATACATCAACATGTATTAATTCCAATAAGCCACTTGCCCGTTCCATCATATTGGATGACGGGGTCTCAGTCATCTTGCCCAAGAGGCATGGCTCGCATGTCTCAACCGATTCGAAATCGAGTGAGTCAAAAAACATCCATCATCATGGAGTTTCTTCATGCGATTTATACCAATATGACATTACGTGGCAGTGCCACAAGCATGTGGTACTATCATTATTAACTTTGTATCTTTTGGTACCAATGTTATGAATATGTGTACTACTACGATCATGATTCGATAAACCATTTCGAGTGGGTGCATGACCATTGAAGGCATTATCCATGTAAACAGAATAACCATTATTCTCTAACTTATATGAATAACCGTATCGCACTAATCATGATCTAATCACGTTTATGCTCAACGCAAACACCAAATAACATTTATTTAGGTTTATCACAAATCCTGAAGGTAGAGAGAGCGTGCGATGGTGATCACATCAATCTTGGAAATACTTCCAACACACATCGTCACCTTTCACCTAGCTAGTCTCCATTTACTCCGTAGCTTTTATTTCGAGTTGCTAACACTTAGCAACCGAACCGGTATCTAATACCCAGGTGCTACTAGGAGTACCAGCAAGGTACACATCACTAACACGTATATCAAATATACTTCCATTGACATTACCAGCCTTCTTATCTACCAATCATCTAGGGTTTTTCCGCTTCAGCGAACATTCTCCTCATAACAGAAGCACTTAGTCTCGGGTTCGGGCTCAACCTTGGGTTTCTTCACTAGAGCAACAACTGGCTTGCCATTCCTGAAGTTTTTCCCTTCTTGCCCTTGCCCCTTTTGAAACTAGTGGTTTTCACTTAACCATCAACACTTGATGCTCCTTATTGATTTCTACCTTCGTGGTGTCAAACATCACGAACAACTCAGGGATCATCTTATCCATCCCTGGCATGTTATAGTTCATCACGAAGCTCTAGTAGCTTGGTGGCAGTGACTTGGAGAACTGCATTAATCACTATCTCATCTGGAAGATTAACTCCCACTTGATTCAAGTGATTGTAGCACCCAGACAATCTGAGAACACGCTCATCGATTAAGCTATTCTCCTTTATTTTGCAGGCAAAGAATCTTGTTGGAGGTCTCATACCTCTCAACATAGGCACGAGCTTGAGATCACAATCTCAGCTCCTAGAACATCTCATATGTTCTGTGACGTTCAAAACATTTTGAAGCCTCAATTCTAAGCCGTAATGCATGACGCACTGAACTATCACGTAGTCATCAAAAAGTGCTTGTCATATGTTCACAACATCTACAGACAACGCTTGAGGGAGTGATGCAGTTAGCGGTACATAAAAAACATAAGCTTTCTGTGCAGCAATGAGGACAATCCTCAGATCACGGACCCAGTCCGCATTATTGCTACCATCAACTTTCAACTTACTTTTCTCTAGGATTGTATCAATAAAACTGGGGAGCTACAGCGCGAGCTATCTACGACATAATTTGCAAGGACATTTTTAGACTAAGTTCATGATAATTAAGTTCATTTAATCAAATTATTAATGAACTCCCACTTAGATAGACATCTCTCTAGTCTTCCAAGTGATACATGATCCATGTCAACTAGCCCGTGTCCGATCATCACGTGAGACGGACTAGTCATCCATGGTGAACATCTCTATGTTGATCGTATCTTCTATACGACTCATGTTCGACCTTTCGGTCTTCCGTGTTCCGAGGCCATGTCTGTACATGCTAGGCTCGTCAAGTCAACCTAAGTGTTTCGCATGTGTAAATCTGGCTTACACCCGTTGTATGCGAACGTTAGAACCTATCACACCCGATCATCACGTGGTGCTTCGGAACGACGATCCTTAGCAACGGTGCACAGTTAGGGTGAACACCTTTCTTGAAATTTTATTGAGAGATCATCTTATTTACTACCGTCGTTCTATGCAAATAAGATGTAAACATGATAAACATCACATGCAATCAATATAGTGACATGATATGGCCAATATCATTTTGCTCCTATGATCTCCATCTTCGGGGCACCATGATCATCACTGTCACCGGCACGACACCATGATCTCCATCATCATGATCTCCATCATTGTGTCTTCATGAAGTTGTCTCGCCAACTATTACTTCTACTACTATGGCTAACGCTTAGCAATAAAGTAAAGTAATTACATGGCGTTTATGATTGACACGCAGGTCATACAATAAATAAGACAACTCCTATGGCTCCTGCCGGTTGTCATAATCATCGACATGCAAGTCGTGAATCCTATTACAAGAACATGATCAATTCATACATCACAATGCATCACATCACATCCTTTGGCCATATCACATCACAAGGCACATGCTGCAAAAACAAGTTAGACGTCCTCTAATTTGTAGTTGCAAGTTTTTACGTGGCTGCTATAGGTTACTAGCAAGAACGTTTCTTACCTACGTCAACACCACAACGTGATTTGCCAATTGCTATTTACCCTTCATAAGGACCCTTTTCATCGAATCCGATCCGACTAAGGTAGGAGAGACAGACACCCGCTAGCCACCTTATGCATCTAGTGCATGTCAGGCGGTGGAACCGGTCTCACGTAAGCGTACGTGTAAAGTTGGTCCGGGCCGCTTCATCCCACAATACCGCCGAATCAAGATAAGACTAGTAGCGGCAAGCAAATTAACAAACTCGACGCCCACAACTGCTTTGTGTTCTACTCGTGCATAGATTCTACGCATAGACCTAGCTCATGATGCCACTGTTGGGAGACGTAGTAGTAAATCAAAATTTTCCTACGTTCACCAAGATCTATCTATGGAGAAACCAGCAACGAGAGGGGAGAGATTGCATCTTCATACCTTTGAAGATCGCTAAGCGGAAGCGTTACAAGAACGCGGTTGATGGAGTCGTACTCGCAGCGATTCAGATCGCGGTAGATCCGATCAAGTGCCGAACGGACGGCACCTCCGCGTTCAACACACGTGCAGCCCGGTGACGTCTCCAACACCTTGATCCAGCAAGGAGGAAGGAGAGGTTGGGGAAGGGCTCCAACAGCAGCACGACGGCGTGGTGGTGGTGGAGTAGCAAGGTATTCCGACAGGGCTTCGCCTAAGCGCTGCGGAGGAGGAAGAAGAGAGGTAGGGCTTCGCCGTGAGAGAGAGAGATCAAATCTTGTCTCAAAACATCCAAAACCTCAAGTATATAGGAGGAGGGACGTGGAGGGCTGGCTTGGCCTCTACTCCAAAGAGGAGATGGCCGGCCGAATTAAAGGGAGAGTCCACCTCCCACAAGGGAGGTGGATCTCCTCCTTTTAAATCCTTTTTGCCTTATCTCCTTATCTCCAGCCGCATGGGCCTTTAGCAAAAGTCTTGCCCAGCCCAATAAGGGCTGGCACACTTTATCTAACAGCCCATGTGGTCCTTTGGTCGTCACACCCCTCCCGGGGGTTATCCGGCACCCTCCCGGCACTCCCGGTACACTACCGATGAGCCCGAAAACTTTCCGGTGACCAAAACTGGACTTCCTATATATCAATCTTTACCTCCGGACCATTCCGGAGCTCCTCGTGACGTCCGGGATCTCATCCGGGACTCCGAAAAACCTTCGGTAATCACGTATACCTTTTCCCTATAACCCTAGCGTCATCGAACCTTAAGTGTGTAGACCCTACGGGTTCGGGAGACACGTAGACATGACCGAGACACCTCTCCGGTCAATAACCAACAGCGGGATCTGGATACCCATGTTGGCTCCCACGTACTCCACGATGATCTCATCGGATGAACCACGATGTCAAGGATTCAATCAATCCCGTATACAATTCCCTTTGTCTATCGGTATGATACTTGCCCGAGATTCGATCGTCGGTATCCCCATACCTTGTTCAATCTCGTTACCGGCAAGTCTTTTTACTCGTTCCGTAATACATCATCCCGTGACTAACTCCTTAGTCACATTGAGCTCATAATGATGATGTCTTACCGAGTGGGCCCAGAGATACCTCTCCGTCACACGGAGTGACAAATCCCAGTCTCGATTCATGCCAACCCAACAGATACTTTCGGAGATACCCGTAGTGCACCTTTATAGCCACCCAGTTACGTTGTGACGTTTGGCACACCCAAAGCATTCCTACGGTATCCGGGAGTTGCACAATCTCATGGTCTAAGGAAACGATACTTGACATTGAAAAGCTTTAGCAAACGAACTACACGATCTTGTGCTATGCTTAGAATTGGGTCTTGTCCATCACATCATTCTCCTAATGATGTGATCCCGTTATCAATGACATCCAATGTCCATGGCCATGAAACCGTGACCATCTATTGATCAACGAGCTAGTCAACTAGAGGCTCACTAGGGACATGTTGTGGTCTATGTATTCACACATGTATTATGGTTTCCGGTTAACACAATTATAGCATGAACAATAGACAATTATCATGAACAAGGAAATACAATAATAACCATTTTATTATTGCCTCTAGGGCATATTTCCAACATCTCATACATAAATACATAGTCATGTCTCGTACGTAGATGACCATATCACTCCTGGGCTTGCGACGAATCTTCGGCTTCCCGGGAAGTGGACCGGAAGGCGATAAGCACTGAGGCGGTGGACGAGTGTCACGTTGACCATGGCCATAGAACACCTCGTCCATCGGTGTCTGTGTCTCCTGCGTCGATGGTGGTGGTGGAGTGGCAAGAACTGTCTCCGAGATATCGTAGGTGCATGCAGCACGATCATCGTCCTGGCCATCACCAGGTATGTACGAACCAGGACCAGTAAATATAGGTGACTGAACTGAAGCCATAAACGGCTGCGACTGGCTGTCGCCTGCTGGTGAATTAAAACATGTAAGAAATGACTTATGAGACTATATTTTGCACAAGAATGTACGAAGTTTAGTTACCTAGGTCCATCTGGTGAAGCCAGGCAGAGTCAGCGGCCTACAAAGGAGGTGGCTGCGGGTAGAAATAGCTCCCGGGCTGTGAAGTAGGTGGCTGCTGCCAGGAGTAGCCGCTAGGCTGTGAAGTAGGTGGCTGCTGCCAGGAGGAGCCCCCAGGCTGCGAAGGAGGTGCCTGCTGCAAGGAGGAGCTCCCTGGCTGTGAAGTAGGTGGCTGCTGCCAGGAGTAGCCCCCCGGCTGTGAAGCAGGTGCCTGCTGCCAGGAGGAGCCCCCAGGCTGTGAAGGAGCTGTCTGCTGCCAGGAGGAGCTCCCTGGCTGTGAAGGCCGTGGTTCTGAACGCTGCAGAGAGGGGCGTGGCGGACGATGTGCTGCACGAGTGTCAACAACATCGGAAGATCGCCTACATGGAACAGCTGCGACGAACCCGCGTATCTTCGCTTGAAGACTCTTCAACAGTGTTGCTTGCTCTCTCAGTGGGATATTTTCTCCTCTGTCAACACGGTCGACCAAAGCGGTAACCTCCTCTAGCGCTTGAGTTCCCAATTCACCCTGTACGTAGAAAGTTAACCAATTGTACATGTTCATGTATACGGAAAACGTAGGATGTGAGACAAACTGAGGACATACCGCATGGTGTCTGGTTCCCACTAGTGAGGAAGTTGGGGAGGAACACACGATCTACCAATTCATCGGATTGAAACGGAAAATGAGTGGAGGGATTGGGAGATCAAGGGGGGTGATTTCGGCCTAATAGAAGAGAAAAAAGGAAGAAGAAGGAGGAAGAAGGGAGTCGGTCGACGCAGCCTTATCTGGGGAGCTGTCGGCCTCACCTGGCCGATAGGTGGGCCCTCGGCCTAGGGCTGGCCGAGTCGGCCTGGGCCTGGCCGACAGCCAGGTTTCGGCCCAGGGCCGGCCAACTGCCCCCCGGTTGGCCCAGAGAAGGCCAACAGGGTGCTAAAACAGTTTTTTTAAGCGTACACTTTTTTTCAAAATTGCTCTAAAAATGGTGCTATTTCTGAAAAAAATTCGACCATTTTGCCCAGAACTCTTTCCTATCCAAATCATTGCCTCATGGCAAAATTCAGCTCCATTTGCCCAGTAAATCGTCCTCGGCAAATTTCCAAAATATTCGTTCACCTAGAAGCTTTGTGAAGGAAGTACTGGCTATGCATATCATAACGAGTTGAATTTTTTCCAGATCTTCTATATGCCCAAATAAAAGCTATCCACAAAATTTTTAGCCCCGTCTAACAAACCATGTGAGCTCACCATCCAATCTTTGTTTCTAGTAATATTTTCAGTTTGTGAAGCAACTACATTTTATATTTCTTTGTAATTGCTGAAAATTTTAGCAGTACATGAAGATGATCACAGAACCTCCCTCCACCAAATTTTAGCTCATTTAATTTAGCCAATTTCCCTCAACATTTTTCCTAATATTCTATTCAGTGGAGAGCATTGTGAAGCAAGTACCATTTTTATTTACCCAAATAGTATGAAATTTGTAAAGTACCTTCATATGCCCAAACTATCATCCTCCTACAAATTGCAGCTTAATCCAATCAACTATGTGAGCCCAGCTTCAATTTCTACTTTCTGTCCAGATTGGCACATTGCAAAGCAAGTGCTATATAGACCCCTCGTATTTCCCTAGAACTTTTTGGGCGATCTTCCATATCCAGTGTGGTACTTTGCAAAGGAAATACCACCTAAGCTCATCCATTTGAGCTGAAAATTTGTGAAGACAGTCTTCTTAGTGGATGATCATCCTCAGCCAAAACTCACGCCCATTGGCCATGTGCATTTACCGTACCGCTAATCAAACACTTGGCTGCTAATTCATATTTGAGCATAGTTAGGTCTCCTCGTGAGATTCTTCTACTGTAATTTTCTTCCTAGCACCTACCTGGGGAGCGTCCAGCCCACTAGACATGCCTATGCCATCTAGAACTCATGGCAATGCCACGGTCATGCGGTGACCACGCGACGGGCATGCAAGTTTACGCGCTTTGGAGTTGGGGCCATCGGCCACCATCCAAACCTCGACATATCGCCACCAAACCATGTATTTATGATTAAATAGATACTTACGTAACTAGAAATGATTTTTTGAAAAAATAAAGAGCAAACTATGAGGCACCTTTAGTTTAAATTTGACCCGCTTCCACCTGAATCCGTAGAGTTTTATCTTTTTCACTAGAGGTGAATCTAAAGCTTTTGACACCCAAATATTTTTTTTCAATTGTGCATTAAATATGGCCTAATATTTTATACAAATGATTTTGTCCAATTTTGTAACAAATATTTGGTAGGTCCTTCATAAAAAAACTCATTTGGGGCACTCAAAAAAGGAAAATATTTTTTTTTGTGCAAAGAAAATGAAAACTCCCTTTGGAAACATTGTTTGCCATTTCAACATGCACCCTTGTGCACAATATGAGATCATTTGAACAAACTATTCCATGAATGTGGCCATAAGATCGATCATTTGACTTGAAAGCCATGAATCTTCACACATGATAGCTCATTTCTGAGAACACTTTTTTAAAATAATCACCGTATTACAAGTTTGTTGTTTTTGTTGGTAACTTGGTAACATATAATGACACAACGCGAAGGTTTTGCATTTTTTTGATTTTTTTGAATTATTTATGCCCATTTCAAAATGCGGTCGAAACAGCGGGCATGACCGTTCATAGCTAGGGGTTGAATATTTCCATAATTTTGTTGTATCTATGATTAAATACATACTTCTTTACCTAGAAATGATTTTTGTAAAAAACAAAGAGCAAACTATGAGGCACCTCTAGTTCAAATTTGACCCGCTTCCACCTGAATCCGCAGAGTTTTGTCTTTTTCACTAGAGCTGGATCGAAAGCTTTTGGAACCCAAATATTTTATCAGTTGTGCATTAAATATGGCCTAATATTTAATAAGAATGATTTTGTCCAATTTTGTAACAAATATTTGGTAGGTGCTTCACAAAAAAACTCATTTTGGGCACTCGAAAAAAGGAAAATGATTTTTTTGTGCAAAGAAAATGAAAACTCACTTTGGCAACATTGTTAGCCATTTCAACATGCACCCTTGTGCACAATACGAGATCATTTAAACAAACTATTCCATGAATGTGGCCATAAGATTGATCATTTGGCTTGAAAGCCATGAAGCTTTACACACGATAGCTCATTTCTAAGAACACTTTTTAAAAATAATCACCGTATTACAAGTTTGTTATTTTTCTTGGTAACTTGGTAACATATGATGACACAACACGAAGGTTTTGCATTTTTTGATTTTTTTGAATTATTTATTCCTGTTTCAAAATGCGCTCAAAACGGCGTGCATGACCGTTCATAGCTAGGGGTTGAATCTTGCCATAATTTTGTTGTATCTATGATTAAATAGATACTTATTTGCCTAGAAATGATTTTTTTTAAAATAAAGAGCAAACTATGAGGCACCTCTAGTTCAAATTTGACCCGCTTCCACCTGAATCCGTAGAGTTTTGTCTTTTTCACTAGAGGTGGATCGAAAGCTTTTGGAACCCAATTTTTTTGTCAATTGTGCATTAAATATTGCCTAATATTTTATAAAAATGTTTTTGTACAATTTTGTAAAAAAATTTGGTAGGTCCTTCACCAAAAGACTCATTTTGGCACTCGAAAAAAGGAAAATGATTTTTTTGTGCAAAGAAAATGAAAACTCACTTTGTCAACATTGTTTGTCATTTCAACATGCACCCGTGTGCACAATATGAGATCATTTGAAGAAACTATTCCATGAATGTGGCCATAAGATTGATCATTTGGCTTGAAAGTCATGAATCTTCACACGTGATAGCTCATTTCTGAGAACACTTTTAAAAAATAATTACCTTATTACAAGTTTCTTGTTTTTCTGGTAACTTGGTCACATATGATGACACAACGCGAATGTTTTGCATTTTTTTGATTTTTTTGAATTATTTATGCCCGTTTCAAAATGCGGTCAAAACGGCGGGTATGACCGTTCCTAGGTTGTGGTTAAATGTTGGAAATCTTTCGGTATTTCTATGATCAAATAGATACTGATGTACCTAGAAATGATTTTTGCAAAAATTCATGAGCAATCTATCAGGTAGCTGCAGTTCAAACTTGACATGGTTCCTACTGAATTTTGGGCACTCGGAAAATGAAAAATGAGTTTTTCGTGCAAAGAAAATGAAAAATTCCTTAGCCAACATTGTATGTTATTTAAAGATACATCCTTGTGCAAAAATTTGGTAGCTTCTTCATAAAGAATACATTTTGGAGACCCGAAAATGAAAAATAAAGTGCTGATATGACTTTGCACTTTATTTTTAGTCGGTTACGACCAAATTTGGATGGTCATAACGTCGTACATGCATACTGCGTTTTGATTGGGCTATAGCCATCTCACGCGGATCATGTATCAAATACCGTTGGATGCTTTTGGATCCAACGGCTGCCCTCACCCATTCTGATCCATCCTTATACATCCCCCTCACTCCGAAAACCCTAGTCTTCCCCTCTGCCCCGATCCATCCCTCCCCTCGTCCTCCAATCACGCCGCCACCCACCCAGCTTGCAGTCGCCCCCATGGAAACCCATCTCTTCCACGGATCCATCCACCCACCCAACTCACCCATGGATGGATGGGGGGAGACGACGGCGCCGCATCCGCACCCACCTGCGCATCCAGCACCAGTCTGTGCTTCACCCTTGTCCACGACGCACCCCACCACCCAGGTCAAGGCCCTCGCCCGCATCGACTCCGCCCTCCTGGCCGTCAAGATGCTCGGGGAGCACCACCTCCCGCGCTGTGTCGAGTGCCTTGTCGGCAGCCATGCCCCCATCCGCAACAAGCCCGACGACGACCCGGACACGGTAGCCGCCATCGCCGAGGGGATCGCCAAGGTCGACCTGCTTCGTCGCAGACCCCCCCGCCATTGGCCACCTTGTCGGCAGCACTTTTGGGGGTGGCTCGCACACAGCGCTGCCGTCCAGCTCCCGCGGGCGAGCCATCCCGTCGTGCACCCTGTCTCCCGCTCTAGTTGAAGCGGCGCAGCCATAGGGACAGGCCCCGGCTCCGGCCCTAGATGCGGCGGCAGAGGAGCAGGGGCAGGAGGTGGCCCTGGCTCCGGTTGTGGCGGCGCAAGTGAAGGACGCGAACGCGAATGCTCCGCTGCCCGGGGTGGTGATGGTGGACCTAATGGGGGCGCCGGGGACGTGCTGGGGGCATCCGCACGGTCATCGCTGTCGGCTTCATGGCCTCCACCAATGACTTCCACGAGGTCACCATCTTTCGGTGAGTGCTCCCTCCCACTCTGCATCTTCTTCCTCTGCTACACACTTTGAATTGGATGAAATTGTTCAGAGTAATAAATCTGTAATGGGAGAGCATGAAAGGGATAAGCAATTTTCTGGTGAGATTTGCACTTAGACTCTTGCATCAAAACTATTTTCGCATGTTGGACAGATGCTGGAGCTAAGCAAATCCTTGTCATGATGTGTACCACCGGCAAGTTTAAAGCTCTTTTATCTCTGATGATTCAACATTGCAAGACATGTGGCCGAGTTACTGTAAATGATCTAGAATCCCTCTAGAAGTATAAATAATGTGAGTTCATAGCACTTTTAGGACATGTTTGGGTGAATTTTAGATGTTGGGAAGTGGATCCTGAATGCACTTTGCACACACAAATCTTACTGTAAATCTGTAATTACGTACGGTTTGAATTACTACACCTGAATCTGCAGGTTTGAAGATCAAATCTTGATATATGCAATGTATCTTCGTGCTGAATCAAGTGCTCTCTTAAATGTGGTATATCATTGATGTAGGTTTAATGTAGTTCCAGCAGATTTAGGCAAGTAGTATATCATGAATATTTTAACTAAACTGGGTGCCCACTTTTACATACATATGGTATGATATTAATGTAGGTTCAATTGGGTTAGCTGTAGATCTTCCATATTTTGCATCCATGTCTGTTTTCTAGATCTTGTTCAGATTATTTTACCTTGCCTTGTTTGAACCAAGAATCTGAACCAAAAATAGGTAACTGTCAACTCAAGGATTTGAATTCATTTGGCAGGCACCAATTGGCAGTGAGAGGCACAAGAGGAATGCTGACACCGTGTTCCATCCTCCTTCAGACATGGAGTGCAGCAAGGCTTCAAATGATGACCTAGACAAGATGGTAAGCAGAGCAACGCAACTACCACTGCATGTCTCATAGAAGAGTGGAATGAAGTCCATTGTACTGTTGGGACAGTAGCAAATGTGTCATTGTTCTATTGTGCAATTCTGTTCGTTCTTGTTATATTCTTGTGAAAGGAAATGTATTCATGAGATGACTTATTATGTTATGTAAACCTGGGAGATGTATTATGTGATGTTATATGATGGATGATTTTAATTTGACTTCGAGTTTTCTTGATTTGAATATGAAATCGTGTTGCATTTAATACTGGACAAATAATTGGGCTGAAAGGCCCAACAAATAAAATCAAACCAAGTTTTGGAACAAAAACAAAAACAAATCTAATAAGGCCAAGGCTCAAAGAAGTGGATGACGCAAAAAAAATAACGAAGCCAAAATTATTGGGCCAGGCCCATCTAGCTAAGCAAAATAAAGAGAAAATAAAAATAAAAAGGCTGAATTGATGGGCTCGGCACATGTAGAACATCGAATTGGATCGGGATGAATTTTACCAATGACCAAGACAATTGGTCGCAATTTTGCCATGTCAGCTTGCCACGTTGGATCCGACGTGGCCTGAGCAGATTGCTAGTGACCAAAACAATTGGTCGTAGAACCTATGACCTTTTTTTGGTCGTAAACGTCTATGACTAATCCAGAAGAAAGGTCCTTACTTTCCATTCTTGACCCTCAGCTTTTGACCAACTGTTTTTGGTCATAAAAAGGTCGTAAATGAAAAACAATGACCATTCGGTGACCAATATTGATGGTCGGAAGTTAGCATATTTCTTGTAGTGTGAGCGCTAATTATGGATACTTCCTGATAATTATGAGATTCTGCAATAATCACATCTAATTAGTTTCCTGCCAACTTGTGATTTGCTTCCAACAAAAAAAATATTTTTATTTTTGCAGACCCATTTTTATGAAAGGAAACTTTTTTTAGATTGCGGTGTGCTTTGAATAAAAAATGAAAAAATAATTATTTCCGTAGATGCATTTTTTCATGGGAAGCTTGCACAGAAGCAATACTTTTTGTCAATGGAAGTACATTTTCATGTTGCAAACATATTATTCAATCATAGAAGCATTGCTTTTATCAATGGAAGCACCATTTCTTGTGATGCAAACACGTTATTCAATTATGTGATAGAAAATCTTTTTATTTTCTACCCATGGAAGCATTATTTCTATGATAGACAAGCACTCTTTAGTTGCTTTAGAAAAATTATATTCACATTTCATATAAACATTTGTTTCGCCAAAGGAATTGTCTGAAACATAAAATAAGATTATACAACACCTCAAATTCACCTGATACAAACAATATACATTTTTTTCTCAAACAACAGCAACAACACTAATTGCACTCATGCATAGTTAGTTTCGATGTACATTTTCAGTTAAATGATCATAGGAGAGCTCCTCACACGCCGTGAGCTCTTCAACAAGGTAGCCTACGATAAGAAGTGATGCCTGGTCCAGCACACTCAACAATAATAGCATTTTGTTGGAAATAAAGATGCGCTGGAATCGGATGAAAAAAATATATGTATAGGGAAAACATGAGAAAGAAACAATAAGCTAACGTCAATAGTGGCTAGAATCATAAAAGATTGATGCAAGAAGTAAAATGCGTGTACAATAATATCACTAGCAGAAAAATCATCGGTATTGGTTGAAGCACTCACTTGCTCGAACCAATATGTTTAGACAAGAACAGAAGCACACATTGCCAATGCTTGAAGACATGATTTAGTACCATGGAAACATTTATAAGCAAGTTTTAGAACCATCTTGTATTTTTTCCATGGAAACATAAATGAGAAATATATGAACAATAATTTAGTAGAAGAAACGTTTTTGTGGCTGTAGCACAAACTAATATTGGTTGAAGCAGTTGAGGTGTGATTCGGAAACACAATTTGCAGGAACCATGAAAATATGTTGTATACATATGATTCATGTGTAATAGAAGCATAGAGCATTGAAAATGGAAACATATTTTCTAGCCCAAAGAAACATAGTTCAGAGATAAAGAAGAATGAAAATGATAGTTCAAGCAACAGAATAAGTGTTATCTGGAAGCATGGAATTTTGTAATTACAACAAATCAACATGAAGCATGAAGAGAGTACTCCGAATGAGAAAATATTGGGTAGGATGCATGTTCTATGTCAACAGTAGCCAATTGAACTAGAAGACAAAGTTGAAATGGAAATTAAACAACGGTAATCATTGAAGCCACACACACACACACGCATGCACGCGCGCTTGCGCACGCACGCACACATATTTGTGTGTGTTTTGGAAGCTCCATATATAGGAAGCATGTAAAGGTTAATAGCTCAACAATTCTCAACTGCATTGGAAGCAATGAACTTCGACACTAGAAAATAAAAACGATTGTCGTCAACATAGCTATGGAAGTTTGGATGGTCTGAAATCCAAAATAACTAAATTTCTTGATGATTTAATGACATAATACATGGATATAATCAAAATTTGGCGCACATTGAACATGTGTAGCTATGAGTATTCGACAGACAACACTAGACATGTATTGCAATGTTGAAATTAAAGATCATCACACGGAGAACAATAGGTACCAAGGAAAAACAATGATCGAATGGGAGGAGATTTATGCATTGTCGATACCTTCTATTCTAAGAGGGAGGGCTTCAAAGAAGGGGGAAGAACCGGATGCATCTGCTTGTGCTCCGCGGACGCACCAAACACATAGGAGATGACAGGCACGTTTAGGATGGCTCACCGGCGAGGTCTCCCCGACGGCCCATCATGTGGGAGATGGAGCGGAGAGGAGGTCTCTCCCGCCGATCCAGTAATCGCAGTTGAGATGGGGGGCCGGAGACCCCCTAATGCCAGGATGGCGCACCATCGATCTCGCCTAGGTCAGGCATCCGTGGTGTAGAGGATGGGGTTGCCGGGCTGGTCGACGATGAGAAGAAAAGGAGGAGCCGGGGGTACAGCTGTCCAGAGAGCTAGCTCCGCTGCTAGACGAAGAGGGGAGAAGGAGGAGCAAGGCGCCGTCGTAAGGAAAAGAGATCGGGTGAGGCGATGGAGTTGTGTTGCGTTTGGGGTGGAGGATGAGCTCCAAACGGTGAGTCCAGAAAAGAAACTCGGGATTTAGGGGATAAGATCATGTGAGGAAGTTGCGGAGTGACTTTTAAAATTTCTTTAATTACAAAAGCAGGGTTACTTTTGAGCATAGGATTTGAAGTAGGTTTGAGGACATCAACTCTGATGAATTAAGAACTTAACGTATCATTGTCCTTTTAACCATTTAATCATCTAGCCGTTTTCATTCAAAAAAAATCATCTAGCCGTTCAACCACAGATTGGTTTAACGCAGAGGAGTGATCGATGGAGCTGAAATTAATATAGCGTGTTGCGTAGTACTGTATTGCCTAAACCGAAGCGTGAATTTGCAAATCTTTCATGTACAGGTATACATATCAGCTCCAATTAGTTTCCTAGCTGAAATGGGTGAAGAAGGAGGGGCCATTGGTGATGAAGTTGTAGTTGAGCTCGCCTGGCCTTGCTGTCCGCTGTCACATCTGGTCGTGGATCATGTCCGGCGTTAAACTGCGTTTAAACTGTTCGGCCGCAGTTGATTTCGGCCTTTACTGCGTTTTTCTCGGTTATTATCCGTGGTTTAAGAATCGCGGCTTTAAGTTGTCTGCTAAAGATGCTCTAGGATTCTAAGACTTAAATCAAGATTCTGACAACTTTGAGTAGCCCGCTCGCACGCTGCACCGCGACCCGCTCTGTTGTTGCACTGATTAAGGAATACTATCTTTTTTTTAGAAAACCTCATCCCACTTTATTCGACACCAATGGTGGAGGAATTGTTACAATATCGTGTGTGACATCATGCCACACATGCCTACCAAAGTCTAGGTGTAAAGAAAATTAGCTAACTATCCACTTCAAAGTTTCTACGTCTAGTGTCATGAATAAAATTACATGACTCAAAAATCAGCTCTAGAAAAATTTAACTCCTTTATCACGGCTGCGTGTGCTCGTCCAGTGTTGTTTTCAGTAACAGGCCGTTGACATAGTAACACTTTAGCCCAATTCAGAATTGGACCGGGCTGGAAAGACCTCCCCATTAGGCCCATCTCTCCTGTTCTCAAAAAGTAAATAATTAGGCCCCTCTCTCTACCGTGTTTCCAAAAACATAGTACACAGGAGCAAGCAGAGTCTTCTCAAAAAAAAAAGAGCAAGCAGATGAGTTTTTTTTTTTTGAGGGGTAGCAAGCAGAGGAGTGGTTGTGCAGTATCTCTCTAGTTCTGTTCTGTTCTGCATCGCCCTGAATAAGAAGCAAGAAAGCTGAAATCCGATGAGTGATCCATGGAGCTTTGCGTCCAGAGATCCATCCATGTAGCTGAAATTAATATAGTGTAATTACAGCTAGGAAATTATAGGGGTAGCAAGCGGGAATTATACATCTTTCGTATACAGGTATACAGATCATTTGGGCCAATTAATTTCCTAGCTGAAATGGGTGAAGAAGGAGGGGCCGTTGGTGATGAAGTTGTAGTTGAGCTCGCCGGGCCTTGCTGTCCGCTGCCACATCTGGTCGTCGATCATCTCGTCGGTGAGCCCGAACTCCCTGAGCTCGTCCACCGAGTGGTGGACCAGCAGGCTGTACCGGCCGCCCTCGCCGGTCTGCATCACCAGCGTGCCGCCGTTGTCCAGATTCGCCAGGCCCTCGAACTGCCGCACCGTCCACTTGTACCACCGCATCAGGAACACCCGCAGCGTCAGCCCGTGCGACACCAGCACCAGGTTCATCTCGGGCGCCGTCGGGCCGCCCGGCGGCGACGGCGGCTGGAACCGGCCGATGTCGATGTCGGCGCGGAGGGTCTCCCGGAAGCCCGTGATCCGGTCGTACACGTCCGCCGCCGACTCGCCGTCCGGGAACCGGTAGAAGAAGCGCCCGTACCGCCGGCGTGCCTCCTTCTCCACCCGCATCTTCTCCCGGTCCTGGAAGTTCCCTGCTCTCACGGCCACAGACACGTGGGTCATCGATCACGATTCACGGTCAGGCCACGTGGTAGTACGAGATAAGGCAATCCATTTTTTTATCCACATGCAGATCGTACCGAAGTCCTGCTCGCGGATGCGGGGCTCCTCGCGGACGCCGGCGATGCGGCGGGCGTCGAAGGCGCGGCCGACCCCGCGGAGCGTCTCGAGGGTGCGCCGGTACGGGGACACGTAGAAGTAGACCTTCCAGTCATCGTAGTCGTCGTTGTCGTCGTCGTGGCCGGAGGAGAGGAGGCGGTGCAGGCGGCGGCCGCAGTCCTCGGCTTGGCAGTGGCCCTTGGGGGTGAGACCGATGAGCGGGTCGGGGACGCGCGTGTAGGCGCTCTCGTCCACGTTCCCCTCGCTCTGCCCGTGCCGCACCAGCACGATGCGCCGCGGCCGGGGCGGGGGCGCCGGGTACGGCAGCGGGCGGAGCTCCGGGAAGTAGTGTTGCTGTTGCTGCTGCTGCTCCCGCGCTTCAGACGACGCCTGCGCGCGGCGGCGCGGGACGCCCAGCGTGTCCTCGCAGCAGCGGCACCGCAGCTGCTGCCGGGGCCGGGGGGCCGCCGCGGGCGCCGGAGCGAACCTGGTGGCCGCCGCCATCTACTAATCAGCTATCTTGGGCGGCTGCTATGGCCGCATCAGGTCGCCGGTGGCCAGTGGGGAACAGAGAAGCCGGCTGAGGGTGTGTGCGTGGGAGAAGAACGTTTGTTCTGTAGCGCGCGTGCGGCATGCGTCCGATAGCTACGTGTGCGAGCCAAGAACGACGAGAAGCTCCACGTGTACACTGTCTTTGATTAAAAAATCGATTCTACGTGTCCAGTCCACACAGAACCAAATGGGCTCTGTATTCGGCTTTCAACTGGGCCTCAACTGCTCGGCCTAGTTAGCCACGAGAAGATTTCGGTCCGGTGCCATCCACTCCAAAAAAAAAAACACTCCTTAGCTCGTAGCACTTTGTACGGAGCCAACCACATTACCCAAATTGTGCCCCACTTGTTGTGGTTTTTGATTAATAAAGTTTGACTTTATCCCTAAAGAAAAGCACTTTGTATGAGGCTGCTAGGCAGCATGTATTGTTAACACATCCACGAGGATCTGTTGGTTAAGGGCATCTAATTACTTGTGGCACCCTATACGTCAACAAAAATATCCGTGGATAGTGGTCAGTCACCTTATTTTGTTTCTTGACCAGAATCGAGCTCCTCAAATGTTCGCACCTAATTCCATACAATCCATGCAACTTCGTAAATCAATATCGCAACGTAAACCGACATATATATAGCATAATCTGGATACGACCGAAAGAATCTTTTGTACAAATTGACCCGAAAATGTAAGTTCATCACCGGACAAATTAAAGTAGATACAAAATACACTAGATAGATGGTAAGGGGTGCCATAAATCACATTTCCTTGCATGTGTTATTCCCCTTGCGGTCATCGGAGCAGCGATAGCAATGCTCCATGTAGGCGTCCATAGTGGGACGTGTGTCCTCGTCATCGGTGCTTGTCGTGTTGTTGTCTGCTGACGATAAGATTATACCAGAGCGCATTCGCGATTTTCTAGCTAAGGCACCTCGCTTCCGTCTTCGTCGTGGTCAGGAACCGGCGAAGGACCTCATGCAGGAGTTGCTCGTCCAGAACGACCGACGCGGACCTATGTGTGCGGGGGGGGGGGGGGGCTGTTAGTGCATCTAGTGCCCCTTAGTGATTTTGGTGTATTGAAGACTTATAGGTTAAGTCGATGAGGAGTTTGATATATTTGGAGATTATCGACCCCTAAAAATGTATGTCTTCAAATGAAGACTTTGCTGAAGACTTTGGTGAAGACTTTGTGAAGACTTTGAAAATGAAGAAGTTGGTGTGATCTTGAAGATATGAATGAGGTTTATGAAGCATGAAGACTTTTGTTTTCGTAGTTTCATTTCCTTTCTTTGAGTCATAGAAAACACCGTACTATTAAAGGGGGCCGAGGTAATACTAAGGAAAATTTCCAACTGATGCTCAACTCCAAAATCCTCAACCTATACAATCCTTCGAGTGAAGCCTTTGTAAATCCCTTACAGTTCAGTCAAGTTCTTCAGTGACAGAGACGAAGTTCTTCTGGTCTCTCAGGAAATTGATCTGACCGAGGAGTTAGAATTTCGCCAGTGCGAATCGCCTACAAATGAGGAACATGATATGTCTGAGGACTTTCATAGTTCGAAAATCCGACCGTTGCTGTGCTTAGCGCCAGCTGTCCTCAATCATTCTTATCCACATAACGGTCATATCATTGAGGGCATTTATGTCATATCATGTCAGGTTGCACCCTGGCTATAAATAGCCACCCCCACAACCACTAGTTGGTTGGCTGCTCTGAGAGAGAACTGACACTTGTCATTTGAGAGCAACCCATCCTCCGAGGACTTTGAGAGAAAATCACCAGTGAGAAAAAACCCACAACCAAACCACCAAACCTATAGTGATTGAGCATCACTGAAGAAATTCCTGTGTGGATCCGACGCTTGTTACCTTTGAGGACTGTGCATCCTCCAGACGGTTAGGCGTCATGGTCTAGTGCTCCTGCAGTCAATTGGGGATCATAAAGTGACCTTGGTCTAGAGCATCCAACAGTAAATTGTGGATCATCGAGTGACCAGTTTGTGAGGGTTTTGGAAGTCTACCCTGAAGACTTACCACGAGTGTTGGGCGAGGACTGTGTAACCTTATCTCAAGGAGAATACGATAAGGACTGTGTGTCCTAGGACTGTGTGTCCTCTGGTTTAAATACCAGGCCGCTCCAAACCAGACGTACGACTATCACAGCAGTTGGAACTGGGTCATCAAACCATTGTCTTCATCGAGCTATCTGGTTCTATTTCCTCAACCCCTCTATTCCTCATATACTTGTTGATGAAACTGATTGTTACTGTTTGAAGAATTTGACTGAAGACTTTCACAAATTGCTCACCTCAAATTCTTCAAGTTACCTTGTTCATCACTGCTTATCCTGTATCACGCTACTTACTATTTGTGCATGTTTCATTTCATCATGAAGACTATGCTGTTACTATGTTCCTCATGCACTTGAGTACTTATTCTGCTGCTACTTATTCATCACATTTCAAATTCCTCAAAGTTGGAATTCCTCAAGTGATGAGTTTGTAAAAATCGCCTATTCACCCCCCTCTAGTCGATATAACGCATTTTTAATTGGTATCAGAGAAGGTACTCCCTCGCTCTGTGTGATTTTGGTTTAACCACCTGGAGTTCTAGTTATGTCGACTGCAGGTATGATCAAGGTTTCCGCGAGGTGTCCTACCTTTGATGGGACAGACTACCCCTACTAGAAGAATAAGATGCGTATGCACCTTGAAGCTATTGACAACGATCTCTGGTACGTTGTGTAAAATGGTGTGTCGTCTGTCACTCCCACTGTCACTACTGCCGATGTGAAGAGATTCAAGCAACTTGACTCTCAAGCGAAGAATATCATCTGTGGCCATCTGAGCAAAGGTTAGTATGGCAGAGTGAGTGCTTTGGAGACTGCTAAGCTTATCTGTGATAGGTTGTCCAAAGTCAACGAAGGTGTTTCCACTCAACGTAACACTCGTGTTGATGTTCTTCGCAATCTCTTCGACCGCTTCAAGAGACTTGACAATGAAAATGTTCAGCAAACTTTTGATCGTCTCACTGATATCTCCAATGAGTTCAAAGCACTGGGTGCCACCGATATCACTGACCATGAAGTGGTGAAGAAACTGCTAAGATCTCTTGACTCCTCATTCGATACTATGGCTTTGATGATTCAAGAAAGTGGAGACTACAAGTCACTTGATCCTGTTGATATTCTTGAGAGACTCAATACTCATGAATTCCAACAAGCTGAGAAGAGAGACCTCTACGGACCAAGCTATGGAAGATCTCGTGCTCTGAAGGCGAAAGCAATTTCCTCATCCAAAGAAGAAGATTTTGACAGCAGCCTTGGTTATCCTGAAGAACTAAGTCAGGAACTAGCAATGCTCGTGAGGAAATTCCAGAAGTTCTCAAGGAGAGGTGGATTTGGAAAGTCATCAAAAAGTGGTTTGAGGAAATCAGATTCCTCAGAAGACTACAAGAAAAGAACCTGTCATCATTGCAAAAAGCCTGGTCACTTTATCTCTGACTGTCCACTTTGGGAAAAAGATTCAAAGAAGAAGAAGTACAAGGAGGATAGTTCTGATGACTCAAAGAAAAAGAAGAGATCTTCAAAGTCGTCATCTTCAAAGTCCTCAAAGCACAAGAAGAATGGTTCCAGAAAGGCTCGTGCATTCATCGGCAAGGAAATGGATTCTAAGGAAGAATCTGAAGAATATGACGAAGAGGAAGAATCTAAGGAGGAATCAGAATCTGGTGTCGCTAGCCTTGCTCTCGCTACTGCTTTCGTCAGCAAGTCCATCTTCAACGATGAAGAAAATGACTACTCCAACGATTCTGACGTCAGCAATGATGATTATGCTTCCACCTATTGCTTCATGGCAAAAGGCTCAAAGGTACACAAACATCATTCCTCATCTGAATCAAGTGAAGGTGAATGTGATGAACATGTGAAACCTAGCTATGCTAAACTTGTTAAAATTGCCACTAAGAAACAAAGTGCACTTGAAAAGCTTCAGAAAATGCTAGACAAAAGCGATGATCTGTTGAACCATGAAGTGGATCGGACTCAAACTCTGTCTGACGATATCAAAAGTCTTCAGACAAAGTATGATAACCTTCAGAGTCATCATAACGACCTCTTAGCTGATCATGAGAAGCTTTCTTATGAATTTCTTCAAAGAAAGCAAGATCTTGAGAAACTGAGGGTGTCACATGAGGATCTCCAAAGGAAAAACGATTCCTTACTGGCTCAACAAATCATTACCGCTCAGGAAGAATTTGTTCCACCTTGTTTGAAATGCATCGAACGTGAAACTGCTAATTCTTCACCTGAATGTTCAAATGCTTCTATTGTTGCAAATTCTTCAACTATTCCTGTGGTCTTAAATTCCTCATCTGAGGATACCACAAGTATCACTAACGACAATGCAGGGTTGAAGGAATTGTATGTGACAGGCATGTACAAAAGTCTCAAAGGGCATCAAACCCTTTGCGATGTCCTCAAAAAGCAGATTCTGAACAGGAACCCTACAAAAGAGGGTATTGCCTTTGTGAGGAAACTCAATGCTGATGGATCCTACTGGACACCTGAGCAGTACCCCAAAACCTCATGGATTGATGCGAAAGGATCTCCTATAGATCCATCCACTCTATCTGGCTTTACTTGTGAAACTTCATACTCCTCTGATGAGTCACTTGACTCCAACTATAAATTCTTCAAAAATTAGAAAGGTGGAGTATTTGCTATTTGTTGGAACTAACTGCAGGAACGGTTCTCCTATGAAGAAAATCTGGGTTCCCAAGAGCTACCTACAAAATCTTCAAGTGAATGTCCTCATGACATCACTCATGAAGAATAGGATCCCCAGATCAAAGTCCTCACTTGGACCAAATTCCTCAAATGGTCAAAAATATCATTCTCGCGCTAATGCTTCTGTTTCACAGGGAAAACCTAAGAGTTATGAATATGTGCATTATTCTTCAAACCATTATGTTCATAAGTCCTCGAAGAATTTATCTGCTTATTCATTTGAGTACTCTAATCTTCGCCCTGTGAAACAAGGCGCACTTGCTTTAATGCCTCCTTTCTCACATGGTACTCGCAGAATGATGAACTCTTTGCCACCCCTCCAGATGTGGGTGGTGAAGAAATTGAACTAATTTCTTATGCAGGGTCAGGTCTCGAGATGAAACTGAATATCTGATGAACTTGCTGGAGACCTGAGGAAATGCTTGAAAGGATGCAATCATGATGAAATGAATTCCTCATTTCTCACGTCCTCACACTACTTGCTTACTATCTTGTGTGATGAAATCCTATCTGATGAAATTGATGTCATATTCTTCACTCTGAAGCATATGAGTTCGTAAGTTGTACTAATCCATCTGCAGGATGATACTCCAAAAGCTACTGAGTGGGTCCTCGATAGTGGATGCACAAACAACATGACTGGTGACAAGAATCTACTGATGAATTTGCCACTCACTCCATCTCCTCTGAAGCATATCACCTACGCAGACAAAGGAAAAAGCAAGGTATTGGGACTTGGTAAGGTTGCTATCTCAAAGGACCGGACCATGGATAAGGTGATGCTTGTTGAATCCCTTGGGTTCAACCTTATGTCTGTCTCAATGCTTTGTGATCTTGATATGATCGTTGTATTTGGAAAATATCGTTGTGTTGTCATCATGGAATATGAAAATTCCAAAGTCTTCGAAGGCTTTAGGAGAGGAGACTTGTATATTGTTGATTTCTCTACAGGTCCTCAACCTGCCGCATGCTTACTTGCAAAGTCTTCAGAAGGCTGGCTGTGGCATCGACGACTTGGACATGCGGGTATGAGGAACTTGCACACGCTCGTGAAGAAAAAGCACGTCATTGGCATCAAGGGTGTCAAATTCCTCAAGGACCACCTCTGCGGTGCATGTGAATCTAGAAAGATGACCAGATCCAAGCATCCCTCGAAGACATTCATGACCACGACTCGACCCTTTGAATTGCTTCACATGGATCTCTTTGGCCCCACTCATTACTCCATACGAACAAATTCTTCAAGTTTGTATGGCTTTGTCATTGTTGATGATTACTCTCGTTACACTTGGGTGCATATTATTCTGTACAAAAATGAAGTGTAGGATGTCTTCAGACGATTTGCTTCAAGGGCCTCCACCAACTTTGGCGTCAAGATCAAGCATATTAGGAGTGATAATGGGACTAAGTTCAAGAACACTAATCTTGATGAATATCTTGATGAACTTGGTATTACTCATGACTTATCTGCCCCTTATACTCCTTAGCAGAATGGCATCGTGGAGCGCAAAAACAGGACTCTTGTTGAGATGGCTCGCACCATGCTTGATGAATACAAGACTCCTCGTCGCTTCTGGCCTGAGGCAATTGATACTACATGCCACATCATCAACAGGGTATATCTTCACAAATTCTTCAAGAAGACTTCATATGAACTTATGACTAGCAAGAAACCCACTATAAGTTATCTCAAAGTCTTCGGTGCAAAATGTTAGATTAGAGATACTCACCACAGTTCTAAGTTTGCACCGAAAGCACATGAAGGTTTTATGCTTGGTTACGGAAAGGACTCGCACACCTATAGAGTCTTCAACACCTACCATCACAAGGTTGTTGAAACTGTAGATGTGCGGTTTGATGAAACTGACGGCTCACAAAGAGAGCACCTGCCTTCTGTGTTTGATGAACAGTCTCCTGAGGAATCCATTAAGCTGAAGGTAACTGAAAATATCATACCCACTGAGGAAGTCAATTCAACGAATGAAGACTTTCATGTTGATACACCTGAATAAAATGGTGCAGAAGGAAGACCTCAACCACGTCAACCTGCTCATCCTAGAGTTGCAAATGAAGTGCAGATTGACAAAATCATCGATGACATCAATGCACCAGGTCCCCTCACTCGCTCAAAAGCTTCACATTTAACTAAATTTTGTGGGCACTTTGCTTTTGTCTCTATCATAGAGCCCACCAAAGTTGATGAAGCATTCAAGGAGCCTGAGTGGATTCAAGCTATGCAAGAGGAATTGCATCAGTTCAAGCTCAACAATGTGTGGGAACTTGTCAAGCGGACAGATCCTCGCAAACATAACATCATAGGTACCAAGTGGATCTACCGCAACAAGCAAGATGAAAATGGCCTTGTGGTGAGGAATAAGGCTTGTCTTGTAGCTCAAGGCTACACACAGGTTGAAGGAATTGACTTTGATGAAACATTTGCATCTGTTGCTAGACATGAAGCTATTCGCATATTGCCTGCTTATGCTAACCATCATAATATCATCTTTATATCAAATGGATGTGAAAAGTGTATTCCTCAATGGTAAGCTTGAGGAAGAAGTATATATTGCTCAACCCCTAGGTTTTGAAGACCCTAAGCATCCTGACAAAGTCTTCAGACTCAACAAGGCCCTCTATGGCCTCACGCAGGCCCCTCGGGCATGGTACGACACTCTGAAGGAATTCCTCATGAAGAAAGGCTTCAAACCGGTTCACTCGACCCAACTCTTTTCACAAAATCCTATGACAATGAACTGTCCATATGCCAATTATATGTAGACGATATTATCTTTGGTTGTACTGAAAAACGTTACAGTGATGAATTTGCCTATATGATGAGTGAAGAATATCAAATGTCTATGATGGGAGAGGTGAAATTCTTCTTAGGTCTTCAAATTTGTCAGCAAGACAATGGCATCTTCATCTCCCAAGAGAAGTACCTCAAGGATGTTCTAAGGAAATTCGACATGCATGATTGCAAAGGCGTCAAAACTCCAATGCCTTCAAAAGGCCACCTCTGCACTGATGAAAATGGTAAAGATTTCGATCAGAAGGTATACCGCTCCATGATTGGTTCATTATTGTATCTATGTGCATCTAGGCCTGATATTATGCCGAGTGTTTGCATGTGTGCCCGATTCCAAGCAACACCAAAGGAATCACACCATAAGGCTGTGAAACATATTCTTCGATACTTAGCTCACACACCAACACTTGGATTATGGTATCCCAAGGGCTCAAATCTTCACCTTGTCGGATACTCTGATGCTGACTATGCTGGAGATCATGTGGATCGCAAGTTAACCTCAGGCACATGTCATTTCCTCGGACGATCATTAGTCTGTTGGTCCTCGAAGAAGCAGAACTGCGTCTCACTCTCTACTACTAAAGCTGAGTACATTGCTGCTGGCTCATGTTGTGCTCAGTTACTATGGATGAAGCAAACCCTCAAGGACTATGGCATCAAGTTGAAGAATGTGCCTCTCTACTACGACAACGAGAGTGCCATCCAGATTGCTTACAACCCAGTTCAGCACTCCAAGACCAAGCACATCCAGATTCGTCATCACTTTCTTCGAGATCATGTACTCAAGGGCGACATCTCCATCGATCACATCCCCACTGAAGAACAACTGGCCGACATCTTCACAAAGCCCTTGGATGAAAAAAAATTTTGCAAGTTGCGGTGTGAGCTAAATATCTTAGAATCTTCGAATGTTCTTTGAAAAAGGACACACATCCTAACACTTATGCAAAATTGACGACTTAGATGTGCAACACACGAAGTAACGTTTTTCCTCAATCAATGAAGAATAACCCTCTAAGTGTGAAGAAATTAATGAAGAATTTGATTCTCAGAACCCTACGATCATTGTACATGGTGTCTGAAATCATCATTCTTATACGGCGGGCCACGCCACCAACCAAAGTTGAAATTCTTCAAAATTGAGTTTTTCGTCATTTTTCAAATTCTTCAAGTTTTCAAATTCCTCAACTTTTCAAATTCTTCAAACTTTGAAACTCATGTTCTTCAATGACTATATATATATATATATATATATATTTGATTTTTCATGTCCTCAACAACATTCACTTATTGCTAAATTATTCAAGTTGATTTTCATCTAAGTGAATGTGATCGGACCCTTTCCCCTCTATGCTAAACTCAACCCAGTCTGTTCATAAATTGTTCATATGCATTCTACTTTGAAACTTGTTCAAAGTCTTCACTGTGTCCTTGAAAGCTAAATAATTTGTGAACAAATTTTTTGAAATTTTCACGATAAAAATTTTCAGCGGTTCCCGCTCAAACGGTTCCGATTCCCATGACCGGATAACCCACGATCCCCCATAATCTCCACTACTCAGAACGTGGGTGACACCTGTAGCGTGGAGAGCAAGGGTTAGGGGCAATCCTGTCCAAAAACTTCGGGCGGATTGGTTTTCACTTCCACTATAAATACCCCTCCCTTCAATAGTGCTTGGTTACTCCTCATCTCTACTCTCTCTCGAGCTCCAACCTAGCGCCGCCGCTAAAGTCATTGACGCCGGTGTGGAAGAGCTTCACTGCCTCGACCTCGCCGTCACCATACTTGCATCGGCCGTGGAAGTCTTCATCCCGTCGCCACTGTAGTTGTCTCCCTCTGCCAAGCTAGGGCGTGGGAGATCTGAACTGACGAACTTCCCAATCTCACCTCTCAGTTCGTCGTGTTCTTCACCAGGGTAAATAAAATTATTTTACTCCCCTTGTTTGATCTTCAAATGCTCTTCATATTCCTCAAAAGGTGTTTATTCTTCATGAATCTTATTCTAAAGCACCTTACATCTTCATATACTTGATGATTTTCCCTAAGTAATGATTTTCTTCAAGATACCTCAATTGTGTGAATCCTCAAAATTTGCACAACTCTAGAATCTAAGACAAAGAACACTTAATGAAAATTCCTCAAGAAACCCATGGTCAAATTCCTCACCTATTTTATTTAAAATTTCTGAAAACGCATATGACCTCTTCAAATTCCTTGTACCTATACTCTGTTCACAGGTACAAACATGTCTGCTGATGAATCACTAGGTTCTCATCAACTTAACTCATTTGCAGCGTTCCATGAGGAAAAACTGTGTACTTCTTCAGAGTCCTCAAGAGTTCAAATTCCTCAGGTGAAGAAAATGGCTGACAGAAAGAAACCTCAGAAAGGTGGAAAGAAGCCAGATGTGCACACTGCTTTTGAGATTCCAGATGATTTGTATGAGGAATACTGCACACCAGATGAAGAAACTTATGGCAAAGAAACGACCAAGCAGAGAAAAATTAATTTGTAGAAAATTGAGAGGAGATGGGCAAGGGAATGGAAGGAATATCGTTATGTAACTCCTAAATACATGATGACTCTCGCTGTGAAACCTCCTTGTAGCATGCCTCCCCTGGCTCAAAATCAAATTGCTGATCCCACTAGCCTCAAGACTGGTGAGGAATTTCCTCATATGTGGGAGAAGCAGCAAGCCAAGCTGGCGAGGAAAGCCAAAGAGGCAGTGAAGAAATTCAATGAAGATTCTGCTGCTGCTGCCTCTGCTGGAGCCTCTGCAAGTGCTCCGAAGAAATCAATCATGAAGAAAGCTGCTATGAAGACAAGTTCTTCAACCACAAAACCATAGCAGCAGATTCCTCAAGTCCAAAGGCCTCAACCTACAAAGGCCTCAGATGCTGGTATAGTTGCTGCTCAGTCCTCAGCTGCAGCTTCAAAGTCTTCAACCCCAGTGCATTTGGCATCATGTAAGAGGACTGAGGGATTCAGAAAAGTTCCAAAGATCCCAGCAAGTCCCTCTACTACAGCAAAGTCTTCAACTAGCCCTACGGTGTTGAAGCTGAAGAAAACTACTGGACGAGGTCAAAGACCAAGTCCTCACACAAGCAAGGTTGTGGTAACCAAACCCTCAGGATCTAAGGATGATAATGATGATGAAGCTGATGATGAAGAATTGGAGGAAATCACCAGGCAAAGTCAGTAGAGGGCTGCTATAGCCAAGGGCAGCTCTGTTCCTCTCATGCTAGATCCCAAGATGATCCTCAACTTCATCGATATATGGCATGAAGATCCAAACACTCCACTTTATTCACTAAATCTGCCTCTTGGTGTGGATCATGTCCTCACCCACTTCATCTCTGAAGAAAAATGGAAGAGAGAACAAGCTCTGAGAGCCAAGAGGAACAGGGTTCGGAAAGAAAAAAATTCTGAGAGACAATGTGATGAACTTGACCCCAAATTAACTCGTCCCTATTCAGTCTGAAATTCACACACTTTCTGAGGATCAAGAAAGGTATGATGCTAAATGGAAGGGCACTAAGGTGAGATTCGTTAGGGCTGCTCAAGTTGCTGTGAAGGATCACAACACTAGGGTTGCAGCTCGATCGCAACCACAAAATCCTCAGTCTGATGAAATTCCTCAGGCTGCTGATGAAACTGCTCAGCCCGATGTGACTGCTGATGAGAATGCTTCTGCACCAGAAGCAACAACCAGTGCTGCTGAGGAAACTCAGACCACTGATGACCTTGCTAGGACAACCATCACTGTTGTGCCTGAAGAAACTGAAAGGCCAGCTGAAGTTTTTGCTGCGCCTGAAGAACCTGAACCCACCAGGGATACTGCATCAGTCGTACCTGAAGAAGCTGAAACTGTAGAGGAAAAGACTCTCAAGAGAAAAGCATCAATGTCAGAATCCTCAGTTGTGAAGAAGTTGAAGACTATGCCAAGTTCTTCAACTGGACCCATTGATGCTACACCAATTTCCTCTGCACCTGCCTATGAACTTGTACCATTTGGGATTGACTATGTCATCGCAGATGAAGAAGATGAAGATCATTCTGCTGCTTCGACGGAGCAGACTGATGAAGAAACTGAAGTTGAAGACATTGCTTCAACTCCAAATGTATCATCGCTCCAGCCTCAGTTCACTGCTGAAGAGGCTAGAGTTGAAGAAATTGATGAGGATGTAGACATTGGCAATACAACACCGGTCATCAATGATGAATATTGGGAATCAGCACACCCAAATTCACCAATGACTACTCCTCTGACAAAGATTCCTCAGTCACCTGCTTCGACTGAAGAAATACATGAAGAATCTGCCGACCAGACCACCCAAGTCATTGAAGAAATTCCAGCTGCAACAGCTGATGACTTTGCTGCTCCACCCGTAACTGAGGAACCATCCCTCCAGATTGTTCAAGTTCCTCCCATGCCAAAGGAGATCAAGGGCCACTTCAAGCCAAATCTTCAACCGAAGCCAAGGATGCCATTCAAAGGCTCAGCACGCCCCAAATTCCTCAAGAGCAATTTCTTCAATGAGCACATGCTCTTCACATGTCCAAATCCTTATGACTCTACAAGGGCCGGTCGTAGCAGATACTGGACGGCAACTCAACTCAACTACTATGCATCAGTCCTGTTCAAGAAGAAGAAAGTCTTCGAGCACCACCAAATTCCTCATGCGGACATGGAAACACTTCCGTCGTTCACACCGGTGCTCCAATTTCTTCACGATACAGGCATTCTTCCTTTTTGTGTCGACATCTGCAACTTCAATGAGGAAATCACCCTTCAGTTCTATGCCACACTACATATCAGTGGAAATGCTTCAAACATCAACTCCTGGGTTTTGGACTGGATGACAGGATCAACACACTTCACTGCTCAAGCTTCTGAATTGCTTCAGTGTGTACCAGTTCCAATTCCCTCAGATGAAGCTCGCAGACTGTTTGATGAGCCTGCACTTCTGAATCAGCTGATGCAAGTGCTGATGAAGACATTGCCTCCTGGAAAGCCTCAACGAAAAACCTTCCTTGTGAAGGATTTGCTATATGTTCCCAGGACGGTCTACTGCATACTCACAAATACTCTATGTCCTCAGAAGGGCCACAATTCTAAAGAAGAAGAAGTGGAAGGAGTCATGAAGAATATGCTCTTTAACATCATTCATGGGATACCCATCGACTTGCATGATTTCTTCATGAGCACATTGGCCAATGCTGCTTTAGCTCCATTTGAACAGAAGCCTTATGCGCCTTGGATCATGAAATTCATCAGGGCAAAGTCCTTAGTTCCCTTCAAGGCTGATTTCCAGAATCACTTCGGCTTCCTGCCTCCAATCAAAGTCATCAAGAGCACAATTGACTCAGTGGAAGGAAAAGGCAAGGCTGTCATTGATGAAGGCACTCGTCCATTGGATGGACAGTTTCACAAAGCTGCTTCCTTCTCCACCAATGATGACACTGCAACTTAGCACTCCGAAGCAAAGGCCTCAGCTCACAAACCTCAAGAGTCTGCCCCTCGTGTGATGACTGATCGCGAGCTGCTAATTAGTCTTCATCAAAAGGTCGATCGCAATCACAAGTGGGTGAAGCGTCAACTTGGTTACATTGTGCAAAACATGACTATGACCCAGAACTCTGTCAAGAGAAATCACTACTATGCACATGAAACCCTCAAGCGCACTTTGGCTGTCCTGTCTCACCTCTCAACTCCTGAAGAATTGAACGAGCTAAACTTTGAGGAACATCCTGACTGGGCTCGTCGACCACAGAAGAAATTCAAGAAAGTCCAAGTTCCTCTGATGGTCACAAATTCATATTCTTAATCTCAAGAGCGTGATGAGGATGAAGACATTGACGACACTGCGACAGGCCCTGTCTCGACAAACGACCCCGACAACGCTGACGCTCCTTCCTCACCATCACGATGAAATTCTTCACAGGCGCGTTAGTCCTCATTTTTTTCGTCCCTTTTGGTCTTCGATGACAAAGGGGGAGAAAATTTGAGTTAGTCTTCAAGCGGGTCTCTATATATGGGCTATTTTTATTTATGTTACAATTCTTGCTCTTCTGAAGTTTTTGTTGATTGAGTTGTAAATGTTGGAAATATGCCCTAGAGGCAATAATAAACTGGTTATTATCATATTTCCTTGTTCATAATAATCCTTTATTATCCATGCTATAATTGTGTTGATCGAAAACTCAGATACATGTGTGGATACATAGACAACACCATGTCCCTAGTATGCCTCTAATAGACTAGCTCGTTAATCAAAGATGGCTATGATTTCCTAGTCATGGACATGAGATGTCATTTGGTAACGGGATCACATCATTAGGAGAATGATGTGATAGACAAGACCCAAACTACAAACATAGCATATGATCGTGTCAGTTTATTGCTACTGTTTTCTGCATGTCAAGTATATATTCCTATGACCATGAGATCAGGCAAATCACTGACACCGGAGGAGTACCTTGTGTGTATCAAACGTCGCAACGTAACTGGGTGACTATAAAGGTGCTCTACAAGTATCTCCGAGGGTGTCTATTGGGTTGGCATGGATCAATACTGGGATTTGTTACTCCGTGTGACGGATAGGTATCTCAAGGCCCACTCGGTAATACAACATCACAACAAGCCTTGCAAGCAATGTGACTAAGTGCTAGTCATGGGATCTTGTATTATGGAACGAGTAAAGAGACTTGCCGGTAATGACGTTGAACTAGGTATGGAGATACCGACGATCGAATCTCGGGCAAGTAACATACCGAAGAACAAAGGGAATATCATACGGGATTAACTGAATCCTTGACATAGAGGTTCGACCGATAAAGATCTTCATAGAATATGTAGGAACCAATATGGGCATCCAGGTCCCGCTATTGGTTATTGACCGTAGAGGTGTCTCGGTCATGTCTACGTAGTTCTCGAACCCACAGGGTCTGCACACTTAAGGTTCGGTGACGCTTCGATAGTATAGAGTTATGTATGGTGGTGACCGAAGGTTGTTCGGATTCCTGGATGAGATCCCAGACGTCACGAGGATCTCCGGAATGGTCCGGAGGTAAAGATTGATATATAGGAAGTCCTATTTTGGTCGTCGGAAAAGTTTCGGGCTCATCGGTAGTGTACCGGGAGTGCCGGTAGTGTACCGGGAGACCATCGGGAGGGGTGTCACGCCCCGAGGGGCCTCATGGGATATGGGAGGAGACAAACCAGCCCCTGGTGGGCTGGCCGAAGCCTCCACTAAACCCATGAGGTTTGAGAAGGAAAAAATCCAAAGGTGAAGAGGTGGAAAGAGTTTCCAAGTGGAAAGGAGGATCTTCTCCTAATAGGATTAGAGTAGGACTCCTCCACCTCCAATTTCGGCCATATATTGAGGGTTTGAGGCTGCCTCCTCTCCTCCCTCCCTCCTATATATACTAGAGGATTTAGAGGGAAGAGCTAACCCTAATTGCCACGTGCTGCCCTCTTCTTCCTGTAGATCGTTTTTTCCTCTAGATCGGTTTTCAGCGGTGCTTATGCGAAGCCCTGCCGGAATTCCTCCACCACCATCGCCGCAATGCCATCGCGCTGATGGAGAACTCATCTACCTCTCCGCTCCCTCTTGCTGGATCAAGAAGGCGGAGATCGTCATCACGCTGTACGTGTGCTGAACGCGGAGGTGTCGTTCGTTCGGCGCTAGATCGGAAGGACCGTGATCAAGATCACGAGACGGATCGTGATGAGATCGCGAGATGAATCATGATGAGTTCGTGGGACGGATCGTGATTGGATCGCGGGATGGATTGTGATGATATCATGGGACGTTCGGCGATTTGGATCGTGAAGACGTTCGACTACACCAACCGCGTTTCTTAACGCTTCCCGCTTAGCGATGTACAAGGGTATGTAGATCCGCTCTTCCTCTCGTAGATGCTCATCACCATGGATAGATCTTGCGTGTGCGTAGGAAATTTTTTGTTTCCCATGCAACGTTCCCCAACAGTGGCATCATGAGCTAGGTCTATGTGTAGATGAGATCTCGAGTAGAACACAAAGGGTTTGTGGGCGTTGATGCTTAGATTGCCTCCTCCCTTGGTCGTGTTTAGGTTCAGCGGTATATTGGGATGAAGCGACCCGGACCAAGCTTAATTGTACGCTTACGAGAGACCGGTTCCATCGACTGACGTGTAACCTCGTTGCACAAAGATGGCTGGCGGGTGTCTGTTTCTCCTACTTTAGTTGGATCGGATTCGACAAAGGCGGTCCTTGAGAAGGTTTAAAAGCAACTTATGTATCACCATTGTGGTTTTTGCGTAGGTGAGAATTGTTATTTCTAGATACCCGTAGCAGCCACGTAAAACATGCAACTACAATTAGAGGACGTCTAACTTGTTTTTGCAGGGTATGTTGTGATGTGATATGGCCAGTTACATGATGAGATATATGTGATGTATGAGATGATCGTGTTTTGTATAGAATATCATGACTTGCATGTCGATGAGTACGGCAACCGGCAGGAGCCATAGGGTTGTCTTTACTTATTGTATGACCTGTGTGTCAATCATTAAGCGCTATGTAATGCTTTACTTTATCGCTAAACGGTAGCAATAGTAGTAGAAGCATGGTGGGCGCGACAACCCCGATGGCGACACGTTGATGGATATCAAGATGATGGAGATCATGGTGTCATGCCGGTGACGATGGAGATCGTGCCGGTGCTTTCAAGATGGAGATCAAAAGCACAACTTCATAGCCATATCATGTCACTTATGATTTGCATGTGATGTTAATCCTTTTATGCACCTTGTTTTACTTAGGACGACGGTAGCATTATAAGGTGATCCCTCACTTAAATTTCAAGATGAATTGTGTTCTCCCTGAGTGTGCACCATTGCGAAAGTTCGTCGTGTCGAGACACCACGTGATGATCGGGTGTGATAGACTCTACGTTCACATACAACGGGTGCAAGCCAGTGTTGCACATGCAGAACACTCGGGTTAAACTTGACGAGCCTAGAATGTATAGACATGGACTCGGAACACAAGAGACCGAAAGGTCGAACATGAGTCATATAGTAGATATGATCAACATGATGATGTTCACATTGAAACCAACTCAACTCACGTGATGATCGGACTTGAGTTGGTGAATTTGGATCATGTATCACTCGAATGACCGGAGGGATGTCATTTTGAGTGGGAGTTCTTCAGTAATATGATTAATTGAACTCATTATCATGAACATAGTCAGTAGTGTCTTTGCAAATTATGTTGTAGATTACTTGCTCGCACTGTAGCTCCCTTGAATTTTTATATGTTCCTAGAGAAATAGAGTTGAAAGATGATGGTAGCAATATTGCGGACTAGGTTCGTGATCTGAGGATTGTCCTTCTTGCTGCACAGAAGGCTTATGTCCTTAATGCACCGCTCGATGCGCCAACCCCTCTAGCATCGTCTGTAGATGTTGAGAATATCTAACAGGCACGTTTTGATGACTACTTGATAGTTCAGTGTGTCATGCATTACGGCTTAGAATTGAGGCTCGGAAATGTTTTGAATATCACGAAACATATGAGATGTTCTAAGAGCTGAAATTAGGATCTCAGGCTCGTGCCCGTGTTGTGAGATATGAGATCTCCAACAAGATTCTTTGCCTGCAGGATGAAAGAGAATAGCTCAATCGTTGAGCATGTGCTCGGATTGTCTGGGTGCTACAATCGCTTGAATCGAGTGGGAGTTAACCTTCCAGATAAGATAGTGATTGATATAGTTCTCCAAGTCACTGTCACTAAGCTACTAGAACTTGGTGATGAACTATAAAATGCCAGAGATAGAAATAATGATCCCTGAGCTGTTCGCGATGTTTGACACCGCGAAGGTAGAAATCTAGAGGGAGCGTCAAGTCTTGATGGTTAGTAAAACCACTAGTTTCGAGAAGGGCAAGGGCAAGGAGGAAAACTTCATGGATGGCAAGTAAGTTGCTACTCAAGTGAAGAAACCCAAAGTTGAACCCAAACCTGAGACTAAGTGCTTCGATTATGAGGAGAACGGTCGCTGAAGTGGAACAACCCTAGATACTTGGTAGATAAGAAGGCTGGCAACGTCGACATAAGTATATTTTATATACTTGTTATTGATGTGTACCTTGCTAGTACTCCTAGTAGCACCTGGGTATTGGATACCGGTTCAGTTGCTAAATGTTAGTAACTCGAAATAAAAGCTACGAAATAAACAGAGACTAGCTAAGTGTGAGGTGACGATGTGTTGGAAATGTTTCCAAGGTTGATGTGATCAACATTGCACGCTCTCTCTACCTTCGGGATTAGTGACGAACCTAAATAAATGTTATTTGGTGTTTTGCGTTGAGCATGAACGTGATTAGATCGTGTTTATTGCAACATAGTTATTCATTTAAGTTAGAGAATAATGGTTATTCTGTTTACATGAATAATACCTTCAATGGTCATGCACCCAGTGAGAATGGTTTGTTGAATCTTGATCGTAGTAATACACATGTTCATAACATTGATGCCAAAAGATACAAAGTTAATAATAATAGTACCACATACTTGTGGCACTGCCGCTAAATGTCATATTGGTATAAAACGCATGAAGAAACTCCATGTTGATGGATCTTTGGACTCATTCGATTTCGAATCGGTTGAGACATGCGAACCATGCCTCTTGGTCAAGATGACTAAGGACCCCATTTTCTGGTTTGATGGAGCGAGCAAGTGATTTATTGGAAATGATACATGTTGATGTATGCAATCCAATGAGTCTTATAGCGTGCGGTGGATATCGTTATTTTCTTACCTTCACTGATGATTTGAGTAGATATAGTGTATATATACTTAATGAAACACAAGTATGAATCGTTATAAAAGTTCAAGAAAATTCAGAGTGAAGTTTAAGATCATCGTGACAAGAAGATAAAAATGTCTGCGATATGATCGTGGAGGTGAATATCTGAGTTATGAGTTTGGTATACAACTTTAGACAATGTGAAAGTTGTTTCACAACTCACACCACATGGAACACCATAGTGTGATGGTGTGTCCGAACGTCATAGTCGTGCTCTATTGGATATGGTGCGTGCTATGATGTCTCTTATCGTCTTGCTACTATAGTTTTGGGGTATGCATTAGAGACAACTACATTCACTTTACATAGGGCACCATCTAAATCCGTTGAGATGACACCGTGTGAATTATGGTTTGATAGAAACCTAAGCTATCATTTCTTGATGTTTGGGGCTGCGACACTTGTGTGGATTTTTTTTCACCTAATGAGCTCGAACCCAAAGCGGACAAATGCATCTTCATAGAATACCCTAAGAACAATTGGGTGAACCTTCTATCTCAAGATCCAAGCATAAATTGTTTGTTGCTAAAACTGGGTCCTTTCTCGAGAAAGAGTTTCTCTCGAAATAATTGAGTGGGAAGAAGATAGAACTTGATGAGGTTGTTGAACCTTTGTTTCAACGAGAGAGTAGCGCAGCACAGGAAGATGTTTTCTGTGAAGCCTACGTTAGTTAAGAGGAAGTTAATGATGATGATCATGAAGCTTCGAATCAAGTTACTATCAAACCTTGTAGGTCAACAAGGACGTGTAGTGCTCCTGAGTGGTACGGCAACCCTGTCTTAGAGGTCATGTTGTTGGACAACGATGAACCTACGAACTATGGAGAAGCGATGATGGGCCCGGATTCCGACAAATGGTTAGAGGCCATGAAATCCGAGATAGGATCCATGTATGAAAACCAAGTATAGACTTTGGTAGACTTGCTCGTTGGACGGTAGGTCATCGAGTACAAATGGACCTTTGAGATGAAGACAGACGCTGATGGTAAATGTTACCACTTATAAAGCTTGACTTGTGACAAAGAAGTTTCCGACAAGTTCAAAGAGTTGACTGCGATGAGACTTTCTCACTCGTAGCGATGCTAAAGTCTATTGGAATTATGTTAGCAGTTGCTGCATTTTTCAATTATGAAATCTGGCAGATGGATGTCAAAACATTGTTTCCTTCCTTAAGGAAAGGTTGTATGAGATACAACTAGAAGGTTTTGTAAGTCCTAAGGTGCTAAAAGGTAAGCAAGCTTCAGTGATCCTTCTATGGACTGAAGAAAGCATCTCGGAGTTGGAATATACACTTTGATGAGGTGATCAAAGTTTTTGAGTCTATACAAAGTTTATGAGAAACTTGTATTTACAATAAAGTGACTGGGAGCACTATAGAGTTTCTGATAAGCATATGTGGTTGACATATTGTTGATTGGAAATGATGTAGAATTTCTGGAAAGCATAAATGGTTGTTTGAAAGGAGTTTTTCAAAGGAAGACCTGGATAAAGCTACCTAATTGTTGAGCATCAAGATCTATAGAGATAGATCAAGATGCTTGATGAGACTTTGAATGAGTACATACCTTGACAAGATTTGAAAGAGTTCAAAATGGATCAGTCAGAGAGAAGTGTTCTCGCTTGCTTTGTAAGGTGTGAAGTTGAGTGAGACTCAAAGCTCGACCACGGTAGAAGAAAGAGAAAGGACGAATGTCGTCCCCTATGCCTTAGCCATAGGCTCTGTATAGTATGACATGCTGTGTACCGCACCTGTGTGTGCCTTGCCATGAGTCCGTCAAGGGGTACAAGAGTGATCCAGGAGTGGATCACTAGACAGCGGTCAAGATCAACCTTAGTAACTAAAAGACTAAGGAAATGTTTCTCGATCATGGAGGTGATAAAGAGTTCGTTGTAAAGAGTTACGTTGATGCAAGATTTAACACCAATCCGGATGACTCTTAGTAGCAATCCGGATGCGTATAGTGGAGCAGCCATTTGGAATAGCTCCAAGTGGAGTGTGGTAGCAGTATTTACAGTTTGACATAGAGATTTACAAAGTACACATGGATCTAAATGTCACAGACCCATTGACTAAAAGACCTCTCTCACATGCAAAGCATGATCGAACCCCAGAACTCATTGGGTGTTAGATTCATAACAATGCGAATCACATGGTGATGTGAACTAGATTATTGAGTCTAGTGCAAGTGGGAGACTGTTGGAAATATTCCCTAGAGGCAATAATAAACTGGTTATTATCATATTTCCTTGTTCATAATAATCGTTTATTATCCATGCTATAATTGTGTTGATCGAAAACTCAGATACATGTATGGATACATAGACAACACCATGTCCCTAGTATGCCTCTAATAGACTAGCTCGTTGATCAAAGATGGCTATGGTTTCCTAGTCATGGACATGAGATGTCATTTGGTAATGGGATCACATCATTAGGAGAATCATGTGATGGACAAGACCCAAACTACAAACATAGCATATGATCGTGTCAGTTTATTGCTACTGTTTTCTACATGTCAAGTATATATTCCGATGACCATGAGATCATGCAACTCACTGACACCGGAGGAGTACCTTGTGTGTATCAAACGTCACAACGTAACTGGGAGACTATAAAGGTGCTCTACAAGTATCTTCAAGGGTGTCTGTTGGGTTGGCATGGATCAAGACTGGGATTTGTTACTCCGTGTGACGGAGAGGTATCTCAGGGCCCACTCAGTAATACAACATCACAACAAGCCTTGCAAGCAATGTGACTAATTGTTAGTCATGGGATCTTGTATTGTGGAACAAGTCAAGAGACTTGCCGGTAACGAGGTTGAACTAGGTATGGAGATGCCGACGATCGAATCTCGGGCAAGTAACATACCGAAGAACAAAGGGAATATCATACGGGATTAACTGAATCCTTGACATAGAGGTTCGACCGATAAAGATCTTCGTAGAATATGTAGGAACTAATATCGGCATCTAGGTCCCTCTATTGGTTATTGACCATAGAGGTGTCTCGGTCATGTATACATAGTTCTCGAACCCACAGGGTCTGCACACTTAAGGTTCGGTGACGCTTCGGTAGTATAGAGTTATGTATGGTGGTGACCAAAGGTTGTTCGGTGTCCCAGATGAGATTCCAGACGTCACTAGGATCTCCGAAATGGTCTGGAGGTAAAGATTGATATATAGGAAGTCCTGTTTTGGTCTCCGGAAAAGTTTCAGGCTCATCGGTAGTGTATCGGGGGACCATCGGGAGGGGTGTCACGCCCCGAGGGGCCTCATGGGCTGTGGGAGGAGACAAACCAGCCCCTGGTGGGTTGTCCGAAGCCTCCACTAAATCCAATGAGGTTTGAGAAGGAAAAAATCCAATGGCGGAGAGGTGGAAAGAGTTTCCAAGTGGAAAGGAGGAATCCTACTCCTAATAGGATTGGAGTACGACTCCTCCACCTCCAATTTCGGCCAGATATTGAGGGTTTCAGGTTGCCTCCTCCCCTCCCTCCCTCCTATATATACTAGAGGATTTAGAGGGAAGAGCTAACCCTAATTGCCACGTGCTGCCCTCTTCTTCCTCTAGATCGTTTTCTCCTCTAGATCGGTTTTCAGCGGTGCTTAGGCGAACCCCTGCTAGAATTCCTCCACCACCATCGCGACAACGCCATCACGCTGATGGAGAACTCATCTACCTCTCTGATCCCTCTTGCTGGATCAAGAAGGCGGATATTGTCATCAAGCTGTACGTGTGCTGAACGCGGAGGTGCCGTCCGTTCGGTGCCAAATCGGAAGGACCGTGATCAAGATCGTGAGACGGATCGTGATGAGATCGCGAGACGAATCGTGATGAGTTCGCAGGACGGATCGTGATTGGATCGTGGGACAGATCGTGATGAGATTGCAGGACGCTTGGCGATTTGGATCGCGAAGACGTTCGACTACACCAACCGCGTTTCTTAACGCTTCCCGCTTAGCGATCTACAAGGGTATGTAGATCCACTCTCCCTCTCGTAGATGATCATCACCATGGATAGATCTTGCGTGTGCGTAGAACTTTTTTGTTTCCCATGCAACGTTTCCTAACAGTAAACTTAAGTCCGATGGTGGTCTGACACTTTTGAACTATTTCCTCGCATGTTTATTTCCTCAAGTACCTTAATGCATACATGCTGAATTTCGTTAGACACCATTTTCCTCATGCATTTCAAATTCTTCATATCATATGTTCAAATGCGTGTATGAATTACAAGATATAGGGGGAGTTCTCGAAGTTTTAACCTGCCATGTGCATTTGCAGTCCAAAGCAAATTCCTCAAATATGCACATCTTCAGGGGGAGTTCTTCTATATCTTGCAATCAAATTCCTCAAACTCTGTACTTTCACTTCATATGTTTATCCCATTGAAAACTTAACCTATTTGTCATCAATCACCAAAAAGGGGGAGATTGTTAGTGCATCTAGTGCCCCTTAGTGACTTTGGTGTATTGAAGACTTATAGGTTAAGGTTCTAATGTGTTTGTGAGTGTACACATGCTTTATAAGTCGATGAGGAGTTTGATATATTCGGAGATTATCGACCCCTAAAAATGTATGTCTTCAAGTGAAGACTTTGCTGAAGACTTTGGTGAAGACTTTGTGAAGACTTTGAAAATGAAGAAGTTGGTGTGACCTTGAAGATTTGAATGAGGTTTATGAAGCGTGAATACTTTTGTTTTCGTAGTTTCATTTCCTTCCTTTGAGTCATAGGAAACACCGTACTATTAAAGGGGGCTGAGGTAATACTAAGGAAAATTTCCAACTGATGCTCAACTCCAAAATCCTCAACCTATACAATCCTTCGAGTGAAGCCTTTGGAAATCTCTTATGGTTCAGTCAAGTTCTTCAGTGACAGAGACGAAGTTCTTCTGGTCTCTGAGGAAATTGATTTGACTGAGGAGTTGGGATTTCGCCAGTGCGAATTGCCTACAAGTGAGGAACATGATATGTGTGAGGACGTTCATAGTTCGAAAATCCGACCATTGCTGTGCTTAGCGCCAGCTGTCCCCAATCATTCTTATCCACATAACGGTCATATCATTAGGGGCATTTATGTCATATCATGTCAGGTTGCACCCTGGCTATAAATAGCCACCCCCAACAACCACTAGTTGGTTGGCTACTCGGAAAGAGAACTGACACTTGTCATTTGAGAGCAACCCATCCTCCAAGGACTTTGAGAGAAAATCATCAGTGAGGAAAAACCCACAACCAAACCACCAAACCAATAATGATTGAGCATCACTAAAAAATTCCTATGTGGATCCGACGCTTGTTACCTTTGAGGACTGTGCATCCTCCGGACGGTTAGGCGTCATGGTCTAGTGCTCCTGCAATCAATTGGGGATCACCAAGTGACCTTGGTCTAGAGCATCCAATAGTAAATTGTGGATCGGAAACTCAGATACATGTGTGGATACATAGACAACACCATGTCCCTAGTATGCCTCTAATAGATTAGCTCATTGATCAAAGATGGCTAAGGTTTCCTAGCCATTGACATGAGATGTCATTTGATAACGGAATCACATCATTAGGAGAATGATGGGATGGACAAGACCCAAACTATAAACGTAGCATATGATCGTGTCAATTTATTGCTACGGTTTTCTGCATGTGAAGTATATGTTCCTATGACCATGAGATCATGCAACTCACTGACACCAGAGGAGTGCCTTGTGTGTATCAAACGTTGCAATGTAACTGGGTAACTATAAAGGTACTCTACAGGTATCTCCGAGGGTGTCTGCTGGGTTGGCATGGATCAAGACTGGGATTTGTTACTCCGTGTGACGGAGAGGTATCTCACGGCCCACTCGGCAATATAACATCACAACAAGCCTTGCAAGCAATGTGACTAAGTGTTAGTCATGGGATCTTGTATTACAGAACGAGTAAAGAGACTTGCCGGTAACGAGGTTTTACTAGGTATGGAGATACCAACGATCGAATCTCGGGCAAGTAACATACCGAAGAAAAAAAGGAACATCATACAGGATTAACTGAATCCTTGACATAGAGGTTCGACCGATAAAGATCTTCGTAGAATATGTAGGAACCAATATGGGTATCTAGGTCCCGCTATTGGTTATTGACCGTAGAGGTGTCTCGGTCATGTCTACATAGTTCTCGAATCTGCAGGGTCTGCACACTTAAGGTTCGGTGACGTTTCGATAGTATAGAGTTATGTATGGTGGTTATCGAAGGTTGTTCAGAGTCTCGGATGAGATCCCGGAAGTCACGAGGAGCTTCGGAATGGTCCGGAGGTAAAGATTGATATATAGGAAGTCCTATTTTGGTCGCCGGAAAAGTTTCGGGCTCATCGGCAGTGTATCGGGAGTGTCGGTAGTGTACCGGGAGACCATCGGGAGGGGTATTTCGACCCAAGAGGTTACATGGGATGTGGGAGAGTGAATACCAGCCCTTAGTGGGCTGGTGGAAGTCCCACACAAGGCCCATGCGACTGGGAGAGAAAAGCCCAAAGAGAAAAGGTGGGAAAAGGCAAAAAAGGCAAAAAAAAAAGGAAGGAGTCCTAGTCCTACTAGGATTGGAGGAGGATTCCTCCTCTCCTCCTTGGTTCTGCCTAAGCCTAGGGCTGGCCCCTTGAGGGCCAAGCCTCCTCCTCTCTTTCTCTTATATATACTAGAGGTTTTAGGGTTTTTCCACTAGATTTTCTGCCACGTGCTACCCTCTCCTCTAGTGCACAGTTTCTCCTCTAGATCGGTTTTTTGCAGTGCTCAGGCGAAGCCCTGCCGGAATAGCTCCACCACCATCACCGCAGCACTGTCGTGCTGCCGGAGAACTCTTCTACCTCTCCGCTCCCTCTTGCTGGATCAAGAAGGCGGAGATCATCATCAAGCTGTACGTGTGCTGAACGCGGAGGTGTCGTCCGTTCGGCGCTAGATCGGAAGGACCGTGATCAAGATCGCGAGACGGATCGTGATGAGTTCTCTGGACGGATCGTGATGAGTTCGCGAAACGAATCATGATGAGATCACGGGACGGATCGTGATTGGATCGCGGGACGAATCGTGATGAGATCGCGGGACGTTCGGCGATTTGGATCGCGAAGACGTTCGACTACACCAACCGCGTTTCTTAATGCTTCCCGCTTAGCGATCTACAAGGGTATGTAGATCCACACTCCCTCTCGTAGATGCTTATCACCATGGATAAATCTTACGTGTGTGTAGGAAATTTTTTGTTTCCCATGCAACGTTCCCCAACACAAACCTATAGTGATTGAGCATCACTGAAGAAATTCATGTGTGGATCCGACGCTTATTACCTTTGAGGACTGTGCATCCTCCAGACGGTTAGGCGTCATGGTCTAGTGCTCCTGTAGTCAATTGGGGATCATGAAGTGACCCTGGTCTAGAGCATCCAGCAGTAAATTGTGGATCGCCGGGTGACCAGTTTGTGAGGGTTTTGGAAGTCTACCCTGAAGACTTACCACGAGTGTTGGGCGAGGACTGTGTGACCTTAGCTCAAGGAGAATATGGTAAGGACTGTGTGTCCTCTGGTTTAAATACCAGGCCGCTCCGAACCAGACGTACGACTGTCACAGCAGTTGGAACTGGGTCATCAAACCATTGTCTTCATCAAGCAATCTGGTTCTATTTCCTCAACCCCTCTATTCCTCATATACCTGTTGATGAAATTGATTGTTACTATTTGAAGAATTTGACTGAAGACTTTCACAAATTCCTCACCTCAAATTCTTCAAGTTACCTTGCTCATCACTGCTTATCCTGTATCACGCTACTTACTATTTGTGCATGTTTCATCTCATCATGAAGACTATGCTGTTACTATGTTCCTCATGCACTTGAGTACTTATTCCACTGCTAGTTATTCATCACATTTCAAATTCCTCAAAGTTGAAATTCCTCAAGTGATGAATTTGTAAAAATCGCCTATTCACCCCCCCTCTAGTCGATATAACGCACTTTCACCGGCCTCCGCCACCCTCTGTGCGGACCACTGCCTCTCGCAACATCCGGCTTTAGTCTCTGATTTCGGCATCCTCATTCACTGGCTCAAAGCGGGCACGAGCGCTCAACACTTCCCAACGTGAGCTGGGGCTAGAGGGGGAGGTGAGGGGCACACTCGGCGACGGATTTGCAGTGCCACATAGCACGACCGGCTGACCTGGTCAGATGCATTGCGTCACTCGGCCATCGGGGATGGTGTGGAGTTGTAGCTCCGGCCCATATCCATCCAAACGTCGGGTGGCCATGTGAAGCATGAGATCCTCGTCACCCAGTGCCTAGTTGTCGGAGCCCTCCTCCTTCAAGAGCCAACCCAGTCACTCGGCCCGGACTCGTTGCCGAAGACGCTGTCGATGGGGCTCCCAGAGCCCACTATGGTTGATGGAGGGGAGGGGAGGAGACAGACAAGGGAAGCGAAGCAAAGCGGGCGACTATGTGGACTTTTTACTAAGGTTTCGTCTGTGGGTGGGTATTTAACTATTTATAGTGTCAGGATGGGCCATCATGGGCCGAATCTGACATAACAGGCGTGTTCAGGCCCGTCCCAGTCTCCCCATATCCGTCACAAATATGTACTGGGTATGGGGGTGTCAGGACATAGATAGCCGGTTTGTGTGGTCCAATTGGATCGAAAAGGCGACCAGACAATGATCGGACAAGCCGCCCCAACATTTGAGGGCGAGATAAGGACCCCGATTGTAGATGCCCTAAAATCCCTCTAACTTAAACAGTTAGGACTTCATCGGATTCCGCTCTCTAAAAGATGTTTATGCATGCTTCAAAAGGTATAGCTTTTACTCTTGCTCTATTTTCTCAACGAAACCTACTTGAAATTATAATATTACAAAAAATATAAGTTACCGATGATAAAAAATTAAAGGTTAATTAAAAATACACAATAATCTTTTTAAAACTAGAGAAAATAGCAAAACTTGAGCAGAATGGCATCATAGTGAGCTATCATCTCATCATAGTTTTGAATATTTAAGGGGAAATGATATACCAAATTTAATGAGAATATTGTAAAGAATATATCATATTATGAATGTGTTTTTTATGGTAGAACCTATTAATAAGAAATATAATATAATAAAAGCAATTAGAAACTATAATTTAATTAATTTGTTTCTGGTTAGCTTTTTAAAAACTTAAGGAGGTAGGAATTTTTGAGTGGTGTGGACACCCTAGTGAGCTATTGCTCGGTCATATATACTTCTGCATATTCGTACAAATGCATTATCATACTTGAAAAAAAGATATATCAAATTTATACCTACTGAGCCACAACTTGGTTACATTTCCGAGTTCTAGATTTACACCCAGGTAACATATTGTTCGTAATAATTTTGAGTATCAGGAAATAATAACAATAATTACACATCACATTAGTTAGGTGTACGATGGTATATAATGTTTTATTAGAATTTTTAAAACATGGTAAATCCATCGTTGCTACTCAAACTTGAAATATGACAAACCAATTACATCTCACCTAGTAGGCGTAATCTATGTTGATGTGCTTTCAATAATTGTACAAAAAAAGTCTCAAGGCCACTAAAATCATCATCTCACACCTGTTGAGTATATTGATTAGATTAGAAAATATGAGATAGACTAGGATTTGTCCTGCCTTGTCTTGTACTTCAAGTTGGTCATTGTACTCCTATATATATGCCCATGAGGCTGAAGCAATACATCAACTATTCCATCGATCCCTATCTCCCTCTCAACATGGTATCAGCCTAACCGATCCAACTCTAGCCGCCGCCGCCGCTTCCGCCCCACGCGCCGCCTCGGGGCGGTCGGCCTTCATGACCGCCGCCGGGGGCCGCGTCGCCTGTACCTAGGGTTCCTCCGACGGTCGTGTTAATCGGCTGCCCTAGAGAGTCTTTTTCCTGATCTGTTGATCCGGGTTTTCTCTCTTCTGCCGGTCGCAATTATCAGCGTTTTCTTTTTGGTTTTCCGATCTTAGATCAGTTTGCATTGCCCGCCGCCGCCATCGACCACCGCGCCTCTATCCGACATCGACGCGACCCGGCCTCTCCATCGACCCCGTGGCCTTGCGCAACGCGACGACCCCTTAAAGCCGTCATTAGCACGTCGGCCCGCCCGTCGATCTACGCCGACCGTCACTGCCCTGATCCGATTGGCACTCCTGCATCGCCCCGACCCGGCCTCCCACCATGCGGCGGCCCATCACAGCTGTCGTTAGCGTGCCAGCTCGCCCATCGATCTACACCGCGCATGTACGGCCGCCCTGTCGACAGTCGACGCCGACTCCATCTCGGACTCCGCCGCCATCCCACCTCCACCGAGCGGCGTTCCCGACCTCGCGCATGATCGGATTGATCACCCGCCTGCTGCCGCGATCCGCCTCATCTACGCCGTGCAACCGACCTGGCCCGTCGGTTGCTCATGCCTCCGCAGGTCCCGTGAAGACAGCCCCGAGTACAACGCGCCCCTCTGCCGATCGAGCACCGGGCTGTCACTGCGTCGCCCCGTCAGGCTGCAGCGCCGCCGCCACGTGATTCTCCTCGTGGTCGCATCGACCCGCATGATGCCGCTGCGTCGCCCCTTTGGGCCGTAGTGTCGTGGCCCGCGGTCCACCACCGCCCCGAGGTTGTCCTCGTGGCTGCACTGACCCGCGCACTGCCGCTGCGTCGTCCCATTGGGCCGTAGTGAGCGTGGCACGCGGTCTCCGCCGCCGCTCGAGGACGTCCCCGTGGTTGCACCCACCCGCACACCGCCGCTACGTCGCCCCTTCGGGACGTAGCGCCCGGCACATGGTCCACGCAGCCACCCCGAGGTCTTCCCATTGTCGCCTCGACTGCCTACTGTCGTTGCATCGCCCCTTGGGGCCGCAGCGTCGCGGCTCAGGGTTCACCCCGCCATCTCCACGCGTCAACTCTACATGGTATGCACCATGCCGCCTCCCTTGGCACGGGAACACCATCGTCCGCGCCGGTCTTCGTCAAGCTGTCGGGTTCTTCCTCGCCTACTTCGAACATCGCCGCCGCGCTCCTAACCAAGCCGCCGCCGCTGCCGTCAGGCCGCCACCGCCGCTCTTCTTCGGCTGTCGCCTTAGCCGCCGCGCCGCCCATCCACCCCCTTCATCTTCATCCAGAACCAACCCGTCGCCAGCGTCGCCGTCATCTACCTTGACCACTTCGTCTAGTCCAACCACTGTTGGTGACATTGGTCCTGCGCCGATGGACGCCGCAATCGTTGTCGAGTTCTTCTCCGTTGGCCCCTCCGACTTCTTCGACATGGCATGCAGTTCGTGTAGATCCCTGTCTACGCATGCCCGGTGCTGGCAACACCGTTATGTGCCTTCGTCCACGACGTGTCCCCAGGCCTGGCATGCCTGGAGAGGCACTTCGTCAACTTCGTCTTCGTCCGTCTACGCATGTCCGGTGCTGGCAACACCAACGCATGCCTTCGTCTACGACGTGTCCCCGGGTTTGGCAATCCCGGTGCGACGCGTCTCAACTATGTCTTCTTCCCGGCGCACCACTACTTCGACACCACTACGCCCATAACTAACTTGGCGCCTCCTTGCGCCCATGGCTCCTCGACAACTTCCTCGACACCGGCTTCCCTGACTCGACATCGACCACGGCATTCTTCGCACGGCTACCTCGACCACGGCTACACCATCCTACGCTCTCGGCTACTTTGACATCGGAATAGAGGGATACCGCCTTGCTTGAGCAACCTCGTCGGTTTCCACACCATCCACAACCTCTGCGATGCATTGACCATTACGACTAGGGGAGGTCCGTCGGCTTACCTTCGGATTCTTCTCCAGTCTCACCATCTGCGTCGCTACAGTTGCGACTGCGGGGGGATGTTGAGCATATTGATTATATTAGGAAATATGAGATAGACTAAGATTTGTCCTGTCTTGTCTTGTACTCTAAGTTGGTCATTGTACTCCTATATATATGCTCATGAGGCTCAAGCAATACATCAACTATTTCACCAATCCCTATCTCCCTCTCAACAACACCAAACAATATGACACAATATATAGCAAAAGATGTGTGACGTCAGTGGCGGAGCTATGTAGGGGCAAAACAGTGCCATGGCCCGTCCAGCTTAGAACAAAAACAATGCAAAGTATGAGCCTGGATGGGCTATTTCTAAATTTTTTTGGGTGGTATTCTTCAGATTGACCCGTCCTGCTCTTAGTTTGTAGCTCCGCCACTGTGTGACGTCACACCGTGCGGGCATCGTTGACTTATCGTTCATATTTTAAGCGTTGAGAAAATACAGACTGTTCATAAATATCATCTTGTTCCTAAAAATAACATTCTAACAATATGTACAAATTGGTTATTCAGATTGATCATTTAAAATTAAGAAACATAAATATTATGCATTGGAAAATTATGTGCATTTTCTTTTCCAACCTTTCGAGTTTGACTTCTCTAATGAAGCCATATCTTTTTTTTGAACAGTCACCAGGGGGGAGAGTATCCCCACCTAAATATATTGCTCAAAAAGCTGTCAAACCCAAGAGTCACCCCTTAAGCTTTGATTGACCCGGTTTTTAAGGAAAACTGAATCGAAAACCTAAACAAATTGACCCCGTTTAGGGGGAAACCATACTGAAAACCGTATAGGAACAAGGTTACATAAGAAAGAGAAAATTGCCACCCAGAAGAGGCATGAACTAGCTAGTAGGCAGAAAGACCAACACCACGAAAGACACAAGTAGATGTGGGGTTCTGTCGAGGGACCACAATACCAAGACTCTGCAAACAACCTAACGCACCCCACCGGCGTGCGTCTCGAGCCCCACGGCACAACAGAGGATCAACCATAAACAACGAGTGCCAAATGTTAACACGAACCTTGACTGGTAGATCCATCACGGGCGGTCAAGACGATTAGCAGGTTGGGGAGGCATAATTGCTTCATCATTGAGCAAAGGTGGACAGAGACATCACCAAGAGCCCGAAGCTCGCCGCAGCACAACGACAACCATGGCAGGGTCTTGAGCATGCAAAGCAACAGGAAAGAGATCACGCGAGGACAACCGAAGAGAAACACAAGAAGAAGAACACACCACCATTGGTCCTGAGCAAGCCACACCACCACCACCAAACAAACCATCCACAACCACACGCAGCAAACTGAGGCCGTCATTTGGGTATCCAAGATGACGCTTCAAAGGAGGTGGTGTTGCATGGGGCACAACACCGTCATCCGATCCGTCAAACCTGATCTTAGGTTTTCACTCGGAGACCACAAAGCAATATTGTAGGTGCTGGAGCTCCACAACGCCACCTCCTACGAGGAAAACAAAATCCATAGGCGTCGTTGCCGCCGGCATCAACAAAGTCGATGCAGGGTTCTCACCCGGAGTCACGGACACACGGAACACACGGAACTCGGGGCCAACGGCCGGTGCAAGAGGCGGGAGAAGAAGAAAAGAGGCGTCTTTGTTCTCGTTGTCGCCATCCACCGGCGGAGATATATCTGGAGACAATACGATGGCGCAGTGTGAGATGTTGCAAACAACCATCGAAGAAGATTGCGATCTACTGTGACGGGCTCGTTCTTTTCGTGTGCTCTGTTTTAAAAAAAGAGGTTCTGGGTACTTTTTTTAAAACAGAGAAAATACTTTGGTTTTAGGAATACTCTAGTTTTAATAACACAGTTTTTATTGGTGGCCAAACAGATCACAGTAATTAAAACTACAGTAACTAAAAATAATGTGATATTATCAAAATATTTTGAAAAGACTTTGCTATCAAACAGGGCCTTAGTTCAGCCGGTCCTCTTCAAGACAAGTTGGTCTGCCTCCCAAACTTACATCCATATTTATAAAAAAGTTTTGCACTAAAATAAAATAGGTTCTTTTTAGGATCAATTGCATGTATTGCAACAATAACTTTGATCGAGAAGGATGGTTGAATCGGCACAACACCGATTGACCGAGACAAAGTAAACCAAATCAAAAGAGTTTTGTCGTGCCTTTTTTTGCGAATCAAAGGAGTTTTATTTCATATTTAAAGGGTTACAATCAAGAGGCAAAAGATCCTCAATACATGGTGGTCCTTGATGCATCCACATAGCCGTGGTACACTCAGTACGACTATACTTTGCCAAACAATCAGCAACTTAATTTTAATACCTAGTTAATTTTTGTGGAATAAATTCCCTAACCTTCATCAACTCCTTAATTTCAGTCACGAGATGACCATATGCCGAACGATCTAACCCATCCGATGTTAAACAGGACAACGCCTCACTTGAGTCAGACTAGACAATGACTGGAAGGTTAGTGTGTTGAATAGGGAGTGCCATTCCTTCCATGATTGCATGTATGTCCGTGTCTCCAGTGCATCATTGCAATTGAAAATAAACCGATAAGCAGCAGAAATAACAGATCCGTTGTTTCGTCTCAAAACCATTCCCACTGCTGCCTCACCAGACTCCACTGAAAAGGATCCATCTACTGACAGAGCAACAAAATCAGGCGTTGGAGGTGGCCAAGCCCTAGACCGTGAAGTAGCTCGCACTTGAGGCAAAGCCCAATCTGCAATCGGCATTTTCCCCTTAATTATTTCCTCTGTACTCAACATCCTAATATCTCCAACAGACTTTATATAGCTATCTAAAAAGTCCACCGTAGCCTCCACCAGGGGGAACCTCTTATCATGAGTGAGATCATTCCTTAATTGCCAAATACGCCAAATAAGCATAATAACACGACCGCGCTGAAGTACGTCACAGTTAAGCAGCAAGTTTAGCAACCACTCTTCACCATTATTAATAAGTAATTGGTCCTGTGGTAAAGACCAGACTCTCCTCATGGCCTCCCAAATGCTACGGGCATGGCTGCATGCAACCAAAGCATGATAGCTATCTTCGTCTATAGTGCCACACATGGGACACGTCCCACGCGACACCAAATGTCTGTACTACATGCAAGACAAAGTAGCCAATGCACCGGTCGCCGCTCGCCAAGCCGCATGCTTCATACGCAAAGGAACAGAGGAACACCAAATAAGATTCCAAACAGAACGATTTCCTTCAGGATTAGCACTCGATGCCCCGCCAGCAAATAAATCATCATGCACAGCCATCGCCAGGTGGTACGCACTCTTCACCGAGAACCGACCATTCTTCTCCGGGTACCAAGCAAAGAAGTCTTGACGTTGTCTCGGCAAAGTACGGATTTTTAGAATAGCACGGACGTCCATTGCCCAGAAGTGGTCATTCAAGCGTTGTACCATCCAAGCACCATTAACATCAAGGAAATCAGAAACCCGGTTAAAGCGACAGTTCCCTTTAGGTGTGATCGACCGTAAATTATATTCTCGAGGGATCCATGGATCCCTCCAAGTACGTATCAGTAAACCATCTTCAACCCGTCAAATAATCCTTTTTTTAATCAGCTCTAGACCATGTTCAATCCCCTTCCACACCGCTGAAGAGTTTTCTGTAAACACTGTATAAGAGTTTTGTCGTGCCTAGCTAGCCTAGGTTCCAAGAACATGTATGCGTGGTCTGGTTTTAAAAAAAAATCCTGGGAAAGATCAATCTATTTTACTTCCTTCATATATCTTCACAAAGCACGATTAGGCATGAGTGGGGACCTATCTCAGAAACAATGAACGAAAAATGCATCTTAACAAAGACCTTGCAATAAAGATATCTTAACAAAGATCTCTAAGACGCATTGCCAAAAAATATCTTCAAATGGTTCGAGGTTGTACAATTTCCTGTATTAGATGTAGATAAATGAAAACGATAAGATGAAGATAAGATGTGCACATGGTATGGTAAGGCATTGTATCGTCTTTGTGTTGGCGCTGACAACTACTCCCGTCGTTTTATAATGTAGTGTGTGTAGATTTTTTTTCTTAAAAGTCAAACTTTGTAAATTTTGATCAAGTTTATTAAAAACTATTATTTCTATAATATCAGAAATATAAATTATGAAACTAGATCTTATGATGAGTCTAATGATATCTGGTTGGCATTCTAAATGTAAACATTTTTGTTCATAAATGATCAAATTTGTGAAGTTTGACTTTAAAAAAAATGCACTAGATTATGGAACGGAGGAAGTAGAAAGTGAAAAATAATGCCAATATTTACAGTGCTTATTTTCACCATTGGGCCCTTATTAGCAAAAGAGTTCCATTTGGTTTATAACTAAATGAAAACATTTATAACTAAACGAAAACATCCCCTCAAAAAGAAAAGAAAAACTAAACGAGAACAGGTGCACAGTGCTAGACGTCTCACACTTTTTAATACGATGCTTGTATGATGAAATTAGTAAGGCAACGTCGGATTAAGTTTGCTACTTAAATGAGGAACGTTGGATAACAAATCGTACTCCTACTATCTCAAATTATTCGTCTTCGATTTGTCGAGATTCAAATGTATCTAGAGTCTAGACGCAGAATAAGTTCTTAAGACCAATTGATGTGGCCTCTCTTTTGCTCAAAAATGCATGTCGGGCATAAAGGGTCGTAGACTCGTAAGCAAAGCAATTTCGAAAATAGGTGGCCTAGATCCATCGTCCAGAAGCATCCACTGTTGACCCTGCGACCGACGAGCGACGACCAGCTCTGCAAGTACGTAACCACCAGGTCAAATATGTTGACGGCCTGGGACCAGCTTCGGCTCATCGGGGCCCTCCGTGTTATATTGAACGGCTGTGATCGCTTTGCAACATACTTGCACGTGCTGCTGTCGCCTATCGGTGACCTTCCGCTGGTGTTTCTGTTACCAGACTTGGTCTTCAGCTCACAGACCATGCTCGAAGCTCGATCATTCGTTTCTTATGGTCCAATTCCCTTTCTTTCTTTCTTTCTTTGCGGGGGTTCTGGTCCAATTCCAAAGACACCTTGACCATTCTTACTGCTATCTTCGCATGATACTAGTACTCCGGTTGACTAGTACTCCATTCTTCTCTAAATATAAGTTTTTTTAGATATTTTAATAGAGGATTACATACGAAACAAAATAAATAATTCTATACTCTAAAATATGTTTATATATATCCGCATGTACTTCAACAACGGAATCTCTAAAAACTTTATTTAAAAACGGATGGAGTATATGCAAGCGATCTATATTGTAGTTGGAAAACTAAGCAAGTAAACGCCACTAGCAGCAGCTGTTTGTTCAGTGTTCGTTCACGTGTCTTTTCACTTGGCAATGAGTAGACAGGCTCACTGATAAGCATGCTGCGAGTAGAGGTGGATGTGCAATATATTTCACAGGATATCATTGCTCTATCGAGATGCCATTTAGGGCATCTCCAGCGCAGTTTATTAAACATCCGCGGCTGATCCACACGTCCGAATTTCATAAAATGGAAACAAAGATGATGAAGGTTTCGTTAAGCCGGACAGCCATCACGCAAGATTCCAGCACACTTGGACCACACAAAACCTTTTTCGCCTACTCTATCCCTTCCCCTTGCTATTTATTCGAACCCACCAAAAACGTCGTTGTCACTACATCACTCCGGCCGCCGCCTAGTTCTTGTCGGGCCACCACTACTCCACCCAAGAGTCGTGAACTTCATTGTTGCACTCCATGATCCGCCCGCAACCCAGATATCAGCTGCCCCCCTTCCGACGCCATTCACGACGGATACCATGCCCACAAGTGTTTGGCCAAATGCCATTGAGATTATTATTTTGACTTTCTCCTTGTTTAACATGAAGTAAGCACGGCGGCGGGATACTAGGTGAGGGAGGATTCATTGTTGTGTGACAACATGGTTGACCACAAGTGCGGAGTTTGCGGTCATGAAGAAAACATGCACGATATTTTGGTAACATATGCACTTTTTGTTCACGAATATAAGCACTCTTCTCCCTACAATATGGACGTGATCCATGGTCACAATCTGAAGTCGCTACTCCATTTTGGTGGTACACCATTTCAAACGTCATCATGAAGTTCTGCAGTACAATTGCCACTAGTAGAAAACAGGGCATCGGTTCGGGCCAGCCAGCCCATTAGTCCCGGTTCAGTCATGAACCGGGACTAATGGCAGCAACAGTCCCGGTTCGGGAGGCCAGGGGGCCGGGCGGGCCACATGGGGCATTGGTCCCGGTTCGTAGGACACCTTTGGTCTCGGTTCCAGACACGAACCGGGACCAATGTGCCTTGCTCCTGGCCCACAACCATTGGTCCCGGTTTGTGGTTAGAACCGGGACCAAAGGGGGTAACCGTTCACCTAGTGCGAGCCCCTTTAGTCCCGGTTGGTGGCTCAAACCTGGACTAAAGGTTTGAACGGTTCGCTTCCCACAACGTTTCGCGCTTCGAGAAAGAGGCAACTTCCGCGGCGAGGGCTACAGTAACTTCGCCCATTTCTCTTCTTCTCCTCCATTCTCCTCTCTTCTTCTCCTCCATTCTCCTCTCTTCTTCCCCATATCTTCTACCATGAATCCAATCACTCGCTACGGGGAGGTGCTCGCACATGGCACGACCAATCTCGATGTCGTCTACATGAAGGACAACGCCATGGTGCCGCGTTTTCTTTTCCTTTTGCAGAAATGGCTTGAAGTGGCGGATGAGAAATACAAGTTCATAGGGCTTGATCTCGAGTACACGGCTAAGCAAGAAGATGTTGCCATCATCTAGCTATGTTTCAAGAAACATGTGATGATCTTCCAATGGGCAAGGTGAGTTTTGAGGGTTTTCTTTGATCAATTAATAATTTATAGATTATGATGAAATTGCATAGGATAGAAATATGTTGCATTTTGAATCCTATTGAAAAGATCAATATTTCTTTTAAGTTTGTAGTGAATAACAATTTTCCTTGTTGCAAAACATGGGAGAACATATATGTCATATAGTTAATTTAGGGTTTCTTCATCAATTCATAGGATATGAAATTTGCATATATATAGGATATAGCAATATATATGTTCTATTTTGAATCATATGGCAAAGATCAATTTCTCTTAAGTTATAGTGAAATAATTTTCGATTTTTTATGATATTAATTACTGTTCACCGAGCTCAAATGAGCCCGGGAGGAAAAACTCTGCGTCTTCCTCTTTTGTTACAACGAAATAATTTTCCTTTACATAGTTGCATATTATAATTCTGGCGAAATATACTTGTGGCAGCAGTATTTAATATTTGTTCCATTTTAATTTGTGGATGTTGCAGTAGTGACAAGCACTGCCCAGCACTCATGTGTTGGGAACGTTGCATGGGAAACAAAAAATTTCCTACGCACACACAAGATCTATCCATGGTGATGAGCATCTACGAGAGGGAGAATGGATCTACATACCCTTGTAGATCGCTAAGCGGGAAGCGTTAAGAAACGCGGTTGGTGTAGTCGAACGTCTTCGCGATCCAAATCGTCGACCGTCCCGCGATCACATCACGATCCGTCCCGTGAACTCATCACGATCCGTCCCGCGAACTCATCACGATCCGTTTCGTGATCTTGATCACGATCCGTCCGGCGAACTCATCACGATCCATCCCGCGAACTCATCACGAACCGTCTCGCGATCTTGATCACGGTCCTTCCGATCTAGCGCCGAACGGACGGCACCTCCGCGTTTAGCACACGTGCAGCTTGATGACGATCTCCACCGTCTTGATCCAGCAAGAGGAAGTGGAGAGAAAGAAGAGTTCACCGGCAGCGTGACGGCACTCCAACGATGGTGGTGGAGCAATTCCGGCAGGGCTTCGCCTAAGCACTGCAGAAAACCGATCTAGAGGAGAAACTATGCACTAGAGGAACGGGTAGCACGTGGCTGAAAATTCTGTGCCAAAACCCTAAAATCCTCTAGTATATATAGGAGGAGAGGAGGAGGAGTCTTGGCTGCCAAAAACCCAGCCCTTGGGTCGACCAAAGTGGGGAGGAGAGGAGGACTCCTCCTCCAATCCTAGTAGGACTAGGATTCCTCCTTTTTTTGGTCTTTTTCCACCTTTTTCCCTTTGGGCTTTTTCTCCCAGCCGCATGGGCCTTGTGTGGGACTTCCACCAGCCCAAAAAATGCTGGTATTTACTCTCCCACATCCCATGAAGCCTCTTGGGTCGAAATACCCCACCCGGTGGTCTCCCGGTACACTACCGGCACTCCCGGTACATTACCGATTAGCCCGAAACTTTTCCGGCGACCAAAATGGGACTTCCTATATATGAATCTTTACCTCCGGACCATTCCGGAGCTCCTCATGACGTACGGAATCTCATCTGGGACTCCGAACAACCTTCGGTCACCACCATACATAACTCTATACTACCGAAACGTCACCAAACCTTAAGTGTGCAGACCCTGCGGGTTCGAGAACTATGTAGACATGACCGAGACACCTCTTCGGTCAATAACCAATGGCGGGACCTGGATGTCCACATTGGTTCCTACATATTCTATGAAGATCTTTATCGGTCGAACCTCTATGTCAAGGATTCAGTTAATCCCGTATGATGTTCCCTTTGTTCTTCGGTATGTTTACTTGCCCGAGATTCGATCATCGGTATCTTCATACCTAGTACAACCTCGTTACCGACAAGTCTCTTGACTCGTTCCGTAATACAAGATACCGTGACTAACACTTAGTGACATTGCTTGCAAGGCTTGTTGTGATGTTGCATTACCGAGTGGGCCCTGAGATACTTCTCCGTCACACGGAGTAACAAATCCCAGTCTTGATCCATGCCAACTCAACAGATGCCCTCGGAGATACCTGTAGAGCACCTTAGTGGTTTTAACTAACCGTCAACACTTTGACGCTCCTTCTCGATTTCTACCTTCGCGGTGTCAAACATCGCGAATAGCTCAGGGATCATTATTTCTATCCCTGGCGTTTTATAGTTCATCACCAAGTTCTAGTAGCTTTAGTGACAGTGACTTGGAGAACTATATCAATCACTATCTTATCTGGAAGATCAACTCCCACTCGATTCAAGCGATTGTAGCACCCAGACAATCTGAGCACATGCTCAATGATTGAGCTATTCTCTTTCATCTTACAGGCAAAGAATCTTGTTGGAGATCTCATATCTCGCAACACGGGCACGAGCCTGAGATCCTAATTTCAGCTCTTAGAACATCTCATATGTTCCATGACGTTCAAAACGTTTTGGAGCCTCAATTCTAAGATGTAATGCATGACGCACTAAACTATCAAGTAGTTATCAAAACGTGCCTGTCAGATGTTCACAACATCTACAAACAATGCTAGAGGGTTTGGTGCACCGAGCGGTGCATAAAGGACATAAACCTTCTTTGCAGCAATGACGACAATCCTCAGATCACGGAGCCAGTACACAATATTGCTACCATCATCTTTCAACTCTATTTCTCTAGGACCATACAAAAATTCAAGGGAGCTACAGCGTGAGCAAGTAATCTACAACATAATTTGCAAAGACACTACTGACTATGTTCATGATAATGAGGTCAATTAATCATATTACTTAAGAACTCCCACTCAAATTGACATCCCTCCGGTCATTCGAGTGATACATGATCCAAATTAACCAACTCAAGTCCGATCATCACGTGAGTTGAGGTGGTTACAATGGTGAACATCATCATGTTGATCATATCTACTACATGACTCATGTTCGACCTTTCGGTCTCTTGTGTTCCGAGGCCATGTCTGTACATGCTAGGCTCGTCAAGTTTAACCCAAGTGTTCTGCATGTCCAACACTGGCTTGCACCCGTTGTATGTGAACGTAGAGTCTATCACACCCGATCATCACGTGGTGTCTCAACACGACGAACTTTCGCAACGGTGCACACTCGGGAAGAACACAATTTATCTTGAAATTGAGTGAGGGATCACCTTATAATGCTACCGTCGTCCTAAGCAAAACAAGGTGCATAAAAGGATTAACATCACATGCAATCCATAAGTGACATGATATGGCCATGAACTTGTGCTTTAGATCTCCATCTTGAAAGCACCGGCATGATCTCCATCGTCACCGGCATGACACCATGATCTCCATCATCTTGATCTCCATCAACGTGTCACCATCGGGGTTGTCACGCCCACCATGCTTCTACTACTATTGCTACCGTTTAGGAATAAAGTAAAGCATTACATAGCGCTTAATGATTGACACGCAGGTCATACAATAATTAAAGACAACCCTATGGCTCCTGCCGGTTGCCGTACTCATCGACATGCAAGTCGTGATAATCTATACATCACATGATCATCTCATACATCACATATATCACATCATGTAATTGGCCATATCACATCACAACATAACCTGAAAAAACAAGTTAGACGTCCTCTAATTGTTGTTGCATGTTTTACGTGGCTGCTATGGGTTTCTAGCAAGAATGATTCTCACCTACGCATAAACCACAACGGTGATACATAATTTGCTTTTCAACCTTCTCAAGGACCGCCTTTGTCGAATCCGATCCAACTAAAGTGAGAGAAACTCGCACCGGCAAGCCATCTATGCAACAAGTTGCAGTCGAGGGAACCGGTCTCTCGTAAGCATACGAGTAATGTTGGTCCGGGCCGCTTCATCTCACAATACCGCTGAACCAAACTCCGACCAAGGTGAGAAAAAATTTCCTACGCACACGCAAGATCTATCCATGGTTATGAGCATCTACGAGAGGGAGAGTGGATCTACATACCCTTGTAGATCGCTAAGCGGGAAGCGTTAAGAAACACGGTTGGTGTAGTCGAACGTCTTTGCGATCCAAATCGCCGAGCGTCCCGCGATCTCATCACGATCCGTCCCGTGAACTCATCACGATCCGTCCCGCGAACTCATCACGATCCGTTTCGTGATCTTGATCACGATCCGTCCGGCGAACTCATCACGATCCGTCCCGCAAACTCGTCACGAACCGTCTCGCGATCTTGATCACGGTCCTTCCGATCTAGCGCCGAACGGACGGCACCTCCGCGTTTAGCACACGTGCAGCTTGATGACGATCTCCACCCTCTTGATCCAGCAAGAGGAAGTGGAGAGGAAGAAGAGTTCACCGGCAGCGTGACGGCACTCCAACGATAGTGGTGGAGCAATTCCGGCAGGGCTTCGCCTAAGCACTGCAGAAAACCGATCTAGAGGAGAAACTATGCACTAGAGGAACGGGTAGCACGTGGCTGAAAATTCTGTGCCAAAACCCTAAAATACTCTAGTATATATAGGAGGAGAGGAGGAGGAGTCTTGGCTGTCAAAAACCCAGCCCTTGGGTCGACCAAAGTGGGGAGGAGAGGAGGACTCCTCCTCCAATCCTAGTAGGACTAGGATTCCTCCTTTTTTGGGTCTTTTCCACCTTTTTCCCTTTGGGCTTTTTCTCCCAGCCGCATGGGCCTTGTGTGGGACTTCCACCAGCCCAAAAAAGGCTGGTATTTACTCTCCCATATCCCATGAAGCCTCTTGGGTCGAAATACCCCTCCCGGTGGTCTCCCGGTACACTACCGGCACTCCCGGTACATTACCGATTAGCCCGAAACTTTTCCGGCGACCAAAATGGGACTTCCTATATATGAATCTTTACCTCCGGACCATTACGGAGCTCCTCATGACGTCCGGAATCTCATCTGGGACTCCGAACAACCTTCGGTCACCACCATACATAACTCTATACTACCGAAACGTCACCAAACCTTAAGTGTGCAGACCCTGCGGGTTCGAGAACTATGTAGACATGACCGAGACACCTCTTCGGTCAATAACCAATGGTGGGACCTGGATGTCCACATTGGTTCCTACATATTCTATGAAGATCTTTATCGGTCGAACCTCTATGTCAAGGATTCAGTTAATCCCGTATGATGTTCCCTTTGTTCTTCGGTATGTTTACTTGCCCGAGATTCGATCGTCGGTATCTCCATACCTAGTTCAACCTCGTTATCGGCAAGTCTCTTGACTCGTTCCGTAATACAAGATCCCGTGACTAACACTTAGTCACATTGCTTGCAAGGCTTGTTGTGATGTTGTATTACCGAGTGGGCCCTGAGATACTTCTCCGTCACACGGAGTAACAAATCCCAGTCTTGATCCATGCCAACTCAACAGACACCCTCGGAGATACCTGTAGAGCACCTTTATAGTCACTCAGTTACGTTGCGACATTTGATACACACAAGGTACTCTTCCGATGTCAGTGAGTTGCATGATCTCATGGTCATAGGAACATATACTTTACATGCAGAAAACAGTAGCAATAAACTGACACGATCATAAGCTACGTTTGTAGTTTGGGTCTTGTCCATCACATCATTCTCCTAATGATGTGATCCCGTTATCAAATGACATCACATGTCAATGGCTAGGAAACCTTGACCATCTTTAATCAACGAGCTAGTTCACTAGAGGCATACTAGGGACAGAGTGTTGTCCATTTACCCACACATGTAATGTGTTTCCATTTACTACAATTATAGCATGGATAATAAACGATTATCATGAACAAGGAAATATGATAATAACTAATTTATTATTGCCTCTAGGGCATATTTCCAACATCATGGACTTCCTACGCAGCGGCATACATTTTGCTAGCGTTGATGTAAGGAATGACAAGCTGAAGATGAGGCGCAGCTTCGGTATTGAGATACCAGCTGGCTGCCTTATTGATATCCAAGATATATTCAGGCTTCGGTATGAGAGGACTTCGATGGCTTCTATGGAAGTCGCCTTGATCGACGACTATTATGGAGATATGAAGACCAAATTTCCCCCAGCGCAGCACAAAGAGTGGGAGAGGACCCCACTTCAGCCTATGAACATTGAGTATGCAGCAAAAGATGCATACGTTGCATATGAGTTGTACCGCAAGATTTGAACCATGAACTATGGGCAGTGTCACCTCGCATCACCACCACCATGGGGCGGATATTCTTCTGATTCAGACTAGATAGTAGTGTTCGCTTGGACGAGTACTTTCTGTAATGGATACTGAACTATTATATATTACATATCTTTCTAGCTATTATATATTTGTATTGCTTTTCAATTCAGGTTTTTCTTAAATTCCGATTGTGGCCGAGAACAATATGCAACAAAAAAGTGGCTTGTCATCGTTGGCAACAAGCACACACTCCATGCCAACTTTCAACCTTTTCAGACTTCATTTGAAGTGCTTTTCAATTTCAGGGTCATTTAGCTCAAAAAAAGTAAATGCATGAAAAATATCAAATGAAGTCAGAAAGGGTTGAAAATTGATGATGTGACTTTGAATGGTGCATTTTGAACCCATGAAAAGCCTGGAGTTCAAATAAGTTTAAGAAAATGAAATGCCTTTTGTAACCGATGAGTTTTTGTCCGAAACCTCGATACTTCGAACGAGACTGTCCGTTTCGTACACGAAGTGCATCCAGCTTTTGCCGTAACCCTCTCAACTTTTTAGCACATGCTATGTGGGTGAAATGATGATACCATGCCAACTTTCAACCTTTTCAGAGTTCATTTGTAGTGCTTTTCAATTTCAGGGTCATTTAGCTCAAAAAAATAAGTAAATGCATGAAAAATATCAAATGAAGTCACAAAGGGTTGAAAAATTGATGGTGTGGCTTAGAATGGTACATTTTAAACACACGAAAAGCCTGGAGTTCAAATAAGTTCAAGAAAATGAAATGCCTTTTTTGACCGATGAGTTTCCGTCCAAAACCCCGATACTTCGAAAAAGACTGTCCGTTTTTTACGCGAAGTGCATACTGCTTTTGCCGTAACCCTTCCAACTTTTTAGCACATGCTATGTGGGTGAAATGTTGATACCATGCCAACTTTCAACCATTTCAGACTTCATTTGAACTGCTTTTCAATTTTAGGGTCATTTAGCTCAAAAAAATCAGTAAATGCATGAAAAATATCAAATGAAGTCAGAAAGGGTTGAAAATTGATGATGTGGCTTTGAATGGTGCAGTTTGAACACACAAAAAGCCTGGAGTTCAAATAAGTTCAAGAAAATGAAATGCCTTTTCTAACCGATGAGTTTCTGTTCGAAACCCCGATACTTCGAAAGAGTCTGTCCGTTTTGTACGTGAAGTGCATCCTGCTTTTGCCGTAACCCTCTCAACTTTTTAGCACATGCTATGTGGGTGAAATGATTATATCATGCCAACTTTAAACCTTTTCAGAGTTCATTTGAAGTGCTTTTCAATTTCAGGGTCATTTAGCTCAAAAAACAGTAAATGCATGAAAAATATCAAATGAAGTCACAAAGGGTTGAAAAATTGATGATGTGGCTTAGAATGGTACAGTTTGAACACACGAAAAAACTCGAGTTCAAATAAGTTCAAAACCCCGATACTTCCAAAGAGACTGTCCGTTTTGTACACGATATTTCGAAAGAAACTTGATATTATATACGATTCATGCAACTAAAATTATCAAAGTTATTTTTGTTAAAAAATTTAATAGGAAAAAAATATTCATAAAGTATTTTTTGTTAACAACTTTTAATATGCAAAGAAATAACATAAAAAATAGAAAAAGTGAAAATAGATGCGCTTACACTCAAATTCAACCTAAATTCAAAGTGCTAGTTAGGCACCTAACTACCATTTTGAATTTAGGACAAATTTCAGTATAGATGCATCTATTATCACTATCAGAGAAGCTCAACGTAACAGCCGCGGAGGGGCTTATAAGCAGGTTCGGGCAACCTTCGCTTGGCGAGGTGGGACTAAACTCCCACCACACCGTTGGTGACCCCAACCGGGACCAATGCCACCCTTTCGTCCCGGTTTGTGCCACCAACCGGGACCAAAGGGCCTGTTTCCCGCCCTTTGGGCTGCTAAAAACAGGGCTTTGGTCCCGGTTGGTGGCACCAACCGGGACCAAAGGTCCCTGTTTCCCGCCCTTTGGGCGGCGGAAAATAGGGCATTGGTCCCGGTTGGTGCGACAAACCGGGACTAAAGGTAGCATTTGTCCCGGTTGGGGCCACCAACCGGGACCAGTGGTCCTTCTATATGACAAGCACTTAGCAAAATTCGCAGTTTTCATTTCACTTCGTCCTCGTCGCCGCCCCAAGCCCGCCGTCGCCGTTCCCGCCCCCGTCGCCGACCCCGTCGCCGCCCCGTCTCCTCCCCCGCCGCCCCCGTCGCTGCCCCGTCACCTCCCCCGCCGTCCTCGTCGCCTCTCCCTCCGTCCCCATCGCCACCCCCATCGCCTCCCCCGTTGCCCCCGTCGCCTCACCCGTTGCCGCCCCGCTCCCGTCGCCGCCCCTCCTCCGTCGCCTCCCACTCCGCCCCCGTCGCCGCCCCGCCCCGTCGCCGCCCCATCGCCGTCGCCGCCCCGCCCCCGTCATCGCCCTGTCGCTGCCCCCGCTGTGAGCCGCCGTCGTCGCGGCTCGTTGCAATTTTTTAAATATATGCAATTTTTTATGCTTTTTTGGTATGTGTATGCATGTTAGATTAGTATGTTTCTGTTAGCTAGATTAGTATGTTTATGCTTCTTTTAGTATGTTTATGTTAGCTAGATTAGTATGTGTATGTTTGATTAGTATGTTTATGCTTTTTTTTGAAAGTAGATTAGTATGTTTATGTTAGATTAGTATGTGCATGTTGATTTTGGGTTTTATGAAAAATTAGTCGACGATGCCCGGCCCGCATCCTCGTCGTCCAGTAGTCCGCGAGAGCCTGCTTGATAGGCGCCATGTCCGGGACTGGGCTTCGCCGGGCTGGCATTGGGAGGTGCTACCTTCCCGGGCTCGGAGGTTGGTGAGGAATGAAGGTATCGTCATCGACCCGGACCTTCTGTGGTGGCAGTCACGCGGGCCACTTTCGGTGCAGAGGGAGCCGACACCCGCGGAGGTGGTACGTCGCCGTGTCAGGGAGGAGGACGAGCATGTCCGTCGCTACATGGCGGCGTTGGACGCCTGGTTTGACAATACCTGGAAGATCCTTCAAGGATCTCACTTGAGTTATGATCCCGTGATGGTTCCTTATCTTTGGGTGTCCACCGCCGGCGACTTAGAGACCGCTAGTGAATCGAGTTCACCGTCCTCCACTTTGGATTCTAGGATATTCGATCTATATTAGTGATATTATATTCGAGGTCATTATAAATATTAATGTATTAGTGATATTTTATCGATATAATGCGTGTGTGACTTTCGGTCCGTCGAGGCTTTCCTTAGATAACTTTCATGTGTGTTCTTGATGGAGGAATCCCGACTGTTGTTGTGGGGGGCGCCTCTTCTTTCTTCTCTTCCTCGCGATATACTCGTCGATATATTGCGCAAGAAGAGAAGAGGGGAGGCGTCCATCACGGACGGTCGAACTATTACTGTGAGAGAGTGTCCACCAACATATATACACCACCGTATCAATGTGAGAGAGTGCGCACCAACACACCATGAGATATGAGAGTTATTTAAGGAAAGCCTCGACGTACCGAAAGTCACACACGGATTAATTAAGATCCAAAGCGTGTCGTAATTCTTGAACTGGATTATTCGGGATGATGTATTAGTGATATTATATTCAAGTTCATTATAAATGTATTTGTGATTTGCAAGTCATTTCATTATTTTTTCTATGTCATTGCTCGATATATGAAATGGGTTGACTTTAGGTCTGTTTCGGCTCATTGTGTGTCTTTCAGTGAGGGAGAGTGTCCATCATATGTATATATATATGAGAGAGGAAGAATCCCGACTGTTGTCGTGGGGGTCGCTTCTCCTTCGTTCCCGTGTGCTAGACATTTTGGTGTAATGCACTCGAGGACGAATGGAGGAGCCACCATCACCGACGGTCGCAATATCAGAGGGAGTGCCCACCATATACGTGAGATGAGAGTTTAGGAAGGAAAGACTCGACAGACCTAAAGTCAACCTGTTGCATATTGAGTAATAGTGATCTGTGTGTTGATCAGTTTTCTCGTAGTTTCCTTTGATCGATTTTAAATGTTTCAACTATGAGCCCGTGCCGTAATTCTTGAATCATGAACACAGGAAATGTCGTCGTCATCAGACGACGATGGGATCCAAGTGTGTGAATTTTGTGGTGAAGATAAAGGTCTTTGTGACCAGACTGGGCTGCGTGACGGCAGGTTCTTCACCATGAAGCTTTATGAGGACTTTGTTATTTCTACGGTACGCAACGATGACAACTATTTTTTCGTAATTAAGCATGACTTCTATTTCTTTCCTTCAACGCATAATTTCTGTTTTATACAATTCGACTAGTTCATCCCCTGTCACGCAAGACGGTATTTCTTGGAGAGGCTCGGTTTCGAAGAGCACGAGATTTTTGAGACGAGGACAACCAACCTAAGGACTAAACATGGTCACACATTTCTTGTGAAAGTAATGAATGCACCTAATAACACAGAAATATGGTGCTCAAATTGGGAAGCTCTTTGCAAGGCATATGGATTTCAGGAAGATATGGAAATAACCTTCGATCTTCGTCCCGAAGATCATATTAAAGGAAACATCGACATTTGGGTGGATGTCGATATGTTTCCCGTTTTACCTCCATGTGAGTTTGTCAACCATGCATATTTTCAAGTAATTTGCATTATATATATATAAATATTAGGTGTTCATGCGTACTAAATTTGTTAATTTTTAATTTATAGCTTATTTCGTTTCTTCAAGTGAAATACAGAACATAATCGACATGACACACTACACTTATGGATCACATCTAACTTGGGAGGAGAAGGATGATCTTATCTACTTTGTTATTGGTGTCATAGCTGGTAGAGACATCTTCCTGTATAATTTGGGAACTGACCCAAATTATACATTGTACAGGACACTAGTGCATAGGTTAAGGGCGGATGACATTCGCCGAAATATCTTGGTAAGAGTTGCTAATTAAGTACACTAGTACTATTGCGTAAATGGTATTGATTACATTGCTAACTAGGCTACTATATATTATGTTCTTCAACAGAAATTGTCAAACGAAGTTGTGCCATCGTTGATGCAACCCGAAGGTAATATGACAACAAAAAGCCCCTTCCATCCCGAGTTATCTTTTGCATACTCGACTGAGCGCAAACCACTAAGAAGGCTCCAAATTGAAGCATGGGGACAAATAAAGAAGGATCGCAAGCCATAAGTCGGAGACCGTTGGATCACTTTGCTTCATCATGGAGACATTGGTGTGATTCTTTTTTATGCCATTTTACCTAAGAGGGAGCAGTAGGTCCTATGAGGGAGGACTATGTCATTTTATCTTTTTTGTTTTGTTTTATGAGACTTTAACTTTGTATGCTTAAGATGATGATGAGCTGTTAGATCTTGTGTAATTAATGGTTTTCCGTCATTTGCTTACTAGCTACCGTCGAGTTCTCTATATGTATAGTAGCTAGCGTCGACCAAGCATAGAAAAAGAGAGATCACTTCTCTCTATTAGCTAGCTAACACAATATGAAACCCCTAAATTAACCCTTCAAAAACCCCTAACCCCCCCCCTTTCAAAAAAACCCAGCTCCTACTAGATGCTGACGCGTGGATGCCTTTTGGTCCCGGTTGGTGTTACAAACTGGGACTAAAGGTCCTCCTGCCTGGGCTCCCGTAGCGGCCACGTGGAGCCCTTTTGGTCCTGGTTCGTAAGTGAACCGGGACTAAAGGTTTAGGGCTTTAGTCCCGACCCTTTAGTCCCGGTTCCAGAACCGGAACAAATGGACCGTTTTCTACTAGTGTGCACAAGTGGAGATAAGGTGGCCACCAGGCATGTTAATCATCAAGATTGTAATTTCTTCATCTTATTGCTCTAGGTATTGGTCAATTCATTGATTCACTCATTTGTTGCAACTTGATGCTCACGTTCGTTGAATAGCCCAGACATGTGGCCGCGATGTACCGTTGGATGGAAGGCAAGCCTTTCACAATGATTCATTGTTGGATGAATCTCAAGAGGCAGCCCAACTAGGAGAGCATGTGGTGATGAAGAAGATCAAGCTCAAGAGAGAAGAAAGCTTGAGATGAAGGCCACTTTTCAAGTGTATGTTTGAATTTGGAATCGATGAATTTAAAAAAATTGTTGAATATCTTGTGTTTTTATTTAGGATTTAAAGTGGGCTTGAATTCTTATCAATCAATGATTCAAACTGAGATTGCAAGGCGGGCATTTAGTTTAATTTATTATATTCTCTTGGAAAATGAGTAGACATTTGATATATAGGGTTGGATGGCCGGCTTCGCTGGCATGTTCGGACACGATGTTTAGAGTATCTGTTTAATTGAGATGCCCTTAGTCAACAAACATACCAGATTTAACCCCAGAGAAAAGTCGTTAGTGCTTTTCTCTGGGTCCCGACTTCATCCTTCTTTTTTCGAAAGACTGCTTCAGCCCACTTGCCAGTACCCAACTGACAACGACCGTACGAGTATCTTCCGGCCCGTGTTGCTATGAGATTAGTGACATATATGACGTTTTGTTGCAACACAACTCAGATGTTCTTTCATATTTGTTTTCAAAATGATTACATACTAATATTATATGTAGACCACACTCTATGCACCATATAACCATCGAAAATATATTGCTCTCTCTCTCTCTCTTTCGCGCGCACACACACACGCACACATCTCTTTCACAACAACATTGACGACAACAGTAGCACGAGTAGTGGAGCGCGGTGGCGGAATGAGGAGTTTGTCACATATCAAAGCAAGGAGGAGGCACATCAAAGAGATGCATGACGTATATGACGGCGCAAAAATCACCCTCAGTGCCACGATGGGGGGGGGCATAATCCGCCCTCCATCCGTTGGTTCTACCAACCCACAGTTAATACCTTTAGGTCAGGTATTCCCACCACGAACGTCTCTCGTATCCATTGTCCCGACATCCCTTCAAAATGGTGTCGACGTCGAAGGAGAAGCTATAGAGGAGATATAGCACGTCCTTATACCTCTAGATCAGGTGTCCTCGATGTCGACCGACTCGGGCGACAAAAGTATGGTGGCATATCCAAATCCCCAATGTGTGTGCATTCCCTCCTTGATCCGTCCAGTGTGTGAGTGTGCATCCCCCTTGCCTACATGATTCATGGCCCATACTCCTATTATTGGCCTTTTGGTTTTTATATTTATGTGGGATTTAATTTCTTGTCATTTTCCTCTTATAATTTTATGGATTGATCCCAAATGAGTGCAACATATATCAATTAAATAGTAGATTTTAGAAATTTATGTCAAATGTTACACTCTGGATTTTAAATGAGTGTTTTTCCACTATTTGGAAGTTCAATGAAGCATTTGTGGAATGTATTGGTCTATTTATGTGGATCTTGTTTGAAATATGATTGGTGTATTTAAGCACCTTCCGTTGTTTTGTGAAAAATATTTTGACTTTGATACTTTCGAAGAAACATGGTCAATTTATTTATTTTTTGAAATTTGTGTGGAGTATTGTCATATATATTTGGTAATTGTATAAAGTGCAATTTAACTTATTCTGAAATGCATGTGGAATGGAACAATTGGAATTTTTGGTAAATATCCACTAAATGTTTCCGAAAAGAACTAAAATATGACTGATTGTCTCTCAAATTGATGCCAAAAATGACTAAAACATTGTTGAAGATGTGTGGTGAACGAATAGCTAAAGCAGACTAAGGGTCTTGCCTACTAGTGAATGAATAGCTAAATTTGTGAGTGGCAACAACATGGCAAAAGAACAACCGTAAGCCAAGTCAACAGTTATCCAAGCAAAATAACATGGTAAATGGAAAAAAATAAAAGACAAATCCAAAGGAAGAAATAATAAACAAAGAGGCCCGCGTTTGGGGCCCATGTAGCCAAAATCCCACACTGGGTGGAGGGAAGAGAGGTATGACTCATTATAGACTATTGACCCCCCCCCCGCCCACCCACCCACCCACCTAGTCCACGATGGATCAACTTTTATCAATATATCCATCAACCTACAACCCTCATTGGTACTAATGGTCAATTTTCGAACACAGCTAGTAGGCTATAAATAGCCCATGCGCATGTACTCTCAGTTTGAATAAACAAGGGGGGATAAGCACCAAGGGACCTTAAAAGGCTTGGGGCTAGGTATTGGGATCTGGTGGGCCTTGTAAGACTCGGATCATCAAGGGAAAGGGAGTCTAGGAAGCGGTTTTGTCTTACGTGAACCAATCACTTATGTAGGCCTTTCGCCACATAGATTAACTAATGCTCAGACGAGGTGACCAGACCTATTCAAAAGCATCGACGTGTCAAGTACAATAATGACGAGAAACCCTTACCCTTATGTTCTTTCAACAACAACAACAACTTGAAATATTAGCTTACCGTGGTTGGAACATTACTGAAACATGCTTAACATCTTCAAAACCCTTTGGAATTGATGAACATTCACTAAATCATTTTTAAATGGGCGAAATTGTATTGGAACATGATTTAGATATTTGTGAATGGTGTCCCAGTCACGAATAAAATAGGTGTAAACCTATTTTAAATACACTATGATCAGTGAAAAATGATGCAACATCTTTGAATAGAATATTTTTTATTTAAAAGATGTCTGAAATATTTTGAATGGTATCTTGAAATATGTGTAACAAGGTTTGAAATCCATTGCAATTGACGATAATTACTGAAACATTTTTAAAACAATACAAGTTTTAGTGAAACATGTTTTAATATTTGTGAATGGTGTATAAACCACAAGTGAATTAAATAATTGACATGGCAATACATATGTCGGTAATATAATTATATTTTATAGAGTAGCTATAGAGATAGCCGTGATAAAATAGACATTATATATGTCGATGACAATTTGCGAAGCAGGGCCCGATGCAGGAGAATGTACAGGAGAACGGAGAAGAAAAGGTGAACAAACTACTTCACGGTATCGAGCTTTAAAATTGTTGCCACAACAAGGTTTTCAGGTTGCCACGGCAAACAGTTTTCACAGAAATATGTTTTTGTTAAAACCGCTACCATGATAGTGAGTTTTGAAGTTTTTGTCATAACACCTTTTCCAAGCTGCCGTGGCAAGCAGATTTTGCAGAAATATGTTTTTGCTAAAACTATTGCCACTCCAACATTTTTGGAAGCCACGACAACACTTTTGGCTAAAATTCTGCAAAGACGAAGTGAACTTGTCAGACGGAAAGGGCTATATATCATGCTATTATGAATTACCTAAGTTGTTTATCCATTATTTTTGCACCCTTTTAATTAGTATTAGTTGTTTTTATTAGGGTGATTTCTCACTATAAATAGTAAGTAGTTAGTGTAGCACCGTCTATAACATGTAGCTTTTTGGGGTACAACATGTATATAAGAGTACGAACGATCAGTGAGGTGCAAGGCAAGTGAAGGCCAGGCCTCACAATAAGATCATTTGGTTATCTTTACGTTAGGGAATGACAGTCCTGAGCTCGAAACACACCCATCAAAAGATGAACAAAAGTCACATGAAAATGTGATCCGAAAGTTGGCCTACCAATTGAAGTCACGGTCATCAGTGATGCACACATCATATCAAAGCTTCTTGAATTTTCTGATTTAGCCTCGCATCTCATCATTTTTTTACTTGCATCTCATCTAGCTGATGTCTCGGTGGTCCATGGTAGTACTGGAGCAGCTTGCTTATATAGTTATGCATGAGATCAATCCATATTCATGTGTTGCAAAAGAATTCTCCTTTCTATAGAGGTGTATACACATAATTATGTCAGCAACACAACATTTGAATGCATGTGCAATTGTTTTTGAAACAGGTCAATTGATTTTTATACCCTTTCATGGCCAAGCACAGATGAAGGACTCTTGTTTTTTGATTCCATGGTGTGTGCGATATTTTCTTATCAAGAAGGCATTTGCAGCTGCAAACAACACGGGTTCCCTTGTCGGATTTAGGGCCGCTACACCACCGATGGTGTAGGATTTTTCGTTTGATCAAACAGACATGCTGCTCCAGTGGGATGATTCGCCGGACATGCCCGACTTTATAAGCCAAAGTGACGAGCACGTAGGCTACAGTGACGAACACATGGTGGAAGCATTTGAAATACACTTACCTTGGTCCTTCGGAGAGAGGTTGAGGGATAAGGCACGGTGACGAACCGTGAAGATGCAGCACGACAAGGCATTGCGATGCACCAGGGCGATGCAGCACAGAGAGGCATAGTGATGAAACATGGGGACCATGCGGTTTGCACGCTATACCACGGTCACACTCCATTGACGAAGAGGCTTAGCGGTGCGAGTCTAGGGTAAGGTATGGGTGCATAGCTAGAACAGCGGAGGTGGTTCTTTCCATAAATGTTGCTAGGGGCCGCTACTAATGCCCGTTACTCTACTAGTACTAAGCGCACACAACAGACCAAATAGCATATACAATGTATGTTTGGGCATTTACCAATATTTGTTGGAGAACGTTGCATGGGAAAAAAAATTCCTACGCACACGCAGATCTATCCAAGGTGATGAACATCTACGGGAGGGAGAGTGAATCTACATACCCTTGTAGATCGCTAAGCTGGAAGCGTTAAGAAACACGGTTGGTGTAGTCGAACGTATTCGTGATCCAAATCGCCATGCGTCCCGCGATCCAATCACGATCCTTCCCACGATCCGATCAAGATCCGTCCCACGAACTTGACCACGATCTGTCCCACGAACTTGATCACGATCCGTCCCATGAACTTGATCACGATCCTTCCGATCTAGTACCGAACGGATGGCACCTTCGCGTTCAGCACACGTACAGCTTGATGACGATCTCCACCGTCTTGATCCAGCAAGAAGGAGTGGATAGGAAGAAGAGTTCTCTGGCAGCCTGACGGCGCTCCAGCGATGGTGGTGGAGCAATTCCGGCAGGGCTTCGCCTAAGCACTGCAGAAATCCGATCTAGAGGAGAAACTATGCACTGGAGGAACGGGTAGCACGTGGCTGAAATTCTAGTGCAAAAACCCTCTATACCACCAGTATATATAGGAGGAAGAGAGGAGAGGAGGCAGCCTTGGCTTCCCAAGCCAAGGGCTTCGGCCAAAAGGAGGTGCTGGAGGTGGAGTCCACCTCCAATCCTAGTAGGACTAGGATTCACCTATTTTGCCTTTTTTTCCACCTTTTCTCTTGGGCTTTTTTTCTTCCAGCCGCATGGGCCTCTTGTGGTTGTTCCACCAGCCCACTAAGGGCTGGTTTCCATTCTCCCACAGCCCATGTATCCTCTTGGGTCGAAATACCCCTCCCAGAGGTCTCCCGGTACACTACTGGCACTCCCGGTACACTACCGATGAGCCCGAAACTTTTCCGGCGACCAAAACAGGACTTCCTATATATGAATATTTACCTCCGTACCATTCCCGAGCTCCTCGTGACATTCGGGATCTCATCCAGGACTCTGAACAAACTTCGGTCACCACCATACATAACTCTATACTACCGAAACGTCACCAAACCTTAAGTGTGCAGACCCTGCGGGTTCGAGAACTATGTAGACATGACCGAGACACCTCTACGGTCAATAACCAATGGCAGGACCTGGATATCCACATTGGTTCCTACATATTCTACAAAGATCTTTATCGGTCGAACCTCTATGTCAAGGATTCAGTTAATCCCATATGATGTTCCCTTTGTTTTTCGGTATGTTACTTGCCCGAGATTCGATCGTCGGTATCTCCATACCTAGTTCAACCTCGTTACTAGCAAGTCTCTTTACTTGTTCTGTAATAAAAGATCTCACAACTAACACTTAGTCACATTGCTTGCAAGGCTTATTGTGATGTTGTATTACCGGGTGGGCCCTGAGATACCTTTCCGTCACACGGAGTAACAAATCCCAGTCTTTATCCATGCCAACTCAACAGGCACCCTCGGAGACACCTGTAGAGCACCTTTATAGTCACCCAGTTACGTTGCGACGTTTGATACACACAAGGTAATCCTCCGATATCTGTGAGTTGCATGATCTCATGGTCATAGGAACATATACTTGACATGCAGAAAACAGTAGCAATAAACTGACACGATCATAAGCTACGTTTGTAGTTTGGGTCTTGTCCATCATATCATTCTCCGAATGATGTGATCCCGTTATCAAATGACATCTCATGTCCATGGCTAGGAAACCTTAACCATCTTTCGATAAACGAGCTAGTTCACTACAGGCATACTAGGGACATTGTGTTTGTCTATGTATCCACACATGTATCCATGTTTCCAATTAATACAATTATAGCATGGATAATAAACGATTATCATGAACATGGAAATACAATAATAAACACTTTATTTATTGCCTCTAGGGAATATTTCCAACAGTCTCCCACTTGCACTAGAGTCAATAATCTAGTTCACATCACTATGTGATTTACATTATAATGAATCAAACACCCATGCAGTTCTGGTGTTGATCATGTTTAGCCCTTGGAAGAGGTTTCGTCAACGGGTCTGCAACATTTAGATCCGTGTGCACTTTGCAAATATTTATGTCTTTCTCCACGTTGTAATCGCGGATGGAGTTGAAGCGTCGTTTTATGTGTCTGGTCCTCTTGTGAAACCTTGGTTCCTTGGCCACAGCAATGGCACCAGTGTGGTCACAGAACAGGTTCATTGGATTCAGTGCGCTGGGCACTACTCCAAGATCTGTCATGAACTGCTTCATCCAGACACCTTCCTTCGCCGCCTTCGAGGCTGCGATGTATTCCGCTTCGCACGTAGAATCAGCTACCACGCTTTGCTTGGAACTGCACCAGCTTACCGCTCCCCCGCTAAGAATAAATACGTATCCGGTTTGTGACTTAGAGTCGTCCGGATTAGTGTCAAAGCTTGTATCGACGTAACCCTTTACGACGAGCTCTTCATCACCTCCATAAACGAGAAACATTTCCTTAGTCCTTTTCAAGTACTTAAGGATATTCTTGACCGCTTGCCAGTGCTCCAATCCAGGATCACTTTGAAACCTTCCGGCCATACTTATGGCAAGGCTGACATCGGGTCTTGTGCACAGCATTGCATACATGATAGAGCCTATGGCTGAAGCATAGGGGATCACACTCATCTTTTCTCTATCTTCTGCAGTTACTGGGCATTGAGTCTTACTCAACTTCACACCTTGTAACACAGGCAAGAACCCCTTCTTGGACTGTTCCATTTTGAACTTCTTCAAAACTTTATCAAGGTATGTGCTCTATGAAAGTGCTATTAAGCGTCTCGATCTATCTCTATAGATCTTAATGCCTAATATGAAAGCAGCTTCTCCTAGGTCCTTCATTGAAAAACTCTTGTTCAAATATTCCTACATGCTTTCCAGGATTTGTACATTGTTTCCAATCAGCAATATGTCATCCACATATAATACCAGAAACGCTATAGAGCTCCCACTCACTTTCTTGTAAATACAAGCTTCTCCGTAAACTTGTATAAACTCGAACGCTTTGATCACCTCATCAAAGCGCTTATTCCAACTCCGAGATGCTTGCACCAGTCCATAAATGGATCGCTGGAGTTTGCAAACTTTGTCAGCATTCTCTGGATCGACAAAACCTTCAGGTTGCATCATATACAACTCTTCTTCAAGGAAACCGTTGAGGAACGCTGTTTTGACATCCATCTGCCAAATTTCATAGTCGAAATAAGCAGCTATTGGTAACATGATTCTGACAGACTTAAGCATCGCTACGGGTGAGAAAGTCTCATCATATTCAACTCCTTGAACTTCTGAAAAACCCTTTGCCACAAGTCAAGCTTTATAGACAGTGACATTACCGTCCACGTCTGTCTTCTTCTTAAAGATCCATTTGTTCTGAATGGCCTTTCGCCCTTCAGGTAATACTTCCAAAGTCCATACTTTGTTTCCATACATGGGTCCCATCTCGGATTTCATGGCCTCTAACCATTTCTCGGAATCCAGGCCCATCACTGCTCCTCCATAGCTCGTAGGTTCATTGTTGTCCAACAACATGACCTCCAAGACAGGGTTGCCATACCACTCAGGGGTAGTACGTGGCCTTGTCGACCTACGAGGTTCAATAGCAGTTTGATCCGAAGCTTCATGATCATCATCATTAACTTCCTCTTCTATCGTCGTAGGTTCCACAGAAACATCTTTCTACGTTGCGCTACTTACTGGTTGAAGTAAAGGTTCAATAACCTCATCAAGCTCTATTTTCCTCCCACTCAATTCTTTCGAGAGAAACTCTTTCTCAAGAAATGTTCCGTTCTTAGCAACAAACACTTTGCCTTCGGATCTGAGATAGAAGGTATACCCGACTGTCTCTTTCGGGTATCCTATGAAGACGCATTTCTCCGCTTTGGGTTCCAGCTTTTCAGGCTGAAGCTTTTTGACATAAGCATCACATCTCCAAACTTTAAGAAACAAAAACTTTGGCTTCTTGCCAAACCACAGTTCATATGACGTCGTCTCAACGGATTTTGATGGTGCCCTATTTAAAGTGAATGCAGCTGTCTCTAATGCATAACCCCAAAACGACAGTGGCAAATCAGCAAGAGACATCATAGAACGCACCATATCTAATAAGGTTCGATTACGATGTTCGGACACACCATTACGCTGTGGTGTTCCGGGCGGTGTCAACTATGATACAATTCCACACTGTCTTAAGTGACTGCCAAACTCATAACTCAGATATTCACCTCCTCGATCAGATCGCAGGAACTTAATCTTCATGTTACGATGATTCTCAACTTCACTCTGAAATTGCTTGAACTTTTCAAACGTTTCAGACTTGTGTTTCATTAAGTAAATATACCCATATCTACTTAAGTCATCAGTGGAGGTGACAAAATAACGATATCCACCATGCGTTGTAACATTCATTGGACCGCACACAATAGTATGTATGATTTCCAATAAGTCACTCGCCCATTCCATTGTTCCAGAGAACGGCATTTTAGTCATCTTGCCCATGAGGCATGGTTCACATGTGTCAAGTGATTCAAAATCAAGTGACTCCAAAAGTCTATCAGCATGGAGCTTCCTCATGCGTTTTACACCAATATGACCTAAACGGCAGTGCCACAAGAAAGTGGTACTATCATTATCAATTCTACATCTTTTGGCATCAATGTTATGAACATGTGTGTCATCACTATCAAGATTCAATATGAATAAACCCCTAACATTGGGTGCATGACCATAAAAGATATTACTCATATAAATAGAACAACCTTTATTCTCTGATTTAAATGAGTAATCGTCTCGCAATAAACAAGATCCAGATATAATGTTCATGCTTAACGCAGGCACTAAATAACAATTATTCAGGTTCATCACTAATCCCGATGGTAATCGAAGAGAGAGCGTGCCGACGATGATCACATCAACCTTGGAACCATTTCCCACGCGCATCGTCACTTAGTCCTTTGCCAGCCTTCGTTTATTCCAAGTGTGAGCAACCGAACCGGTATCAAATACCCAGGCACTACTACGAGAACTAGTAAGGTACACATCAATAACATGTATATCATATATACCTTGTTTGTCGTTGGCTGCCTTCTTGTCAGCCAGGTACTTGGGGCAGTTTCGCTTCCAGTGACCAGTTGCCTTGCAATGAAAACACTCAGTTTCTGGCTTGGGTCCATGCTTGGGCTTCTTTGCAGGAGTAGCAACTGCTTTGCCATCCTTCTTGGTTTTACCCTTCTTGCCCTTGCCCTTGACTTTGCCATTTTTCTTGAAACTAGTGGTTTTATTGACCATCAACACTTGATGTTCTTTCTGGATTTAAGACTCAGCGACTTTTAGAATCGCAAACAGCTCGGCGACTGACTTGTTCATCCCGTGCATGTTATAGCTCATCACAAAGCTCTTGTAACTAGGTGGCAGTGATTGAAGAACTCTGTCAGTGCTCGCTTCTGGCGGAAGGGCAATTCCCAACTCCGCTAGACGAGTTGAATACCCAGACATTCTGAGTATATGTTCACTAATAGACCCGTTCTCTTCCATCTTGCAAGCATAGAACTTATCGGAGGTTTCATACCTCTCGATCCGGGCGTTCTTCTGAAAGATAAACTTCAACTCCTGGAACATCTCATATGCTCCATGACGTTCAAAACGTCTTTGAAGTCCCGGTTCTAAGCCATACAATATTGCACACTGAACTATTGAGTAATCTCCAGTACGTGTCTCCCAAGCGTTCTTAACGTCTTCGGAGGTCATGTCTTCTGGTTGGTCACCAAGCGGTGCATCAAGGACATATGATTTCTGGGAAGACGTGAGGATAATCCTCAGATTATGGGCCCAGTCAACAAAGTTACTTCCACCATCTTTCAACTTAGCTTTCTCTTGGAACGCATTAAAATTCAGGGGTGTTACTGCGCGAGCCATTGATCTACAACATAAATATGCAAAGTTTACTTAGACTATTGTTCAAGATAATGAGTTTAGTTAATCAATTTACTAAAGCTCCCACTCAAATTGACATCCCTTAGGTCATCTGAGTGTTACATGATCCAAATCCACCAACTCAAGTCCGATCATCACGTGAGTTGAGGTGGCTTCAATGGTGAACATCATTATGTTGATCATATCTACTATATGACTCATGTTCGACCTTTCGGTCTCTTGTGTTCCGAGGCCATGTCTGTACATGCTAGGCTCATCAAGTTTAACCCGAGTGTTCTGCGCGTGCAACACTGGCTTGCACCCGTTGTATGTGAACGTAGAGTCTATCACACCCGATCATCACGTGGTGTCTCAACACGACGAACTTTCGCAGCGGTGCACACTCGGGGAGAACACAATTTATCTTGAAATTTAAGTGAGGGATCACCTTATAATGCTACCGTCCTACTAAGCAAAACAAGGTGCATAAAAGGATTAACATCACATGCAATTCATAAGTGACATGATATGGCCGTGAACTTGTGCTTTAGATCTCCATCTTGAAAGCACCGACATGATCTCCATCGTCACCGGCAAGACACCATGATCTCCATCATCTTTATCTCCATCAACATGTCGCCATCGAGGTTGTCGCGCCCAACATGCTTCTACTACTATTGCTACCGTTTAGCTATAAAGTAAAGCATTACATAGCGCTTAATGATTGACACGCAGGTCATACAATAATTAAAGACAACCCTATGGCTCCTGCCGGTTGCCGTACTCATTGACATGCAAGTCATGAAATTCTATACATCATATGATCATCTCATACATCACATATATCACATCATGTAATTGGCCATATCACATCATAACATACCCTACAAAAACAAGTTAGACGTCCTCTAATTGTTGTTGCATGTTTTACGTGGCTGCTATGGGTTTCTAGCAAGAACGGTTCTTACCTACGCATAAACCACAACGGTGATACATAATTTTCTTTTCAACCTCCTCAAGGACCGCCTTTGTCGAATCTGATCCAACTAAAGTGAGAGAAACTGCCACCCGCAAGCCATCTAGGCAACAAGTTGCGTCGAGGGAACCGGTCTCTCGTAAGCATACGAGTAATGTTGGTCCGGGCCGCTTCATCTCACAATACCGCTGAACCAAAATGCGACCAAGGGAGGAAGCAATCTAAGCATCAACGCCCACAAACCTTTTGTGTTCTACTCGAGATCTCATCAACACATAGCCTAGCTCATGATGCCACTGTTGGAGAACGTTGCATGGGAAACAAAAAATTTCCTACGCACACGCAGATCTATCCATGGTGATGAACATCTACGAGAGGGAGAGTGAATCTACATACCCTTGTAGATCGCTAAGGGGGAAGCGTTAAGAAACGTGGTTGGTGTAGTCGAACGTCTTCGCGATCCAAATCGCTGTGCGTCCCACGATCCAATCACGATCCGTCCCGCGATCCAATCACGATCAGTCCCGCGATCCGATCACAATCCGTCCCACGAACTTGATCACGGTCCCTCCCACGAACTTGATCACGATCCGTCCCATGAACTTGATCACGATTCTTCCGATCTAGTACCGAACATACGGCACCTCCGCGTTCAGCACACGTACAGCTTGATGACGATCTCCATCGTCTTGATCCAGCAAGAAGGAGTGGAGAGGAAGAAGAGTTCTCCGGCAGCCTAATGGCGCTCCGGCGATGGTGGTGGAGCAATTCCGGCAGGGCTTCGCCTAAGCACTATAGAAATCCGATCTAGAGGAGAAACTATGCATTGGAGGAACGGGTAGCACGTGGCTGAAATTCTAGTGCAAAAACCCTCTATACCACCAGTATATATAGGAGGAAGAGAGTAGAGGAGGCAGCCTTGGCTTCCCAAGCCAAGGGCTTCGGCCAAAAGGAGGTGGAGGAGGTGGAGTCCACCTCCAATCCTAGTAGGACTAGGATTCACCTATTTTGTCTCTTTTTCCACCTTTTCTATTGGGCTTTTTTTCTTCCAGCCGCATGGGCCTATTGTGGTTGTTCCACCAGCCCACTAAGGGCTGGTTTCCACTCTCCCACAGCCCATGTAGCCTCTTGGGTCGAAATACCCCTCCCGGAGGTCTCCCGGTACACTACCGGCACTCCCGATACACTACCGATGAGCCCGAAACTTTTCCGCGCGACCAAAACAGGACTTCCTATATATCAATCTTTACTTCCGGACCATTCCAGAACTCCTCATGACGTCCAAGATCTCATCCAGGACTCAGATCAAACTTCTCGAACCCGCAAGGTCTGCACACTTAAGGTTTGGTGACGTTTCGGTAGTATAGAGTTATGTATGGTGGTGAACGTAGGTTGTTCAGAGTCCTGGATGAGATCCCGGATGTCATGAGGAGCTCCGGAATGGTCCGGAGGTAAAGATTGATATATAGGAAGTCCTATTTTGGTCGTCGGAAAAGTTTCGGGCTCATCGGTAGTGTACCGGGAGTGCCGGTAGTGTACCGGGAGACCATCGGGAGGGGTATTTCGACCCAAGAGGCAACATGGGCTGTGGGAGAGTGAATATCAGCCCTTAGTAGGCTGGTGGAAGTCCCACACAAAGCCCATGCGGCTAGGGAGAAAAAAACCAAAGGGAAAAAGTGGAAAAAGACAATAATAGGGTGAATCCTAGTCCTACTAGGATTGTAGGTGGATTCCACCTCTCCCACCTGGTTCGGCTGACTCCTAGAGGCTGGGCCCTTTGTCCAAGCCTCCTCCTCTCTTCCTCTTATATATACTGGAGGTTTTAGGGTTTTTGCACAGAATTTTCAGCCACGTGCTGCCCGTTCCTCCAGTGCATAGTTTCTCCTCTAGATCGGTTTTCTGCAACGCTTAGACGAAGCCCTGCCGAAATAGCTCCACCACCATCGCCGGAGCGCCGTCACACTGCCAGAGAACTCTTCTTCCTCTCCGCTCCTTCTTGCTAGATCAAGACGGCGGAGATCGTCATCAAGCTGTACGTGTGCTGAACGCGGAGGTGCCGTCCGTTCGGCGCTAGATCGAAAGGATCGTGATCAAGTTCGTGGGACGGATCATGATCAAGTTCGCAGGACGGATCGTGATTGGATCGTGGGACGCTCGGCGATTTGGATCGCGAAGACGTTCGACTACACCAACCGTGTTTCTTAACGCTTTCCGCTTAGTGATGTACAAGGGTACGTAGATCCACTCTCCCTCTCGTAGATGCTCATCACCATGGATAGATCTGCATGTGCATAGGAATTTTTTTTGTTTCCCATGCAACGTTCCTCAACATTAACAAGGGTACCTAGATCCCATTGTTAACTATTGACGGGAGATGTTCCACCTCATGTCCACTTATCTGTCGGTTCACATGCTTAACATCTAGTAATATTTATGACAACTATGATATCAAAGAGTATGATACTAAGATCCAAAATTGTTCTAGATGAATCCAAAAATGTTTCAGAGGTCCTGAAAGCATTCCAAAAAATTTGTAATTGTATAATAAGTGCCTAAAAAAGTTTAGGTCTATTTATGGAAAGTCCAAAAGGTTCTCGAAAACTTCCAGAAACTTTCGGATGGCATAGGGAAAATGAAAACCTTGGCTAGGCTGAAGGGGCTGCTCACACATGGGTCACAAAAGGCCCAAAGGGGGAGGGCTAGAGATTGCAGGCGGTGGAGAAATCGGACTGGGGGAGAAGACTTTGCCTTCCTAGTTCATGCAAATTAATAGAAGGTCTCCTTGTTCTGGCCATCTGCCCTTGCCAGAGTTGATACAGGTAGATCCATCGATAGGCCGGGTATCCTAGCATGGCGATTAGGTCAGAGGGGAAACATGAGATAAAGTTTACCCAGGTTCGGACCCTCCTTACAAGTAATAACCTACTACTACTCGTGTATATTGTGATTGGGGTGTACAAACTACAAAGATGTTCTATCGACTAGCTTTTCATCAGCTTATATAACATACCGGAGCACCTGGGCATATAATTGTTTTAAATTTTTGCATATGCTCGTGATCACCAAAAATGTTTTCTACAAATGTCAAAAAAAATTGTTCATTGTCACACTCAAATGCTATCCGCAATATTTTAGTGAAAAAGCTTAAGCTTTTTGACATGTGCAGAAAAACAAATCGAACGCCAAATATTACACTTAATTTTATTTTGTTTTTCACCGACAAAGGGCTGCTATGACATTTCTCATGAAAAATTGTCAAGCACATTTATATTAGACTAACATGAACATCGAGACATAAAATCAGAATTTTTCAATTTAGTTACTATTTATTTTAGATTTGTTGTTCATGAGAGAGTATATGCTCCCCAGAGCCAAAATAACCTCCAATGTATTTGTAGATTTAGATTATTGAAAATATACTGAAAAAACAGAATATTTTTGTAATTTTTCACCAAGGCATATAATTAAAATGCCAAGAAATTATCGAATATATATGAATTAAGTGGAATAGCTCTTCAACAACTAAGAAAAAGTGGAATTGTTTTCAATAATACATTTCTATATGAAACCAGAGTTATTGTTTAGATGGGAGTTGTCTGATTAATTAGCAGAAAACTAGTTGAAAAAATGTCACAGACCGATGAGGCACAAACAATATACAACGCACACCACCCTTAGGAAACCTCCACGAGGTTGCGCATTGGCGTCATCATCATCACTTCTTCCTGAGAAAGCGACTTCGTCTTCACTGCAAACGACCTTCAATAAAGCCCACGTCGCAACGACGGTGAGAAGTCACATGAAGAACCCTGCCAAGCAATCATTCATCATATCGACGATAACGCAACTCCGAATCTGACAATGAGCCAATAAGGGAACTACACAAGGATCGCGTTGAAGATCCCCATGCAAACCACCTTCCATTCATCATCCTCGCCACCCAGACTCCACCACCGTGGCTCCTTCCTCACTGCAAGAGATGCTTCGTGGCAAACCCGTGAACACACCGAAGAGTCGACTACCGCAACCTCTGCAATGACCCCGACAGCGCTCACCCCCGCCTTCGTTACCACATAAGCCTCGACGCCACCACAGCAATGCATTCATTGGTCCCTCCCTCCAACAGCAACTCATGAACAACACTGCCAAGGATGCACCACCATCGTTTGATGTCATGGAGATCAAAGGTTTTCCCTGAAGTTGTCAAAGAGAGGGCACGCAACAGACACCTCGACGACGTCTTCAATAAAAGAGTGAAAATTACCAATCTAAACCTATCTTAAAAGTTGTTTTGAACAGTCTAGATTTTTGGTCAAACACGGGGTGGAGCACATTGCAAAATTGAGAGGAGTTTGAACCACGTGGTTGAGACATATAAAAAATAGAAACTAAAAAAATCAGGGATAAAGGGAACACACAAATAAGCAGTCCGATGGATAGATTTTCAGCAAGTTGTCAGCAGCTCGTTGGCTGAGACTGAGAGGGTATATAGCCTAGAGGGAAGACATGGGAAGAGCCGAGCTACGTAGCCCCCACCTAGCTCCATCTTCCAGCGCAATCACCACCAGGAATGATGCGGCATCTACGGGGAGGTCCCGGAGCCGGAGCGGATCTTGCTGTCCTCAGCTGCTGCTGCTTGCTCCTCTCCATCCTGTCCCATGGCGCCGACATGCCACTAGGCTCCTCCCTCTCACCGGCGGCCAATTCGGCCTCGTGGTCGTCGCCCAACTCCACCTTCTCCCTCGGCTTTGTGCCATCCCCGACCTCGTCGCTCTTCGTCGCCGCGGTCACCTACGCCGGCGGCGTCCCCGTCTGGTCCGCCGGCGCCGGCGCGGCCGTGGATTTGAGGGGCTCGCTCCGCCTCTCGTCCTCCGGCGATCTGCAGCTGGTCAAAGGCTCCGGCGCCGTGCTCTGGTCGTCCGGCACCGCCGGCCGGGGCGTCACCGTCGCCGCCCTCCAAGAGAGCGGCAACCTCGTGCTCAAGAACTCGAGAGGGCGCGTCCTATGGCAGTCATTCGACCACCCGATGGACACCGTGGTCATGTCACAGAGCTTCACGTCCGGCATGAACCTCACCTCCGGGCCCTACGTCTTCGCCGTCGACAGGTCCGGCAACCTCACGCTCAACTGGGCCAGCGCCGGCGCCTCCCCCGTGGCCTACTTCAATAAGGGCTACAACAACTCCTTCACCGCGAAGAAGACACTCACGCTCACGATGCAGACCAACGGCATCGTCTCCCTCAACGACGGCTCCCTCGTCAACCCCGTCGTCGTCGCCTACAGCAGCAACTACGCCGAGACCGAAGACATGTTGCGCTTCTTGCGCCTCGACTCCGACGGCAACTTCCGCGCCTACAGCTCCGCGCGCGGCAGCGGCACGGCGACGGAGCAGTGGTCGGCGGTGGCTGACCAATGCCAGGTGTTCGGCTACTGCGGCAACATGGGCGTGTGCAGCTACAGCCGCACGTCGCCGGTGTGCGGCTGCCCGTCGCGGAACTTCGAGCTCGTCGACACCTCGAACCCCCGGAGCGGGTGCAAGCGCAAGACCGAGCTCCAGAACTGCCCGGGCAACTCCACCATGCTCCAGATCGACAACACGCAGCTCCTCACCTACCCGCCGCAGATCGCGATCGAGCAGTTCTACGTCAGCATCACGGCATGCCGCCTCAACTGCCTCGCCGCCAGCTCCTGCGTCGGCGCCACCGCGCTTTCCGACGGCTCCGGCCTCTGCTGGCTCAAGGTCTCCAACTTCGTCAGCGCCTACCAGTCGGCGTCGCTCCCCAGCACGTCTTTCGTCAAGGTCTGCTACCCCGGCTTGCCCAACCCGCCCGTCAGCGCCACCAACGCGTCGTCGCCGGGGACCTCCAGCCTCCATGGATGAATTTCTCTTTCTTTAAAATAATGATATAGTAGTGATATAGTAGTAGCACTAAAGCCTGGCACCCCGTTGAGAGAAATAAAATGTCGCTTTTTCGGCAAAAGATAGTCTGTAAAGTTATTCAGATTGCTTATTCAAAACAGTTAAACATTGCAATATTATTGCACCCTTGATATTCTGTATGTTTTTCAGTGCACATTGATTTGTTTTCACACCCTATGTTCTGTAATAAGATCATCACATATATATACTGACGCGTCCGCACCGACAGCCTTCACCCTCAAGCGGTTTGATTGTCTCCCAATTTCATCAGCACGAACTGGGCGGGCAGGAGTTGGGTCCAGTGGGATGACGAACAAGTTGCTGGCCTTCATCGGATCCATCGCGGGTGTGGGCGGTGGCGTTGAGGGTGGAGAGGACGAGGTTGGACTCGAAAAGAGCAGAGATGAATTGTCAAAACCGTGAGCTTCGAATGGGGATTTCATTATATTAGGTACATATAGTTGGGGGAGTTAGGGCTCATGTGGCCGCATCGGCCGCCTTCTCCCTTGTTGTCAAGAGTTAGTCTTGGTGTTTGATCATCTCTCAAATCATCATTACAACACATGGTTGGCAAAGGCGTTGCGTCCGGCGGGACGATGAACCAGTTGTTGGCCTCCAACAGATCCATGGCGATGGCGGTGAGGGCTTGGTTGGTGGCGTTGAGGGTGGAGAGGGCAAACACGAAATAAGTAGGCGAATTGTCAAATTTTATGAGCTTTGAGTGTGATTATGGGTTCGTCTGGATAGTTAGAGGAGTTAGGGCTCAGGCAGCCACACCGACCTCAAGCCTCGATCTTAGCGTTTGATCATCTCCCGATTCATCAGCATGCTGCAAGCAAGGGCGTTTTGTCCACCCCACAAAAAAAGACATGGGTGGTGGCATTGAGGATGGAGAGAGCCGGGTAAGACACAAAAAGAGTTTGGACTGTTGAAGGAGTTAGAGCTCATACGGCCGCACCGACCACCTTCGCCCTCGCCCTTAAGCGTCGGTCTTGGTGTTGGATCGCCTCCAACAAATTCATCATGCTGGCGATGAGGGCGAAGAGGGCTGGATTAAACACAAAAAGAGTTAAGTGTATTGTAAAAAAAATGTGAGTTTTGAGTGGGTCCGGATTGTCGAAACTCCCTAGACCACCTACGATTTGATTCCGGATTAGGGGCTTTCAGACATAGAAACCGGTCCAACCCAAAATAGGCATCCATTATGAATGGTCCAGACATATATTCCCTTCGTTCCTAAACATAAGTCTTTCTAAATATTCCATTACGGACTACACATAAAGCAAAATGAATGAATTTATACTCTAAAGTATGTTTATATACATTCGCATGTAATCCGTAGTAGAATCTTTAAAGACACTTGTACTCCCTCCGTCCGGAAATACTTGTCCTAAAAATGAATATATACATATATATATATATAAACTTATTTTAGTTATAGATACATCCATTTTATTCATTTCTAGGACAAGTATTTCCGAACGAAGGAAGTATTTAGGAACGAAGGGGGTATATAGGGAAGAAATGAGAGCTGAAAAATCCGTAAGGAACTGAAATTCTTAACTGCTGGCTGTTATCTCGTCTTTGACATCAATGCTAGGTTTATATAAGCGTTGGAACCCATAAGGTGAACCATTTCAACAGGGACAAAAAAGATGATGCCTTTTTTCTATTACAGATCAATTGTTGATATCAATCAAAAAAGAAATCAGGAGGTCAAGAACTAAAGATACCGCATAAACAAGATGCTGAGTTTGCTGAAAGATGAATGAATTGTCCTGATCGATCCAGGGAATACCAAGCTTTTGGGACGCATGGCATGGCAGCACGCATGTCCTCTGCTCGTGTTACCTGATCGATCAAAGTTTGTAAGGGAAGCTAACAGCATTCATAATGACCTTAATTTGCTACTTGGCCTTCTTCACAAGTGTGGAGGTGCGGAATTCTGCATCATCTCTAACGAAGCTCCACCAAAGGTAGGTGAGAGGAATGGTGCTCGCGTGCCACAGCGAATGTGCATCAGCATACCCCTTGTATGGAGGAAAGTCATACACTTCAAGAAGCATAGCTAGAGCTCCTCCGAATATGACGATCCACACTTTGAATCGTGATGGATGATGGGTCACAGCCGCCCAGATTGACCATGCGACAATATGAACCACACCCATTGCCACACAAACTTTCATGTTCCATCCTGGAAAGGCATATAAACACAGCAGATGCACATTAATAAATAATATGTTTGTGCACAAAAGGCAAAGTATGTGCAAGGAAACTGAAGACACGATTATTCAGTCAATAAATGATAATATTCCGTCCATCGTATCTTTTATTTAACTTGTAATAACACCACCAAACATGGTAAAAGTAACAGCTACAAGATTGTTGAGCCTAGCTAGTAAAATATTTAACTTCATATATATGCAGGATAGATCTTGTATGAATGAAGATAGCAAAAGATCAAATACTGTAGGGGAAGCAAAAGGAACTTTACCGTAGTCAAGGTCGTAGAAGTTAAGATACAAGATGTGTGTAGTAACAAATGCTAGAATAGGTGCAGCAAACATCACCCTGCCAGCCTCATCCTTGACATTAAAAGTTCTTAGCAATGTAAGGATTAAAGAGTAGCCAAGTTGGGCCACAGCTGAAGAGTAGTCCAGTTTCTCAGTCAAGTCAATATCCCTACAAAATGAAGAATGCTGCTGCTGAGTAAGATACCAAGATACTATTATGACAGCATGCCCAAGCTTTGAGCAAACACACACCTAGTATGGAATATAGTGCTCCAGAACCATGCATTCAGTGATAATATTGCATAGATATGCCATAAGCCAGTGAATTCGTAGTATGTCCTCTTCGTCTGAGGTCTAAGAGGTAATCTGTAATTCACTTGCAGGAAGAATAAAAGCCAGCCAGTGAAGTGCGTCAATAGGTTGAGAGCAGACAGTGCAGCTGAAAGGGGCTCCTGATAAATGGCAAACAAGTTAAGACATGTAGTAGTGGTAATCATCATGGTGAAATACTAGTATAACTCATCAACATACAAGCCAAAACATGCCTGGAAGACAGAAACACGTTTGAAGGGCCATTTTCCATGATATTTAACAGGGCTCAGGCCGCCTAAATGTCTTTCCTCTTCTCTTTGCATCATGCAGTAGTAGCGGCAATCTGTCTTACAGTTTTGTTGCTTCCAGTGCACGTAAAGGGGCTCCTGTGTGTACCAAGAACTTCCAGCAGATGTGCTGTCATTCTCCTGGGACTTACAGTTGCTGATGATGTTACTTCCAGTAATCCCTGTATTCTGACACTCATTCACACAAGTTCTGCAGGTTGGTCATGACGCAAGTTACCAGAAACTTCTAAACAGTGTAACATAAGAATGACAGCAACTGAAAGGTCGATAGATGAACAAACTTCAGGAATCCAACCAGTTTTCAGTTCAACTTTTTTTTAAGAAAAATACAAAAGGGAAGATAAATATGGTGAACTCAATTATTTTTTATTACAGAACACATCTAGAATCTAGTAATAGTCTAGTCCACTGAGTCCAGGAAAAAAGGACAGGCAGAAAGCAGATATTATGGGTGGTAGACTGATTGCACAAGCAAAATGGAAGGATACTAGAAGAAAAATAATACTGCAAGTATGATACTATAAATTAAACATGAACAACTCGAACACACTGGAAAAGAAATAGCTTTCACAGGTGTTGCCTAGTAATTGGCTTATGGTAATCCACTGTTAGTGTTTTGTTTAGAACTGGGGTTATTCTACCATTGTGCTGCCATATCTCCTAATGTGCATCCACATAAATTCAATTTATCGTATTATATGAGATATTATTTACTATGTGTTCTTGTATCCTGAGATTTGATCACGAGCACCTAGGCATCCTGTCACCCCAGGTTGCCTCGACTGGCTGTCACAAAACAGCTACGGGACAGACGATGTACAAGCAAACACATCACTGATTAAGATAATTTCTTTAACACTGTCCCACAATTTAGCAGATTCTAATCAACTGCTTTTAGAGCAATTTTATTTACAATTTGATAAAGCTAAACAAATGTTATGGTAAACGGCAAAGGGGTACTTTCGACTGAAGGGAATCCATAGGAATTTGGAGAAACCAAATCATTTGGAATTTCATCCTACCTTTCCGAAGAAAGAAATGGGCCCCTGGAATTTCAGGGGTACTATTCAACAATCTAATAGGAATCAAAACTACAAAAATACTAGAACCAACCTATCCAGCAACGCCTGGAATCAAGTATAAGGAAATAAACGGCAATCTGCCGCAATGGTACATCATCTGCAACACAAGAATACGAGATGAGTCAAGAACTGCTCTCACCTGTACATCGGATGAGCATCGCCCGGGCTGGCCTCAACGGAACCGACCACGAATCCGACTGCAAGAAGGGAAGCCAATCGAACTACCCAGAGGCTCCTTCCGGCCATCCCGGCGGTCGGGCGCGCCCGGGTCCAGTCCGTGAGCCCAAGATCACGAAGAATGTTGATGCCCTGTTCAGACTCCAAGTTCCAAAGGGATAAAATTAGACTTTTAGCAAAGTGAAAAATGAATGTGGAGCAGCAAATCAAATCAAATCTTTAGTTATCTGTACTGTACATTAGCTTTAAGAGTAAGGCAATGGCGGCAGGAGTGTACCTTGGGTGGGTGCTGCTGCCGCCTGCGAGCGCGAGGTGGAGATCTGAACCGGCGAGCTGCCACCGGCCCGCCTCCGTGCCTCGCTGGTGGCTGCTGACTAGCCTGGTGCCTGACAGGGCCAGAGAACTGCGGGTGGAGTCGGGGGACGGGGAGGAACCGTCCGAGGAATGAGAGGAGCAGCCTGCAGGTCCTCGCCGCCGGGTCAAAGGCGAGCTCAAAGAGCGGGGCGGAGCGGAGGGAGCGGCGGTGGTCTAGTGGAGGACGGCGGAGGGGGCGGCGCGGCGGCGGTTCCTGTCTGGTGGGGGCCGGCGAAGGGGAGCGGCGCGGCGGCGGTGGGGGCCGGAGTGAGCGAGGCTGCGAGATGGCTCGTGGTCGTGGCGGCGCAGTCGGAGATGGAGATGGGAGAGGACGAGGAAAAAAAGGATTGGGCTATCGATTGATTTGGTCGTTGGGGCCGGCCCTTTTCGCTAACCAGACGGACCGTTGGGCTGATGAAAAACAAAAGCTCACTCAGCCAGGAAATAAAAATCACAAAAACCCTCTCAAAGAAAAAAAATGGATTCCCCCTCAAAAAAAAAAGATGGAAGGGAGGGTTTCTTTAGCTGTAGCCACCGTCGTTGCAGCCGCAAGGGAATTTTTGGTCCCCTCGCCTCCGGCTGCCATCCTGGCGTTGAAAGGTGGGAGGCCTCGCATCTTCAATAGTTATACGTTTTTCATCATCATCATGATCATCGTATTTTGTGAGAATAAATTTACTTTTGTTACTTTGTATTTTCATGGATCTTAGATCCAAATTAATGTACCAGTAATTGTTATGAGCAATGTTGAGGATATCGTTTATCGTTATCGTCTTGATCAACTGGGGATTAGAGATTAATCAAAAATCGGCTGATTAATTGATTTTATCGGTCCACTATTAATCGGCATTTTTTTGCAAATCTTAAGTTTCCAACATTGAAATATGTTATATTTAACACCAAAAATATACGGACATAAGTGTTACCTTGATTCCTAGCCTCCGAAATTTTGTATAATGACAAACAAAATAAGAAAATAATACATATTGCATAAAAAAGTTCATAAAAACACAAATCTACCATTCTTAAGAAGTTGCTCTCCACTACTGCCTATTCTCTTAGCATGCACACAGTCCACGTCAGCGGCTTGCCACGTCATTGTTCAGTTTCCAAAAGCACTGAATCAGTCACCGTGGAAAAAGAAACTGCTTTTTCCCTCACCCGTAGCAGCTCATCCTGTACCCTCCCGCAGGATCGGATCCAACCCACCTGCACCCGCAGCGCTTGCACGCCCTTCCTAGGGGTTACCACTTCCGCTTCCACTCCCTTTCCCAACAAATTCTGCCTCCGCTGCTCCATCTTCTTGGTTCACCTATCAAATGACTCCACCTCCCGTTCTCGCCAATCCACGCCAAATTGGCTGCCGCCCGTCAACGAACCTAGCGGCACAAGAAGACGAGGAGACGGACTGATGTTGTTGCCAATGTGATCTTCCTGTTGTTCAACGCGGTGTGCCTCCTCGGCAGGACATCAGCGTCGGTTGCCAAACTACGTCCCATGGGCGGAGAGGAAGGGGTCTCCGCCAACAATAGATGTCGTCCGCGTGAAAGCCGTGGAGGAAGAATGTTGTCCGTCGCCGCCGACCATGCCCTCCGAGATGCACCGTTGGAGATCATGAAGGACGCCTTCAGTTCAGGCTATTTCTTCCCCATCTTCTTTCTTTGATTCATACCTTTGTTTTTTCAGTGTGTGACTGCATGTTTTCCTTCTCGCAGCTGCATTCAGGCTATGGGTTTTGCGGGGCACAAGTAGCAGCGTCGAATATGAAGAGGTATGTATCTTTTATTTACTGAATTGTTCTGCAGGTAATCCTGACAACTTAATAGACTACTTCACGATGTTTTGAGCATACCGCCATACACTGCAATTGTCGATTTAGATGCTTATACTTCAGTCTGTCAGTACTACTCTTTGGTTTACTGAAAAAATAACACAAAACCCATTATATCCTCCAATTATAGCATGCAGCCACGCACACTACCTTTACAGTTTGATAGTTTGAGTATGTTAATCTTGAATGAATCAGGCTTACATCTTTCTGATGATGCTGTCGAACAGATTGTGGATCAGGCACACCACATGCAGATCAAATGTTGCTGCGCAAGAAGCATTAAGGCTATCCATATGTTTATGCTAAATTACATTCCAACAGACGTTCAAGGAGGCAGACTTGAATACCATTGGGAGGATAGATCGTGATGAATGGAAACGTTTGGAACTAAAAATATACACTTGCTGAAGAACATGACTCTCCCATACCTAGAATTAGTACCTCTATATTTTCAGCTTTAGTAAAACAATGCTTGAGAACATGACTCCTGGGTCTTGACTAACATCTCAACACGTGATGCAGGGTCATAACCAAGTCATTCACTCTCCACATGCGCTACAAAATTATTGGTATATGCAATTGGTGGTAAGAATTATTCACTGTTATTCAAATAGCAAAATATTCAGAATATGATTAGCTACACACCTAAAATTTAATTTGACAAGCACCTCTTTACGCTTGAATTTAGGTTTATTTTCATATGCTCCTCGAGTCCATGCATAACAATCAAATTGTCCTAATAAACCTCTGTTCTTTGAATAAAAAATAAACCTAACGTTCTTATGCTTAAATAATAAATAGGTAGAAGTGATTGCTTTTTAGAAGAAGAAAATCATCAGTTTGTGCACCATCGATACAGTAGTTGTGTTTATTTCTCGGCACTGTACATATGCTGCCAAATTACTTATCTGCAGGATACACATTGGCTTATTTATTTTTTTGGTGTGCAGTCGTCTCCTCCTTTTTTGCCAGGTTCCGCTCCTGCTGCAAAGAAGCCAGATGTCCGGCCTGGCAAGAATAGCTTCTTGGTGATGCATAAGACTCTTGCTGCTCGCATTGGCACACAAGCTCCCATATCTGAATTTTATTTCTGCTATAGTTATCATATGCACATTCTATTAGTCTCCATAATTATTTAGAGAGCACAAACTTATTTTGCACTGATTTATCATATGCTTATTCTGTTAGTCAGCATACTTTTTTTGAAAGATCTCATACTTATTTAGAGAGCATGGGAATATGATTCTGATGGCTTCTATTTGTTACATATTACAGTCGACAATTGTGATACCATATATGTCCTGGATGGCAAGCTTATTTTCAAATTTGGTCAGAGCCCACCTGCTGCAAGTGCCGGGCGATTTACCTTTGATGGCAAGAATCTAAGATGATTCGGTGGTTCTTGCTACATAGTATTGTTGCTCCTCCCATTAATAGACAAGTATCCTATGAGACAATTCCCTGCGGGTAGCTCAAACGGGGCTGCTGGCACCCTATACACGCATAAAACAGTCACACGTGACTTCGCCGTTCAATCATTTGGCTACAACATGTACATTTTGTTTCATCCTTTGTGTTAGCATTATGATTCAAGCGACTAAATATATAAAAAAATTACAGTATAAGCATGGATGAGTTGATTGGCTCTGTTCACTTTGTTTCTCTTACAGATAGGAGCACAGGGGGTTTTAACCATGCTACCGGTTGCCTAGCACTTGGTGAGGGTTTGAGGGACCTATGTGATACTATTCTTTCATGTAACCTCTATTATCATTGGATTCTTATAACGTGTTCCGCAGCAACGCGTGGGGAAATCATCTAGTAAACATAATTTTGGCAAACATAGTGCTAGGAATAGGCCTGATTTATCGAAAGATTCCCGATAAATCGCTTGTCAGAGCGATAAATCGGCCCAAAAGATAAATGGTGAAGATAAGATATAATCTTATCGGTTACCCCACGAGTAGCGATAAATCGGACGATTAATCGCTGAATTGGACGATTTTTTGAACAATGGTCATGAGTATGAATAAATTACAGGTGTTTCTCAAAAAAAGATGGAAGAGAACCAAGTCATGTCAGTGAGGGGGTGTGTGCTACGATGGCAATGGGTAGGGTGTGCAGGTACAACGCCCTTCTATCTGAATCCATACCCACATAAATTTTCTTATCCACCCATTTTAATATACATGGGCATAAATTGACATACATGTCCATACCCAGTGGGTACAATATATAGCATTTACATTTGACAAAGCAGAGAAATGATTCTAAAAAATCAAGTCATGATGGGTGGTCAATCTAGCATGGACGTGTGTCCTATTGGAGGTCGCAAGGGAGTACGATAAATGGTTGGTGGAAGCCTGACACAGAGGGAGGTGGTGATGGGAACTAGGGATTGTTGGTCCAATAGTTGGACAATATGTTGTTGGTGATGAGTCAAGATTTTCATTGTTTTGAGGAGTCGCATATGACGCACGAGGAGTGGTGAGCTGGTGGCTAGGGGCCTATGATCTATGGCTTGTACATGAAATAAGGGATTTAGGATTGGGCCATAGAAGTTGGATGTTGACCCCACATGGCATAGGGGTTATTCTTATTTACTAACTTTTTTTGGTATCCACTAGGATAGGTATGGGAGCAATTTCATACCCATGATCCACCCATATATTTTGTGGGTATGGATATCCACCATCCATGGGTACAACATCGTGCCAATTCTTGCCCATCTCGGCTGGTTTTCGGGTAGGGTACCCATACCCATGGACAAAATTCCCATCCCAACACATGTGTGCTCATTTCCATCCCCTAGTCCATGGTGACTAGGGTTTATTCATCCCCTGTCGGATCTGATTCGGTGTGAATTTTTCATTACCTTTATCTATTATCATGTCAGACCTCATCAGATAATTCTCTTACTAGTCTGTCTTAGGGTTTCTCGTCTAGTCCTCTCAATGGTGCGCATCATAGGGTTTTGGAGTCACATGGCGGCTCCGGAAAATTCGTTTGATATTCAAGTAGAGTCTCAGGTGACGTGGGGCCTGGAAGCGAGGATAACATACAATAACATACATGAAATGCTAAAGCTTATGGGGATGGAGGAGAAAGACTTTGAGGGTGATGAGGTCACATAATAGGGGGGCAAGTGGATGGCGGTCATGCAGGTTCATACATCGAATCACTTCACCCATTAGCGTTCTATGCAAACATGAGGGTGGCTTGGTCACTCGCACAGGAGGTCAAGTGTACTTCGTTAGGGGAGATTTTTTTTACCATCCAAGTTTTTTGACGGATAGATTGGACCAAGGTCACGACTAGGGGGCGTTGGCTCTTCATGGATTTCACAATGATCATTGTCTCTTATAACAAACTGGCTCCATACATGTGTAGACGTGAAATTGAAAAGGATTGCAGTGTGTGCTCAAACCCATAAGCTTCCACCAGGTTACCGATCAGATCCCTTTGTTCAGTATGTGGCGGAGAAGATTGGCATTGTGGAGTAAGTGCAATTAGATGTGGGGTGTCGCGAACTTCATGAAGTGAAGGCAAGTTTGGATGTCAGTGCTCCTCTACAAGGGTTTGTCGTGGTGTTTAGAGCCGGAAAGTGGGAGTTTTATCGAGTAAAATATGTGAAAATTCCAAACTTTTGTGCTACATGTGGTCTGATTGGTCATATGCATGAGGAATGTGGAAGAGGGGAGCATGCAAAGAAAGGTTTAAAGTAGGGAGAGTGGTTCAAAGCACATAAGGAGACTTGGCGTGGTCTTAACCCCGGGATATTGATCCCCTGGACGTTGAAGGGCGCTGGGCATGCAGGGTGTCACAGTTGAATTTGGCTGTGGACGATTTGATCCAAGGATGGGAAGAGGTATATGAGATTATGTGGACTGGGCGAATCCTCTTGAACATGCACAAAGTAACAAGAACGGGAAGGATGACACTAAGTTCGCGGACACGGCATCTTGCCCAAGTAAACATCAAGACTTGGATATCATTGAAGGAGGGAGGGGAGGAGAATGCACGGAAAAGACTGACCATGCATAAAGAGGCGGTAACATAACCTTAAGTTTCTGATCCACTCGCAGTTATTATTCCAACAAGCAAGGTTGCAAACAGGTGGCATCTTTAGAGAATATAGACCATCCTTTTGAACTTGTGAATAGTGTTGATGAGTGTACTTTTTATGCTCATGACATTCGTTGTTTAAACTCGTTTACTGATATATTTCCTCTAATATTGCCACTAATAACTAATTAATGCACGAGATTGCAATTCATATTCTTATTTTTTTTCCATAGGAAAACAGGCTATATATGGTTAAAATCAATCATATCCATGGAAATGATCAAAATGAAGATAGAAGAAATCAAGCAGGATGCGCTCCAAGCTATCCAAAGCGCAAAATGGAGTCTTGTAGAGCATATGCGCTCATATCAGGTGCCAACAACACTGTGGCGTCCACCTCAATGATACGTTCATTTTGCATCATGAATTCTTACTATTATTTACTTTATTCTTGTCCATTATTCCACAATATCATGCAATTCTTATGTCTTTTCGGTCTGAATATGCAAGGTACATCATAAGGAGGGAAATATCTGGACCGGAAAACCGATAAAAGGCACAAAAATCATCAATCTCATAATGACCTGAAACTTCACGGAGAATAATTTTAGAATATTTAATAATTTCTGGAGGAAAAATATACCAAAGGGGGGTTGCCAGCAGGGCACAAGCCAATAGGGCGCCCCCTAGTGGCGCACCCTGATAACTTGTGGGACCCCTATTGGCCCTTCGACGCCCCTCTTCTCCTATATGGTGTGTTTTACCCTAGAAAAAATCATAAGCAACCTTTTGGGACGAAGCGTCGCCGCCTCGAGGCGAAAACCTAGGCAGAGCCCTTTTGCACTCCGACAGCCACATTCTGCCAGGGAAATCCCTCTCCGGGAGGGGGAGATCGAAGCCATTGTCATCAGCAATGCTTCCTCCTTCGTGGGAGGATCAATCTTCATCAACATATTCATCAACACCATTTCATCTCCAATCCTAGTTCATCTCTTGTATTCAATCTTTGTCCCAAAACCTCAGATTGGTACAGATTACTTGGTGGAAGAGATTATGTTCAGATCCTTAATCATTATTATTTCACCTCTAATGTTGAACATGTTGATGATGTGTGAGTAGTTACAATTGTTCCTGGGGACATGGGAGAAGTCTTGCTATAAGAAATCTTGTGAAGTTGGTATGCGTTCGATATTTTGATGTTATGTATGTTGTTACTTCTCTTAGTGGTGTCATCTGAATGTCAACTACATGACACTTCACCATGCTATCGACCTAAGGGAAGTCATTGTGGAGTAAGAATTAGATGATGGGTTGCGAGAGTGACAGAAGCTTAAACCCTGGTTTATGCGTTGCTTCATAAGGGGCTGATTTGGATCCACATATTTCATGCTATGGTTAGATTTATCTTAATTCTTCTTTCGTAGTTGCGCATGCTTGCGAAAGGGGTTAATCATTGACGTGGCTTGAGACTGCGTCAGTAGTTCCCCCAAGAGGAAGGGATGATGCAGCATAGTGGCGGTAAGTATTTCCCTCAGTTATGAAACCAAGCTATCAATCCATAGAGGAAGATCACGCACCCACATAAACAACACCTGCACACAAATAAAAAATATTTACGACCCGACGCGAAAGAGAGGTTGTCACGCTCTCTACGGTAATAAGATAGATTAGGTAATGATAGTTTTGGCAAATAGATCTCACAAGAACACAGAGTAAAATAAGTAGACAAAAAGTGCAGCAAGGTATTTTTAAAGTAAGTAAACAAAAAGTTCAGCAAGGTATCTTTGTTTTTTTTTTGATTAATAGATCTGAAAACAAAAGATGCAAATAGTAGATCGGAAAGCAATATGTTGAAAAAGTAGACCCGGGGCCGTAGGTTTCACTAGTGGCCTCTCTCATGAGTATAGCACACGGTGGATGAACAAATTAGTGTTGGGAAATTGATAGAAGATCAAATAATCATGACGATATCCAAGCAATGATCATTATGTAGGCATCACGTCCAAGACAAGTAGACCGAAACGATTCTGCATCTACTTCTATTACTCCACACATTGACCACTATCCAGCATGCATCTAGTGTCTTAAGTTGATGGGAAAACGGAGTAATGCAATAGGAACGGTGACATGATGTAGACAAGATCTATTCATGTAGGAATAGACCCCATCTTGTTATCCTTAATGGCAACAATACATGCGTGTCTTGTTGCCCCTTTTGTCACTGGGAAAGAACATCGCAAGATCGAACCCATCACAAAGCACCTCTTCCCATGGCAAGAAAAATCGATCTAGTTGGCCTAACTAAACTAAATATTCGAAGAAGAAATACGAGGCTATAAGTGATCATGCAAATAAGAGATCAAAGAAGACTCAAATCATATTCATGGATAGAAACCGATCATGAACTCAAAATTCATCAGATCCCAACAAACACACCGCAAAAGTCATTATATCAAATAGATCTCTGATACTTCTCCAACGTATCTATAATTTTTTATTGTTCCATGCTATTATATTATCTGTTTTGGATGTTTTATATGCATTAATATGTTATTTTTGGGACTAACCTATTAATCTAGAGCCTAGTGCGAGTTTCTGTTTTTTCCTTGTTTTTGAGTTTCGCGGATAAGGAATATTAAACGGAGTCCAAACGGAATAAAACCTTCGGAATGATTTTTTCTGGAATAAAAGGAAGCCACGAGACTTGAGAACCAAGGCCGAGGAGCTGCCACGGGGCCACAAGCTCGCTAGCCGCGGCCAGGGGGGCCATCGCGCCGGGCAGGCTTGTGGGCCCCTGGCAACTCCCCTAACCCTAATCTTCTGCCTATAAATTCCCAAATATTCCATCATTATCGAAGAGAGCCACGAAAACACTTTTCCATCACCAGAAGCCTCCGTTCCCGAGAGATCCAATCTTGGAGCCTTTTCCGATAATCTGCCGGAGGGGGATTCGATCACGGAGGGCATCTACATCAACTCCATTGCCCCTCTGATGATGCATGAGTAGTTCACCATAGACCTACTGGTCCATAGCTAGTAGCTAGATGACTTCTTCTCTCTCTTTGCTTCTCAATACCATGTTCTTCATGATCTCCATGGAGATCTATCCGATGTAATACTCTTTTGCGGTGTGTTTGTGGAGATCCGATGAAGTGTGGGTTTATGTTCAGATTATCCATGAATATTATTTGAGTCTTTCCTGAATTCTTATATGCATGATTTCATATCTTTGCAAGTCTCTTTGAGTTATAGGTTTGGTTTGGCCAACTAGATTGGTAATTCTTGCAATAGGAGAAGTGCTTAGTTTTGGGTTCAATCTTGCGGTGTCCTCACCCAGTGACAAAGTAGGGGTAGCGAGGCACGTATTGTATTGTTGCCATCAAGGGTAAAAAGATGGGTTTTTCATCATATTGCTTGAGTTTATCCCTCTACATCATGTCATCTTACTTAATGTGTTACTTTGTTCTTCATGAACTTAATACTCTTGATGTAGGCAGGAGTTGGTCGATGTGTGGAGTCATAGTAGTAGATGCAGAATCGTTTCGGTCTACTTTTCATGAACGTGATGCCTATATGCATAATCATTGCCTTGGATATCTTCATAATTATTCGCTTTTCTATCAATTGCTCGATAGTAATTTGTTCGCCCATTGTAATACTTGCCATCATGAGAGAAGCCATCTAGTGAAACCTATGGCCCCCGGGTCTATTTTCCATATTATATTTTTAGATCTAAAACCAAAAATACCAAAAATACTTGTTGCACTATTTTTACTTTTAGTTTTACTTTCCGTTCAAGCATCCTATTATATCTATCTCTACTAGATCTCATCCTTGCAAGTAATCGTGAAGGGATTGACAACCCCTTTATAGCGTTGGGTGCAAGAGTTTGATTCTTTGTGCAGGTACATCTATTGGTGGCTCGCTTGTATCTCCTACTAGATTGATACCTTGGTTCTCAAAAACTAAGGTAAATACTTATCTACTTTGCTGCATCAAACCGTTCCTCTTCACGGGAAACCAACGCATGCTCGAGAAGTAGCAATCTCCAAGAGACCATTGTATTGAGAAACATAGAGAGAGAGAGAGGAATCCATCTAGCTACTGCCTATGGACCCGTAGGTCTATGGTGGACTACTCACCCATCATCGGAGACGCACCTATGGCTGTTGTGTTTTCCTTTTCCTACTTTCAAAGGGTCACCTCAGAAATGCTCCCGTGTTTTCTAGTCTTTTGTTTTATTTCCACATGAAGTCCTACCATACTCACGCGTTTTCCCTTTTCTGCATGTAAGGCCTCTATAAATTCACGTTGTACCATTTTACTTTAATTGATATCTTTGTTTTTCCAACGAAGAAAAAGAAGTCATAAGTAGAGTTGCATGGGTTGCATCCATGACATTCCGTACCTACTCTTTCCGTCCTATAATATAGTGTCCAACACATTTTTATATTACAGGATGGAGGGAGTAAAATGATACGTCTTCGTCGTATCTATAATTTTTTATTGTTTCATGCCAATATTTTACAACTTTCATATACTTTTGGCAACTTTTTATACTATTTTTAGGACTAATACTAGTAGAATCAGGATCTTTGCCGTCTTCTAGCTCTTTGTCATCTGCTAACTGATGGCAAAGAAAGTCTTTGCCATCAACTTAAATAAAACTGACGGCAAAGGTATCATTGCCGACAGCCTATTCTTTGTCGTCCACTAGCGGACGACAAAGAGGAAGGGTGGACCACAAAGAGAACCTGTTAACGGCCTCTCTCTTTGCCGTCTACTAGCGGACGACAAAGAGAGTGGCCATCTAACGGTTGTTTCCCCCGGCCCCACCCCACTAACTAAGTCTCTTTGCTGTTTGCTAGCAGGCGGCAAAGAGCCATAGTATACTTGTCAGAACCGCCCCACCCCTCTCTCTCTTCCCTCTCTCTCTCCCCTTCCCGCACCCCTAGTCCTCGTGCTCGAGCCACCGCAGCCCCCCGTGACACCGGCCGCCGCCGCCACCCCTCATGCCACCGGCCGCCGTCGCCGCCCCCCGTGCCACTGGCCGCCCCCGCCCCCGCCCCTGCAACCGGCCGACAGCCGCCCCCGCACCCCCTACTCCCTCGTCCCCGAGACGCCGCCGCCCCCTCCCGTGCCACCGGCCACCGCCACTGCCCCTCATGACACCGGCAGCCCCCCGCGCCTGCCGCCAGCCACCCCTACCCCTGCCGCCGGCCGCCCCTGCCCCTGCAGCCGGTCGCCCCCGCCCCCGCCCTTGCCGCCGTCGCCCCTGCCCCTGCCGCTGCCGCCCAAGGTGAGTCTGCCCTCTTTTTTTAAAGGTTTAATTTAGATTTTGTTTAGATTTTGTTTAATTTAGGTTTAATGTAGATTTTGTTTAATTAGGTTTAGTTTTAGGTTTAGTTTTAGGTTGAGTTTAGGTTTAGTTTAGGTTTAGTTTAGTGTTAGGTTTAGTTTAGATTAAGAAGAAGAAGAAGAGGAGGAGGAGGAGGAGGAGGAGAAGAAGAAGAAAAAGAAGAAGAAGAAGAAGAAGAAGAAGAAGAAAAAGAGGAGAAGAGGAGGAGGAGAAGAAGAGGAAAAAGGAAAATAAGGAAGAGGAGGAAAAAAGGAAAAGAAGGAAGAAGAGGAAGAAGAATAAGAAGGAGGAGGAGGAGGAGAAGAAGAAGAAGAAGAAGAAGAAGAAGAAGAAGGACGCCACCGACCCCCGACGCCCAACCACCGACACCATCGCCCCCCGACCACCGACACCACCGACCCCCGACCCCCGATGCCATCGACCCCCAACCACCAATGCCACCGACCCCCGACTCCACTAACCCCTGATCACCGACCCTCGACCCATGGCGCCATTGACCCCCGACGCCCTGGACCCCTGACCCCCAACCACCGACGCCATCGCCCAACAACCACCGACACCACCGCCCCCCGACCACCGACACCATCGACTGTTGGAAATATGCCCTAGAAGCAATAAATAAAGTGTTTATTATTATATTTCCTTGTTCATGATAATCGTCCATTATCCATGCTATAATTGTATTGATTGCAAACACATTACATGTGTGGGTACATAGACAAACACTTTGTCCCTAGTATGCCTCTAGTGAACTAGCTCGTTGATCAAAGATGGTCAAGGTTTCCTAGCCATTGGCATGTGATGTCATTTGATAACGGGATCACATCATTAGGAGAATGATGTGATGGACAAGACCCAAACTGCAAACGTGGCATATGATTGTGTCAGTTTATTGCTACTGTTTTCTGCATGTCAAGTATATGTTCCTATGACCATGAGATCATGTAACTCACGGACACCGGAGGAGTGCCTTGTGTGTATCAAACGTCGCAACGTAACTGGGTGACTATAAAGGTGCTCCACAGGTATCTCCGAGGGTGTCTGTTGAGTTGGCATGGATCAAGACTAGGATTTGTTACTTCGTGTGATGGAGAGGTATCTCAGGGCCCACTCGGTAATACAACATCACAATAAGCCTTGCAAGAAATGTGACTAAGTTTTAGTCACGGGATTTTGTATTACGGAACGAGTAAAGAGACTTGCCAGTAATGAGGTTGAACTAGGTATGGAGATACCGACGATCAAATCTTGGGAAAGTAACATACCGAAGAACAAAGGGAACATCACACAGGATTAACTGAATCCTTGACATAGAGGTTCGACCGATAAAGATCTTCGTAGAATATGTAGGAACCAATATGGGCATCCAGGTCCCGCTATTGGTTATTGACCGTAGAGGTGTCTCGGTCATGTCTACATAGTTCTCGAACCCGCAGGGTCTACACATTTAAGGTTTGGTGATGTTTCGGTAGTATATAGTTATGTATGGTGGTGACCGAAGGTTGTTCATAGTCCCGGATGAGATCTTGGACTTCCCGAGGAGCTCTGGAATGGTCCAGAGGTAAAGATTCATATATAGGAAGTCCTATTTTGGTTGCCAGAAAAGTTTCGGGCTAATCGGTAGTGTACCGATAGTGGCGGTAGTGTACCGGGAGACCACCAGGAGGGGTATTTCGACCCAAGAGGCTTCATGGGCTGTGGGAGAATAAATACCAGCCTTTTGTGTGCTGGTGGAAGTCCCACACAAGGCCCATGCGGCTAGGGAAGAAAAGCCCAAAGGGAAAAATGTGGAAAGAGGCCAAAAAGGAGGAATCCTAGTCCTACTAGGATTGGAGGAGGAGTCCTCCTCTCCACCCCACTTCGGCCGAACCAAGGAGGCTTGGCCCTTGTGCCAAGTCCTCTCCTGCCTCCCTCTTATATATACTGGAGGTTTTAGGGTTTTTGCACAGAATTTTTAGCCACGTGTTGCCCGTTCCTCCAGTGCATAGTTTCTCCTCTAGATCGGATTTCTGCAGTGCTTAGGCGAAGCCCTGCCGGAATAGCTCCACCACCATCGCTGGAGCGCCATCACGCTGCCGGAGAACTCTTCTTCCTCTCTGCTCCCTCTTGCTGGATCAAGTCGGCGGAGATCGTCATCAAGCCGTACGTGTGCTGAACGCGGAGGTGCGTCCGTTCGGCGCTAGATCGGAAGGACCGTGATCGAGTTCGCAGGACGGATCGTGATGAAGTTCGCAGGAGGGATCGTGATTGGATCGCGGGATAGATCGTGATTGGATTGGGATACACTCGGCGATTTAGATCACGAAGACGTTCGATGCTAGATCGGAAGGACCGTGATCGAGTTCGGGGGACGGATCGTGATCAAGTTCGCGGGAGGGATCGTGATTGGATCGCGGGACACTCGGCGATTTGGATCGCGAAGACGTTCGACTACACCAACCGCGTTTCTTAACGCTTCCCGCTTAGTGATCTACAAGGGTATGTAGATCCACTCTCCCTCTCGTAGATGCTCATCACCATGGATAGGTCTTGCGTGAACGTAGGGAATTTTTTGTTTCCCATGAAACGTTTCCCAACATCGACCCCCGACCACCAACGCTACCGACCCCCAACTCCACTGACCCCTGATCACCGTCCCTCGACCCCCGACACCACCGACCCTCGACGCCCCGGACCCCTGACCCCCCGGACCCCCGACCCCCATCCACCGACGCCATCGCCCTGTTGGAAATATGCCCTAGAGGCAATAAATAAAGTGTTTATTATTATATTTCCTTGTTCATGATAATTGTTTATTATCCATGCTATAATTGTATTGATTGGAAACACATTACATGTGTGGATAAATAGACAACACTTTGTCCCTAGTAATCCTCTAGTGAACTAGCTCGTTGATGAAAGATGGTCAAGGTTTCCTAGCCATTGACATGTGATGTCATTTGATAACGGGATCACATCATTAGGAGAATGATGTGATGGACAAGAACCAAACTACAAACGTAGCATATGATCATGTCCGTTTATTGCTACTGTTTTTTGCATGTCAAGTATATGTTCCTATGACCATGAGATCATGCAACTCACGGACACCGGAGGAGTGACTTGTGTGTATCAAACATTGCAACGTAACTGGGTGACTATAAAGGTGCTCTATAGGTATCTCCGAGGGTGTTTGTTGGGTTGGCATGGATCAAGACTACGATTTGTTACTCCGTGTGACGAAGAGGTATCTTATGGCTCACTCGGTAATACAACATCACAATGAGCCTTGCAAGCAATGTGACTAAGTGTTAGTCATGTGATCTTGTATTACGGAACGACTAAAGAGACTTGCCGGTAATGAGGTTGAACTAGGTATGGAGATATAGACGATCGAATCTCGGGCACGTAACATACCGAAGAACAAAGTTATCATTATACGGGATTGACTGAATCCTTGACATAGAGGTTCGACCGATAAAGATCTTCGTAGAATATGTAGGAACCAATATGGGCGCCCAGGTCCCACTATTGGTTATTGACCATAGAGGTGTCTCGGTCATGTCTGCATAGTTCTCGAACCCGTAGGGTCTGCACACTTAAGGTTCGATGACGCTTCGGTAGTATAGAGTTATGTATGGTGGTGACCGAAGGTTGTTCGTGTTGGGGAACATCGCATGGGAAACAAAAAATTTCCTACGCACACGCAAACCTATCCATGGTGATGAGCATCTACGAGAGGGAGAGTGGATCCACATACCCTTGTAGATCGCTAAGCGGGAAGCGTTAAAAAACGCGGTTGGTGTAGTCGAACATCTTCGCGATCCAAATCGCCAAGCGTCCCGCGATCTCATCACGATCCGTCCCGCGATGTCATCACGATCCGTTCCGCAATCTCATCACGAACCGTCTCGCGATCTCGATCACGGTCCTTCCGATCTAGCACCGAATGTACGGCACATCCGCGTTCAGCACACGTGCAGCTTGATGACGATCTCCACCGTCTCGATCCAGCGAGAGGAGGTGGAGAGGAGAGAGAGTTCACCGGCAGCGTGACGGCGCTCCGGTGATGGTGGTGGAGCAATTCCGGTAGGGCTTCGCCTAAGCGCTGCAGAAAACCGATCTAGAGGAGAAACTATGCACCGGTGGAACGGGTAGCACGTGGCCGGAAATTCTGTCCAAAAACCACCCAATCCACTAGTATATATAGGAGGAGAGGAGAGGAGAGGCATCCAAGGCCTTTGGGTCGGCCGAAATAGGAGGTGGGAGCAATCCTACTTCACCTCCAATCCTAGTTGGAGTAGGATTGCCTCCTATTGGCTGATTTTCCACTTTTTGCTTTAGGACTTTCTCTCCTGCGCCATGGGCCTTTGTGGCTATTTTTCCCAGCCCACTAAGGGCTGGTTATTCTCACACAGCCCATGGACCTCTTGGGGTCGAAATACCCCTCCCGGAGGTCCCCCGGTACACTACCGGCACTCCCGGTACACTACCGATACTCCCGGTACACTACCGATGAGCCCGAAACTTTTCCGGAAACCAAACTGGGACTTCCTATATATGAATCTTTATGTCCGGACCATTCTGGAGCTCCTCGTGACATCCGGGATCTCATCCGGGACTCCGAACAACCTTCAGTCAGCACCATACATAACTCTACACTACCGAAACGTCACCGAACCTTAAGTGTGCAGACCCTGCGGGTTCGAGAACTATGTAGACATGATCGAGACACCTCTACGGTCAATAACCAATGGCGGGACCTGGACGTCCACATTGGTTCCTACATATTCTACGAAGATCTTTATCGGTCGAACCTCTATGTCAAGGATTCAGTTAATCCCGTATAACGTTCCCTTTGTTCTTCGGTATGTTACTTGCCCGAGATTCGATCGTCGGTATCTCCATACCTAGTTCAACCTCGTTACTGGCAAGTCTCTTTACTCGTTCCGTAATACAAGATCCCGTGACTAACAATTAGCCACATTGCTTGCAAGGCTTGTTGTGATGTTGTATTACCGAGTGGGCCCTGAGATACCTCTCCGTCACACGGAGTAACAAATCCCAGTCTCGATCCATGCCAACTCAACAGACACCATCGGAGATACCTGTAGAGCACCTTTATAGTCACCCAGTTACGTTGCGACGTTTGATACACACAAGGCACTCCTCCGATATCCGTGAGTTGCATGATCTCATGGTCATAGGAACATATACTTGACATGCAGAAAACAGTAGCAATAAACTGACACGATCATATGCTATGTTTGTAGTTTGGGTCTTATCCATCACATCATTCTCCTAATGATGTGATCCTGTTATCAAATGACATCTCATGTCCATGGCTAGGAAACCTTAACCATCCTTTGAACAACGAGCTAGTCCATTAGAGGCATACTAGGGACATGGTTTTGTCTATGTATCCACACATGCATTTAAGTCTCCGATCAATACAATTATAGCATGGATAATAAACGATTATCATGAACAAGGAAATATGATAATAACTAATTTATTATTGCCTCTAGGGCATATTTCCAACAGTTCGAAGTCCCGGATAAGATCTCGGACATCATGAGGAGCACCGGAATGGTTCGAAGGTAAAGATTGATATATGGGATAATAGTGTTTGGCCTCCGGAAGGGTTCCAGAATTCACCGTAAATAGTTTTGGATGTTTCCCGAAATGTTCGGTGTACAGGAACACTTTATTTGGGCCAAGGGGTAAAGACCATGAGGCTTTAGGAAGGTGCAAAAGCTGTTTTGCGGAGGCCAGGGGCCAGACGCCAGGGACCCTGGCGTCTGGGGCCAGACGCCGAGGACCTTGGCGTCTGGTCCTGGAGTCCGAGAAGGACTCTTGCCTTGCGGGCAAACCGACCTTGAGGAGGATTTTTCTCCAAGTTTCGACCCCAAGGCTCAGCATATAAATAGAGGGGCGAGGGTAGCACTTGGGACACATCAAGAAACCCTAAGCCATGTGCTGCCTCTCCTCTAGTTCGTAGTTTCTCCTCTAGATTGGTTTCAACGGCGAAGCCCTGCTGGAATTGCTCCACCACCATCGTCGCAACGCCATCGCGCTGCCGGAGAACTCGTCTACCTCTCCGCTCCCTCTTGCTGGATCAAGAAGGCGAAGATCGTCATCAAGCTGTATGTGTGCTGAACGCGGAGGTGCCGTCTGTTCGGTGCTAGATCGGGACGGATCGTGATTGGATCGCAGGACGCTCGGTGCTTTGGATCGCAACGACGTTCGACTACATTAACCATGTTTCTTAATGCTTCCGCTTAGCGATCTACAAGGGTACGTAGATCCACTCTCCCTCGTAGATGCTCATCACCATGGATAGATCTCGCGTGTGCGTAGGTGTCACAACCATAGATTATTGCCTGTAATTAGTTGCATTTGTGATCATTCATGTCATCATGTTTATTTTCGCTAAAAGTGAATTGAGGGAATTTCTCAAATCCTCATAAATCATATAAAAAGAAATGATCAACTTCAACATTTTCAAATGTGTCCAAGGAAATGTTCCTGCTAAACTCTGAAATTATTGGCAAGGGTTAAAATTCAAACCAATAATTCCGGGATAGCATAAGCATTTATTTGGTGGCATTTGATTTAATTCATAGCTTTTTGACTTGGGTTTATATCTAGTATAATAGAAATATAAGTCCAATAATTTTGAATCTTTTTGTGGGGCTCTAGATTAATTCATAATTTTCAGGATTTATCCAAAATGATCTAGTATTTTTCTAGATCAAAACAAAGAAGAATTAAATAGAAAAGAAAATAGGAAATAGGAAATTTCCTACTTGGCCAGAAGAATCGGCCCAGCCCACCTGGCAATTGCCAGTCGTCTTCAACCTCTGCCTACTGGCAGAGGCGAGACAGGACACGGCATCGTGAGAGGACGCCATGCTGCAGCTGCCTGCCTGCCTCATCGCCGAGTGGCATAAGGCCACGGGAGGCGTCTGGATCGCCCTCACCTCCCGTAAGCTCTTCCCCCTCCTCTGGCCCTCTCTTCCTCTTCTTTCCTAAGTCGCCCGAGAGCCGCGGCGAGCACCTCCATGGCCACGTCCATCCCCTCGCCCCGCGGATGTGCCCAGAGCTCCGCCTTGACTCCTTGAAGGTCCTCGCTGAGCCCCTCATCGCCGGATGCCCCCGAATGTTATCGCCGTCGTCTTCTTCATCGTCAGCCCCCGAAGCTCCTCCTCGCCGATTCGCCGTCGCAGGAGCTTCCCCGAGGCCGCCCTCGACGCCATCGAGCCCCTTGTGAGCTCCCTTTGCTTCTCCTCATAGCCACGCTGCCCTGCTCGACCCCTAGCCGCCATCCCCGCCGTTGCCGAGCTCCAGCCGCCGCAAAAGTTGCCGCTGCAGCCAGCTCCGACCACCTCGTGTCCTCCCATTGCCACAAATGGATGTGCGCAAACCCCAGCTACCCGTAGGTGCCTTCTGCTACCCAAATGGTCGCCGGAGGAGGATTTCCGATGACCCCCGCCATGTCTGCTATCGCCGGCGTTGAGCCGTCGGTGGCTTTGACCCGACCAACCAGGGGTTGACCCTCGATGGCAGACAGGTGGGCCCTCCCCTGTTTAATTTATTAGATATTAAAAAGAAAAAATAATAACTAATTTGCTTAATTAATCTAATTAGCCACTCACAAGTGGGCCGAGGGCCCGATTAATTAGCTGGGTCACTGACCAGTGGGTCCCACTAGTCAGGATTGACCCTGGACGGCCCTGTTGACCTGCTAACGTCATCCTGACATTAGGCTGACGTAGTAATCAATTTTTATAATGAAAATAATTTAGAAATTCCAGAAAATGTTTAAAACTTCTAAAAAAACATAGAAAATAATCTGTAAGTCAGATGAAAATAATTTATATATGAAAAATGATCAAAAAAATCTAATGAATCTGTTTATCTCATGATCATGCATGTTTGAGCAACTTAACATCACCAAGTACAACATTTCATGATTAGGATAATTTAATAAATATGTTGGAGTTGGAATTTATTATAAGTTTGAATTCCACTTCACTCAATATGACTACCTATAGCACTAGGTCAATTCAGTAACTTAACATGCCATTTCATGCATCATGATTGTTGCATCACATTGAATGTGTTCCTTTCTTGTTTGCCAATGTTTGTTCCCTCTCGGTAGACGATGGTTCTGACGATGTTAACATTGACGCTAATGAAGAGAAGTAATATCTTTAGGACTGTCAGGCAAGCAAAACCCCCTTGAGCATACTGATATGAACCCACTCTCTTGCTCCTACTCTCTTTTACTGCATTAGGATAACAACAATCAACTGTTACATGTCATCGGTAGTTGAACCCATTCCTTTGCATGACCTGTCTTTGCCACAGTAAATAGTTGAAATCACTTAGCATGAGTAGCAACTGCTTGAGCCTTGATGTGCTTACTCATCCATGCTTACTTGCTATGCCTGCTAAGCTTAGAGTTGTGTCGTGTCGGGTCTGATCCATCTGGGTGATGAATCGGAATGGCAGTGTTCATATCCTACCGTGTGAGAGCTAAGTGTGTGAACACGATTTGGTAAAGGTGGCGATGAGAGGCCATGTAGGAGTACATGGCGGGTTGTCTCATTGGGACCGACCTTCAGAACTGAGTTCTGTGTTTGTGATCCAAGATAGTCACTACCACACATTGGGCCCTGAAATATGACCCCGGTCGACTTATTAATCGCCTAGACCTCTGTCCAGGAGTTGCAACTAGTTCTAGTGTTTGTAGGAAAAGTGTTGGCGGCCGTGCATAGCGCTGCCCGACCGGGTGGACTATGATGCGGTATAGGCACAGTGGCCCAGTGTACCAAGTGGCACCCGAATGGTGGGCTTGGGAACCCTGCACACATCGTTTGAGGTCATAGCGGAAACTTTGGCCAGACTTTCGTGTGGGTTCAGTCTCAAATAGGCGGTAAACCTGGACTGGGGTCTTGTGTGGTTGACGGTCGTGGCCGACGCCCACGCCAGTGCTTCCGCTTGAAGGTTGTCGAGATGCATGACGTGCATATGGTGATAAGTGGCGAGAGCGTGTCTGAAGAAGTATACCCCCTACAGAGTGAAATAATCTATTCGAATAGCCGTGTCCTCGGATATGGACTACTTGGAGAACTTATGTGGTTCATAGAAAACTTGAAGTGGATACTCTAAAATGCGCAAGATAAGCGTGAGTGCTATGGATGGCCTTCTCGTAGGGAGACGTAAGTGGATCCATAGTGGTGTATTGATTGGAGAATATGTGGACTCGTGTGCGCTATCCCACCTCAAAGATACTACTTGTAGTCGTAGTATAGGTTAGCCAAGAGTCAAAGCTGGCTTGCTGCAATAAACTCCACAGCCCCCTTCATTGATACCGATGCATATGTAGATAGTTCTGATGTAAGTCTTGCTGAGTACCTTTGTACTCATGTTTGCTTAATTATGTTTTTGTAGAGGAGACGTCAGTCTTATTAGTGATCGTTACAACGTGATGTTCGATGTTGACCGGATTAGCTTGGGAATCCCAGACAGAGGTCCGGTTCCTTTGGTAGGCCCGTTGTAGCTTTTCAGGCTCCTCCAGCCACTTTTGTAGATGTCTGTACCCAGACATGTTTAACTTTCGCTTGCTTGTTTGAATGCTCTGAATGTTGGGTCTTGTGACCCTTGTTTGTAACATTTTATTGTATTGGCTCTTCCGAGCCTTCTCAATAAATGTTGTAATGATGTATGGTTAAGTTGTGATGCCATAGTTGTATCTATGCATATCGGGCATGTCGTGCATACGTGTGACATGCAACGGTATGTATGGGATTCGACACCTAGTTGTGTTCCTTTAGTAGTACTCTTTACGGGGAACTGGCTCTTTGTGCTTCCACCGAGCCTTGGTAGCTTGCTACTACTCCGGACACATTGATTGATCGACATGTATCCTTCTTTGTTGTTGTGTCTGTCCCTTCAGGGAAATGTCTTGTAGTGTAATGGAATCCCTATAGCCTGCTACGACTCGTCTACGCGCAGTGATGACATTTATGTCCCATGGCGTAATGGAGTCCTTGTAGCTTGCTATGACTTGTCTACACACGCTAGAGATCGATACCTGCATTGTTGGGTTACGTATGCCTGTCCCTCTACGGATGTACCACTTTGGTTCTATAACTAGAGATGTCGGCCTGGGTTCTTTGACATTTGAATGCTAGCGACACATTCACATACGTGAGTCAAAAGACGCAAATGGTCCCGGCCTAGGTAAGGTGGCAGCCGTGGAGATAATTGTGCGTGAGACCGCAAAGTGATGTGATGTGTTACAGGCTGGATTCTCATGGCTTAGGATCCGGGTCCTGACAGCTTCGCTCTGATACCAAAGCTATCGGGACCCCGATCCTAAGTAATAAGAATCCAGCCTTTAACACATCGCATCACTTTGCAGTCTCACGCACGGTTATCTCCACGGCTGCCACCTTACCTGGGCCAGGACCATTTGCGTCTTTTGACTCACGTATGTGAATGCATTGCTAGCAATCAAATGTCAAAGAACCCGAGCCGACATGACTAGTCGTAGAACCCAAGTGGCACATCCATACATGGACAAGCATATGTAACCCATTAATGCAGGTGTCGATCTCTAGCGTGTGTAGACGAGTCATAGCAAGCTACAAGGACTCCATTACGCCGTGGGACATAAATGTCATCACTGCGCGTAGACGAGTCGTAGCAGGCTATAGGGACTCCATTACACTACAAGACATTTCCCCGAAGGGACAGACACAGCAGCAAAGAAGGATAGATGTCGATCAATCAATGTGTCCGAAGCAGTAGCAAGCTACCGAGGCTCGGTGGAAGCACAAAGAGGTAATTCCCCGTAAAGAGTACTACTAAAGGCACACAACTAGGTGTCGAATCCCATACATACCATTGCACGTCACACGTATGCACGACATGCCCGATATGCATAGATACAACTATGGCATCACAACTTAACCATACATCATTACAACATTTATTTAGAAGGCTCGGAAGAGCCAATACAATAAAATGTTACAAATAGGGGTCACAAGACCCAACATTTAGAGCATTCAAACAAGCAAGCGGAAGTTAAACATGTCTGGGTACAGACATCTACAAAAGTGGCTGGATGAGCCTGAAAAGCTACAACGACTCTACCAAAGGAACCAGATCTCTATCTGGGATTCCCAAGCTAATCCGGTCAACATCGAACTTCACATCGAAAATACCACTAATGAGACTGACGTCTCCTCTGCAAAAACATAAATTAAGCAAACGTGAGTACAAGGGTACTCGGCAAGACTTACATCAGAACTAACTACACATGTGTCAGTATCAATGAAGGGGGTTGTGGAGTTTATTGCAGCAAGCCAGCTTTGACTCTTGGCTAACCTATACTATGACTACAAGTGCTTTCTTTGAGGTCTAATAGCGCACACGAGTCAACATATTCACCAATCAATACACCACTATGGATCCACCCTCGTCTCCCTACGAGAAGGCCATCCATAGCACTCATGCTTATCTTGCGTATTTTAGAGGTATCCATTTCACTTATCTATCAAGCACATAAGTTCTCCAAGTAGTCCATATCCGAGGATGTGGCTATTCGAATAGATTCATAACCCTGCAGAGGTGTACTTCTTCACACATGCTCCCACCACTTATCGCTATGTGCACATAAAAGGCACCTCGGCAACCTTCAAGCGGAAGCCCAGTGAGGGAGTCGGCCACAACCGTCAATCACACAAGACCCTAGTCTAGGTTTATCGCCTGTTTGAGACTGAACCCACGCGGAAGTCCGACCGAAGTTTCTGCTATGGCCTCAAATGATGTGCGTAGGGTTCCCAAGCCCACCGTTTGGGTGCCACTTGGTACACCGTGCCACTGTCCCTATACCGCATCATAGTCCACCCCGTCAGGCAATGCTATGCACGGCTGCCAACACTTTTCCTACAAACACCAGAAACTAGTTGCAACTCCTGGACAGAGGTCTAGGCAATTAATAAGTCGAGTGGGGTCATATTTCAGGGCCCAGCGTGTGGTAGTAACTGTCTTGGATCACAAACACAGAACTCAGTTCTTAAGGACGGTCCCAATGAGACAACCCGCCATGTACTCCTACATGACCTCTCATCGCTACCTTTACCAAATAGTGTTCACACACTAAACTCTCACACAGTTGGACATGAATGCCATTCCGATCCATCACTCAGATGTATCATACCCGACACGACACGACTCTAAGCATAGCAGGCACAGTAAGTAAGATAGCATGGATGAGTAAGCACAACAAGGCTCAAGCAGTTGCTACTCATGCTAAGTGGTTTCAACTATTTACTGTGGCAAAGATAGGTCATGCAAAGGAATGGGTTCAACCACCGAGAACAGGCAACAATTGAATCGTTGTTGTCCTAATGCAGTAATGGAGAGCAGGAGAGAGAGAGAGAGAGAGTGGGTTCATATCAATATGCTCAAGGGGGTTTGCTTGCCTGACAGATCTGAAGATATTACTTCTCTTCATTAGTGTCAACGTTCACATTGTCAGAACCAGCGTCTACACAGAGGGAACAACCACCGGCAAACACAAAGGAACAATATTCAATTTATGCAATGCACAATCATGATGCATGATATGACAAATTAAGGTACTAAATTAATCTAGAGGAGTAGTTAGCCAAGTTGGTTGAAGTGGAATTCAAACAAGTTTGAATTCTGACTCCAAATGATATTCCATATATTGACCTAACCATAAAATTTCCTACTTGGTTATGTTAACTTGCTCAAACATGCATGATCATGTCATAAACAGATTCATTGGATTTTTTTGATCATTTTTCATATATAAATTATTTTCATCTGACTTACAAAATATTTTCTATGATTTTTAGAAGTTTTAAACATTTTCTGAAAATATTAAATCATTTATTGATTTATTTTAATTCCAGAGATTCTTTACTGCATCAGCATGATTTCATAGTGACATCAGCAGGTCAAAGGCGTCAGCTCAGGTCAAACTTGGTAGCTGGGCCCCACCTGTCAGTGACACAGTTAATAATAGAGTTTTAAATTAATATAACTATTAAATTAAAAGGGTCAGGCCCATATGTCAGTGGCTAATTAAGTTAATTAAACAAATTAGTTATTTTAATCTAACCCAAAGTTTAAACAGGGGCTGGGCCCACCTGTCAATGTCTCTAGGGGGTCAAAACCAGACAGAGGGGTCAAACCCGCCGGGGGCTCAACGCCGACGAGGTCCAAGATGACGGAGCGGCTTGAAAATGGCCCTTTGGTGGTCATTCGAGCAGCAGAGGCCACCTACGGGACGCTCAAGCTCGCGCGCATCCGGCGGAGCATAGGGGAGGTCGCGGGGTGGCCGGAGACGACGACCACGACGACCTTTGCGGCGGCCGGAGCTCGCGCTAGCTCGGGCGCGTGCAAGCGCTACTTGAGGTGGAGGATAAGCAGCGGCAATGGCGTCTACATGTCCCCGCAAAGCCATTGGGCGCCTCCGGGTGACCAAATGGTCACCGGGGCGGATCCGGCGTCGGCCCTTGTGGCGGTGGGATTCGGCCATGATGGGGAGGCCAACTACGGGACGGGGAGGACCACGGGGAGAGGGGAAAAAGAACGGCGAGCTCATGGGGAGTCGGATGGGGCGCTTGGTGGGCTCGAGGATGCGTCGGTGCGGCCGAATCGGTGGCGAGGAGCTTCGGTCCGGCGCGGGAGAGAGAGCAGGGGAGAGGGGGAGAGTAGCAGGGGGAATGGCTCGGGAGGGAGAGAGAGGGAGCTCCACGGGCCTCCGTGACACAGGAAAGGCGAGGGGAGCAACTCCGTGGCAAGCAAGAGGTGGAGGCCGGCGCGCGCGCGGCCGACACCTTGGCTGCCTACTGGCTGGAGGTGGGAGATGACCTCCCCACCCCTGGTGGGTTGGGATGGGCTTCCCACTTGGGCCAGGTGAGCTCCTTTCTTTTATTCATTTTTTCTATTTCTAACATTTGTTCTGGTTTGCAAAAATATGTCAAACCATTTAAATAAATCCTAGAAATTTGCATGTGAACTAGGTATAAATAACTAATGCCACATCACAAGTCTCAGAATTGTTGGATCAATATTTCTATAATTAGTAAATATAATCCAATGCAAATAATTTTTTGATTGATTCATAAGCCCGAAATAAAATGTTTCTATGATTCTAAAAATATTGGTTTAGGTTTCCCCTCTTGCCAATATTTTCACAAAAGAACAGGAACATTTTCTTGGAGTTATTTGAGGCAATTTTGTGTTGGTCATTTTGTGAAAAATGTTTTCTGAGGCTTGACAATTCCCCGATTCAAATTCATTTGAATTTGAAAATGCATGCATGAATATGCAATTACAAGCAAAGCTAAAACTAGGGATGTGACAACTCATCCCCACTAAACAAGAATCTCGGCCCAAGATTCAAGCATAGGGTCAGAGGACAAAGGGGACACTAACTACCACAATCTTCACGATCCAATTGCTCTTCTCGAAGATTTTGATTCAATGTATCATGGTGATCTTGGCATCTTTGCCTTCGGGATATTCATCCAACAAAAAGACAACAGAAATAGAAAACTCTACAAGAATCGATCCTTAAGAAGATCGAGCGACTCATGATCAACACATGGAATGAGATGTGATAACATCTCTCGAGCTGAGACACAAAACACACATTGAGAATAAAGAATGAGGCAGATGACGAAGGTCCAATTGGTAGGCAACAATTCCATGCTAAAACAGATGGTGAAGAGGTTTGAAAGTAGCGAGGAGTTAGTTGCCCTTCATACCATAACGGGCACCTTAGGGAATGTGACTCGTAGGATTATCCCTTAAGTGGCAAAAAGAACTACTTTTGATACAAAGATCATTGAAACTCTTCATACCAGACTAAGGCAATTCACAATGATCATTTGAAGGAATTGGAAGAATGGCATACTCAGATCGGAATGGAAACTAGAGCTATAAAACAACTCGGCAATGGAAGGCACATTCCAATTAATACCGAGGGTATAACCCAGTGTCTGAGCGTGCTCTCAAGAACTTGAGCATCTCCATATTCAACAAAGTTTTACCAACATATGAACCAAGGATCCTGGCAACACCTCATACTACCATGATGAATAATGATGGAGGATGCAGATGCAAAGTAAGACAACACCTTCTCAGATTTCACCTTAGCTATACCAAGGAAGCAAAATCTGGATGATCAACCGATAGACATTTAGCACTCCGCTTCTAATGTTCTCCTTGATGAAGTAGCGTAACCAATTATAGGTAACATTTGGTATCTACAACATCAAGTAAAAAAGGTCAGACTTCGGGATCTCAAAGGGTCCATGAGGAATAATTTCTAGAGCAAGTCATACAAGGTCCTCATGGGGAGGTGGCCAAGTTGCTGAAACAAGATATTATAATAGTAGGTCTTCCGGATAGGTATGTTAGCCACAACATCCCTTTTCCGGATTATAGAGAGACCATTGTTATAATTCTTGGGGAAACTTCCCAACCATTATATCTTCCTGAGATTCAGATCTGGTTGGTGCCGGGATATTCCAGACTCAGTATGTCTGAAAGTGAAAGGTTGCGAGATTCTCAAGAAATGAACTACGGAAGCCAACTCCAAAACATGAGATAGACTGCAAGACACATGTGAACACGATGTCCAGGACAAGAATGACCACATGGTCTTACAACAAAACACTATCGAGTTCGGGTTAGGAACCATCATTGGGGTAGCAAAGTCTGGTGTATGTCCGTCTGAGCTCTTCAGGAATAACACTTAACTTCTTTGCCTTAACAAGACAAACTGTGGCTTGATGTGCTAGGAAATTCATACGGAATGGAGGTAGCGAGCCTATCACGCTATATAATACTTCGCACATGCATGATTGACTTGGGATGATTCCAGAGGAGACAAAATAACATTCCTCGAAGTCACGGTGGCAACTTGCACCAAATGCACCTGAACTTTGAGTAAGTCACTTCTTACACCAAACATATACTTCATGTACGGAACACGAAGATATTGCATATAAATTTTCCAATATTATCTTCATGTTCATCATGAGTCATGGAAAAGATGAAGATATTGTCGATGGGCTCAACAACAATTCATCAAGATACCCATATAGATGGAATTCCACAACTTATGAGAACAAGGTGATAGCATTGGTCAGACCGAAAGATATAACGGTGTATGCTCGAGGATACATCCACGAGTAAAACAACATTAGAGAAATCTTTGGTTCTGATTTTGATTTGATGACAGCCCATAGTCAAATCAATGGTTGTACACGATGATAGGTGCATCAATTGGTCACAAGGATCAATCAGTGAGGATATCATCTTTCTTCTACACATACAAGCACAAAAACACAAGATATCCCTTTAACATGAGCTAAGTTAGATCAAGCTTGTATCTTCCAACTCTCCAAGTTGTTGTTTAGCTTAACCAACTAGTTCAGGGTTATCCAACAAAGAGTCTTAGAGAAGGGGTGATTTATAGAAAAACCATCGTGATCATGAACTCAACATAACGGTAAAGAAACACCTTGGTAATACTTCCGAGAAGATATTCGAAAAATCATGATCCACTGATATGTTGTCAAGCTCGAGAACAATCTTGCTTTTCATGGCAAGACGATATGATCAACAGAGCGAAGGATTGACACAATCCTAACTCGTTGATCGAAAAGTGCACCATGGAAAATGGACTTGGTAGCACGATCATTATTAGTATGACAATTCAATGACCATCACACCAAGAGTGAGATTATTGTCCATTAACTACCAAGCAACAAGGTTGCTAGGAGTATTGATTGCACACATCATGACTCACTTGTCGGTATTCTGGTTACGAACAACACAGAGACCGAGGAATGAATGATGATGGCGATAAGTATCACTACATCAAGATTTCATAAGAGGGAGTCAGTTCTTATGTTAATCCTGACATGAAGAGGGTAATACCTCAAGGTAGAACAGAGCAAAAGCTGGATTGGCATTTTGATCTGTGGAATACAACTGCTTTGACCCAATCCAATAAATGGATGAGGTACGGGAGTTTGCTTCTCCTAGTAATTCTGAAATAGAATGGCTTGACAGACCACAAGAATAGGCGACATCGATAATACAATGCATGATATACTCTTGACTATCCATTGATAGATAAAGGTCAAAATACAATTGAAGAAGGGCAACTCAAGAGCACATGATTTTTCTTGAGTTGTAGATGCATGGATTGAATATATCAAACGGAGGTCAACATGTTTCTTCTAGATAATCCATGTAGAAATGAAAGAACTGGCAGACTCACAACTATGAAATGGAGGACTCATCACGAGCACTCTTGTTGTGATATTTCATTCACAAAGAATTTCTGCCATAACTGATTCATGGTATTGGAAGAATGATATACCACAAACCTTGAGGACTACAACAAGGTTACTAATATCCTAAAGGAACGAGCAAATACTATCAATGGGAATGAGCAGAATGATCCCTGGGTTCAGGAACATAGAAATAGAATACCTATTGACTAAGTAGCATCACAGCACACTTTTGATGATGATGGCAAGAATTGTCACACTGGGAACAGAAGACACAACTAAACTGAGTTCAGACTCCTGGTTCAAAGTGGCAAACTTCTAGAGTGAGCCATGATAATGAGATGTTGGTGGATAGGCTAGTCTTCCTAGCATCCTTGATAGCCCTCAAGTCTTCGGACATCAATATCATCTTAGGCATGGATTGGATGGAAGCCCACTATGCTAAGATTGATACTCATATTAGGAATGTTCAACTTACACATCCATCGGGTGAGATAGTTAATGTCTCTACTCGAAGATCCAAGCGCCAACTCTATTCCCTCAATGCTAGCCCTCTTCGAGAGTTAGAAGATATTCCGGTAGTCCATGACTTTTCGGATGTCTTTACAGAAGAACTGCCAGGAATTCCACCTGTCAGAGATGTTGAGTTTGTAATCGAGCTCATTCCAAGGACTGTCCCAATAGCCAGAAGACCCTATAAGATGGCATCCTTAGAACTAGCCGAACTTAAAATTCAACTCGATGAGGCTTTGAATAAAGGTTTCATTCGTCCTAGTTCTTCTCCTTGGGCTTATGTGAGAGCCTGGCTTAATAGGAATGATAGAATACTCGTATCAACAAGGAATTCCTTCTTTTCCGGGAGCCCACTCGAAAAGAACTCCAAAGTTCAGCGTGCTTGGCTTGGAGCGATTCTAGGATGGGTAACCGACCGGTAAGTTGGTCCCGGGTGCGCACGAGTGAGGACAAAGTGTGCAGGAAGGACTAGTGTTGGTCTGTGGGGCCAGTCTAGATCCCGCCAGGCGTAACGGGGTGGTACAATTGGTATCAGAGCCGACCCTTGCGGTTACACGAGCATGCGCGGGTCAGGTGCATGGGCATGTGGCGCATGGCGTGTGTGGCCCGTTGTGGCACACAGAATGGCACATGTGTCGTATTGAACGCACATACGTGTGCCAAAAGGGAACGTTCCTGATGGGCTGACGAGGACATCGGTTCCTTTTAGTGGGGGTGTATGTGAGAGCTTGGCTTAATAGGAATGATAGACTACTCATATCAACAAGGAATTCATTCTTTTCCGGGAGCCCACTCGAAAAGAACTCCAAAGTTAAGCATGCTTGGCTTGGAGCGATTCTAGGATGGGTGACCGACCGGGAAGTTGGTCCCGGGTGCGCACGAGTGAGGACAAAGTGCGCGAGAAAGACTACTGTTGGTCTATGGGGCCAGTCCAGATCCCGCCAGGCGTAATGGGGTGTTACAATTCGGTCTCTCAAAAGGGTCCATGAGAAATAACTTCTAGAGCAAGTCATACAAGGTCCTCATGAGGAGGTGGCCAAGTTGCTGAAACAAAATATTATAATAGTAGGTCTTCCGGATAGGTATGTTAGCCACAACATCCCTTTGCCGGTTAAAGAGAGACCATTGTTATAATTCTTGGGGAAACGTCCCAACCATTATATTTGCCTGAGATTCAGATCTGGTTGGTGCCGGGATATTCCAGACTCAGCATGTCTGAAGTGGAGAGTTTGCAACAAAAATCGATGAGATGACGTTGCGAGATTCTCAAGTATTGATCCACGAAAGCCAACTACAAAACATGAGCTAGATTGCAAGATACATAACCTTACAACAAAACACTTCTGGGTTCTGGTTAGGAACCATCATTGCGGTACGAAGTCTTGTGTACGTCTGTCTGAGCTCTTCAAGAATAACACTTAACTTCTTTTCCTTAACAAGACAATCAGTGGCTTGGTGTGCTATGGATTGCATGTGGAATGGAGATGATCAGTCTACCAAACCATAGAATACTTCGCACGTGCATGATTGACTTTGGATGATTCCAAAGAAAACAAAACGACCTTTCTCAAGTTCATGGCGGCAACTTGCACCATATGCACATGAACTAAGAGTAAGTCACTTCTTACACCATGCATATGCTTTATGTACAGGACACGAAGATATTACCTACAAAGTTTCCAACACTAGCTCAATGTTCATCATGAATCATGGAACAAATGAAAATGTTGTCGATGGGCCCAACAACAATTCATCGAGGTATCCAAATGTATGGAATTCCTCAGCTATGAAAACAAGGTGATAGCATTGGTCAGACCAAAGGATATAATGGTGTACGCTCGAGGATACATCCACGAGTAAAACAACATTAGGAAGATATTTGGTTCTGATTTTGATTTGTCGATAGCCCATACTCAAATCAAATATTGAACAAGACGAAAGATGCAACAATTGATCACAAGGATTAATTGATGAAGATATCATCTTTCTTCGACACACACATCCACAACGAAGACATCCCCCTGGAATGAACTAAGTCAGGTGAAACTTTAATCTTCCAACTCTCCAAGTTGTTGTTTAGCTTAACCAACTAGTTCCGGGGTGTCCAACACAGATTCTTGGAGAAAGGTGGTTTATAGGAAAACCCTCTTGTTCATGAATTCAACATAATGGTCAAGGAACACCTTGGTAATACTTCTGAGAAGATATTCATAAAATCACAATCCACCGATATGTTATCACGCTCGAGAACAATCTTGCTTTTCAAGGCAAGATGACACGATCAACAGAGCGAGGGATTGACACAGTCCTAGCTCATTGATCAAAAAGTGCACCATGGAAAATGGACTAGGTAGCACAATCAATTTTAGTATGACAATTCAATGACCATCACACCAAGAGTGTGATTATTGTCCATTAACTACCAAGCAACAAAGTTGCTAGGATTATCGATTTCACACATCACGATTTACTTGTCAGTATTCTGGATTCAACAACACGGAGACCGGGAATGAATGATGATGGCGAGAGGTATCACTACATCAAGATTTCATAAGAGGGAGTGCAGTTCTCGTGATATTCTTGACATGAAGAGGGTAATACCTCAAGGTAGAACAGAGCAAGAGCTGGATTGGCATTTTGATCTGCGGAATACAACTGCTTTGACCCAATCCAAGAATGGACGAGGTACGGAAGTTGGTAAAACTTTGATGACTATGGAGATGCTCAAGTTCTTGAGAGCATGCTCAGACACTGGGTGATACCCTCGGTATTAATTGGAATGTGCCTTCCATTGCCGAGTTGTTTTATAGCTCTAGTTTCCATTCCGATCTGAGTATGCCATTCTTTCGAATTCCTTCAAATGATCATTGTGAATTGCCTTAGGCTGGTATGAAGAGTTTCAATGATCTCTGTATCAAAAGTAATTATTTTTTCCACTTAAGGGATATCCTACGAGTCACCTTCTCTAAGGTGCCCGCTATAGTATGAAGGGCAACTAACTCCTCGCTACCTTGAAACCCCGTCACCATCTATTCTAAGCGTGGAATTGTTGCCTACCAATTGAACCTCTATCATCTGCCTCATTCATTGTTCTCAACATGTGTTTCGTGCCCCAGCTCGAGAGATGTTATTACATCTCATTCCATGAGTCTGTCATGAGTCGTTCGATCTTCGTAAAGATCGATTCTAGTAGAGCTTTCTATCCCTGTTGTCTTTCTGTTGGAAGAAGATCCTGAAGGCAAAGGTGTCAAGATCAGCATAATGCAATGAATCAACAGCTGGGAGAAGGGCACGTGGACTAATATGGTTGTGATATTTAGTGTCCCCTCTGTTTTCTTACCCTACACTTGAATCTCGGGACGTGATTCTTGTTTAGTGAGGGTGAGTTGTCACAACCCTAGATTATTGCATATAATTAGTTGCATTGTGATCATTCATGTCATCATGTTTATTTTTGCTAAAAGTGAATTGAGGGAATTTCTCAAATCCTCATAAATCATATAAAAAGAAATGATCAACTTCAACATTTTCAAATGTGTCCAGGAAAATGTTCCTCCTAACCTCTGAAATTATTGGCAAGGGTTAAAATTCAAACCAATAATTCGGGGATAGCATAACCATTTATTTGGTGGCATTTGATTTAATTCATAGCTTTTTGAATTGGGTTTATATCTAGTATAAAAGAAATATAAGTCCAATAATTCTGAATCTTTTTGTGGGGCTCTAGATTAATTCATATGGCATCCATAAAATTTCCAGGATTTATCCAAAATGATCTAGTATTTTTCTAGATCAAAACAAAGAAGAATTAAATAGAAAATAAAACAAGAAATAGGAAAGTTCTTACCTGGCCAGAAGAACCGGCCCAGCCCACCTGGTAATTTCCAGTCGTCTTCCACCTCTGCCTACTGGCAGAGACGAGACATGACATGGCATCGCGCGAGGACGCCATGCTGCAGCTGCCTCCCTGCCTTATCGCCGAGTGGAATAAGGCTACGTGATGCGTCTGGATCGCCCTCACCTCCCGCAAGCTCTTCCCCCTCCTCTGGCCCTCTCTTCCTCTTCTTTCCTCAGTCACCCGAGAGCCCCGGCGAGCACCTCCGTGGCCACGTCCATCCCCTCACCTCGCAAATGTGCCCTAGAGCTCCACCTTCACTCCTTGAAGGTCCTCGTCGAGCCCCTCATCGCCGGATGCCCCCGAACGCTGTCGCCATCGTCTTCTTCATCGTCAGCCCCCGAAGCTCCTCCTCGCCGATTCGCCGTCGCAGGAGCCTCCCCGAGGCTGCCCTCGACGCCATCGAGCCCCTTGTGAGCTCCCTTTGCTTCTCCCCATAGCCAGCTGCCCTGCTCGATCCCTAGCCGCCATCCCCGTCGTTGCCAAGCTCCGGTCGTCGCCAAAGTTGCCGCTACCGCCAGCTCCGACCACCTCGCGTCCTCCCGTTGCCGCAAATGGATGCACGCAAACCCCAGCTACCCGTAGGTGCCTTCCGCCGCCCAAATGGTCACCGAAGGACGATTTCCGGCGACCCCCGCCGTGTCTGCTATCGCCGGCGTTGAGCCACCGGTGGCTTTGACCCGACCAACCAGGGGTTGACCCTAGATGGCAGACAAGTGGGCCCGGCCTTGTTTAATTTGTTAGATATAAAAAAGAAAGAAAAACTAATTTGCTTAATTAATCTAATTAGCCACTAACAAGTGAGCCCATGGCCGATTAATTAGTTGGCTCACTGACCAGTGGGTCCCACTGGTCAGAATTGACCCTGGACGGTCCTGTTGACCTGCTGACGTCATCCTGACATCAAGCTGACGCAGTAATCAATTTTTATAATAAACATAATTCAGAAATTCCAGAAAATGTTTAAAACTTCTAAAAAAACATAGAAAATAATCTGTAAGTCAGATGAAAATAATTTATATATGAAAAATGATCAGAAAAATCCAAAGAATCTGTTTATGCCATGATCATGCATGTTTGAGCAAGTTAACATCACCAAGTAGGACATTTCATGATTTGGATAATTTAATAAATAGTGTTGGAGTTGGAATTTAGTATAAGTTTGAATTCCACTTCACTCAATATGACTACCTATAGCACTAGGTCAATTCAGTAACTTAACATGCCATTTCATGCATCATGATTGTTGCATCACATTGAATGTGTTCCTTTCTTGTTTGCCGGTGTTTGTTCCCTCTCGGTAGACGATGGTTCTGACGATGTGAACGTTGACACTAATGAAGAGAAGTAATATCTTCAGGACTGTCAGGCAAGCAAAACCCCCTTGAGCATACTGATATGAACCCACTCTCTTGCTCCTGCTCTCTTTTACTTCATTAGGATAACAACAATTCAAATGTTACATGTCATCGGTAGTTGAACCCATTCCTTTGCATGACCTGTCTTTGCCACAGTAAATAGTTGAAACCACTTAGCATGAGTAGCAACTGCTTGAGCCTTGATGTGCTTACTCATCCATGCTTACTTATTGTGCCTGCTAAGCTTAGAGTCGTGTCGGGTCGGGTTTGATCCATCTGGGTGATGAATCGGAATGGCAGTGTTCATATCCTACTGTGTGAGAGCTAAGTGTGTGAACACGATTTGCTAAAGGTACCGATGAGAGGCCAAGTAGGAGTACATGGCGGGTTGCCTCATTGGGACCGACCTTAAGAACTGAGTTCTGTGTTTGTGATCCAAGATAGTTACTACCACACATTGGGCCCTGAAATATGACCCCGCTTGACTTATTAATCGCCTAGACCTCTGTCCAGGAGTTGCAACTAGTTCTGGTGTTTGTAGGAAAAGTGTTGGCGGCTGTGCATAGCAATGCCCGACGGGGTGGACTATAATGCGGTATAGGCACAGTGGCACGGTGTACCAAGTGGCACCCGAGTGGTGGGCTTGGGAACCCTGCGCACATTGTTTGAGGCCATAGCAGAAACTTCGGCCGGACTTCCGTGCGGGTTTAGTCTCAAATAGGCGATAAACCTGGACTAGGGTCTTGTGTGGTTGACGATCGTGGCCAACACCCACGCCAGTGCTTCCGCTTGAAGGTTGCCGAGATGCATGACGTGCATATGGTGATAAGTGGCGAGAGCGTGTGTGAAGAAGTATACCCATGCAGGGTGAAATAATCTGTTCGAATAGCCGCGTCCTCAGATATGGAGTACTTGGAGAACTTATGTGGTTCATAGAAAACTTGAAGTGAATACTCTAAAATGCGCAAGATAAGAGTGAGTGCTATGGATGGCCTTCTCGTAGGGAGACGGAAGTGGATCCATAGTGGTGTATTGATTGGAGAATATGTGGACTCGTGTGCGCTAGCCCACCTCAAAGATACTACTTGTAGTCGTAGTATAGGTTAGCCAAGAGTCAAAGTTGGATGGCTGCAATAAACTCCACAGCCCCCTTCATTGATACTGATGCATATGTAGATAGTTCTGATGTAAGTCTTGCTGAGTACCTTTGTACTAACGTTTGCTTAATTATCTTTTTGCAGAGGAGACGTCAGTCTTATTAGTGATCGTTACAATGTGATGTTCAATGTTGACCGGATTAGCTTGGGAATCCCAGACAGAGGTCTGGTTCCTTTGGTAGGGTCGTTGTAGCTTTTCAGGCTCCTCCAGCCACTTTTGTAGATGTCTGTACCCAGAAATTTTTAACTTCCGCTTGCTTGTTTGAATGCTCTGAACATTGGGTCTTGTGACCCCTATTTGTAGCATCTTATTATATTGGCTCTTCCGAGCCTTCTAAGTAGATGGTGTAATGTTGTATGGTTATGTTGTGATGCCATAGTTGTATCTATGCATATCGGGCATGTCGTGCATACGTGTGACGTGCAGCAGTATGTATGGGATCCGACACCTAGTTGGGTGCCTTTAGTAGTACTCTTTATGGGGAACTGCCTCTTTGTGCTTCCACCGAGCCTTGGTAGCTTGCTACTGCTCCGGACACATTGATTGACCGGCATGTATCCTTCTTTGCTGCTGTGTCTGTTCCTTTGTTGGAAATGTCTCGAAGTGTAATGTAGTCCCTATAGCCTGCTACGACTCGTCTACGTGCAGTGATGAAATTTATGTCCCACGGCGTAATGGAGTCCTTGTAGCTTGCTATGACTCGTCTACACACGCTAGAGATCGATACCTGCATTGCTGGGTTACGTATGTCTGTCCCTATATGGATGTACCACTTGGGTTCTATAACTAGACATGTCGGCCTGGGTTCTTTGACATTTGAATGCTAGTGACACATTCACATACGTGAGTCAAAAGACACAAACGGTCCCGGCCCAGGTAAGGTGGCAGCCGTGGATATAACCGTGTGTGAGACCACAAAGTGATGTGATGTGTTACAGGCTGGATTCTTATGGCTTAGGATCGGGGTCCAGACAGCTTTGCTCTAATACCAAAACGTCCTCTCCACCAGCACACTGAGCTTTGTCAGCTAGATGACATCACGCAAGTAATGGCTCTGAAGGCTCAGTTCAACCTGGGCAGAGAATGCTACGACGCGATGATGACGATATTTGGACGCTTTCTACCCAAAGGCCATGTATTGCCAGCAAACCTATACCAGTCGGACAAAATCTTATGTGCGCTTAAGATGCCCTATGAGAAGATAGATGCCTGTGAGAATGGATGTGACTTATTTAGGCTTGAGTATGCGGCCTTGAACTATTGCCCCATTTGCAATGCTTCCAGGTATGTTGTGGTAGACAACGGTATGGGTGAGAAGAGTCAGACCAAAATCCCCATTAATGTTCTTCGGTACCTGCCAATCATACCAAGACTTCAATGTCTTTTCACTGTCGAAGAGACGGCCAGACAGATGATGTGGCATAAATTGGGCAAAAGAACAGAACTAGATGCAGATGGGAATCCGATGTTGGGACACACTTCAAACGCTTTTGCGTGGAAGCACTTCGATGCATTACATAAGGATAAAGCAGCAGATCCAAGGCATCCTCGAGTTGCCATCAACATGGATGCATTCAATGTGTATGGTATGACAGCAACACAATATAGTTGTTGTCCTGTATTTGTCATTCCACTCAATCTCCCCCCGGAGATATTATGAAAAGAAAGAACATTTTCCTGATGTTCATAATTCCAGGGCCCAAATATCCGGGGAAGAATATGAATGTGTACATGCAGCCGCTTAAGGATGAATTGCAAGAAGCCTGGGATACTGGGATCAAGACATACGACGCCGCTACCAAAAAGAACTTCAAAATGCATGTGTGGTACATGTACTCAATGCATGACTTGTCAGCGTATGCGCTATTCGTTGGTTGGTGTGTGCAAGGAAGGTTTTCGTGCCTCACATGCAAGGCAGCTCTTCAGTTCCGTTGGCTGGAGGCGGGTCGCAAGTTTTCTTGCTTCGACATGCATAGACAGTTCCTGGATCCTGACCATAAGTTCAGAAAAGACAAGAAGAATTTCATCAAAGGTAGAGTTGTCAAAAACACTACACCACCTGCATTGACAGGCCAACAGATCATGTATCAGATAAACACTCTCGAGCCGGATCCAGATCGTCCAGGGTATTTCAAAGGGTATAATACGGAACACACCTGGACTCACAAGATATGTTTGTGGGATCTGCCTTACTTTAAAGACCTCCTTTACCCACACAACATCGACATGATGCACACTAAAAAGAATATTCTGGAGGCCCTTTGTGGTACATTGTTCAACATAGAGGGGAAGTCAAAGGATAATCCTAAGGCTAGAGTCGACCAGGAGGCTCTATGTGATAGACCGTTACAAAACATTTGACAACCGAAAGGAAAGAAGAACTGGAGGAAGCCAAAGGCATGGTTCAATCTTGGAAGGCCAACTATGAGGGAAATGATCTTGTGGGTGGAAATGCAATTGATGTTCCCCGATGGGTATGCAGCGAATCTAAAGAGGGGAGCGAGTCTTGACAAATTGAAAATATTTGATCTCAAGAGTCATGATTGGCACATATGGCTTGAGCGGGTAATGTCGGTGATGTTGCGTGGCTTTATCATTGAGGATGAATGGCTAGTACTGGCAGAGCTAAGCTATTTCTTTCGTACTCTTTGTGCGAAAGAACTATCGCTTGACGTGCTAGATGAACTGGAAGACTTGGCGCCGAAGTTGATCTGCAAGTTAGAAAATATCTTTCCAGTGGGCTTCTTTAATCCAATGCAGCATTTGATTTTGCATCTCCCGACCGAGGCAAGATTGGGGGGTGTGCAAAATCGTTGGTGCTTCGCAACTGAGAGAATGCAGAAGACGCTTCGAGCAAAATGTAAAAATAAATGTAGAGTTGAAGCATCGATGGCCGAGGCATTCATTACTGAGGAGGCAGCAAACTTCGTGAGAGCACACTACAGAGACAAGAATCGTCATTTGCATAATCCGAAGCCTCGATACAATGATGGCGACCGTGAAAAAGGTTGATCCAACCTCAGCCTATTCAAAGGGAAGCTCACACCAGCCGGTGCTTCGAAATCAATAGCGTTGGATGTCGAAGAATGGCAGACCATTTCGTTGTATATCTTCAACAAGCTAACAGAAGTGCGGTCGTACATCGAGTAAGTTCTTGGTACATTGTTTCGCAACTTCTAATTCCTTTGAAATGCTCTTATTCCCGGATATGTGATACAGTCGATATGTCGCCAAATTCTCAGATGGAGCGGTGATCCAAAAGGATTCCATCGAAGAGTATGAGCTTCTGGCAAAGCATGGAGGCGACTATCCCGGTTTCATCTCTTGGTTCAAGAAAACGGTAATTTCCATTAATTAGACGATTTTGTTTCTTCGCCTAGTTTGCGGCTAATGCAACAATCCTTTCGTATTAAACTTGTAGGCTAATGCAGAGTCTATGGACTCCGAATTGAGACAAGTCGCTAATGGTTTTGACTATAAGGTCCGTTCATTTGAAAAATACGACATCAACGGGTATCGCTTTCATACTTTTGGCAAAGAGCTATCTATGGCGGACCAAAAGTCTACAAATTTTTGTGTCTCCGCTGTCGACGATGGAGGGGTCGAGTATTATGGAAGAGTTGAAGCAATTTATGAACTTACGTTCTTTGGTGAAAACCCACCAAACGTCGTAGTCTTCAAATGTTATTGGTTCCAGCCGAAGGAGACTAGAAGGACTCATGAACATATAGGGCTAGTCAAAATCAAACAAAGCACCCATTTAGATGTTCCTGATGTCTATATTACGGCTCAACAGGCGACCCAAGTTTTCTATCTACCGTGGGCCTGCCAAACGGATCCAAGTTTGAAAGGTTGGGATGTCGTTTATGATGTGCCGCCACATTTTAGACCACCTCCCCTCAATGAAGATGATTATGAACCTCACATTAACCCAAACACATATGAAGGAGAATTCTTCCAAGAAACACGTGTTTCCAAAAAACATTTCAAGAACAGCTCTACTTCACCCCAGAACATTGAGGTCGATAGCGATAGTGAATCTGACTTCACCCCTGAGCCGGAACAAGAAGAGACGGAAGAAGAAGAGGTTACTGCTGCGGATGACCTGACAATACTTGACCGATTACATAAAGGCCTTCCACATGTTGATGCATTTATTGATGATGTTGATGAGCACGTCATTACTGATAGTGATGATGATTATGCATTTATTGATACCGGAGCATATATAGACGATGAAGATTAATATTAGTAATGTGAGGTATTCAATTATTATTATGTACATATATATTATTAATTAGTTCGTGTTATTAGGTATTCAATTTTTTTATGTTGAACTAATTTCGTTCACTCTTTGTCATTACAGGTGTTGACAGATGGTGGGCGGGGGTCGAGAGCGCTCTGAGCCTCCTTCCTCGGCGCGTGCTGGGAGGGGTGCTATTATTCCACCCCAGCAACTCTGGAGAGCGCTGGTACACTGCATGTAGACACCGCGAGCGCTTCTTCTTCGACCGGGAGAGGTCAGGGGAAGATGAAGAGAGGTGCTAGAGGTAGGAAGGCTATTGCGCCTTCCTCGCCGCCACCCCCAGCTGATTCTCCCGACCATAGGAGTGCTCCGTCTCAGGTGGACCCGTCTGACTTGGACCCATCTCGGACTCCGGTCCACGAGCCTCAGGTCGACGAGCCTCGGGTCGACAAGCCTCGAGTCACCGAGCCTTCGTCCCAGGAGACTCCGATCCTAGAGTCTTCATCCCAGGAGACTCGGGTCCCAGAATCTTCGTCCCACGTGACTCCGGAGGCTAGTGGCCATGCTGATGGTGGCAAGGACAACTTGTCTAAGGACACCTATATCAAGGGCGAGTTAGTTGAGGAGGGCAAGAAGGTCTACCAGCATGGTTGTACAAAGCTCTCGCCTGTGCCAAGGATCCACGAGCAGAGGTGGTTGATTGCGCCTAATGCGGAGAAGTAAGTGCATTTACTGATTTTTAACCTTTTGCCTTCATGTTTCTTCAAATTAATATCTAATGTGTTGGCCTTGTCATACTGCAGGGGTTGGAAATACGAGCGTGGTGTCCGCATGCCCAACCAGGTCATTGGTATGCTTCTATGGCACCACTTCCCGGGGAAGGTTTAGTTGCCCGGTGAGGGTGAGGCTCCACAGGTAGCACTGACCTGGGAGTTGTACATGGCTGCCCCGGCCTCGCCGGAGGAGATGGTCGACGGAGTCTTGTGCGAGATGGTGGCTGACATTGTGATCCATCGCTTTTAGGTAATTTCTCCTTTACAGAATTAAAAATCAACAACACCTAGTGATTGTACTAATCAGTGTTGTCTTGTTTGATTGCAGACCTTCTACAGGTGTCTTGAGGAAGACGAGGCAAAAGCGGCTGTTGTTCTCGAAGCCGAGTGCAAGCACCTACTTCAGAACATACGGCACTAGGCTCGGGTGCAGGCTATTCGAGACTACTACGCCTCGACTAACATTAAGAGGGCCAAGAAGAAGTGCCGCAAAAATTATCTGAGTAAGGAGAAGTTAATGAAGGTAATTATCTATTCTTAAGGCCTTGTACTTAGTTTATTTGATTTGATTCATAGGCGTAGCACTGAAATTTCTCTTGTCTAACTTAGGTGCCCCCAAGATGGTGTGCGGATAGGATGGACTGTTGGGAGGCATTGGTGGATGAGTGGTGCTCTCCCGAATGGCTAGCCGAACACAACAAGGCCAAGGATAAGCGTGCCCAAATGAGAGGTGCCACACCATCAAGGGAGCACCAACCTGTTTGAGTTCGGGGATAACTAGGTATGTGGTTTGCTTCATGATTCATGCAATTTCATTCTTCATGCTAGCTTGAGCCCTTAACTAATATTTTGTTCCTCTCTTTTTGGCGCGAGAAAACAAGAATGAGGTGCCACCTCTGTTTGACCTCTATGCCATGGCCCATACTGCCTCGTACAAGAAGGCCAAGGAATTCTCTGAGGATGACCTCGATCATCTAGAGAGCTTCAGCAACATCTCCTCCCACAACAAGCTCGTGAGGTATAGAGATGAGGGGAAGGCGAGGAAAGGGGAGGACTTCAACCCGAGCCAGAGTCCTTTTGATCCAGAGCTCGTGATGATATTTGGTGGCGGGAGGCCCCATGGCTCGATAGCCATTGGGGATGGACTGATATGTTGTCCTAGAACTCTCCCGGAGATCAAGAAGCGCCAGATGAGCTCTGATCCTGAGATAAGGCCTCGTCCACGGCCAATGGAGCTCGCCACTGAGGCTAGGGCCCAAGAGCTTCTGGCGAAGGCAAACAGGCAGGCGACACAGAGGGAGAGGGACATGGAGGAGAGGACGGCTAGGCTGTTGGAGGAGGAGAGGAACCGGAACGACGCGTCTCACCAGGCCCTATATGAGCTCCTCGTGGTAAGTTTCTCTTACATATTAGCCAAATCATGCACGTAATGTTCGTTTCATCACTAACTAATATGAATGACTCGTGAAAACAAAATGTCCAGACCGTGTGCCAGAACAATGGTCTGACCCCTCCGTCGATGCCCCATATTGCTATAGCACCCACAGTGAGTTTCATTTGAATGGTCATTAGTTACTAGTATTCACATTTGAGTTGCATCATGCTAAGGAGACACTACAAATGATCTCTGGTGCAGCGTGCCTCCCGACAAGCATCGATCGATCCTTCTGCGTCTGCCGCAACCCCGACCGGTCCTTCTACATCTCACCCTGGCGCAAACCCGACTGGTCCTTCACCTCCGTGATGATGGTAAGTTTTCCCAAGTGTTTTCATTAAAAATGCATACTTAGCTTAAGAAATGACCTACTTAGCTCCAAAATGACCTATACTTAGCTTATTTTCCTCAAAAATGGCATAATAACCTTACTTACCTCCAAAATGATATATTCTACCTAGGATAGCTATAAAATGACCTACACTTAGCATTTTTTCCTCCAAAATGACTTGATATGCTTAGTTAGCTAGAAAATGGCATAACTACCTAGGATAACTCAATAATGATCTATAGCTAGCTTAGCTAGTTCATTTATGACATAATTAGCTCACTTAGGGGGGAAAATAGCATAATAACCTTGGTTTAGCTCCAAAATGACCTATACTTAGCTTAGTTTCCTCAAAATGACATAATAACCTTACTTACCTCCAAAATGATATATTCTACCTAGGATAGCTATAAAGTGACCTATACTTAGCATTTTTTCCTCCAAAATGACTTGATATGCTTAGTTAGCTAGAAAATGGCATTACTACCTTGGAGAAGAGGAGAGGAGAGGAGAAAAAGAAAGAGAAGATAAATTCTTCTTCTTTTTCTTCTTTTTCTTCTAGCTAGTCTTCTTCTTCTTCTAACTTTCATCTTTCCTAACTTGCAAATTTGCTATAGATGAGGAAGCTTGCATTGATGGAGTGTACTCATCTACTTGTGCTTCATTTTTGTTTATGGAAACTTGTTGGAAACTTGTTTTGGATATGTATGTATGGATATGTTGTTGGAAACCATTGTATGTTGCATATGTTGTTGGAAACTTGTATGTTGGATATGTTGTTGGAACTTGTTGTTGGTATGCTTGTTGAAACTTATTGTTGGTATGCTTGTTGGAAACTTGTATGTTGGATATGTTGTTGGAACTTATTGTTGGTATGCTTGTTGAAACTTATTGTTGGTATGCTTGTTGGAAACTTGTATTGTTGATATGTTGGATATATATGTGAAATTCTGTCAAATTGAATTATTTTAAGAAAAAACGGAAAAAACAAGGGCTATATAGCCACTTTGCCTTCTGCTGGCAGACGGCAAAGAGTTTTGTCGTCTGCCAGCAGACGGCAAAGCTGCCACGTGGCAGCTACCTGTGCAACCTGGGGTAGCACTAGGCTGGCCTAGGTGGGTTCTTTGTCGTCCGCTGGCAGACGGCAAAGACCTAAGGTTCTTTGCCGTCTGCCAGCGAACGGCAAAGAACCCACCTAGGCTGGGAAAGAAACAGGTGCTTTGTCATCCGCTAACAAATGGCAAAGAACTAAGGTCTTTGTCGTCTACCAGCGGACGGCAAAGCACGCCCTTAAGCCCTTAACGGACCTAAGTTGCCACGTATGCCGTCCATGCCTTTTGCCATCCACTAGCAGACGGCAAAGATGCAAAGGTCTTTGTCGTCTGCCAGCAGACGGCAAAGTGCCCTTTATCGTGGCTTATTCGGCCGGATTGTTGGCCGTCTACTGGCGAATGACAAAGCCTTTGCCGTCCGGCATGCATGCCTTTGCCGTCCGGGATGGCTCACGGCAAAGTGCCTGATTCTTGTAGTGTAACATATTGATCCAGTGCCCAATGCCAGTTCCTGTTTCTTGCATGTTTTTTTGTTTCGCAGAAAATCCATATCAAATGAAGTCCAAACGCGATAAAAAACTTATGGAGAGTTTTTGGAATATATGTTATTTTGGGGAAAAAGAATCAATGCGAGACGATGCTCGAGGAGGTCACAAGTCTGCCAGGCATGGCCTACCCCTGGCTGCACCTTGGGCCCTTGTGATCAGCCCTTAGGTTGGTTGGAGCTCTCCTTTCACCGCAAGAAAGCTAATTTTTGGATAAAGATCCTCCCAAAATTTCAGCCCAATCGGATTTACGGATCTCTGGATATTTAAGAAATGGTGAAAGGCCAGAATCTGGGAGCGTAGAAACAGAAGGAAACAAAGAGAGCGAGAGAGATCCAATCTCGGAGGGGCTCTCGCCCCTCCACCGCCATGGAGTCCATGGACCAGAGGGGAAACCCTTCTCCCATTTAGGGGAAGTTCAAGGAGGAAGAAGGAGGAGGGGGCTCTCTCCCCCTCTCTCCCGGTGGCACCAGAACGTCGTCGGGGTCATCATCGTGACGGCGATCTACTCCAACAATTTCATCGTCTTCACCAACACCTCCATCACCTTCCCCCATCTATATACAGTGGTCCACTCTTCCGTACCCCATTGTACCCTCTACTTGAACATGGTGCTTTATGCTTCATATTATTATCCAATGATGTGTTGCCATCCTATGATGTCTGAGTAAATTTTTGTTGTCCTATGGGTTGATTGATGATCATGATTGGTTTGAGTTGCATGTTTTATTATTGGTGATGTCCTATGGTGCTCTCTGTGTCGCGCAAGCGTGAGGGATCCTCGCTGTAGGGTGTAGCAATGTGTTCATGATTTGCCTACGGTGGGTTGCGTGAGTGACAGAAGCATAAACCCGAGTAGGTGGGTTGTTGCATATGGGAGTAAAGAGGACTTGATACCTTATAATGCTATGGTTAGGTTTTATCTTAATGATATTTAGTAGTTGCGAATGCTTGCTAGAGTTCCAATCATAAGTGCATATGATCCTCTACTTGAGCACTTTATGCCTAGCTTAATGGCTTTAAAGAAACCGCTCCGAGGGAGACAACCCGGAAGTTTTAGAGAGTCATTTTATTCTGTTGTGTGCTTTTATTTAGTATAAAAACAAAAAAATTAAAGTGGGGAACTTAAAACTTTTTCAAAAAGAAAAGTGAAAGTGAGAAAGACGATCAACGTTGAAGTGGGGGCTAGCCTTGAACTTTGTTCATGCCCATGGAAACTCTGTGAATCTTGATTACAGAAAGTTTTCAACAAAAATAATTATCCCCTTGTATAAATCCATTGTATTATAAAAATAATGTGCCAAGATTTTCCTTTAGGATGATTAGATTGCTTGTTTGGTGTCTGCAGTGCAAAAACAGAAACTTTGGCTGTAGTGCGTGAATTTTCATTTTTTACCGGAATGTCAAAAGTTTCTGGAATTTTTACATAGTACTGGTATGAAATTTTTTTATTTTGTCCTAATGTTCCAGAAGTTTTAGAGTTACAGAAGTATGGTGAATGTTCAGATTACTACAGACTGTCCTATTTTTGACAGATTCTGTTTTTGATGCATTGTTTTGCTCGTTTTATGAAACTATCGATTGTGTCGGTGGTATAAGCCATGGAAAAGTTATACTACAGTAGCTACAATGCAAAAAACAAAATATGAATTGGTTGGCAACATTACTTAAACTGGTGATTTGTTTTATTATACTAACATATCTCACGAGGGTTTTGTTAAGTTTTGTGTGATTGAAGTTTTCAAGTTTTGGGTGAGATCACGATGGATGAAGGAATAAGGAGTGGAAAGAGACTAAGCTTGGGGATGCCTGAGGCACCCCAAGGTAATATTCAAGGACTCCCAAGAAACTAAGCTTGGGGACACCCCGGAAGGCATCCCCTCTTTCTTCTAACAACCATCGGTAATTTTACTTGGAGCTATATTTTTATTCGTCAGATGATATGCGTAAATCTTGGAGTGTCGTGTTTTTTTCTTTTAATAATGCACCATGCTGGTATGGTAAAGTCCTTCGTTGATTTAAAGAAGGATATTTGCACCTCACTTATATCTTTTGTGTATGGCTTTATAGAATGCTTCATGTGCTTCACTTATATCATTTGAAGTTTGGATTGCCTGTTTCTCACACATAGAAAACCGCCATTTGTAGAATGCTCTTTTGTTTCACTTATATTTGTTAGAGCGTGGGCATATATTTTGTAGAAAGAATTAAACTCTCATGCTTCACTTATATCTATTTAGAGAGCTAACAGGAGTTGGTCATTCACATGGTTAGTCATAAAATCCTACATAAAACTTGTAGATCACCGAATATGATGTGTTTGATTCCTTGCAATAGTTTTGCAATATAAAGATGGTGATATTAGAGTCATGCTAGTGAGTAATTGTGGATTGGTAGAAATACTTGTGTAAAGGTTTGTGATTCACGTATGATGAACCATTATGTAAGGAAGTCAGAGCATGATTTTTTTATTGATTGTCAACCTTTGTGTGAGGGCCGGGAGCGCGCGATGGTTAACTCCTACCAACCTCTCCCCTAGGAGCATGCGTCTAATACTTTGCTTCGATGACTAATAGACTTTTGCAATGAGTATGTGAGTTCCTTATGACTATTGTGAGTTCATGGATTATACACACTCTCACCCTTCCACCTTTGTTAGCCTTTCTAGTACCACGCAACTTTCACCGGTGCATTAAACCCACCATATATACTCCCTCAAAACAGCCACCATACCTACCTATTATCGCATTTCCATAGCCATTCCAAGATATATTGCCATGCAACTTCCACCATTCCATTTATTATGACACACACCATCATTTTCATATTGCTTTGCATGATCATAAGATAGCTAGCATGGTGTTTTCATGGCTTGTCCATTTTTTGATGTCATTTGCTATGCTAGATCATTGCATATCCTGGTACACCGCTGGAGGCATTCATATAGAGTCATATTTTGTTCTAGATATCGAGTTGTAAGTCTTGAGTTGTAAGTAAATAAAAGTGTGATGACCATCATTATTAGAGCATTGTCCCATGTGAGGAAAGGATGATGGAAGCTATGATTCCCTCACAAGTTTGGATGAGACTCCAGACTTTATGAAAAATAAAAGAGGATAGCGAAGCCCAAATAAAAAAAAGAGGCCTTAGATGCCCACCAAAAATTACAAAATAAATAAAAAATAGAGAGAAAAGAGAGAAGGGGCAATGCTACTATCCTTTTTCCACACTTGTGCTTCAAAGTAGCACCATGATCTTCATGATAGAGAGTCTACTATTTTGTCACTTTCATATACTAGTGGGAATTTTTCATTATATAACTTGGCTTCTATATTCCAATGATGGGCTTCCTCAAATTGCCCTAGGTCTTCATGAGCAAGCAAGTTGGATGCACACCCACTTAGTTTGTTTTTGAGCTTTCATACACTTATAGCTCTAATGCATCCGTTGCATGGAAATCCTTACTCACTTACATTAATATCTATTAATGGGCATCTCCATAGCCCGTTGATACGCCTAGTTGATGTGAGACTATCTTATCCTTTTTCTTCACAACTATATCCATTGCTCACGCTCATGCATTGCGTGAGAGTTGAAAAAGTTTGAGAACATAAAAGGTGTGAAACAATTGCTTGACTTGTCATCAGGGTTGTGCATGATATAAATACTTTGTGTGGGGAAGATGGAGCATAGCCAAACTATATGATATTGTAGGGATAACTTTCTTTTGCCTTTATATTTTGAAGAGATACAATTGCTTTGTTAGTATGCTTGAAGTATTATTGTTTTTATGTCAACATTAAACTTTTGTTTTGAATCAGTCGTGTCTTAATATTCATGCCATGATTAGATTATATGAACAAGATTATGCTAGGTAGCATTCCACATCAAAAATTATCTTTTTTATCATTTACCTACTCGAGGACGAGTAGGAATTAAGCTTGGGGATGCGGATACGCCTCCGTTGTATCAATAATTTTTGATTGTTTCATGCCAATATTCTACAACTTTCATATACTTTTGGAAACTTTTTATACTATTTTTGGGACTAACATATTGATCCTGTGCCCAGTGCCAATTCCTGTTTGTTGCATGTTTTTTGTTTCGTAGAAAATCCATATCAAATGAAGTCCAAACGCGATAAAAACTTATGGAGATTTTTTTGGAATATATGTGGTTTTGGGGAAAAAGAATCAATGCGAGATGATGCCGAGGAGGTCACAAGCCTGCTAGGTGCGGCCTACCCCCCTTGTCGCGCCCTGGGCCCTTGTGACCAGCCCTTAGGTCAGTTGGATCTCTCCTTTCGCCACAGGAAAGCTAATTTCTGGATAAATATCCCCTAAAAATTTTAGCCTGATCGGAGTTATGGATCTCTGGATATTTAAGAAACCGTGAAAGGCCAGAATCTAGGAGCATAGAAACGGAAGGAAACAGAGGGAGAGATCCAATCTCGGAGGGGCTCTCGCCCCTCCGCCGCCATGGAGGCCATGGACTAGAGGGGAAAGCCTTCTCCCATCTAGGGGGGAGGTCAAGGAGGAAGAAGAAGGATGGGGGCTCTCTCCCCCATCTCTCCCGGTGGCACCGGAATGCCGTCGGGGTCATCATCGTGACGGCGATCTACTCCAACAACTCCGTCATCTTCACCAACAGCCCCATCACCTTCCCCCATCTATCTATAGTGGTCCACTCTCCCTCAACCCGTTGTACCCTCTACTTGAACATGGTGCTTTATGCTTCATATTATTATCCAATGATGTGTTGCCATCCTATGATGTCTGGGTAGATTTTTGTTGTCCTATGGGTTGATTGATGATCATGATTGGTTTGAGTTGCATGTTTTATTATTGATGCTATCCTATGGTGTTATCCATGTCACGCAAGCGTGAGGGATCCTCGATGTAGGGTGTAGCAATGTGTTCATGATTTGCCTATGGTGGGTTGAGTGAGTAACAGAAGCATAAACCCGAGTAGGTGGGTTGTTGCATATGGGAGTAAAGAGGACTTGATACCTTATAATGCTATGGTTGGATTTTACCTAAATGATCTTTAGTAATTGCGGATGCTTGCTAGAGTTCCAATCATAAGTGCATATGATCCAAGTAGAGAAAGTATGTTAGCTTATGCCTCTCCATCATATAAAATTGCAATAATGATGACCGGTCTAGTTATCGATTGCCTAGGGACAATTCCGCAACTCCTACCACCACTTTTCCACACTCATTAAACTAACTTAATTGTTACTTTATCTTAGCAGCCCCTAGTTTTTATTTACGTGGTCTTTATTATCTTGCAAGCCTATCCCGTTACACCTACAAAGTACTTCTAGTTTCATACTTGTTCTAGGTAAAGCGAACGTTAAGCGTGCATAGAGTTGTATTGGTGGTCGATAGAACTTGAGAGAATATTCGCTCTACCTTTAGCTCTTCGTTGGGTTCGACATTCTTACTTATCGAAAGAGGCTACAACTGATCCCCTCTACTTGTGGGTCATCATAAAACAATTGTGCCTTTAAGTTGCACCACGTCTTTCTTTCCAAACTAAATTGTTGTACTCCTATGCATAACTCTTGTCGAGGGAATGACCCACGGCTAGTCCCAAGACGGAGAGCCGAACAAGGTACATGTCTGCCTGCTTGAGCTGGCTACGCAGGCTTGCGCCCGCGGTCGGCTGCTCCAGCTAACTGATAATCCCCAAGTGCAAGGAATCATCGTAGCAATTTCCAAAGGTGAAAGTGATAAGTATGGAGTGTCGAACCCACAAGGAGCTAAAGGTAAGATCAATATTCTCTCAATTCCTATCCGTCACTGATACGACTCTATGTACACCGAACATTTGCTTCCAACTAGAAACGAGAAATAAAACTACATTGTGGGTATGAAGAGAATAGCTTTGCATGATATCGGACAACTGAAATATAAAAATAGGTGATGTTATCATAAAGTTAGAATATATTACAATATATTACAAATAGTGAGTGTGGAATAATGATGGGTCGGTGTGCGGAATTGCCCTAGGCAATTGTTAACAAGATTGGTAATCATTATTGTAATTTTATATGAGGGGGAGGCATAAGCTAACATACTTTCTCTACTTGGATCATATGCACTTATGATTGGTACTCTAGCAAGCATCGCAACTACTAAAGATCATTAAGGTAAAACCCAACCATAGCATTAAAGCATCAAGTCCCCTTTATCCCATACGCAACAAACCCCTTACTCGGGTTTAAGCTTCTGTCACTCTAGCAACCCACTATAAGGGAATCATTAACGTATTGCAACACCCTACAGCAGGAATCCTTCACATGTGCGCAGCACGGAAGGCACCATAGGACAGCACCAAAATAAACATACATCTCAAACCAATCTAGATCATCAATCAACTCATAAGACAAAAGAAATCTACTCAAAACATCATAGGATGGCAACACATCATTGGATCATAATATGTGGGATAAAGCACCATGTTCAAGTAGGGGATTACAGCGGGATGCGGAAGAGTGGACTGCTGAAAAGATATGAGGATGATGATGAAGAAGGTGATGTTGATGAAGACAATCACCGCGGCGATGGTTCCCCTGATGGCACTCCGACGCCACCGGGAGAGAGGGGGAGAGGGTCTCCCACTTGTGCTTCCTCCTCCATGGACTCCCCCTAGGTGGGGAGAGGTTCTCCCCCGGGTCCTTGGCCTGCATGGTGATGATGGCCCCTTCTTCTTCCTCCTCCATGGTCTCCGGTGATGGTGACCCCCTCTGGCAGGGTGTCGGAGAGGGCCAAGATTGATTTTTCGTGGCTATAGAGACTTGCAGTGGCGGAACTTCTCATCTAGGTTTCTTTGTGGGGGTTACTAGATTTATAGGAATACTTGGCGTTGGAATCACATCAATGGGACTCTCGAGGGGCCCACAAGCTAGGGGCGCGCCCTAGGAGGCGCCCTGGTGGCTTGTGGCTGCCTCGGGACTCCTCTCCGATATCTTTTTGCTCCAGTATTTTTTATATTTTCCAAAAATATTCCCTGAAATTTTCAGCCCATTCCAAGAACTTTTATTTTCTACACAAAAAACGATACCATGGTAGTTTTGCTGAAAACAGCGTCAGTCCGGGTTAGTTCTAATAAAATCATACTAATCATATAGAATTATTGTAAATATGGCATGAATACTTCATAAATTATATATACGTTGGAGACGTATCAGCATGCCCAAGCTGTTGGGTAACGCAGCAGAAAACAAAAAAATTCGACCTACGCACCAGCCCAGGACCACTATGGAGACTGCATACAAGGTTTGATCATTTCGTTACCGACTCGTAGCGCAGCGGAAGTAGAGTTGATGACGATCGGCGGTGCTGATCCCCGCAGCTAGGATTTTACAACCTCCCAACCGCGAGGATGTATACCCTCATCAACCCGCGGACAGCCCTACGGGAGGCACTCTTGAACTAAGACCGAAAATACGATCTCTCTACAGAGTTGCACACATACGGTGTCATCTATTCGGCGGGGCTTCACCGTCCAGAACTAGTTCCCACCGGAACCCAGACAGCCTTTCGGCTCTATGAAACTCTTTTCGTGGGAGGGAGAGAAGAAGCCAAATAATGCACGGCATGTGTATGAGAGCAAGGAGTGAGAAGAATGGCAGCCATATCTCCTCCTTTTATTGGCCAAGGCAAGGGGTGGGGTGGCGGAGGAAAATACCAAAAAACCCATGCAACATGTCCCACATGTAAGGTGAAAAGGTAACACAAGTGGGCCACCAAGGGGACACCACTTGGGCCGGCCACAACCTTGCCCCCCCAAGGGGGGCCCCCCCAACAAGCCTCCAACATGTCTCCATGAAACATGCATGCTCCCTAGACAAAAAGCCACCAAACATGCAACCCCCGATTCGTGGGATCTTGCCCCCTCGTGTTGGGACAAGATGTTTTCCCGCGATCGTTTCTTCTGAAAAAATCCCGGACGGTCCCAGAACATTTCCGATACCCTCTAAAATTATTCTGGGCTCATGCCGAAACATTTCCGGTATGGTGGTTTTTATCAGCGAAAAGCAACAACAGCAGTTCCGGCGGCTCCGGAACATTTTTGGGTTTTTTCTCCAGAAAAATCCCAGAAGTTCCCAGACCAATTCTGAGACCCTCTAAGAATTTCCAGGCGAGTGCCAAAACCATTTTGACCTAATAATATATTCCTAAACAACTTTTCGGTTTTACCAAAACTCTTTCGGTATTCTCTCTCCGGAACTCTTTCGTCGTCATCGAAACTATTTGTGACTTTCTCTCGGACTCCTTGACTAGTATTCAGCAGATAGATGACCCTTAAGCGTGTGACCCTATAGGTTCAGTGAAGCATAGACATGACCCAGAACCCCTTCCGATCAATGATCAACATCGGAGCCGTGGACACCCATATCGATCCCTATACCCACACGAATAAATATTCGAGTGAACCTCCAGTTGTTGTGTGCTATTCATGTTGCTTTGTGATATGTTACAAATACCTGAGGTGAGACATGTTGGCATCCTCGTGGATCAACAACTTGTCCACTATGCCAGTTACCTCGTTATAGGTATTGTTCTCTTTTCTCGTTCCCATGTTCCGGCATCCCCGTGATCAAATCACAAAGGGTCTGCCCAGATGATGATGGATGTCGTAACACCGAGAGGGCCATAGATATCTCTCCATCATCGGAGGTGCAAATCCCAATCTTGAGCTATCAAGTTAATTGACATACTTTTCCATGAACCCGTAAGCCGCCGTAATAGGCACCCATTTACGGATGACGTTTAACAAACCCCAAAGTTCATGAAGCAAGCATGAAGAAACTCGATACTCTCATGGTCTAAGGAATTATGCAAATATTAACTTCTCTATGTTATTAACCATTAACTTATGACGAATGTATCTCATAGAATAACATCAATTCGGGTTGATTCAACACAAATGTTCTTCTAACATTGTGCCCTCAAAATTGCCGGCATAGCCATGCCCATGATCAGGAAAACAGGATCATCATGCAATAATTGAGCCAGTCTTAGAGGCCAGACTAGGAATACAACTTACCGTTTATTATTCCACACGTGCATATGAGTCTTCCTTCAAGCCTTGTGGTTATTGTAGACTCGAGAACCATAGTAGTTATAGCAAGGAACATAATCCTAATTATGAACAGGGAGATAATCAATAACATTTATTATTGCCTCTAGGGCATATCTCCTACAGACCCCCACTTGCACTAGAGTCAATAATCTAGTTAATTGTAATGCACTTTACACCTATGGCATACTGGTGTAAAATATGCTTCGCTTGTGGTATAGCCTGATGTCCAACGGATCTGACAACTTCAGCTCCGTGTGTAACTTTGCATATCCTCGCGTTTTCACGCTATCACAAAATTCGTATTTTGTGTGAACTTGGCTTTGCATATGTGTGAATCATTGGTCGAAACCTGATTCCTCAGACCGAGCTATGGAGCAACTATCTGCAATAGTGTCTCATAGACCAAAGCCATCTTGGAACCATACTAAGTTCATGAATGAACTATATTATTCAACAACTTCTTTGTCACTTCCAAAGCATCAACATACTTAGCCTTTGTTATAGAATTCGCCACAGTATCTTGTTTGGAACAATTTCCAACTACCATGCCACCATATTGTGTATTACACAAAACCCTTAACTTCAATCGAAAATCGCATGGAGCATTGATTGAGACTGTATCGATGTAATTACTTACAATGAGCACCTCATAATCTCTGCTTGCGAGAAAACATGTTATCAGCACTACTCTAGTACTTAATGGCATCTTTCACTGTTGTCCCATGATCAGTGCTTTGATCACTTTTGTATCTATACTCGCAACAACTTGGGAGTATCGGACATATCTGGTTGTTTTTACATACCATGGAATACATGATTAATCCAAACACTAGAGTGTGTGGAATCTCCATCATGTATTTTACTCGTCAGTGTTTTGGGACACTAAGTCTTGCAAAAACTCTTTCCATGTGACTTCGGCAAGAATCACTCCTTGGCGTTTTTAAATGCTAAAAGGTGTTAGCACCTTGTCAATATGTATTCATTGCTTAGACCCATTAGGTAAATCTATCTCCATAGATCATCATGCCTAATATTGAGTCTATTTATCCTAAGCACTTCATCGCAAAACTATTTTCAAATGAAGTCCTAATTCCTGTCAAGAAATTTATTTCCAATTAACAATGTGTCAAGCACACAACATTTTAGAAATATTATTATGCTCCCACTTACTTTCTTGAATCACAAGCATCTTTGTTACCCATTGATGAAGTCAAATACCATTTTGACCATTTCATCAAACCATGAAGATTGCAACTCCATTTTGCTCTCTTCTGTCCATTGCTGGAACTCTGAAGTTTGCATACTTACTAGCATCCTCTAGATCGACAAATTACTTTGGATTGTATCACATACAAGTCCTAGGTTTCATTTCCATCACACGGAAATCCTTTTGTCATCCATGTTCGTATCTCATGATTGATATATGTATTAATTGCTAGTTCAACCCAAATCGACCTTAAGCATCGCTACGATGAAACAACCTCATCGTAGTCAACTCCTTGAACTTGTTTTTTCAACAAGTCGAGCTTTATGGATAAAACATTTTTATCCATATCAGTTTTTAGTTCCATAAATATTCGTTAGACTCTAAGGCCTTTGAAAGGTGTATCAAGGTTTTAATCACTAGTAGAAAAAAAACCATTTGTCCCGATTCGTAAGGCCCATTTGTCCCGGTTCCGGAACCGAGACTAAAGTGTCGTTACTAAAGCCCAAAACCTTTAGTCTCAGTTCTCTTACAAACCGGGACAGAAGGGGCTCCACGTGGCCTCTGCGGGGAGCCCAGGCAGGAGGACCTTTAGTCCTGGTTGGTAACACCAACCGGGACCAACAGGCATCCACGCGTCAGCATCTGGCAGTTGCTTGTTTTTTTGACAGGGAGGGGGGTTAAGGGGGTTTTAGAGAGTTAATTTAGGGGTTTTATATTGTTATAGCTAGCTAATTGATAGAGAGAAGTGTCCTCTCTTTCTCCGTGCTTGGTCGACGCTAGCTACTATAGAGAGAACTCAACACACTAACTAGTAAGCAAATGAAGGAACCATTAAGTACAGAAGATCGTCATGAACATATAGAGATAGAAGTGATCGACCTCTCTTTCTCCGAGAGATTGGTCGTATAACAAGTTTTCGTATATATATCCAACACTAATAGCTACATATATAAAATATAAGATCGCTTACAATCCCTAACATCTAATGTCCAATTGCAGATGGTATTCTTCGGCTTTATTGATGACCTGGTCAAGAAAGAATCCCGCCAATTCTTCTTGAATTGCTCGTATGCGATCATGTGGTAGGAGTTCATCCCGCATCTTCCACATCTAATTTGAAGAAGGGGGTCAATACATATATATGGTAATAAAATAAAAGTGTGAATACTATTACTTACGCACTTGAAATTGTTTTTTAGAGTAGCCCCGCTTAGCGGTCGTCGCGTTGTAGATGAACTCGCAAACATAGTATCCACATAAATTAGTCCCGTCTTCCTGCCACCAGCACTTTACGAGAAATAGATTTCAATCCAACTGATAATCAATCATGATAAATGGTATTGATGTAACTAGAATCAATGGGAGATGCACGGAACTAGCTAGTAGTACTTACTTTCGGGTGTGTAAATCGCAGTTCCCTCGGCAGTGCCGGAACAATTGTTGTGAACTCTTTCCAAACCCTGCCAGACAAAGAAAATAATTAATTGATATCAGGAAATGAACAAATTAAAGTTGCCGATATGATGCGATAATGATCGATTGAACTTACTTCTGGAGAATTTTAGTCATGTCCGCATAATTCTGGGGATCTTTTCGTTTCGAGTCTAAGACGATTACTAGTCCCCGCTCAACCCGAATCTCTAGCAGAATAAAGTGGAAACTCCGCATGCATGCATAACTCATCAATTACATTATTATAAACCTCGAGTAATAAGGGAAACCGAATATGCACAAGACAGTAACACTCACTTGAAGTTGTAAGGAAAGAGTATTGTCCCTTTGTTTTCATTTTTAAGCAACGATTCTAGCAAGTTCTCCTCGGTTTGTGTGGGATAATGTTTTAAATCGTCCTCATGTATGACATCTGGGTTAATGAACCCAATGTCATACATTTGTGCTTTTCTGCATTCGACGATCTTCAATCTGCATAATATAGTAGTGAGGATAATTATATATACATGCAATGAAAGAGCTGAGCTATATACATAGAGAGACTTAATTACAGAAGTAGTACTTACAGACAGTAGCAAGTCACGATTGTTTTGTTGATGGCCTTCTGATTGTATAACTGCATATCTCCTCAAATTCAATATTCAACATTTCGGTTCCAACGAGGACGTGCTGATCTTTAACTAACAGTACCAAAGAATCCTTCTCAGACTCGCGGCAGCTTTGCATGTACCATTCATGGAATCTTCGCCTCATCATTGCTAGAGGAGGATGATCGGGTTTGACGAGAGGATGCCCGTACCGGTATTTGAATTCGTCCACCTCCAACTGCTCAAACAGTACATCATTGCTCAGGTAATCACCATGTTTGGTACCGGGGACCATCCCTGGATGATTAGCGACGATATCACTAGAAATCTTAAGCGGGGGCACGATTGGTTCGCCTGTTCGCCGAGCTGGGGAATTTTTTTCCCACTTCTTCGTTGTGCTAACTTTGCATCACTGGAAGTACTTCCCGACCGCCGCGCATCTTGATATGTCTTTTAAGAGTGCGAACATAGTTGGAATCCAGCGGAGGCGGTGGTGGTCGCTTCAGGGCATCGATAGTGCGCATCACTTTCACCGGATCTATCTTCTCCTTCGGAGCTGGAGTTTTCTTTTCAAAATGGTCCCTCACTTCGGCCTGACTTATCTCCTTGTTTTCAGACTCGGTCCTCTCATATGGTAACTTTTCCAGAGGCTTGAGAGATGGACCGTATATGTATCCCCTGCTGCCTATGCTTGTACTGTTAGCCGCCGGAGCGGCGGTGGCTCCCTTCCGTCGTTGCTTACTAGGCACCGGAGGAGCCGCAGCGGCGGCGTTTGTCTTTTGCCATTGCCGACGAGGATGAGGAGGAGGTGTACTGCTCCAACTTGCCGGAGTAGGCGAAGGAGGAGGCGGAGTGCCCCCACGCACTGAAGGAGCCAGAGAAGGAGGCGGTGTGACCTGATCACTCGCCGGAGGAGGAGGAGGAGGAGGAGGCGGAGTGCCCTGATTCGCCTGAGGAGAAGGAGGAGGCGAAGGCGTTCAGTTTGGAAGCTTGCTGTACTCCTTCTGCCATAGACATGTACTCCTCAGGGCATGAACCAGCTTATTCTCTCCTTAACCTGTACAGTGGTCAAGCTCGAGCTCCTTAAATTCCGGCATTACTTCATCCACTATCACAACAGCATAGCCATGTGGAATCGGATGGCAGTGAAAAGTTTCGTTGGGTTGAGGAGGTGCAACAGAGCCGACAGCTGCCTTGAAAGTGAGGTTCCGGCATTTTGTCATAACCTCGCAATGTTGAGCCTCCGTGATAGTATCCACGGGGTAGCTAGGAGACGTGAAGTTGGGCTGCACGGGCTCCATGGAAGCGACGCTGCTTCTCCGCTAAGATGGCGGGGTAGTAGCTTCTGGGTAGCTTCGTGCCGTTGAGATGGTTGGTCGGCAGCTCGCTGGCTCTCAGCTTCCTCTAGCTTTTGTAGTCTTCATTGAGCTTCTGAATTTCGCTCAGCTCCGCTTTCCTCTTTCTCTCCCGGCTTCTGTAACCGCCTGCGTTGGGAAACCCAACCTTCCACGAAACGGAGCCTGGTGTGCCTCGTGTTCGTCCAGGGTGCTCAGCATTCCCTAGGGCCTCAGTCAGCTCGTCCTTCTCTCTGTCGGGAATGAACGTCCCTTCCTGCGCTGTGGTGATATAGTTCTGAAGGTTGTTCATGGGTATTGCAAGTTGCTCGTCCATCCAACAGCACTTCCCTGTTTCAGGGTTCAAAGTTCCCCCAACCCCGAAGAACCAAGTCCTTGAACGGTCTAGCTAGTTATATGTCTGTGGTTTGACCCCTTTAGCAAGCAGGTCATTCTCAGCTTTGTCCCACAACGGCCGGGCTTTAAGGTAGCCACCTGAACCTGTGTGATGGTGAAACTCCTTCTTTGCAGCATTGTTCTTGTTTGTCTCTGACATTTTCTTACTCTTCTCCGATGTCTTGTAGGCCACAAATGCGGGCCAGTAATCTCCTATCTTCTCATATCGGCCGACGAATGTCGGAGTCTTCCCTTTGTCGACAAACTTTGATTTCAACTCATTCTTCCACCTCCTGAATAGATCTACCATCTTCTTAAGAGCACACGCCCTGACCCGTGGCTCTATAACTGGCTTATTCGGATCCTCCTCTGGCCGTAGGGTGAAATTTGCCTTCAGCGTGGTCCAAAGATCTTCTGTCTTTCTATCGGTGACATAATCAACATCAGGGGCACCGTCCTTAGGCTTATTCCATTTCTTGATGCTGATCGGGATGTTTTCCCTAACAATAGCTCCGTAGTGAGAAGAAAATGTGTTCTTGTTCTGCTTGGGTTCAATCGGATGGCCATCGTCCGCGAGTGCTGTGATCGTGAACTTTTCATCCTTACGCAACCTCTTCTTTGGGCCTCGTCTTGTTACCGAAGTTTGGCTCGATCCGGAGGGCTATAATAGAAGAAATAAGAGTTTATTAATATATGTACATACCAAAACAATTAATGCATCAATTAGCTAGAGTCAGCACAGGCTTAATTAATATATATACCTCATCAGACTTTGCAACAACTCCCTCCTCTCATCGGCCACCGGAGCCGTCATCATGGTCTCCTTCTTCCTCCGGCATTCGGTCCCCAGAGCCATCATGATCATGTCCTTCCTCCTCCATTGTTCGATCACCGGAGCCGTCATAATCCACTCCTTCCAGACCATCGGTGAAGTTGAGATACGACAAGATATCACGACCGACGTGGATTATGTCCCCCAACAACTGTTCTTGTTCTTCGTCTCTTGGATCCATAGTTTCTGCAAATATTGCAACATGGCAATTAATATACAAACATGACTGTCCGATGTCCGGACCACCTCTCTCATGAATGTCCGACAACTCTTCTAGGGTTTGGGGTGGCCTCGACAACGCTCTTTTAACTCATTTAACTTGGTAAATTTGGTTGGCCTCGACAACGCTTCTAGGGTTTGGGGTGGCCTCGACAACACTTCTAGGGTTTGCGGACTCCTCCCCCCTCATTTTCCCGAGAGAGTTAGGGGGTACTCCTCCCCCCTCATTTCCCCCAATTTACGCTCTTTCTTAATATGAACAAAAAAATCATGAACGTTTAGTGAAGTTGCCCCTCCCCAATTTAGGCAAAGTAAAACCCCTTTGTGAAGGAACTTCTTTTTAGCCAACTTATTTTCTGCCAACAAAATACATATATCATATATACAAAAACATGGGATACCTTAATTAGTTCAATTTTTGCCTTGACAAATCATTGAACCTTTTGACAGAAACCTCCCATAAACTCTTTCATAATTTTCTTTAGCATACATCCATGGAAAAAAACAGGAAGCTACGATATTTTTTATATCATTTGATAATTTTCTATATATATACATCCATCCATCCATCCATCCATCCATATATACATGGACCAAAAATGCTATAAAAAATTATATGAACAAAAAAAAGCATACATCATCTATCATCAACATCATCAGCTATCATCAACATCATCATCTAACTATCGTATATCATCTATATATCATCTATATATCATCAAAATTAATCAGCAAAATAAACAGGGACAGGGAGGAGGGAGGAAAGGGGCCGGCCGTACTGAACGGGGGGGAGGGGCAGCGTCATGGGGACAGGGCTGTGGCACGGGGCGGCGTTGGGGCAGGGCGCGCGTCGGGGAGCGGCGCCGACGTCGGGGCACGGGGCGGCGCGTCGGGGCAGAGGCGGGCGTCGGGGCAGGGCGGCACATCGGGGCAGAGGCGCGCATCGGGGCAGGGACGCGTCAAGGAGCGGCGCTGGTGTCGGGGCAAGGCGCGTGTCGGGGCAGAGGGCGTCGACGACGAGCTCAGGCAGCCTGGTGGCGTCGATGTGCTCGGCGTCTTCGGGGGCAAGTGCTAGATGAAATCTGAAAAAATCGAAATTGTCGCTTATATACACAGAGCATTAGTCCCAGTTGGTTGCACGAATCGGGACCAATGCATCCCTTTAGTCCCGGTTGGTGCCACCAACCGGGACCAAAAGGTGGTGCTGCCCGGGGACAAATGTTTAGTCCCACCTCGCTAGCCGAGAGGGCTCGAGAGTGGTTTATAAGTGCTGCTAAGCCAACCCTCTCGAGCTCCTCTCAACTGCAGGCTTACGGGCCTAATTGCACTCTCCTCTACCTGTGGGCCTACTGGTCCTTCTGCGGGCCTGAATCCTGGCCTAACTAGTTGTTGGGTTTCTAGTCGTATTCAGGCTGTGGTGGCCCAGTAGGCAACATTTTAAAAAACTGTTTTTTTGTTTTGTTTTTTGCTTTATTTATTGTTTTACTTTTTTCCAGTATTTTTCTTTTGTTATTTTAGTTCATTCTTTTTAACAAATAAATACTTTGATAATTTTAGTTGCATAATTTCCATTATTTTGTTTTGTTTCTTGCTTTATTTATTTTTTGCTTTATTTATTTCCAATGTGTTTTATCATTATATTCTTTTTTCTATTAATGTTTTGAACAAAAACTACTTTGATAATTTTAGTTGCATAATTTTTATATAATTATTGTTTCAAAAATACTAGAGGTTTATAAAAGCTTTTTAGCTGATTCTTTTTTGAACTCCACTCCTACGATGTTTTGGAAGAAATTAAAAAGCACTTCAAACGAACTCTGAAAAGGTTGAAAGTTGGCATGGTATCATCATTTCACCCACATAGCATGTGCTAAAAAGTTGAGTGGGTTACGACAAAAACGGGATGCACTTCGTGTACAAAATGGACAATCTATTTCGAAGTATCATGGTTTCGAACGAAAACTCATCTGTTATGAAGGGATTTCATATTTTTGAACTCATTTGAACTCTAGACTTTTTGTGTGTTCAAAATGCACCATTCAAAGCCACATCATCAATTTTCAACCCTTTCTGACTTCATTTGGTATTTTTCATGCACTTACTGTTTTTTTGAGCTAAATGACCCTGAAATTGAAAAGCACTTCAAATGAACTCTGAAAAGGTTGAAAGTTGCATGGTATCATCATTTCACCCACGTAGCATGTTCTAAAAAGTTGAGTGGGTTACGACAAAAACTGGATGCACTTCGTGTACAAAATGGACAATCTATTTCGAAGTATCACGGTTTCGAACGAAAACTCATCTGTTATGAAGGGATTTCATATTTTTGAACTCATTTGAACTCCAGACTTTTTGTGTGTTCAAAATGCACCATTCAAAGCCACATCATCAATTTTCAACCCTTTCTAACTTCATTTGGTATTTTTCATGCACTTACTGATTTTTTTGAGCTAAATGACCCTGAAATTGAAAAGCACTTCAAATGAACTCTGAAAAGGTTGAAAGTTGGCATGGTATCATCATTTCACCCACATAGCATGTGCTAAAAACTTGAGTGGGTAACGATAAAAACTGGATGCACTTCATGTATAAAATGGACAATCTATTTCGAAGTATCACGGTTTCGAACGAAAACTCATTTGTTATGAAGGGATTTCATTTTTTTGAACTCATTTGAACTCCAGAATTTTTGTGTGTTCAAAATGCACCATTCAAAGCCACATCATCAATTTTCAACCCTTTCTGACTTCATTTGGTATTTTTCATGCAATTAGTGATTTTTTTGAGCTAAATGACCCTGGAATTGAAAAGCACTTCAAATGAACTCTGAAAAGGTTGAAAGTTGGCATGGTATCATCATTTCACCCACATAGGATGTCATAAAAAGTTGAGAGGGTTACGGCAAAAACTGGATGCACTTCGTGTACAAAACGGAGAATCTCTTTCGAAGTATTAGGGTTTCAGACGAAAACTCATGTGTTACAAAAGGCATTTCATTTCTTCACATGTCACTGCAATGATCTAGTTGTAGAGAGAAAGTCTTCACTTCTTCTTCACGTGTGTCCTTTATTTATTGCGCCGTAACCATGGATAATTTTCATCGTTTAACAGGGTGCTTGGGTCAGCCTTGACTTTGAAGGGAGGAATTTCATGAAACTTTTCATAATCTTCAGACATGTCTGTCTTGCCCTCCAATCCCACGATGTCTCTTTTTCCTGAAAGAACTATGTGGCGTTTTGGCTCATCGTATGATGTATTCGCTTCCTTACATTTTCTTTTTCTCGGTATGGTAGACATGTCCTTCACATAGAAAATTTTGTGCCACATCATTGGATAGGACGAATGGTTCGTCTGTGTACCCAAGATTGTTCAGATCCTCTGTTGTCATTCCGTACTGTGGGTCTTCCTATACCCCGCCTCTTGACAGATTGACCCAATTGCACTAAAACAAAGGGACCTTGAAATCATGTCCATAGTCAAGTTCCCATATGTCCACTATGTAACCATAATATGTGTCCTTTCCCCTCTTGGTTGTTGCATCCAAGCGGACACCACTATTTTGGTTGGTGCTCTTTTCATCTTGGGCGATCATGTAAAATGTATTCCCATTTATCTCGTACCCTTTGTAAGTCAATACAGTCGAAGATGGTCCCCTGGCCAACGAGTACAACTCATCAGAAATAGTGTTGTCACCCATGAGACGTGTTTGCAACCAACTGCCGAAAGTCCTGATGTGTTCATATGTGATCCAGTCGTCACACTGCTCCAGGTGTTTGGAGCGTAGAATATTCTTGTGTTCATCGACATACGGGGTCACCAAGGTGGAATTCTGTAGAATTGTGTAGTGTTCTTGAGACCAAGAATGCCCTTCCCTACATATTATTGAGTCCGCCCCTAGCGTGCCTTTTCCAGTCAGTCTCCCCTCATACCGCGATGGAGGGAGACCAATCTTCTTAAGGTCAGGAATGAAGTCAACACAAAACCCAATGACATTGTCTGTTTGATGGCCCATGGAGATGCTTGCTTCTGGCCTAGCGCGGTTACGAACATATTTCTTTAAGACTCCCATGAACCTCTCAAAGGGGGACATATTGTGTAGAAATACAGGGCCCAGAATGGCAATCTCGTCGACTAGATGAACTAGGGCATGCGTCATGATATTGAAGAAGGACGATGGGAACACCAGCTCAAAACTAACAAGACATTGCACCAAATCACTTCTTAACCTTGGCAGGATTTCTGGATCGATCACCTTCTGAGAGATTGCATTGAGGAATGCACATAGATTCACAATGGCTAATCGAATGTTTTCCGATAGAAGGCCCCTCAATGCAACCGGCAGCAGTTGCGTCATAATCACGTGGCAGTCATGAGACTTTAGGTTCTGGAACTTTTTCTTTGCCATATTTATTATTCCCTTTATATTCGACGAGAAACCAGACGGGACCTTCATACTGAGCAGGCATTCAAAGAAGATTTCCTTCTCTTCTTTGGTAAGAGCGTAGCTGGCAGGACCTTCATACTGCTTTGGATGCATGCCGTCTTTTTCATGCACACATTGTTGTTCCTCCCGTGCCTCTGGTGTATCTTTTGTCTTCCCATACACTCCCAAGAAGCCTAGTAGGTTCACGCAAATGTTCTTCGTCACGTGCATCACGTCGATTGCGGAGCGGACCTCTAGGTCTTTCCAATAGGGTAGGTCCCAAAATATAGATTTCTTCTTCCACATGGGTGCGCGTTTGTCAGCGTCATTTGGAACAAATAGTCCGCCAGGACCCTTTCCAAATATTACTTGTAAATCATTAACCATATCAAGTATGTGATCACCAGTACGGAGGGCGGGTTTCTTCCAGTGATCTGCCTCACCTTTGAAATGCTTTCCTTTCTTTCAACATTGATGGTTGGTCGGAAGAAATCGATGATGCCCCAGGTACACATTCTTCCTGCATTTGTCCAAATATATACTGTCGGTGTCATCTAAAAAGTGTGTGCATGCGTGCTATCCCTTGTTTGTCTGTCCTGAAAGGTTACTGAGAGCAGGCCAATCGTTGATGGTTACAAACAGCAACACATGTAGGTCAAAATCCTCCTGTTCGTTCTCATCCCACACACGTACACATCTTCCATTCCATAGCTGTAAAATTTCATCAACTAATGGCCTTAGGTACACATTAATGTCATTGCCAGGTTGCTTAGGGCCTTGGATGAGCACTGGCATCATAATGAACTTCCGCTTCATGCACAACCAAGGAGGAAGGTTATACATACATAGAGTCATAGGCCATGTGCTATGCTGGCTGCTCTGCTCCCCAAAAGGATTAACGCCATCTGCACTTAAACCAAACCATACGTTCCTCGGGTCACCTGTAAAGTCGCTCCACTTTCTCTCGATCTTTCTCCACTGCGACCCGTCAGCGGGTGCTCTCAACTTCCCATCTTTCTTATGGTCTTTTTTGTGCCATTGCATCAACTCGGCATGATTTTTGTTTCTGAACAGACGTTTCAACCGTGGTATTATAGGAGCATACCACATCACCTTGGCAGGAACTCTCTTCCCGGTGCGCTGGCCCTCAACATCACCAGGGTCATATCTTCTGATCTTATACCACAATGCACCGCATACCGGGCATGCGTTATGTTCCTCGTACTCACCGCGGTAGAGGATGCAGTCATTAGGGCATGCATGTATCCTCTGCACCTCCAATCCTAGAGGGCACAGAACCTTCTTTGCTGCGTAGGTACTGTCAGGCAATTCGTTATCCTTTGGAAGCTTCTTCTTCATTATTTTCAGTAGCGAACTAAATCCCTTGTCAGATACACCATTGTCTGCCTTCCATTGTAGCAATTCCAGTGTGGTACCGAGCTTTTTGTTGTCATCTTCGCAATTTGGGTACAACCCTTTTTTGTGATCCTCTAACATGCGATCGAACTTCAACTTCTCCCTTTCACTTTCACATTCTCTCTGTGCATCAACAATGACCCGGCGAAGATCATCATTGGGCACATTGTCTGGTTCCTTTTGATCTTCAGCTTCCCCCACTACAGCATCATCGTATTCAGGGGGAGGGTGGTTGTCGTCATCCTCTTCTTCGTTGTCTTCCATCATAACCCCTCTTTCTCCGTGCTGGGTCCAAACATTATAGTGTGGCATAAAACCCTTCTGAAGCAGGTGGAAGTGAAGGGTTTTAGAGTTGGAGAAAGACTTCATATTCTCACAGACAGTACATGGACAAGGCATAAAATCATTCTGCTTGTTTGCCTCAACCGCTTCGAGAAAATTATGCAGGCCCTTAATATACTCGGAGGTGCGTCAGTCACCGTACATCCATTGCCGGTTCATCTGCGTGCGTTATATAATAAAGTGTATTAAAAACCATTACAACATATCATGAATACATAAGTGACCAAATTATTAGAAATCCATCATCACATTAAAGCCAAAGTACAATAATGACCAAAATAAATACGTGCAGTTCATACATAGTTGTCATTATTGAACAACATATAGGTCTCTAGAGCATCTAATTAAAACATACACCGAAACTATGTAAAAAATTTAAATGCAACAACAAATGCAATCACAACCGCTACTAAGGTACCAATTGATCCAACGGCATAATGATACCAAGCCTCAGTATGAATGGCATATTTTCTAATCTTTCTAAGCTTCAAGCGCATTGCATCCATCTTGGTCTTGTGATCGTAGACGATATCGGCAACATGCAACTCCAATCCCATCTTGTCATCTTCAGTTCTTTTCAATTTTTTTCAAATGATCGATTTGTTTTTCAGCTTTAGTTAACTTGTCGAGAAGAATTGCATAGTGGGTTGGAATTTCTGGTTCAACTACTTCCTATAGATGAAAACATCTACGTCAAGTTGGTGGCATAATTAATTTTCATAGACATTAGATGTGTGAAATAGTTATATAAAAGATAATATACCACATCTGAATCATAGACTGGACGAGGGCTGACGTGGGCAGATACCATAACCATGGCACTATATAATAACAAACAATAATAAAAGTATCATATGAGTAAGTATATTTTCTTTTAGCAAGAAGATAAGATCAAGAGGCTCACCACGCGCGGGCGATCATCGGCGGTTTCAGGATGGGGACGGGACAGGACGGACCGCCAAACCTAGACAAATCTTGATGAAAATGGAGTTTGGACAAGGAGCTTCGAGAGGAGAAATCTTAAGTTTGTCTTGGGCATTTCATCAAACACCTCATGTGCATAGGAGGTGAGCTAGAGCACCACAAAGGTCTTCCCTCACCGGCAAAAAAACAGAGCAGTTTGTGGAGTGCTCTGCTCGCCGGTGAGGGGGATATATATAGGCATCTCATTGGTCCCGGTTCGTGGCTGGAACCGGGACTAAAGGACCACCTTTGGTACCGGTTCTAGACACGAACCGGGACCAATGGGTGTGGGCTAGGAGCGAGGCACATTGGTCCTGGTTCGTGACTAGAACCGGGACCAAAGGGGCCAGACAAACCGAGACCAATGCCCCACGTGGCCCACCCGTCCCCCTGGCCTCGCGAACCAGGACTGTTGCACCCATCGGTCTCGGTTCATGACTAAACCGGGACTAATGGGCTGGCCCGGCCCGAACCGATGCCCTGTTTTCTACTAGTGAATCTTCAATCACTTATATGGAAACTATCTCAGATTGTATTGGCATTCAGCTAATCCCGAAATCAGGGCCCATCAATGCTTTATTGTAGGTATACTGTTGTCTAACAACAATATCTCATTTGCACACCTGATAGGTTTGCACGAGCTTTGCCGACGTGGTTCAGCTGCATGTTTGACCGAAGTCCATACATTTTATTGTAGAGACTTCCGTATCAGTCGTAGTAGGAAACAACGGAATCACTTCCAGGGTTTCTTTCCTTTGAACTGATGACGAAGATACTGGTTATCTCGTCGAGTTGCACTGTCGCCCTACTCACCTTTTGTAAGAACTATTCTCTTTAAAAGCATACCGTTTTGTGGCAAAACCCTTTGCCTCGGTATAGTGGTGGGGGAATACCCAATGACTTGGGATAACCATACAAAGTAGCACTTGTCTGATTTGGAATAGGTTTGTAACATTTTACACAAGCCCCATATTACAAATGTTAAGAAAAGATATAACATGGTTGGGCTTACCATACCATGGCGTCATTTCAATAGACCCGATGGATCTCTTTTCAGTGTAAAGGCCGCAGTCTCTAAAGCATCACTCTATAAAAGGGATAATGGAAAATCTATTTATGTCATCTTTGATCTTACCATGTCATAAATGGTTAAACTACATCTTCACGGACTTTCCACTTGCTGTGGTGTTCCGAGAGGTGCAAGTTATGAAACTCTTTTCACAACTCATCAGACATTCGCTAAACTTGTAACTCAAATATTCCTTTCCGCAATCAAATTACAGAAACATAATTTTCTTGGTACAATAACTTCTACTTCATTTTTGAAAACCTTTCGAATGATTTCAAAAGATCCAGACTTACGTCTCATCAAGTAAATATCCATATATCTACTTGAGTCATTTTTGAAGGTAGACAAATCCACTGTTTGCAACAATATTTATCGGACTACATACATCAAATGTATGATCACCAATAAGTTCTTTTCTCATTCCTTATGGCCTGTGAACGGTATTTTAGTTAGTTCACCTTTTGGAGGAAAGTTGCAAGTATCAGATGATTCAAAATCAAACGACTTCAAAATCCATCATAATGGAATTTTCCATGCGGGTTTCTCCAATGTGACCAATTGCAGTGCCACACATATGTGGTATTCTTTTAGTCTTGCGACATTTAGCATTAGTGTTATGGATGTATCATATTTCCATCAATATTCATAACATACATCCCCTCTAGGATGGAAGCATGGCCCTTCATGTTATTCATAATACTGAACAACAATTGTTGTTTTTATGAACAACTCTTTTGCAACAAACATTGTGCAATGGGCTAGAGTGTATGAAACTCTAAAACGAATTATAAAAGTAAACCCAGAGGTAATGTATTATTATCAATATTCATAACATACGTCTCATTCATAATGAAAGTATGGCCCTTATGTTATTCATAACACCGAACATTAAAAGTTCTCTTATGAACAACATTCTTGCAAGATACCTTATGCAAAGGGCTAGAGTGTGAAACTCTAAAATGAATTATGAAACTTAATACATAGGGAATACACCGATGGAAGGCATAGTAACATTTACTATGTTCCCTGCGTGTATCTAAACCTCATCCCTGGCTAGTCTTTCAGGCCATAGTAGTTCTTACATCGAGTTGCAACAGAATGCAATCGAGCGGGTATCTTTGTGACCAACTCACAATACCCAAGAATTAGTGATTAACATGTTTAACCATAATTTCCAAGAACTATATCTTTGACTAGCCTTCTATACGTCAAAAACTTGTATGACATTCATACATGAGCTGGATATTCCAGTCTTCTTTCTTTTTGCCATTATACTTCTAATAGTTTAACTTTTCAGTATTTCTCCTACTCTCAGAAGAAGCACCCAACTTAAGAGTGGCGTTAGCCCCGGACTTCCTAGGCGTGAAAGTCTTACTAACACCCTTCGGACACTTCCTTTCTCTTTAAGTTGTTGTTTTATTCACCTTTCATCATATGACATGCGTTATCTTGGATCCCTCTCTTATCAGTCTAATGCATAGTAAACTCCTTTACTAATAGTTTGCAAACAAACATTGCTTTGGATATCTCATATCTATTAGCTTTTGTCTGTTTCTGAAAATGATTTTCAGATTCCACGTATATCACATAACTATCCAAACTTTCAAAGTTCTGGTCTCACGGAAGCAAACATATTGCACTTTGACTGAAAAGGAATTCTAGCTTTTGGATCGAAGGACGAGAGTCATATGATCCATAGCATTAGCGGGAGAATACCGAAAGCATGCGATAGGACAAAGTCCTTCTCGACACTCTTGAGGACAATCCTCACATTACGTTACCAACTTTAAAGTTTTAACCAGATATTTAACAGCTATTCAATTTTAATAGGGAAGGTGGAAACGCGAGCCATTATCCTACAACTATTATGCAATCTACACTTAGACAAAGTTCACAATTAATTGCACTGAGAATTAAAAATAATTAATTCTATAGTGTGCTCCCACTCAAATCAATATCTCTCATAATTGATTGTGAATGATACAAGACCCGCATTTAAATTGTTCGCCATTGGTGTAACACCACTGATGACGAAAATCTCAACCGGTAGGCTAACTTGCCAATCACATCTCTATGTGACTCTTGTTCATCTTTCGATGCTTGTGTTCCGAGCTCATGACGGTCATGCCTGAATGTCAAGACAACCAAGTGATCCGAGGTCTCAACTCACCCGCCTCACACTTCTCTAATCGTTCGTACCCGTGTGACACGGCGCACCCCGAAAAGATAGGTGCCATGACGGTGCTACACTTGGGAGAACACTAACTACTTGATATTTTGTGAGAGATCACCCTAATAAAAAGCAACTACCGCGCAATCAAGAAGGGTGCATCATAAGGGATAAACATCTCAGGCAATTCATAATAGCATGATATGGTATAGCCCTTTCTGACGGAGAAGTCTTTCATTTCTTCGTCTTCGGCATTCTCGTCGGTGTTCACCTTCACGAAGATTGCCACCACCTTGTCGATGCACTAGGTAATATTGCTATCTCTATAGCTAATAAAATAAGTGCATTACATAAGGTTGACACGCAGGTCATTAAAGTGCAATCATATGGCTCCAGCCATCATGCCGAATCATGACACGCAGGTCATGTTAATTACATCATATAGTCATCTCATACATAATCAAATTAATATGAGCATTGCTATACCACATCATATGCACATGCAAACCATCCTGCAAAACCAAGTTAGACGCCTCTAATTGGTTCATGCAAAAAATTGTTTTACGTGGCTTCTAAGGTTTCGAAACAAACCGAAGCTACCAACGTTCATCATCAAGCATGATAATCCAAGTCGCTAGATTAACATTGCGGGGTGTATGAAACATGTGATAATAAAATCTCGTGCCCCATACTAAACTTCGTCATACGCATGACCCCTGTGTAAATCATATCTGCATTGCCCTTTTGTCTGCGAAACATCCATCTTTCTTTAACTATGGTGGAACCCAAAGAACTATTAGCATTTTGTTGATCTGTCAATCAGCATACTCAGGAGCAGCATGAAAGGATCGCGGATTGCTAGAACTTTGTGAGATTCCACCATGCCGTCAAGATTAGGACTATGCAAATTCAGGGGAAGCAACATGAACATCCGATAACAGATTTCATCTACTACCCGCATAAATAATTTTCAGCAATGATCTCATCTACTCCAAAATTATATTATGCAATACCCATACATCTCCATGTATTCTAGATCATAACCTACATCTACGCATAGCACGGCTCTTGATGCCACTGTTGGGTAAAGCAGCTGAAAACAAAAAATTCGACGTACGCACCAGCCCAGGATCACTATGGAGACTGCATACAAGGTTTGATCATTTCGTTGCCGACTCGTAGCGCAGCGGAAATAGAGTTGATGACAATCGGCGGTGCAGATCCTCGCAGCTAGGATTTTACAACCTCCAAACCGCGAGGATATATACCCTCATTTGCCCGCGGACCGCCCTCCGGGAGGCGGTCGGACAGTCCCCGGATGGTGTCGCAGACAGCCCTTCGGGAGGACCTCTGAAACTTGGACTGTCACTCAGACAGCCCTTCGAGAGGACCTCCAAAACTCGGATGGTCACACGGACAGCCCTACGGGAGGCACTCTTGAACTAAGACCGAAACTACGATCTCTCTACAGAGTTGCACACATACGGTGTCATCTATCCGGCAGGGCTTCGCCGTCCAGAACTAGTTCCAACCGGAACCCAGACAGCCTTTCGGCTCTACGAAACTCTTTTCGTGGGAGGGAGAGAAGAAGCCAGATAATGCATGTAATGTGTATGAAATCAAGGGGTGATAAGAATGGCAGCCATATCTCCTCCTTTTATAGGCCAAGGCAAGGGGTGGGGTGGTGGAGGAAAATACCAAAACACCCATGCAACATGTCCCACATGTAAGGTGAAAAGGTAACACAAGTGGGCCACCAAGGGGACACCACTTTGGCCGGACACAAACTTGCCCCCCCCCCATGGGGGGGACCCCCCAACAATCCTCCAACATGTGTCCATGAAACATGCATGCTCCCTAGACAAAAATCCACCAAACATGCAACCCCCAATTCGTGGGATCTTGCCCCTCGTGCTGGGACAAGATGTTTTCCCGCGATCATTTCTTCTGAATAAATCTCGGATGGTCCCAGAACATTTCTAGTACCCTCTAAAATTATTCTGGGCTCACGCCAAAACATTTCCAGTATGGTGGTTTTTATCAACGAAAAGCAACAATAGCAGTTCCGACGGCTCCGGAACATTTCTGGGTTTTTTCTCCAAAAAAATCCCAGAAGTTCCCAGACCAATTATGAGACCCTCTAAGAATTTCCAGGCGAGTGCCGAAACCATTTTGACCTAATAATATATTCCGAAACAACTTTTCGGTTTTACCAAAACTCTTTCGGTATTCTCTCTCCGGAACTCTTCCGTTGTCACCGAAACTATTTCAGTGACTTTCTCTCGGACTCCTTGTCTAGTATTCAGCAGATAGATGACACTTAGGCGTGTGACCCTATAGGTTCGGTGAATCATAGACATGACCCGGAACCCCTTCCGATCAATGATCAACATCGGAGCCGTGGACACCCATATCGATCCCTATACCCACATGAATAAATATTCGAGTGAACCTCCAGTTGTCGTGTGCTATTCTTGTTGCTTCGCGATATGTTACAAATACCCGAGGTGAGACATGTTGGCATCCCCGTGGATCAACAACTTGTCCACTATGCCAGTTACCTCGTTACCGGTATTGTTCTCTATTCTCGTTCCGGTGTTCCGGCATCCCCGTGATCAAATCACAAAGGGTCTGGCCAGACGATGATGGATGCCGTAACACCAAGAGGGCCCAGAGATATCTCTCCATCGTCGGAGGAGCAAATCCCAATCTTGAGCTATCAAGTTACTTGACATACTTTTCCTTGAACCCGTAAGCCACCGTAATAGCCACCCATTTATGGATGACGTTTAACAAACCCCAAAGTTCATGAAGCAAGCATGAAGAAACTCGATACTCTCATGGTCTAAGGAATTATGCAAATATTAACTTCTCTATGTTATTAACCATTAACTTATGACGAATGTATCTCATAGCATAACATCAATTCGGGTCGATTCAACACAAATGTTCTTCTAACATTGTGCTCTCAAAATTGCCGACATAGCCATGCCCATGATCAGGAAAACAGGATCATCATGCAATACTTGAGCCAGTTCAAGCCTCGTGGTTATTGTAGAGTCGAGAACCATAGCAGTTATAGCATGGAACATAAACCTAATTATGAATAGGGAGATAATCAATAACATTTATTATTGCCTCTAGGGCATATCTCCTACACAAGCTTAATTCCTGCTCGTCCTCGAGTAGGTAAATGATAAAAGAAATAATTTATGAAGTGTGAATGCTAGCATAGTGCATAAATTCGATCGATGATAATTCCAAACACTTTCTCTAGCATCATTATATATCATAAAAAGTAGCTCATCTCATAAAACTTCTCATGATGAAGTAACAAGCTATTCACATGTTAAAGTATAGACCATAAAGTTTCTTGAAAACTAACAAACTATGCTTTCACTCACCAAAGAATTGCAATTCGTCTTATTTTCAGGAAGGGTCTATGTAAGAGCTTTGATTTAGCAAATTCCACATACTCAACTATCATATAGTCTTCCATGATTGCTAACACTCAAAGCATACTTTTAGAGCAAATGGCATCCGTCGAACACACAGAAAGATAGGGGCTTAAAGTTTCGCCTCCAAACTTATTTATCATATAGATAATTGTCAACAATAATAATTCATGATCAAATATATTTGAATGGTCATATATGATTGGATCTTTCCCCGCCACATGATGCTTGCCAACTAAAGAATAATTGAGGTTGAACTAAGAAGGAATACTATTGACTCTTGCATAAAAGTAAATACATGAAAGTAAAAGATAGGCCCTTCACAGAGGGAAGCATAGGTTGTCGTGTGCTTTTTAACTTTGGATGTGCAAACCCTTAATGTAAAGGAACGTCGCGTTGTATTGCCCTTTGTGATAGCAACCTTTATTATGCAGTCTGTTGCTTTTATTTCTTTACCATCACAAGTTCGTACAACGCTTATTTTCCCTTACAATAAAATATCATACATATTTAGGAGCAATTTTATTGCTTTTTGCACTGATGACAACTTACTTGAAGGATATTATTCAATCCATAGGTAGATATGGTGGATACTCATGGCAAGAAACTGGGTTTAAGGGTTTTGGATGCACAAGTAGTATCTATACTTAGTACATTTTGGCTAGCAAAAGATCCTAAGCAAGCACCACATTTTGGAGGATCCATAACAATATACCTTCTATACAAATATACCCAAGCATAACTCATTATATTGTCTTTCTTATCCAACTTCAACTAATTTGCTCAAGTTTAAAAATAATTAATGGGTATTCACAATCATAGAAGATGTCCAAGATAGTATTTATATGTGAAATCTCTCTTCCTTCAATATTCTTTCATGAATTGCTCAAGTGACCAATGCAGTGTTTGCTAACTTTTAATAAATTTTACCACCTATACTTCTTATATGTGAAGTCATTACTCCCCATGGGATAATCATATAAAACATATATAATTTCAGATTTATGATATTCAATTCATTCAACCATTTACTCATAGGATATAAGTGAAGCACCAGAGTAAATGACAAAACTACTCCAAAGCATATAAGTGAAGATCAATGAGTAGTCCAACAATTAAGTAGCTATGTGAGGACTTTCTCTCTCTCTCTCCCTCTCTCTCAATAAAGATTTTTAGATATGAGTATTTTATTTAAATAGCAAGCAAAATAAAAATAGCACTCCAAGAATAGGACGCATCATGTGAACGAATAAAAATTTAGGCTCAACATAGGCTAATCGATAGTTGACGGACAGAGGTGGGATGCGTAGCATCCCCAAGCTTATATGCTAAAACAAGCAAAATATGCAAACAAGGCAGATCATGTCAAAAACATAACAGTATAATGATTTGAACAATGACCATACTTCTGCAGCCCCAAAACTTCTGAAAAATTAGGACAACCTAGTAAATTTGTATATCAATCATGTGTAAAAATTTCATATCATTATCATGCTCTAGTAAAAAATTAATATTCCTGTACTGGAGGCAAAAGTTTTTATCTTGGTTCAGCATCAATTCTACTCATCTTGTGAGTCATCCCAAAGGTTTTACTTGGCACTTTATTGAAATAAAAGTCACAAAACATGATTACTACAGTATCTTAATCATGTGAACACACAAAAACAAAAAGTATAAGTGTTGGGTTGTCTCCCAACAAGCGCTTTTCTTTAATGCCTTTTTAGCTAGGAATGACATTTTAATGATACTCTTCCAAGCCTAATTCCAATGATAATTTTATTCATATTCTAAAAGATATAAGTGAAGTTCATGGAGCATTCTAGAATTAATATGGATTAACCAAAATCCAAGCTCAAAATATATAAGTGAAGCACACGAAGCTTTCTATAAATCCATACTCGAAAGATTTAAGTGAAGCGCATGAAGCATTTTACAAAACAATGAAGGACTATCTCATACTAGAAGGGTGCATAAAGGAAAAGAAAAACACTAAAGTTGCATATCATGTGAACAAAACAAAAACCGAGATATACTGATAATTGTTGAAGAATAAAGATGTGATGCCTTCCGGGGCATCCCCAAGCTTGAACTCTTGTATCTCCATATTCTTCTTATATCGATACCTTCTTGATCTTCGAACACTTCATCCACACAAAACTTAACAAAACCATCATGAGATCCGTTAGTATAATAAAGCAAATTACTACCTTTACGTACTGTTGTAAACTCATTCCAATTTCATATTAGCATTATATCTAGTGTATTCCAACTTCACCATGGTTCATACCCCCTCCCCCCCCCCCCCGCCCCCGCCCGATACAACCCATAGATTCATCAAAATAAGTGAACAACACATAGAAAACAGAATCTGTCAAAAACAGGACAACCTGTAGCAATCTGGAACTTCGTATACTTATGTAACTCAACAAATTCTAAAAAATCAGTACAAGTTAAACAATTTATATAGCAGTACTGCATAAAAAAATTAGAAACTTTTGACATTTCAGTAAGAAATGTAAATTCAAGCACTACAGTCAAAATTTTTGTTTTTGCACCGCAAATAGCAAACAAGCAATCTAATCATCCTAAAAGCAAATCTTGGCACATTATTTTTATAATACAATGGATATGTAAAAGGAGATAATTATTTTTGAGAAGATTCCATGAAAAATTCTTCATTGTTTCCATGAGCATGAACACAAGTGTTTAAGGTCGCCCCTCACTTCTCCAATGCACAACCTTCCAATTACTTCTCTTTTTGAAAAACTTCTTAGGCATAGGAGGCAAGTAATTCTTTTTGTATTTTTCATTATTTATTTATTTTGTTTGTTTTACCCACAACTAAAGAAATCACAAAGGGAAAAAATCTACTTAGTGAAGAAAGCAAACAAGCGCACACGAGAATATCAACCCCACGCTATTGTTCCCCGACAACGGTGCCAGAAAAGAGCTTGATAATCCCCAAGTGCAAGGAATCATCATAGAAATTTCCAAAGGTGGAAGTGATAAGTATGGAGTATCAAACCCACAAGGAGCTAAAGGTAAGATCAATATTCTCTCAAGTCCTATCTGCCACAGATGCGACTCTACGTACACCGAACGTTTGCTTCCAACTAGAAACGAGAAATAAAACTATGTTGTGGGTATGAAGAGAATAGCTTTGCATGATATCGGAGAACTAAAATATAAAAATAGGTGATGTTATCATAAAGCTAGAATATATTACAACATATTACAAATAGCTAGTGTGGAATAATGATGGGTCGATGTGCGGAATTGTCCTAGGCAATTGTTAACAAGATTGGTAATCATTATTGCAATTTTATATGAGGGGGAGGCATAAGCTAACATAATTTCTCTACTTGGATCATATGCACTTATGATTGGAACTCTAGTAAGCATCCGCAACTACTAAAGATAATTAAGGTAAAACCCAATCATAGCATTAAAGCATCAAGTCCCCTTTATCCCATACGCAACAACCCCCTTACTCAGGTTTAAGCTTATGTCACTATAGCAACCCACTATAAGCGAATCATGAACGTATTGTAACACCCTACAGAGGGAATCCTTCACGTGTGCGCGCCATGGAAAGCACCATAGGACAGCACCAAAATAAACATACAACTCAAACCAATCTAGATCATCAATCAACCCATAAGACAAAAGAAATCTACTCAAAACATCATAGGATGGAAACACATCATTGGATCATAATATGTGGCATAAAGAACCATGTTCAAGGAGGGGATTACAGCGGGATGCGGAAGAGTGGACCACTGAAAAGATATGAGGACGGTGATGAAGAAGGTCATGTTGATGAAGACAATCACCACGGCGATGGTTCCCCCGATGGCACTCTGGTGCCACCGAGAGAGAGGGGGATAGGGTCTCCCCCTTGTGCTTCCTCCTCCATGGCCTCCCCCTAGGTGGGGAGAGGTTCTCCCTCTGGTCCTTGGCCTCCATGGTGATGATGGCCCCTCCGTCTACCTCCTCCATGGTCTCCGGTGATGGTGACCCCCTCCGACAGGGTGCCAGAGAGGGCCAAGATTGATTTTTCATGGCTACAGAGACTTGTGGTGGCGGAACTTCTGATTTAGGTTTCTTTCTAGGGGTTACTGGATTTACAGGAGTACTTGGCAATGGAATCACGTCAAGGGGACTACCGAGGGGCCGACAAGCTAGGGGGGCGTCCTGGTGGCTTGTGGATGCCTCGGGACTCCTCTCCGGTATCTTTTTGCTCCAGTATTTTTTACATTTTCCAAAAATATTCTCCGTAAATTTTCAGCCCATTCCGAGAACTTTTATTTCTGCACAATAAACGACAACATGGTAGTTCTATTGACAACAACGTCAGTCCGGGTTAGTTCTAATAAAATCATACCAAAATCATATAGAATTATTGTAAATATGGCATGAATACTTCATAAACTATAGATACGTTGGAGACGTATCACTAACCGGCTGCCCGAAGTCAACCATGATGTCGCGTCAGACTTGCGCGGATGCGACGGCCATGCCATGCAGTGGTACACTATTGATGAATAGGCGTACATTGCATGCTTGTCATGCATCATCATGAGTGATCCCTTGTCCCCTGGCGTCATATGATAAAAGACACAGGGGACTCTCGCCTCGATAGGCTCCCGTACGCTCGATCTCTCTCCCAACGATTTCCTCTCCCTTCTCGGTTGTGCATGCCTGATCTCCCTCCCTGGCGTGCCCCGGCGCCCATGTGACCGGCTCTGGTCCGTCCCCACGCATACGCGCCTCCTGCGCGCGTCTGCTCCGTGTTCGCGCACTTCGCATACACTGCTCCGCCTCCCTACGTGTGTCGGCTTCGTTGCATCACCTCGCTTTCCCCTAGCTGCTCAGGCCCCCTGCACGTCTGCGCACCTGTCACGCCTCGCCCGCGCTTGGCCCCCGGGCACGTCTGCTCCACCTTCACGCGCTCGCACCGTGGCAGCCACGTCCCGCCCACCGGCTCACCGCTCAGCCGACCGCTACCGTGCCACGCCTTCGGCTCGCTGTTGCAAACCGACCACTATCGCGTCCCCGTGCACCCCCTTCGTCGGCTCCTACCCTGCGCGCACTTGCCGGCTCCCGCGCTGCTCCTGCTACTTCCATGTGTCCAGCTGCCCATGAGGAAAAACAAGAGGGTCAGCTGCCCCAAAAACAGAAAAAGAAAAGAAGGTCATCTATGCCTGCCAGCCCGCGTCGCCGCCTGGCCGGCTGGCCTGCTTGGCCAGTTCGACGCCTGGTTGGATGGGGGGGTATGGCTTCCCAACTCGGCCTGGTTTGGGCCAGACGGGCTGGGCCAACCCCGGAAAACCGGCATGCTCAGACCGTCTGCCGAAAGACACCTTCGCCCCGTGTGCACGAAAAGCAATGTGAGCTCCTGTCCGCATATCTTTACACCGCTCACAAAAAAGGAAAACCCCAAGCGACCCTCAGGGGCCATCTCCGCTTTTTTCCATCTGCTTTTTTGTTCGACACGGGGTTGGCCAGTTGGCCCGATACGTTCTCCCCCACAGGCGTCTTAGTAGCATGTACGGTACCAAAGGCCCACTCTTCGTCTTAGCTACAAACCGCACCCCTATTTTCCGGCTAGCAAGAGTAAAAGCTAAAGGCCACCCCACACGAAAGACGTCTGGTGAGAAAACGTCTTGGGCAACCAGGCCGTTTCCTTTACGTATATCTAATCGATCGAATCCGCCCACCGGAGTCTGTGTACTGTACGCTCCACTCTATGGTCCACTCTTCATCTCAGCTACACACCGGCTTCCAGTTGTCCGGTTGACAAGAGCAAAAGCCAAAGAGCAGAGGGGACATGAAAATGACCCAAGGGGGCTCGGAGAAACCGAGTTGACATTCCCTATGCGTAAAACATGCACCGCTAAAACCAAATATTTGATATATTTGTACCCGGCATGCCGGGACCTAATGGCTAACTTTGTCTTTCGCATGATCATTTCCGCGGGGAAGCCCCCCATCGCCCAGAGGCTTGGAGGATACACCTAGTGGGTGCATCGGCACGCCTCGCTAGGAAAGCGTCGCACCGGCTACATGCCTGCGTCCGACTGCCATCGGGATCCTCGACGCCACTGTCTGCTCCAACAATAGTGAAGACCTTGCCCGACTCTTCGAGTCACCAGGAGGCTCAGAGGCTACACCCAGTGGGTGTGTTGGTGCGCCCCCATTGGAAATAGAGCTACGCCGACCATAGACACGCGACCGGCTACCGCCGAGACACTCGACGTTCCCATCTGCTACAACGACAACAAAGACCCTTTGCCCGAGTCTTCGAGTCGCCCAGAGGATCGGAGGCTACACCCAGTGTGTATGCTGGCACGCCCCCACTGAAAACACAATTGCATCGGCCACAGGCCTGCGGACGGCGACCACCGAGACCCTCGAGGTCCCCATCTGCTACAACGACAGCGAAGACCCTTCGCCCGACTCTTCAAGTCGCCCGAAGGCTCGAAGGCTATTGTCGGGGGGATGACCCCCGGGTAATCCTAAGACGGCGAGCCAAACAGGGTGCCTGCCTACCTGAGCCAGTTGCTCTGGCTCGCGTTCGCGACCTGCTGTTCCGGCCAGCCGGCTTCCCAAAGTGAACCACAACGTCGTGTCAGACTTGCGTCGATGCGACGGGCATGCCCTGCGACAATACACTATTGATGAATAGGCGGACACTGCACGCTCATCATGCATCATCATCTATAGTGCTCCCTTGTCCCGTAGACGTCATAACCCCAAGGGCTCTCGCCTCGACAGGCTCACGGACACTCGTTCTCGCCTCTCTTAGATTTACCATTGTACCCTCGGAGGTCAGGCTATAAGACCTCCCAGGAGCCCCCCGGGTCTTCGGCCAATTCACACATACACACCACATACATGAGAGGCAAGAGTGAAGAGCTAACTCCTTCCTCCTCTAGCAAACAATTCTAGAAGCACCATTGTAGTTGTATTGATCCATGCATATAGCTCGTTCCGACAAGACTATAGGTCTTAACTCCCACGGAGGACCCCCAAACTTGAGTACATCGTGTGTCTTGCATCGCTTGTCCCTAATCTCGCTTCCGGAACCTACCGACGTCCTTTGGCTCCAATCACACTAGATAAGTCATCCCATGACATCTGCCGTGAGAGCAGCACGACAACTCTTATCATGTTTTCCACATAATTTTGGTTTCATCATTTTCTGTGTTCCAAACATGTCCTTATTTGTTGTTCCTCTCACCTGACTCCTATGTGCAAGACTTGGTCGTAATGACCCTACAGTGTAAGACTATGCTCAATACCATACGGATGTAAGTTGATGGCAGCGATCGTGACATACTGCCATCGTTGTTGTGCTAGCCTGAATCCTCGCCTAAAAATTTGCTACTGTATAAAAAAATCTCAATCCTCAAACTCAAAGTCAAGGTCAATACAAATATTCAAAACTTTTGACGTTGGCAGGTTACTTTGTTTTGCATTGTCTTCCTTCTTCCTGGTACGAGCGTACACGCCCATGATCATCTAGTAACAAATGAACACAATCCTAGTCAAACAAGAAGGTGAAAAAAAATATGGCAGTATTAGCACAAGAAGTCCATTTGGTTTAATATAACCAACCAAACGAAAGATAATCAGTGGATTGCTCGATCGTCCAGAAGCCGCCGCCCCTGTTGACCCTCCGACCGACGACCAGCGGTGCAGGTGCCACCAGGTCAAGCGTACGTGTCGATGGTCCAGGGCCGCCACCGGCTCATCACGGCCCTCCGTGGGATCTTGGACGGCTGCGATCGCTTACAACAGCTGACATTTAAGAGGCCCGAGAGTGGGCTTGGTCTTCGGCTCACCGGCCGTGCTCGCTCATCACTCGTTTCGTCTGGTGCGGAGGCACCTTGACCATTCTATACTTTGGTTTTTGGTTGGTGCCAGACTGCCGGTAGTTGATTAGCATAGGCGATAATTATGTTCCAACTAACCACCGGTAACATAAACAAGGATTTGCCCATTTATTCTGGAAATTGATTGTATGATTGGATGCCATCCAATAGAATAAAAGAACACCTTGCAAAATACTTTCTCCGTCCCAAAATAAGTGACTCAAAAATAATTTAACTTTACATTAACTCTAGTATAAAATTAAATCAGTTTTGAATCACTTATTTTGAGACGGAAGAAGTAGTAATAATTTTTTTCGAGAATGCTTGCGAAATAATAATAATAATAATAATAATAATAATAATAATAAAGAACATTCACTTTGATTTGCATTTTCGCTTTTCTCGAATGCCAGAGTACTATGGGCCTGTTCGGTAGTCCTCCAGTTTCAGTAGATCTTCAAATCTCGCTTCTATTTCCCGATGCCAACTTCTTTGTGGGATTTCGATCGATGGATTTTCGTTCGGTTCGCTCGCTCCAGCTTCTACTATGCGCCAGTAGGCCTACCTGCCTGGGTGGACTGGAGCCCAGCCGGCTAACAGGTAAGGTGGCCTTAAGGCCCAGTCGGACACATGATGGATTGCCAGAAACAAGTAGCGAACCGGTACGTGACCCCTCCAGTCACTTGGCGGTGGCATTTAATTGTAATTTATGCCAACTCCAGCTTCGCTATTTCTGGGATCGCTAGAAACGCTGCTCCAGCTTTTTGTACGTTGCTCCTTCTCAGATCCAGGAAGCTAGCTTCTTGGATTAGAACCGTTCGGCCCAGCTCGAACGCAAATTTAGTGAATCTGGAAGCTGGGCAACTACCGAACAGGCCCCATATTCCTTAGTCACCGCTAAGAAATGTGGAACCTGAACCTCTTTAACGAGGGTGGGATGCGGAAGGCAGTTTTGTGAGGGAGCTCGACCAAGAACTAGATGATTGCCCCCTCACATAAGAAAAAAGATAATTTGTAGGTCGGGTGGCTGAAAATATAATTAGCATCAGCCACTTTCTTCAAACAACGGCTAAAAATAGATCAAGCACTTCATCTTCTTTCTTCCTTCCTTCTTTCCTCTCACATAACCGTCGGCCAACGCATGTCTATCCGTCTGCCTTCTTCCCTTACGATCGGCTACTATTGTTGTCTTGCCGTCGCGTCCACTCCTCGACCCCCTTCCCTCTGTCATGCTGGTCGCCGCCCCAACCCTCTTTCTAAGAGCATCTCCAGTCGTTGCCCCCCCAGGGGCCGATTTTAGCGCCGCCTGGGGCGAGCCGGCGCTAAAATCAGCCTAGGGGGGCTCGGCCTCCCAGTCGCGCCTTCGGGGGTTTTCCATAACGCCACTTTCAGCCCATTATCGGCGTAGAACCGGCCCAAAATCGGCCCCATTTCGTCGCTATTTCGGCTTTGAAATCAACAAAATCGGCTACTTTTGGACACAAAATGAACAAAATCGGCGCTCTTTCGGCATAAAATTCAACAAAAAATTGAATATTTCGTATGAAAGTTTATCATAGAAATTAATACAAAATCAAATAGTTCAATGAAGCAAATTCCAACGTAAATTAAAATAAATCGAGCTAGGCGTTTCCCTTAAGCCTACATAGGTGCTCCACTAGATCATCTTGCAGTTCTTGATGCACTTGTGGGTCTCGGATCTCCTAGGCAGTCCATGTTGCTGGTACCTGGTGATCAACAATTGTAAGAGGTCTCATCCTGTGATATGGTTCAGGATCAAACATTGGCTCTTCCTGCTCGCTCTCAATGATCATGTTGTGCAAGCAGACACAGCAATTCATGATCTCCCATATCTGCTTTTTGGACCAGGTCATAGCGGGGTACCTGACAACAGCAAATCGCGATTGGAGCACACCAAACGCTCGCTCGACATCTTTCCTGCAAGCCTCCTCACACTTAGCAAAGTGTGCCTTCTTTGGCGCCACGGGTTTTGAGATAGTCTTCACAAATGTGGACCATCTCGGATAGATACCATCTGCTAGATAGTATCCCTTGTTGTATTGGCGTTCATTGACCTCAAAGTTCACCGGAGGAGCATGACCTTCAACAAGCTTGGCGAAGACATTCGAGCACTACAAGACGTTGATATCATTGTGAGTTCCTGGCATACCAAAGAAGGAGTACCAAATCCATAGGTCATGTGTGGCTACTGTCTCAAGTACCACACTGCAACCACCTTTGGCGCCTTTGTAAATCCCCTGCCAAGCAAATGGGCAGTTTTTCCATGACCAATGCATGCAGTCAATGTTTCCAAGCATCCCTGGAAATCCTCTTGCTGCATTTTATGCCAGGATTCGAGTAGTGTCTTTGGCATTGGGTGATCGCAAATATTGTGGTCCAAACACTGCCACCATTGCTCTGCAGAACTTGTACAGACACTCAATGATGGTGGACTCGGCCATTCACCCATAGTCTTCTTGTATGTCCGCGGGAGCTCCGTATGCAAGCATCCTCATAGCTTGGGTGCATTTCTGAAGTGCGAAGAATCCAACTGTGCCGGTGCAATCCTTCTTGCAAACGAAATAGTTGTCGAACTCCCGGACAGAATTAACAATCTTGAGGAAGAGCTTCCGGTTCATCCGGTAGCAACGTCGAAATACTTTCTCACTGTGCAATAGAGAGTCGGCGAAGTAGTCGGCGTAGAGCATGCAATACCCCTCCGTCTGATGCCTCTGCTTGCTCTTGCGCCGCCCCGGCCTCGAGCCACCTCGCGGGGCTTGTCATTGTTGACGAACAGGCCGGTCAGCGAGGACAGTATCATGAGGTGCTCCTCGGCGGCAGCGGTGGCCTCGGCTTCTTCCTCCAACAGGACCGCGAACGCCTCCTCGTCGTCCGAGTCCATGGCCGAGCAGGCAGAACGTCGAACACCTTGTCGGCGTGAAGGGCGAGCAGGCGAGCAGACTCTGGCGTGACGGGCGAGCAGGCGAGCAGACTCCGGCGTGGCTTGGGGTGAGGGGATGGGCGTGGGTCGGGGAAGCGAAATCCGGCGAGGCAAGGCGAAGTGGGGTCTTCTAGCGGCGGCGCAGGGGCCGTGGACAGGCGAGGGTCGCCGGTGTCACGGGGGACGGCAGCGTGGAGAAGTGGCTCGCGCTAGGGAAAAAGGGGCGAGATTCGCCTGACAGTGGTGTCCCACACGCCGATTTGTTACCGTCGGAGCCCCTAAGAGACCCCAGCGCCCTGGGTTCGGCCTGGGTTCGCCGGCCCAAAAAAAGGCCTCAACCGGCGAACTTGGGCCGTGGCTGGGTTTTTTTTCGTCCGCCGACGATAAAAATGCGCCTTGGGGGAGGTCCTTTGGGACCGCGGCTGGAGATGCTCTAAGCCCTGCAACACAACTCCGTTGATCCCATCACAACTCCCTCACACTCTAAGATAGATAATGGGCCATGGCTTCCTTCTAATATAATAGTGAGGCTATTTCTTTTCCGATAAGGTCTCTCCTTCTTGGACGAGCTCCGGATTAACTAAGAAAGGGTGACCTACTCTTTGAAAAAATTCAAGCACACGTGAAACATAAAATCCGAAAGAAAATTCATTTTGAATCAAAGTGGATCACATAATTGAATATATGATGCAACTTTGATTTTGAGTTCGTGAACTAAAATACAAGTCCAAGCAAGTGTCCATTCCAATCAGGAAGCATGGTCTAGACAGCTGTTAATTAACAGTCCAGTTCTAAAAAAAAAACACTAGTCCACAAACATACGGTGATACGGGAATTTGACCGAACAACTACAAGGACCGAGCACGGTCAGTGAGCGTGCGCGTTAGTCACAGTCGCTCTCCTTCAGCGGCTAGTTCCTCCTCCCTTCCTCCCTCCCTCCCTCGCTCAAGCTCATCCCCACCCCTCCCCTGCTTCTCCCCCTCTTCCCAAGCCCCGATTCACAGCCGCAGTTGACGCCATGAGAGGTGAACCCGAGCTACATAGCCCCCGCTAGCTTATCCGCCACAGCTCCCGGCGCAAGAATCCGCGGCCTTCTTCCTGCTGCCGTCCGTCCAAGAAAGATGCGGCCGTCACGGGGGGATCTCGCCGTCCTCTCCTGCTGCTTCTTCCTGCTCCTCCCTTTCCTGTCCCATGGCAAGGACATGCCCCTGGGCTCCACCCTCACGCCGGGCGGCAACTCGGCCGCGTGGTCGTCGCCCAACTCCACCTTCTCCCTCGCCTTCGCGCCGTCCCCGACCGCGCCCTCGCTCTTCGTCGCCGCGGTCACCTACGCCGGCGGCATCTCCGTCTGGTCCGCGGGCGCCGGCGCCGGCGCGCCCGTCGACTCGGGGGGCTCGCTCCGCCTCTTGTCCACCGGCGACCTGCAGCTGGTCAACGGCTCCGGCGCCGTGCTCTGGTCGTCCGGCACGGCCGGCCGGGGCGTCTCCGCGGCCGCTCTCCAGGAGAGCGGCAACCTCCTGCTCAAGAACTCCACGGGGGGCGCCGTGTGGCAGTCCTTCGACCATCCGACTGACACCGTGGTCATGTCGCAGAACTTCGCGTCCGGCATGAACCTCACCTCGGGCTCCTACGTCTTCGCCGTCGATCGGGCCACCGGCAACCTCACACTCAAGTGGGGCAACTCCGGCTCCGCCACCGTCACCTACTTCAACAAGGGCTACAACTCCACCTTCACCGCCAACAGGACGCTCAGCTCCCCGACGCTCACGATGCAGACCAACGGCATCGTCTCCCTCACCGACGGCACGCTCAACGCCCCCGTCGTCGTCGCCTACAGCAGCAACTACGGCGAGAGCGGCGACATGCTGCGCTTCGTGCGCCTCGACTCGGACGGCAACTTCCGCGCCTACAGCGCCGGGCGCGGCAGCGGCACGGCCACGGAGCAGTGGTCGGCGGTGGCGGACCAGTGCGAGGTGTTCGGCTACTGCGGCAACATGGGCGTGTGCGGCTACAACGGCACGTCGCCGGTGTGCGGGTGCCCGTCGCTGAACTTCGAGCTCAACGACGCCTCCAACCCCCGGAGCGGGTGCAAGCGCAAGGTGGAGCTCCAGAACTGCCCGGGCAACTCCACCATGCTCCAGCTGGACAACACGCAGTTCCTCACCTATACGCCGGAGATCACCACCGAGCAGTTCTTCGTCGGCATCACCGCATGCCGCCTCAACTGTCTGTCCGGCAGCTCCTGCGTCGCCTCCACCGCGCTCTCCGACGGCTCCGGCCTCTGCTTCCTCAAGGTGTCCAACTTCGTCAGCGCGTACCAGTCGGCGTCGCTCCCCAGCACGTCCTTCGTCAAGGTCTGCTTCCCCGGCCTGCCCAACCCGCCTGTCAGCGCCGGCGGCACGTCCTCCTCGGGGTCCTCCGGCCTACGCGGGTGGATCGTGGCTCTGGTCGTCCTCGGCGTGGTGTCCGGGCTGGTGCTGGCCGAGTGGGCGCTGTGGTGGGTGTTCTGCCGGAACAGCCCAAAGTACGGGCCGGCGTCGGCGCAGTACGCGCTGCTGGAGTACGCGTCCGGCGCGCCGGTGCAGTTCTCGTACCGCGAGCTGCAGAGATCAACCAAGGGGTTCAAGGAGAAGCTGGGCGCCGGCGGGTTCGGCGCCGTGTACCGCGGCGTGCTGGCGAACCGGACGGTGGTGGCCGTGAAGCAGCTGGAGGGGATCGAGCAGGGGGAGAAGCAGTTCCGGATGGAGGTGGCCACCATCAGCAGCACGCACCACCTCAACCTCGTCCGCCTCATCGGCTTCTGCTCCGAGGGCCGGCACCGCCTCCTCGTCTACGAGTTCATGAAGAACGGCTCGCTGGACTCCTTCCTCTTCGGCGCCGGCAGCAACACTAACGACAGCGGCAAGGCGATGTCGTGGGCGACGCGGTTCGCGGTGGCCGTGGGAACGGCGCGCGGCATCACGTACCTGCACGAGGAGTGCCGCGACACCATCGTGCACTGCGACATCAAGCCGGAGAACATCCTCCTCGACGAGCAGCACAACGCCAAGGTGTCCGACTTCGGGCTCGCCAAGCTCATCAACCCCAAGGACCACCGGCACCGGACGCTCACCAGCGTGCGCGGCACCAGGGGCTACCTGGCGCCGGAGTGGCTCGCCAACCTGCCCATCACCGTCAAGTCCGACGTGTACAGCTACGGCATGGTCCTGCTGGAGACGGTGAGCGGCCACCGGAACTTCGACATCTCCGAGGAGACGAACCGGAAGAAGTTCTCGGTGTGGGCGTACGAGGAGTACGAGAAGGGGAACATCCTGCCCATCGTGGACCGGCGGCTCGCCGGGGAGGAGGTGGACATGGCGCAGGTGGAGCGCGCGCTGCAGGTGAGCTTCTGGTGCATCCAGGAGCAGCCGTCGCAGCGGCCGACCATGGGCAAGGTGGTGCAGATGCTGGAGGGGATCATGGAGCTGGAGCGGCCGCCACCGCCCAAGTCGTCCGACAGCTTCATGACGGTGACCACGGCCACCACGGGCGGCTCCGCCAGCGGCGTCAGCAGCAGCGTGGCGTCCACGTTCGCCTCCTCGGTGGCGGCTCCTCCGGCGCCCGTGCCATCGCCGAATGTCGAGCAGGAGATATCCGTGGGGCGGTCGGCCTCCGCCCGCACCCGCGAGATCGCGTCGCTGCCGCTGCGCTCGTCGGAGCCATACATGACAATGTAACAATGCCTACCAGTGCTGCTGATCTTCCTTATCCTGATATATCCGGACGGCGAAATGAGGCGGCGAGACGACCGGAGACGCTTCGCGCTTCGGTGCTCCAATCGAAGGGAAACCGCGCAGATCATCGAGCAAATTAGGGAATTGGTAGGGTGTTCTGGGATCTGCTTGGTTTTGTTCTTGGTGGAGCATGGAAGCTGTTCTTCAGTGCCTGTGAGATTTGGCATACTTGGGAAGCATGTGTGTATGTGAGCCAGCCAAATTACCCACAATTTGTAAGTAATAGAGCTAGACCAAACTCAACAATGCGAGACTCGTCAAAATTTGTACAAATAATTCAAATTTGAGGCAGAGCATTGCAGCATGGGGGCAAATTTGGGATGCATTTCAGATTTGAATTGGTGATGCTAGAATGGGTGCTATTGGACTCTCTTTTTTCGTCAGTACGCAAAGCTTGTGTATCTCTTCATTGATAGAACAAGTAGATTGGGTTTGCTTGTGTATCTCTTCATTGATAGAACAAGTAGATTGGGTAAATGGGTATAACATATGACACGAACCCAGGCAAGCGTGAACATAGTGTGTGAAGTAGAGAGGCAAAGGATGCAAGGCCCGAACAAAGGATGCATCACAGCTAAACCTACCAAACCCAAGCCAAGAGTGCTGATGCCAAACCAATGAGAACTCCAACATTTTCGTTCGAGCCAAAACTGGAAACACCGCGAGCGATCAAGATAATGCCTTCAAGAAGAAAGACGACGGCAAGACTCCGTCACTATTCGGTCCAGGAGACCCAGACCTAGGGTTTCCCCTGAGCTCGAAGTGGGGCGCAACTGAAGGCCTTGGCAGTGCCTTCAAAGAGGAAAACGACACCCGCGGGCGCCGTCGCTGCCAGCACCGGTGAGCCGAGCAGGGATTTCTCCCTGGCTTGAAGCTGAGTGCTCCCATAGTCACCGAATCCGGGATCGTAGATGGGGAGGCCAACGCTAGTCAGAACCACCAAGTCTGGGAGAGTTGGTGGGGCTGCACCTGCTGTCAGAGGGTGGCACCGCCTCCAAGCCCACGAGCATTGGGTCTGGCAAAAGGAGGGGGACTTTGAGGTGTACAGGGTAGGGCGGGTGACAGAGCGAACCACATGGGGGTCTTGGCGTGATGATGTCCAACAACGCCGACAAGCAAGAACCGGAGGGGTGCTGATTGGACTTTGCGTGGTGCTTCGTCATATTTTTCCTTAAAAGTCATTTTTATTAGCTAAAAATGTGGCATCAAGTGAATACAAAGCATGATGAGTAACATCTAGCCTCTGCATAACGAAGCCAAAAATCCGACAAAAAATGAAAATAAATGAGAAACCGACATAGCAGCAATAGTAGAGTTATATAGGACTAACACTACGCCTACGTCGAAGAAGATGGTGGACCGATCCGAAGATTATGGTGCTATCCATATTGGGTAAAAACCTCCTTGAACTGCGGTTGATACTCCGTTCGGTGTCGGGTAGACCACATATGAAACGAGTGCGTATAACAAAAAATAACCTGCAAAGGAGAAGAGTTTATATTATTAAAAACCTTCACATTCAAAGCGACCACAATAACGGAAATCCCTTTTGGAACTCGGCCACGAGTGAGGCCTCCAAATTTAAATTTGAAATTTCATCGAAATTCATATTTCTACATTTCAAAAAATTCTGAAAACAAATACAGATATACATAAAGACATAACACACATGTGTGTAAATTTTCAGTTTAAGATACATTGAAATGAGGGCTATGCAAAAAAGACAAATATAACGTTGTTTAACACATGATACTATTCATCCTCTCAGGTCATGAATTTGTCTTTTTTGTACAGATCGCAACTCAAGGTATTTCATTATGAATTTTTACACACATGTGGGTTACATCCTTACATACACGCTTATTTTTTTCAAAAAAAATTGAACCATACAAATTTGAATTTGAATTTTTCAAAAAGAAAGACCTTCATGGAGAGCCATATGTTCTCCCCTTAATTAGGTTTTGAACCTGAACCTATTTGTGATATGACCTGACTGGGTGTTTCTCAGCTCTGATTATTGTCATTAGTGGTGCCTTGGTGGAATGGTACTGGCAAGTTTGGTACGACTGGGTCTGGGTGCACAGGACGGGCGTGGGTGAGTGCAGGGGGTCTCAGCAGACTTGTCCATCCATCAACTTGAACAAGTGTGCAAGTTGGATGAATTGCCCGCCCGGGTCCCGTCCGTGGATCAAGTGGCACCAACCAGAATAGAATCCTGCATCATGTGTCACCTTTTGTCATCACTGGCTGATGCCTCCCCCGCAAAAAAGAAAAGAAAAAAAGAGATGCACCCCGGCCTCCATTAATGCTTGGTTTACGAGGACAGCCATGTGGCTAGGGCTCGTGTTGGGGGGTCTCCATTAATAACGCTTGGTTCATGGAAACAGCTGCCCTTCGTACAGCCGCTAGTGGAGCTCGGATCCACTGTATGTGGATGCTTGATTGTTTGGTTATAATTTATATACTGTGAGACAGAAAACCTGTCATCTAATGGTTTCGTAGTGTAGTGGTTAGCACTCCAGACTTTGAATCTGGCGACCTGGGTTCGAATCCCGGCGAGACCTCCTTTTTTTTCTTCTTCTTATTTTCTCCTTCCAATACACACTTTTTTGCACCTGCTTCCGCTTGTTCACTAATTTATTTATTTTTCCTTATGAGCCCACTGTCCTCTCTGTTGCACGACCATCAATTAACGTCGACATGATTTTCACTGTCATAAAAATAAAAAAGAGCACGGCGGCGTCCATTCCATGTCGCTTGACAAAAACAGACACCCTCGCTCGTCGTACTATTTTATTACTAGCAGTATTAGGAGCATTAGTTCTATGTAGTGACACAAACAAGAGCATCATCTTCTTCGGCTGTGGAGAAGGCACATCGCTGTCCGGCTAATGGTCAATCAAGAGGAAGAAGACGGCAAGGAAAATCTAGACCACACCACACATATTCTTCCATGTTTTTTCAACGCACGCGGGCTTGAAAATGTCAAATCCTCTCCCACCATGCGCGCGCACTTCCCAGCCCCAATGATTCCCTTTTACCAATTCTGACAGCGACGAGGAAGACGACGCTTCTAGAGACACATCCCAAGTCATCATACGTTACTGAGAAAAAAGAACGACAGGGAGACTCGTCGTAAAGAGAAAGAGAAAAACACCGCCAGAAACCTCAGTCGTTCCGAGTTCTAGAGCTCTGGCAGAATGGGTTAGCTCAGTCATTACCGACCTTTTTTTTCTGTACATACATACATACATACATAGATACATACATACATACACAGTCGTTTACAGGTTGGATTAGTGAGCTACGTACGACGGAGTGAGTCCCCTCCCCTCCTGCTGTTCAGTACTCGACCCAGTTGATGTCCAGGTCCTTGAGCTTGAGGAGCCACTTCTGCGCGTCCAGGGGCACGCTCGCCTTGTCTGCTTTGCTGCTGCTCGGGTGATGGGCTGCGGCGGCGGCGGCGGCGCTGGGTGATTCGGGCTGACTCTCGTGGTCGGGGTCCACCTGCTTCCGGGGCCGCCTTGGTTCCAGCGAGAGGAGCCGGGAGACCTCCTGTATCCCGCCCCATTTCTCCAGGGCCCGAGCAATGTCGTACCGCCCTGCCAACCACAACAAACAGGGCATGAATGGAGAGTGTTACTAAGAAGGAAGACCGGCCATGGTGGACCAATACAGAATTAGACTATTAGAGACCACATGACTGCTGGCACTAGCATGCATGATAGATAGAAACCCGTGGCACGACGATGTTGCCGTTGCCGTCATCGATCTGGCATACACGAAACCGTGAATGCGACCAGTAATGTCAACTAGTGCGTCAATTTGTTGATCATGGACTGAAAAACGTCAACAATAACGGCTGTACAAAACTACAGAAATTTGGTGCTAAAAGGTTGGGGGGGGGGGGGGGCTAGGTATCTTAAGCAAATCCTCACAGGTAGTGCAGTGACATGGCCCACGGATATCTGACCGCATAAGAGTTGGCAATAAAAATGATACGTTGACTAATTACATGGCCAAAATGGGGTACCAGCGGCAATCGACATTTGTAAGAGAAATGGTCAATCAGATGCCAAACTTGGTCTACTTAGTCTACTTAGAAATAATCAAGTACCTGCCCTCTCAAAAGCCTTTCTGCTTGGCATGTAAGAAGGGTCCATCCCCCAGTTCTTCTGGAATCTCCTGATCTGTAGACAATGATCATTGTCAGTGTGTACTTATAACTGTAAAGGCATAAGCTGAACATGTAACAAATAAATAAAATTCAAACATGATACAGTAAGTATGACATACAAAGAACGCAGCGCTTGCTATCATTTCCCTTTCTACCAATCTCAATGTTATTTAAAAAAATCTAACCAGGAAAGGTTTAGCTTCTTCATTTCCAAGATATGATACGGTGTTGAAACTTATACTTGACTGGACATCTAGAAAAGCAGAGGGAGGGACCGCATGTTGTCTTACCTCTTCTTGCAAGTTCTCCAGATTATCCCAATAACCTCTTGGTTTCCGATTTTTATAAGAAAGAGAAAGATTCATCAAGGTAGCGATCTTCCTGAACCCACCCATCCGTGTTATAGCCTTCTCGATATCAACTCTGCCATGTGTCCGAAGATGTTTTCTCTTAGGCATGAAACCATTCTGACCATGGTTTGCAATAAAACTACCAAGTTCTGATTTCAGGACCTCGATGTCCTTTTGCAGGCCAGGAACTTTTGGTCTCTGCCTCGTGGAACTTGAAGAGCACTGTGCAGATGCTTGCTCTGACTGCCGTCCTTCTGTGTAACACAGAGGAATAGTATCTAGATTGGTTGGCGCATCCGAGTGAACTTTGGAATTACTTCTCTCAGCTTCTGCCTTTTCAACATAATCACGGATTGCACATAAATTTGATGGAAGATCTTCGTATATGACCTGAAAAGGATAAAATAAAATGTTTTGGTTTATTTTCCCCCAAAGATGAGAACAACAATAGTGAGATAGCCATGAAATGTTGTCATTCGCACAATGGTGCCACACAAGTAGATGACCTACAAATATTTGACATCAGAACTGCCTTTATTAAATTCACTATCATGTTTGCATAGCGATGATACCTTGTAATGAGAATTCCTTCAAAATAAACTATTTGTATGCCTGAGATGGATGTTTGTAGCTAGCATAAAATTAGGAAAGATAATCCCTAGGATACTCTTCAGAGATAACCTAATACGGAATTATTGTTATCAAGAGAATGAAATACCAATTATTATCCTTGGGAGAGATAAATGCCAATGTGTAAAGATAGTGGATACAAGTTTATACTAGTTTAGATTATATAGATTCATTCAGTTCATCATTTGTCAGGAACAAACCTGTGACTGTAGCTGGTGTAAGAAATAAAATGAATGAGTAAAAGTATAAAAAGTAAAGTCTGCCACGTGAGATGATGGTGCTGCATTTAACAAGATGATACATCCGCACAAAGGTTGTGTTCTAAATAGTAACACCCCGGGTTACGTCAGTGGTAGTGTAGTTCTTTCCCAAATAAATATTTTGGAAGGTTGGGGGCACACACAACCATTTTTTATTTCAACTTTTCTACTTCACAACAATAGGGTCTTTTTTGGATTAAGTGCAAAAAGTCACATGCATAAAATGCACACATTGTTCCCAGAACAAAGTTGTGAATACCTCTTCAAGGATAGACTCTGAGAGAAAGGTATCTTTATGCATCTTAGTCTCAACCATATACTTCAGCAGTGTGTGCTGATCTCCAAGCTGTTCGAGGCGCCATTTTCCTTTAAATGAGTAGAAATCGCCCTCAACTTGCTCAAAGCTGATCTCACGTTCAAGTTTCTCACGAAGATCCATTACAACACGGGCATGAAGTACCATATAAAGTAGGCCTTTGCAGCCCTCCTGGAAAAAAAATCAGAGATGTTAAAAAACTTGCACAGCTCACAAAACAATCAAATTGAACTAAATTCTATTGGGAAGGATCTTTGGGGACAGGGGGCATTGATCTTTTTTTTCACTGGTAGGACACAAGTGTGATCCCTTCTGTACATATTCTGCGACAATATTTGTGAAATGAAACATTGAACTCTTAAGCATCAGAAAGTTTCAGAAATCTCTTGGGTAAAAGCCAAAAAACGAAACTACAAAAGATAAGCTAGCTAACAAGCAGAAAGTGAAGTTGTGGACTGACAACTCTGTGAAAAATCCATGCAATGCTACAACACTAAACTTAAATGCTATTTGCAAACAAGCAACCAGGATCTCATGTAAAATATTAACAGGATTTGTACCTGTAATATTCGAACCTTGTTATTATCACGAAGAATAATCCGACTGATAGCCAGGTTTGGTATAATCCTACAAGATAGCTATATTAGATCATAGCTGCGTATTGGAAATAGACTATGTGAACTCTAAATACTGCATAAAGATAAAACTGCTTACTCAGGTAACTTCTCATATGCTGTTAGTGCATTCCATACTTCTCGAACTGGTGCTTTCACAGTGATACTAGCAACAACACACCTGTGAGCCCCATCACGCTCCTTCACCCAAAGCATTCCACAAGAGAAGATAATTTTCTTAGTGTGCTTTCCGTGAAATTTAAGAATCCAAGGATTTGATAGGTATAAGCTTCGTTAGTTACCAAGAGGCCATCAAATCGTCGAAGATGGATCTCATCTACCACACAAGGCCTATCAAGCCTGCAGACACTTCCATATACACCCCATTTTCCATTCAACTCAGGAGGGGGTGAAGCAAGCACACCACCAAAACCAGAAGAGGCAGGCGCTTCTTTGAACTTATTAGTAGAGATGACATCATTCTCGACTGTTGCCCTACGCAAGTTAAGTGGCTTGGACTCTGCACCGGTAAATTTTGTAGGTCCAAATTTATGGTTTTCTAAATACATTTTTTCAGATCTGAAAGCCAAGGCTGTAAGATTCACAGGAAGATCCGACCTTATAATCCTCTCAAGAAATATTGCTGGGAAATTAAATCGTGGTATCACATTAACTTCATACAGCAAAATCGCACTAGCGGACCTGTTACAAAGCCAAACAGGGGTCATATGATGAGATTTATGGATGTAATTCTTTTTCTGATGTTCAAAAGCCTAAAGCAATGAAAAACCTAAGGATTCCCGAAATCAAAATATATCTATACCAGGGCCTTAAGCGGTACCAAAGTAAACCACTATGGATTTAAAAGGTTGGATGCTCACTTAAGGCATATGTTACAAACAAGGCATAAAAATGACTGCAAGATGCCCACCTTGGACCAGCCCTGACAGACCATTTCCCTTCAAACTTCTTAAAGTCACCATCGACCATGGAGAAGTGGAGCTCTCGTCCATCAACCTGCACAGTAATTGTTACAGAACAATTTAGTAAGTAAGGCTGTATAGCTCGATATATATAAGTACTCCCTCCGTCCCATAATGTAAGACGTTTCTTGACACTCGTGCAGTGTTAAAAAACGTCTTACATTATGGAACAGAGGGAGTAGAAAATGAGGGAGACCATTCATCCTCTTCAAATCTGCTACACACAACCGAACAAGGAGAAACAACACGTGCAGAGACACTAATAGCAAAATGCATTCACTAATCAGGACCTAATCAACCGATCATGTACAAATGCTACCATACATTCAGTCCGAGCGCAACACCGAGATTTCAGTGACATCTCATTTTGCTCCTCAATTCGCGATAAATGAGAAAAATGTACTACTCCAGTAAGTAGTAACATCTGAACTATGATCAAGTTCAATGCAATTTAAAAGTATTTAACTGACAATTAGTAGCAGGAGATCATGGTGAACAGAAGACAGCACGTACGGCATCCGGGACCTCCCTGAGATCCAGCACGACGCGGGCCTCGATGTGCCAGTAGAGCGCTTGCTGCAGCCCCCTCTGCTCCAGCCATATCCTGCCCTCGTGCGGGCACGGGATCCTCCCACTGCGCGCAGTTTCCCCCAAATTCAGTTCTCAAATGGTGAAGGAAGGGATCCTCGAGACGGCGGTGGACGAGGGATGCGGACCTGTGCACGAGGTTGGGGACGAAGTCGGCGAGGCGCTCGTAGTCGGTGATGATGCGCCAGACGGTGTCGACGTCGGCGGCCACCGCCACGGACGCGAACACTCGCCGCTCGCGCCACGACACCACGTCCACGTCGCACTGCACGCTCGGCCCCGCGCGCCTGGTGCCGCCCTTACCGGCGCCGCCGCGGTACTGCCGCTGCTCCCGGTGGTGCTGCTGGTCGTCGGCGCCCCAGTGGTCGCCCGTGGCGGCGGCCCCGGCTGCGACGGCGCGGCCGCCGGGGGAACCGCGGTGCCGCGAGAGCGCTGGGCCCGGTTTCCGCGGGAGGAATACGGCGGCGGGGGCGGGGGCGGGGGTGGGTGACACGAGGGCCCGCATGGCTCCCGCGAGCGGGCGGCGGCGGCGGTCTGAGCTCTCCGAGAGGAGGAGTGGAGGTGGAGCGGCCGGGGAAGGAGGGGACGAGAGCTCACCCAGTTCGAGTGGACGCGGACTGGGGAGAGGGCTTCAGCCACTGACGTTCGGGGCCCAGCGCGTCGGCGCGGACGACGGCGACGTGGGATTTTCTCTGCCGCGGCCAGGGGCCATGCGTGGCGGGAAGGAGAGGGGTCGGGCCCACTTGCTGGGCCCAACGATGTGGGGCCGGTTAGTCAGCCCGTGACGCGTACGCGGTCAGCGCCCGCGCCTCCTCCCGTGGGGGAATATCCACCTGCCCAGCGCTGGAGCCCAATGATCCTAACGACTTCCTTAATTCTAGACTAACTTAGATCACAGTTCACAGTCGTCATTCTCGCCGCCGCCGCCTCCTATCGCCGCCGATGCCGATCATCCACTCCCACTCCCAGCCCCTCCTCGCCCACCACCACGACAACGCCGGCGACCACCTCTCCTGCGCGCAGGGCAGCAGCAGCGACGGCTCCTTCCCCAACAACAACAATGGCCTGCTCCGGACGCGCTCCCACGAGGACGTGCGCGTACAGTGCGCCGGCAGCGACGAGGCCGAGGCCTACTTCGAGGGGCGCCGCCGCGCCGCCGATCTGGGCTACGTGAGCTTCGAGGACATGGTCCTCTTCGAGGCGTTCTGGGAGGTCAATGGCCGCTCGTCGGAGGCGGGGGCCGTGACGACGGCGTCGCGGATGTACACGCGCGTCGCCCACCGGCGCTATCGTCGGCGGTCACCGGGGCCGCTCGGGACGCGCCGCGGCGGCGCCATGCACCGGTTCGTGAAGAAGTACGTCTGCCCTTGCTTGGCCTTCGTCGCCGGAGCTTTCGGCTGCATGCCAGGCATGCCGGCGCATTGATCTGTAAATAGAGATACTGTCTGTTTATTTGATCATGCAATGAGTAGATCGACTAATAATTCTATGAACTTAGTTAGCGACGTAGTTAGCTGTTTGGACCCGTTGTAGTCTTGGAATCGTTCAGGATTTTTCTCTCCTGAAAGATCGACCTAGCCAGCTTGTTACGTGGTACTACTAGATTGTTAGAGAGTTTGTTCCTTGTTTTTTCTTTCTTTTTGGTATGTGGCTGCTCCTTCAATCGTCAGTTGAGAAAAAAATGTCTGCTGAATGTGGCAGATTAATATCTTTTGCTGTACTGCGCAAAAAATGAATAATCGTCTGCTGCAGTGCAGTGGCGATTTTTTTTCCCAAGTGGAGCTTTTAGCACTAAGACACCAAGCAGATTGACGCCAAGTTTCCTTTTAACTTCACCTCAACACTTGCCACCCCAATCCGAAGAATTCTAGGGCTACTTTGATTCAAAGGAATTCTATAGGATTTTTGTAGAATTGAGATCCGTAGGAATTTTCCCTACATTGATTGTTTAATTTATAGGATTAGATCTCATAGGATTATTATTTTTATTGAATGTTTTGTACTACATTGTCAGAACCCGGATGGGACCGACAACACAAGCGTAGAAATCGAACTAAGATAAAGCACAGTTGAACTCCGATGTGGAGACCCGTCTATAATTGGGGAATTTTGCTACAGTGTCTAGATAGCTAGGGTTTCAGTTTGTGATAAAAAATGATTCATAGAAGTTGAGTCGCACGCAGGCGCTTAAAAAGAGCTAGCCTCCGGAGTGAGATGAAAGGTAAATAGTAAAAGTAGAATGCGACAAGAAACAATTGACTCGGTTAAACGGTCTGCCTTAGCATATTAGCCGTCCATCTCGAGCGCATCCCTTCTGGCCGATGGATCTTCTTAATCTGACGATGAACCGATACGCGGCTTAATCGGAGATGTTTGACAGTAGTTTTGATATTCAGACAAGTAGTGATCAGGTGCTGACAATTCCGCCCTCTGGGGAAGAAACTTATCCTCAAGTTTGTATATCTCTGCCAGGAACCAAGCTTTCAAGGTACTTGCAAAGAAGTGTAGAAACCCCCGCTTCATAAAAGATGCATCTTCCCATGTAGCTTCTTCAGGTTGGAGATTTTCCCAGCCATTGAGTGACCAGTACGCCATTTCTTGGCAAGGATCTGGTTTCCAAGACGTTCTGTCTTAATTCTGCCATCGGGACCAACAAGAGGGAGGTCGGCACTAGGTATGGCATGAGTGCCTAAATGTTTCTTGAGTTGGCTGGCATGGAAAACATGGTGAATGCCCACATTGTGGGGGAGCTAGATTTTATATGCAACCCTGCCAATTTTCTCCAATATTCTGTAGGGGGCATAGAACTCGGTGGTGAGCTTCATGGGCTGCTTGATGCCAAAGGCTGCCATTCTGTATGGTTGCATCCTCAGGTATACCACGTCCCGTGTGGGAAATATGCCCTAAAGGCAATGATAAATTAGTTATTATCATATTTTCTTGTTCATGATAATCGTTTATTATCCATGCTAAAATTGTATTGATTGAAAACTCAGATACATGTGTGGATACATAGACAACACCATGTCCCTAGTATGCCTCTAATAGACTAGCTCGTTGATCAAAGATGGTTAAGGTTTCCTAGCCATGGACATGAGATGACATTTGATAACGGGATCACATCATTAGAAGAATGATATGATGGACAAGACCCAAACTATAAACATAGCATATGATCGTGTCAGTTTATTGATACTGTTTTCTACATGTCAAGTATCTGTTCCTATGACCATGAGATCATGCAACTCACTGACACCGGAGGAGTGCCTTGTGTGTATCAAACGTCGCAACGTAACTCGGTGACTATAAAGGTGCTCTACAGGTATCTCCGAGGGTGTCTGTTGGGTTGGCATGGATCAAGACTGGGATTTGTTACTCCGTGTGACGGAGAGGTATCTCAGGGCCCACTCAGTAATACGACATCACAACAAGCCTTGCAAGCAATGTGACTAAGTGTTAGCCACGGGATTTTGTATTACGAAACGAGTAAAAAAACTTGCCGGTAACGAGATTGAACTAGGTATGGAGATGCCGACGATCAAATCTCGGGCAAGTAACATACCGAAGAACAAAGGGAACAACATACGGGATTAACTGAATCCTTGACATAGAGGTTCAACCGATAAAGATCTTCGTAGAATATGTAGGAACCAATATGGGCATCCAGGTCCCGCTATTGGTTATTGACCGTAGAGGTGTCTCGGTCATGTCTACATAGTTCTCGAACCCGCAGGGGCTGCACACTTAAGGTTTGGTGACGTTTCGGTAGTATATAGTTATGTATGGTGTGACCGAAGGTTGTTCGGAGTCCCGGATGAGATCTCGGACGTCACGAGGAGCTCCGGAGGTAAATATTGATATATAGGAAGTCCTGTTTTGGTCAGCGGAAAAGTTTTGGGCTCATCGATAGTGTACCGACAATGCCGGGAGGGTACCGAGGGACCATCGGGAGGGGTATTTCGACCCAAGAGGCTACATGGGCTGTGGGAGGAGGAATACCAGCCCTTAGTGGGCTGGCCGAAGTCCCACAAAAGGCCCATGCGGCTGGAAAGAAAACCCAAGATGGAAAGAAGGCCAAAGTGGGAAAAAGGAAGGAGTCCTAATCCTACTAGGAGTGGAGGAGGAGGACTCCTCCCTCCCACTTCGGCCAAAGGAAAGGGCTGGCCCCTTGGGGGCCAAGCCTCCTCCTCCCCTCCTCCTATATATACTAGAGGTTTGAGGGTTTTTTGGACACAGAAAAACAGCCACTTGCTACCTCTCCTCTAGATCGCAGTTTCTCCTCTAGATCGGTTTTCAGCGGTGCTTAGGCGAAGCCCTGCTGGAATAACTCCACCACCTTCGCGGCAACACCGTCGTGCTACTGGAGTACTCGTCTACCTCTCCGCTCCGTCTTGCTGGATGAAGAAGGTGGAGATCGTCATCGAGCTGTACGTGTGCTGAACGCGGAGGTGTCGTCCGTTCGGCACTAGATCGGAAGGATTGTGATCAAGATCGCGAGACGATTCGTGATTGGATCGCGGGATGGATCGTGATGAGATCGCAGGACGGATCATGATTGGATCGCGGGTCGGATCGTGATGGGATCACGGGATGCTCGGCTATTTGGATCGTGAAGACGTTCGACTACATCAACCGCGTTTCTTAACTCTTCCCGCTTAGCGATCTACAAGGATATGTAGTCCACTCTCCCTCTCGTAGATGCTCATCACCATGGATAGATATTGCGTGTGTGTAGGAAAATTGTTGTTTCCCATGCAACGTTCCCCAACAGTGGCATCATGATCTAGGTCTATGTGTAGATGAGATCTCAAGTAGAACACAAAGGAGTTTGTGGGCGTTGATGCTTAGATTGCTTCCTCCCTTGGTCGTGTTTTGGTTCAGCGGTATTGTGGGATGAAGCGGCCCGGACCAACCTTACTCGTACGCTCATGAGAGACCGGTTCCATCGACTGACATGTAACTTCGTTGCACAAAGATGGTTGGCGGGTGTCTGTTTCTCCTACTTTAGTTGGATCGGATTCGACAAAGGCGGTCCTTGAGAAGGCTGAAAAGCAACTTATGTGTCATCGTTGTGGTTTTGCGTAGGTGAGAATTGTGTTTTCTAGATACCCGTAGCAGCCACGTAAAACTTGCAAAAATAATTAGAGGACGTCTAACTTGTTTTTGCAGGGTATGTTGTGATATGATATGGCCAATTACATGATGAGATATATGTGATGTATGAGATGATCATGTATTGTATAGAATATCACGACTTGCATGTAGATGAGTACGACAACCGACAGGAGCCATAGGGTTGTCTTTAATTGTTGTATGACCTGCGTGTCAATCATTAAGTGCTATGTAATGCTTTACTTTATCGCTAAGAGGTAGCAATAGTAGTAGAAGCATGGTGGACGCGACAACCCCGATGTCGACACGTTGATGGAGATCAAGATGATGGAGATCATGGTGTCATGCCGGTGACGATGGAGATCATGCTGGTGCTTTAAGGATGGAGATCAAAAGCACAAGTTCATGGCCATATCATGTCACTTATGATTTGCATGTGATGTTAATCCTTTTATGCACCTTGTTTTTCTTAGAACGATGGTAGCATTATAAGGTGACCCCTCACTTAAATTTCAAGACAATTGTGTTCTCCCCGAGTGTGCACCATTGTGAAAGTTCGTCGTGTCGAGAAACCACGTGATGATTGGGTGTGATAGACTCTACGTTCACATACAATGGGTGCAAGCCAGTGTTGCACGTGCAGAACACTCGGGTTAAACTTGACGAGCCTAGCATGTACAGACATGGCCTCGGAACACAAGAGACCAAAAGGTCGAACATGAGTCATATAGTAGATATGATCAACATGATGATGTTCACCATTGAAACCACCTCAACTCACGTGATGATCGGACTTGAGTTGGTGAATTTGGATCATGTATCACTCGAATGACCGGAGGGATGTCTATTTGAGTGGGAGCTCTTAAGTAATATGATTAATTGAACTCATTATCATGAACATAGTCAGTAGTGTCTTTGCAAATTATGTTGTAGATTACTAGCTCATGTTGTAGCTCCCTTGAATTTTTATATGTTCCTAGAGAAATAGAGTTGAAAGATGTTGGTAGCAATATTGCGGACTGGGTCCATGATCTAAGGATTGTCCTCATTGGTGCACAGAAGGCTTATGTCCTTAATTCACCGCTCGGTGCGCCACCCCCTCTAGCGTCGTCTATAGATGTTGTGAACATCTGACAGGAACGTTCTGATGACTACTTGATAGTTCAGTGCGTCATGCATTACGGCTTAGAATTCAGGCTCCAAAACGTTTTGAACGTCCCGGAACATATGAGATGTTCTAAGAGCTGAAATTGGGATCTCAGGCTCGTGCCCGTGTTGTGAGATATGAGATCTCCAACAAGATTCTTTGCCTGCAAGATGAAGGAGAATAGCTCAATCGTTGAGCATGTGCTCAGATTGACTGGGTACTACAATCGCTTGAATCGAGTGGGAGTTGATCTTCCAGATAAGATAGTGATTGATATAGTTCTCCAAGTCACTGTCACTAAGCTACTAGAACTTGGTGATGAACTATAATTCTGCTAGGGATGGAAATGATGATCCCTGATCTATTCGCGATGTTTGACACCGCGAAGGTAGATATAAGGAAGGAGCATAAAGTGCTGATGGTTAGTAAAACCACTAGTTTCAAAAAGGGAAAGGGTAAGGAGGGAAACTTCATGGATGACAAGTCAGTTGCTGCTCCAGTGAAGCAACCCAAGGTTGAACCCAAACCCGAGACTAAGTACTTCTATTATGAGGAGAGTGGTCGGTGAAGCGGAACAACCCTAGATACTTGGTAGATAAGAAGGCTGGCAACGTCGACAGAAGTATATTCGTTATACGTGTTATTGATGTGTACCTTGCTAGTACTCCCAGTAGCTAAATGGTAGCAACTCGAAATGAAATCTATGGAATAAATGGAGACTAGGTAAGGGTGAGGTGAAGATGTGTGTTGGAAATGTTTCCAAGGTTGATGTGATCAACATCTCCCGCTGCCGTGGTTTTATCACGGCAGATGTCCGGGTGAACGGACTTGGGTTCGAGGCCATTGCTAACGTGATGGACTTAAAGGGGTTGGTTGGGACGAGGGACACGAGTTTACCCAGGTTCGGCCCCTTAAGTTGAGGTAATAGCCTATGTCCTGGTTTGTGCTTGTATTGCTTAATGTATCGATTACAAGGGAGCTATTGCTTGACCTAGCTTTCGATAACCTGATCTCTAAATCCCCCCGGGTCTTGCCTTTATATAAGAGGTCAAGACCACGGATCATACAAGTTGTGGCCGACTCTCATTACATGTCCGAGTCTACCTCTATCTTCTCTTGCTTATCCTGACCAAGTTATCCCCAGGCGGCTTACACGCCCGGGCCTTCTCATCCGGGCCACCTGTCGGCCCATCCTGTCGAGCCGCTAAGCTTCTTGGGCCCTCCAGTCTTCACGGCTCACTCTTGGGCCGGTATATGAGCCACCAGGTATGACCCGGAGCCTTCAGGGTGGGTCTCACCATGGGGTTATATCCCCAACATTAGGCCCCAGGTTGATTTGAGCTTGCTCACTTCATCCTTTCTCCTTACTCCGCGGCGAGTCGCCCGGAAATGACCGGCCGTGACGTCATGTCAAATCTGCAAAAAAAGATCCTCTGACACACAACGAATCTTCTTATTAAATAACAACCCGAAGATCGAGGCGTCCGTTTCGGTCAAATGATATCTGACGCCTGGATTTTCGTGCCCGTTCCACCTTTTCCCTATTAAATAGGACCGCCTAGGGCGACATTTGCCTTCTCTCGCTCGCTCCGTCATCTTCTTCCTCCCGACGCTGCCGTTTCCAACACCTCCCGCTCCGGCGCCGTCTCCTCCTTGCTATCGACAGGGCCGCTACATCAACCTGACGCGACCAGAGTATCTTCTGCATTCATCGTGCCGTCGCTGGTGTGTCCTTCTCTCCTTAGATCCGCAACCGTTCCGGTAGGGTTTTCATGGAGCTCCGCCGCCGCTGTTTTAGAACTCGAGTTTTGTCAATGCTAGCTATGTTTCAGTCCATGAGCCCTCGACTATATCCTGTCCCCATGGCGCCGCTAGGTAGGATATCGATACTGATGTTTTTTGGGATTCGCCATGGCTCTGCCCGTCATTTTAGTCTTTCACCAGTTCATCTCTAGGTCTAGAAATATAGATATTTCTTTTGCTTTTGTAGATCCACAATCTTAACAATATTTCGTGGAACCTGTTTTCAGTACTTAGCCAAATTTCACCCTGTCCTCTCGTGACGTTGACCCGTCATGCCGTTCCGGCTCTCATCAGCTGGATCTTGACGTCTCATCCTTAAGGTCTTAAGTTTTTAAGCCGCCCACTTTTATTTGCCTTTTTCTTGACTTGCCGTATATGGTTACCTTGTATAGTTAAAAACTGCCGCCATGTCTCGCGCATCTAACTCCCGCAACTGGGTCGGTTCATGCATTACCGAAGAGTTTCTGACCGACTTTGTACTCGCGGGCACCCTTGCTGCCAAAGAGGTCATCCACTGGCGGGTTCCTGGTAACGAACTGAGGCCCATTCCTCAGGAGGGTGAAGTAGTTGTTTTTTCGGATCATATTGAATATGGATTCGTGTCCCCCAGCTCAAAATTCTTCCGGGACATCCTTCATTTCTATAAGCTGCATCCTCAAGATCTTGCCCCCAACCCCGTCTCAAACATCTGCAACTTCCAAGTGCTCAGCAAGGTCTATCTGCAGACTCAGTTGTCTGTAGGTCTGTTCCGAGAATTCTTTTATGCGAACCGGCAAACTGAAGTAAAAGCCGGCCCGAGCTTAGAACTTGGTGGAATTTCCATTCAGAGGCGCCGGGACATTACCTTTCCGGCCGTACCAATGTCGAGTCATCCAAAGGATTCGAATAAGACTTGGTTCTATTGCAAGGATACTTCCCCGGAGGGTGAGCATCCGCTGCCGGGTTATTGCCCCTCCCGACTCAAGACCACTTCTGAGCTTCCTGGCCGGCTATCAACTTCTGAACGTGCAAGGCACGAGCCGGCTCATGTTAAGATTAGAGCCCTCATGGCCAATGGATTCACGGGTTTGGACTTGATCCGCTGCTGGATCTCCTGGAGAATTATGCCTTTGAGCTTGAGAAGCCGCCTCATGTGCGAATACCCTGGCAAGTATGATGGTTCCCTATGCTTCAGCTGGATAACGTTAACCGAAGACGATATTATCACCGTCATCCGGAGTCTTGTTCATGAAATGTCAGGAGCTTGTAGCGAAATTGGACTGGCACCTTTCAGCGCCGTTAATCCGGCCCTAGACGTAAGGCGATTCTTCATTGTCTCTTCTTTTTATGTAAGGCAACTTGTCAACTCATTGCTATTATCTGACCTCCCTTTTCAGGCTGACTCCGACTTCTGGAAGAAGAAGTATATTCCTCCTCTGAAGAAAAGCAAGAAGAAGGCCCCGATCAAGAGGACGAAGAAGACCACCCCTCAGGAGGAATGGTTTGACCCGCCGGAATCATCCGGCTCAGAGATATAGTTTTGACTATTTTCTGTAACCTTATCATTCACCTTACCGATAACAATTTATTCACAGGATGAGGTAGAGACGAGCCGCGCCAATGCTCCGGAGGTAACTTATATTTCATCTGACTCAGAATGTTTTGTACCCCAGAAGATACGGTGGGTTGTTCGGAAAGTTCCCCTTTCTCATCCTCTTGCTTATTTGGACCCTCAATTTCTTTTGAAAAAGCAACAGCAAGTCGGCCGCCGTCAGACCCGAAGCGCCGGCTCTACTGATCTTATGTCCGGGTTGCCTAACTCCCCGGCTCAGAAGAAACGCCCCGCAGAGGTATATATCTCTATTTGATTTTATTAGCTTTCCTTTATAGTCTCAACATTTGCTTTATATCATCTGAACTATCTCACAGAGATCACCTTCCTCCGGCGACTCTACGGCTACCGGTCTTCCACCTCCGAAAATTAATCCGCAGTAAGTATCTTGTATCCTTTACACCCGGCTCTTCGGCAGCTGTAACCCTTAAATTCTGGCCTTCATGTCTTTTCTAGGGCTCAAGCTAAGCGGAGGAAAACCAACAAGTCCGCCCCTGGCCCTGCTGCTCAAGAACCGGAGCTTGCTAAACCGGACCACCCAGTGACTTCTGCAGAGCCGGCAGCTGATGACATTATTCCTGAGAGCCCGCAAAGGGACCTTTCCAAGCTGTCGAGCCCTTCCAAAGCTGCTGATGATACTGCCGCTCCGGACATCGAGATTACTGGCGCCGACTTGCATTCTCCTTCACCTCACGTCCTAACCAAGCATAGTGAGACGGCTGAAGCTTCCAGGAAGCTTGAGTTTGAACTCCTTGCTTTGGAGAAGATGACGGCTGACGTACTTCATGCTAGCTACATGAACCGGCTGTTCACAAGCCGGGATCTGGAGCTGAAGCTAGTTACCTTAATGAAGAAAAAACATGAGGTATTCCCTTTTCCTCCTTATATCCTTACCTAGCCCCCAAGGGCCGGGTTAATATTGACTGATAATAATCCGGCTCTTCCATCTTAGCAAGAGTAGACATATGTAATATGTAAGCCTCAATTTACTTAATCTTGATCTCAAATCGTTACCCTAGCCCCCAAGGGCCGGCTCAATAACCGAAAAAGTTTAGCCGGAACTTCCTAAAAGGGAACAATTAAAAAGAGCCAATGTTAGCCCCCAAGGGCCGGCTCAATCTTTTCCAAGGTTGAGTCGGGACTTCATAGAAGATAGCTTAATAGAGCGAATGTTAGCCCCCAAGGGCCGGCTCAATCTTTTCCGGGTTGAGTTGGGACTTCATAGAAGATAGCTTAATAGAGCCAATGTTAGCCCCCAAGGGCCGGCTCAATCTTTTCCAGGTTTGAGTCGGAAACTGTCTTGAACATAAACATTAGCCCCCAAGTGTCATGCATATTGCCTGCAATCTGTTTGAGACTTGCTGATACGTTTCATATTTTTAATATGTCGCAGGAAGCCTTAACCGAAGCCAGGTCAGAATTGGCAGGCTTAAAAGCAAACTTAGCTACTCAGCAAGCCGCCCGGAGCAAAGTTGATGAAACATGCCGACGCCTTGCCGAAGAGCTAGAGAAGACCAAAGCTGACTTCACCGCCTTCAAGGAATCTACTGAAGCGGAAAAACAATATTGACTAAACGGGCGGATGATGCCGATCAACGGCTCATGATCGTATCCGACGAGCTACAATCTTTGAAGCGCCACATCACGAAAATGGCGGCTGCCCTCTTTGGTAATTTTCTAACATCTTGGCTTGATCCAATTTTTAAACTTGTGCTAGCGATTCATAACGAGGCCTCCGTCTTACGAAGGCCCTAGGAGCCGCCAACTTGCCTCCGATAGTCTGTTGCCTTTGAAGGCCATATACACCTTTACCAAGCAACTCTACTGTGGCGCAGTATGCACCATCAAAGTCGTGCAATATAAGGAAAAGATTCCCTCAGCTCTCAAAGGCGTCTTGGAGCTCTTGTCTGTTGGGGAACTTAGCAGAAAACAAAAATTTCCTGACCTACGCACTAGCCCAGGACCACTATGGAGACCGCATACAAGGTTTGATCATTTTCGTTACTGACTCGTAGCGCAACAGAAGTAGAGTCGATGACGATCGGTGGTGCAGATCCCCGCAGCTAGGATTTACAACCTCCCAACCATGAGGATGTATACCCTCATCTGCCCCTCGGACAGCCCTCCGGGAGGCGGCCAAACAGTCACCCGGACGGTGTCATGGATAGCCCTTCGGGAGGACCTCCAAAACTTGGACTGTCACTCGGACAGCCCTTTGGGAGGACCTTCGAAACTCGGACGGTCACACGGACATCCCTTCGGGAGGCACTCTCGAACTAAGACCGAAACTACAATCTCTGTACAGAGTTGCACACATAGGGTGTCATCTATTCGACAGGGCTTCGCCGTCCAGAACTAGGTCCTACCGGAACCCAGACAGCCTTTCGGCTCTACGAAACTATTTCGCTAGGAGGGAGAGAAGAAGCCAGATCATTGCAATGGCACTTGTATGTGAGAAGGAGTGAGTTTTGGGCTGCCCCCTCCACCTCTATTTATAGGATAAGGAGGGGTGGAGGGGCTGAAATTTCAGCCACATCCATCCATGTCATCTCCAAAATATTTTGGAGCAAAAGCCCAAAAAGGTGGCTTTCCAAAAAGTAACCATAAAGCTGATTTCACTATTCACGATGACATTTTTCAGCGTCTGATTGAACTGAAAATATTTATGTGGGCTTAGAACATTTCCAGTACCCACTAAAATAATTTTAACACTTTTTCGAAACAATTCCGGTTTAGTGATTTTCATCTGCGAAAAGCATCTGAAGCGGTTCCGGCAGCTCCGGAACATTTCCGGTTTTTCTTCCGGAAAATTCCCAAAAGTTTCCAGAATGATTCTGGCACCCTCCAAGAATTATCATGCATGTGCCGAAACCAATTTGACTTAATGGTATCCCCTGAAACAACTTTTCAGTTTTACCGAAACTGTTCCGGTGTTCTCCCTGCGGAACTTTTCCGCTGTCCAAAACTTTTCCGGTGTCCGAAACTTTTTCGGTGATTTTCTCTCAGACTCCCTGTCTAGTATTCAGAAGATAGATGACCCTTAAGCATGTGACCCTATAGGTTCGGTGAAGCATAGACATGACCCGGAACCCCTTCCGATCAATGATCAACATCGGAGCCGTGGACACCCATATTGACCCCTATACCCACACGAATGAATATTCGAGTGAACCTCTAGTTGCCGTGTGCTATTCCTGTTGCTTCGTGATATGTTACAAATACCCGAGGTGAGACATGTTGGCATCCCTGTGGATCAACAACTTGTCCACTATGCCAGTTACCTCGTTGCCGGTATTGTTCTCTTTTCTCGTTCCCGTGTTCCGGCATCCCCGTGATCAAATCACAAAATGTCTGGCCAGACGATGATGGATACCGTAACACCGAGAGGGCCCAGAGATATCTCTCCATCGTCGAAGGAGAAAATCCCAATCTTGAGCTATCAAGTTACTTGACATACTTTTCCATGAACCCGTAAGCCACTGTAATAGCCACCCATTTACGGATGACGTTTAACAAACCCCAAAGTTCATGAAGCAAGCATGAAGAAACTCAATACTCTCATGGTCTAAGGAATTATGCAAACATTAACTTCTCTGTGTTATTTACCATTAACTTATGACGAATGTATCTCATAGCATAACATCAATTCGGGTCGATTCAACACAAATGTTCTTCTAACATTGTGCCCTCAAAATTGCCGGCATAGCCATGCCCATGATCAGGAAAACAGGATCATCATGCAATACTTGAGCCAGTCTTAGAGGCCAGACTAGGAATACAATTTATCGTTTATTATTCCACACGTGCATATGAGTCTTCCTTCAAGCCTCGTGGTTATTGTAGACTCAAGAACCATAGCAGTTATAGCATGGAACATAAACCTAATTATGAAGAGGGAGATAATCAATAACATTTATTATTGCCTCTAGGGCATATCTCCTACAGACTCCCACTTGCACTAGAGTCAATAATCTAGTCAATGCTAATGTACTTTACACCTATGGCATACTGGTGTAAAATATGCTTCGCTTGTGGTATAGCCTGATGTCCAACGGATCTGACAACTTCAGCTCCGTGTGTAACTTTGCATATCCTCGCGTTTTCACGCTATCACAAAATTCGTATTTTGTGTGAACTTGGCTTTGCATATGTGTGAATCATTGGTCGAAACCTGATACCTCAGACTGAGCTATGGAGCAACTATCTACAATAGTGTCTCATAGACCAAAGCCATCTTGGAACCATACTAAGTTCATGAATGCACTATATGATTCAACAACTTCTTTGTCGCTTCCAAAGCATCAACATACTTAGCCTTTGTTACAGAATTCGCCATAGTATCTTGTTTGGAACAATTTCCAACTACCGTGCCACCATATTTTGTATTGCACAAAACCCTTAACTTAAATCAAAAATCGCATGGAGCATCGATGAAGACTGTATCGATGTAATTACTTACAACGAGCACTTCATAATCTCTTCTTGCGAGAAACCATGTCATCAATACTACTCTAGCACTTAATGACATCTTTCACTGTTGTCCTATGATCAGTACTTTGATACTTTGGTATCCATACTCGCAACAACTTTGGAGTATCAGACATATCTGGTTGTTTTACATACCATGGAATACATGATTAATCCAAACACAACTTTGGAGTATCATGTATTTTACTCATCAGTGTTTTAGGACACTAAGTCTTGCAAAAACTCTTTCCATGTGACTTCGGCAAGAATCACTCCTTGGCGTTTTAAATGCTAAAAAGTTTTAGCATCTTGTCAATATGTATTCATAGCTTAGCCCCATTAGGTAAATCTATCTGCATAGATCATCATGCCTAATATTGAGGCTATTTAGCCTAAGCAATTCATCGAAAAACTATTTTCAAATAAAGTCTTAATTCGTGTCAAGAAATTCATTTCCAATTAACAATGTGTCAAGCACACAACGTTTTAGAAATATTATTATGCTCCCACTTACTTTCTTGAATCACAAGCATCTTCGTTACCCATTGATGAAGTCAAAAACTCTTTTTGACCATTTCATCAAACCACGAAGATTCCAACTCCATTTTGCTCTCTTCTGTCCATTGCTGGAACTCTGAAGTTTGCATACTTACTAGCATCCTCTGGATTGACAAATTACTTTGGATTGTATCACATACAAGTCCTAGGTTTCATTTCCATCAAATGGAAATCCTTTTGTCATCCATGTTTCATATCTCATGATTGATATATGTATTAATTGCTAGTTCAACCCGAACCGACCTTAAGCATCGCTACGGTGAAACAACCTCATCGTAGTCAACTCCTTGAACTTGTTATTTCAACAAGTCGAGCTTTATGGATAAAACATTTTTATCTGTATTAGTTTTTAGTTCCATAAATATTCGTTAGACTCTAAGTCCTCTGAAAGGTGTATCAAGGTTTTAATCTTGAATCACTTATATGGAAACTATCTCGGATTGTATTGGCATTTAGCCAATCCCGGAGTCAGGGCCCATCAACGCTTCCTTGTGTATTGTAGGTATACTGTTGTCTAACAACAATATCTCGTTTGCGCACCTGATAGGTTTGCACGAGTTTTGCCTACGTGGTTCAGCTGCACGTTCGACCGAAGTCCATACATTTTATTGTAGATACTTCCGTATCAGTCGTAGTAGGAAAACAGTGGAATCACTTCCAGGGTTTCTTTCCTTTCAACCGATGACGAAGATATTGGTTATCTCGTCGAGTTGCACTGTCCTCCCACTCACCTTTTGTAAGAACTATTCTCTTTAAAAGCATACCGTTTTGTGGCAAAACCCTTTGCCTCGGTATAGTGGTGGGGGAATACCCAATGACTTGGGATAACCATACAAAGTAGCACTTGTCTGATTTGGAATAGGTTTATAACCTTTTACACAAGCCCCATATTCCAAATGTTAAGAAAAGATATAACATGGTTGGGCATACCATACCACGGCGTCATTTCAACAGACCTGATGGATCTCTTTTCAGTGTAAAAGCCGTAGTCTCTAAAGCATCACTCTATAAAAAGGATAATGGCAAATCTATTTATGTCATCTTTGATCTTACCATGTCATAAATGGTTTGATTACATCTTCACCGACTTTCCACTTGCAGTGGTGTTTTGGGAGGTGCAAGTTATGAAACTCTTTTCACAACTCATCAGACATTCGCTTAACTTGTAACTCAAATATTCCTTTTCGCAATCAAATCGCAGAAACATAACTTTCTTGTTACAATTACTTCTACTTCATTTTTGAAAACCTTTCGAATGATTTCAAAAGATCCATACTTATGTCTCATCAAGTAAATATCCATATATCTACTTGAGTCATTTCTGAAGATAGATAAATCCACTACTTGCAACAACATTTATTGGACTACATACATCATAATGTATGATCACCAATATGTTATTTGCTCGTTCCTTATGGCCTGTGAACGGTATTTCAGTCACTTCACTTTTCGGAGGAAAGTTGCAAGTGTCAGATGATTCAAAATCAAACAACTTCAAAATCCATCATAATGGAATTTTCCATGCGGGTTTCTCCAATGTGACCAAATCCAGTGCCACACTTGTGTGGTATTCTTTTAGTCTTGCGACATTTAGCGTTAGTGTTTATGGATGTATCATATAACCATCAATATTCATAACATACATCCCATCTAGGATGGAAGCATGGCCCTTCATTTTATTCATAATACTGAACAACAATTGTTGTTTTTATGAAAAACTCTATTGCAACAAACATGGTGCAATGGGCTAGAGTGTATGAAACTCTAAAATGAATTATGAAAGTAAACCCAGAGGTAATGTATTATTATCAATGTTCATAGCATACGTCTCATTCATAATGTAAGTATGGCCCTTATGTTATTCATAACACCGAACATCAAAAGTTCTCTTATGAACAACCTTCTTGCAAGATACCTTATGCAAAGGGCTAGAGTGTGAAACTCTAAATGAATTATGAAAGTAAATACATAGGGAATACACCGATGGAAGGCATAGTAACATTTACTATGTTCCCTACGTGTACCTAAACCTCATCCCTGGCTAGCCTTTCAGGCCATAGTAGTTCTTACATCGAGTTGCAACTGAATGCAATCGAGCAGGTATCTTTGTGATTAACTCACAATACCGAAGAATTAATGATTAACATGTTTAACCATAATTCCCAAGAACTATATCTTTGACCAGCCTTCTATACATCAAAAACTTGTATGACATTCATACATGAGCTGGATATTCCAGTCTTCTTCCCTTTTGCCATTATACTTCTAACAGTTTAACTTTTAGTATTTATCCTACTCTCAGAAGAAGCATCTAACTTAAGAGTGGCGTTAGCCCTGGACTTCCTAGGAGTGAAAGTCTCACTAACACCCTTCAGACACTTCCTTTCTCTTTAAGTTGTTGTTTTATTCACCTTTCATCATATGACATGCGTTCTCCTGGATCCCTCTCTTATCAGTCTAATGCATAGTAAACTTTTTTACTAGTAGTTCGCAAACAAACATTGCTTTGGATATCTCATATCTTTTAGCCTTTGTCTTTCTTTGAAAATGATTTTCAGATTCCATGAATATCACATAACTATCCAAACTTTCGAAGTTCGGGTCTCATGGAAGCAAACATATTGCACTTTGACTGAAAAAGGAATTCTAGCTTTTGGATCGAAGGACAAGAGTCATATCATCCATAGCATTAGCGGGAGAATACCAAAAGCATGCGATAGGACAAAGTCCTTCTCGGCACTCTTGAGGACAATCCTCACATTACGTTACCAACCGTAAAGTTTTAACCAGATATTTAACAGCTATTCAATTTTAATAGGGAAGGTGGAAACGCGAGCCATTATTCTACAACTATTATGCAAATCACACTTAGACACTGTTCAAATTAATTGCACTAAGAATTAAAAAAGTTAATTCTACAATGCGCTCCCACTCAAATCAATATCTCTCATAGTTGATTTTGAGTGATGCAAGACCCAACTTTCAATTCAACATCAAGGATGTAACCATCTCAAGTGACGAGAATTTCAATTGGTAGGCCAACTTGCCAATCACATCTCTATGTGACTCTTGTTCATCTTTCGATGCGTGTGTTCCGAGCTCATGACTTTCATGCCTGAACATCAAGACAACCAAGTGATCTCGCTGCGAGGTCTCAACTCACCCGCCTCACACTTCTCTAATCGTTCGTACCCATGTAACCATGTGATACCCCGAAGAGATAGGTGCCGTGATGGTGCTACACTTGGGAGAACACTAACTACTTGATATTTTGTGAGAGATCACCCTAATAAAAAGCGACTACCGCGTAATCAAGAAGGGTGCATCAAGAGGGATAAACATCTCAGGCAATTCATAATAGCATGATATGGTATAGCCCTTTCTGACGGAGAAGTCTTTCATTCCTTCATCTTTGGCATTCGCGTCGGTGTTCACCTTCACGAAGATTGCCACCACCTTGTCGATGCACCAGATAATATTGCTATCTCTATAACTAATAAAATAAGTGCATTACTTAAGGTTGACTCGCAGGTCATTAAAGTGACAATCGTATGGCTCCAGCCATCATGCCGAATCATGACACGCAGGTCATGTTAATATTACATCATATAGTCATCTCATACATAATCAAATTAATATGAGCATTGCTATACCACATCATATGCACATGCAAACCATCCTACAAAACCAAGTTAGACGCCTCTAATCGGTTCATGCAAAAACTTGTTTTACGTGGCTTCTAAGGTTTTGAAACAAACCGAATCTACCAACGTCCATCATCAAGTATGATAATTCAAGTTGCTAGATTAACTTTCCAGGGTGTATAAAACACGAGATAATAAAATCTCGAGCCCCATACTAAAATTCATCATACGCGTGATCCCCGTGCAGATCACATCTGCATTGCCCTTTCGTCTGCAAAACATCCATCTTTCTCAACTATGGTGGAACCCAAAGAACTGTTAGCACTTCGTTGATCTGTCAATCAACATACTCAGGAGCAGCATGAAAGGATCGCGGATTGCCAGAACTTTGTGAGATTCAACCATTCCGTCAAGATCAGGACTATGCAAATTCAGGGGAAGCAAAAGGAACATCGGGTAACAGATTTCATATGCTACCCGCACAAATAATTTTTAGCAATAGATCTCATCTACTACCTAATTATATTGTGCAACACCCATACATCTCTATGTATTCTAGATCGCAACCTGCATCTACGCATAGCACGGCTCTTGATGCCATTGTTGGGGAACGTAGCAGAAAACAAAAATTTCCCGACCTACGCACCAGCCCAGGACCACTATGGGGACTGCATACAAGGTTTGATCATTTTCGTTACCGACTCGTAGCGCAGTGGAAGTAGAGTCAATGACGATCGGTGGTGCAGATCCCCGCAGCTAGGATTTACAACCTCCCAACCACGAGGATGTATACCCTCATCTGCCCCTCGGACAGCCCTCTGGGAGGCGGCCAGACAGTCCGCCGGACGGTGTCGCGGACAGCCCTTCGGGAGGACCTTCAAAACTTGGACTGTCACTCGGACAACCCTTTGGGAGGACCTTCGAAACTCGGACGGTCACACGGACAACCCTTCGGGAGGCACTCTCGAACTAAGACCGAAACTACGATCTCTCTACAGAGTTGCACACATAGGGTGTCATCTATCCGGCAGGGCTTCGCCGTCCAGAACTAGTTCCTGCCGAAACCCAGACAACCTTTCGGTTCTACGAAACTATTTCGCTGGGAGGGAGAGAAGAAGCCAGATCATTGCAATGGAACTTGTATGTGAGAAGTAGTGAGTTTTGGGTTGCCCCCTCCACCTCTAGTTATAGGAGAAGGAGGGGTTGAGGGGCTGAAATTTCAGCCACATCCATCCATGTCATCTCCAAGATATTTTGGAGCAAAAGCCCAAAAAGGTGGCTTTCCAAAAAGTAACCATAAAGCTGATTTCACTATTCACGACGACATTTTTCAGCGTCTGATCGAACTGAAAATATTTATGTGGGCTTAGAACATTTTCCAGTACCCACTAAAATAATTTTCAACACTTTTCGAAACAATTCCGGTTTAGTGATTTTCATCTGCGAAAAGCATCTGAAGCGATTCCGGCAGCTCTAGAACATTTCCGGTTTTTCTTCCGGAAAATTCCCCAAAGTTTCCAGAATGATTCTGGCACCCTCCAAGAATTATCAGGCATGTGACGAAACCAATTTGACTTAATGGTATCCCCTGAAACAATTTTTCAGTTTTACCGAAACTGTTCCGGTGTTCTCCCTACGGAACTTTTCTGGTGTCCGAAACTTTTTTGATGATTTTCTCTCAGACTCCCTGTCTAGTATTCAGCAGATAGATGACCCTTAAGCGTGTGACCCTATAGGTTCGGTGAAGCATAGACATGACCCGGAACCCCTTCCGATTAATGATCAACATCGGAGCCGTGGACACCCATATTGACCCTATACCCACACGAATGAATATTCGAGTGAACCTCTAGTTGCCATGTGCTATTCCTGTTGCTTCGCGATATGTTACAAATACCCGAGGTGAGACATGTTGGCATCCCCGTGGATCAACAACTCTTCCACTATGCTAGTTACCTCGTTGCCGGTATTGTTCTCTTTTCTCGTTCCCGTGTTCCGGCATCCCCGTGATCAAATCACAAAATGTCTGGCCAGACGATGATGGATACCGTAACACCAAGAGGGCCCAGAGATATCTCTCCATCGTCGAAGGAGCAAATACCAATCTTGAGTTATCAAGTTACTTGACATACTTTTCCATGAACCCGTAAGCCACCGTAATAGCCACCCATTTACGGATGACGTTTAACAAACCCCAAAGTTCATGAAGCAAGCATAAGAAACTCAATACTCTCATGGTCTAAGGAATTATGCAAACATTAACTTCTCTGTGTTATTTACCATTAACTTATGACGAATGTATCTCATAGCATAACATCAATTCGGGTCGATTCAACACAAATGTTCTTCTAACATTGTGCCCTCAAAATTGCCGGCATAGCCATGCCCATGATCAGGAAAACAGGATCATCATGCAATACTTGAGCCAGTCTTAGAGGCCAGACTAGGAATACAATTTATCGTTTATTATTCCACACGTGCATACGAGTCTTCCTTCAAGCCTCGTGGTTATTGTGGACTCAAGGACCATAGCAGTTATAGCATGGAACATAAACCTAATTATGAACAGGGAGATAATCAAAAACATTTATTATTGCCTCTAGGGCATATCTCCTACATTGTACACGATGCCCAAGAAGATCATGGAACTGAAGAAGTTAGCCGCCCGCCAGGGGGCAATTGCGGCCATAAGCCGGGCATTGGCGTTTGCTCCAGAGCTTACGCCGGCTGAAATGATGGATGGGTTTCCTTCCAAGAAGGACAACGGCTCTGAGTTCACTGATATTGACTATGCGCGGTGCATAAAAGAGTCCAAAGTCTTAGCCTCCATTTTAGCAGAAGAGGTTAACTTGGCGACTTACCAGGCGGCTTACAGCGCTGACCAAAAGAGAATCCGTGGTCCGCTCTTTGAATCCCGGGATCTAACACCCGCCCGCAGTAAGACTCTCTTTGCTTCTGACCTTGACCCGTCCCCCTTCTTTGAAGAAGGAACTTTTGTAGCTTTAACCGACTGCAATTGGGACTTGGATACTCTCCAGATCAAGACAGCGGAAGAGCCGGAGCAGGATGATCCGCCAGCCAGTTGATTGCTTTGTAGAAATTCGAAATAGCCGGCTTTCCATGACCCGCCGTGGGTGACGTAGAAAACGTGATGATATTTTTGGGCTCCACAGAGAGCATCTGTAATAACAACTTTTGTCGTTCTTGAATTAGTGCTTTTGCACGCCTATAAAAGTCCAGCTTGAAAAATAGATACGTTCCATTTTCCTTGTCCTTCTTATTGTACGCCCTACCGGCTCTTCATAGCTTAGCTTTCTGCATGTATAAATGTACCTTCACACCGTTAGGAGGGCGGCTTAAAAGCATAACCCGAAGATGTTGTGTCTTCCCAACGTGTTTGATAGAATTCTTCGCTGGGCTTCAGAGCCGGCCGAGAAGGTTTGAGAAGCTTCACTCGTAGGACAGGAAGCCCCCTGTATGGTTATGTTGACTTGTCAACATTTATAGCGCGAATGCCGGTTGTTAGGGATAGATAAGCTACACCCGGAGGTGGGAAGCCCCCTTCGACAACGGCGGTTAACATGTTAACCGGAAATGGCATAAAGCTGACTGTTAGGGTGAGATAAGTGATACTCGAAGGTAAGAACCCCCATTCGACAGCCGCAGCTGACATGTCAACTGGAATGGCATAAAGCCGGTTGTTAGGGATATTTAAGCTACACCCGGAGGTGGGAAGCCCCCTTCGACAACCGCGGTTAATCATGTTAACCGGAAATGGCATAAAGCCGGCTGTTAGGGTGAGATAAGCGATACCCGAAGGTAAGAAGCCCGCTTCGACAGCCGCAACTGACATGTAAACTGGGATGGCATAAAGCCAGTTGTTAGGGTGAGATAAGCAAACCCGTCGGTAAGAAGCCCCCTTCGACAACCGCGATTAATCATGTTAACCGGAAATGGCATAAAGCCAAATGTTAGGGTGAGATAAGCGATACCCTAAGGTAAGAAGCCCCCTTCGACAACCGTGGTTAATCATGTTAACCGGAAATGGCATAAAGCCGACTATTAGGGTGAGACAAGCGATACCCGAAGGTAAGAAGACCCCTTCGACAATCGCGGTTAATCATGTTAACCGGAAATGGCATAAAGCCGACTGTTAGGGTGAGATAAGCGATACCCGAAGGTAAGAAGCCCCCTTCGACAACCAGTGTTTTCGCATCAATGAGGATGTGCAACGTGGCAGAGGCCTCGGATTGCAGGGATGCTATTTGATTTATAAATATGATATATACAATGATAATGCACGGTGATGACTCTTAACAACCTTAAGTGTAGTAAGGCCGTAGATGCGCTATGTTCCACGGCCGGCAGGTCTCCTGACCCGAAGTATCTGAGTCGTCTCGGATGTCAATGAGGTAATACGACCCGTTGTTGAGATTTCGGCTGACCAAAAAAGGCCCTTCCCATGGAGGAGATAATTTATGCATATATGTCTGGTCTTGAATTAGCCGTAGAACTAAGTCGCCCTCTTGAAACGTCTAGGTCTTAACCCTGCGGCTATGATAGCGGCGCAGGTCTTGTTGATAAATCGCCGAACGGGCAACCGCCGACTCTCATTCCTCTTCCAAAGCATCCAACGCGTCCTGACATGTCGTCTCATTATCCGTCTCAACGTAAGCCGCCACTCATGGCGAGTCATGCCGAATGTCGCTTGGCAATACGGCCTCGGCACCATAAACCATGAAGAAAGGTGTATACCCTGTGGATCTATTGGGGGTAGTTCTGATACTCCATAATACGGAGGGTAGCTCTTCTACCCAACAACCGGGCGTTTGTTGTAAAGGAACCATGAGCCGTGGCTTGATACCTCTCAAGATTTCTTGATTGGCATGCTCCGCCTGACCATTGGACTGCGGATGAGCAACTGCTGAAACATCAAGCCGGATGTGCTCTTCGTCGCAGAATTTTTTCATAGCCCCCTTGGACAAATTTGTGCCATTGTCGGTGATGATGCTATGTGGGTAACCAAAACGGTAGATCAGTTTTTTAACAAACTGAACCGCCATCGCTGCATCACACTTGCTGATCAGCTCAGCCTCTACCCATTTGGTAAACTTATCAACCGCCACCAAGAGGTGTGTTTTCTTATCCTTGGATCTCTTGAAAGGTCCTAACATATCAAGCCCCCAAACTGCAAACGGTCAAGTAATTGGTATCATGCGCAACTCTTGAGCCGAAACGTGAGCACGTTGGCCGAACTTTTGACATCTGTCACGACTGTGGACCAGATCCTCTGCGTCTTTGTGAGCCGTCAACCAGAAGAAACCATGCCGGAATGCCTTGGCTACCAAAGATTTTGAACTGGCGTGATGCCCGCAATCTCCAGCGTGAATTTCATTCAAAATTTTCTGACCTTCCTCTGGTGAGACACAACGCTGAAAAAGCCCGGTCACGCTGCACTTGTGCAACTCACCGTTAATTATTGTCATCGACTTAGACCGTCGGGTGATCTGCCTGGCTAAATTCTCATCATCAGGTAAGTCACCCCGAGTCAAGTATGCCAAGTAAGGCACAGTTCAATCTGGAATAGCATGTAGAGCCGCCACCAATTGCCCCTCCGGGTCAGGGAGAGCCAAATCTTCCTCTGAAGGCAACTTGACCGTCGGGTGATATAAAACATCCAAAAAGATATTGGGCGGCACCGGCTTTCGCTGAGAACCTAACCGTGATAAGGCATCTGCTGCCTCATTCTTGCGATGGTCAATATGATCTACCTGATAACCTTTGAAGTGACCAACAATGATATCCACCGCCTGTCGATAAGCCGCCATGCGTGGGTCCTTGGAATCCCACGTGCCTGAAACCTACTGAGCCACAAGATCTGAGTCCTTACCCGACTTAAATTCATCTCCTTGGCTATTCTGAGACCATGAAGCAGGGCCTCATATTCAGCCATATTGTTAGTGCAAGGGAACATCAGCCAGAGCACATAACAAAATTTATCCCCTTTGGGAGATGTTAAAACGACTCTTGCTCCCGATCCTTCCAACTGCTTGGATTCATCAAAATGTATAGTCCAGTATGTGTTATCCGGCTTCTCCTCAGGAGCTTGACACTCTGTCCAATCGTTTATAAAATCCACAAGGGCCTGGGATTTGATGGCCGTACGAGGCACGTAAGTTAAATTAAAAGGTCCCAGCTCTAATGCCCACTTAGCGATCCTACCGGTGGCTTCCCTGTTCTGAATTATGTCCCCCAACTGAGCAGAGCTGACCACTGTGATCGGGTGTCCTAAGAAATAGTGCTTTAACTTGCGATTGGCCATGAACACCCCATATACCAGCTTCTGCCAATGTGGATATCTCTGTTTGGATTCGGTCAGGACCTCACTGATATAATAAACCGGCCTTCGAACCGGATACTCCTTCCCAGCCTCCTTGCATTCGACCACAATTGCGGCACTGACTGCCCGGTTGTTAGCCGCCACATATAAGAGCAAAGGTTCTTTCTCGGCCGGAGCAGCCAACACCGGCGGCTCAGTGAGTTGTTTCTTGAGCGTCTCCAATGCTTCACCCGCCGCCTTACTCCAGACAAAATTGTTTGTCTTTTTCATCATCTGATACAGAGGAATTGCTTCTAGAGAGGTGACAGCCTTGATTTTATCCGGGTTAGCCTCAATGCCACACTCAGAAACCAGAAATCCCAAGAGCTTGCCAGCCGGAACACCAAAGACGCATTTGGTCAGGTTAAGCATCATTTTATAGACTCGGAGATTGTCAAAAGTTTCCCTTAAATCGTCCAAAAGGGTCTCCTTCTTCCTTGATTTGATCACAATATCATCCACGTAAGCATGGACGTTGCGCCCGATCTGGCCGTGGAGACAATTCTGCACACAGTGCTGATAAGTTGCTTGGGTACTCTTGAGCCCCAAAGGCATAGATACATAACAGAAGGCTCCAAAAGGCGTAATGAAAGCCGTCTTCTCTTGGTCCTTAACTGCCATCTTGATCTGATGATATCCTGAATATGCATCCAGGAAGCACAAGCTTTCGCAACCCGCCATGGCATCAATGATCTGATCAATACGCGGGAGAGCAAAAGGGTCAGCCGAACAAGCCTTCTTAAGGTCCGTGTAATCCACACACTGTTGGGGAACGTCGCATGGGAAAAACAATTCCTACGCACACGCAGATCTATCCATGGTGATGAGCATCTACGAGAGGGAGAGTGGATCTACATATCCTTGTAGATCGCTAAGCGGGAAGCATTAAGAAACGCGGTTGGTGTAGTCGAACATCTTCACGATCCAAATTGCCGAGCGTCCCGCGATCACATCACGATCCGTCCCGCGATCCAATCACGATCCGTCCCTCAAACTCATCACGATCCGTCCCGCGATCTCATCACGATCCGTCCCGTGAACTCATCACGAACCGTCTCGCGACCTTGTTCACGGTCCTTCCGATCTAGCGCCGAACGGATGACACCTCCGCGTTCAGCACACGTGCAGCTTGATGACGATCTCCACCGTCTTGATCCAGCAACAAGAAGTGGAGAGGGAGAATAGTTCACCGGCAGCGTGACGGCGCTCCGGTGATGGTGGTGGAGCAATTCCGGCAGGGCTTCGCCTAAGCACTGCGGTAATCCAATCTAGAGGAGCACCGGTGGAACGGGTAGCACGTGGCCGTAAAATCAGTGCCAACACCCTAGATATCCACTAGTATATATAGGAGGAAGGGAGAGGAGGCTGCGCCCAAGAGGAAGGCTCCCTCTTGGCTTCGGCCGAACTGGTGGAGGGGGAGTCCTCCTCCAATTGGGAGTCCACCTCTCACACGAGAGGTGGAACTTGGGGAGGACTCCACCCCAATTCGGTTTGGGCCTCTCTCCCCTGCGCCTAGGCCACCTTGGCTGACTCCACCAGCCCACTAGGGGCTGGTGGGTCGCCACTTTGGCCCATGGGGTGGGTTGGCCCCACTGGTGGACCCTCGGGACCCATTCATCACTCCCGGTACACTACCAAAAGTGCCCGAAATCTTTCCGGAGTCCAAACACCACCTTCCTATATATCAATCTTTGTTTCCGGACCATTCCGGAACTCCTCATGACGTCCGAGATCTCATCCGGGACTCTAAACAACCTTCGGTCACCACCATACATAACTCTATACTACCGAAACGTCACCAAACCTTAAGTGTGCAGACCCTGTGGGTTCGAGAACTATGTAGACATGACCGAGACACCTCTACGGTCAATAACCAATAGCGGTCCCTGGATGACCATATTGGTTCCTACATATTCTACGAAGATCTTTATCGGTCGAACCTCTATGTCAAGGATTCAGTCAATCCCGTATAACGTTCCCTTTGTTCTTCGGTATGTTACTTGCCCGAGATTCAATCGTCGGTATCTCCATACCTAGTTCAACCTCGTTACCGGCAAGTCTCTTTACTCATTCCGTAATACAAGATCCCGTGGCTAACACTTAGTCACATTGCTTGCAAGGCTTTGTTGCGATGTTGTATTACCGAGTGGGCCCTGAGATAATTCTTCGTCACACGGAGTAACAAATTCCAGTCTTGATCCATGCCAACCCAACAGACACCCTCGGAGATACCTGTAGAGCACCTTTATAGTCACCCAGTCACCTTTGTCTGTGAGTTGCATGATCTCAAGGTCATTAGAACATATACTTGACATGAAGAAAACAGTAGCAATAAACTGACACGATCATATGCTACGTTTGTAGTTTGGGTCTTGTCCATCACATCATTCTCCTAATGATGTGATCCCATTATCAAATGACATCACATGCCAATGTCTAGGAAACCTTAACCATCTTTGATCAACGAGCTAGTTCACTAGAGGCATACTAGGGACAGAGTGTTGTCTATTTACCCACACATGTAAAGTGTTTCCATTCAATACAATTATAGCATGGATAATAAACGATTATCGTGAACAAGGAAATATGATAATAACTAATTTATTATTGCCTCTAGGGCATATTTCCAACACACAAATCCTTCACGTGCCGTTCTTGGCAAGCCACTCCGGGTGAAAAACCTCAACGATGAAACCCGCTGCTAAGAGCCGGGCGACCTCTTCCCCGATGGCCTTTCGCCTCTCCTCATTGAACCACCGTAGAAACCGCTTGATTGTTTTAAACTTGGGATCCACATTAAGATTGTGCTCAGGGAACACTCTCAGAACACCCGGCATGTCAGAAGGTTGCCATGCAAAGATGTTCCGATTCTCACGGATGAATTCGATGAGCGCACTTTCCTATTTGGGATCCATATGAGCCCCAATGATGAACTGTTTGGATGAGTCACCCGGAGTGAAGTCGATTGCCTTGGTGTCATCCGCCGAAAACTTAACGGGCGGCTCAGCCTCCGTTTTGGGCTTTTTTAGCGGCGTCATATCCTCTGGATCAACATTCTCCTTATAGAACTTAAGCTCCTCCTGAGCGCAACTGGCTTCTGCATAAGCCGCGTCTCCTTCTTCGCACTCAATGGCCGTACTCCGGTCACCATGAACGGTAATAGTGCCCTTCAACCCGGGCATCTTAAGCTACAAATATACGTAGCAGGGCCTAGCCATGAACTTAACATAAGTCGGCCCTCCAAACAACGCATGATAAGGGCTCTTGATTTTGACTACTTGAAACCACAAGGACTCCACCCTTTAGTTATATTCATCCCCGAAGGCAACCTCCAAAGAAATTCTTCCCACCGGATAGGCCGACTTACCGGGCACCACACCATGAAAGATGGTGGATGAAGGCTTAAGATCCTTGTCATGCAAGTTCATCCGTTGGAAAGTGTCATAATAGAGGATGTTGATACTACTACCTCCGTCCATAAGCACCTTCTTCACCATATAACCTCCTACTTGGGGGGCAACTACCAAAGCCAGTCGCCCCGGGTCATCAACACGTGGCAGGTGATCTTCTCGGCTCCATGTTATGTCATATTCAGACCACTTTAAGTACCGCGGCAGAGCCGATGCAGCCACATGGACCGCCCGCCTGCGTAATTTCTGATCCCGCTTGTTAAGACCGGTCGTGAAAACATGATACTGGCCTGAGCTAAGCTATTTCGGATTATTGCGATACCCAAATTGGTTATGCTGCTGCTGGTTGTTATTATCAGAGTGTTGCGGATGCCCTCCTTGATCGCCTTGACCATGATGACCAGACCCTGAGCCGCCGGATCCAAACCCGGCTTCTGACCCGCCGTGTCCTGAGCCGTCGGGCGGACCACCGCCCCGGTCATTGGGTCGTGTATAATAATTCTTTAACTTCTGCATGAAGTGGAAATCACCCCACATGTGCGACAAAGGTTTGCCGGGCTGGCTGTGTTCTGGACAGGGCTTCTTAAGCGCCTCCTCCAAATTGAAGGGAGTCCTGTTCTTATTAAAAGATGGTCTGAACTTCTCATTGCCCTTGGGAGGATTCTGGCTGGTACTTGCATTGGCTACCAGCTCCGGCCTGTCATGGGGGTTCTTCTGCTTGTTATGATTACCATTGTTAACCACACCTTTTCCTTGATTATTTTTCTTTCCTTCCCCGGCCTTGTCCTCATCTGAGCCTGGGTCCTTCATGTTATCAAAGTCGGCGTACTTTGTGAGAGCTGTCATGAGCTCTCCCATATCTTGACACGTACGCTTGAGCCGGCCAAGTTTCTGGTTCAGTGGAACGAAGTGACAATTTTTCTCTAAGATGAGCACGTCCTGGGCTGCCATGATCTGCTCAGATGAATGGATGATGGCTGACACCCGCCGGACCCAATGATGAGCCGACTCACCCTCCTGCTGGACACAATGATCAAGATCCACGATGGTCATAGGCTGTTTGCAAGTTCCTTGGAAATTTTTGATGAACCTTGCCCTTAACTCGGCCCACGAACTGATGGTATTGGGAGGCAACCCTTTCAACCACGTGCGAGCCAGACCTTCAAGCATCATGATAAAGTATTTAGCGCACACCACCTCACTGACATCTAGCATCTCCATAGCCAGCTCGTAACTCTTGACCCAGGCCTCTGGAGGCAAATCAGCAGTGTAATTGGAACCTTGCGAGACCCCTTAAAATCTTTCGGCAACCGTTCACTTTGCAGAGCTGGTGATAAACATGGCACTCCCACGGCCCTGGTAGTTACTCCAGCTCCTATTGACATAGAAGGCGTAGGCTCCTGGTGAGTCGCCGCGGCTACAACAGCCGCCTGCTGCTGGTTCCTTGCCCGGTCCACAAGCGCTTGCGCATCCAGAGCCGCCTGATCGTCCCTCGGAGGTGCTCTCTGCCGATCACTGCTGGAAACCGCTGGCGACTCATAGCGCCGGCTAAAGCTCCGGCTGGGGAGAGGGGTTGAATGAATGCGGCTCCGGCTGTGAGTGTACCTCTCCTGCTGAGCCATCGCCGTCTGCAGGTATCCAATGGCATTCCATACCTCTTCCGCAAAAGGTGCTTCATACGGAATAGGAATCATCTCAAGTTGGGTGGCGCCGCCACCATGTTCTCGGCCGGGTTAGGATAATGACCCGCCGGTGTTGGAAAAACCTCTGGTAAGGCCTGGTTTTGTCGGGCCAGGTGAAACGTCGGTTGAGCTGCTGGGCGGCTTCCGGGCGCGTCCGCGGCTCGTCCCGTTCCGGGTGTATTGAAGAGGTTCCTAGCCTCATATCGTTCGGGCAAATGGGATTGATACCTCCTCCGATGTCTTGCAGCCGCCGATTGCTGCTCCAGCCCGAGGCAGAGAGCATTTGTTTTAATACGTTCTGCCTCTTCCTCAATCTGGACTTTTAGCTCAACTATCCTCTGCTGCTCCTCCGCCATCCGGTCCTTGAGCCTCATAATCTCTAAGTTCCGGGCAGCCTGATTATCTGGTGTAACTTTAGTGTCCATCAGGGCCGTAAGCTCGTTCATCAAATCCATAAGAACTTGTGCCGGCGGCGGCGGGTCAACTCTTGAGGTTGCCGCTCTGGCGGCTGCACTGCTCGTGCCTGGGGCCGACCCCGCCATGAATACAGCTGCGTGAGCCGGCGGCCCAAAAGCGTCCGCTTCAGAATGGTCTGACTCAAGGGAAAGCTCATCATAGCCCCCTATCCTACCGTTGTGAAGCTGATAAATTGATTCCATCTCTCTGCTTGAAGATTCATCTCCCGAACAGACAAGAGTTTCCTGCGACCCGGAAGCTTCCAGATCCATGCCTTGAGTAAAGCCTACGAAGACGTGCCTCCGGCCCAGATCAACACGGGCAGGCTGCACATCCCGGGCGGGGTGTGTACGTCGAGCCGACTCGACAATGTTGGTGCAGACGTCCGGCCCGGGTGTAGATCCATTGGTTCTTTCGATGAAAACGTGAATCCCGCCGAAAGGAACGCGTAATCCATACTCCACAGAGTCGACATCGAGCCCCCAGCCGACGTCGTCGATGTAGAGCCGACCGTGGCAACTCTAGCTCATCCTTCCGACCACGTATCCCTCGAGCCCTGGGAGAGAGCCCTTTGAGAACTCAACACCACCGAGCGCGGGCCCCACGGTGGGCGCCAACTATCGTGGTTTTATCACGACAGATGTCCGGGTGAACGGACTTGGGTTCGAGGCCATTGCTAACGTGATGGACTCAAAGGGGTTGGTTAGGACGAGGGACACGACTTTACCCAGGTTCGGCCCCTCAAGTTGAGGTAATAGCCTATGTCATGCTTTGTGCTTGTATTGCTTAACGTATCGATTACAAGGGAGCTATTGCTTGACCTAGCTTTCGATAACCTGATCTCTAAATCCCCCTGGGTCTTGCCTTCATATAAGAGGTCAAGACCACGGATCATACAAGTTGTGGCCGACTCTCATTACATGTCCGAGTCTACCTCTATCTTCTCTTGCTTATTCTGACCAAGTTGTCCCCGGGCGGCTTACACACCCGGTTCTTCTCATCCGGGCCACCTACCGGCCCATCCTGTCGAGCCGCTAAGCTTCTTGGGTCCTCCAGTCTTCACGGCTCACTCTTGGGCCGGTATATAAGCCGCCAGGTATGACCCAGAGCCTTTAGGGCGGGTCTCACCGTGGGGTTATATCCCCAACAACTGGGATTTGTTACTCCGTGTGACGGAGAGGCATCTCAGGGCCCACTCGGTAATACGACATCACAATAAGCCTTGCAGGCAATGTGACTAAGTGTTATCCACGGGATCATGTATTACGGAACGAGTAAAGAAACTTTCCGGTAACGAGATTGAACTAGGTATGGAGATGCCGACGATCAAATCTCGGGCAAGTAACGTACCGAAGAACAAAGGGAATAGCAAATGGGATTAACTGAATCCTTGACATAGAGGTGCAACCGATAAAGATCTTTGTAGAATATGTAGGAACCAATATGGGCATCCAGGTCCCGCTATTGGTTATTGACCGTAGAGGTGTCTCGGTCATGTCTACATAGTTCTCAAACCCGCAGGGGCTGCACACTTAAGGTTCAGTGACATTTTGGTAGTATAGAGTTATGTATGGTGGTGACCGAAGGTTGTTCGGAGTCCCGGATGAGACCCCGGACATCATGAGGAGCTTCTGAATGGTCCGGAGGTAAAGATTGATATATAGGAAGTCCTTTGGTCACCAAAAAAGTTTCGGGCTCATTGGTAGTGTACCGAGAGTGCCGGGAGGGTACCGGGGGACCATCGGGAGGGGTATTTCGACCCAAGAGGCTACATGGGATGCTGGAGGAGAAATACCAGCCCTTAGTGGGCTGGCCTAAGTCCCACAGAAGGCCCATGTGGCTAGGGAAGAAAACCCAAGGTGGAAAGAAGGCCAAAGTGGGAAAAAGGAAGGAGTCCTTATCCTACTAGGAGTGGAGGAGGAGGACTCCTCCCTCCCACTTCGGCCAAAGCAAAGGGCTGTCTTGGGGGCCAAGCCTCCTCCTCCCCTCCTCCTATATATACTAGAGGTTTGAGGGTTTTTTGGACACAGAAAAACAGCCACGTGCTACCTCTCCTCTAGATCGCAGTTTCTCCTCCAAATCGGTTTTCAGCGGTGCTTAGGCGAAGCCCTGCTGGAATAACTCCACCACCATCGCCGCAACACCGTCGCGCTGCCGGAATACTCGTCTACCTCTCCTCTCCTTCTTGCTGGATCAAGAAGGTGGAGATCGTCATCGAGTTGTACGTGTGCTGAACGCGGAGGTGTCGTCCGTTCGGCGCTAGACCCGAAGGACCGTGATCAAGATCGCGAGACGATTTGTGATTGGATCACGGGACGGATCGTGATGAGATCGCGGGATGGATCATGGGTCGGATCGTGATGGGATTGTGGGACGCTCGGCGATTTGGATCGCGAAGATATTCGACTATATCAACCGTGTTTCTTAACGCTTCCCGCTTAGCGATCTACAAGGGTATGTAGATCCACTCTCCCTCTCGTAGATGCTCATCACCTGGATAGATCTTGCGTGTGCATAGGGAATTTTTTGTTTCCCATGCAACATTCCCCAACATCCCCTACTTCAAATGTCTTCCCCAGTCTCTTTTTATCTGCATATTTTTTCATTGTTGCTTGATCTTTTGCCAAGTGTGTCTTGAGAGTGGAGAGCATGTGTTGATTTTCTTTGAGAAAGTCTTGGGCATCAGCATCTGCAGGCCTAGGTACAACTATCTCACTGATCATGGGTGGTAGGTAGCTATATGGGGCTTGAAAATGTGTGAATTTAGTTGTTGTGTGGTATGTGGTGTTATACCACCACTCATCTAGTGAGAGCGATGAGCTCCATTTCTTGGGTTCTTCAAAAGTCATGCACCTCAAGTAGGATTCCAAACACTGGTTGACTCTTTTTGTTTGTCCGTCACTTTGAGGATGGTATGTAGTACTGAGTTTGAGCTTGACTTTCATAGCTTTGAAGATTCCTTGCCACATGTTGCTTGTAACACATTCGGCCTCGATCTATTAGAATGCTAATAGGTGGACCATGGAGCTTGAAGACATTGTTCAGGAAGGCTTGAGCTACCGTGTTCACTGTATATGGGTGGGGCAATGGAATGAAGTGAGCATACTTTGTGAACCTGTCTACCACCACTAGAATTACTTCCTTGCCACTAGATTTGGTTAGACCCTCAATAAAGTCCATTGTGAGGTGAATCCATGCCATGTCGGGTAAGGGGAGGGTGTCTAATAGTCCCGGATAGTGTCAATGCTCAGCTTTAGCTCTTTTGCAAACATGGTACTCAGAGATAAATTTCTCCACATCTTTCTTAAGGCCTGGCTAGTGGAACAATCTTTTAATTCTTTGGTAGTTGGACACCATGCTAGAATGCCCCCTTATAGCAGAACAATGCAAGGATTAAATGAGTTGATGCTTGAGTATTGGGTCATTCCCAATGTAGATTCTCCCTTTGTATCTCAAGATTCCAGCAGCTACAGTGTAATGTTTCTCAGATTTAGGGGAAATGAGAAGTTTCTGTAGTAGTCCCTGGCAATGAGTGTCCTACTGACAACTGTGCTCTACAAATTCAATCCAAGTCGGTGTGATGATGCTGGTAGCCATGAGAGTGTTGTCTTTTCTGCTAAGAGCATCGACCACTTTGTTGTCAGGTCCCTTTTGCACTCTATTTTGTAAGTCAACTCTAGGAGTTTCAACATGAGTTTTTGTTGTACCCCTTTCGAGACCTTTTGATCGGTCATGAACTTCAGGCTCATCTGGTCAGTTTTCATGTGTAGCTCATTTCCAATGAAGTAATGTCGGAGGGGGAAACCATCACCGCCTCACCGGAGGCCATCTTCATCATCCCGGTGGTCTCCATGACCAGGAGGGAGTAGTTGACCCTCGGGGCTGAGGGTATGTACCAGTAGCTATATGTTTGATCTCTCTCTCTCTCTCCCTCTCTCTCGTGTTCTTGAGATGACACGATCTTGATGTACCGTGAGCTTTATTAATATAGATGAATGATACGTCTCCATCATATCCACTTTTCCAAACTATTTTGCCCTTGTTTTCGACTCTAATTTGCATGATTTTAATGGAACTAACCTGGACTGATGCTGTTTTCATCAGAATTGCCTTGGTGTTATTTTTGTGCAGAAATAAAAGTTCTCGGATTAACCTTAAAATTTACGGAGATTATTTTTGGAATTAATAAAAAATACCGGTGAAAGAATCAACCAGAGGGGGGCCACCCACAGGTGACAAGCCCACCAGGCGCGACCACCCCCTGGTCACGCCTGGCAAGCTTGTGGGCCTCCTCTGGCTCCTCCGACCCCAATTCCAACCCTATATATTCCTATTCGTGGAGAAAAAAAATCAAGGATAAGATTTCATCGCGTTTCATGATACGGAGCCGCCGCGACCTCCTGTTCTTCCTCGGGAGGCCAGATCTGGAGTCCGTTTTGGGCCCTGGAGAGGGGAAAACGACGCCATCGTCATCACCAACCATCCTTCATCACCAATTCCATGATGCTCTCCGCCATTCATGAGTAATCCGATCGTAGGCTTGCTGGATGGTGATGAGTTGGATGAGATTTATCATGTAATCGAGTTAGTTTTGTTAGGCTTTGATCCCTAGTATCCACTATGTTTTGAGATTGATGTTGCTATGACTTTGCTATGCTTAATGCTTGTCACTAGGGCCCAGGTGCCATGATTTCATATCTAAACCTATTATGTTTTCATGAATATATATGTGTTCTTGATCCTATCTTGCAAGTTGTAGATACCTATTATGAGTTATGATCCGCATCCCACAGGGTGACAATAACTGGGATTCTTTTCGATGATTACCATAGTTTGAGGAGTTCATGTATTCACTAAGTGCTAATGCTTTGGTCCGGTTCTATATTAAAAGGAGGCCTTAATATCCCTTAGTTTCCATTAGGACCCCACTGCCAAGGGAGGTTAGGACAAGAGATGTCATGCAAGTTGTTTTCCATAAGCACGTATCACTATATATGGAATACATGCCTACATTACATTGATGAATTTGAGCTAGTTCTGTGTCACCCTATGTTATAACTGTTGCATGATGAATGCCATCTGACATAATTATCCTTCACTGATCCGTTGCCTACGAGCTTTTCACATATTGATCCTTGCTAAGTTACTTTTCCGTTGCTATTGTTACAATCACTACAAAACTACTACTGTCACTTTTGCCATTGTTACCGTTACTTCCATACTACTTTGCTACTGAATACTTTGCTGCAGATATTAAGCCTTTCAGGCGAGGTTGAATTGACAACTCAGCTGCAAATACTTGAGAATATTGTTTGGCTCCCCTTGTGTCGAATCAAAAAATTTGGGTTGAATACTCTACCCTCAAAAACTGTTGCGATCCCCTATACTTGTGGATTATCAATGAATCATATGCAGTTTTCCCCTCTCTATCTTCTTGTGATGAATTGAGTTTTCTCTATGATGTTTTCTTATCAGATTGAGTCTTTAAAGGATTTGAGAATAGTTGATGTATGTCTTGCGATGGGATATCTGTGGTGACAATGGGATGTACTATTGATCCACTTGATGTATGTTTTGGTGATTAACTTGCAGGTTCCGTGACCTTGGGAATATATGCATAGGGGTTGGCACACGTTTTCGTCTTGACTATCTGGTAGAAACTTTGGGGCACTATTTGAAGTTCTTTGTGTTGGATTGAACCCGATGAATCTGAAATTGTGTGATGCATATCATATAATGAAGCCCATGGGTACTCGTGGTGACATTGGAGTATCTAGGTGACATCAGGGTCTTGGTTGATGTGTATATTAAGGTGTTATTTTAGTACAAACTCTAGGGTTGTTCGTGACACTTAGAGGGATAACTCATACGATTGATCGAGAAAGAAAACATTGAGGTGGTTTTGTACCCTACAATAATTTCTTCATTTGTTCTCCGCTATTTGTGAATTTGGAGTGAACTCTTTGTCGCACGCGAGGGATTTACATATGATTCAACTATGTGAGTATTGTTGAGAGAACTTGCACTAGTGAAAGTATGAGCCCTAGGCCTTGTTTTCAAGCATTGCAATACCGTTTTTGCTCACTTTTGTTACTTGCTACCTTGCTGCTTTCATATTTTCAGATTACAAAAACTTATACCTACCATCCATATTGCACTTGTATCACCATCTCTTCGATGAACTAGTGCACCTATACAATTTGCCATTGTATTGAGTGTGTTTGAGAGAGACCATAATCATCCTACACCTCCCACGGATTGATAAACCTTAGGTCATCCACTTGAGGTAAAATTGCCACTGTCCACAAAACTCTGCGCTTGGAGGCCCAACAAAGTCTACAAGAATAAAGTTGCATAGTAGACATCAAGCTCTTTTCTGGCGCCATTGCCAGGGAGGTGAGTTCTTGAAGGTATATATTTAGATCTTGTAATCAAATCTTTTAGTTTCTTATTTTTCACTAGTTTGGTTTTATAAATGAAAACTACAAAAAAATGGAGTTTAGGTTGCATCAATTGTTTCGTCTTTTTAATGTCTTTCATGAAAACGATGGAAAGGAAAATTGTGCTCAATTGGTAGAGGAAGAATTTTTTAAAATGTATAATGAGAATTCCGTGAATGATGAGCATGATTTAAATATTATTAATATGAATTCTCTGAATATTCATGATGGTAATGATATGCAAAGCCATAAGCTTCGGGATGCTATGTTTGATGAATATGATATTTTTAGTCCCCCAAGTTTTGATGATAAAAACTATTATGATGATGGCATGCCTACTATCTATGATGATTATTGCAATGACATGTATGCTATAAAAAGTAATGAAAATCATGAAACTTATTATCATGATTTTAATATCTAATGTGGTTTATGTCAATCAAGTGTCACATGATAGTTATTTTGTTGAGTTTGCTCCCACTATTATGAATGAGAAGAAGTTTGCTTATGTGGAGAGTGATAAATTTTATATGCTTGTAGATCATAAAAATAATGTTGTATTTTATATTTATATTGTTGAATTACTTCATGATGCTACTGAAAATTATTATGAGGGAGGAACATATAATTGTTGGAATTGCAATAATATCAAGTTTCCTCTCCATGTGTTCAAAGTTTCGAAGTTGCACTTGTTTTGCCTTCCTATGCTAGTTGGTTCTTGCTACCACAAATTATTTTATCACAATATACCTATGCATAGGAAGTGGGTTAGGCTTAAATGTTCTTTCCATGTGATTCATGATGCTCTCTTGCATGTTTTAATCACTACTTTTTATGTGAGCATCATTGAAATCATCATGCCTAGCTAAAAAGCATTAAAGAAAAGTGCTTGGTGGAAGACAACCCAACACTTTTACTTTCTGTTTTTATATGTTCACATGATTAAGATACTGTATTAATCATGTTTTGTGACTTTTATTTCAACAAAGTGCCAAGTAAAGCCTTTGGGATAGTGTTGATACTTGCTTGTTTGATTCTGTGCAAAAATAGAAAATTTTGCGTCCAGTATATGAATTATCTGATTTTACTGGAGTGTCCAAAAATTATGCAATTTTGACACACATTTTATATGAAAATTCTTTGAGTTTTCCTATTTTTTCAGAACTTGTAGAGTCATATAAGTATGATTATCATTCAGGTCTTTACAAACTGTTCTGTTTTTTGACAGATTCTGTTTTGCATGCATAGTTTGCTTGTTTCAAGTGTTTACATTGCTTATATTTGGTGATATAAATTGTGGGAATGATGGAATAAAGTAGGTATTATTGGAGAACAATTATGAATCTTGTCTTGACAGTACATAAGTGAATGATCTATATTTACTATACTAACCCATCTCACGAAGTTCCGTTAAGTTTTGTGTGATTGAAGTTTTCAAGTTTTGGGTGAGATACCGATATGATGTGAATAAGGAGAAGCAAGTAACTAAGAGTGGGTATGCAAAATGCACCCCAAGTTAATATACAAGGAAGACTCGAGCGTCTAAGCTTGGTGATGCCCCGGAAAGTATCCCTTCTTTCGTCTCCAACATTATCGGTACATCTTACTTGGAGCTATATTTTTATTCGTCACATGATATGTATTTTGCTTGGAGCATCATTATAATTTTTTGTTCTATTTTAGATTTTATTTATAATATATATTTTCAATAAAATTTCCAAGAACTGCATTAGGATGCTTGCATTGCATGTTTTGATATGTGTTGTGTAAAGTAGAAACTTTTGCTGTAGAGTTTGAATTTTCATATGTTACTGGAATGAGGAAAGTTTCTGAAATTTTTACACAATATTGTAATATTAATTTTTTATCAGGTCCTAAATTTTCAGAATTGTTTGAGTTATATAAGTACACTAGTTTAATAGACTGCTACAGACTATTCTGTTTGGAGAAATTACTATCATAGTTTTGTTATGTACTTTTCCTATAGTTTCCATAGCCTATATTGGTAGATATAAATTGCGGAAATGATATTAAACAGTATATGATGTTTGAAACTTGTATTTGAAGTACATAAATAGTTGATTTATTATTATGTGCACTAGCCTATCTCACGAGTTCTTTTCAAGTTTTGTGTGGATGAAGTTTTTGAGAATAGGTGAATCCGGGATATGAGACGATTGAACGAGATACAAAAGCTCAAGCTTGGGGATGCCCAAGGCACCCAAGTAAATATTTCAAGAAGTCTCAAGCATATAAGCTTAGGGATTCTACGCATCCCACCTCTCTTCATCAACAATTTTCGGTTAGCCTATGTTGAGCCTAAATTTTTATTTCTTCACATGATATGTGATATCCCTAGAATGTCATTTTATTTTGTTTTGCTGTTTGAATAAAATACTTAAGATCTGAAATTCTTAGATGAGAGAGTATTCACATAGTTATTTAATTGTTGGCTACTCATTGATCTTCACTTATACCTTTTTGGAGTAGTTTATCTTTTGCTCTAGTGCTTCACCTATATCTTTGTAGAGCACGACGATGGTTTCATTTTATAGAAATTGATGAACTCTCGTGCTTCACTTATATTATTTTGAGAGTCTCTAAACATCATTTTAATTTGCTTAGGTTATGAATTTAATCCTAATATAATGGGCATCCAAGAGGGATATAATAAAAACTTTCATATAAAGTGCGTTGAATACTATGAGAAGTTTGATTCCTTATGATTGTTTTGAGATATATCGATTGTAATATTAGAGACATGCTAGTGGGTAATTGTGGATTGGTATAAATAATTGTGTTAAAGTTTGGGATTCCCGTATCATGCACGTATGGTGAACCGTTATGTGGCAAAGTCGGAGCATGATTTATTTATTTATTGCCCTCCTTTGTGTGGAGGTCAGGATCACGTGATGGTTAACTCCTACCAGCCCTTCCCCTAGGAGCATGTGTGTAGTACTATTTTTGATAACTAATAGACTTTTGCAATAAGTATGTGAGTTCTTTATGACTAATGTTGAGTCCATGGATTACACGCACTCTCACCCTTCCACCCTTGCTAGCCTCTCTAGTACCGTGCAACTTTTGCCGATGCATTAAACCCACCTTTCTCAAAATAGCCACCATATACCTTCCTCAAAACGGCCACCATACCTACCTATTATGGCATTTCCATAGCCATTCTGAGATATATTGCCATGCAACTTCCACTATTCCATCTATTATGACACGCACCATCATTGTCATATTGCTTTGCATGATCATGTAGTTGACATAGTATTTGTGGCAAAGTGACCGTTCATATTTTTTATACATGTCACTCTTGAGTCATTTCACATCCCGGTACACCACCGGAGGCATTCATATAGAGTCATATTTTGTTCTAAGTATCGAGTTGTAAGTAAATAGAAGTGTGATGATCATCATTATTAGAGCATTGTCCCATGTGAGGAAAGGATGATGGAAGCTATGATTCCCTCACAAGTTGGGATGAGTCTCCAGACTTTATGAAAAATAAAAGAGGCCAAAGAATCCTGCCAAAAGAAAAAAAGAAAAAAGGAGAAAATAAAAAAATGAGAGAAAAGAGAGAAGGGGCAATGCTACTATCCTTTTTACACACTTGTGCTTCAAAGTAGCACCATGTTCTTCATGATAGAGAGTCTCCTATATTGACACTTTCATATACTAGTGGGAATTTTTCATTATAGAACTTGGCTTGTATATTCCAATGATGGGCTTGCTCAAATTTCCCTAGGTCTTCGTGAGCAAGCAAGTTGGATGCACACCCACTTAGTTTCTTTTTTGAGCTTTCATACACTTATAGCTCTAGTGCATCCGTTGCATGGCAATCCCTACTCACTCACATTGATATCTATTGATGGGAATCTCCATAGCATGTTGATACGCCTAGTTGATGTGAGACTATCTCCTTCTTTTTGGTCTTCTCCACAACCACCATATTCTATTCCACCTATAGTGCTATATCCATGGCTCACGCTAATGTATTGCGTAAGAGTTGAAAAGGTTTGAGAATACTAAAGTATGAAACAATTGCTTGGTTAAAACCGGGGTTGTGAATGATTTAATACTTTGTGTGATGAAGATGGAGGATAGCCAGACTATATGATTTTGTAGGGAACTTTCTTTGGCCATGTTATTTTGAGAGGACATGATTGCTTTATTAGTATGCTTGAAGTATTATTGTTTTTATGTCAATATTAAACTCTTGTTTTGAATCTTATGGATCTGGATATTCTTGCCACAATAAAAAAGATTACACTGATAAAAATGTAGCTAGCATTCACACTTCATAAATTATTTCTTTTATCATTTACCTACTCGAGGACAAGCAGGAATTAAGCTTGGGGATGCTGATATGTCTCTAACGTATCTATAATTTATGAAGTATTCATGCCATGTTTACAACAATCTTATATGGTTTTTGTATGATTTGATTAGAACTAACTTGGACTGACGCTGTTTTCAGCAGAACTACCATGGTGTGGTTTTTTTGTGCAGAAATAAAAGTTCTCAGAATGGGCTGAAAATTTACGGTGATTTTTTATGGACCAAAAGAGTCCCTCGAAGCACAAGAGCCGGGCCAGGAAGTGGGCGAGGAGGCCACAAGCCCTCTAGGCATGCCCTACCCCCTAGGGAGGGTGCTTCGGGCTTGTGGGCCCCTCGGGCACCCCCTTGACGTGAGACTGATGCAAGAAGTTCTTATAAATACCCAAACCTCTGAAAACCACCCTAGATCCGGAGTTCCACCGTCGCAAGCCTCTGTAGCCACGAAAAACCAACCGGGAGCCCATTCCGACACCCTGTCGGAGGGGGAACCATCACCGGAGGCCATCTTCATCATTCCGGCAGTCTCCATGACGAGGAGGGAGTAGTTCACCCTCGGGGCTGAGGGTATGTACCAGTAGCTATGTGTTTGGTCTCTCTCTCTCTCTCTCTCTCTCTCTCTCGTGTTCTCGAGATGACACGATCTTGATGTACCGCGAGCTTTATTAATATAGATGAATCATATGGAGTTTTCCCCTCTCTATCTTCTTGTGATGAATTGAGTTTTCTCTTTGACATTTTCTTATCGGATTGAGTCTTTAAAGGATTTGAGAACACTTGATGTATGTATTGTGATGGGATATCCGTGGTGACAATAGGATGTTCTATTGATCCACTTGATGTATGTTTTGGTGATCAACTTGCGGGTTCCGTGACCTTCGAAATCTCTGCATAGGGTTTAGCACACGTTTTCGTCTTGACTCTCCGGTAGAAACTTTGGGGCACTATTTGAAGTTCTTTGTGTTGGATTGAACCTGATGAATCTGAAATTGTGTGATGCATATCGTATAATCAAGCCCATGGGTACTCGTGGTGACATTGGAGTATCTAGGTGACCTTAGGGTTTTGGTTGATGTGTATCTTAAGGTGTTATTTTACTACGAACTCTATGGTTGTTCATGACACTTATAGGGATAACTCATATGATTGATCAGAAAAGATAACTTTGAGGTGGTTTTGTACGCTACACTAATTTCTTCGTTTGTTCTCCTCTATTTTTGACTTTTTAGTGAACTCTTTATCGCACGTGAGACATTTACATATGATTCAACTATGTGAGTATTGTTGAGAGAACTTGCACTAGTGAAAGTATGAACCCTAGGCCTTGTTTTCAAGCATTGAAATACCGTTTTTGCTCACTTTTGTTACTTGCTACCTTGTTTTTTTTATATTTTCATATTACAAAAACTTATATCTACCATCCATATTGCACTTTATCACCATCTCTTCGCCGAACTAGTGCACCTATACTATTTGCCATTGTATTGAGTGTGTTGGGGACACAAGAGATTACTTGTATTGGATTGCAGGGTTGTTTGAGAGAGACCATCTTCATCCTACACCTCCCATGGATTGATAAACCTTAGGTCACCCAATTGAGGGGAAATTGCTATTGTCCTACAAAACTCTGAGCTTGGAGGACCAACAAAGTCTACAAGATGAAGTTGCATAGTAGACATCAGGGTTTTGCCGAAGTATGCTAGAGGCCTGACCTGTTTCATGAGTACATCCCCCAAGCCCGTTCCACTAGCATACATTTCTAGTTGGAAAGGGAGGAAAATTTGGGTAGGGCTAGAGCGAGGGCAGTAGTAAGGTTGTGCTTGAGTTGGTTGAAAGCATTGGTTTGCAGTTCAGTCCATTGGAAAGCCTCTATTCTGAGCATGTCATGAAGAGGTCTGCAAATCAAGCCATAATGCTGCACAAGCCTTCTGTAGTAACCTGTCAAACCCATGAAACTTCTCAATTGTGTTGTATTGGTTTGTACAGGCCAGTTTGTCCCTACTTCTATCTTCTAAGGGTATGTCTGCACTCCGGCTTCGAACATTATATGGCCAACGTACTCCACCTGGGGCAAGAATGGTGCACTTGCTCATTTAGGCAAATAATTGCTCTCGTCTTAGGGTTTGTAACACGTTCTGAAGATATTCTAGGTGTTCAGTTATCGTTTTGCTAAAGATTAGGATGTCGTCTGATACGACTCCAACGTATATACTTTTCCAAACTCTTTTGCCCTTGTTTTGGACTCTAATTTGCATGATTTGAATGGAACTAACCCGGACCGACGCTGTTTTCAGCAGAATTGCCTTGGTGTTATTTTTGTGCAGAAATAAAAGCTCTCGGATTAAACTGAAAATTTATGGAGAATATTTTTGGAATTAATAAAAAATATTGGCGAAAGAATCAACTACAAGGGGGCCACCACCTGGCCACAAGCCTGGAGGGCGTGCCCACCCCTCTAGGGCACGCCGAGCAGGCTTGTGGGCCCCCTGTTGCTCCTCCGGCCTTGTTTCCACTTCTATATATTCCTATTCGTGGAGAAAAAAATAAAGGAGAAGATTTCATCGCGTTCCATGATACGGAGCCGCCGCCACCACCTGTTCCTCCTAGGGACACCAGATCTGGAGTCCGTTTTGGGCTCCGGAGAGGGGAAATCGACGCCTTCGTCATCACCAACCATCCTTCATCACCTATTCCATGATGCTCTCCACCGTTCGTGAGTAATCTCATCGTAGGCTTGCTGGACGGTGATGGGTTGGATGAGATTTATCATGTAATCAAGTTAGTTTTGTTAAGGTGTATCCCTAGTATCCACTATGTTTTGAGATTGATGTTGCTAGAGCCAATGCTGAAACAGATAATATTTCTAAATTTTATGAAATTATTGAAACTAAACACTATGATACACCTACTAGACCTAGATCTCCTAGATATGAATTGCATGATATACCTGAAGGTTATGTTATGGAAGGAGAGGTAGCTAGGGACTTTCTTACTTGTAAGGATAGTGATGACCTTAAGAAATTGCTTCACAAGTGGAAGGAAAAATCTTTGAATTCTAGAATGCAATATGATCCTAAGTTTGCTACTTCACTTATCTTTGTTACTGATAAGGATTATGAATTCTCTCTCAATCCTGAGTTAATTACTTTGGTTGAATCTGATCCTTTCTATGGTTATGAATCTAAAACTGTTGTGGCACATCTTACTAAATTGAATGGTATAACCACCCTATTTACTCATGAGGAAAAAATTCGCTATTACTACATTCTTAAGTTTTTTCCTTTCTCATTAAAGGGTGATGCTAAGATATGGTTTAATTCTCTTGCTCCTAGTTGTGTGCGTAGTCCTCAGGACATGATTTATTACTTCTTTGAAAAATATTTTCATGCCCATAAGAAACAAGCTGCCTTGCAGGAAATATTTAACTTTGTTCAATTTGAAGAAGAGAGTCTCCCACAAGCTTGGGGGAGGCTTCTCCAATTACTTAATGCTTTGCGTGATCATCCTCTCAAGAAAAATGAAATAGTTGATATCTTTTATAATGGACTAACCGATGCTTCTAGGGACCACCTAGATAGTTGTGCTGGTTGTGTTTTCAGGGAACTAACTATTGAACAGACTGAATTACTATTGAATAATATATTGAGCAATGATAATGATTGGACTATTCCCGAACCACCTTCAAAGCCAACTCCGAAGAAAATAGGTATTCTATTTACTCAGTCTTGAAGATATGCAAGAGGCAAAGAAATCTATGGAAGAAAGGGGTATTAAAGCTGAAGATGTTAAGAATCTACCACCTATTAAAGAAATACATGGTCTTGATAACCCGACATAGGTAGTAGAGGTAAATTCTCTCCGTAGATTTGATGAAAGAGATATCCCTTATAATAAGCCTGCTAGCTAATGCTTGGATGAATTTGATAATTTTATTGTGAAGCAAGAAAATTTCAATGCTTATGTTAGTAGACAATTGTAACATAATGCTTACATGCTCGATCGCTTGGGTGATTATCTTGGTAGAACTATCAATGACCTTAAGCTTATTAGTAAACATGCATCCATGGTAACCACTCAAGTAGAATAGGTACATAAGGCGCCAAGTGATTTGCTTAATGAGATGAATAGTAAAGACAATGATCCTTTTGTTAAAGTTGTGACTAGAGGTGGTAGAATGACTCAAGAACCTTTGTATCCTGAGGGCCATCCTAAAAGAATTGAACAGGATTCTCAGAAGTTAATACTGATGCATCTATTCGTTCCAATAGGAGTAGGAAAAAGAATGATGATAGTACTTTGCATGTTGCTAGTGAACCTATTATAGATACATCTGAGAATCCAAATGATATTTCTATTTCTGATGCTGAGACACAATCTGGTGATGAACATGAGCCTAGTGATAACATTAATAATGATGTTCATGTCGATGCTCAACCTACTAATGATAATGATGTGGAGATTGAACCTGCTGATGATCTTGATAACGCACAATCTAAGTATAAAAGATATGATAAAAGAGACTTCATTGCTAGGAAACATGGTAGAGAAAGAGAACCATGGGTTCAGAAACCCATGCCCTTTCCTCCTAAACCATCCAAGAAAAATGATGATGAGGATTTTGAGCGCTTTGCTGAAATGCTTAGACCTGTCTTTTTACGTATGCGCTTGACTGATATTTTGAAAATGTCTCCTTATTCTAAGTATATGAAAGATATTGTGAAAAATAAAAGAAAGATACCGGAAGCTGAGATTTCCACCATGATTGCTAATTATACTTTTAAGGGTGGAATACCTAAGAAATTAGGAGATCCCGGAGTACCTACTATACCATGCTCTATTAAACGAAATTCTGTTAAAACTGCTTTATGTGATCTTGGAGCTGGTGTTAGTCTTATGCCTTTATGTTTATATCGTAGACTTGATTTGAATAAGTTGACACCTACTGAAATTTCTTTGCAAATGGCTGATATATCAACTGCTCTACCTATTAGTATTTGTGAGGATGTACCTGTCGTAGTTGCAAATGCTACTATCTTGACGGACTTTGTTATTCTTGATATTCTCGAGGATGACAGTATGTCGATCATCCTTGGTAGACCCTTTTTGAATACCGCAAGGCTGTTATTGATTGCAACAAGGGCAATGTCACTTTTCATATTAATGGTAATGAGCATACGGTACACTTTCTGAAGAAACAACCTCAAGTTATAGTATAAACTCTATTGAAAAAATTTCAACGATTATTATTGGAGACTTTGAGTTCCCTCTTCCTACTGTTAAGAAGAAATATGATATACTTATTGTTGGGGAAATGCATATCCCCATTGAGGTAACTTAGTGTTGTTCGAAAATTCTTCGGTTTCATGTTATTCGAAAGAAGTTTGTTAATAAGACTTGATCAACCTGATTGATGGATTCCTTTTGATAAACATGAGATGGATGAATTTAGAAAACACAACTTCCTGTACTTAACTTTTACTTTCTATTACCTAGATGAAATTAAGTAAAAAATGCTACTATTTTCCTATTTTATGAGTTTCCTGTGCAATAAAAAAGTGACCTGAAAATAAAAGTTCTTCAAATGTCCTGAAAATGGAGTATGATTTTTTCTGGAATATCTAAGATTTTTGGCACTGAGTATGCAACAGGGAGCTGCACCAGTGGGCCACAAGCCTGCAGGGCGTGGCCACCCCTGGGCGCACCCTGGTGGCTTGTGGGTCCCACATGGCCCTCGTCCACTTATTCCAGCACCCATTCACTTCATCTTCCTCCAAAAAAATCCCACCATTGCTCAAACCCGTGTTCTAGCTCATCTTGCTGCCATTTTCGATCTCCTTGCTCAAAGCTCCATTTGCAAAACTGTTTTAGGGGATTACTCGTCGGTATGTGACTCCTCCAATGGTCCAATTAGTTTTTGTTCTAGTGCCTTATATATTGCAAATTTTTGCTATTGTGTTGACCTTGTTTCTGACCTTGCATATCAAATTTGTATGGTCCCAAGTAGTTTTGATGCATGATATAGTCTCTAGGCACTTGATGGAGTAGTTGCTATGAGTTTTGTTGAGTTTTGTTCACCTTTATTTTAGTTCACTAAAAATTTCAGAAATTTTTCAGAGAAAGAAAAGATGTTGAGGAGAATGTACCAAGGTGGTTCCTCGAGCAAGAAAACTCCGAGACTCGTGTTATGTGAGCCTGATTTTGAACCACCGAGAGAAGCTCGAGTGCTGCCTTGTGAATGGTCGTCGGATCAATTCATGGACATCGCCGGGATCAAGGAAGAGTTTTATGCGTACATAAGGAATGCTGGCCTAGAGGATTTTATTTCAGACCGATGCAAGCAATATTGTCAACTCATTGATTCTTCTGTGCAGAGGTTTGAATTTCCATCCAGGCGTAATTCTCATTCTGTCTTATTTAATCTTTATGATAAGTCCTACACCATGGACCTAGAGGATTTTAATGATGCATGCAAAATTCCACTATGGGGTAGCCGTAGCGATCCTCATAAAAATTAATATAACGATTTCCTAGCTAGCATCACCGTGGGAGAAACTAGAATCATTACACAAGGTACCTTGGGGAGCATTCACTTTTCGGCTATACATTATTTTGCTCTCTTCATAGGTAGATGTATTAACGGTAAACATGAGCATAGTCACCTTTGCGTGCCTGATCTGAGTATTCTTAAGAGTGTTGTAATGCTAGATAGACAATAAAACTTGGGGGATATTATTGCTAGGAGGTTACATCATGATTCTAAGGATGGAGATTTCTTTGGTGGAAATTATGCCACCCGTGTATCTAAGTATCTTGGGGTACCCATAAGAGAGAATGATATTGAGTTACCCCCTACTTTTCTTGATTATGAGGCTTTGGTGCGCTACTAGTTTCTTGAAAGGAACGAACAATCCCTCCAGTACCGACTAGTTTTTGACAGACGACATGATGTCCATGTTACGCTTCCTGCTCCTGCCTTCTTCTTTCAAGAAAAATAGAGATACTTTATAACCAGAGAGGAGGCAAACGAGTACGAGAGGAACGTGGAATCACCTCGCCTTCACGCTGCAGTCGTTTAGGCGGTAGCCGCCGCAGCCCAGTACAACCCCAACTATGACTTCGGATATTACCCTGGCCAGTCATGGCCCTAGACCAACTTAGGCCAAAAGCCTAAGCTTGGGGGAGTATGTATTTCTCACCGACGTTACATTCATGTTCACACACTCATTTTAGCTGTCGGTGTTCATACTTTTTCATTGTACTATCCATGGTAGTTTATTTCTTCTTTATGCTTTCTTCTTGTGTGTTTGATTAATCTTTAAGAAAATCCAAAAAAATAGTTCTAGCTTGACCTTTTAGTTTGTTTTAGTTGTAGCATTAAAAGAAAACCGAAAAAGATTTCTCGTTCTTCTTTTGCTTGTTGGGAGCTTTCCTGTGTAAATAATTTTCCTTTGTTTTCTTTGGGTCATAAGGATAAGACCATGATGACATGTTGAGTGGCTCTCATATGCATTATTGTTTATCTTACATAGAGCCCATATGCCTTGTCTTCTCCTTTGATTTATTGTTTGCAGATTCTAGCTTAGTCCAACACATGTGCACTCTTATTATTATTCACATTGTTCGGTCGTGCAAGTGAAAGGCAATAATGACGATATATGATGAACTAACTGAGATGGAGAAAAGATGGTATGAACTCGACCTATCTTATTTTTCTAAATATGATTAGCTCATCGTTCGGGATTCAGCTCATTATGGGTTGAACATGTTTGCAGTGACAATTAGAGATTATAGTTATTCATGGCATGCTTAATTAGCTGAGAGTTAACAATGGTTTGTTTTGAGTGCCAACATGCATATTAAAATGGTTGTGATGTAGTATGATAGAATGGTATCCTCCCCTGAATGATTCGAGTGGCTTGACTTGGCACATGTTCACGCATGTAGTTGAAACAGACCAACATAGCCTCCACGATGTTTATGTTCATAGTGAATTATATCCTACTCATGCTTGCATTCAAGGTTGGTTAATCTCACAGCTTGTTGATGACTGTGTCGTTCTCTAGTTGGTCGCTCCCCAGTCTTCTGCTAGCCTTCACTTGTACTAAGCGGGAATACTACTTGTGCATCCATCTCCATAAACCCAAAGTTGTTCCATATGAGTCCACCATATCTACCTATATGCGGTATTTACCTGCCGTTCCAAGTAAATTTGCATGTGCTAAACTTTAAACCTTCAAATAAACTTTTTGTTTTGTATGCCCAAATCACTCATGTGGTGACTGGGGCCTGTCAGTACCTTCCATGCTAGGTGGGTTATTCTCACGACATGTGTTGATTCACTATCATTCAGGAGAAAGTGGCTGGTAATCGGGATACCCAGTTCCAGGCTCGAAATAAAAAGCAAAATATAATTAAGCAAAACTCCCCGAGGACTCTGTTTGTATGGACGGTACCCGTGGATTTAGCCCGCCGTGGAGTGTGACTGATTGGTGGAGGGGGAGTAAAAAGTTTACTATTCTATTTGGGAACCGCCTATAATGTATCTAGCATGGAAGATATTGAAAACCTCTTGGTCGTTATGTGAGCAATGAAAGCATACCGCTCGAAAATCATTACCTATCTCTGTTTTAAAAGCTCGAGCTCTGGCACCTCTGCAAATCAATGCTTCCCTCTGCGAAGGGCCTTTCCATTTACTTTATTGATGAGTCATCATCTTCTAATAAAAGGCACCAGTTAGAGAGCACCACCATCATTTGTATGCTTTGCTATTAATTGATATTGAGTATGAGTATGACTAGATCTCTTTTACCATGAATTACGATGTCCAGTCAGCCCTCGTTCTTCAGAGGTGCTCTGCATTTATGTTTTGCGGTGTCAGAAAGGGATAGCGAGATACCATTATGTCATATTGTATCATGATTGATTTGATTAACTTGTTGCCATCCGAGACTTATTATTATTGCTCGCTAGTTGATTATGCCATTGATATGAGTAAATGTGAGACCTAAATGTTATTGTGAATGTGGTTAGTATATAATCTTTGCTGAAAATCTGAACATAAGTTAGACATATTTACAACAGCAAGATCAAACAGAGTTTGTAAAAGTTTTTCTTTATCACTTTCAGTTTATCAACTGAATTTCTTGAGGACAAGCAAAGATTTAAGCTTGGGGGAGTTGATATGTCTCCAACGTATCTACTTTTCCAAACTCGTTTGCCCTTGTTTTGGACTCTAATTTGCATGATTTGAATGGAACTAACCCGGACTGACGTTGTTTTCAGCAGAATTGCCTTGGTGTTATTTTTGTGCAGAAATAAAAGTTCTCGGATAGACCTAAAAATTTAAGGAGAATATTTTTGGAATTAATAAAAAATATTGGCGAAAGAATCAACTACAGGGGGGCCACCACATGGCCACAAGCATGAAGGGCGCGCCCACCCCCCTAGGGCGCGCTGAGCAGGCTTGTGGCCCTCCTGTTGCTCCTCCGACCTCGTTTCCACTTCTATATATTCCTATCCGGGGAGAAAAAAATCAAGGAGAAGAGTTCATCATGTTTCACGATACGGAGCCGCCGCCACCTCCTGATCTTCCTCGGGAGACTAGATCTGGAGTCCGTTTTGGGCTCCGGAGAGGGGAAATTGACGCCTTCGTCAACACCAACCATCCTTCATCACCAATTCCATGACGCTCTCCACCGTTCGTGAGTAATCTCCTCGTAGGCTTGCTGGACAGTGATGGGTTGGATGAGATTTATCATGTAATCGAGTTAGTTTTGTTAGGGTTTGATCCCTAGTATCCACTATGTTTTGAGATTGATGTTGCTATGACTTTGCTATGCTTAATGCTTGTCACTAGGGCCCGAGTGCCATGATTTCAGATCTGAACCTATTATGTTTTCATTAATATATGTGTGTTCTTGATCCTATCTTGCAAGTTGTAGACACCTATTACGAGTTATGATCCGCATCCCCCTGTTGGGGAATGTTGCATGGGAAACAAAAAAATTCCTACGCACACGCAAAATCTATCCATGGTGATGAGCATCTACGAGAGAGAGAGAGAGAGTGGATCTACATACCCTTGTGGATTGCTAAGAGGGAAGCGTTAAGAAACGCGGTTGGTGTAGTCGAGCGTCTTCGCGATCCAAATCGCCGAGCATCCCGCGATCTCATCATGATCCATCCCGCGAACTCATCATGATCCGTCTCGCGATCTCATCACGACCCGTCTCGCGATCTTGATCACGGTCCTTCCGATCTAGAGTCGAACGAACGGCACCTCCGCGTTCAGCACACGTACAGCTTGATGACGATCTCTGCCTTCTTGATCCAGCAAGAGGGACCAGAGAGGTAGATGAGTTTTCCGTCAGCGCGACGATGTTGTGGCGATGGTGGTGGAGATATTCCACCAGGGCTTCGCCTAAGCACCAGTGAAAACCAATCTAGAGGAGAAAACGATCTAGAGGAAGAAGAAGGCAGCACGTGGCAATTAGGGTTACCTCTTCCCTCTATATCCTCTAGTATATATAGGAGGGAGGGAGGGGAGTAGGCAGCCTCAAACCCTCAATATCTGGCCGAAATTGGAGGTGGAGGAGTCCTACTCCAATCCTATTAGGAGTAGGATTCCTCCTTTCCACTTGGAAACTCTTTCCACCTCTCCACCTTTGGATTTTTTCCTTCTCAAACCTCATGGGCTATAGAGGAGGCTTCATCCAGCCCACAAGGGGCTGGTTTGTCTCCTCCCACAGCCCATGAGGCCCCTCGGGGCGTGAAACCCCTCCTGATGGTCCCTCGGTACACTACTGGCACTCCCGGTACACTACCGATGAGCCCGAAACTTTTCCGGCGACCCAAACAGGACTTCCTATATAAAAATCTTTACCTCCGGACCATTTCGAAGCTCCTCGTGATGTATGGGATCTCATCTCGGACTCCGAACAACATTCGGTCACCATCATACATAACTCTATACTACCGAAACGTCACCGAACCTTAAGTGTGCAGACCCTGCGGGTTCGAGAACTATGTAGACATGATCGAGACACCTCTATGGTCAATAACCAATAGAGGCACCTGGATGATCATATTGGTTCCTACATATTCTACGAAGATCTTTATCGGTCGAACCTCTATGTCAAGGATTCAGTAAATCCCGTATGATGTTCCCTTTATTCTTCGGTATGTTACTTTCCCGAGATTCGATCGTCGGTATCTCCATACCTAGTTCAACCTTGTTACCGGCAAGTCTCTTTACTCATTCCATAATACAAGATCCCGTGACTAAAACTTAGTCACATTTCTTGCAAGGCTTGTTGTGATGTTGTATTACCGAGTGGGCCCTGAGATACCTCTCCGTCACACGGAGTAACAAATCCCAGTCTTGATCCATGCCAACCCAACAGACACCCTCGGAGATACCTGTAGAGCACCTTTATAGTCACCCAGTTATGTTGCGACGTTTGATACACACAAGGTACTCCTCCGGTGTCAGTGAGTTGCATGATGACATGGTCATAGGAACATATACTTGACATGGAGAAAACAGTAGCAATAACCTGACATGATCATATGCTACGTTTGTAGTTTGGGTCTTGTCCATCACACCATTCTCCTAATGATGTGATCCTGTTATCAAATGACATCTCATGTCCATGGCTAGGAAACCTTAACCATCTTTGATCAACGAGCTAGTCTATTAGAGGCATACTAGGGACATGGTTTTGTCTATGTATCCACACATGCATCTAAGTCTCCGATTAATACAATTATAGCATGGATAATAAACGATTATCATGAACAAGGAAATATGATAATAACTAATTTATTATTGCCTCTAGGGCGTATTTCCAACAGTCTCCCACTTGCACTAGAGTCAATAATCTAGTTCACATCACCATGTGATTCGCATTGTTATGAATCTAACACCCAATGAGTTCTGGGGCTCGATCATGCTTTGCATGTGAGAGAGGTCTTATAGTCAACGGGTCTGCGACATTCAGATCCATGCCTACTTTGCAAATCTCTATGTCAAACTGTAAACACTGCTACCACACTCCACCTGGTACTATTCCAAATGGCTGCTCCACTATACGTATCTAGATTGCTACTACAAGTCATCCGGATTGGTGTTAAAGCTTGCATTGACGTAACTCTTTACGACGAACTCTTTATCACCTCGATAATCGAGAAACTTCTCCTTAGTCTTTTAGTTACTAAGGATAATCTTGACCGCTGTCCAGTGATCCACTCCTGGATCACTCTTGTACCCCTTGAAGGACTCATGGCAAGGGACACACAAGTGCGGTACATAGCATGGCATACTATACAGAGCCTATGGCTAAGGCATAGGGGACGACGTTTGTCCTTTCTCTTTCTTCTGCCATTGTCGAGCTTTGAGTCTCACTCAACTTCACACCTTACAAATTAGGCGAGAACTCTTTCTCTGACTGATCCATTTTGAACTCTTTCAAAATCTTGTCAAGGTATGTACTCATTGAAAGTTTCATCAAGTATCTTGATCTATCTCTATAGATCTTGATGCTCAACAATTAGGTAGCTTTATCCAGTTCTTCCTTTGAAAAACTCTTTTCAAACAACCCTTTATGCTTTACAGAAATTCTATATCATTTCCGATCAACAATATGTCAACCACATATGCTTATCAAAAACTCTACAGTGCTCCCACTCACTTTATTGTAAATACAAGTTTCTCGTAAACTTTGTACGGAATCAAAAACTTTAATCACCTCATCAAAGTGTATATTCCAACCCCGAGATGCTTGCTTCAGTTCATAGAAGGATCACTGAAGCTTACACACCTTTTAGCATCCTTATGACTAACAAAACCTTCTGGTTGTATCACATACAACCTTTCCTCAAGAAAGGAAACGATGTTTTGGCATCCATCTGCCAGATTTCATAATTGAAAAATGCAGCAACTGCTAACATAATTCTAACACATTAGCATCGCTATGTGTGAGAAAGTCTCATCGTAGTCAACTCCTTGAACTTGCCGAAAACTTCTTTGTGACAAGTCAAGCTTTATAAATGGTGACATTCACCATCAGCGTCTGTCTTCATTTTAAAGATCCATTTATACTCAACGACCTGCCGTCTAACGAGCAAGTCTACCAAAGTCTATACTTGGTTTTCATATATGGATCCTTTCTCGGATTTCATGGCCTCTAACCATTTGTCAGAATCCGGGCCCATCATCGCTTCTCCACAGCTCGTAGGTTCATTGTTGTCCAACAACATGACCTCCAAGACAGGGTTGTCGTACCGCTCAGGAGCAGTACACATCCTTGTCGACCTAGGAGGTTCGATAGTAACTTGATCCGAAGCTTCATGATCATCATCACTTACTTCCTCTTCAACTGAAGTAGGTTCCACAGAAACATATTTCTACGCTGCGCTACTCTCTAGTTGAAACAAAGGTTCAACAACCTCATCAAGTTCTATCTTCCTCCCACTCAATTCTTTTGAGAGAAACTTTTTCTCGGAAAAGGACCCGTTTTAGCAACAAACACTTTATGCTTGGATCTGAGATAGAAGGTTCACCCAACTGTTCTTAGGGTATTCTACGAAGATGCATTTGTCCGCTTTGGGTTCGAGCTCATTAGGCGAAAACATTTTCCACACAAGCTTCACAGCCCCAAACATCAACAAATGACAGCTTAGGTTTCTATCAAACCATAATTCACATGGTGTCATCTCAACGGATTTAGATGGTGCCCTATTTAAAGTGAATGTAATTGTCTCTAATGCACAACCCCAAAATTATAGTAGCAAAACGATAAGAGACGTCATAACATGCACCATATCCAATAGAGCACGACTATGACGTTCGGCCATACCATCACACTATGGTGTTCCAGGTGGCGTGTGTTGTGAAACAACTTTCACATTGTCTAAAGTTGTATGCCAAACTCGTAACTCAGATATTCACCTCCACGATCATATCCCAGATATTTTTATCTTCTTGTCACGATGATCTTAAACTTCAATCTGAATTTGCTTGAACTTTTCAAACAATTCATACTTGTGTTTCATTAAGTAAATTTACACTATATCTGCCCAAATCATCAGTGAAGGTAAGAAAATAACGATATCCACTACACGCTACAAGACTCATTGGATTGCATACATCAACATGTATCATTTCCAATAAATCACTTGCCCGCTCCGTCAAACCAGAAAACAGGGTCCTTAGTCATCTTTGACCAAGAGGCATGGTTCGCATGTCTCAACCGATTCGAAATTGAAAGAGTCCAAAGATCCATCAGCATGGAGTTTCTTCATGCGTTTTATACCAATATGACATTTAGCGGCAGTGCCACAAGTATGTGGTACTATCATTATTAACTTTGCATCTTTTGGCATCAATGTTATGAACATGTGTATTACTACGATCAAGATTCAACAAACCATTCTCACTGGGTGCATGACCATTGAAGGTATTATTCATGTACACAGAATAACCATTATTCTCTAACTTAAATGAATAACCGTGTTGCAATAAACACGATCTAATCACGTTCATGCTCAACGCAAAACACCAAATAACACTTATTTATGTTTGTTACTAATCCCGAAGGTAGAGTGAGCGTGCGATGTCGATCACATCAACCTTGGAAACACTTCCAACACACATCGTCACCTCACCCTTAGCTAGTTCTTCGTTTATTCCGTAGCTTTTATTTCGAGTTACTAACATTTAGCAACCGAACCGGTATCCAATACCCAGGTGCTACTACGAGTACTAGCAAGGTACACATCAATAACACGTATATCAAATATACTTCTGTTGCCGTTGCCAGCCTTCTTATCTACCAAGTATCTAGGGTTGTTCCACTTCAGCGACCGCTCTCCTCATAATCGAAGCACTTAGTATCGGGTTTGAGTTCAACTTTGTGTTGCTTCACTGGAGCAGCAATTGACTTGCCATCCATGAAGTTTCCCTCCTTGCCCTTGCCCTTCTCGAAACTAGTGGTTTTACTAACCATCAACACTTGACGCTCCTTCTTGATTTGTACCTTCGCGGTGTCAAACATCGCAAACAGCTCAGGGATCATTATTTCTATCCCTGGCATTTTATAGTTCATCACCAAGTTCTAGTAGCTTAGTGACAGTGACTTGGAGAACTATATCAATCACTATCTTATCTGGAATATCAACTCCCACTCGATTCAAGCGATTGTAGCACCCAGATAATCTGAGCACATGCTCAATGATTGAGCTATTCTCCTTCATCTTGCAGGCAAAGAATCTTGTTGGAGATCTCATATCTCGCAACATGGGCACGAGCCTGAGATCCTAATTTCAGCTCTCAGAACATCTCATATGTTTTGTGATATTCAAAACGTTCTGGTGCCTCAATTCTAAGCCGTAATGCATGACGCACTAATCTATCAAGTAGTCATCAGAACGTGCCTGTCAGATGTTCACAACATCTACAAACCATGCTCGAGGGGTTGGTGCACCGAGCGGTGCATTAAGGACATAAGCCTTCTGTGCAGCAATGAGGACAATCCTCAGATCACGGACCCAGTCCGCAATATTGCTACCAACATCTGTCAACTCTCTTTCTCTAGGAACATATAAAAATTCAAGGGAGCTACAGCGCGAGCAAGTGATCTACAACATAATTTGCACAGACACTATTGACTATGTTCATGATAATGAGTTCAATTAATCATATTAATTAAGAACTCCCACTCAAATTGACATCCTTCTAGTCATTCGAGTGATACATGATCCAAATTCACCAACTCAAGTCCGATCATCACGTGAGTTGAGGTGGTTTCAATGGTGAACATCATCATGTTGATCATATCTACTATATGACTCATGTTCGACCTTTCGATCTCTTGTGTTCCGAGGCCATGTCTGTACATGCTAGGCTCGTCAAGTTTAACCCGAGTGTTTTGCATGTGCAACACTGGCTTGCACCCGTTGTATGTGAACGTAGAGTCTATCACACCCGATCATCACGTGGTGTCTCGACACGAAGAACTTTCGCAACGGTGCACACTCGGGGAGAACACAATTTATCTTGAAATTAAGTGAGGGATCACCTTATAATGCTACCGTCATCCTAAGCAAAACAAGGTGCATAAAAGGATTAACATCACATGCAAATCATAAGTGACATGATATGGCCATGAACTTGTGCTTTTGATCTCCATCATGAAAGCACCGGCATGATCTCCATCGTCACCGGCATGACACGATGATCTCCATCAACGTGTCGCCATCGGGGTTGTCATGCCCACCATCCTTCTACTACTATTGCTACCATTTAGCAATAAAGTAAAGCATTACATTGCGCTTAATGATTGACACGCAGGTCATACAATAATTAAAGACAACCCCATGGCTCCTGCCGGTTGTTGTACTCATCGACATGAAAGTCGTGATATTCTATACAACACATGATCATCTCATACATCACATATATCACATCATGTAATTGGCCATATCACATCACAACATACCCTGCAAAAACAAGTTAGACGTCCTCTAATTGTTGTTGCATGTTTTCCGTGGCTGCTACAGGTATCTAGCAAGAACAATTCTCACCTACGCATAAACCACAACGGTGATACACTAGTTGCTTTTCAAACTTCTCAAGGACCACCTTTGTCGAATCTGATCCAAATAAAGTGAGAGAAACTGGCACCCGCAAGCCATCTATGCAACAAGTTGCGTTTGGGGGAACCGGTCTCTCGTAAGCGTACGAGTAATGTTGGTCCGGGCCGCTTCATCTCACAATACCGGTGAACCAAAACACAACCAAGGGAGGAAGCAATCTAAGCATCAACGCCCACAAACTCTTTGTGTTCTACTCGAGATCTCATCTACACATAGACCTAGCTCATGATGCCACTTTCGGGGAACATCGCATGGGAAACAAAAAAATTCCTACGTTCACGCAAGACCTATCCATGGTGATGAGCATCTACGAGAGGGAGAGTGGATCTACATACCCTCGTAGATCGCTAAGCGAGAAGCGTTAAGAAATGCGGTTGGCTGTAGTCGGACGTCTTCGCGATCCAAATCACCGAGCGTCCCGCGATCCAATCACGATCCATCCCGCGAACTCATCATGATCCGTCCTGCGAACTCATCATGATCCATCTCGCGAACTCATCACGATCCGTCTCGCGAACTCATCACGATCCGTCTCGCAAACTCATCACGACCCGTCTCACGATCTTGATCACAGTCCTTCCGATCTAGCGTCGAACGGACGGCACCTCCGCGTTCAGCACACGTACAGCTCGATGACGATCTCCACCGTCTTGATCCAGCAAGAGGGAGTGGAGAGGTACAAGAGTTCTCCGGCAACGTGACGGCGCTTCGGCGATGGTGGTGGAGCTATTCCGGCAGGGCTTCGCCTAAGCACTGCAGAAATCCGATCTAGAGGAGAAACTATGCACTGGAGGAACGGGCAGCATGTGGCTGAAAATTCTGTGCCAAAACCCAAAAATCCTCTAGTATATATTGGAGGAGAGGAGGAGGAGGCTTGGCTGCCAAAAATCCAGCCCTTGGGTCGGCCAAAGTGGGGAGGAGAGGAGGACTCCTCCTCCAATCCTAGTAGGACTAGGATTCCTCCTTTTTTGCCTTTTTTCACCTTTTTCCCTTTGGGCTTTTTCTCCCAGACGCATGGGCCTTGTGTGGGACTTCCACCAGCCCACAAAAGGCTGGTATTTACTCTCCCACAGCCCATGAAGCCTCTTGGGTCGAAATACCCCTCCGGGTGGTCTCCCGGTACACTACCGGCACTCCCGGTACATTACCGATTAGCCCGAAACTTTTCCGGCGACCAAAATGGGACTTCCTCTATATCAATCTTGACCTCCAGACCATTCCGAAGCTCCTCATGACGTCCAGGATCTTATCCGAGACTCCAAACAACCTTCGGTCACCACCATACATAACTCTATACTACCGAAACGTCACCGAACCTTAAGTGTGCAGACCCTACGGGTTCGAGAACTATGTCGACATGACCAAGACACCTCTACGGTCAATAACCAATAGGGGGACCTGGATTCCCATATTGGTTCCTACATATTCTACGAAGATCTTTATCGGTCGAACATCTATGTCAAGGATTCAGTTAATCCCGTATGATGTTCCCTTTATTCTTCGATATGTTTACTTGCCCGAGATTCGATCGTCGGTATATCCATACCTAGTTCAACCTCGTTACCGGCAAGTCTCTTTACTCGTTTCGTAATACAAGATCCCGTGACTAACACTTAGTCACATTGCTTGCAAGGCTTGTTGTGATGTTGTATTACCAAGTGCGCCCTGAGATACCTCTCTGTCACACGGAGTAACAAATCCCAGTCTTGATCCATGCCAACCCAACAGACACCCTCGGAGATACCTGTAGAGTACCTTTATAGTCACCCAGTTACGTGGCGATGTTTGATACACACAACGCACTCCTCCGGTGTCAGTGAGTTGCATGATCTCATGGTCATAGGAACAGATACTTGACATGCAGAAAGCAATAGCATTAAACTGACACGATCATATGCTACGTTTATAGTTTGGGTCTTGTCCATCCCATCATTCTCCTAATGATGTTATCCCGTTATCAAATGACATCTCATGTCTATGGCTAGGAAACCTTAACCATCTTTGATCAACGAGCTAGTCTATTAGAGGCATACTAGGGACATGGTTTTGTCTATGTATCCACACATGCATCTAAGTCTCCGATCAATACAATTATAGCATGGATAATAAACGATTATCATGAACAAGGAAATATGATGATAACTAATTTATTATTGCCTCTAGGGCATATTTCCAACAAGCTATTATAGCAGGGCTTTGCCTAAGCACCGCTGAAAACCGATCTAGAGGAGAAAACGATCTAGAGGAAGAAGAGGGCAGCACGTGGCAATTAGGGTTAGCTCTTCCCTCTAAATTCTCTAGTATATATAAGAGGGAGGGAGGGGAGGAGGCAGCCTCAAACCCTCAATATCTGGCCGAAATTGGAGGTGGAGGAGTCCTACTCCAACCCCATTAGGAGTAGGATTCCTCCTTTCCACTTGGAAACTCTTTCCACCTCTCCACCTTTGGAGTTTTTCCTTCTCAAACCTCATGGGCTTTAGTGGAGGCTTCGGCCAGCCCACCAGTGGCTAGTTTGTCTCCTCCCACAGCCCATGAGGCCCCTCGAGGCGTGACACCCCTCCTGATGGTCCCCCGGTACACTACTGGCACTCCCGGTACACTACCGATGAGCCCAAAACTTTTTCGGCGACCAAAACAGGACTTCCTATATATCAATCTTTACCTCGGACCATTCCGGAGCTCCTCGTGACGTCCGGGATCTCATATGGGACTCCGAACAACCTTCGGTCACCACCATACATAACTCTATACTACCGAAACATCACCGAACCTTAAGTGTGCAGACCTGCGGGTTCGAGAATGATGTAGACATGAACGAGACACCTCTATGGTCAATAACCAATAGGGGGACCTGGATTCCCATATTGGTTCCTACATATTCTACGAAGATCTTTATCGGTCGAACATCTATGTCAAGGATTCAGTTAATCCCGTATGATGTTCCCTTTATTCTTCGGTATGTTTACTTGCCGGAGATTCGATCGTCGGTATCTCCATACCTAGTTCAACCTCGTTACCGGCAAGTCTCTTTACTCGTTCTGTAATACAAGATCCCATGACTAACACTTAGTCACATTGCTTGCAAGGCTTGGTGTGATGTTGTATTACCAAGTGGGCCCTGAGATACCTCTCCGTCACACGGAGTAACAAATCCCAGTCTTGATCCATGCCAACCCAACAGACACCCTCGGAGATACCTGTAGAGCACCTTTATAGTCACCTAGTTATGTTGCGATGTTTGATACACACAAGGTACTCCTCCGGTGTCAGTGAGTTGCATGATCTCAAGGTCATAGGAACATATACTGGACATGCAGAAAACAGTAGCAATAAACTGACATGATCATATGCTACGTTTGTACTTTGGGTCTTGTCCGTCACACCACTCTCCTAATGATGAGATCCCGTTATCAAATGACATCTCATGTCCATGGCTAGGAAACCTTAACCATCTTTGATCAACGAGCTAGTCTATTAGAGGCATACTAGGCACATGGTTTTGTCTATGTATCCACACATGCATCTAAGTCTCCGATCAATACAATTATAGCACAGATAATAAACGATTATCATGAACAAGGAAATATGATAATAAATAATTTATTATTGCCTCTGGGGAATATTTCCAACACCCCCAGGGTGACAATAACTGGAATACATGCCTACATTACATTGATGAATTGGAGCTAGTTCTGTGTCACCTATGTTATAACTGTTGCATGATGAATGACATCCGACATAATTATCCATCACTGATCCATTGCCTACGAGCTTTTCACATATTGATCTTTGCTAAGTTACTTTTCCATTGCTACTGTTACAATCATTACAAACTGCTACTATCACTTTGCCACTGTTACTGTTACCTCCATACTTTGCTACTGAATACTTTGCTATAGATATTAAGTCTCTCAGGTGTGGTTGAATTGACAACTCAGATGCTAATACTCGAGAATATTCTTTGGCTCCCCTTGTGTCGAATCAATAAATTTGGGTTGAACACTCTACCCTCGAAAACGGTTGCGATCCCCTATACTTATTGGTTATCATCGTCAAAGAACACAAAAATATATTTCTTGAGTTGTCGTGCAAATACTTTGTTCATGAGGGCTTGGAAAGTAGTCGGGGCATTTGTTAAGCCAAACAACATGACCAGAAATTCAAAATGGACGAAATATGTTTGGAAGGCTGTGTTGTGGATGTCCTCTTTTTTCATCCTTACTTGGTGATAGCCTGTTCTTAGGTCAAGTTTCGTGAATTATTTGGCACCTTCGAGCTCATCAAATAGATCCTCAATAACCAGGATGGAGTATTTTTTTCTTAATGGTTTGTGTATTGAGCTTCATGTAATCAATACATAACCTCCATGTTCCATCCTTCTTCTTAACTAATATGGCAAGGGCAGCATAGGAACTCTCACTTGGTCTGATAACAGAAGCACCTAACAACTATTTGATTTGCTTTTCCATCTATGACATTTGCATATGAGGGACTCCGTAGGGCCTGACCATGGGTGGTTCAGAGCCCTCTTTCAAAGGTATAGCATGGTCACATGCCCTCACGAGTGGCATTTGCTTACGCTCCACAAAGACATATTTGTACTCATGGAGCAAATCCTCTATTTCAGCACATGGTTGTTCTTCCTGTTGCTTGTCGGGGGACAGGGGAAATAGACAATATCCTGAAATTCCAGTAGCTGACAAATTTTCCATTCTATGTATGGAGATGAGTGGTGCAACCCCCTTCCTATTATTGTCCTTCAACGTTACCTTCGTTTTAACATCCACTATCACTTCCATTTCCCTGGTAATGAAATCCATTGTGATGGAATTGTGCTTTTCCAACCAATCACATCCTGGAATAATGTCAAAGCCCTTGAGAGGAAGCACTCTGAATGAGTTGTTGAATTTATGGACTTGGATTGTATATGGTGTGTCCATAGTGTCAGAGCCAGTCAGAAGTGCGCCCCCCTACTGCTACTAACATTGTTTCTAGGGTGTTGCTCACAGTTTTGCAAGAAGTCTTGACTATAAAGTTCATGTCAATAAATGTGTGGGTGCTCCCAGAGTCTACTAGAGCAATGTCACACTTACCTCTTATGCTGATTTGCAATGTGAAGGTTTTAGCAAGGGGTTTCCTACTAAGTGCATGTAATGATATTTGCATGCATTGTTCTTCCTCAGTAGTTGTAGTGACAACAGTTGTGTGGCCATCTAGTTGTTCATGTTCCTGGAGGGGATCTTCACACGTTTGTTCTTGATCTGTACTTTCCTCTCTGACCATCAAATTGAGTGTCTTGTATTGAGCACACTTATGTCCAAAGAACCATTTTCATCCACAATGTCTGGAGGTACTAGATTCTCTGTACTGCCTCTTTGGTTTGTCTGTGTTTTTGAGTTCCCCCTTCCCTACTAGTGTTATTATCGTCAAACCATTTGGGTTTTGGAAGTGGTTGTGTTGAAGAGTAATTCTTCTGGTAGCCAATGTGTATGGTGTTTCTCTTCTGCGAAAACTGGGCTTGAGCCCCCAGTTCCATATCCCTTGCTATTTCTACAGGAGCATATAGAGTAGTTGGATTGAATGGTTTGAGGAAGTGCTTGATTGCAGGTTGAAGGCCATTAATAAAGCACTTCACATAGTAAATATCATTCACTCTTGGGTTTTCTTTTCTGTAAGAAACCGTCTTCTCCTCAAACCTGTCAGTATAATTAGCTAGTGAACTTTGGGCTTGTATGATGGAGTGAAAGTTTTCCAAAACGTCATAGGAGCTGTCCCCAGAAAATATTTTGAGCAGGGCATTGCAAAATTCCTCTCGAGTCAGTTGTTCTTCTAGTACCCCTAAATTTCTGAGCCAAGTGTCAGACTTTCCAGATACATCTGTGCACAGTCACATTTTGCTTCTTCTGGCACATGCACCTGGGAGAAGAACTTTTTGGTAGTCCTGATCAATTCCATTGGATTGGCCCCATCAAATTTTGGGAAGTCAAATTTTGTTGACCTATAGAATTGGGCATCACTGTCTTGGCCTCTACTATAATCCAGTCCTGGTATATGTCTGGGTGTGCCATATCCCTGTTGCAGGAGGGGCTGACCTACTGTTGGTGCACTTGGGAGGGTTGGGTTCTGCTGATGTTCTTGTTGGTAGTAAAAAGTCTGATTTTCTAGCGGGTAATGATGATAGTATTCTTCTTGGTATAGGTTAGGCTTATAGTGGGTGTATGGGGGTTGGGGTGGAGGTCATGGGAGGTGGTGGGCTTGTTGGGATTGGTAGCCCTAGGCTACTGTTGGGTCATTGATGTCTACTACGCAACCTTCTTCTTGTAGACTCGTGTTGGGCCTCCAAGCGCAGAGTTTTGTAGGACAGTAATAATTTTCCCTCAAGTGGATGACCTAAGGTTTATCAATCCATGGGAGGCGTAGGATGAGGATGGTCTCTCTCGAACAACCCTGCAACCAAATAACAAAGAGTCTCTTGTGTCCCCAACACACCCAATACAATGGTAAATTGTATAGGTGCACTAGCTCGGCGAAGAGATGGTGATACAAGTGTAATATGGATGGTAGATATAGGTTTTTGTAATCTGAAAATATAAAAACATCAAGGTATCAAGTAACAAAAGTGAGCAAAAACAGTATTGCAATGCTTGAAAACAAGGCCTAGGGTTCATACTTTCACTAGTGCAATTTCTCTCAACAATACTCACATAGTTGAATCATATGTAAATACCTCTCGTGTGACAAAGAGTTCACTCCAAAGTCACAAATAGCGGAGAACTAACGAAGAAATTATTGTAGGGTACGAAACCACCTCAAAGTTAGCTTTTCTGATCAATCTTATGAGCTATCCCTATAAGTGTCACGAACAGCCCTAGAGTTCGTACTAAACTAACACCTTAAGACACACATCAACCAAAACCCTAATGTCACCCAGATACTCCAATGTTACCACAAGTACCCATGGGCTTGATTATACGATATGCATCACACAATTTCAGATTCATCATGTTCAATCCAACACAAAGAACTTCAAAGAGTGTCCCAAAGTTTCTACCAGAGATTCAAGACGAAAACATGTGCCAATCCCTATGCATAGATTCCCTAGGTCACGGAACCCGCAAGTTGATCACCAAAACATACATCAAGTGGATCAATAGAACATCCCATTGTCACCACGGATATCCCATCATAATACATACATCAAGTGTTCTCAAATCCTTAAAGACTCAATCCGATAAGAAAACTTCAAAGGGAAAACTCAATTCATCACAAGAAGATAGAGAGGGGAAAACTCCATATGATTCATCTATATAAATAAAGCTCGCGGTACATCAAGATCGTGCCATCTCAAGAACACGAGAAAGAGAGAGATCAAACACATAGCTACTAGTACATATCCTCAGCCCCAAGAGTGAACTACTCCCTCCTCGTCATGGAGACCGCCGGGATGATAAAGATGGTCTCCGGTGATGGTTTCCCCCTCCGGCAGGGTGTCAAAATGGGCTCCCGATTGGTTTTTCGTGGCTCTGGAGGCTTGTGGCGGCGGAACTCCTGATCTAGGTTTCTTTTCGAAGGTTTTTATTTATAGGAGTATTTGGCGTTGGTCCCACATCTAGAAGGTTCCCGAGCAGGTCAAAAGCCAGCTAGGCGCGGCTAGGAGGGTGGTCGCACCCTGGTGGCTTGTGACTCCCTCGGGACTCTTCTCTAGTATCTTTTCGCTCGAGTATTTTTTTATATTCCAAAAATATTTTCCGTAAATTTTCATCCCATTTTGAGAACTTTTATTTCTGCACAAAAACAACACGATGGTAGTTCTGCTGAAAACAATGTCAATCCGGGTTAGTTCTAATAAAATCATACCAAAATCATATAGAATTATTGTAAACATGGCATGAATACTTCATAAATTATAGATACGTTGGAGAAATATCAGCATCCCCAAGCTTAATTCCTGCTCGTCCTCGAGTAGGTAAATGATAAAAGAAATAATTTATGAAGTGTTAATGCTAGCATAGTGCATAAATTTGATCAATGATAGTTCCAAACACTTTTTCTAGCATCATTATATATCATAAACAGTAGCTCATCTCATAAAACTTCTCGTGATGAAGTAACAAGTTATTCACATGTTAAAGTATAGACCATAAAGTTTCTTGAAAACTAACAAACTATGCTTTCAGTCACCAAACAATTGCAATTCATCTTATTTTCAGTAAGGGTCTATGTAAGAGCTTTGATTGAGCAAATTCCACATACTCAACTATCATATAGTCTTCCATGATTGCTAACACTCAGAGCATATGTTTAGAGCAAATGGCATCCGTCGAAAACAAAGAAAGATAGGGGCTTTAAGTTTTGCCTCCCAACTTATTTATCATATAGATAACTGTCAACAATAATAATTCATGATCAAATATATTTGAATGGCCATATATGGCTAGATCATTCCCCAACACATGACGCTTGCCAAGAGAAAAAGGCAAAATATAGGAAGTGGTGAAGATCACCATGACTCTCGTATAAAGTTAAGTACTAGAAAGTAAAAGATAGGCCGTTCGCAGAGGGAAGCATTGATTTGCCGAGGTGCGAGAGCTCTAGCTGTTAAACAAAGATGAATAATAATTTTGAGCGGTATGCTTTCATTGTCAACATAACAAATGAGAGATCCCAGTATCTTCCATGCTAGATACATCATAGACGATTCCCAAACAGAATGGTAAAGTTTCTACTCCCCCTCCACAAATCAATCACACTCCACGGCGAGACGAATCCATGGGTACTCTCCATACAAACAACAATCCTGGGGGAGTTTTGTTTCATTATATTTTGATTTGATTTTTGAGCATGGAATGAGGCATCCCGAATACCAGCCACTTTCTCGTGAATGATAGTGAATCAACACATATCGTGAGAATAACCCACCTAGCATGGAAGATAGTGATAACCCCTAGTCTCTATATTAGCGATTCAGGCATACAAAATAGAATATTATTTGAAGGTTTAGAGTTTGGCACATGCAAATTTACTTGGAACTGCAGGTAAATACCGCATATAGGTAGGTATGGTGGACTCATATGGAACAACTTTGGGTTTAAGGGTTTTTGGATGCACAAGTAGTATTTCTACTTGGTGAGGAAGTTTTGGCTAGTATGAGGTGGAAGCAAGCACCACATGTTGGAGGATCCATAACAATATTACTTCTATACAAATATACCCAAGCATAACTCATTAAGTTGTCTTCCTTGTCCAACTTCAACTAATTTGCTCAAGTTTGAAAATAATTAATGGGTATTCACAATCATAGAAGATGTCTAAGATAGTATATTTATATGTGAAATATCTCTTCCTTCAACATTCTTTCATGAATTGTTCAAGTGACCAATGCGGTGTTTGCTAACTTTTAATTTTACCACCTATACTTCTTATATGTGAAGTCATTACTTCCCATGGGATAAGCATATTAAAAATATATAATTTCAGATTTATGATATTCAATTCATTCTACCATTTACTCATAGGATATAAGTGAAGCACAAGAGTAAATGACAAAACTACTCCAAAACATATAATTGAAGATCAATGAGTAGTCGAACAATTGAGTAGCTATGTGAGGACTTTCTCTCTATATATCAATAAATATTTTCAGATCTCAGTATTTTATTTAATCATCAATCAAAAGAAAAATATCACTCCAAGAATAGGACACATCATGTGAACAAATAAAAATGTAAGCTCAACATAGGCTAACCGATAGTTGACAAAGAGAGGTGGGATGCGTCGCATTCTCAAGCTTAGATGCTATAGAGTTCTTGAAATATTTAGTTGGGTTCCTTGGGCATCCCCAAGCTTGAGCTTTTGTATCTTTTTCAATCCTCTCATATCCCAGTTTCACCTATTCTCAAAAACGTCATCCACACAAAACTCAAAAAGAACTCGTGAGATAGGTTAGTATACATAAGAACAAATCAACACTTCATGTAGTGCCAAGATAAGTTGCAAAATAATTTTAAAACATTAGGTACTGTATACTATCATTTCCACAATTTATATCTACCAATATAGGCTATGGAAACTATAGGATAAGTAGATAACAAAACTATGATAGCAATCTGTCTAAACAGAACAGTCTGTAGGAATTTATTAAACCAGTGTACTTATGTAACTCTAAAAATTATGAAAATTTAGGACATGATAAATACTTTATATGAAAATAATGTGTAAACATTTTAGGAACTTTCCACTTTCCAGTAAAATATGAAAATTCAAACACTACGGCAAAAGTTTCTCTTTTTACACATCACACATCAATCATGCAATGCAAGCATCCTAAGGCAATTCTTGGAACTTTTTATTGAAACACAATATTATAAATAACACCTAACAGATAAAAGCAAAATAAAATGATGCTCCAAGCAAAAATCATATTATGTGACGAATAAAAATATAGCTCCAAGTAAGATATACTGATAGTGTTGAAGACGAAAGAGGGGATGCCTTCCGGGCCATCCCCAAGCTTAGGCGCTTGAGTATTACTTAGATATTACCTTGGGGGTGCCTTGGGAATCCCCAAGCTTAGGTTCTTTTCATCCTTACTCTCCTCATATCGGTGTCTCACCCAAAACTTGAAAACTTCAATCACACAAAACTTAACGGAACTTTGTCAGAAGGCTTAGTGTAATAAAGATAGATCATTCACTTAGGTACTGTCAAGAAAAGATTCATAATTATTACCACATGATACCTAATGTATTCCATCATTACCACAATTTATATTACTCAATATAAGCTATAGGGACACTTGAAACAAGCAAACTATGCATGCAAAACAGAATCTGTCAAAAACAGAAAAGTCAGTAAAGATCTGAATGATCACCATACTTCCCTGACTCTAAAAATTAGGAAAAATTAGGAAAACTCAATTAATTTGCATATAAAGTTTTTTTTAAAATTTAAGAATTATTTGGCGCTCCAGTAAAGTAAGATAATTCATTTACTGGATGCAAAACTTTCTGTTTTTGCACAGAATCAAACAAGCAAGTATCCACACTATCCCAAAGGCTTTACTTGGCACTTTATTGAAATAAAAGACACAAAACATGATTAATACAGTAGCTTAATCATGTTAACACACAAAAACAGAAAGTAAAAGTGTTGGGTTGTCTCCCGAAAAGCGCTTTTCTTTAATGCCTTTTAGCAAGGCATGCTTATTTCAATGATGCTCGTATAGGAATAGTAGTTGAAAAATGCAAAAGAGCATCATGAATAACATGACAAGCACATTTAATTCTAACCCACTTCCTCTGCATAGGTATTTTGTGATCAAACAAATCATGGGAACAAGAATCAACTTGCATAGGAAGGCAAACAAGAATATCTTCAAAACTTTCAACACATAGAGAGGAAACTTGATATTATTGCAATTCCTACAAGCATATATTCCTCCCTCATAATAATTTTCAGTATCATCATGAATGAATTACAGAATATAACCACCACATAAATCATTATTTTCATGATGCACAAGCATATAACTTTTATTACTACCCACACAAGCAAAATTCTTCTCATGCAAAGTAGTGGGAGCAAACTCAACAAAATAACTATCATGTGACACTTGATTGACATAACCACATTGAATATTAAAATCATGATAATAGGTTTCATGGTTGTCATTACTCTTTATAGCATATGTGTCATCACAATAATCATCATATATAGGAGGCATGACATCATCATAATAGTTTTTCTCATCAAAACTTGGGACACTAAAAATATCATCTTCATCAAACATAGCATCCCCAAGCTTGTGGTTTTCCATATCATTAGCATCATGGATATTTAGATAATTCATAGTAACAACATTGCAATCATGCTCATCACTCAAAGATTTAGTGCCAAACATTTTAATAACTTCTTCTTCTAGCACTTGAGCACAATTTTCCTTTCCATCATTTTCATGAAAGACATTAAAAAGATGAAGCATATGAGGAAACCTCAATTCCATTTTTTGTAGTTTTATTTTATAAAACAAAACTAGCGAAAAACAAGAAACTAAAAGATTTAATTGCAAGATCTAAACATATACCTTCAAGGACTCACCTCCCCGGCAACGGCGCCAGAAAAGAGCTTGATGTCTACTATGCAACCTTCTTCTTGTAAACTCGTGTTGGGCCTCCAAGCGCAGAGTTTTGTAGGACAGTAGCAATTTTCCCTCAAATGGATGACCTAAGGTTTATCAATCCATGGGAGGCATAGGATGAAGATGGTCTCTCTCGAACAACCCTGCAACCAAATAACAAAGAGTCTCTTGTGTCCTCAACACACCCAATACAATGGTAAATTGTATAGGTGCACTAGTTCGGCGAAGAGATGGTGATACAAGTGTAATATGGATGGTAGATATAGGTTTTGTAATCTGAAAATATAAAAACAGAAAGGTAGCAAGTAACAAAAGTGAGCAAAAACGGTATTGCAATGCTTGAAAACAAGGCCTGGGGTTCATACTTTCGCTAGTGCAATTTCTCTCAACAACACTGACATAGTTGAATCATATGTAAATACCTCTCGTGCGACAAAGAGTTCACTCCAAAGTCACAAATAGTGGAGAACTAACTAAGAAATTATTGTAGGGTACGAAACCACCTCAAAGTTATCTTTTCCGGTCAATCTTATGATCTATCCCTATAAGTGTCACGAACGGCCATAGAGTTTGTACAAAAATAACACCTTAAGACACACATCAACCAAAACCCTAATGTCACCTAGATACTCCAATGTCACCACGAGTACCCATGGGCTTGATTATACGATATGCATCACACAATTTCAGATTCATCATGTTCAATCCAACACAAAGAACTTCAAAGAGTGCCCCAAAGTTTCTACCGGAGATTCAAGACGAAAACGTGTGCCAACCCCTATGCATAGACTCCCAAGGTCACGGAACCCACAAGTTGATCACCAAAACATACATCAAGTGGATCGATAGAACATATCATTGTCACCACGGATATCCCATCGCAAGACATACATAAAGTGTTCTCAAATCCTTAAAGACTCAATCCGATAAGAAAACTTCAAAGGAAAAATTCAATTCATCACAAGAAGATAGAGCGGGAAAAACTCCATATGATTCATCTATATCAATAAAGCTCGCAGTACATCAAGATCGTGCCATCTCAAGAAGACGAGAGAGAGAGATCAAACACATAGCTACTGGTACATACCCTCAGACCCAAGGGTAAACTACTTCCTCCTCGTCATGAAGATCGCCGGGATGATGAAGATGGCCTCCGGTGATGGTTTCCCCCTCCGACAGGGTGCCAGAACGGACTCCCGGTTGGTTTTTCGTGGATCTGAAGGCTTGCGGTGGCGAAATCCCAATCTAGGTTTCTTTTCGGAGGTTTGGGTATTTATAGGAGTATTTGGCATTGGTGCCACATCCAGATGATTCCCGAGGAGGTCACAAGCCAGCTAGGCGCGGCCAGGGGTGGTCGCGCCCTGGTGGCTTGTGACTCCCCCGGGACTCTTCTCCGGTATCTTTTCGTTCGAGTATTTTTTATATTTTCCAAAAATATTGTCCGTAAATTTTCAGCCCATTTCGAAAACTTTTATTTCTGACAAAAACGACACCATGGTAGTTCTACTGAAAAACTACGTCAGTCCGGGTTAATTGTAATAAAATCATACCAAAATCATATAGAATTATTACAAACATGGCATGAATACTTTATAAATTATAGATACGTTGGAGACATATCAGTCATGAAATCCCGGGTATTGTGTTCGCCTTGCTTGCTCAGTGTAGGTGTATTGCTCAAACTGAACCTGTTGGGTGTGGTGATTTACTGTTCTTCCTGCCAGTCAGTCTGAAGTGGCCGGGAAAACGGGGACTCATTGCCATGATGCCGCCATACTGGCACTCCACGGTCGAGTAATGGTGATCGCCTGGCCATGGAGGGGTCAGTGTCCTATTGTTGCAGATTTGGCTGAAGTGGTGGTTGGAGTGGAGGTGGTTGCAGAGGTCATTGTGGATGCGTTAGCTGTTGCTGCCTTTGCTGCGCTGCCCTGCTCAAGGCGTCTGCACCGGTGTCCTTCGCCTTTGGAGAGGACAACAGTTGTTCCCCCATCTTGGTCGTCAGTTCCTCCAAGCGGGTCAGCTGTGTTGGTTTTTGAATCGCTGGATCAAATAACGACCGAAGCTAATACACATACGTGTGTAAAGCTGGCTCGAAGCAAGCAAGCAAGCAGGTTAATTGATTCGTGAACCTGGCTTGCTAGCTAGCTCTAGTCAATCGGATCGATCGATTTTCTTTGACGGCAACGAAACTCCGTGAACACAAACAAAACTTGCACCGAATCGATGTATAGCTACAGGGACGTGTCGCTCCTGTCTCTCTTTATTTTTTGAACTTTTCGTTGTGTTTACAAGGGCTGGGGTAGACGCATATATATATATATGCTAAGCGTAGCCTACTTCTAATCCTACTCGGTGTAGTACTACTAATCCTACTCGGTTTGCAATACTAACCAAACTAGGACACACATTACAACTAGATTAATTACTACATTCACCTCCTTAATCTGGTTGCTTTGTCTCCATTGCTTGCACTCTGATTTTCTTCCTCATCTCGATGAACTTCTGTCGACCGAGGGACTTGGTGAAAATATCGGCAAGCTGGTCCTTCGTGTTCACGTGCTGAACTTCGATCATCCCTTCCTCAATGCACTCCCGGATGTGGTGGAACCGAGTGTCTATGTGCTTGCTCCTTTCGTGATGAACCGGATTTTTGCACAATGAGATTGCAGCTTGGTTGTCGATCTTCAATGACACCTTCTGCACCTCCCTCTTCGTAAGAATAGCTAGGAGTCTTCTCAGCCACACTGCTTGACAAGCCGCCGTGCTTGCCGCTATGTATTCTGCCTCGCATGAAGACAGTGCCACCACCTTTTGCTTCTGAGAATTCCAACTAATCGGATTCGGACCAAGGTAGAATACCATGCCCGTTGTGCTCTTCCGGTCATCCACATCACCTGCCATGTCACTATCTGAATATCCACGAAGGATCAATCCTTCCTTTCCCTTTCTGAACGTGCAGCCAAGATTAATAGTGCCTTTCACATAGCGCAAGATTTGATTGACCGCGCTCATGTGTTCGGTTGTCGGATTCTCCATGAAACGACTCACGATCCCGACTGAATAAGCCAAGTCAGGTCGGGTATGCACCAAGTATCTTAGACTGCCCACAACGCTTCGATACATTGTGGTGTCCACCGGCGGATTTGAGCTATGCTTGCTCAACTTGTGACGTTGGTCCATTGGAACTTGTGTCTCGTAGCAATCTGACATGCCACACTTTTCCAATAACTTGACCGCATAAGCCGATTGACATAGGGAAATCTCACCGGAGCTTTGCTTCACTTCGATGCCCAAGTAATAGCTGAGTAATCCCAGATCGCTCATGCTAAGCTTGTTCTTCATTTGCGCCTTGAAACGTTCAATTTCTTGTACGCTATCTCCGGTGATAATCAGATCGTCGACATAAACTCCCACTAGAAGGTTTGAGCCTTTGGAGTTCTTTGTATAGACTGCGTGCTCGAGGGGACATCTCTTGAATCCGAGCGAGACCAAACTTCGGTCTAACTTTGAGTTCCAAGCTCTTGGTGCTTGCTTCAACCCGTAAAGTGCCTTCTTGAGCTTGTAAACTTTCCTTTCTTCACCTTTCTTCTCGTAGCCGAGGGGTTGTTCTACGTACACTTCTTCTGTGAGATCACCGTTGAGAAAAGCGGATTTAACATCCATATGATGAACCTTCCAATCCTCTTGTGCTGCCAAAGCTAGGAGCACTCTCACAGTCTCGAGTCGAGCAACCGGTGCAAACACCTCATCGTAGTCAACTCCTTGACGTTGTACGTAGCCCTTTGCAACGAGTCTTGCTTTGTACTTCACAATAGCACCCTCCGTGGCCTTCTTTAACTTGTAAACCCACTTCAAACCGATGGCCTTTTGGTTCGGAGGTCGGGTTACCAAAGTCCACGTGCGATTGCTCTCAATCGCCTTCATCTCATCATCCATGGCGTGCATCCAGCTAGGACTTTTCCTTGCCTCTACGAAGTTCGACGGCTCCTCAACTCCGAGCAGACATAGTCCGGAGTACTCGAGTGTAACTGGCTTTGTGTACTTGTAGACTTTCTTGAGGGTCTTGTAGCGGCGAGGCCCGGAGGAGTCCGTTGTGGCTTGCGAAGGAGGCGACACAAATTGTGTCGGTGTTGATGCACTTGAGGAAGACGGCTGAGTCTCGGGCGTGTCATCGACATCCGTGTCATCGACGTAGTCGTTGTGACCGTGACCATCATCTTGATTGTCGTTGTCACTATGCGCCTCGTTGTCGATGTCGTTGCCGAGATCTCCGCTTGTGTCGTGCACGTCGTTGTCTCTATCACTTTGCGACCCATGTGCGCCGTCGTTGGTGTTGGCACCATGATGATCACTACCATCGTGGTCACCTTGGTTGGGCGTCTTGCCAACCACCTGGACGTCTTCCCCTGCATCATCATCGGGAAACTCAACTGTGAATATGTTACCGTTTGGAGCATCGTTGGCTGCTTCGCTCCAATTCCGCGCTTTGTTTTCTTCAAACACGACGTCGCGTGAAATCCGTAGACGTTTGGTTTGTGGATCATAGAAGTGGTATGCCTTGGTGCCGGAACTGCTCTCGTATCCGATGAACACCATCTTGGTGCTACGATCGGCAAGCTTTGAGAGATGCGGCTCCGCCGTCTTCACATGCGCCACGCACCCGAACGTCCGTAGATGAGACACATTCGGCTTGCGTCCGTAAATTGCTTCATACGGAGTCTTGCCAATCACCGCCTTCGTTGGAGCCCGATTTAGAAGATAGACCGCCGTCGAGACAGCTTCTCCCCAAAAAGTCCCCGACAGCTTCTTGCTCTTGAGTAAACTCCTTGCCATGTCAACAACGGTTCGATTGCGCCTTTCAACAACCCCGTTCTGCTGCGGCGTATAAGGTGCCGTGAGGAACCTTTTTATGCCAATCTTCTCGCAGTAGTCGTTGAACTCGTTCGACGTAAACTCTCCGCCGCGATCTGTCCGTAGAGCGCGAACCTTCAACTTGTGTTCCATCTCCGTTGCAGCCTTCAGCTTCTTGAATGCTTCAAACGCCTTATCTTTAGATCGTAGGAGAACGACCCACATATATCTCGAGTAGTCATCTACCACAAGGAATAAGTACTTCTTTCCTGCGTGAGTTGTCGGGGTGATAGGGCCACAAAGATCACCATGGAGCAGCTCGAGTGCATCACTTGCACGATAGGTAGACTGAGCAGGGAACGGCATGCGGTGCTGTTTTCCAACCAAGCACCCGTCACATACTCGATCAACATGGTCGATAAATGGCATCCCGGATACCATCTCCATCTTTGACATCGTCTTCAAGGCGTAGAAGTTAACGTGTCCAAATCTAGCATGCCATAACCACGAATCATCATCACTCTTGGCGAGCCAACACTCCGGTTGAGATTGATCAAGGTTGAGGATATAGAGTCTGTTCCGTGTGCGATTAACACGAGCCAGCACGTTTCGGAGGTTGTCGAAGATCGTCATCACTCCGTTCTCGATATTCACCTTGCATCCATTCTCATCAAGCTTCCCGATACAGATGATGTTGTTGCGAAGCCGTGGGATGTAGTACACTCCGGTGAGTATGCGATGTTCACCTGTGAGACCCTCGAAGAGGACAGATCCTTGCCCGCAAATCTCCACAGCTGAACCATCACCGAACTTGACCGAGCCTTCAACATCGTATTCCAGCTCGAGGAATTTCTCCTTGCACCCCGTCATGTGGTTACTGGCACCCGTGTCGAGATACCACGACACGTTCTGATCCCCGGATAGCTTTGGTGTCACTTTCTTCTCATGAAGTAGCACCTTCCGGCTTGGTTTCACAACCACCGTTTCAGCGAGATCACAAACTTCGGCCATCAGAAGACCAGATCTTCGCCTTCTTGCTTCGCCAAATTTGCCTTGATCTCCCGCTTGTTAGGCTTCGGACAATCCTTTGCAAAGTGACCCATCTCGTTGCAGTTATAGCACTTGACCTCAGATAAATCCAAGTTCCGTGGCTTCCGCCCTTTAGATTGGTCCGCCTTACCACGACCTTGTGGCTTGCCTTTGCCTTTGCCTTTTCCGGTTTGTCCGTCGCGCTTCGCGTTGCTTGAGCTTTCGCCACCGTCACGCCTTCCTTTGCTACTTGGGGCCTCCCAATCTGTGCGCGAGTACATGAGTTGGTCACTACCTCCTCCTTTGCCTTTCCGACAGCCACGAGCATTCTCTTCCCACGTTCGCAGGCGTCCGATCGCCTCCGTTATGGTCATGTCGTCGATGTCGTAAAGCTGCTCGAGCATGCCGATGATGTATGTGAATTTGTCAGTCACCGAACTGAAAAATTTCTCCACAATCTCGGTCTCCTCGAGCTTTGCACCAAGCGCACGGATCTCTCCCACCAGAGTAGTAAGACGCATGGCATAGTCGTTCACCGATTCAGTTTCCTCCATCTACAACTTGTGAAATTGGCGCTTCAGCACTTGTGCCCGAGCCTTGGTGACGCGATCTTCTCCGATCCTCATCTCCTTGAGTGCGTTCCACGCCTCTCTTGCTGTCTCAAACTCTGCCAATGTCATCAGCACGGAATCCGGCACGGACTGGGCTATGGCGGCCATGGCACCTTCGTCGCACTCCTCATCGACGTCGTCGTCCGTGATTGCCTGCCACACTCGAAGAGTTCGGAGAATAATCTTCATCTTCACCGCCCACACGCCATAGTTGGCGTCGGTGAGCATCGGGTACTGGATGGGGATGTTGCGATGCGCCTGGACGTTGGCGCCACCCGTTCCTCCACCACTGGTCGCTGACTTGCCACTCTTCTTCACCTTGTCGCCGTTCTTGTTTGTCTTGGAACCGCCTTTGCCGGACTTGACCGACTCAGCGTCGCTGTCCGTCATCGTAGATCGTAGATCGTCGAGGCTCTAGATACCAATTGTTGGTTTTTGAATCGCTGGATCAAATAACGACCGAAGCTAATACACGTACGTGTGTAAAGCTGGCTCGAAGCAAGCAAGCAAGCAGGTTAATTGATTCGTGAACCTGGCTTGCTAGCTAGCTCTAGTCGATCGGATCGATCGATTTTCTTCGACGGCAACGAAACTCCGTGAACACAAACAAAACTTGCACCGAATCGATGTATAGCTACAGGGACGTGTCGCTCCTGTCTCTCTTTATTTTTTGAACTTTTCGTTGTGTTTACAAGGACTGGGGTAGACGCATATATATATATATATGCTAAGCGTAGCCTACTTCTAATCCTACTCGGTGTAGTACTACTAATCCTACTCGGTTTGCAATACTAACCAAATTAGGACACACATTACAACTAGATTAATTACTACAAGCTGCTCTCTTTGATTCCTGTCACTTCGGTGTGTATGCCCTCAACCTCCGTATGTATGTGGTCGACCTTGTCGTCTAATTGCTCTATGTCCAGCTTGATGGCAGCAACCTCTGCCGCGTCGGCCTTGTCATCCCGTTCGATTTCACCATCTGGACCAAAATTAACTGTCGGAATTTTACTCAAGGACAAGCCTTGAAACCCTTGTCGAATCTCGGATCCCTTCCGCCACCAGCGCTCCTCTTCGCCGCTCAGGCACCGACAGACCTGGGTCATGGGATTTTACAACCAGGAGAGGGTCTCTACTACAAGTCTGCACGCGAACAGTCTACCGCCGCCGTTCGCCGCCCAGCTTCTCATCATCGCCGCGCCTCCAAGGATCGATTACACTTGATACCAATTTGTCAGATCCTGAATGAGATCGACAACGCAAGCATAGAAATCAAACTAAGATAAATCACAGTTGAACTCCCGATGTGGAGACCCGTCTGTAATTTGGGAATTTTGCTACAGTATCTAGACAGCTAGAGTTTCAGTTTGTTATAAAAATGATTCATACATGCCGAGTTACACGCAGGCGCTTAAAAGGAGCTAGCCTCAGGAGGGAGCTGGAAGGTAAATAGTAAAAGTAAAATTCTGCAACTAACAGTTGACTCAGTTAAACTGTCTGCCTTAGCATATTAGCCGTCCATCTCGAACTCATCCCTTCTGGCCGTTGAATCTTCTTAACCTGACGATGAACCGGTACGTGGCTTAACGAAGATGTTCGACAATAGTTTTCATATTTAGACAAGCAGTGGTCAGGTGCTGACATACATTTCATAGAAAATATGACATCCACTTGAACCTCCTTTTGCAATTCCTTTGTTTTTCCTGTGACATGAAACACTCCTTACTAATCCAAATGGACGTGGGACTCCAACCCTATGCTTTTCTTATTCTCGTGTTTTTAAAATTTTACGAATCAAAGAGGCCCCAAAATAGTTGTTCATGTAACCCATTTTTTTGTTCACTTATAATTTTTTTTCTCTCCAACACTAAAATGTTGACACATGTGTTACTTTCTGTTCGCCAACTTATAATGTTATTCACCTTGTTCGATAAAGTGTCCATATATATGCACGATGCTAATTGTAGTAGCATTTTTTTCACATTACTTATTGCTTTGTTCACTTACACAAAAGTTTCCCGCAGAAAATGGTAACAAGCTATAATTTCAAACATGAAAACACACTTTCTAACAATTTTACAAAAGCTTTCATATGAACTATGCCAAATCCTCCATCTATTTTAGCAAGGGGGGTACTGATAGTGTCCATAACGAGATCATTTTTTTGAACGTCCCAAATGAGACTCTAAATGAGAAATACTTGGGCATGCCATCAAACATAGGGAGTTCAAAAAATGGTGCTTTTAAATATCTTAAGGACCATTTGTGGAGCAAGATCCAAGGATGGATTGAGAGGACTATGTCTACAACAAGAAAGGAAGTTGTTGCACAAGTTGTGCTCGTATATTCTATGTCATGCTTCAAACTTCCTAGAGGCCTCTCCGAGCATCTGAATATGTTGATCAGGAAGTTCTGGTGGGGGGAGTAAGAACAAAGAGCGCGAGCCTCACTAGGCCCCTTGGAAAGATAAGACGCAACCAAAAAGTATGGGAGGTTTGGTTTCAAGGACTTTGAGTTGTTCAACTTGGCAATGTTGGCTACATAGGCATGGCGTTTGCTACAAGATCCGAGTCATTGATTGCTCGTGTGCTCAAGAGTATCTACTATCCCAACACGTCAATCATGCATGCAACCTTAGGGAAGCATCCGAGTCAGGTTTGGAGAGCTATAGTCAAAGACCGTGACATTTTGAAACAAGGTCTCATAAAACATATTGAAAGTGGGAGAACACAACAATTTGGGAGGAAAACTGGCTCCCCCGCGAAGAGATGATGAGGCCTTACGGTTGCTTGGTCCCTAATCCACCCACCTTGGTGTCAGAGCTCATCGACCACACCTCGGCTAAATGGGATAAACCGCTCCTGGAGAGTGTGTTCTTGCCTTTTGATGTCATGTTTATAATGAGCATTCCACTGTGTACTTTGAACGTGCTAGACTTTTGGAGTTAGTCACACGAGAAAAAGTCATGTTTTTGGTAAAGTCCGCTTACAAAATGTTGGTATCTATGAGGCAAAGAACATATGCTTGAATCGATGGTTTAGCGGGTTCCTCGGGTTTAAACACGGAAGAGGGATCTTGGAAAGCACTATGGAAAACCGAGGTTCCAGGAAAAGTTTGAATATTCTTAGGGAGATTGTCAAAACATTCTATTCTTACAGAGGATGTCAGGGCACATCAACATATATATGTCTTCCTTGAGCTCTTGTGGGTTATGTGGTGCATTCGACTCCTAGAGGCACTCCCTCCTTGAGTGTACGGTTTCCCGATGTACATGGGCACTAGTGGATGGGGATCTTGGGTGCAATTTGGTGGCGACTAATGGACCAAGTACAAAGCGTTGGCTTTTCACACCGCTCTAATCTTTACCCCATGATCAGTTCATACTCATGGAAGTAACCCAATGGGCCATCTGGTCATCCAGGCATAAAGCTATTCATGACGCGATCTTCCATACTCCACATGCAATACATGCCTTTTATCATAAGATTAGCGGGCTTAGATATTGTGCGGGTGATAAGGCCGTCGAATCCAACTCCTATGACGACCAATGTGGGTGCTAGTGATGTGAGACGGTCGAAAGCTCCTCCGTAAAATTACGCAAAAAATATATGTTGATGCAAGGGCCCAAACACACCGAGGAGAATCAGTTGTAGTGGTTTGCCGGGATAATCGTGGCAATTTTTTGGGCAGTTCCGCACTCACCGGGGTTGGGTTTTTTTACCCTGCAACGCTGGAGGCCATAGCCTGATGGGAGGCGATTTTTTTAGCGCAAGACCTTCAGCTCCATAACTTCACAATATCATCATATTTTAAACAATTTGTGGGCGACATTCAGAAGGTCAACCGGAGTTCTTACGGAGCAATCATCACTAAAATTAAGTCCATATCAACTCCATTTGCTTGTACATTTATTTTTGAGAGTCGAGGTGTTAATTTTAAATCACATAGTTTAGCGAAATATGCTCTTAATCTAGCTCAGGATGTCATGTGTGGCTTGGCCACCCACATGACCCAGTTTGTATCCCACCTTTAATGGGCTTTGATTAATACATTGGATTTACCCACATGACGTGTGCGGAGCGTCCCAGTGTCACTCCATGTCGCATGCTGAAAGCTTCCATGGTAGCACTTTAAAAAAAAAATCCATGTGAAAAGCACATATGTGTTCACGCGGAAGCCAGAAGCACACTTGTGCTTTTCGAAAAGTGAAAAGCATAGCTGTGATTCTCAAAAAGTAAAAAACATGCATGTGATGATTCTCAAAAAATGAAAGCACAAATGTTCTTCCCAAAAGGTGAAATGCACAATTGTGCTTCCCAGCTTTTTTCGGTTTCGGTTTTTTTGTTTGCCTTTTTGTTTTTAGTTTTTCTAGGTTTTCGAGGAAAAAAATCTGCATCTAAGAAAATTAACATGTGATGTATTTTCCAAGATCTCGATGTAAGAAACCCAACTTTGAAACCATTCAAGATTTTGACGCATGGTTCACGAGATTTTATTTTGAAAAAAATGAATGAAAGAATGTAAAACTTATGGGGTGTGACAAGTGTCACACATACAATGCTTCACTTATCACCATCAGAGAAGGTGGGAGTAACCTATGTTGTGAATGTACAACAATTAGTGAGCGCCATGATGAACAAATTCGTTGGAACCATGCGTCTTAGCCTCCCAGACCTTTGTGCAGGGTCGAGTGTCATGGAGCACCGTTGTGTTATCACACTTCAGGTGATCCAACAACTGCCCCACAACACAACACTTTTTATACACATTAGTGGCTTGGTTCCGTCGTCTTCATTCGCATGTAACAAAGAAGTGGCACATGCATCATCTGCACCTTCAATGACGGCATCAACTGCTCGATGCAAGCAAAAGAACTCCAAGAAGAACCCCTACGCGGTTGGTTTACCACTCTAGGTTATTTTTCCTTTTCTTTTGTGATGAACAATATAAATGTAGCACTTAGAACCTATTGATATACCAATAGATATCAAGTTACCAAGCCTTTGTTATCCCTTCTCATGGCAACCAAGGGGGGCTTGGAAAAGGCCAGTGGATACCAAGGTCTTGTTGTTGCAAGGGTACATAAAGGGGATTGAAATTCATTGTCATGTATTGCATGCCTCCTTGCCCACCAAATAGCCCATAAAACATTACCAACCTTGCAAATATTTCATTGCTCATTTTCTTGCTAAGTTCGAAGAGCCACATATTTGCATGTTTCATCAAGTGACACGGGTGCATACAAATCCCTGAGAGAGATAGCCCATATACTGCTAGCAATATTGCACTCCATCAACTAATGATTCCAAGTGTCATTTTTTGCCCCGCGTAAAGTGCATGCCATCATAGACGTTATATGTCGATGATGACGTACCTCTCTGGTGGGTAGTGACACCCCGCCATTCACCATGCAACCATAGGGAGCTTTTGGTGGGAGCCTTGCTACCTACAATCTCTTCCATCTGGCTTGCTCTTCTACCCTGTCCGAGGTCTGGGGTATTTTATCAATCCACGATTCTCTTATTCATTTCGTTTCCATGATCATTTTGTACACGGACATCACCATGAAAATTTCGTTTTTTTATCATAATGCCAGGCTCAAAAATCACCTTTTGATATGGCTTATAGGAATAAACCGGATAGCTTCCACATCCATTGGTAAGAGATACTCCTGCAACTTCTCCATGTCCCATGCGTTCTTGTGGCCGACACTAACAATTTTGACACCAAAACATGAGCGGTTGGTGATGCCTGATGACCCACAAGTATAGGGGATCAATTGTAGTCCTTTCAACAAGTAAGAGTGTCAAACCCAACGAGGAGCAGAAGCATATGATAAGCGGTTTCAGCAAGGTAATTTCTGCAAGCACTGACATTGTAAGTAACAAGTAGTTTGATAGAAAGACAATTTGTAACGAGCAAGTAACGGTAACAATAGGTAAGGTGTAGCAAGGTAGCCCAATCCTTTTGTTGCAAAGGACAGGCCAGAACAATCACTAGTAATAGGCAAAGTGTTCTTGAGGGTACAAGAGAATTTTGTCTAGTCACTTTTATCATGTTTGTTTGATTCGTATTCGCTACTTTGATAATTTGATATGTGGGTGGACCGATGCTAAGGTGTTGTTCTTACTTGAACTGACAACTTACTTATGATTAACCCCCTGGCAAGCATCCGCAACTACGAAAAAAGTATTAAGACAAAGTCTAAACATAGCATTAAACATGTGTATCCAAATCAGCCCCTTACGAAGTAGCACTTAAACTAGGGTTTAAGCTTCTTTCACTCTAGCAATCCATCATCTAATAATTACTCCACAATGCATTCCCTTAGGTCCATGAATGGTGAAGTGTCATGTAGTCGACGTTCACATGACACCACTAAGGGAAACACAACATACATATCATCAAAATATCGAACATATATCAAATTCACATGATTACTCGCAACATGACTTCTCCCGTGACCTCAAGAACAAAGGTAACTACTCACAAATAATAATCATGCTCAAGATCAGAGGAGTATTGAATAGCATAATGGATCGGAACATATAATATTCAACCAAATAAACCATATAGTAATCAACTATGCAAGGTAATCAACACTACTAGTCACCCATAGGTACCAATCTAAGGTTTCGGTACAAAGATTGAACATAAGAGATGAATTAGGGTTTGAGAGGAGCTGGTGCTGTTGAAGATGTTGATGAAGATTGGTCTCCCGAAGATGAGAGGGGTGTTGGTGCTTGATACGTCTCCAATGTATCTATAATTTATGAAGTATTCATGCCATGCTTACAATAATTCTATATGATTTTGGTATGATTTTATTAGAACTAACCCGAACTGACGTTGTTTTCAGCAGAACTACCATGGTGTCGTTTTTTGTGTAGAAATAAAAGTTCTCAGAATGGGCTAAAAATTTACGAAGAATATTTTTGGAAAATATAAAAAATACTGGAGAAAAAAGATACCAGAGAGGAGTCTCGAGGCAGACACAAGCCTAGGGGCGCGCCCCCTGGCTTGTGGGCCCCTCGGGAGTCCCATTGACTTGAGACCGACGCCAAAAATTCCTATATATACCAAAACCCCCAAAAAGAAACCTAGATTGTAACATCCCAAAATTCCATTTTTGGAATGTTATGAAATATAGCTGTGCATCCATCATCATCATTGCTTGAATGTATGGCATAGTTGAAATTGTTTCTTCTAACTTTCTGAAAGCCCGTTTCAATTTTCCAATGATGTGCTTTCACCTATTTGAAAACCTTGGAAAAAGTTCAAAATAAGAGGGGAGTAACATGACACTCCACACCAGGGTCATCTTGGTGATATATTTGAACAATAAAAACCAGGAGTTATTTTGAAAATACTTGCAAAAGGATTTAAAAGCAAATAGGAAATTTCTGAAAATAATATTTTTTCAAAGTATTCAAATGACAGAATAAAAATGTTCAATAAATGTCATTTATTATTATGATAATTTTGATATATAATTTTACCATATTGGAATTATATCAAAAGCATTAAAGCAGTTTACTACGCTGTTTTTGAAAAATAGGAAAGTTTTTAAAGTCTTTAAAGCCCTGTCGGCCCAGTCTGCCATTAAAGCCCGACCCCGATTTTCCTTAGAATCGGCCACCGATGCGTCCGGATTTCTCTCCCTCTCTCTAACAGCAGGACCCACGCGACCGATCGCAGGAATCACGCGGTCACCGCCTACCTCGCGCCCGAGCCCTCGCCGGAGATTGCGCACCTCGCCGGATCTTCTCCTCCTTCCTTCCCCGACCCCACCCGCGACCCTATATAAGAGCGGCCAGTCCGTCGCCTCCACCCCCCTTCGAACCCCTGTCTCCCCTGCGCCAGAACGCCCACGCCCCCTCGCCAGACTTCGGTCGACGGCCGAAGCTCCCCACCGCACCTGCCGTCGACTCCGTCATCCCCTCGTCCCTCCAACGCCACCAGAGCACTCCGGACGTCAGCCGCCGTCGCCTGGGCCCCTTCGACGCCTCCCTCGACCACCGGAGCACCGCCCCAATGACCTCACCGCTTCGGACTCACCAGAGAACCCCTCGCCGGCGACCCCTTTCCTCTGTAAGCCCTCTCACCCGTTCGATCGTGGATCAACGGCCCCGATTAGAAGATTTAGGACGCGAATCGTTTTTCTTTAAGCTTCGGTCACCGCTCGTTAGTTCCTGCGCACACGCTAGCCTAGCCAACCACCACTTGCCACGTAGCACTGACCGATCGGTAGATTTTTTTTATTTTCTGTTTTGTTTTGGTTAACAGAAACTGTTTTGATTTTGTTTTAGCTATATCTTTTAAACCATTTAATGTTTTTAATTAATTATTTTTGCATTAGCTCACTTATTTCATGCAGTTTCACCCTGTAGTCTTAGAATTTAAATTTGAACCTCAGAATTTGAATTGAATCAAATTTGCTCAAATCACTCAAATCTAAATAACTAGATTTTAAAAATAGATTTTGATATGAACCTTTTTGCTACTGCGTGGTATTAGTTAGGACTATCATCATGCTTAGTTTGAGGATTTTTAGGATGAATTTGTTTAGTGTTCTAGCTATAAACAGATTCTGCCTAGTAGTTAGTATAGTTTAGTTAATTTAGTTTTTAGTTAGTTTAAATCAGATTTGTTATAATTTGCTTTAGTAGGTTCTGTTGCTTAAACATTAGGTGTTTTACTTTCTGTAAATAAAAATATAAAATTGCTGAGTTTATTTCTTTATTGTTATAGGAATCTCAACTCATTTTCAACTAGGTATAATTTGTTATAAAACAAACTAGTTAGTAATAGTTTTCTTCTAAGAAAGTTTTATATAATTAAATTCTGTTTTCTAAGAAGAGTTTTTAGTAAATTCTTTTTCTGTTAATATAATGTTTATTAATTAATAATAAGTTTTGTTTTACTCTTTGTTAGTAAAACTATAGTTATATAGTAGTGTTTATCAAAACTTTTAAAACCATACTAAGATTTTCTTAACAAAACTTTAAATGGATTTAATTCTATTATTAATAAAATATTTTATTATTTCCTTGCTGTCAACTATTTTTTTGTTAATACAAGTAGTTTTACTATGTTAGTAGTGGTTTACCCATCACCTTTTTGAAAACAAAGCTTTGTGTGTTCTCTTGCTTGTGATTTGTGCATTGTTTTGTCTCGATTATTTACTAGTTCATTACTGATTTTTGTGAGTTACAACATTTTTGTTGTATGCTTATTGAGTGCTTTTGTTTGCTTCGTTAGATTATCCAGAGTGCGAGGCTTGTTACCTAGAGTCACTCACGTACGAAGATCATCAGTCAGGCAAGTCACTTTGATCATGTATACCTATGTTTTATTGCATTAGTTCTTCCATCACCCCAATTGCATGCAAAGTAGGTAAATTGGAAACTTGGTTACTTGATGTAGTATCATGTGGTAGGTACCCCCCTCTCAACCCTTTGACACATTTGGCCCCGGGAAACGTTGTTTTACGTTTTGCTATGCTATTAGTAGACGGGGTTGGTTGTGTGATTCATGAGAGTTGAGAGAGTTAATAATTTCAAGACCTACATGATTATCAAGTCTTCAAGACTTCAAGTTTTCAACTTACCTCTGGGTGGATGATGGTTGAACGGCGCCCTGGAGAAACTAGTGGTTAGCCTAGATGATGCTGGAGATGTGCCAGTATTCATGCGGAAAGGTCCACCCAGGCACAAAGAGATGGATGGATGCTTCAAGACCCAAGGCTTACCTGCACAGCCACAAGCCATTATGGGCTCTGGCTTGGTTGGATATTGTGGCGACACTTGACAGGCGGTGCTACGAGATGTAGAAGAATGGTAGGAAAGGATGGGCACCGACAGAGTCTCAGTGGGACCCCTTAGAAGACCATGTTTTGGTCATCCGTTCCTCAAACACCCTGAAGTGCGAGGAATCCAACGGAGGCGATCAAATCTTGTGGGGAATGTGTGCAAAACTCTGCAGAGTACTCAAACCTAATCGATTAGCCGTGTCCACGGTCATGGACGACTTGAGCCAAAGGAACTGAAACTTCCGGAATTCTCAACACAAATAGTATGATGATGTGGGTATTAATAACTTGGGTATGAGAATTGGTTGGTGGAACCATCTCATTAATCAACCAACTTAGCAATAATTTTTGCTTAGCCCTCTCTTGATGTAGGAAAAATTTGGCTTTACGCAAAAACTTACCACCCCACCTGCCACGTATGCATGTAGATTAGATGATTATCTTTTCACCCCTCTCTTGTGACTTTGCCGGCATATTCCATATGCTGACCTACACGGATGCAACGTATCATGTTGCAGAGTACTTTTCTGACCAGGAGTGAGGATACGCTCTACGCTCGGTGAGATGCCCTTGGAGTCAGATGGACTCATCTACCTTCGATGCTTCCGCAAGATTTAGATATTCTCATGAGTTGGCCTTCAGCCACTTTATTGTAATCTTTATTGTAATAAAGGACTCGATATGAGATTTACGATTAATAAATGATGTCTGATTTCCCTTTGATATATACATTGATGTACCGTGTGTGTACCAGCATGATCTTGGGATGGTACGGAAACACCGGAGATTCGACCTTTCAGGTCGGGTCGCTACATAGATCGAGAGTTCCGCTGCCGCAAGACTCTGTAGCCACGAAAAACCAATCAAGAGGCCGTTCCGGCACCCTGACGGAGGGGGAAACCATCACCTAAGGCCATCTTCATCATCCCGGCGGTCTCCATGACGAAAAGGGAGTAGTTCGCCCTCGGGGCTGAGGGTATGTACCAGTAGCTATGTGTTTGATCTCTCTCTCTCTCTCTCGTGTTCTTGAGATGACACGATCTTGATGTAGGGGAACATTGCATGGGAAACAAAAAAAATCCTACGCACACGCAAGATCTATCCATGGTGATGAGCATCTACGATCGGGAGAGTGGATCTACGTACCCATGTAGATCGCTAAGCGGGAAGCGTTAAGAAACGCGGTTGGTGTAGTTGAACGTCTTCGCGATCCAAATCACCGAGCATCCCGCAATCCAATCACGATCCGCCCCGATCAAGCACCGAACGGACGGCACCTCCGCGTTCAGCACACGTACAGCTTGATGACGATCTTTGCCTTCTTGATCCAGCAGGAGGTAGTGGAGAGGTAGATGAGTTCTCCGGCATCGTGACGGCGCCGCGGCAATGGTGGTGGAGCAATTCCGGCAGGGCTTCGCCTAAGCACTGCAGAAAACAGATCTAGAGGGGAAACTATGCACTAGAGGAACGGGTAGCACGTGGCTGAAAATCAAGTGCCAAAAACCCTAAAATCTCTAGTATATATAAGAGGAAGAGAGGAGGAGGCTTGTCCCAAGGGCCAAGCCATCTAGGCTTCGGCCGAACCAAGGAGGAGAGGAGGAATCCTCCTCCAATCCTAGTAGGACTAGGACTCCTTCCCTTTTGCCTTTTTTTGCCTTTTTCCACCTTTTCTCTTTGGGCTTTTCTCTCCCAGCCACATGGGCCTTGTGTGGGACTTCCACCAGCCCACTAAGGGCTGGTATTCACTCTCCCACATCCCATGTAGCCTCTTGGGTTGAAATACCCCTCCCGATGGTCTCCCAGTACACTACCGACACTCCCGGTACACTACCGATGAGCCCAAAACTTTTCCGGCAACCAAAATAGGACTTACTATATATCAATCTTTACCGCCGGACCATTCCGGAGCTCCTCGTGACGTTCGGGATCTCATCCGGGACTCCGAGATCTCATGGTCATAGGAACATATACTTGACATGCAGAAAACAATAGCAATAAACTGACACGATCATATGCTACGTTTGTAGTTTGGGTCTTATCCATCACATCATTCTCCTAATGATGTGATACCATTATCAAATGACATCACATGTCAATGGCTAGGAAACCTTGACCATCTTTGATTAACGAGCTAGTTCACTAGAGGCATACTAGGGACAAAGTGTTGTCTATTTACCCACACATGTAATGTGTTTCCAATCAATACAATTATAGCATGGACAATAAACGATTATCATGAACAAGGAAATATAATAATAAAAACTTTATTTATTGCCTCTAGGGCATAGTTCCAACAGTCTCCCACTTGCACTAGAGTCAATAATCTAGTTCACATCACTATGTGATTTACATTGTAATGAATCGAACACCCATGCAGTTCTGGTGTTGATCATGTTTAGCCCTTGGAAGAGGTTTAGTCAACGGGTCTGCAACATTCAGATCCGTGTGCACTTTGCAGATATTTATGTCCTTCTCCTTGATGTAATCGCGGATGGAGTTGAAGCATCACTTTATGTGTCTGGTCCTCTTGTGAAACCTAGATTCCTTGGCGAGAGCAATGGCACCAGTGTTATCACAGAACAGGTTCATTGGATTCAGAGCACTAGGCACTAATCCAAGATCTGTCATGAACTGCTTCATCCAGACACCTTCCTTCGCCGCCTCCGAGGCTGCGATGTACTCCGCTTCGCATGTAGAATCGGCTACCACGCTTTGCTTGGAACTGCACCAGCTTACCGCTCCCCCGTTGAGAATAAATACGTATCCGGTTTGTGACTTTGAGTCATCCGGCTCAGTGTCAAAGCTTGCATCGACGTAACCCTTTATGACGAGCTCTTCATCACCTCCATAAACGAGAAACATTTCTTAGTCCTATTCAGGTACTTAAGGATATTCTTGACCGCTACCCAGTGCTCCATTCCAGGATCACTTTGAAACCTTCCAGCCATACTTATGGCAAGGCTGACATCGGGTCTTGTGCACAGCATTGCATACATGATAGAGCCTATGGCTGAAGCATAGGGGATGACACTCATCTTTTCTCTATCTTCTGCAGTCACTGGGCATTGAGTCTTACTCAACTTCACACGTTGTAACACAGGCAAGAACCCCTTCTTGGACTGATCCATTTTGAACTTCTTCAAAACTTTATCAAGGTATGTGTTGTGTGAAAGTGCTATTAAGCATCTCGATCTATCTCTATAGATCTTAGTGCCTAATGTGAAAGCACCTTCTCCTAGGTCCTTCATTGAAAAACTCTTGTTCAAATATTCCTTCACGCTTTCTAGCATTTCTATATTGGTTCCAATTAGCAATATGTCATCCACATATAATACTTGAAACGCTATAGAGCTCCCACTCACTTTCTTGTAAATACAAGCTTCTCCATAAACTTGTATAAACTCAAACGCTTTGATCACCTCATCAAAACGCTTATTTCAACTCCGAGATGCTTGCACCAGCCCATAAATGGATCGCTGGAGTTTGCAAACTTTGTCAGCATTCTCTGGATCGACAAAACCTTCTGGTTGCATCATATAAAACTCTTCCTCAAGGAAACCGTTGAGGAACGCTGTTTTGACATCCATCTGCCAAATTTCATAGTTCATCACAAAGCTCTTGTAACTAGGTGGCAGTGATTGAAGAACTCTGTCAGTGATCGCCTCTGGCGGAAGGGCAATTCCCAACTCTGCTAGACAATTCGAATACCCAGACATTCTGAGTATATGCTCACTGATAGACCCATTCTCCTCCATTTTGCAAGCATAGAACTTATCGGAGGTCTCATACCTCTCGATCCGGGCATTCTTCTGAAAGATAAACTTCAACTCCTAGAACATCGCATATGCTCCATGACGTTCAAAATGTCTTTGAAGTCCTGGTTCTAAGCCATACAATATTGCACACTGAACTATTGAATAATCTCCAGAACCTGCCTCCCAAGCGTTCTTAACATCTTCGGATGATATGTCTTCTGGTTGGTCACCAAGCGGTGCATCAAGGACATATGATTTTTGGGAAGCCATGAGGATAATCCTCAGATTACGAGCCCAATCAACAAAGTTACTTCCATTGTCTTTCAACTTAGCTTTCTCTAGGAACGCATTAAAATTCAGGGGTGCTACTGCGCGAGCCATTGATCTACAACATAAATATGCAAAGGTTACTTAGACTATTGTTCAAGATAATGAGTTTAGTTAATCAAATTACTAAAGCTCCCACTCAAATTGACATCCCTCAGGTCATCTGAGTGTCACATGATCCAAATTCACCAACTCAAGTCCGATCATCACGTGAGTTGAGGTGGTTTCAATGGTGAACATCATCATGTTGATCATATCTACTATATGACTCATGTTCGACCTTTTGGTCTCTTGTGTTTCGAGGCCATGTCTGTACATGCTAGGCTCGTCAAGTTTAACCCGAGTGTTCTACATGTGCAACACTGGCTTGCACCCGTTGTATGTCAACGTAGAGTCTATCACACCTGATCATCATGTGGTGTCTCGACACGACGAACTTTCGCAATGGTGCACACTCGGGGAGAACACAATTCATCTTGAAATTTAAATGAGGGATCACCTTATAATGCTACCGTCGACCTAAGCAAAACAAGGTGCATAAAAGGATTAACATCACATGCAAATCATAAGTGACATGATATGATCATGAACTTGTACTTTTGATCTCCATCTTGAAAGCACTAGCATGATCTCCATCGTCATCGACATGACACCATGATCTCCATCATATTGATCTCCATCAACGTGTCGCCATCGGGGTTGTCGCGCCCATCATGCTTTTACTACTATTGCTACCATTTAGCGATAAAGTAAAGCATTACATAGTGCTTAATGATTGACACGCAGGTCATACAATAATTAAAGACAACCCTATGGCTCCTGCCGGTTGCCGTACTCATCGACATGCAAGTCATGATATTCTATACAACACATGATCATCTCATACATCACATATATCACATCATGTAATTGGCCATATCACATCACAACATACCCTGCAAAAACAAGTTAGACGTCCTCTAATTGTTGTTGCATGTGTTTACGTGGCTGCTATGAGTATCTAGCAAGAACAATTCTCACCTACGCAAAGACCACAACGGTGATACATAAATTGTTTTTCAACCTTCTCAAGGACCGCCTTTGTCGAATCCGATTCAACTAAAGTAGGAGAAACTATTGGGGAACGTCGCATGGGAAACAAAAATTTTCCTACGCACACGCAAACCTATCCATGGTGATGAGCATCTACGAGAGGGAGAGTGGATCTACGTACCCTTGTAGATCGCTAAGCGGGAAGCGTTAAGAAACGCGGTTGGTGTAGTCGAACATCTTCGCGATCCAAATCGCCGAGCGTCCCTCGATCTCATCACGATCCGTCCCGCGATCCAATCACGATCCGTCCCGTGAACTCATCACGATCCGTCCCGCGATCTCATCACGATCCGTCTCACGATGTTGATCACGATCTGTCCCGCGAACTCATCACGATCCGTTCCGCGATCTCATCACGAACCGTCTCGCGATCTCGATCACGGTCCTTCCGATCTAGCGCCGAACGGACGGCACCTCCGCGTTCAGCACACGTGCAGCTTGATGACGATCTCCACCATCTTGATCCAGCAAGAGGAGGTGGAGAGGAGAGAGAGTTCACCGGCAGCGTGACGGCGCTCCGGTGATGGTGGTGGAGTGATTCCGGCAGGGCTTCGCCTAAGCGCCGCGGAAAACCGATCTAGAGGAGAAACTGTGCACCGGTGAAACGGGTAGCACGTGGCCGGAAATTCTGTCCAAAAACCACCCAATCCACTAGTATATATAGGAGGAGAGGAGAGGAGAGGCAGCCAAGGCCTTTGGGTCGGCCGAAATAGGAGGTGGGAAGAAATCCTACTTCACCTCCAATCCTAGTTGGAGTAGGATTGCCTCCTATTGGCTGATTTTCCACTTTTTGCTTTAGGACTTTCTCTCCTGCGCCATGGGCCTTTGTGGCTGTTTTCCCAGCCCACTAAGGGCTGGTTATTATTCTCCCACAGCCCATGGACCTCTTGGGGTCGAAATACCCCTCCCGGAGGCCTCCCGGTACACTACCGGCACTCCCGGTACACTACCGGCACTCCCGGTACACTACCGATGAGCCCGAAACTTTTCCGGAAACCAAACTGGGACTTCCTATATATGAATCTTTACCTCCGGACCATTCCGGAGCTCCTCGTGATGTCCGGGATCTCATCCGGGACTCCGAACAAACTTCGGTCACCACCATACATAACTCTACACTACCGAAACGTCACCGAACCTTAAGTGTGCAGACCCTGCGGGTTCGAGAACTATGTAGACATGACCGAGACACCTCTACGGTCAATAACCAATGGCGGGACCTGGACATCCACATTGGTTCCTACATATTCTACGAAGATCTTTATCGGTCGAACCTCTATGTCAAGGATTTAGTTAATCCCGTATAACGTCCCCTTTGTTCTTCGGTATGTTACTTGCCCGAGATTCGATCGTCGGTATCTCCATACCTAGTTCAACCTCGTTACTGGCAAGTCTCTTTACTCGTTCCGTAATACAAGATACCGTGACTAACACTTAGCCACATTGCTTGCAAGGCTTGTTGTGATGTTGTATTACCGAGTGGGCCCTGAGATACCTCTCCGTCACACGGAGTAACAAATCCCAGTCTCGATCCATGCCAACTCAACAAACACCATCGGAGATACCTGTAGAGCACCTTTATAGTCACCCAGTTACGTTGCGACGTTTGATACACACAAGGCACTCCTCCGATATCCGTGAGTTGCATGATCTCATGGTCATAGGAACATATACTTGACATGCAGAAAACAGTAGCAATAAACTGACACGATCATATGCTATGTTTGTAGTTTGGGTCTTATCCATCACATCATTCTCCTAATGATGTGATCCCGTTATCAAATGACATCTCATGTCCATGGCTAGGAAACTTTAACCATCCTTTGATCAACGAGCTAGTCCATTAGAGGCATACTAGGGACATGGTTTTGTCTATGTATCCACACATGCATTTAAGTCTCCGATCAATACAATTATAGCATGGATAATAAACGATTATCATGAACAAGGAAATATGATAATAACTAATTTATTATTGCCTCTAGGGCATATTTCCAACAGTCTCCCACTTGCACTAGAGTCAATAATCTAGTTCACATCACCATGTGATTCGCATTGTTATGAATCTAACACCCAATGAGTTTTGGGGCTCGATCATGCTTTGCATGTGAGAGAGGTCTTATAGTCAACGGGTCTGCGATATTCAGATCCGTGTGTACTTTGCAAATCTCTATGTCAAACCGTAAACACTGCTACCACACTCCACTTGGTACTATTTCCAAATGGCTGCTCCACTATACGTATCCAGATTGCTACTACTAGTCATCTGGATAGGTGTTAAAGCTTGCATCGACGTAACTCTTTACGACGAACTCTTTATCACCTCCATAATCAAGAAACATTTCCTTAGTCCTCTGGTTACTAAGGATAATTCCGACCGCTGTCCAGTGATCCACTCCTGGACCACTCTTGTACCCCCTGACAGACTCGTGGCAAGGCACACATAGGTGTGGTACACAGCATGGCATAATATAGAGCCTATGGCTAAGGCATAGGGGACGACATTCATCCTTTCTCTTTCTTCTGCCGTTGTCGAGCTTTGAGTCTCACTCAACTTCACACCTTACAAATCAGACGAGAACTATTTCTCTGGCTGATCCATTTTGAACTCTTTCAAAATCTTGTCAAGGTATGCACTCATTGAAAGTCTCATCAAGCATCTTGATCTATCTCTATAGATTTTGATGCTCAACAATTAGGTAGCTTTATCCAGGTCTTCATTTGAAAAACACTTTTCAAACAACCTTTTATGCCTTCCAGAAATTCTACATTATTTCCGATCAACAATATGTCAACCACATATACTTATCAGAAACTCTATAGTGCTCCCACTCACTTTATTGCAAATACAAGTTTCTCGTAAACTTTGTATAAACTACAAAAACTTTGATCACCTCATCAAAGTGTATATTCCAACTCCGAGATGCTTGCTTCAGTCCATAGAAGGATCACTGAAGCTCTCTCATCTTTTAGCATCCTTAGGACTGACAAAACCTTCTGGTTGTATCACATACAACCTTTCCTTAAGTAAACCGTTAAGGAAACGACGTTTTGACATCCATCTGCCAGATTTCGTAATTGAAAATGCAGCAACTGCTAACATAATTCCAACAGACTTTTAGCATCGCTACGAGTGAGAAAGCCTCCTCGCATTCAACTCCTTGAACTTGTCACAAACAACTTTGCAACAAGTCGAGCTTTACAAATGGTGACATTCACCATCAGTGTCTGTCTTCATTCTAAAGGTCCATTTGTACTCAACGACCTGCCGTCTAACGAGCAAGTCTACCAAAGTCTATACTTGGTTTTCATAAATGGATCCTATCTCGGATTTCATGGTCTCTAACCATTTGTCGGAATCCGGGCCCATCATCGCTTCTCCATAGCTCGTAGGTTCATCGCTGTCCAACAACATGACCTCGAAGACAGGGTTGTCGTACCGCTTAGGAGCAGTACACATCCTTGTCGACCCACGAAGTTCGATAGTAACTTGATCCTGAAGCTTCATGATCATCATCATTAACTTCCTCTTCAACTAACGTAGGCTTCACAGAAACATCTTTCTGCGCTGCGCTACTCTCTGGTTGAACAAAGGTTTAACAACCTCATCAAGTTCTATCTTCCTCCCACTCAATTCTTTCGAGAGAAACCTTTCCTCGAGAAAGGATCCGTTTTAGTAACAACCACTTTGCACTCGGATCTGAGATAGAAGGTTCACCCAACTGATCTTAGGGTATTCTATGAAGATGCATTTGTCCGCCTTGGGTTCGACCTCATTAGGTGAAAACATTTTTCACACAAGTGCCGTAGCCCCAAGTATTAAGAAACGACAGCTTAGGTTTCTATCAAACCATAATTCATATGGTGTCATCTCAACGGATTTAGATGGTGCCCTATTTAAAGTGAATGTAGTTGTCTCTAATGCATAACCCCAAAATTATAGTAGTAAAACGACAAGAGACATCATAGTACGCACCATGTCCAATAGAGCATAACTATGATGTTCGGACACACCATCACACTATGGTGTTCCAGGTGGCGTTTAGTTGTGAAACAACTTTCACATTGTCTTAAGTTGTATGCCAAACTCGTGACTCAGATATTCACCTCCACGATCATATCGCAGTCATTTTTATCTTCTTGTCACGATGATCTTTAAACTTCACTCTGAATTTGCTTGAACCTTTCAAACGATTCAGACTTGTGTTTCATTAAGTAAATATACACTATATCTACTCAAATCATCAGTGAAGGTAAGAAAATAACGATATCCACTGCACACTACAAGACTCACTAGATTGCATACATCAACATGTATCATTTCCAATGAATCACTTGCCCGCTCCATCCAACGGGGTCCTTTAGTCATCTTGCCCAAGAGGCATGGTTCGCATGTCTCAACCGATTCGAAATCGAATGAGTCCAAATATCCATCAGCTTGGAGTTTCTACATGCGCTTTATACCAATATGACATTTAGCGGCAGTGCCACAAATATGTGGTACTATCATTATTAACTTTGTATCTTTTGACATCAATGTTATGAACATGTGTAATACTACGATCAAGATTTCAACAAACCATTCTCACTGGGTGCATGACCATTGAAGGTATTATTCATGTAAACAGAATAACCATTATTCTCTAACTTAAATGAATAACCGTATTGCAATAAACATGATCTAATCATGTTCATGCTCAACGCAAAACACCAAATAACATTTATTTAGGTTCGTCACTAATCCTGAAGGTAGAGAGAGCATGCGATGTTGATCACATCAACCTTGGAAACACTTCCAACACATATCGTCACCTCACCCTTAGCTAGTTCTCCGTTTATTCCGTAGCTTTTATTTCGAGTTACTAACATTTAGCAACCGAACCGGTATCCAATACCCAGGTGCTACTAAGAGTACTAGCAAGGTACACATTAGTAACTCGTATATCAAATATACTTCTATCAATGTTGCCAGCCTTCTTATCTACCAAGTATCTAGGGTTGTTCCGCTTCAGCGACCTCCTACCTCATAATAGAAGCACTTAGTCTCGGGTTTGAGTTCAACTTTGGGTTGCTTCACTGGAGCAGCAACTGACTTGCTATCCATGAAGTTTCCCTCCTTGATCTTGCCCTTTTCGAAACTAGTGGTTTGATTAACCATCAACACTTGACGCTCCTTCTTGATTTCTACCTTCGCGGTGTCAAACATCGCGAACAGCTCAGGGATCAATACTTCTATCCCTGGTGTATTATAGTTCATCACTTAAGTTCTAGTAGCTTTAGTGACAGTGACTTGGAGAACTATATCAATCACTATCTTATCTGGAAGATCAACTCCCACTTGATTCAAGCGATTGTAGTACCCAGACAATCTGAGTACATGCTCAACGATTGAGCTATTCTCCTTCATCTTACAGGCAAAGAATCTTGTTGGAGATCTCATATCTTGCAACACAGGCACGAGCCTGAGATCACAATCTCTGCCCCTAGAACATCTCATATGTTCTGTGACGTTCAAAACGTTTCGGAGCCTCAATTCTAAGCCGTAATGCATGACGCACAAAACTATCAAGTAGTCATCGAAACGTGCCTGTCAGATGTTCACAACATCTATAGACAACGCTAGAGGGGGTGGCGCACCGAGCGGTGCATTAAGGACATAAGCCTTCTGTGCAGCAATGAGGACAATCCTCAGATCACGGACCCAGTCCGCAATATTGCTACCAACATCTTTCAATTCTATTTCTCTAGGAACATATAAAAATACAAGGGAGCCACAACGCGAGCTAGTAATCTACAACATAATTTGCAAAGACACTTTGACTATGTTCATGATAATGAGTTCAATTAATCATATTATTTAAGAACTCCCACTCAAATTGACATCCCTCCGATCATTCGAGTGATACATGATCCAAATTCACCAACTCAAGTCCGATCATCACGTGAGTTGAGGTGGCTGCAATGGTGAACATCATTATGTTGATCATATCTACTATATGACTCATGTTCGACCTTTCGGTCTCTCGTGTTCCGAGGCCATGTCTGTACATGCTAGGCTCGTCAAGTTTAACCCGAGTGTTCTGCATGTGCAACACTGGCTTGCACCCGTTGTATGTGAACGTAGAGTCTATCACACCCGATCATCACGTGGTGTCTCAACACGACGAACTTTCGCAACGGTGCACATTCGGGGAGAACACAATTTAGCTTGAAATTAAGTGAGGGATCACCTTATAATGCTACCGTCGTCCTAAGCAAAATAAGGTGCATAAAAAGGATTAACATCTCATGCAATTCATAAGTGACATGATATGGCCATGAACTTGTGTTTAAGATCTCCATCTTCGAAACACCGGCATGATCTCCATCATCACCGGCACAACACCATGATCTCCATCATCTTGATCTCCATCAATGTGTTGCCATTGGGGTTGTGGCGCCAGCCCTGCTTCTACTTCTATTGCTACTGCTTAGCGATAAAGTAAAGCATTACATAGCGCTTAATGATTGACACGCAGGTCATACAATAATTAAAGACAACCCTATGGCTCCTGCCGGTTGCCGTACTCAACGACATGCAAGTCGTGAAATTCTATACATCACATGATCATCTCATACATCACATATATCTCATCATGTAATTGGCCATATCACATCACAACATACCCTGCAAAAACAAGTTAGACGTCCTCTAATTGTTGTTGCATGTTTTACGTGGCTGCTACGGGTATCTAGCAAGAACGATTCTCACCTACGCATAAACCACAACGGTGATACATAGATTGCTTTTCATCCTTCTCAAGGACCGCCTTTGTCGGATCCGATCCAACTAAAGTGAGAGAAACTGTCACCCGCAAGCCATCTAAGCAACAAGTTGCGTCGAGGGAACCGGTCTCTCGTAAGCGTACGAGTAATGTTGGTCCGGGCCGCTTCATCTCACAATCCCGCTGAACCAAAATACGACCAAGGGAGGAAGCAATCTAAGCATCAACGCCCACAAACCTTTTGTGTTCTACTCGAGATCTCATCGAACCATCAACCTAGCTCATGATGCCACTATTGGGGAACGTCGCATGGGAAACAAAAATTTTCCTACGCACACGCAAACCTATCCATGGTGATGAGCATCTACGAGAGGGAGAGTGGATCTACGTACCCTTGTAGATCGCTAAGCGGGAAGCGTTAAGAAACGCGGTTGGTGTAGTCGAACATCTTCGCGATCCAAATCGCCGAGCGTCCCTCGATCTCATCACGATCCGTCCCGCGATCCAATCACGATCCGTCCCGTGAACTCATCACGATCCGTCCCGCGATCTCATCACGATCCGTCTCACGATGTTGATCACGATCTGTCCCGCGAACTCATCACGATCCGTTCCGCGATCTCATCACGAACCGTCTCGCGATCTCGATCACGGTCCTTCCGATCTAGCGCCGAACGGACGGCACCTCCGCGTTCAGCACACGTGCAGCTTGATGACGATCTCCACCATCTTGATCCAGCAAGAGGAGGTGGAGAGGAGAGAGAGTTCACCGGCAGCGTGACGGCGCTCCGGTGATGGTGGTGGAGTGATTCCGGCAGGGCTTCGCCTAAGCGCCGCGGAAAACCGATCTAGAGGAGAAACTGTGCACCGGTGAAACGGGTAGCACGTGGCCGGAAATTCTGTCCAAAAACCACCCAATCCACTAGTATATATAGGAGGAGAGGAGAGGAGAGGCAGCCAAGGCCTTTGGGTCGGCCGAAATAGGAGGTGGGAAGAAATCCTACTTCACCTCCAATCCTAGTTGGAGTAGGATTGCCTCCTATTGGCTGATTTTCCACTTTTTGCTTTAGGACTTTCTCTCCTGCGCCATGGGCCTTTGTGGCTGTTTTCCCAGCCCACTAAGGGCTGGTTATTATTCTCCCACAGCCCATGGACCTCTTGGGGTCGAAATACCCCTCCCGGAGGCCTCCCGGTACACTACCGGCACTCCCGGTACACTACCGGCACTCCCGGTACACTACCGATGAGCCCGAAACTTTTCCGGAAACCAAACTGGGACTTCCTATATATGAATCTTTACCTCCGGACCATTCCGGAGCTCCTCGTGATGTCCGGGATCTCATCCGGGACTCCGAACAAACTTCGGTCACCACCATACATAACTCTACACTACCGAAACGTCACCGAACCTTAAGTGTGCAGACCCTGCGGGTTCGAGAACTATGTAGACATGACCGAGACACCTCTACGGTCAATAACCAATGGCGGGACCTGGACATCCACATTGGTTCCTACATATTCTACGAAGATCTTTATCGGTCGAACCTCTATGTCAAGGATTTAGTTAATCCCGTATAACGTCCCCTTTGTTCTTCGGTATGTTACTTGCCCGAGATTCGATCGTCGGTATCTCCATACCTAGTTCAACCTCGTTACTGGCAAGTCTCTTTACTCGTTCCGTAATACAAGATACCGTGACTAACACTTAGCCACATTGCTTGCAAGGCTTGTTGTGATGTTGTATTACCGAGTGGGCCCTGAGATACCTCTCCGTCACACGGAGTAACAAATCCCAGTCTCGATCCATGCCAACTCAACAAACACCATCGGAGATACCTGTAGAGCACCTTTATAGTCACCCAGTTACGTTGCGACGTTTGATACACACAAGGCACTCCTCCGATATCCATGAGTTGCATGATCTCATGGTCATAGGAACATATACTTGACATGCAGAAAACAGTAGCAATAAACTGACACGATCATATGCTATGTTTGTAGTTTGGGTCTTATCCATCACATCATTCTCCTAATGATGTGATCCCGTTATCAAATGACATCTCATGTCCATGGCTAGGAAACTTTAACCATCCTTTGATCAACGAGCTAGTCCATTAGAGGCATACTAGGGACATGGTTTTGTCTATGTATCCACACATGCATTTAAGTCTCCGATCAATACAATTATAGCATGGATAATAAACGATTATCATGAACAAGGAAATATGATAATAACTAATTTATTATTGCCTCTAGGGCATATTTCCAACAGAAACTGGCACCCGCCAGCCATCTTTTGCAACAAGTTGCAGTTGAGGGAACCGGTCTCTCATAAGCGTACGAGTAATGTTGGTCCGGGCCGCTTCATCCCACAATACTGCTGAACCAAAACACAACCAAGGGAGGAAGCAATCTAAGCATCAACGCCCACAAACTATTTGTGTTCTACTCGAGATCTCATCTACACATAGACCTAGCTCATGATGCCACTGTAGGGGAACGTTGCATGGGAAACAAAAAATTTCCTATGCACATGCAAGATCTATCCATGGTGATGAGCATCTATGAGAGGGAGAGTGGATCTACGTACCCTTATAGATCTCTAAGCGGGAAGCATTAATAAACGCGGTTGGTGTAGTCGAACGTCTTTGTGATCCAAATCACCGAGCGTCCCACAATCCAATCACGATCCGTCCCGATCAAGCACCGAACGGACGGCACCTCCGCGTTCAGCACACGTACAGCTTGATAAAAATCTCCGCGTTCTTGATCCAGCAAGAGGTAGTGGAGGTAGACGAGTTCTCCAGCAGCGTGACGGCGCCGCGGCGATGGTGGTGGAGCAATTTCGGCAGGGCTTCGCCTAAGCACTGCAGAAAACAGATCTAGAGGAGAAACTATGCACTAGAGGAACGGGTAGCACGTGGCTGAAAATCAAGTGCCAAAAACCGTAAAACCTCTAGTATATATAAGAGGAAGATAGGAGCAGGCTCGGCCGAACCAAGGAGGAGAGGAGGAATCCTCCTCCAATCCTAGTAGGACTAGGACTCCTTCCCTTTTTGTCTTTTTTTGCCTTTTTCCACCTTTTCTCTTTGGACTTTTCTCTCCCAGTCGCATGGGTCTTGTGTGGGACTTCCACCAGCACACTAAGGACTGGTATTCACTATCCCACAGCCCATGTAGCCACTTGGGTCGAAATACCCCTCCCGATGGTCTCCCGGTACACTACGGATGAGCCCAAAACTTTTCCGGCGACCAAAATAGGACTTCCTATATATCAATCTTTACCTACGGACCATTACAAAGCTCCTCGTGATGTCTGGGATCTCATCCGGGACTCCGAACAACCTTTGTTCACCACCATGCATAACTCTATACTACCGAAACGTCACCAAACCTTAAGTGTGCAGAACCTGTGGGTTCGAGAACTATGTACACATGACCGAGACACCTCTATGGCAAATAACCAATAGCGGGACCTGGATGCCCATATTGGTTCCTACATATTCTACGAAGATCTTTATCGGTCGAACCTCTATGTCAAGGATTCAGTTAATCCCGTATGATGTTCCCTTTGTTCTTCGTATGTTACTTGCCCGAGATTCGATCGTCGGTATCTCCATACCTAGTTCAACCTTGTTATCGACAAGTATCTTTACTTGTTCCATAATACAAGATCCCATGACTAACACTTAGTCACATTGCTTGCAAGGCTTATTGTGACGTTGTATTACCGAGTGGGCCCTGAGATACCTCTCCGTCACACGGAGTAACAAATCCTAGTCTTGATCCATGCCAACTCAACACACACCCTCGGAGATACCTGTAGAGCACCTTTATAGTCACCCAGTTACGTTGCGACGTTTGATACACACAAGGCACTCTTCCGGTGTCCGTGAGTTACATGATCTCATGGTCATAGGAACATATACTTGACATGCAGAAAAACAGTAGCAATAAACTGACACGATCATATGCTACATTTGTAGTTTGGGTCTTGTCCATCACATCATTCTCCTAATGATGTGATCCCGTTATCAAATGACATCACATGTCAATGGCTAGGAAACCTTGACCATCTTTGATCAACGAGCTAGTTCACTAGAGGCATACTAGGGACAAAGTGTTGTCTATTTACCCACACATGTAATGTGTTTCCAATCAATACAATTATAGCATGGACAATAAACGATTATCATGAACAAGGAAATATAATAATAAACACTTTATTTATTGCCTCTAGGGCATATTTCCAATACTTGATGTACCACGAGCTTTATTAATATAGATGAATCATATGGAGTTTTCCCCTCTCTATCTTCTTGTGATGAATTGAGTTTTCCCTTTGAAGTTTTCTTATCGGATTGAGTCTTTAAAGGATTTGAGAACACATGATGTATGTCTTGCGATGGGATATTAGTGGTGACAATGGGATGTTCTATTGATCCACTTGATGTATGTTTTGGTGATCAACATGCGGGTTCCGTGACCTTGGGAATCTATGCATAGGGGTTGACACACGTTTTCGTCTTGACTCTCCGCTAGAAACTTTGGGGCACTCTTTGAAGTTTTTTTGTGTTGGATTGAACATGATGAATCTGAAATTGTGTGATGCATATCGTATAATCAAGCCCATGGGTACTCATGGTGACATTGGAGTATCTAGGTGACATTATGGTTTGGTTGATGTGTATCTTAAGGTGTTATTTAAGTACAAACTCTAGGGCTGTTCGTGACACTTATAGTGATAGCTCATAAGATTGATCGGAAAAAGATAACTTTGAGGTGGTTTCGTACCCTACAATAATTTCTTCGTTTGTTATCCGCTATTTGTTACTTTGGAGTGAACTCTTTGTCGCATGTGAGGAATTTACATATGATTCAACTATGTTAGTATTGTTGAGATAACTTGCACTAGTGAAAGTATGAACCACAGGCCTTGTTTCTAAGTATTACAATACCGTTTGTGCTCACTTTTATCATTAGTTACCTTGCTGTTTTTATATTTTCAGATTACAAAAACTTATATCTACCATCCATATTACACTTGTATGACCATCTCTTCGCCGAACTAGTGCACCTAAACAATTTTACCATTGTATTGGGTGTGTTGGGGACACAAGAGACTCTTTGTTATCTGGTTGCAGGGTCGTTCGAGAGAGACCATCTTCATCCTATGCCTCCCACAGTCTGATAAACCTTAGGTCATCTACTTGAGGGAAATTTGCTACTGTCCTACAAAACTCTGCGCTTGGAGGCCCAACACGAGTCTACAAGAAGAAGGTTGCGTAGTAGACATCAGTGATGACGATGGCTTCAATTTCCCCCTCCGGGAGAGAAGTTCCCCTGGCGGAATCGCTCCGCTAGATGGCAAAAGTGCTCTTTCCCAAGTCCCGCCTCGAGGCGGCGGCGCTTCGTCCCGAAAGTCCCCCCCCCCCTAATTTTTTAGGGTTTTTGGAAATTTATACTAGAAGATGGACTCCGGAGGTGGGCCTGGATGAGCACCACTCACCAGGTCGCGCGAGGGGGTGCTTGGCACGCCCTGGTGGGTGCTCCTCAACAAGTGGCTCCCCTCCGATATATTTTTGCTCCAGTATTTTTTATTAATTCCAAAATTAATCTCCGTAAAGTTTGAGCTTCATTGGAGTTGTGTAGAATAGGTATCTCTGGCATGCTTTGCTTGGGTCCAGAATTCCAGCTGCCGCTATTCTCCCTCTTTGTGTAAACCTTGCATATTATGAGAGAAAAGGCATTAGAATCACTCCCCAAAGCATTATTATTCAACGAAACAAAGTAAATAACAGTAGGAAATCATGATGCAAAATTGACGTATCAATGCCCTTTGAGATCCGGTTTGGATAGCAAAGGTTTCCTTGCCCTTTCCTCAAGTATTGACCTCGAGTTTGTCAAACCCACAATAGGATGTGTAGTATGACAGAGGCTCTACCAAGTCTTTGCAAGAGAATTAAATTCAAGTTTTGTAACCAGACCTTCACAACCTTGCGGGTGTAAAAACTTAGAATTAAAATAGGCATGGGTATGTGGACTTGGTTCTTACAACCATATATTTGTGCTCGGGATCATCATAATATTAATTTGTGCTCTCGAAGACACCCGCTAAGGTGTGCTTGGAACAAGACGAAGTGGGGGATATGTCCAAATTACGTCTTGACCAGTTCGCGACCTGCATCAAGAGTCAGTTGTCCAAACGTAGGCCCTTACCATCAACTGAGGTTACCTTGGTTATTAGGAATATAATTCAGACAAAAGCATTGGGTGTTTAAGGACTACACCTTATGATTCCCCAACGATTGAGTTTTCGCTACCATATTAAACCTTTCTATCACTTATGTTGAGAATAGCGTTCTGCGTCCTCCCTGCTCCTAATCTCCTCCTTAATCGAACGCTGGGATGTTGGGTACCTGTAGGGTCGATGAACGAGAAAGACAAGAGACAACTACATTGCAATTCTAACACATACATAATGTTAATTCAAAGTCATTCCATTGACCCCTAATACAAATACATTAGGTTGCAAAGCTATGTCTCAACCCATTTTCTTACCGAATTATTCACACATGGCGATTGGATGCAAGAAGAAAACATTGGAGAAGACATAAATATGAATATTTTATTGGTAATATGTCTTACAATGGTTGTCGGATGTGATACATGATTACAAGTATGGCTAAATTAGAGGTGGTTGCTGCGGTGATGGTGATGGTGGAGGCTATGCAGATGAGATGTGAAATGGTGGCAGCTAGGGTTGGAAGATGGCTTCTGTTTCGCGAATGATAGTTTTCGACGCTCCTCCTCTGAGTTTTGATACTGGCCCCTTTATAAACATTGTTGGGTTGGACGCTACAAAGCCATTGGCACATGTTGCGAGCGATTGCGCTTGTACCAAATGTTGTCTTCTGCTCTGACCTGATTGTCGTGCCTCAAATTTCCTTCGTTCTTCATTTTTCTTCTTTCCTTCTAAGTGATGATTTTTCTCCATGTTTGGCCTCTTTTCCCGTGAAACAAATTAAACGAAGGAGTTCATGATCTCTCGCATCGCATTCATTAGTCATTAATGGCAATATCTGAGTGACGTTCTCACTATTTCTACGATTATCCGGTTAAAACGGTGTGATGAGCGTAATAGTATCACTCATCAGTAGGTGATTACATGCACACCAGTCTTATCATATGATCCCATAGTATCAAGTTGTCCTGCATGATCTAGGTCAAAACACCATCTCCGATTCTCCAGACTATTCCCTAGTGCAGTACATCACACCCTTCCAGAATACCTCTCCAAACATGTCAATATGAGATTCCAAGGTTCACTTCCAGAAAGTCATTCTGACAGTGCCCTCAAAGTTCGAGTACTTAACGAATTAGGTTCCTCCAAGAGTATCCATGCATGTTTAGCTAGTATACACAAGTTAACATTTTCAATAGCATGGAAGCGTACCCCGTATGTTTTGTCATGCACATAGAATCCCATGAGGCCCATGTCATCTTTCTTTCCCCTTTCTTGCTTCCCCACTAGAAACTCCAGACGAGCGAAGTAATATGCTGACATAATCCTCTTGATAGCTTGAAGCAGGACAATGAGAATATTGGCACAATTTGAGTAACTAACTTAATTAAAATCTCTTTCCCAACCATATATAGCAAGAGTTTTTTCTATCCATCCCGAACTCTTTTCCAGACACCAACTTTCAAATATGCAAACACTCCATTCTTTGCCTAACAACATCAACCGGTAATCTCAAATATTTATTATTAAGAGATCCTTTCTCTACTTTTAGAATCTGTTTAATTGCCCGTATGTTATTTTCATAACACCCCTTACCAAAATAATAGAGGATTTGGATACACACGCTGCCTAGAAGCATCATAGTACTTTTGCACTGAATCTCTCACCCATATCACTCTTCGATAGATGCTTTCATAAATAAAAGACTATCATCTACAAAAAGAAGATGGTTAACAGTAGGTGCCCAGGGAGCCACTTGTATACCCACCGATGTCACTTCCTCGAGCTTTAACATACAAGAAGACCCTTTATCTGCCGGCCAAAATAGGTGAGGAGCAGTGGCGAAGCCATGTTCAAGCTGTGTGGTCACTTGACCACACAACTTTTTGGTGAAACCCTCAACTACAAGTAAAAAATATGCAAAAGATAGTAGAAAAAAAATGTAAATACACATGTATTTGACACCACATACTTGAACTTTTGGCACAACCACTCGTGAGGAGATATGAGGCCCGAGACAACCTAAACCCCTTTGAGACACCACCATTAAAGATCACCGAGTAGGTAAAGGTCACCTTATTCAAGATCAACTGCACAAACCTTGGGACTAATCCAGTTTTCTTCATGATAGCTTCCATATAACCCCACTCTACTCTTCCATAGGCTTTCGTCGTATCTAACTTAAATGCACAAAGAGAATTAGGCTGGCTATTCTTTGCATAATAAAGTGTAGGCATTAATATGCGTTTTTTTAGAAGCAATATTTTGTTTTGATAAGGCTACACAGTACAATTTCTTATTTTGGGCCATTTTGGGCTGAGATCCATCAACAAGCAAAGCCCAAGCCCTTTCCCACCACCGCAAAACCCCTTCTCTCTCTCTCTCTCTCACACACACACACACACAAACAACACACGGCACACGCCGCGGCAAAGCGAGAGGAGGGGCAAGGCGAAGCGGCGGCGGCCCACCACCACCGGCGAGCGATGTCGACCGCGGGGAAGGCGAAGGCGAGCGGCGGCAAGCGGGCCGGAGCCAAGGACCCCGACGAGGCGCCCCGGTCCGACAAGAGGCGGCGCGACATGGACGACTCCGACCCCGAGCTCGAGCTCGACAGGTGCCTCCCCTCCCCTCTCCCCTCCGCGCCGCTGCTCTGCGCTCCGCGCGTCCCGCTCGCGGCGGTTGCTCGGATCGAAGAGACCGATAGCGAGACCGAGGGTTTCCTGGCCGCTCCCCCATCTCTCACGCGCGGTTCGTGTCGGATTTCCGTGCGCTTAACTGATTTGGCCATGTGATTTGTTGGTGTTTGCTCCGATGGGATCCGCCGAGACAGCGACTTCAAGCAGATCGTGACGATGCTGCGCCACATCAAGGACAAGGCTCACAAGGATGGCCAGAAGAAGACCGAGCAGGCCATCTCCAGGTGATTCCACCTCCCACATGCTTATTCCCGGTCAATTTAGCAATGCTACTGTGCGCAGTCCTTCTACCAGCCCCACTCTTACGGAGATTTGTTGTCTGCCACGGTAGTTTCAGTAGCTAAGAGTGCGTTATTTGTGTTTTCAACCTGCTGCATGCCCTGTATCTGAACCTGATATATGCAATGTATCTGAATCTACACTGTGCCTTGTATCTGAACCTGATGTATGCCCTGTATCTGAATTTAGGTTTCAGGAGTCTGTAACCGGATGGGAACTGGGAGTTACCAGTGTCATCTTGTTTGTGAATGATCAAGTGCCCTTTTGACGATTGGAGTAGTAGGCACCAATGCAATGACACGGCTTAGAGATGCTGTTTGCACCAGCTGGTTTAACATGATTTATCCACCTTGTTCAGAGTGTATGATAGGTAGTTCTTTTCGGGTTGAATATATGCATCCACTCTCCCATTTTGACCTTGGCTCATTCTCACAATAGCCTGCAAAGACTTGGGGATTGTGTTAGTGTTTCTGTTTACTGCGTTGCATTTGGATATTGGAAATCTATGTTCGCATCACAAAAGTAGCAGGACAGCATATGATGGTTGTAAGGTTGTTTGTTACTGCTTAGGTCTCTGTTTATAATTTCGCGCCTGTAGATCATAAACTTGTAAGAGGCATTTTAGGCACTTTGCAATGTTGTGGCAGTTGATCATAAACTTATGGGAGATTCATTCTCTTCAATGGTAGGTAGGATTTTGGAGTTACGAGATCAGTGCCTCTAGCCTGCTGTATGCCTGTATCTGAATTTAGGTTCCAGAAGTCTGTAACTGGATTAGAATTAGGATTTACGAGTATCATGTTGTTTGTGATTGTTCGGGTGCCCATCTGATGATTGGAGTAAGTGGGCACTGATGCAATGATAGGGCATGGAAGCGCTGCATGCATCGTTTGGTTTAACATGATTTATCCGCCTTCGTGGAACCACAACTAGTTTTGTTGATCATCTACCTTCCCAGTTTTCTCCTGGCTCACTCTCACAATAGCCTGCAAATGCTTCGGAGTCATGTTACTGTTTCTACCTGCTGTGTTGCATTTAGACATTGGAAATCTTTGTTCGCATCACCAAATTAGAAGGGCAGCGTACCATGGTTTCCAGATTGGTCATGACTGCTTAGGTCTTGTATATGTTGTGTTGTGCCAATAGATCATAAACTTATAAGAGACATTTTAGGAACTTTGGAATGCTGTGGCAGTTGATCATAAACTTATAAGGAAGGCATAGCATACATGATCATTCCGGTATAAAGGATGGATTCATATGATGAATTGATGGTTGTCAGGTTGTTTGTGACCGCTTATGTCTTGCTTATAATTTCGTGCCAGTAGATCATAAACTTGTAAGAGGCATTTTAGGCACTTTGCAATGCTGTGGCCATAAACTTATAGGAGATTTGTTCTCTTCAATGGTAGGTAGGATTTTGGAGTTATCAGTGTTATCAGTGCTTCTAGCCTGCTGTATGCCTCTATCTGAATTTAGGTTCCATAAAGCCTGTAATTGGATTAGAATTAGGATTTACGAGTGTCATGTTGTTTCTGAATGTTCGGGTGCCCATCTGATGATTGGAGTAAGTGGGCACGGATGCAATGATAGGGCATGGAAGCGCTGCATGCACTGATTGGTTTAACATGTTTTATCCACCTTTTGGAACCACAACTAGTTTTGTTGATTATCCACCAGCCCATTTTTCTCCTGGCTTACTCTCACAATAGCCTGCAAGTACTTTGGAGTCATGTTACTGTTTCTACCTGCTGTGTTGCATTTAGACATTGGAAATGTTTGTTTTCATCACCAAATTAGCAGGGCAGCATACCATGGTTTCCAGATTGGTCATGACTGCTTAGGTCTTGTATATGTTGTGTTGCGCCAATAGATCATAAACTTATAAGAGACATCTTAGGACTTTGCAATGCTGCGGCAGTTGATCATAAACTTATAAGGAAGGCATGGTATACATGATCATTCCGGTATGAAGGATGGATTCATATGATGAATTGATGACATCTCAGTATGCATATTCAGTGGCTCGGTATTTTGAGCCTTTCCTGTCTGACAAAGGTCCCAAGTTATGTCTATTTCACATGTTTCAGCTGCTGGCAGAATTCATACTTTACTAACAGATTCTTTTAACTTTCAGCGTTGCAACAGAGATTCAAACTATGGTACAGGACACAAAGACAAAGTTTGAGAAGGAAAGGTAACATTGCCTTTTAACTTTCTGTGTGTAGGAATACAAATTTCTGCTCTCCTTTTTATAGTGAAGATTTGATATGTTCTTCTTAACTCATTGCTTGAACACGAACACATAAGCTAGTTCATGATACTGTAAATGTTATTGAAATGTACTCTGAATGCTGACAAATGTTACTGATTGCATTAGCAGGCAGAATGTTCTTAAAGGTCTAACAAAGGCTTCCAAAGAGGTTTTGAACTTCTATTGATACAATCATGTACATCTGGTTATATAATAGTCACAATTTGGTTACCAGCTTTATTTGTATGCAATGCAGTGTGAAGGTTCATTGAAGACCGAGTACACCAAGTTTCAAGCCACTCATGACAAGTTCTCCAAAGACAAGGCTGCACACATACAGAATTTCAAAGGTGTGCCGAATGGGCATCACTACCACACTATGGCATATATACACTCTACTAGAACATAGTCTGCCTCTGCTCTTATCCTAGCTTTTGACCCTAGAAGAACAGCAGCTGCATCCTGTCTAATTATAAGCATATTTTCGTATAAATGAGTTTGTTATCTTTGCCCTGACACATGTAGGAGAATTATATTGCCAAACAGTAACCCTTCAAGCTGGTCGAACTGTGTGTGCAGTTATGAATAATTGTGCTACTGGCTATAAAATACACATAATTATTTATTATCTGTTTGATAGGATGTGCTGCCAATATCTTCAGGTCATATTTGTGCATAATGAGACCTGAATTTGTAGTTTCCTGCCACATAGTGAATCATCACTGTTGTCGATTACTTACTTATCCACATGTCTGTTCTGCAGATCTTTTCTCAAAGTTTGAAGTTGAAAAGGAGAAACTGATAGTTCAGTATGAACTGCAAAGTAAGTAGATGGTGTTACACCACTTATGGAGGAAAGATCTTTGCTGTTACTTGTCTTTTAAACGGTTCTTGTGTGTCTCTTTGTTCTAACTCAACTACTACCTGTTTAACAGGGAAGAAGGAAAAGACTACCCTTGCTGATCTTGAGAAAACAGTTTCAGAGAAGATATCAGATGCAGAGGAATCTCTGAAGAAGTTGAAGCAGGTCTGTTGAGCACCCTGCATCATTACTTGAACCGCCTTTCTGGTCCTTGTAACCATATCACTTTAACAGAGCTTGACGTGCATCTGTACCATGTAGTTCTCTTTGGCAAGTAACCCTGTGTTTGTGTCTCGCAGGGTGACAAATCCATCATCAAGCTTCGCAAGTCCTTTGCCTCGTTCCTGGTCCCTGACGACGAGGACTGATACGGCTCTTGCCAAATGGCCCATCTTTCAGATCGATGTGGGTAGTATATGGTTTTGAAGAAGAGATGATGCACAGCACAGGGGAAAGAGTGAGTAGGTTCTGTAGGGTTTCGATAACTTCACCCGCATGTCCGTCTTTCAGATCGACGTGGATAGTGGTATGTTGTTCTGAAGAACAGAGATGATGCCCAGGGCAGGGTTAAGATAAAAGTAGATTCCGTAGGGTTTCGATAGCTTCTTCATCCGCACGGCTCATGCAGTTTCGGTGTTCCGATCATGATCAAACCTAACTTACATTCAGCAGCCATCGCTAAACTTGTCGCCGACCTTTGCTTATGTTTTCCAACATGTAAATCCCCTGGCAGCCTTCCCCATGCCTGGACCAACAACATTCAGTAAGAAACGTATAGTATTACCAGATATACATATCTCAAGCAATTATATAATCTTGGCATGTATCTTGTCAACGAAAAATAGAAAGGTTTATTACATCTTCATGGCATCCTTTCCTGGAGATTGTAACTGTAAGGTTCAGACGTTGTCGTCCCGCTTCAGGTACACGTCGCCTCGTCGGGGCCTTTCACCTTCACCATGACGCGCTTGAGGCAGTTCCGGCACCGGAGGTTCCACGTGCCGGCGGACACCATGGACGTGAACTGCGTCTCGCACTGCGGGCACTGGGCCGGGCACTGGAACGTCGCCGGCTTCGTGGGAGGAGGAGGAGGATTCTCGCTGGGCACCTGGTGGTACGACCCCGACGACGTCCACACGTACGTCCTCTGCTCCTGCTCGCGCAGCACGGTCTTGCACCGGACGCACTTGGCCTCCCCGGCCGCCAGCTCGCCGCCGGGGACCTCCCTTGCCACCTTGCAGTGCTCGCAGCGCACGCGGACGAACCTCGAGCCCGACTCCGCGGCGGGCGGCGCCGGCGCCTCGGGCGCGGGCGGCTTGGCCGGCTTCGGCGGCGACGAGGACGGCTTCGCCGCGTGGTGCGATCGGTACCACTCCTGCGCGGAGGCCGCGGTGGTGGCGGTGGCGGCGGGGCTGTAGTAGGGGACGTAGCCGGCGGCGGAGCCGGAGGAGAGGGTGTCGCAGGCCTGGGCGAGCAGCTTGAAGGCGCCCTCGGCGGCGGCGGAGCGGTTCTTGTCGGGGTGGACGAGGAGGGACAGGCGCCGGAACTGCTTCTTCACGGCGGAGGAGGAGGCGGACCGGCCCACGCCGAGGACGTCGTGCCAGTAGCCCGCGCGGTGCTGCGTCCCGGCCGCGGCGGCGTGGACCTCGTAGGCGGCGAGCGCGTGCGCGGCGCCGGGGAGCGACGGGGAGATCCGCCGGGCCTTGGCGGCCAGCCGCCGCGCCCCCGCCACGTTGCCCGCGTGGAAGTGCTCCTCCGCGCGCCGCAGCGCCCTCTCGGCCTCCTCCCTGTTGGCCGCCTCCGCCGCCATCTGCGCTGCGCTCGTCGTCTGTGTCTGCGGAGTCGGTCGCAATCGCGGTTCGTGCCACGCGCGTGCGTACGGCGTGTGCTATGTAGCGGCCGACTGGCCGACTCCAGGTCCGGATCGGATGGGCTGCGGACTCGTATATCTTTCGGGGCTGGGATGAGATGGCCCAAAGAAAGAAAAGGCTGGGCCGTGCCTCTTATTAACTCCAGAGTGGCCCAATGTTTAGACAGATTGCGCCACCTCCGCCCCTCTATAGATAGATTCTATCAATCACTCAGAAAGCATTTCTTGCCCTAAAATAAACTCAAAAAACATTTCTAGCCCACAAGAAAGAAAAAACTCAAAAAACATTTCTTAACCTTTAATGTATATTTCATTCGTTCCTAAATATAAGTCTTTTTAGAGATCCACTGCGAACTACATACAAATATATATAGACATATTTTAGAGTGTGAATTCACTCATTTTGGTTCGTATGTAGTCTATAGTGAAATCTGTAGAAAGACTTATATTTAGGAACAGAGGAAGTACAATGTTGTTGATCCCCGTTATACCTATAGGTGCTGCTCATACCACCTTACATATGTATTTCCTCCCTTCGACGTCAACTAATTCCGAACGGAGGGAGTAATTTGCAAATAAACAAATACAAAGGAAATAAAAAAGGAAAAAATATAATAATAAAATTAAAAGAAATGCAGGAAAGAAAAGAAAAAATATCCAAAAAATGAGATAAAGAAGGATCCAAATTGAAAACATACACTGTATAGTCTGACCGACCCAGTAAAAAAAAATCAAAAAACGCATTGGCAAATAGATGTGTGGCATTCCTTTGGAGGAACTCGTAGAGGACAAGCTCATGGACTCACGCAACGCCAATGAGCAGCCAACTTTTACTCAGTGCCTTTCCTAGTTTATTTATCGTTCAACGGTCGATCAAGACTTTTATCTCGAAATGGTGTGTAATAATCATTTGGTACTCTTGTTTATTTACTTGAAGTGAAATCTATGTCGCAACTTATTTGGAGTGTGCTTTGTTGGGATATTCGTGGTTTTAATGCCGATGACAAAGCTCTTGCACTACATAAAAAGATGATGAATTGAGTTGCTCGATAGTGCGTCTACAAGAAACAAAAAAGCAAGACTTTGTTCATTCTTTTATTCGTAAATGCCTCCCTCACCGTTTCGATAAATATGAACTCATACCATCATTGGGAGCCTCAGGGTGTCTAATTATAATTTGGTACCGTAGTTTGTTTAAAGGGATTTTGATCCACGAAGATGACTTTGTTATTTCAATGAAATTTGTCTCATTACAGTTAAACAAGACATGGTTCCTATCAAATATATATGGACCTTGTAAGGGCCCCCGCAGAACTGGCTTTATTAATTGGATGCTTAATTTGGAGATTGGCCTTGAAGATCTCTTATTATTCATGAGGGATTTTAATTTCATGAGATATTTGGAAAAAAGAAATCATCCGGGTGGAAATGTTGATGATATATTCGGTTCAATGTAATAATAAGTTCTCTTGCACTATTGGAAATTCCTATTAAGGGATGCCAATTTACATGGAGTAACATGCACGAACAACATCTTTTAGAGTAGTTAGACTATTTTTTTCCTCTACTGACTGGATTGCTGCATTCCCAAATACTACCACTAAACCCCTATCACGCCCCCTCTCGGATCAAGGTAGTTGTGTTGTCAATTCAAACTGGTATTCGTTGAACAAAGCTATTTCGGTTTGATTTTCTTTGGCTATCTCTGCCGTTTTTTTTATTTTTCTGAATGTTTTGCAACAATGTTGGAATGCAGCAATTCGAGCCACTTCTAGTGCCACTAAACTCTCTGCCAAACTGAAAAGATTGGGGCAGGTTTTGAAAATCTAGAGTAAATCAAATTTCTAAATTAAGTTTCTTATTGAAAACTATAACATTGTGCTACTGCAGTTAAACAATATTGAAGAGCTCAGTCAGCTATCTGTCCTTGAAAGAGATTTCAGAATTATTCTCATGCGACATCTTCTACGTTTACCCAGCTTCCAAAATGAGTACCGGAGGAAAAGATGTACCTAGCGCTATGTAACTCTTGGGGGAGGGAAACACTAAATATTTTCAGGCGTGTGCCACGAAACGACATATGCGCAATACAATTCCCTCGTTGCTGCTTGGTGCTGAAAGAGTTATCGAGAATCATGTTGAAAATGCAGCGGCTTTCCATGCGTGTTTTAAGAGCCGTATTGAGATTTCCTTCAAGGAGAACATTTCTTGGTTTTGATCTAAGTGACCTCATCTTTAAAACACCCACATTGTTGGAAATATGCCCTAGAGGCAATAATAAAGTGGTTATTATTATATTTCCTGGTTCATGATAATCATTTATTATCCATGCTATAATTGTATTGATTGGAAACACAAATACATGTGTGGGTACATAGACAACATTGTGTCCCTAGTATGCCTCTAGTAGACTAGCTCGTTGATCAAAGATGGTCAAGGTTTCCTAGACATACACATGAGATGTCATTTGATGTGATGGACAAGACCCAAACTATAAACATATCATACGATCGTGTCAGTTTATTGCTATAGTTTTCTGCATGTCAAGTATCAGTTTCTATGACCATGAGATCATGCAACTCATTGATACCGAAGGAATACCTTGTGTGTATCAAATGTCGCAACGTAACTAGGTGACTATAAAAATGCTCTACAGGTATCTTCGAGGGTGTCTGTTGAGTGGGCATGGATCAAGACTGGTATTTGTTACTCCGTGTGATAGAGAGGTATCTCAGGGCCCACTCGGTAATACAACATCACAATGAGCCTTGCAAGCAAAGTGACTAAGATTTAGCCATGGGATTTTGTATTACGGAACGAGTAAAGAGACTTGACGGTAATGAGATTGAACTAGGTCTAGAGATACCAGCGATCGAATCTCGAGCAAATAACATACCAAGAACAAAGGGAACATCATATGGGATTAACTGAATCCTTGACATAGAGGTTCAACCGGTAAAAATCTTCATAGAATATGTAGGAACCAATATGGGCATCTAGGTCCCGCTATTGGTTATTGACCGTAAAAGTGTCTCGGTCATGTCTACATAGTTCTCGAACTCGCAGGGTCTGCACACTTAACGTTCGGTGACATTTCAGTAGTATTGAGTTATGCATGCTGGTGACCGAAGGTTGTTCGGAGTACCGGATTAGATTCCAGACGTCACGAGGAGCTTCGGAATGGTTCGGAGGTAAAGATTGATATATAGGAAGTCCCATATTGGTCACCAGAAAAGTTTCAGGTATTTTTAGTAGTGTACCGGGAGTGTCGGGAGGGTTCCGGGAGTCCACCGGGAGGGGCAAACTCACCCCAGGGGCTACATGGGCCTTGGAGGTGGTGCACTAGCCCCTGGTGGGATGGGAAACCAGCCCCTAAGGTCCCATACGCATGGAGGTGGGAGAGGGGCCAAGTAGGGAGGAGTCCTACTAGGAGTCCACCTCCCTTGTGGGTGGTGGACTCCTCCCCTTCGGCCGAAGCCCTCCTTGGAGGAGGGGCTACTGCTGCCTCCCACATGTATCTGAGTTTCCGATCAACACAATTATAGCATGGATAATAAACGATTATTATGAACAAGGAAATATGATAATAACAAATTTATTATTGCCTCTAGGGCATATTTCCAACAGTCTCCCACTTGCACTAGAGTCAATAATCTAGTTCACATCATCATGTGATTCGCATTGTTATGAATCTAACACCCAATGAGTTCTGGGGTTCGATCATGCTTTGCATGTGAGAGAGGTCTTATAGTCAACGGGTCTGCGATATTCAGATCCGTGTGTACTTTGCAAATCTCTATGTCAAACTGTAAATACTGCGACCACACTCCAGTGGAGCTATTCCAAATGGCTGCTCCACTATACGTATCCGGATTGCTACTAAGAGTCATCCGGGTTAGTGTTAAAGCTTGCATTGACATAACTCTTTACGATGAACCCTTTATCACCTCCATAATCGAGAAACATTTCCTTAGTCTTTTAGTTACTAAGGATGAACTTGACCGCTGTCCAGTGATCCACTCCTGGATCACTTTTGTACCCCTTGACAGACTCATGGCAAGGCACACACCAGGTGCGGTACACAACATGGCATAATATAGAGCCTATGGCTAAGGTATATGGGATGATGTTCGTTCTTTCTCTTTCTTCTGCCGTTGTCGAGCTTTGAGTCTCACTCAACTTCACACCTTACAAATCAGGCGAGAACTCTTTCTCTGACTGATCCATTTTGAACTCTTTCAAAATCTTGTCAAGGTATGTACTCATTGAAAGTCTCATCAAGCATTTTGATCTATCTCTATAGATCTTGATGCTCAACAATTAGGTAGCTTTATCCAGATCTTCCTTTGAAAATCACTTTCAAACAACCGTTCATGCTTTCCAGAAATTCTACATTATTTCCGATCAACAATATGTCATCCACATATACTTACCAGAAATTCTATAGTGCTCCCACTCACTTTATTGTAAATACAAGTTTCTCGTAAACTTTGTATAAACTACAAAACTTTGATCACCTCATCAAAGTGTGTATTCCAACTCCGAGATGGTTGCTCTAGCCCTTAGATGGATTGCTGGGGCTCGCACACCTTTTAGCATCCTTAGGACTGACAAAACCTTCTGGTTGTATCACATACAACCTTTCCTCAAGTAAACTGTTAAGGAAACAATGTTTTGACATCCATCTGCCAGATTTCATAATTGAAAAATGCAGCAACTGCTAACTAATTCCAACAGACTTTAGCATCGCTACGATTGAGAAAGTCTCATCACAGTCAACTCCTTGAACTTGTCATAAATTTCTTTGCAACAAGTCGAGCTTTACAAATGGTGACATTTACCATCAGCGTCTGTCTTCATTTTAAAGATCCATTTGTACTCAACGACCTGCCGTCCAACGAGCAAGTCTACCAAAGTCTATACTTGGTTTTTCATACATGGATCCTATCATGGATTTCATGGCCTCTAACCATTTTCGGAATCCGGGCCCATCATTGCTTCTCCATAGCTCGTAGGCTCATCGTTGTCCAACAACATGATCTCTAAGACAGGGTTGCCGTACCACTCAGGAGCAGTACGCGTCCTCGTCGACCTATGAGGTTTGATAGTAACTTGATCCGAAGCTTCATGATCATCATCATAACTTCCTCCTCAACTAACGTAGGTTCCACAGAAATATCTTTCTGTGCTGCGCTACTCTCTGTGAAACAAAGGTTCAACAACCTCATCAAGTTCTATCTTCCTCCCACTCAATTCTTTAGAGAGAAACTTTTTCTCGGGAAAGGACCCGTTTTAGCAACAAACACTTTATGCTTGGATCTGAGATAGAAGGTTCACCCAACTGTTCTTAGGGTAATCTATGAAGATGCATTTGTCCGCTTTGGGTTCGAGCTCATTAGGTGAAAACATTTTTCCACACAAGCGTCGCAGCCCCAAACATTAAGAAATGATAGCTTAGGTTTGTATCAAACCATAATTCACACGGTGTCATCTCAACGGATTTAGATGGTGCCCTATTTAAACTGAATGTGGTTGTCTCTAATGCATAACCCTAAAACTATAGTAGAAAAACAATAAGAGACATCATAGCCCGCACCATATCCAACAGAGCACGACTATGACGTTCGGACACACCATCACACTATGGTGTTCCAGGTGGCGTGAGTTGTGAAACGACTTTCACATTGTCTAAAGTTGTATGCCAAACTCGTAACTCAGATATTCACCTCCACGATCATATCGCAGACATTTTTATCTTCTTGTCACGATGATCTTAAACTTCACTCCGAATTTGCTTGAACTTTTCAAACGATTCAGACTTGTGTTTCATCAAGTAAACATACACTATATCTACTCAAATCAGCAGTGAAGGTAAGAAAATAACAATATCCACCGCACGCTACAAGACTCGTTGGATTGCATACATCAGCATGTATCATTTTCAATAAATCACTTGCCCGCTCCATCAATCCGGAAAACGGGGTCCTTAGTCATCTTGCCCAAGAGGCATGGTTCACATGTCTCAACCGATTCGAAATCAAATGAGTCCAAAGATACATCAACATGGAGTTTCCTCATGCGCTTTATACCAATATGACATTTCACGGCAATGCCACAAGTATGTGGTACCATCATTATTAACTTTGTATCTTTTGGCATCAATGTTATGAACATGTGTATTACTATGATCAAGATTCAACAAACCATTCTCACTGGGTGCATGACCATTGAAGATATTATTCATGTAAAAAAAACAATTATTCTCTAACTTAAATGAATAAGCGTGTTGCAATAAACACGATCTAATCACGTTCATGCTCAACGCAAAACACCAAATAACATTTATTTAGGTTCGTCACTAATCCCGAAGGTAGAGAGAGCGTGCGATGTCGATCACATCAACCTTGGAAACATTTCCAACACACATCGTCACCTCACCCTTAGATAGTCTCCGTTTATTCCGTAGCTTTTACTTCGAGTTACTAACATTTAGCAACCGAACCGGTAACCAATAACCAGGTGCTATTAGGAGTACTAGCAAGGTACACATCAATAACACGTATATCAAATACACTTGTGTCGACGTTGCCAGCCTTCTTATCTACCAAGTATCTAGGGTTGTTCCGCTTCAGCGACCGCTCACCTAATAATAGAAGCACTTAGTCTCGGGTTTGGGTTCAACTTTGGGTTGCTTCACTAGAGCAGCAACTGACTTGCCATCCATGAAGTTTCCCTCCTTGCCCTTGCCCTTCTCAAAACTAGTGGTTTTACTAACCATCAACACTTGATGCTCCTTATTGATTTCTACCTTCGCGGTGTCAAACATCGCAAACAGCTCAGGGATCATTATTTCTATCCCTGGCATTTTATAGTTCATCACCAAGTTCTATAGTAGCTTAGTGACAGTGACTTGGAGAACTATATCAATCACTATCTTATCTGGAAGATCAACTCCCACTCGATTCAAGCGATTGTAGCACCCAGACAATCTGAGCACATGTTTAACGATTGAGCTATTCTCCTTCATCTTGCAGGCAAATAATCTTGTTGGAGATCTCATATCTCACAACATGGGCATGAGCCTGAGATCCCAATTTCAGCTCTTAAAACATCTCATATGTTCCGTGATGTTCAAAACATTTTGGAGTCTCAATTCTAAGCTGTAATGTATGACGCACTAAACTATCAAGTAGTCATCGGAACATGCCTGTCAGATGTTCACAACATCTATAGACGACGCTAGAGGGGGTGGCGCACCGAGCGGTGCATTAAGGACATAAGCCTTCTGTGCAGCAATGAGGACAATCCTCAGATCACGGACCCAGTCCGCAATATTGCTACCATCATCTTTCAACTCTATTTCTCTAGAAACATATAGAAATTCAAGGGAGCTACAGCGTGAGCTAGTAATCTACAACATAATTTTGCAAAGACACTACTGACTATGTTCATGATAATGAGTTCAATTAATCATATTACTTAAGAACTCCCACTCAAATTGACATCCCTCCGGTCATTCGAGTGACACATGATCCAAATTCACCAACTCAAGTTCGATCATCACGCGAGTTGAGGTGGTTTCAATGGTGAACATCATCATGTTGATCATATCTACTATATGACTCATGTTCGACCTTTCGGTCTCTTGTGTTCCAAGGCCATGTCTGTACATGCTAGGCTCGTCAAGTTTAACCCGAGTGTTCTGCATGTGCAACACTGGCTTGCACCCGTTGTATGTGAATGCAGAGTCTATCACACCCGATCATCACGTGGTGTCTTGACACGACGAACTTTCGCAACGGTGCACACTCGGGGAGAACACAATTTATCTTGAAATTAAGAGAGGGATCACCTTATAATGCTACCATCGTCCTAAGCAAAACAAGGTGCATAAAAGGATTAACATCACATGCAAATCATAAGTGACATGATATGGCCATGAACTTGTGCTTTTGATCTCCATCTTGAAAGCACCGGCATGATCTCCATCGTCACCGGCATGACACCATGATCTCCATCATCTTGATCTCCATCAACGTGTCGCCATCGGGGTTGTCGCGCCCACCATGCTTCTACTACTATTGCTACTATTTAGCGATAAAGTAAAGCATTACATAACGCTTAATGATTGACACGCAGGTCGTACAATAATTAAAGACAACCCTATGGCTCCTGTCGGTTGCCGTACTCATCGACATGCAAGTCGTGATATTCTATACAACACATGATCATCTCATACATCACATATATCTCATCATATAATTGGCCATATCACATCACAACATACCCTGCAAGAACAAGTTAGACGTCCTCTAATTGTTGTTGCATGTTTTACGTGGTTGCTACGAGTATCTAGCAAGAACAATTCTCACCTACGCAATAAGTTGCTTTTCAACCTTCTAAAGGACCGCCTTCGTCGAATCCGATCCAACTAAAGTAGGAGAAATAGACACCCGCCAGCCATCTTTGTGCAACGAAGTTACACGTTAGTCGATGGAACCGGTCTCTCGTAAGCGTACGAGCAAGGTTGGTCCGGGTCGCGTCATCCCACAATACTATTGAACCAAAACACGACCAAGGGAGGAAGCAATCTAAGCATTAACGCCCACAACTTTGTGTTCTACTCGAGATCTCATCTACACATAGACCTAGCTCATGATGCCACTGTTGGGGAACGTTGCATGGGAAACAAAAAATTTCCTACGCACACGCAAGATCTATCCATGGTGATGAGCATCTACGAGAGTGAGAGTGGATCTACATACCCTTGTAGATCGCTAAGCAGGAAGCGTTAAGAAACACGGTTGGTGTAGTCGAACGTCTTCGCGATCCAAATCGCCGAGCATCCCGCGATCTCATCACGATCCGTCCCGCGATCCAATCATGATCCGTCCCGCGAACTCATCACGATCTATCCTGCGATCTCATCATGATCCGTCTCGCGATCTTGATCACGGTCCTTCCGATCTAGCACCGAACGGACGGCACCTCCGCGTTCAGCACACGTACAACTTGATGACGATCTCCGCCTTCTTGATCCAGCAAGACGGAGCGGAGAGGTAGATGAGTTCTCTGGCAGCGTGATGGCGCCGCGGCGATGGTGGTGGAGCTATTCCAACAGGGCTTCGCCTAAGCACTGCAGAAATCCAATCTAGAGGAGAAACTATGCACTGGAGGAACGGGTAGCACGTGGCTGAAAATCAAGTGCCAAAAACCCTAAAACCTCTAGTATATATAGGAGAAAGAGAGGAGGATGCTTGGCCCTCAAGGGACCAGCCCTTGGTTCGGCTGAATCAAGGAGGAGAGGAGGACTCCTCCTCCAATCCTAGTAGGACTAGGATTCCTCCCTATTTTGCCTTTTTTCCACCTTTTTCTCTTTGGGTTTTCTCTCCCAGCCACATGGGCCTTGTGTGGGACTTTCACCAGCTCACTAAGGTCTGGTATTCACTCTCCCACAGCCCATGTAGCCTCTTGGGTCGAAATACCCCTCCCGATGGTCTCTTGGTACACTACCGGCACTCCCGGTACACTACCGATGAGCCCGAAACTTTTTCGGCGACCAAAATAGGACTTCTTATATATCAATCTTTACCTCTGGACCATTCCGAAGCTCCTCGTGACGTCCGAGATCTCATCTGGGACTCCGAAAAACCTTCGGTCACCACCATACATAACTCCATACTACCGAAACGTCACCAAACCTTAAGTGTGTAGACCCTGCGGGTTCGAGAACTATGTAGACATGACCGAGACACCTCTACGATCAATAACCAATAGCGGGACCTGGATGTCCATATTGGTTCCTACATATTCTACGAGGATCTTTATCGGTCAAACCTCTATGTCAAGGATTCAGTTAATCCCGTATGATGTTCCCTTTGTTCTTCGGTATGTTACTTGACCGAGATTCGATCGTCGGTATCTCCATACCTAGTTCAACCTCGTTACCGGCAAGTCTCTTTACTCGTTTTGTAATGCAAGATCCCGTGACTAACACTTAGTCACATTGCTTGCAAGGCTTATTGTGATGTTGTATTATCGAGTGGGCCCTGAGATACCTCTCCGTCACACGGAATAACAAATCCTAGTCTTGATCCATGCCAACCCAACAGACACCCTCGGAGATACCTTTAGAGCACCTTTATAGTCCCCCAGTTACGTTGCAATGTTTGATACACACAAGGTACTCCTCCGATGTCAGTGAGTTGCATGATCTCATGGTCATAGGAACAAATACTTGACATGCAGAAAGCAGTAGCAATAAACTGACACGATCATATGCTATGTTTATAGTTTGGGTCTTGTCCATCACATCATTCTCCTAATGATGTGATCCCTTTACCAAATGACATCTAATGTCCATGACTAGGAAACCATAGCCATCTTTGATCAACGAGCTAGTCTATTAGAGGCATACTAGGGACATGGTGTTGTCTATGTATCCACACATGTATCTGAGTTTCCGATCAACAAAATTATAGCATGGATAATAAAAGATTATTATGAACAAGGAAATATGATAATAACCAATTTATTATCGCCTCTAGGGCATATTTCGAACATCATACCCGTAGCATCCTCATAAAACATGCAACAACAATTAGAGGACGTTTAACTTTTTTCCAGGGTATGTTGTGATATGATATGGCCAATTACATGATGAGATATATGTGATGTACAAGATGATCATGTGTTGTATAGAATATCACGACTTGCATGTCGATGAGTACGGCAACCGACAGGAGCCATAGGGTTGTATTTAATTATTGTATGACCTGCGTGTCAATCATTAAGCGCTATGTAATGCTTTACTTTACGTCTAAGCGGTAGAAACAGTAGTAGAAGTATGATGGGCGCGACAACCCCGATGGTGACACGTTGATGGAGATCATGGTGTCATGCCGGTGACGATGGAGATCATGCTGGTGCTTTAAAGATGAAGATCAAAAGCATACGATCATGGCCATATCATGTCACTTATGATTTGCAAGTGATGTTAATACTTTTATGCATCTTATTATGCTTAGGACGACGGTAGCATTATAAGGTGACCCCTCACTAAAATTTCAAGATAAAATTGTGTTCTCCCAGAGTGTGCACCATTGCGAAAGATCGTCGTTTTGAAGCACCACGTGATGATCGGGTGTGATAGTCTCTACATTCACATATAACGGGTGCAAGCCAGTGTAGCACGTGTAGAACACTCGTGTTGAACTTGACGATCCTAGCATGTACAGACATGGCCTCGGAACACAAGAGACTGAAAGGTCGAACATGAGTCATATAGTAGATATGATCAACATGGAGATGTTCACCATTGAAATCACCTCATCTCACATGATGATCGGACTTGGGTTGGTGAATTTGGATCATGTAGCACTCGGATGACTGGAGGGATGTCAATTTGAGTGGGAGTTTTTAAGTAATATGATTAAAACTAAACTCGTTATCTTGAACAATAGTCTTAGTAACCTTTGCAAATTTATTAATGCTCGCGCAGTAGTTCCCCTGAATTTCAATGCGTTTCTAGAGAAAGCCAAGTTGAAAGATGAAGGAAGTAACTTGGTAGACTAGGCCCGTAATCTGAGGATTATCCTCACGACTTCCGAAAAGGCTTAGGTCCTTGATGCACCGCTCGGTGAAGCACCCGCTCCAGTGTCGTTTGAAGACATTGTGAATGCCTAGGAGACACGTTCTGGAGATTACTCAATGGTTCAATGTCAGTGTTGTATCGATTAGAACGGGGACTTCAAAGACATTTTGAACGTCATGGAGCATATGAGATGTTCCAGGAGATGAATTTTATCTTTGAGAAGAATGCCCAGATCGAGAGGTATGAGACCTCCGATAAGTTCTATGCTTGCAAGATGGAGGATAACGGGTCTGTAGTGAACATATACTCAAAATGTCTGGGTATTCGAACCGTCTGGCTGAGTTAGGGATGCCCCTTCCACCGGAGGCGATCACTAAGAGAGTTCTTCAATCATTGCCACCTAGATATAAGAGCTTCGTAATGAACTATAACATGCAAGGGATGAACAAGTCAGTCGCCAAGCTGTTTGTGATGTTGAAAGTCGCTGAGTCTGAAATCCAGAAGGAGCATCAAGTGTGGATGGTCAATAAAACCACTAGTTTCAAGAAGAATGGCAAGGGCAAGAAGGGTAACTCCAAGAAGAGTGGCAAAGTAGTTGCCCCTTCCGTGAAGAAACCCAAGGCTGGACCCAAGCTAGAAACTGAATGCTTTCATTGCAAGTGAACTGGTCACTGGAAGTGGAACTGCCCCAAGTATCAGGCCGACAAGAAGGAGGCCAACACCAAACAAGGTATATATGATATACATGTTATTGATGTGTACCTTACCAACTCTCGTTGTAGTGCCTGGGTATTTGATACCAGTTTGGTTGCTCACATTTGCAACTCCAAGTAGGAGCTAAGGAATAGGCGGAGGCTGGGAAAGGACGAAGTGACGATGTGCGAGGGAAAAGGTTCCAAGGTTGATGTGATTGCCTTCGGCACGCTTGCTCTTCGATTACCATCTGGATTACTTATGAACCTGAATAATTGTTATTTAGTGTCCGCGTTAAGCATGAACATTATACCTAGATCTTGTTTATTGCGAGACGGTTACTCATTTAAATCAGAGAATAATGGTTGTTCTATTTATATGAGTAATATCTTTTATGGTCATGCACCCAATGTGAGGGGTTTATTCTTATTGAATCTCGATAGTGATGATACACATGTTCATAACCTTGATGCCAAAAGATGTAGATTTGATAATGATAGTACCACTTTCTTGTGGCACTACCGCTTAGGTCATATTAGTGTAAGATGCATCAAGAAGCTCCATGCTGATGGACTTTTGGAGTCACTTGATTTCGAATCACTTGACACATGTGAACCATGCCTTATGGGAAAGATGACTAAAACCCCATTCTCTGGAACAATGCAATGGGCAAGTGACTTGTTGAAAATCATACATACTGATGTGTGCGGTCCGATGAGCATTGAGTCGCGCGATGGATATCGTTACTTTCTCACCTTCACTGATGACTTAAGTAGATATGGATATATTTACTTAATGCAACACAAGTCTGAAACGTTTGAAAAGTTCAAGCAATTTCAGAGTGAAGTTGAGAATCATGATGACAAGAAGATTAAATTCCTACGATCGGATTGAGGAGGAGAATATATGAGTTATGAGTTTGGCAGTCACTTAAGACAATGTGGAATTGATTCACAATTGACACCGCCTGGAACGCCACAGCGTAATGGTGTGTTCGAACATCGTAATCGAACCTTATTGGATATGGTGCGTTCTATGATGTCTCTTGCCAATTGGCCACTATCATTTTGGGGCTTTGCATTAGAGACAACTGCATTCACTTTAAATAGGGCACCATCAAAATCTGTTGAGACGACGGAATATGAACCGTGGTTTGGCAAGAAACCAAAGTTGTCATTTCTTAAAGTTTGGGGATGTGATGCTTATGTCAAAAAGTTTCATCCTAAAAAGCTGGAACCCAAAGCGGAGAATTGCATCTTCATAGGATACCCAAAAGAGACGGTGGGTATACCTTCTATCTCAGATCCGAAGGCAAAGTGTTTGTCATTAAGAACGGGTCATTTCTTGAGAAAGAGTTACTCTCCAAAGAATTGAGTGTGAGGAAGATAGAACTTGGTGAGGTTGTTGAACCTTTGTTTCAACCAGAGAGTAGCGTAGCGTCGAAAGATGTTTCTGTGGAGCCTACATCAGTTGAAGAGGAAGTTAATGATTATGATCATCAAGCTTCGGATCAAGTTACCATCAAATCTCGTAGGTCGACAAGGACACATACTGCTCTTGAGTGGTACGACAACCCTGTCTTAGAGGTCATGTTGTGGACAACGATGAACCTACGAGCTATGGAGAAACGATGATAGGCCCAGATTCCGACAAATGGTTAGAGTCCATGAAATCCGAGATGGGATCCATGTATGAAAACAAAGTGTGGACTTTGGAAGTATTACCTGAAGGGCGAAAGGTCATTCAGAACAAATGAATCTTTAAGAGGAAGACGAACGCGGACGGTAATGTCACCGTCTATAAAGCTCGACTTGTGGCAAAGGGTTTTTCACAAGTTCAAGGAGTTGACTATGATGAGACCTTCTCACCTGTAGCGATGCTTAAGTCAGTCAGAATCATGTTAGCAATAGCTGCATTTTTCGATTATGAAATTTGGTAGATGGATGTCAAAACAGGGTTACTTAACGGTTTCCTTAAGGAAGAGTTGTATATGACACAACCAGAAGGTTTTGTCAATCCATAGAATGCTGTCAAAGTTTGCGTACTCCAGCGATCCATTTATGGACTGGTGCAAGCATCTCGGAGTTGGAATCTTCGCTTTGATGAGGTGATCAAAGCGTTCGGGTTTATACAAGTTTATGGAGAAGCTTGTATTTACAAGAAAGTGAGTGGGAGCTTTATAGCATTTCTAATATTATATGTGGATGACATATTGCTGATTGGAAACAATATAGAAATGTTGGAAAGCGTGAAGGAATATTTGAACAAGAGTTTTCCAATGAAGGACCTAAGAGAAGTTGTTTCCATATTAGGCATCAAGATCTATAGAGATAGATCGAGATGCTTAATAGGACTTCCACAGAGCACATACCTTGACAAGGTTTTGAAGAAGATCAAAATGGATTAGTTCAAGAATGGGTTCTTGCCTGTATTGCAAGGTGTGAAGTTGAGTAAGACTTAATGCCCAGTAAATGCAAAAGATAGAGAAAAGATGAGTGTCATCCCCTATGCTTCAGCCATAGACTCTATCATGTATGCAATGTTGTGCACAAGACCCGATGTCATCCTTTTCATGAGTATGTCCGGAAGGTTTCAAAGTGATCCAGGAATGTTTCTCGTTGATGGAGGTGATCAAGAGCCAGTCGTAATGGGTTAGGTCGATGCAAGCTTCGACACTGATCCGGATGACTCTAAGTCTCAAACCGGATACGTATTTATTCTCAATGGGGGAGCGGTAAGCTGGTACAGTTCCAAACAGAGCATGGTAGCTGATTCTACATGCTAAGTGGAGTACATCGCTGCCTCGGAGGCGATGAAGGAAGGTGTCTGGATGAAGGATTTCATGACAGATCTTGGAGTAGTGCCTAGTGCACCGAATCCAATGACTCTGTTCTCTGACAACACTAGTGCCATTGCTCTGGCCAAGGAACCAAGGTTTCACAAGAGGACCAAACACATAAAGAGACACTTCAATTCCATCTACGATTACATCAAGGAAGAGGACATACATATTTGCAAATAGCACACATATCTGAATGTCGCAGAAGCGTTGACTAAACCTCTTCCAAGGGCTAAACATGAACAACACCAGAACTGTATGGGTGTTAGTTTCATTACAATGTAAATCACATAGTGAGGTGAGCTAGATTATTGACTCTAGTGCAAGTGGAAGACTGTTGGAAATATGCCCTAGAGGCAATAATAAAGTGGTTATTATTATATTTCCTTGTTCATGATAATCGTTTATTATCCATGCTATAATTGTATTGATTGGAAAACAAATACATGTGTGGGTTCATAGACAACATTGTGTCCCTAGTATGCCGCTAGTAGACTAGATCGTTGATCAAAGATGGCCAAGGTTTCCTAGACATAGACATGAGATGTCATTTGATAACGGGATCACATCATTAGGAGAATGATGTGATGGTTTATTGCTATAGTTTTCTGCATGCCAAGTATATGTTCCTATGACCATGAGATCATGCAACTCACTAACACCGGAGGAATACCTTGTGTGTATCAAACGTCGCAACGTAACTGGTTGACTATAAAGATGCTCTACAGGTATCTCCAAGGTTGTCTATTGAGTGGGCGTGGATTAATACTGGGATTTGTTACACCGTGTAACGGAGAGGTATCTCAGGGCCCACTCGGTAATACAACATCACAATGAGCTTTGAAAGCAAAGTGACTAAAGAGTTAGCCAGGGGATCTTGTATTATGGAACGAGTAAAGAGACGTCCCGATAACGAGATTGAACTAGGTATAGAGATACCGATGATCGAATCTCGGGCAAGTAGCATATCGAAGAACAAAGGGAACATCATACGGGGTTAACTGAATCCTTGACATAGAGTTTCAACCAATAAAGATCTTCGTATTATATGTAGAAATCAATATGGGCATCCAGGTCCTGCTATTGGTTATTGACCGTAGAGGTGTCTCGGTCATGTCTATATAGTTCTCGAACCCGCAGGGTCTGCACACTTAACGATCGGTGACGTTTCGGTAGTATTGAGTTATGTATGTTGGTGACCGAAGATTGTCCAGAGTCCAGATGAGATCCTAGAAGTCATGAGGAGCGCCGGAATGGTCCTAAGGTAAAGATTGATATATAGGAAGTCATGTTTTCGTCACCGGAAAAGTTTTGGGTATTTCTAGTAGTGTACCGGGAGTGTCGGGGGGTTCCAGGGGTCCACCGGAAGGGGTACACTCACCCCAGGGGCCACATGCGCCTAGGACGTGGTGCACCAGCCCCTGATGGGCTGGGCAACCAGCCCCTAAGGGCCCATGGGCATGGAGGTGGGAGAGGGGCCAAGTAGGGAGGAATCCCTTGTGTCAGGTGGACTCCTCCCCTTAGGCCGAAGCCCTCCTTGGAGGAGGGGCCAGGGCTGCCTCCCTCCTACCCCCTCTCCTCCTATATATATTGGAGGGTTTTTGTGGGCATCCCCAATCTGGAAAGCCACATGCTGCCCTCTCTCCCTCTAGATCATATTCTCCTCTAGATTAGTTTGGCGAAGCTCGGCGAAGCCCTACCGGATTAGTTCACCACCATCGCCACCACGCCGTCGTGCTACCGGAGAACTCATCTACCTCTATGCTCCCTCTTGCTGGATCAAGAAGGCGGAGATCATCATTGAGCTGTACATGTGCTGAACGTGGAGGTGCCGTCCGTTCGGCACTAGATCGGGACGGATCGTGATTGGATCGCGGGACGGCTAGCGATTTGGATCGCGAAGACATTCGACTACATCAACCGCGTTTCTTAACACTTCTCGCTTAGCGACCTACAAGGGCATATAGATCTACTCTCCCTCTCGTAGATGCTCATCACCATGGATAGATCTTGTATGTGCGTACGAACTTTTTTGTTTCCCATGCAACGTTCCCCAACACAGACTTGAAGCTTTGTCTTCTACCCTCTGAAGAAAAACGTTATAGGCCTGATCCATGTTCCGTTCTGCATGCTGTAGGCGAGCGAGCTGGGAACTATTCCAGAGGAATCCTATTCCACGCGTAGGCGCTACGTAGTGACCTAGCGTGTACCCCCTCGTGCGCGTGATCTTCTTCTGGGCCGGCCCATTCCGGATTCTTCTCCATAGCGATTTTGGGAAGGTTGTAGAAACTTCCATGAATTATTTTTGTTTTCGTTTTTCATTGTTTTTCCTACTGTTTTTATTTTTATTTTTTATTTTTTATTTTTCTAAGATTTTTATTTGTTTTTCGAACAACTTTTCTAATTCACATACAAATTCTTAAGTCATGAATATTTTTCAGATTCAGCATTGTTTTAAACGTGAGAATTTTTTGAATTCTCAAACATTTGTTATGACGCCGTGAACATTTTTCGAACTAACAAGCATTTTTCAAAATTGTGACAATTTTTTAATCTTTCGCGAACATTCCGGCTCAATAGGGATGCGCTGGCTCGTTCGCCAACATGTCACGCACGGTATAAGACGGAATGTCCTATTTCCTGCATTTTGCGGCAAGTAGTCGACCTTTCGCACACATACATTGCGATCTAGAGTTGAGTTGGGCCGACCCAGTTCGCTTAGCCACCGGTTTTGGGAACCTTCTAGGAGGTTCCTTGAACCTTTTATTTCCTTTTTATATTTATGTTTATATTTTTATTTTCTATTTTTGTTTATTTTTTCCAAGGTTATTTTATCTTTGATAAACTAAGTTCATGTTAATTTGTTTTTTCAAATCCAACAAATCTTTTGTTTTCTTAATAACTAATAAAAATGTTCATATTTTCAAACATTCTTCGCAAATTGGAGTTCCAGAAAATGTTCCCTTTATCACAAAAGTGTTCTAATTTCTAAAAATCCTGAAATATGAAAATGTGAACAATTTTTGAAATTTTGAACAATTTGTTTCTTATAAAATTTATGAGCAGAATTTTAAAACGGCAGCATTTATTTGAAATATATATTTTAAATGCAAGTATTTTATGAAATGGAAAATAAAATTAAGACAGAAAAATTAAAATGAAAAAGAAACGAAATAGGAAGGAGGAAATTATCAGATTAGTGGGCCGCCTGTTGGACGCAGCGCGCATCACAGAGAAGGACCCGTATAGAGGGTCTTTTTACGAGACCTTACTCGGTCTTATCTCTGGGTGCCGTGCTACTTGTCCAGCCCAATAAAATAGATGCCGCACGATTTTATTTATCGCTTTTCACCGTTTGCATCGGTTTTCTTTAGGGTTTTCTCTGTTTTTCCTTTGTTTTTCACTTGGTTTCTTTGTTTACTTTCTAGTTTCTGGTTATCTTAAAACATGCCTAATTGTTTTAATACACATTGTATTATACATGAGAAACAAATTTATAAATATTTATCATTTATGAAATACATATTTGTTTTCCAAATATACTCTTTTGAGTTTACATTTTCATTACATACTGCAATTTTTGGTACATGTACAAAAACATGAATACACGTTTAAAATTTGGCAAATACACGATTCTTTTTAAATACACACTTTTGACAAAAAAATCATTTACGTGTCAACATTTTCCAAATACATGGTGAAACATTTCTTTTGGATGAGAGTAAGCATTTTCTTACATTATTTACAGATTGTCTACATTGCGAAAATGGTATTAACATATTTTGAAATAGTTGAACATTTGTTTGAATGCAATATACATTTCTTTTGAATTGTACGGAACATTTATTGACATTGTATAATATTTGTTTGGAATGTGTGAATATTTTTTGAATCCACATACATTTTTATGAAGGGTGCAAATATACTATAAATTTTTGAATCCACATAGATTTTTTTTAAATGAAACAAAAAGTGAAATGAATGAAACAAAAAGTTCAGGTTGCGCTGGGAGTAAATATGTGCCGTGCGCAGCGAGCCCTACAATGGATTATCTGGAAGGCAGGATGTATTGTTTTCTCTTCGGTTTGTTATTCACATTAATTTTTTGTTTAGTGCTTTAGTTTTCATTGTTTAATTATAAATATTATCAGTATATATATATATATATATATAACATTAAAAATCCAGAAAATATTATATACTGTTAATATTGCATTTGGAAAATGTTAAATATGTAAAAAAACATTTTTTACATATATGAAAAATGTACAATGTGAATGCAAAAGTAGAAAATGTTAATAATGTGTACAGAAATGTATATACATTGTAAAATTATGTTCGTGTAATTCGAAAAAGGTATTTTTCATAATATTTTTAATAAGTTCTGTGAAATGTGTTTGGGGATTTTTTGAAAAATAATTTTACAATATAAAAAAAGTTTGTGTTGCTCATAAAAATTGTTTTTACTGTTATAATAATGTTCTAATATATATTTGAAAAAAATTCAAAGCATTTATTTTATAATAATGTATTTTAAAAATGCGTAACATTTTCAAAATAATGTTAGTATGTGTAAGAAAACATTATAATTATCATGTATGGAAAAAGTAGGGATCAAGACATATAGTATAAAATTGTTAAATGTGTGTCGCATTGGTAATGGGCTTCATCCCGTTAATGCCCCCCCCCCCCCCCCCCCCCCGCGCCCCTCAAAAGAAAACTTGGTAATAGAGGAAAAGAAAATAACAAAAATAAAGATGCATAATCAAAGAAAAACATAGAAAACAGAGGGGAAAAGGGAAGGCTGGATCACATGGGTAATAGGCTTCATTTCGTTAAGGAGTCTACTAATAGTTCAAATATGTGACCAATAAAAGAAAAACCCAAAACAACACACAAATCAACGTAGAAAAAAGGAGCATGAATCTTAAAACAGAAACCAACGACCTGAAAATTGGTTGACCCAAAATTAATTTTCAGGCGACCTGCATATAGCTGAAGTGAGAAGATATACATAGTTGCACCTAGAATACATGACAACAGAACGAGTGTTAAAATCATCCACCCATCAAGCTACATAATTCTTCTTACCAAACACACAAAACCCGAAAGAACAAGAGAAGATTCTGATCACAGAGAGAATGAGGAAGTTGTTGACCCATTCATGAGTGATGACAAGCATGCTGAAGGGGTCGACCAACATCAACCACTCAACCTCGTCGTCGGTGGTGACATTGGAGGGGGGGAGGGGGAGAAGAATGATGCCTTGACCTCGAGCTGGGTGGAATGACGGAGCGGGTGTGGGAACATGTTGTGTGTCGGTGGTGATGCTGTCGAGGTAGATGGAGTTGGTACGATGTGTCTTCATTTGTTTCCTTTCCTTGTTGACATGACATGGCCCTCAAACCTTCATAATTTGACTATTTGGAAAAAATAAATAGTTAATAATTTTATTTGGTCACTTATGCCTAGCCGCAACACAACTTGTAAGGCGCACACGTATGGATCAACTTTTCCCTATATAAACTCAATAGAACTCCTTGATCATGAATAGATATTCAAACAAGATTTCCTTTTACGTTGGAAACTGAAATTGTCCCCGCCTCATCTCACGGTGACTTGACGCGTCTTTTCCGGTAGTTCCTCGCGTGTCCTTCCCTTGTCGCCACCGGTCTCACCGGTGTGGCTGACAATGATGGCTGGGTTCCATTCCCATGGCAATTTGCACGACGTTGGGTGAGGTTCAGCGACGGCTTAGATGTTGTAAAGGCGAAAATTGCAGCGGTGGCGACGCCATACTCCAAGAGGGGCTTGATCCGGCGGATGCATGTCTGTTGGGTGGCCAGGTCAGCATCATGGTGCTGACCACAAACATCCATCGGTGCCCTGGACACTAATGAAGGAAGCCTCGTGGCGCCGTCAATTGCTCGACATGGGCATGGAAGCCGCTCCTTTCTTCCCCATCATGCAATGGAGGTTCGCTCGCACTTGTCCGAACGGTCATCTCCGGGGCATTCTCTATATGGGGTAGCCCAGCTGGTGCATGATTGGGAAGCGGATATCAAACTTGGGAGCATGCTCATGCCATGGTTCGTTGATCCTAGGTGACTCTTCCGCGTCGGGGTACGACATGTTGAGGTGGTGGCCAAGCGCAATTGCCGCGGCCATCTCCCACATCTCTTGCATGGAAGAGCGGTCATGGTGGTATTCCGCTCGGGCTCGGGCCCTAGGTAAGGCGGTGCTATGAATCTGGAGAGCATGCTGTTGGGCGGTCATCGTCCATATAATGGTCACCCAACAGGATGTTATGTTAATCTAGTTGCGCATGTTCTATTTTCAGTTATTAGTTTTCTGAATAATCCTGAATGTGTAGTATGCATGGCCATGTTCAGTTTAGACAGGCTAGTGTTGGGCTAGTTCTTTGTTCTTCAGACTTAGTTTTTTGCTGTTGTAATCGTGGGTGTAGTGGCGATGACTCTGTCTGTGGGATGGCAAGGGTAAAACGGATCGTGGGCAGTACTTGCTACGAGTTTGTTACACTTTGAAATAAAGAGAAGGAAACAGAAAAGGCACAGGTTGTATTGGAAATATGCCCTAGAGGCAATAATAAATTAGTTATTATCATATTTCCTTTCTCATGATAATCGTTTATTATCCATGCTATAATTGTATTGATCGGAGACTTAGATGCATGTGTGGATACATAGACAAAACCATGTCCCTAGTATGCCTCTAATAGACTAGCTCATTGATCAAAGATGGTTAAGGTTTCCTAGCCATTGACATGAGATGTCATTTGATAACGGGATCACATCATTAGGAGAATGATGGGATGGAGAAGACCCAAACTACAAACGTAGCATATGATCGTGTTAGTTTAATGCTACTGTTTTCTGCATGTCAAGTATCTGTTCCTATGACCATGAGATCATGCAACTCACTGACACCGGAGGAGTGCCTTGTGTGTATCAAACGTCGCAATGTAACTGAGTGACTATAAAGGTACTCTATAGGTATCTCTGAGGGTGTCTGTTTGGTTGGCATGGATCAAGACTGGGATTTGTTACTCCGTGTGACGGAGAGGTATCTCAGGGCCCACTCGGTAATACAACATCACAACAAGCCTTGCAAGCAATGTGAGTAAGTGTTAGTCACAGGATCTTGTATTATGGAACGAGTAAAGAGACTTGCTGGTAACGAGGTTGAACTAGGTATGGAGATACCGACGATCGAATCTCGGGCAAGTAAACATACCGAAGAACAAAGGGAACACCATACGGGATTAACTGAATCCTTGACATAGAGGTTCGACTGATAAAGATCCTTGTAGAATATGTAGGAACCAATATGGGCATCCAGGTCCCGCTATTGGTTATTGACCATAGAGGTGTCTCGGTCATGTCTACATAGTTCTCGAACCCCCAGGGTCTGCACACTTAAGGTTCGGTGACGTTTCAGTAGTATAGAGTTATGTATGGTGGTGACCAAAGGTTGTTCGGAGTCCCGGATGAGATCCTGGATGTCATGAGGAGCTCCGTAATGGTCCAGAGGTAAAGATTGATATATAGGAAGTCCCATTTTGGTCGCCGGAAAAGTTTCGGGCTAATCGGTAATGTACCGGGAGTGCCGGTAGTGTACCGGGAGACAACCGGGAGGGGTATTTCAATCCAAGAGGCTTCATGGGCTGTGGGAGAGTAAATACCAGCCTTTTGTGGGCTGGTGGAAGTCCCACACAAGGCCCATGCGACTGGGAGAAAAAGCCCAAAGGGAAAAAGGTGGAAAAAGGCCAAAAAAAAGGAGGAATCCTAGTCCTACTAGGATTGGAGGAGGAGTCCTCCTCTCCTCCTCTATATACTAGAGGATTTTAGGGTTTTGGCACAGAATTTTCAGCCACGTGCTACCCGTGCCTCTAGTGCATAGTTTCTCCTCTAGATCAGTTTTCTGTAGTGCTTAGGCAAAGCCCTGCCGGAATAGCTCCACCACCATCGCCGCAGCGCCGTCATGCTGCCGGAGAACTCTTCTACCTCTCTGCTCCCTCTTGCTAGATCAAGAAGGCGGAGATCGTCATCAAGCTGTACGTGTGCTGAACGTGGAGGTGCCGTCCGTTCGACACTAGATCGGAAGGATCGTGTTGAGATCGCGGGACAGATCATGATGAGATCGCGGGACGGATCATGATGAGTTCGCGGGATGGATCATGATGAGATCGCGGGACGGATCGTGATGAGATCGTGATGATTTCGCGGGACGAATCGTGATTGGATCGCGGGACGGATCGTGATGAGATCGCGGGACGCTCGGCGATTTGGATCGCGAAGACGTTCGACTACACCAACCGCGTTTCTTAACGCTTCCCGCGTAGCGATCTACAAGGGTATGGAGATCCACTCTCCCTCTCATAGATGCTCATCATCATGGATAGATCTTGTGTGTGCGTAGGAATATTTTTGATTCCCATGCAACGTTCCCCAATAGTGGCATCATGAGCTAGGTCTATGTGTAGATGAGATCTCGAGTAGAACACAAAGAGTTTGTGGGCGTTGATGCTTAGATTGCTTCCTCCCTTGGTCGTGTTTTGGTTCACCGGTATTGTGAGATGAAGCGTCCCGGACCAACATTACTCGTATGCTTACGAGAGACCGGTTCCCTCAAACGCAACTTGTTGCATAGATGGCTTGCGAGTGCCAGTTTCTCTCACTTTAGTTGGATCGGATTCGACAAAGGCGGTCGTTGAGAAGGTTGAAAAGCAATTAGTGTATCACCGTTGTGGTTTATGCGTAGGTGAGAATTATTCTTGCTAGATACCCGTAGCAGCCACGTAAAACATGCAACAACAATTAGAGGACGTCTAACTTGTTTTTGCAGGGTATGTTGTGATGTGATATGGCCAATTACATGATGTGATATATGTGATCTATGAGATGATCATGTGTTGTATAGAATATCACGACTTGCATGTCGATGAGTACGGCAACTGGCAGGAGCCATAGGGTTGTCTTTAATTATTGTATGACCTGCGTGTCAATCATTAAGCACAATGTAATGCTTTACTTTATCGCTAAATGGTGGCAATAGTAGTATAAGCATGGTGGGCATGACAACCCCAAGGGCGACACGTTGATGGAGATCAAGATGATGGAGATCATGGTGTCATGCCGGTGACGATGGAGATCATGCCGGTGCTTTCATGATGGAGATCAAAAGCACAAGTTCATGGCCATATCATGTCACTTATGATTTGCATGTGATGTTAATCCTATTATGCACCTTGTTTTGCTTAGGACAACGGTAGCATTATAAGGTGATCCCTCACTTAATTTCAAGATAAATTGTGTTCTCCCCGAGTGGGCACCGTTGTGAAAGTTCTTCGTGTTGAGACACCACGTGATGATCGGGTGTGATAGACTCTACGTTCACATACAACGGGTGCAAGCCAGTGTTGCACATGTAGAACACTCGGGTTAAACTTGACGAGCCTAGCATGTACAGACATGGCCTCGGAACACAAGAGACCGAAAGGTCAAACATGAGTCATATAGTAGATATGATCAACATGATGATGTTCACCATTGAAACCACCTCAACTCACGTGATGATCAGACTTGAGTTGGTGAATTTGGATCATGTATAACTCGAATGACTGGAGGGATGTCAATTTGAGTGGGAGTTCTTAAGTAATATGATTAATTGAACTCATTATCATGAACATAATCAATAGTGTCTGTACAAATTATGTTGTAGATCACTTGCTCGTGCTGTAGCTCCCTTGAATTTTTATATGTTCCTAGAGAAATAGAGTTGAAATATGTTGGTAGCAATATTGCGGACTAGGTCCGTGATCTGAGGATTGTCCTCATTGCTGCACAGAAGGCTTATGTCCTTAATGCACCGCTCAGTGCGCCAACCCCTCTAGCGTGGTTTGTAGATGTTGTGAACATCTGACAGGCACGTTCTGATGACTACTTGATAGATTAGTGCGTCATGCATTACGGCTTAGAATTGAGGCTCCAAAACATTTTGAACATCACAGAACAAATGAGATGTTCTAAGAGCTGAAATTAGGATCTCAGGCTCGTGCCCATGTTGCGAGATATGAGATCTCCAAAAAGATTCTTTGCCTGCAAGATGAAGGAGAATAGCTCAACTGTTGAGCATGTGCTCAGACTGTCTGGGTGCTACAATCGCTTGAATCAAGTGGGAGTTGATCTTCCAGATAAGATAGTGATTGATATAGTTCTCCAAGTCACTGTCACTAAGCTACTAGAACTTGGTGATGAACTATAAAACACCAGGGATAGAAATAATGATCCCTGAGCTGTTTGCGATGTTTGACACTGCGAAGGTAGAAATCAAGAAGGAGCGTCAAGTGTTGATGGTTAGTTAAACCACTAGTTTCGAGAAGGGCAAGAGCAAGGAGGGAAACTTCATGGATAGCAAGTCAGTTGCTGCTCTAGTGAAGCAACCCAAAGTTGAACTCAAACCCGAGACTAAGTGCTTCGATTATGAGGAGAGTGGTCGCTAAAGCGGAACAACCCTAGATACTTGGTAGATAAGAAGGCTGGCAACGTCAACAGAAGTATATTTGATATACGTGTTATTGATGTGTACCTTGCTAGTACTCCTAGTAGCACCTGGGTATTGGATACCAGTTTGGTTACTAAATGTGAGTAACTCGAAATAAAAGCTATAGAATAAACGGAGAAGTAGCTAAGGGTGAGGTGACGATGTGTGTTGGAAGTGTTTCCAAGGTTGATGTGATCGACATCGCACGCTCTCTCTACCTTCGGGATTAGTAAAAACCTAAATAAGTGTTATTTGGTGTTTTGCGTTGAGCATGAACGTGATTAGATCGTGTTTATTGCAACACAGTTATTCATTTAAGTTAGAGAATAATGGTTATTCTGTTTACATGAATAATACCTTCAATGGTCATGCACCCAGTGAGAATGGTTTGTTGAATCTTGATCGTAGTAATACACATGTTCATAACATTGATGCCAAAAGATGCAAAGTTAATAATGATAGTACCACATACTTGTGGCACTGCCGCTAAATGTCATATTGGTATAAAACGCATGAAGAAACTCCATGATGATGGATCTTTGGACTCTTTCGATTTCGAATCGGTTGAGACATGCGAACCATGCCTCTTGGTCAAAGATGACTAAGGACCCCGTTTTCTGGTTTGACGGAGCGGGCAAGTGATTTATTGGAAATGATACATGTTGATATATGCAATCCAATGAGTCTTGTGGCGTGCGGTGGATATCGTTATTTTCTTACCTTCACTGATGATTTGGGTAGATTATGTGTATGTTTACTTAATGAAACACAAGTCTGAATCGTTTGAAAAGTTCAAGCAAATTCATAGTGAAGTTTAAGATCATCATGACAAGAAGATAAAAATATCCGCGATATGATCGTGGAGGTGAATATCTGAGTTACGAGTTTGTCATACAACTTTAGACAATGTGAAAGTTGTTTCACAACACATGCCACCTTGAACACCATAGTGTGATGGTATGTCCGAACGTCATAGTCGTGCTCTATTGGATATGGTGCATGTTATGATGTCTCTTATCGTTTTGCTACTATAATTTTGGGGTTGTGCATTAGAGACAACTACATTCACTTTAAATAGGGCACCATCTAAATATGTTGAGATGACACCGTGTGAATTATGGTTTGATAGAAACCTAAGCTGTCATTTCTTGATGTTTGGGGCTGCGACGCTTGTGTGGAAAATGTTTTCACCTAATGAGCTCGAACCCAAAGCGGACAAATGCATCTTCGTAGAATACCCTAAGAACAGTTGGGTGAACCTTCTATCTCAGATCCAAGCATAAAGTGTTTTTTGCTAAAATAGGTCCTTTCCCGAGAAAAAGTTTCTCTCGAAAGAATTGAGTGGGAGGAAGATAGAACTTGATGAGGTTGTTGAACCTTTGTTTCAACCAGAGAGTAGCGCAGCACAGAAAGATGTTTCTATGGAACCTACGTCAGTTGAAGAGGAAGTAAATGATGATGATCATGAAGCTTCGGATCAAGTTACTATCAAACCTCGTAGGTCGACAAGGATGTGTACTGCTCCTGAGCGGTACGACAACCCTGTCTTGGAGGTCATGTTGTAGGACAACAATGAACCTACGAGCTGTGGAGAAGCGATGATGGGCCCGGATTCCGACAAATGGTTAGAGGCCATGAATACGAGAAAGGATCCATATATGAAAACCAAGTATAGACTTTGGTAGACTTGCTCGTTGGATGGTAGGTCATTGAGTACAAATGGATCTTTAAAATGAAGACAGACGTTGATGGTGAATGTCACCATTTATAAAGCTTGACTTGCTGCAAAGAAGTTTCCGGCAAGTTCAAGGAGTTGACTGTGATGAGACTTTCTCACTCGTAGCGATGCTAAAGTCTGTTAGAACTATGTTAGCAGTTGCTGCATTTTTCAATTATGAAATCTGGCTGATGGATGCCAAAACATCGTTTCCTTTCTTGAGGAAAGGTTGTATGTGATACAACCAGAAGGTTTTGTCAGTCCTAAGGATGCTAAAAGGTGTGCAAGCTTCAGCGATCCTTCTATGAACTGAAGCAAGCATCTCGGAGTTGGAATATACACTTTGATGAGGTGATTAAAGTTTTTGAGTCTATAAAAAGTTTACGAGAAACTTGTATTTACAATAAAGTGAGTGGGAGCATTGTAGAGTTTCTAATAAGCATATGTGGTTGACATATTGTTGATCGGAAATGATATAGAATTTCTGGAAAGCACAAAGGATTGTTTGAAAAGAGTTTTTCAAAGGAAGACCTGGATAAAGCTACCTAATTGTTGAGCATCAAGATCTATAGAGATAGATCAAGATACTTGATGAGACTTTCAATGAGTACATACCTTGACAAGATTTTGAAAGAGTTCAAAATGGATCAGTCAGAGAAAGAGTTCTCGCCTGATTTGTAAGGTATAAAGTTGAGTAAGACTCAATGCCTAGTGACTACAGAAGATAGAGAAAAGATGAGTGTCATCCCCTATGCTTCAGCCATAGGCTCTATCATGTATGCAATGCTGTGCACAAGACCCGATGTCAGCCTTGCCATAAGTATGGCCGGAAGGTTTCAAAGTGATTCTGGAATGGAGCACTGGACAGCGGTCAAGATTATCCTTAGTAACTAAAATACTAAGGAGATGTTTCTCGATTATGGAGGTGATAAAGAGTTCGTCGTAAAGAGACACGTCGATGCAAGCTTTAACACCAATCTGGATGACTCGTAGTAGCAATCTGGATACGTATAGTGGAGCAGCCATTTGGAATAGTACCAAGTGGAGTGTGGTAGCAGTGTTTACGGTTTGACATAGAAATTTGCAAAGTACACACGGATCTGAATGTCGCAGACCCGTTGACTATAAGACCTCTCTCACATGCAAAGCATGATCGAGCCCCAGAACTCATTGGGTGTTAGTTTCATAACAATGCAAATCACATGGTGATGTGAACTAGATTATTGACTCTAGTGCAAGTGGGAGACTGTTGGAAATATGCCCTAGAGGCAATAATAAATTAGTTATTATCATATTTCCTTGTTCATGAAAATCGTTTATTATCCATGCTATAATTCTATTGATCGGAGACTTAGATGCATGTGTGGATACATAGACAAAACCATGTCCCTAGTATGCCTCTAATAGACTAGCTCGTTGATCAAAGATGGTTAAGGCTTCCTAGCCATTGACATGAGATGTCATTTGATAACGGGATCACATCATTAGGAGAATGATGGGATGGAGAAGACCCAAACTACAAACGTAGCATATGATCGTGTCAGTTTAATGCTACTGTTTTCTACATGTCAAGTATCTGTTGCTATGACCATGAGATCATGCAACTCATTGACACCGGAGGAGTGCCTTGTGTGTATCAAACATCGCAACGTAACTGGGTGACTATAAAGGTACTCTATAGGTATCTCCGAGGGTGTCTGTTGGGTTGGCATGGATCAAGACTGGGATTTGTTACTCCATGTGACGAAGAGGTATCTCAGGGCCCACTCGGTAATACAACATCACAACAAGCCTTGCAAGCAATGTGACTAGGTGTTTGTCATGGAATCTTGTATTATGGAACGAGTAAAGAGACTTGCCAGTAACGAAGTTGAACTAGGTATGGAGATACCGACGATCGAATCTCGGGCAAGTAAACATACCGAAGAACAAAGGGAACATCATACGGGATTAACTGAATCCTTGACATAGAGGTTCGACCGATAAAGATCTTTGTAGAATATGTAGTAACCAATATGGGCATCCAGGTCCTGCTATTGGTTATTGACCGTAGAGGTGTCTCGGTCATGTCTACATAGTTCTCGAACCCGCAGGGTCTGCACACTTAAGGTTCGATGACGTTTCGGTAGTATAGAATTATGTATGATGGTGACCAAAGGTTGTTCGGAGTCCCGGATGAGATCCCGAACATCAAGAGGAACTCCAGAATGGTCCGGAGGTAAACATTGATATATAGGAAGTCATATTTTGGTCGCTGGAAAAGTTTCGGGCTAATCGGTAATTTACCGGGAGTGCCGGTAGTGTACCGGGAGACCACCGGGAGGGGTATTTTGACCCAAGAGGCTTCATGGGCTGTGGGAGAGTAAATACCAGCCTTTTGTGGGCTGGTGGAAGTCCCACACAAGGCCCATGCGGCTGGGAGAAAAAGCCCCAAGGGAAAAAGTTGGAAAAAGGCCAAAAAAGGAGGAATCCTAGTCCTACTAGGATTGGAGGAGGAGTCCTCCTCTCCTCCCGACTTTGGTCGACCCAAGGGCTGGATTTTTGGCAGCCAACACTCCTCCTCCTCTCCTCCGATATATACTAGAGGATTTTAGGGTTTTGGCATAGAATTTTCAGCCACGTGCTACCCGTTCCTCTAGTGCATAGTTTCTCCTCTAGATCGGTTTTCGGCAGTGCTTAGGCGAAGCCCTGCCGAAATAGCTCCACCACCATCGCCGCAGCGCCATCACGCTGCCAGAGAACTCTTCTACCTCTCCTCTCCCTCTTGCTGGATCAAGAAGGCGGAGATCGTCATCAAGTTGTACGTGTGCTGAACGTGGAGGTGTCGTCCGTTCGGCACTAGATCGGAAGGATCGTGATGAGATCGCGGGACGGATCGTGATGAGGTCACGGGACGGATCGTGATGAGTTCGCAGGACGGATCATGATGAGATCGCTGGAGGGATCGTGATGAGATCGCGGGACGGATCGTGATGAGTTCGCGGGACGGATCGTGATTGGATCGCGGGACGGATCGTGATGAGATCGCGGGACGCTCGGCGATTTGGATCGCAAAGACGTTCGACTACACCAACCGCGTTTCTTAACGCTTCCTGCTTAGCAATATACAAGGGTATGTAGATCCACTCTCCCTCTCGTAGATGCTCATCACCATGGATAGATCTTGCGTGTGCGTAGGAAATTTTTTGTTTCCCATGCAACGTTCCCCAACAGGTTGTGGCGTCACAAAATCTGCTCTGTTTGTCAATCTCCTTTTCCTCTCTGTTCATCTGAATTTTGGCAAGGTTCAGGTGTGGGTGTGTCCACCTCGCGTGTGTTGATCCAGATTTTGGTCCAACATTTGGTATCAAAGCATTGGTTCACGGGAGGCGGTGCACGGTGGAAGAGTCACGACGAGTTGTGGCGGCGGTGATCAGCGATGGGAGATACGTCGCCAAAGAAGGATCAGATCATCGGCAGCAGCGGCGGCGGAAAGTACATGCCGCCAGCAAGGAGGCCCGGAGATGATGGCGCTGTGGTCGTCTAGCGTGCACCGACGAGGACCGGCGGCGTCCCGATCCAATATCCAATGCTCAACGACTCTAACTATGGTCTGTGGGCCGTAAAGATGAGAGTGCTGTTCTATCCGTTCGGCATGTGGTCGGTATTGGAGGTCACCATGGAGTTCGACCAAGGAAAGGATGACAAAGCCTTCACCGCTCTCTCCCAGTTCGTCCCAGACGCGGTGATGATGGTGGTGGCCAACTGCGAGACTGCTCACGACGCCTGGGAAGCCATCCGACGCATGCGCGTCGGCGAAGATCGCATCCAGAAGGCGCGAGGGAAGCAACTCAAGCGCCAACTCAATCGTATGGAGATGGCGGATAGCGAGTCAGTCAGCGTGTTCGCGCAGAAGCTCATGACACTCGTTGGAGAAATCCGGTCGCTAGGCGAGACGGTGTCGGATGTGTCGATCATTGAGGTCCTCTTCAACGCCGTCCTGAGCTGGTTTGGGGATATCGTGAGCACCATCGAGCAGTGGGGTGACCTCACTGATGGGGAACGCGACAGAAAACAAAAATTTCCGGTATAGCGAGCACGCCCAGGACCACTATGGAGAGTGCATACAAGGTTTGATCTGATCCGTACCGACTCAAAGCGCAGCGGAAGAAGAGTCGGTGGAGATCGTTGGTGCAGATCCCCGCAGCTAGGATTTGACAACCTCCCAACCGCGAGGATGTACTCCCTCGTCGGACAGCCCTTCGGGAGGCGGTCGGACAGTCCCCCGGACGATGTCGCGGACAGCCCTTCGGGAGGACCCTCGAAACTCGAACGGAGACTCGGACAGCCCTACGGGAGGACACACGAACAGCCCCTCGGGCAAAAGATCGAAACTATGACCTCTCTACGGGGCTGCACACATACGGTGTCAACTATCCAGCAGGGCTTCGCCGTCCAGAACTAGTTCCTGCCGGAACCCAGACAGCCTTTCAGCTCTACGAAAGACTCTTTTTGTGGGAGGGAGAGAGAGAGAGAGCTTGCAAAGCAAAGCATGTGTATGAGAGCACAAGGATGAAGAGATGGCAGCCCACATCTCCTCTATTTATAGGAAAACCAAGGGGTAGGGTTGGGACTTGAAAATACCAAACTACCCCCACTTTATGTCACACATAAAAATTAATAAGAAGGAAAAGGGGTTGTTGGGGAACGTCGCACGGGAAACAAAATTTTTCCTACGCACACGCAAACCTATCCATGGTGATGAGAATCTACAAGAGGGAGAGTGGATCTACGTACCCTTGTAGATCGCTAAGCGGGAAGCGTTAAGAAACGCGGTTGGTGTAGTCGAACTTCTTCGCGATCCAAATCACCGAGCGTCCCGCGATCCAATCACGAACCGTCCCGCGAACACATCATGATCCGTCCCGCGAACTCATCACGATCCGTCTCATGATCTTGATCACGATCTGTCCCACGAACTCATCACGATCCGTTCCGTGATCACATCACGAACCGTCTCGCGATCTCGATCACGGTCCTTCCGATCTAGCGCCGAACAGACGGCACCTCCGCGTTCAGCACACGTGCAGCTTGATGACGATCTCCACCGTCTCGATCCAGCGAGAGGAGGTGGAGAGGAGAGAGAGTTCACCGGCAGCGTGACGGCGCTCCGGTGATGGGGGTGGAGCAATTCCGGCAGGGCTTCACCTAAGCGTTGCGGAAAACCGATCTAGAGGAGAAACTATGCACCGGTGTAACGGGTAGCACGTGGCCGGAAATTCTGTCCAAAAACCACCCAATCCACTACTATATATAGGAGGAGAGGAGAGGAGAGGCAGCCAAGGCCTTTGGGTCGGCCGAAATAGGAGGTGGGAAGCAATCCTACTTCACCTCCAATCCTAGTTGGAGTAGGATTGCCTCGTATTGGCTGATTTTCCACTTTTTGCTTTAGGACTTTCTCTCCTGCGCCATGGGCCTTTGTGGCTGTTTTCCCAGCCCACTAAGGGATGGTTATTATTATCCCACATCCCATGGACCTCTTGGGGTCGAAATACCCCTCCAGGAGGCCTCCCGGTACACTACCGGCACTCCCGGTACACTACCGATGAGCCCGAAACTTTTCCGGAAACCAAACTGGGACTTCCTATATATGAATCTTTACCTCCGGACCATTCCGGAGCTCCTTGTGACGTCCGGATCTCATACGGGACTCCGAACAAACTTCGGTCACCACCATACATAACTCTACACTACCGAAACGTCACCGAACCTTAAGTGTGCAGACCCTGCGGGTTCGAGAACTATGTAGACATGACCGAGACACCTCTACGGTCAATAACCAATGGCGGGACTTGGACATCCACATTGGTACCTACATATTCTACGAAGATCTTTATCGGTCGAACCTCTATGTCAAGGATTCAGTTAATCCCGTATAACGTTCCCTTTGTTCTTCGGTATGTTACTTGCCCGAGATTCGATCATCGGTATCTCCATACCTAGTTCAACCTCGTTACCGGAAAGTCTCTTTACTCATTCCGTAATACAAGATCCCGCAACTAACAATTAGTCACATTGCTTGCAAGGCTTATTGTGATGTTGCATTACCGAGTGGGCCCCGAGATACCTCTCCATCACACGGAGTAACAAATCCCAGTCTCGATCCATGCCAACTCAACAGACACCATCGGAGATACCTGTAGAGCACCTTTATAGTCACCCAGTTACGTTGCGACGTTTGATACACACAAGGCACTCCTCTAATATCTGTGAGTTGCATGATCTCATGGTCATAGGAACACATACTTGACATGCGGAAAACAGTAGCAATAAATTGACACGATCATATGCTACGTTTGCAGTTTGGGTCTTGTCCATCACATCATTCTCCTAATGATGTGACCCCGTTATCAAATGACATCTCATGTCCATGGCTAGGAAACCTTAACCTTCTTTTGATCAATGAGCTAGTCTATTAGAGGCATACTAGGGACATGGTTTTGTCTATGTATCCACACATGCATCTAAGTCTCCGATCAATACAATTATAGCATGGATAATAAACGATTATCATGAACAAGGAAATATGATAATAACTAATTAATTATTGCCTCTAGGGCATATTTCCAATAGTCTCCCACTTGCACTAGAGTCAATAATCTAGTTCACATCACCATGTGATTCGCATTGTTATGAATCTAACACCCAACGAGTTCTAGGGCTCGATCATGCTTTGCATGTGAGAGAGGTCTTATAGTCAACGGGTCTGTAACATTCAGATCTGTGTGCACTTTGCAAATACCTATGTCAAACTGTAAACACTGCTACTACACTCCGCTCGGTACTATTCCAAATGGCTGCTCCACTATACGTATCCAGATTGCTACTACGAGTCATCTGGATTAGTGTTAAAGCTTGTATCGACGTAACTCCTTATGACGAACTCTTTATCACCTCCATAATCGAGAAACATCTCCTCAGGCTCTTAGTTACTGAGGATAATCTTGACCGCTGTCCAGTGATCCACTCCTGGTTCACTCTTGTACCCCGTGACAGACTCATGGCAAGGCACACAGAGGTGCGGTACACAGCATGGCATTATATAGAGCCTATGGCTAAGGCATAGGGGATGACGTTCGACCTTTCTCTTTCTTCTGCCGTTGTCGAGCTTTGAGTCTCACTCAACTTTCACACCTTACAAATCAGGCGAGAACTCTTTCTCTGACTGATCCATTTTGAACTCTTTCAAAATCTTGTCAAGGTATGCACTCATTGAAAGTCTCATCGAGTCATCTTTGATCTATCTCTATAGATCTTGATGCTCAACAATTATGTAGCTTCATCCAGGTCTTCCTTTGAAAATCACTTTCCAAATGACCGTTTTATGCTTTCCAGAAACTCTACATTATTTCTGATCAACAATATGTCATCCACATATACTTATCAGAAATTCTATAGTGCTCCCACTCACTTTATTGCAAATACAAGTTTCTCGTAAACTTTGTATAAACATCAAAACTTTGATCACCTCATCAAAGCGTATATTCCAACTCAGAGATGCTTGCTTCAGTCCATGGAAGGATCACCGAAGCTTGCACACCTTTTAGCATCCTTAGGCCTGACGAAACCTTCTGGTTGTATCACATACAACCTTTCCTCAAGTAAACTGTTAAGGAAACGATGTTTTGACATCCATCTTCCAGATTTCATAATTGAAAACACAACAACTGCTAACATAATTCCAATAGACTTTAGCACCACTACGAGTGAGAAAGTCTCATCATAGTCAACTCCTTGAACTTGTCACAAACATCTTTGCAACAAGTCGAGCTTTACAAATAGTGACATTCACCATCATTGTCTGTCTTCTTTTTAAAGATCCATTTGTACTCAACGACCTGCCGTCCAACGAGCAAGTCTACCAAAGTCTACACTTGGTTTTCATACATGGATCCTATCTCGGATTTCATGGCCTCCAACCATTTGTTGGAATCCGGGCCCATCATCGCTTCTCCATAGCTCGTAGGTTCATCGTTTGTCCAACAACATGACCTCCAAGACAGGGTTGTCGTACCGCTTAGGAGCAGTACACATCCTTGTCGACCTACGAAGTTCGATAGTAACTTGATCCTAAAGCTTCATGATCATCATCATTAACTTCCTCTTCAACTAACGTAGGCTTCACAGAAACATCTTTCTACGCTGCGCCACTCTCTGGTTGAACAAAGGTTTAACAACCTCATCAAGTTCTATCTTCCTCCCACTCAATTCTTTCGAGAGAAACATTTCCTCGAGAAAGGATCCGTTTAAGCAACAAACACTTTGCACTAGGATCTGAGATTGAAGGTTCACCCAATTGATCTTAGGGTATTCTATGAAGATGCATTTGTCCGCCTTGGGTTCGACCTCATTAGGCGAAAACATTTTCCACACAAGTGTCGCAGCCCCAAATATTAAGAAATGATAGCTTAGGTTTCTATCAAACCAAAATTCACACGGTGTCATCTCAACGGATTTAGATGATGCCCTATTTAAAGTGAATGTAGTTGTCTCTAATGCATAACCCCAAAATTACAGTAGTAAAACGATAAGAGACATCACAGTATGCACCATATCCAATAGAGCATGACTATGATGTTCGGACACACCATTACACTATGGTGTTCCAGGTGGCGTTTAGTTGTGAAACAACTTTCACATTGTCTTAAGTTGTATGCCAAACTCGTGACTCAGATATTCACCTCCACGATCATATCGCAGTCATTTTTATCTTCTTGTCACGATGATCTTTAAACTTCACTCTGAATTTGCTTGAACCTTTCAAATGATTCAGACTTGTGTTTCATTAAGTTAATATACACTATATCTACTCAAATCATCAGTGAAGGTAAGAAAATAACGATATCCACTGCACGCAACAAGACTCACTAGATTGCATACATCAACATGTATCATTTCCAATGAATCACTTGCCCGCTCCACCCAACGGGGTCCTTTAGTCATCTTGCCCAAGAGGCATGGTTCGCATGTCTCAACCGATTTGAAATCGAATGAGTCCAAATATCCATCACCATGGAGTTTCTTCATGCGCTTTATACCAATATGACATTTTGCGGCAGTGCCACAAGTATGTGGTACTATCATTATTTAACTTTGTATCTTTTGACATCAATGTTATGAACATGTGTATTACTACGATCAATATTTCAACAAACCATTCTCACTGGGTGCATGACCATTGAAGGTATTATTCATGTAAACAGAATAACTATTATTCTCTGACTTAAATGAATAACCGTATTGCAACAAACATGATCTAATCATGTTCATGCTCAACGCGAAACACCAAATAACATTTATTTAGGTTCGTCACTAATCCTGATGGTAGAGAGAGCGTGCGATGTTGATCACATCAACCTTGGAAACATTTCCAACACACATCGTCACCTCACCCTTAGCTAGTTCTCCGTTTATTCCGTAGCTTTTATTTCGAGTTACTAACATTTAGCAACCGAACCGCTATCCAATACCCAGGTGCTACTAGGAGTACTAGCAAGGTACACATCAATAACTCGTATGTCAAATATACTTCTGTCGATGTTGCCAGCCTTCTTTTCTACCAAGTATCTAGGGTTGTTCCGCTTCAGCGACCGCTCACCTCATAACAGAAGCACTTAGTCTCGGGTCTGACTTCAACTTTGGGTTGCTTCACTGGAGCAGCAACTGACTTGCTATCCATGAAGTTTCCCTCCTTGCTCTTGCCCTTCTCGAAACTAGTGGTTTTGATTAACCATCAACACTTGACACTCCTTATTGATTTCTACCTTCGCGGTGTCAAACATCGCGAACAACTCAGGAATCATTATTTCTATCCCTGACAATTTATAGTTCATCACCAAGTTCTAGTAGCTTAGTGACAGTGACTTGGATAACTATATCAATCACTATCTTATCTGGAAGATCAACTCCCACTTGATTCAAGCGATTGTAGTACCCAGACAATCCGAGTACATGCTCAACGATTGAGCTATTCTCCTTCATCTTACAGGCAAAGAATCTTGTTGGAGATCTCATATCTCGCAACACGGGCACGAGCCTGAGATCACAATCTCAGCTCCTAGAACATCTCATATGTTCCGTGACGTTAAAAACGTTTCGGAGCCTCAATTCTAAGCTGTAATGCATGACTCACTAAACTATCAAGTAGTTATCGAACATGCCTATCATATATTCACAACATCTACAGAAAACGCTAGAGGGGGTGGCGCACCGAGCGGTGCATTAATGACATAAGCCTTCTGTGCAGCAAAGAGGACAATCCTCAGATCACGGACCCAGTCCGCAATATTGCTACCAACATCTTTCAACTCTATTTCTCTAGGAACATAAAAATTAAGGGAGCTACAGCGCGAGCTAGGAATCTACAACATAATTTGCAAAGACACTATTGACTATGTTCATGATAATGAGTTCAATTAATCATATTACTTAAGAACTCCCACTCAAATTGACATCCCTCCGATCATTCGAGTGATACATGATCCAAATTCACCAACTCAAGTCCGATCATCACGTGAGTTGAGGTGGCTGCAATGGTGAACATCATTATGTTGATCATATCTACAATATGACTCATGTTCGACCTTTCGGTCTCTCGTGTTCCGAGGCCATGTCTGTACATGCTAGGCTTGTCAAGTTTAACCCGAGTGTTCTGCGCGTGCAAATCTGGCTTGCACCCGTTGTATGTGAACGTAGAGTCTATCACACCCGATCATCACGTGGTGTCTCAACACGACGAACTTTCGCAATGGTGCACACTCGGGGAGAACACAGTTCATCTTGAAATTCAAGTGAGGGATCACCTTATAATGCTACCGCCGTACTAAGCAAAACAAGGTGCATAAAAGGATTAACATCTCATGCAATTCATAAGTGACATGATATGGCCATGAACTTGTGTTTAAGATCTCCATCTTCGAAACACCGACATGATCTCCATCGTCACCGGCACAACACCATGATCTCCCTCATCTTGATCTCCATCAATGTGTTGCCATTGCGGTTGTGGCGCCAGCCCTGCTTCTACTTCTATTGCTACCGCTTAGCGATAAAGTAAAGCATTACATAGCGCTTAATGATTGACACGCAGGTCATACAATAATTAAAGACAACCCTATGGCTCCTGCCGGTTGCCGTACTCAACGAAATGCAAGTCATGAAATTCTATACATCACATGATCATCTCATACATCACATATATCTCATCATGTAATTGGCCATATCACATCACAACATACCTTGCAAAAACAAGTTAGACGTCCTCTAATTGTTGTTGCATGTTTTACGTGGCTGCTACGGGTATCTAGCAAGAACGATTCTCACCTACGCATAAACCACAATGGTGACACATAGATTGCTTTTCAACCTTCTCAAGGACCGCCTTTGTCGGATCTGATCCAACTAAAGTGAGAGAAACTGTCACCCGCAAGCCATCTAAGCAACAAGTTGCGTCGAGGGAACCGGTCTCTCGTAAGCGTACAAGTAATGTTGGTCCGGGCCGCTTCATCTCACAATCCTGCTGAACCAAAATCCGACCAAGGGAGGAAGCAATCTAAGCATCAACGCCCACAAACCTTTTGTGTTCTACTCGAGATCTCATCGAACCATCAACCTAGCTCATGATGCCACTGCTGGGGAACGTCGCATAGGAAACAAAAATTTTCCTACGCACACGCAAACCTATCCATGGTGATGAGCATCTACGAGAGGGAGAGTGGATCTACGTACCCTTGTAGATCGCTAAGCGGGAAGCGTTAAGAAACGCGGTTGGTGTAGTCGAACTTCTTCGCGATCCAAATCGCCGAGCGTCCCGCGATCCAATCACGAACCGTCCCGTGAACACATCATGATCCGTCCCGCGAACTCATCACGACCGTCTCACGATCTTGATCACGATCTGTCCCGCGAACTCATCACGATCCGTTCCGTGATCACATCACGAACCGTCTCGCGATCTCGATCACGGTCCTTCCGATCTAGCGCCGAACAGACGGCACCTCCGCGTTCAACACACGTGCAGCTTGATGACGATCACCACCGTCTCGATCCAGCGAGAGGAGGTGGAGAGGAGAGATAGTTCACCGGCAGCATGACGGCGCTCCGGTGATGGTGGTGAAGCAATTCCGGCAGGGCTTCTCCTAAGCGCTGCAGAAAACCGATCTAGAGGAGAAACTATGTAACGGGTAGCACGTGGCCGGAAATTCTATCCAAAAACCACCCAATCCACTAGTATATATAGGAGGAGAGGAGAGGAGATGCAGCCAAGACCTTTGGGTCGGCCGAAATAGGAGGTGGGAAGCAATCCTACTTCACCTCCAATCCTAGTTGGAGTAGGATTGCCTCCTATTGGCTGATTTTCCACTTTTTGCTTTAGGACTTTCTCTCCTGCGCCATGGGCCTTTGTGGCTGTTTTCCCAGCCCACTAAGGGCTGGTTATTATTCTCCCACAGCCCATGGACCTCTTGAGGTCGAAATACCCCTCCCGGAGGCCTCCCGGTACACTACCGGCACTCCCGGTACACTACCGGCACTCCCGGTACACTACCGATGAGCCCAAAACTTTTCCGGAAACAAAACTGGGACTTCCTATATATGAATCTTTACCTCCGGACCATTCCGGAGTTCCTCGTGACGTCCGGGATCTCATCCGGGACTCCGAACAAACTTCGGTCACCACCATACATAACTCTACACTACCGAAACGTCACCGAACCTTAAGTGTGCAGACCCTGCGGGTTCGAGAACTATGTAGATATGACCGAGACACCTCTACGGTCAATAACCAATGGCGGGACCTGGACGTCCACATTGCTTCCTACATATTCTACGAAGATCTTTATCGGTCGAACCTCTATGTCAAGGATTCAGTTAATCCCGTATAACGTTCCCTTTGTTCTTCGGTATGTTACTTGCCCGAGATTCGATCGTCGGTATCTCCATACCTAGTTCAACCTCGTTACCGGAAAGTCTCTTTACTCGTTCCGTAATACAAGATCCCGCAACTAACAATTAGTCACATTGCTTGCAAGGCTTATTGTGATGTTGCATTACCGAGTGGGCCCCAAGATACCTCTCCATCACACGGAGTAACAAATCCCAGTCTCGATCCATGCCAACTCAACAGACACCATCGGAGATACCTGTAGAGCACCTTTATAGTCACCCAGTTACGTTGCGACGTTTGATACACACAAGGCACTCCTCCGATATCTGTGAGTTGCATGATCTCATGGTCATAGGAACACATACTTGACATGCGGAAAACAGTAGCAATAAACTGTCACGATCATATGCTACGTTTGCAGTTTGGGTCTTGTCCGTCACATCATTCTCCTAATGATGTGACCCCGTTATCAAATGACATCTCATGTCCATGGCTAGGAAACCTTAACCATCTTTTGATCAACGAGCTAGTCTATTAGAGGCATACTAGGGACACGGTTTTGTCTATGTATCCACACATGCATCTAAGTCTCCGATCAATATAATTATAGCATGGATAATAAACGATTATCATGAACAAGGAAATATGATAATAACTAATTTATTATTGCCTCTAGGGCATATTTCCAACAGGGGTGCCATGTGGAGCTCCATGGAGGAGCTCCACCCTTGGCCGGCCAACCCTTGGGGGGGGGCCCATGAGGAGCTACCTTGCTCCCCAATCCCTTCTGGAAGCCTTTTTGGAAATATCCAAAAAGGTGCTTTTCCATAAATATCCAAAAAGCACTTTCACTATTCATGACGACATTTTTGAGCGTCTGATCGAACTGAAAATATTTATGTGGGATTAGAACAATTCTAGTACCCCACTAAAATAATTTTTACTGCGATCCGGAACAATTCCGGAATAGTGATTTTTGTTGGGGAACGCGACAGAAAACAAAAATTTCCGGTATAGCGAGCACGCCCAGGACCACTATGGAGAGTGCATACAAGGTTTGATCTGATCCGTACCGACTCGAAGCGCAGCGGAAGTAGAGTCGATGACGAACGGCGGTGCAGATCCCCGCAGCTAGGATTTTACAACCTCCCAACCGCGAGGATGTATACCCTCATCTGCCCTGCGGACAGCCCTCCGGGAGGCGGTCGCATAGCCCCCCGTACGGTGTCGCGGACAGCCCTTCGCGAGGACCTCCGAAACTCGGACTGTCACTCGGACAGCCCTTCGGGAGGACCTCCAAAACTTGGACGGTCACACAGACAGCCCTTCGGGAGGCACTCTCGAACTAAGACCGAAACTATGATCTCTCTACAGAGTTGCACACATACGGTGTCATCTATCCGGCAGGGCTTCGCCGTCCAGAACTAGTTCCTGCCGGAACCCAGACAGCCTTTCGGCTCTACGAAACTATTTCGCTGGGAGGGAGAGAGAGAGCTTGCAAAGCAAAGCATGTGTATGAGAGCACAAGGATGAGCATTTTGGGCTGCCTCCTCACCCCTATTTATAGGATGAGAGACTATGGTAAAAATACCAAAATGCCCTCAGATATTTTCACTATTCATAATAGTGATTCCACTATTCATAAATAGTGTTCCCCACTATTCACAATAGTGTTTTCCACTATTTCGTAATAGTGTTTTCACTAGTCATGAGATATTTTCTCCCAATAGTGTTTCCCACTATTCATAATAGTGTTTCCACTATTCACGAATAGTGTTTTCACTATTCACAAATAGTGTTTCCAATAAAGTAATCCAGAAAGCACTTTCACTATTCATGACGATATTTTTCAGCGTCCGTTTGAACTAAAAATATTTATGTGGGCTTAGAATATTTCCATTACCCACTAAAATAATTTTCAATACGATCCGGAACAATTCCGGAATAGTGATTTTCATCTGTGAAAGCATCTGAAGCGGTTCCGGCAGCTCCGGAACATTTCCGGTTATTCTTCCGGAAAATTCCCAGAAGTTTCCAGAATGATTCTGGCACCCTCCAAGAATTATCAGGCATGTGCCAAAACCAATTTGACTTTATGGTATCCTCTGAAACAACTTTTCAGTTTCACCGAAACTGTTCCGGTGACCTGTCTGCGGAACATTTCCGCTGTCCGAAACTTTTCCGGTGTCCGAAACTTTTCGGTGATTTTCTCTCAGACTCCCTGTCTAGTATTCAACAGATAGATGACCCTTAAGCGTGTGACCCTATAGGTTCACTGAAGCATAGACATGACCTGGAACCCCTTCCGATCAATGATCAACATCGGAGCCGTGGACACCCATATCGATCCCTATACCCACACGAATAAATATTCGAGTGAACCTCCAGTTGCCGTGTGCTATTCCTGTTGCTTCGCGATATGTTACAAATACCCGAGGTGAGATATGTTGGCATCCCCATGGATCAAAAACTTGTCCACTATGCCAGTTACCTCGTTATCGGTATTGTTCTCTTTTCTCGTTCCCGTGTTCCGGCATCCCCGTGATCAAATCGCAAAGTGTCTGGCCAGACGATGATGGATACCGTAACACCGAGAGGGCCCAGAGATATCTCTCCATCGTCGGAGGAGCAAATCCCAATCTTGAGCTATCAAGTTACTTCACTTACTTTTCCATGAACCCGTAAGCCGCCGTAATAGCCACCCATTTACGGATGACGTTTAACAAACCCCAAAGTTCATGAAGCAAGCATGAAGAAACTCGATACTCTCATGGTCTAAGGAATATGCAAACATTAACTTCTCTGTGTTATTAACCATTAACTTATGATGAATGTATCTCATAGCATAACATTAATTTGGGTCGATTCAACACAAATGTTCTTCTAACATTGTGCCCTCAAAATTGCCGGCATAGCCATGCCCATGATCAGGAAAACAGGATCATCATGCAATACTTGAGCCAGTCTTAGAAGCCAGACTAGGAATACATTTTACCATTTATTATCCCACACGTGCACATGAGTTTCCCTCCAAGCCTCATTTTATTTGTAGACTCGAGAATCATTGCAGTTATAGCATGGAACATAAACATAATTATGAACAGGGAGATAATCAATAACATTTATTATTGCCTCTAGGGCATATCTCCTACAGACTCCCACTTGCACTAGAGTCAATAATCTAGTAAATGCTAATGCACTTTACACCTATGGCATACTGGTGTAAAATATGCTTCGCTTGTGGTATAGCCTAATGTCCAACGGATCTGACAACTTCAGCTCTGTGTGTAACTATGCATATCCTCGCGTTTTCACGCTATCACAAAATTCGTATTTTGTGTGAACTTGGCTTTTCATATGTGTGAATCATTGGTCGAAACCCGATTCCTCAGACTGAGCTATGGAGCAACTATCTGCAATAGTGTCTCATAGACCAAAACCATCTTGGAACCATACTAAGTTCATGAATGAACTATATGATTCAACAACTTCTTTGTCGCTTCCAAAGTGTCAACATACTTAGCCTTTGTTATAGAATTCGCCACAGTATCTTGTTTGGAACAATTTCCAACTACCGTGCCACCATATTGTGTATTACACAAAACCCTTAACTTAAATCAAAAATCGCATGGAGCATTGATTGAGACTGTATCGATGTAATTTCTTACAACGAGCACTTCATAATCTCTGCTTGCGAGAAACATGTCATCAGCACTACTCTAGTACTTAATGACATCTTTCACTATTGTCCCATGATCAGTGCGTTGATCACTTTTGTATCTATACTCGCAACAACTTGGGAGTATCGGACATATCTGGTTGCTTTACATACCATGGAATACATGATTAATCCAAACACAAGAGTGTGTGGAATCTCCATCATGTATTTCACTCATCAGTGTTTTGGGACACTGAGTCTTGCAAAAACTCTTTCCATGTGACTTCGGCAAGAATCACTCCTTGGCCTTTTAAATGCTAAAAGGTTTTAGCACCTTGTCAATATGTATTCATTGCTTAGCCCCATTAGGTAAATCTATCTCCATAGATCATCATGCCTAATATTGAGGCTATTTAGCCTAAGCACTTCATGGAAAAAACTATTTTCAAATGAAGTCCTAATTCGTGTCAAGAAATTTATTTCCAATTAACAATGTGTCAATTACACAAGGTTTTTAGAAATAGTATTATGCTCTCACTTACTTTCTTGAATCACAAGCATCTTCGATACCCATTTGATGAAGTCAAACCCCTTTGACCATTCCATCAAAAACGAAGATTCCAACTCCACTTTGCTCTCTTCTGTCCATCGCTGGAACTCTGAAGTTTGCATACTTACTAGCATCCTCTGGATCGACAAATTACTTTGGACTGTATCACATACAAGTCCTAGGTTTCATTTACATCAGATGGAAATCCTTTTGTCATCCATGTTTCATATCTCATGATTGATATATGTATTAATTGCTAGTTCAACCCGAACCGACCTTAAGCATCGCTACGATGAAACAACCTCATCGTAGCCAACTACTTGAACTTGTTATTTCAACAAGTCGAGCTTTATGGATAAAACATTTTTATCCGTATCAGTTTTTAGTTCCATAAATATTCGTTAGACTCTAAGTCCTCTGAAAGGTGTATCAAGGTTTTAATCTTGAATCACATATATGGAAACTATCTCAAATTGTATTGGCATTTAGCCAATCCCGGAGTCAGGGCCCATCAATGCTTCCTTGTGTATTGTAGGTATACTGTTGTCCAACAACAATATCTCCTTTGCGCACCTGATAGGTTTGCACGAGCTTTGCCTACGTGGTTCAGCTGCACATTCGACCGAAGTCCATACATTTTATTGTAGAGACTTACGTATCAGTCGTAGTAGGAAACAACGGAATCACTTCCAGGGTTTCTTTCCTTTGAACCGATGATGAAGATACTGGTTATCTCATCGAGTTGCACTGTCCTCCCACTCACCTTTTGTAAGAACTATTCTCTTTAAAAACATACCGTTTTGTGGCAAAACCCTTTGCCTCAGTATAGTGGTGGGGGAATACCCAATGACTTGGGATAACCATACAAAATAGTACTTGTCTGATTTGGAATAGGTTTGTAACCTTTTACACAAGCCCCATATTCCAAATGTTAAGAAAAGATATAACATGGTTGGGCGTACCATACCATGGCGTCATTTCAACAGACCTAATGGATCTCTTTTCAGTGTAAAAGCCGTAGTCTCTAAAGCATCACTCTATAAAAGGGATAATGGCAAATCTATTTATGTCATCTTTGATCTTACCATGTCATAAATGGTTCGATTACATCTTCACGGACTTTCCACTTTGGAGTAGTGTTCCGGGAGGTGCAAGTTATGAAACTCTTTTCACAACTCATCAGACATTCGCTAAACTTGTAACTCAAATATTCCTTTCCGCAATCAAATTGCAGAAACATAATTTTCTTGGTACAATAACTTCTACTTCAATTTTTAAAACCTTTCGAATGATTTCAAAAGATCCAAACTTACGTCTCATCAAGTAAATATCCATATATCTACTTGAGTCATTTTTGAAGGTAGACAAATCCACTGTTTGCAACAACATTTATCGGACTACATGCATCAAATGTATGATCACTGATAAGTTCTTTGCTCGTTCCTTATTGCCTGTGAACGGTATTTCAGTCACTTCACCGTTTGGAGGAAAGTTGCAAGTGTCATATGATTCAAAATCAAACGACTTCAAAATCCATCATAATGGAATTTTCCATGCAGGTTTCTCCAATGTGACCAAATGCAGTGCCACACATATGTGGTATTCTTTTAGTCTTGCGACATTTAGCGTCAGTGTTATGGATATATCATATTTCCATCAGTATTCATAACATACATCCCATTAGGATGGAAGCATGGCCCTTCATGTTATTCATAATACTGAACAACAATTGTTGTTTTTATGAACAAATCTTTTGCAACAAACATTGTGCAATGGGCTAGAGTGTATGCAACTCTAAAATGAACTATGAAAATAAACCCAGAGGTAATGTATTATTATCAATATTCATAACATACGTCTCTTTCATAATGAAATTATGGCCCTTATGTTATTCATAACACCGAACATGAAAAGTTCTCTTATGAACAACCTTCTTGCAAGATACCTTATGCAAAGGGCTAGAGTGTGAAACTCTAAAATGAATTATGAAACTTAATACATAGGGAATACACCGATGGAAGGCATAGTAACATTTACTATGTTCCCTGCGTGTATCTAAGCCTCATATTTCTGGCTAGTCTTTCAGGCCATAGTAGTTCTTACATCGAGTTGCAACAGAATGCAATCGAGCGGGTATCTTTGTGACCAACTCACAGTACCCAAGAATTAATGATTAACATGTTTAACCATAATTCCCAAGAACTATATCTTTGACCAGCCTTCTATACATCAAAAACTTGTATGACATTCATACATGAGCTGGATATTCCATTCTTCTTTCCTTTTGCCATTATACTTCTAATAGTTTAACTTTCAGTATTTCTCCTACTCTCAGAAGAAGCACCCAACTTAAGAGTGGCATTAGCCCCAGACTTCCTAGGCGTGAAAGTCTCACTGACACCCTTCGGACACTTCCTTTCTCTTTAAGTTGTTGTTTTATTCACCTTTCATCATATGACAGGCGTTCTCCTGGATCCCTCTCTTATCAGTCTAATGCATAGTAAACTCCTTTACTAATAGTTTGCAAACAAACATTGCTTTGGATATCTTATATCTTTTTAGACTTTGTCTGTCTCTGAAAATGATTTTCAGATTCCATGAATATCACATAACTATCCAAACTTTCGAAGTTCGGGTCTCATGGAAGCAAACATATTTCACTTGACCGAAATGGAATTTTAGCTTTTGGATCAAAGGACGGGAGTCATATCATCCATAGCATTAGCGGGAGAATACCGAAAGCATGCGATAGGACAAGTCTTTCTCGGCACTCTTGAGGACAATCCTCACATTACGTTACCAACCGTAAAGTTTTAACCAGATATTTAACAGCTTATTCAATTTTAATAGGGAAGGTGGAAACGCGAGCCATTATCCTACAACTATTATGCAAATCACACTTAGACATTGTTCAAAATTAATTGCACTGAGAATTAAAACAAGTTAATTCTATAGTGAGATCCCACTCAAATCAATATCTCTCATAATTGATTGTGAGTGAGTCAAGATCCAAATTACAATTCAACGCCAAGGATGTATCCATCTCAAGTGACGAGAATTGCAATCGGTAGGCCAACTTGCCAATCACATCTCTATGTGACTCTTGTTCATCTTTCGATGCATGTGTTCCGAGCTCATGACTTTCGTGCCTGAACGTCAAGACAACCAAGTGATCTCGCTGTGAGGTCTCAACTCACCCGCCTCACACTTCTCTAATCGTTCGTACCCATGTAACCATGTGATACCCCGAAGAGATAGGTGTCGTGTCGGTGCTACACTTGGGAGAACACTAACTACTTGATATTTTGTGAGAGATCACCCTAATAAAAAGCGACTACCGCGCAATCAAGAAGGGTGCATCAAGAGGGATAAACATCTCAGGCAATTCATAATAGTGTGATATGGTATAGCCCTTTCTGACGGAGAAGTCTTTCATTCCTTCGTCTTCGGCATTCGCGTCGGTGTTCACCTTTGCGAAGATTGCCACCACCTTGTTGATGCACCAAATAATATTGCTATCTCTATAGCTTAATAAAATAAGTGCATTACATAAGGTTGACACGCAGGTCATTAAAGTGCAATCATATGGCTCTAGCCATCATGCCGAATCATGACACACAGGTCATGTTAATCAATTTACATCATATAGTCATCTCATACATAATCAAATTATTATGAACACTGCTATACCACATCACATGCACATGCAAACCATCCTGCAAAACCAAGTTAGACGCCTCTAATCGGTCCATGCAAAAACTTGTTTTACGTGGCTTCTAAGGTTTCGAAACAAACCGAATCTACCAACGTCCATCATCAAGTATGATAATTCAAGTTGCTAGATTAACTTTCCAGGGTGTATGCAACACGAGATAATAAAATCTCGAGCCCCATACTAAACTTCGTCATACGCGTGACCCCCGTGCAGATCACATCTGCATTGCCCTTTCGTCTGCGAAACATCCATATTTCTTTTGACTATGGTGGAACCCAAAGAACTGTTAGCACTTCGTTGATCTGTCAATCAGCATACTCAGGAGCAGCATGAAAGGATCGCGGATTGTCAGAACTTTGTAAGATTCCACCATTCCGTCAAGATATGGACTACGCAAATTCATGGGAAGCAATAGGAACATCGGGCAACAGATTTCATCTGCTACCCGCACAAATAATTTTCAGCAATAGATCTCATCTACTACAAAATTATACTATGCAATACCCATACATCTCATGTATTCTAGATCATAACATGCATCTACTCATAGCCTGGCTCTTGATGCCACTGTTGGGGAACGCGACAGAAAACAAAAATTTCCGGTATAGCGAGCACGCCCAGGACCACTATGTAGAGTGCATACAAGGTTTGATCTGATCCGTACCGACTCGAAGCGCAGCGGAAGTAGAGTCGATGACGAACGGCGGTGTAGATCCCCGCAGCTAGGATTTTACAACCTCCCAACCGCGAGGATGTATACCCTCATCTGCCCTGCGGACAGCCCTCCGGGAGGCGGTCGCATAGCCCCCCGTACGGTGTCGCGGACAGCCCTTCGGGAGGACCTCCGAAACTCGGACTGTCACTCGGACAACCCTTCGGGAGGACCTCCAAAACTTGGACGGTCACACAGACAGCCCTTCGAGAGGCACTCTCGAACTAAGACCGAAACTACGATCTCTCTACAGAGTTGCACACATACGGTGTCATCTATCCGGCAGGGCTTCGCCGTCCAGAACTAGTTCCTGCCGGAACCCAGACAGCCTTTCGGCTCTACGAAACTATTTCGCTGGGAGGGAGAGAGAGAGCTTGCAAAGCAAAGCATGTGTATGAGAGCACAAGGATGAGCATTTTGGGCTGCCTCCTCACCCCTATTTATAGGATGAGAGACTATGGTAAAAATACCAAAATGCCCTCAGATATTTTCACTATTCATAATAGTGATTCCACTATTCATAAATAGTGTTCCCCACTATTCACAATAGTGTTTTCCACTATTTCGTAATAGTGTTTTCACTAGTCATGAGATATTTTCTCCCAATAGTGTTTCCCACTATTCATAATAGTGTTTCCACTATTCACGAATAGTGTTTCCACTATTCACAAATAGTGTTTCCAATAAAGTAATCCAAAAAGCACTTTCACTATTCATGACGATATTTTTCAGCGTCCGTTCGAACTAAAAATATTTATGTGGGCTTAGAACATTTCCATTACCCACTAAAATAATTTTCAATACGATCCGGAACAATTCCGGAATAGTGATTTTCATCTGTGAAAAGCATCTGAAGCGGTTCCGGCAGCTCCGGAACATTTCCGGTTATTCTTCCGGAAAATTCCCAGAAGTTTCCAGAATGATTCTGGCACCCTCCAAGAATTATCAGGCATGTGCCAAAACCAATTTGACTTTATGGTATCCTCTGAAACAACTTTTCAGTTTCACCAAAACTTTTCCGGTGTCCGAAACTTTTCCGGTGTCTGAAACTTTTCGGTGATTTTCTCTCAGACTCCCTGTCTAGTATTCAACAGATAGATGACCCTTAAGCGTGTGACCCTATAGGTTCAATGAAGCATAGACATGACCTGGAACCCCTTCCGATCAATGATCAACATCGGAGCCGTGGACACCCATATCGATCCCTATACCCACACGAATAAATATTCGAGTGAACCTCCAGTTGCCGTGTGCTATTCCTGTTGCTTCGCGATATGTTACAAATACCCGAGGTGAGACATGTTGGCATCCCCATGGATCAACAACTTGTCCACTATGCCAGTTACCTCGTTATCGGTATTGTTCTCTTTTCTCGTTCCCGTGTTCCGGCATCCCCGTGATCAGATCGCAAAGTGTCTGGCCAGACGATGATGGATACCGTAACACCGAGAGGGCCCAGAGATATCTCTCCATCGTCGGAGGAGCAAATCCCAATCTTGAGCTATCAAGTTACTTCACTTACTTTTCCATGAACCCGTAAGCCGCCGTAATAGCCACCCATTTACGGATGACGTTTAACAAACCCCAAAGTTCATGAAGCAAGCATGAAGAAACTCGATACTCTCATGGTCTAAGGAATTATGCAAACATTAACTTCTCTGTGTTATTAACCATTAACTTATGACGAATGTATCTCATAGCATAACATTAATTTGGGTCGATTCAACACAAATGTTCTTCTAACATTGTGCCCTCAAAATTGCCGGCATAGCCATGCCCATGATCAGGAAAACAGGATCATCATGCAATACTTGAGCCAGTCTTAGAGGCCAGACTAGGAATACATTTTACCATTTATTATCCCACACGTGCACATGAGTTTCCCTCCAAGCCTCGTTTTATTTGTAGACTCGAGAATCATTGCAGTTATAGCATGGAACATAAACATAATTATGAACAGGGAGATAATCAATAACATTTATTATTGCCTCTAGGGCATATCTCCTACAATTTTCATCTGCGAAAAGCATCTGAAGCGGTTCCGGCAGCTCCGGAACATTTCCGATTTTTCTTCCAGAAAATTCCTAGAAGTTTCTAGAATGATTCTGGCACCCTCCAAGAATTATCAGGCATGTGCCGAAATCAATTTGACTTAATGGTATCCCCTGAAACTACTTTTTAGTTTTACCGAAACTGTTCCGGTGTCCTGTCTGCGGAACTTTTCTGCTGTCCGAAACTTTTCCGGTGTCCGAAACTTTTCAGTGATTTTCTCTAGACTCCCTGTCTAGTATTCAACAGATAGATGACCCTTAAGCGTGTGACCCTATAGGTTTGGTGAAGCATAGACATGACCCGGAACCCCTTCCGATCAATGATCAACATCGGAGCCGTGGACACCCATATTGACCCCTATACCCACACGAATGAATATTCGAGTGAACATCTAGTTGCCATGTACTATTCCTATTGCTTCGCGATATGTTACAATTACACGAGGTGAGACATGAAGACATCCTTGTGGATCAAAAACTTGTCCACTATGCCAGTTACCTCGTTGCCGGTATTGTTCTCTTTTCTCGTTCCCGTGTTCCGGCATCCCCGTGATCAAATCACAAAGTGTCTGGCCAGACGATGATGGATACCATAACACCGAGAGGGCCCAAAGATATCTCTCCATCGTCAGAGGAGCAAATCCCAATCTTGAGCTATCAAGTTACTTGACATACTTTTCCATGAACCCGTAAGCCGCCGTAATAGCTGCCCATTTACGGATGACGTTTAACAAACCCCAAAGTTCATGAAGCAAGCATGAAGAAACTCGATACTCTCATGGTCTAAGGAATTATGCAAACGTTAACCATCTCTGTGTTATTTACCATTAACTTGTGACGAATGTATCTCATAGCATAACATCAATTCGGATCGATTCAACACAAGTGTTCTACCAACATCGTGCCCTCAAAATTGTCGGCATAGCCATGTCCATGATCAGGAAAACAGGACCATCATGTAACACTTAAGCCAGTCTTAGAGGAAAGACTAGGAATACAATTTACCGTTTATTATACCACACGTGCACATGAGTTTCCCTCCAAGCCTCGTTTAATTTGTAGACTCGAGAATCATTGCAGTTATAGCATGGAACATAAACATTCATTACAAACTTTGGAGATACAAAATAACTGTTATTACTGCCTCTAGGGCATATCTCCTACAGACTCCCACTTGCACTAGAGTCATAATCCAGTTACATGGCTTCCCTAACACCAATGGCTATCCGGTGTTGCTCATGCTTTGCTCGTGGTAGAGGCTTTGTCATCGGGTCTGACACATTCATATCCGTGTGAACTTTGCGTACTTTCACTAAACCTTCTTCGACATGATGTCGAATGAGTTTATATTCGCATTGAATATGCATTTTATTATGGTGCGAACATGGCTCCCTTGCCTGAGCCACGGCGCCACTATTATCACAATAGATCTCCACCGGGTCCAAAGCACTTGGAACCACACCAAGGTCTTCAAGAAATTGCCTGATACCGACAACTTGCTTGGAGGCTTCAGAAGCAGCACCATATTCTGCCTCCATCGTAGAATCCGCCACGGTATTTTGTTTGGAACTTTTCCAATCAACTGCGCCGCCGTTCAATATGAAAACATAGCTAGATTAAGATTTGAAGTCATCTCGGTCAGTCATGAAGCCTGCATCAGTGTAACAACTTACAGAGCTCTTCATCACCTCCGTACACAAGGAGTAAATACTTGGTCCTTCTGAGGTACTTAAGAATACCCTTGACTGCGGCCTAGTGTTCCAATCCTGGATCACCTTGGTACCGGCTGCTAACACTTAGCGCATAGGAAACATCCGGTCTTGTACATAGCATGGCATACATAATAGAACCAACTGCCAAAGCATATGGAATATCATTCATTTGTACTCGCTCATCGAGGGTCCGAGGACTCTGATTCTTGCAAAGCACTATGCCAGGTGAAATGGGGAGTAGGCCTTTCTTGGAGTTCTCATGTTGAACCTTTTCAACACCTTGTCAATGTACGTGCTTTGGCTAAGCGCTATTAGGCGTCTTGATCTATCTCTATAGATCCTGATGCCCAATACATATGCCGCTTCACCTAAGTCTTTCATTGAAAAACTCCTTTTCAATGAGTCTTTTATTTCCCTAAGAAAATTCACATCATTTCAAATCAACAATATGTCATCCACATACAAGATTAGAAATGCTTTTGCGCTCCCACTAAACTTCTTGTAAACACAAGATTCTTCATCGTTCCTGATGAAGCCAAACTCTTTTACCACTTCATCAAAACGAATGTTCTAGCTCCTTGATGCTTGCTTCAGACCATAAATGGCTTTCTGAAGCTTACATACCTTTCCAGCATTCTTAGGGTCGACAAAACCTTCTGGCTGTATCATGTATACATCCTGTTCAAGGTTTCCATTTAGGAAAGCCGATCCATCTGCCATATTTCATAATCGAAATAAGCAGCAATTGCTAGTAATATCCGAACAGACCTAAGCATAGCTACGAGCAAGAAAGTCTCATCGTAGTCCACTCCTGGAACTTGCGTGAACCCTTTCGCAACAAGTCTAGCTTTGTGGATAGTAATGTTACCATCTGCGTCCGTCTTTATTTTGAAAATCCATTTACAACCAATGGGTTTTACGCCATCTGGAAGTTCTTCCAAGTTCCAAACTTGGTTTTCGTACATGGATTCCATTTCGGATCTCATGGCTTTGTGCCATTCCCTTGAGCTAGGCCCCGCCATTGCTTCCTTGTAGTGCGCAGGTTCATCGTCTTCAAGAATGAAGATTTCATTATGAAAATACTCAGGTGGCTGGATAGCCCTACCTGATCTGCGCGGTTCAGTTACAACATTGTCTGAAGTTTCTGCATCACATGCGACAACTTCTGGCTCGGTTGTAGGGATAATTTGCGGAATTAGTTCCGGTTCCTTAGCCATATCAATGGTTGCCAAAAATTCACTAATATCATTAAGTTGTACCGTCCTCCTACTCACTTCTTTAGCGAGAAACTCTTTCTCAAGAAAGACTCCATGTTTTGCAACAAACACTTTGCTCTCGGAGATGTGATAGAAAGAATACCCAACTGTCTCCTTTGTACCTACAAAGTAACATTTGTCTGATCTGGGATCAAGTTTGCTTGGCTGTAAACGCTTTACGTATGCCTCACAACCCCAAATTCTGAGAAACGACAGGTCGGGTTTCTTCTCGTGCCATATCTCATATGGCGTCGTCTCAACAGACTTAGACGATGCTTTGTTAAGTGTGTGAGCGGTAGTGAGTAGTGCGTGACCCCAAAAAGATATCGGTAGATCTGAGAAGGACATCATCGACCTTACCATGTCCAACAGGGTTCAGTTACGTCTTTCTGATACTCCATTTCTCTGTGGAGTTCCGGGAGGCGTAAGCTGTGAAACGATTCCACGGTCACTTAGATGTTGGCCAAACTCGTGACTAAGATATTCGCCTCCGCGATCAGACCGCAAAAACTTAATCTTTTTGTTACGATGATTTTCTACCTCATTCTGAAATTCTTTGAACTTTTCAAAGGTTTCCGACTTATGCTTAATCAAGTAGATATATCCATACCTACTTAAATCATCAGTAGAAGTTACGACGTAGAAATACCCACCCCGTGCGATTGTGCTCATTGGATCACATACATCACTATGCATTATTTCCAATAATTCACTCGCCCGTTCAGGATGACCCATGAATGGTGTCTTGGTCATTTTTCCCATCAAGCAAGCTTCACATGTGTCAAATGATTCAAAATCAAGGGACGGTAAAACTCCATCTTTATGGAGTCTTTGCAAGCGTTTCTTTCCGATGTGGCCAAGTCGACAGTGCCACATGAAAGTGGTGGTGGTATCAGCCTTCCTAAGGCGTTTAGCATTCACGTTAAAGTCATCATTTTCACATTCAAGATTCAGTATGAAAAGGCCCCCAACAATGGGTGCAAATCCATAAAACGTATCCTTACAATAAAGTGAACAACCATTGTTCTCAGACTTGTAGGAGTACCCATCGTGTACTAAACATGATCCAGAGATAATGTTTCTACACAACAACGGAACAAAATAACAGTTACTAAGTTCCAAAATAAATCTTGAAGGGAGACGTAGAGGCATAATGCCGACGGCTTGAGCGGCGATCCCAGCGCCGTTCCTGACACGCATCACGACTTCATTCTTTGCCAGCTTGCGCACCTTCTGAAGCCCCTGTATCGAGTTGCAAATGTGAGCAACCGATCCGGTATCAAATACCCAAGACTTAGAATTTTCTCTATCAAGCAAAACGTCAATGAGATTAACTTGTATAACAATTATACCTTTTCCGGTTTTCCCGGACTTCTTATCTTCCAGATACTTCTTACAGTTTCTCTTCCAGTGACCTGTGCCCTTGCAGTAGAAGCACTCAGTTTCATTCTTGGCTCCGCCCTTAGATTTGCGTTGGAAACCGGTCTTACCGGCACCCTTGCCCTTCTTTGGCTTGCCTTTCTTTTTGAAACTGGCAGTTTTATTCACAAGCAACACTTGCTTGCGATTTCTCTGTAGTCCTGCTTCAGCAGTTTTCAGCATGGCAAGCACCTCATTTGCTGTTTTGTCCATCCCATTCATGTTGTAGTTCAAGATAAAACCGCCATAAGATGGGGGGAGTGAACCTAGAAACAAGTGCATAACATGCTCTTTTGGAAGTGGGAATTCCAGGATTTTAAGCCTTTCAGCGTAGCCAATCATATTGACTACGTGCTCGCCAACTGAACTGCCCTCAGCCATCTTGGTCTCCGCCATCATTTTCATGATGTCAAAACGTTCAAACCATGCATTAAACTTGTAAAGAGCATCTAGATCCTTGATCATATCAAAGGAGTTATGGAATTCAAAATGTTTTTGAAGCTCTGAACTCATGCAGGACAACATGAGGCACTGCACTAAGTTGTAATCATTATCCTTAGTGGCCCAGACATTTTGTATGTCTGCCGCAGCTGTTGCCGCCGGTTTAGGAGGAGAGGTCCGTCAAGCACGTACACTTTCTTAGCACCCTGGAGGACAATCCTCAGGGTACGGACCCAGTCTGCATAGTTGTTTCCATTCGCAGCTAACTTCTCTTTCTCTAACATAGGGCCTAAGTTGAACGCGGTGTTGCGAGCCATTTGATCTACAACGGAAAACACAAGTTTACTTAGACTTTGTTCATAATGATTTTTGGCACTAGTGAATAAACAATTTTATTCTAAAGTGTTCTCCCAATCAAATCAATATCTCTCAAAATTGATTGTAAGTAATTCAAGACCCATGTCTTGATTGTTTGCCATTGGTGTAACACCACTGATGACAAAAATCTTAACCGGTAGGCCAACTTGCCAATCACATCTCTATGTGACTCTTGTTCATCTTTCGATGCATGTGTTCCGAGCTCATGATGGTCATGCCTGAACGTCAAGACAACCAAGTGATCTTGCTGCGAGGTCTCAACTCACCCGCCTCACACTTCTCTAATCGTTCGTACCCATGTGACACGGCGCACCCCGAAAAGATAGGTGCCGTGACGGTGCTACACTTGGGAGAACACTAACTACGTGATATTTTTGTGAGATATCACCCTAATAAAAAGCGACTACTGCGCAATCAAGAAGGGTGCAACATAAGGGATAAACATCTCAGGCAATTCATTATTAGCATGATATGGTATAGCCCCTTCTGACGGAGAAGTCAAGTATTTTTTCGTCTTCGGCATTCGCGTCGGTGTTCACCTTTGCAAAGATTGCCACCACCTTGTCGATGCACCAGATAATATTGCTATCTCTATAGCTAATAAAATAAGTGCATTACATAAGGTTGACACGCAGGTCATTAAAGTGCAATCATATGGCTCCAGCCATCATGCCGAATCATGACACGCATGTCATGTTAATTTCATCATATAGCCATCTCATACATAATCAAATTGAATATGAGCATTTCTATACCACATCACATGCAAACCATCCTGCAAAACCAAGTTAGACGCCTCTAATCGGTTTATACAAAATTTTATTTTACGTGGCTTCTAAGGTTTTGACTCAAACCGCAGCTACCAATGTTTATCATCAAGTATGATAATTCAAGTTGCTAGATTAACTTTCCAGGGTGTATGAAACACGAGATAATAAAATCTCGAGCCCCATCCTAAACTTCGTCATACGCGTGACCCCCGTGCAGATCATATCTGCATTGCCCTTTCATCTGCGAAACATCCATCTTTCTTTAACTATGGTGGAACCCAAAGAACTGTTAGCACTTCGTTGATCTGTCAATCAGCATACTCAGGAGCAGCATGAAAGGATCGCGGATTGCTAGAACTTTGTAAGATCCCACCATTCCGTCAACATCAGGACTACGCAAATTCACGGGAAGCAACAGGAACATCGGGTAACAAATTTCATCTGCTACCCGCACAAATAATTTTCATTAATAGATCTCATCTACTACAAAATTATACTATGCAATACCCATACATCTCATGTATTCTAGACCATAACATGCATCTACTCATAGCTTGGCTCTTGATGCCACTGATGGGGAACGCGACAGAAAACAAAAATTTCCGGTATAGCGAGCACGCCCAGGACCACTATGGAGAGTGCATACAAGGTTTGATCTGATCCGTACCGACTCAAAGCGCAGCGGAAGAAGAGTCGGTGGAGATCGTTGGTGCAGATCCCCGCAGCTAGGATTTGACAACCTCCCAACCGCGAGGATGTACTCCCTCGTTGGACAGCCCTTCGGGAGGCGGTCGGACAGTCCCCCGGATGATGTCGCGGACAGCCCTTCGGGAGGACCCTCGAAACTCGAACGGAGACTCGGACAGCCCTATGGGAGGACACACGAACAGCCCCTCGGGCAAAATATCGAAACTACGACCTCCCTACGGGTTTGCACACATACGGTGTCAACTATCCGGCAGGGCTTCGCCGTCCAGAACTAGTTCCTGCCGGAACCCAGACAACCTTTCGGTTCTACGAAAGACTCTTTTCGTGGGAGGGAGAGATAGAGCTTGCAAAGCAAAGCATGTGTATGAGAGCACAAGGATGAAGAGATGGCAGCCCACATCTCCTCTATTTATAGGAAAACCAAGGGGTAGGGTTGGGACTTGAAAATACCAAACTACCCCCACTTTATGTCACACATAAAAAATAATAAGGAAAAGGGGTGCCATGTGGAGCTCCATGGAGGAGCTCCACCCTTGGCCGGACAACCCTTGGGTTGGCCCCCATGAGGAGCTACCTTGCTCCCCAATCCCTTCTAGAAGCCTTTTTGGAAATATCCAAAAAGGTGCTTTTCCATAAATATCCAAAAAGCACTTTCACTATTCATGACGACATTTTTCAGCGTCTGATCGAACTGAAAATATTTATGTGGGCTTAGAAAAATTCTAGTACCCCACCAAAATAATTTTTAATGCGATCCGGAACAATTCCGGAATAGTGATTTTCATCTTCTAAAAGCATCTGAAGCGGTTCCGGCAGCTCCGGAACAATTCCGTTTTTTCTTCCGGAAAATTCCCAGAAGTTTCCAGAATGATTCTGGCACCCTCCAAGAATTATCAGGCATGTGCCGAAACCAATTTGACTTAATGGTATCCCCTGAAACTACTTTTTAGTTTTACCGAAACTGTTTCGGTTTCCTGCCTGCGGAACTTTTCCGCTGTGCGAAACTTTTCCGGTGTCCGAAACTTTTCAGTGATTTTCTCTCAGACTCCCTGTCTAGTATTCAACAGATAGATGACCCTTAAGCGTGTGATCCTATAGGTTCGATGAAGCATAGACATGACCCGGAACCCCTTCCGATCAATGATCAACATCGGAGCCGTGGACACCCATATTGACCCCTATACCCACATGAATGAATATTCGAGTGAACCTCTAGTTGCCGTGAGCTATTCCTGTTGCTTCACGATATGTTACAATTACCCGAGGTGAGACATGCAGGCATCCTCGTGGATCAACGACTTGTCCACCATGCCAGTTACCTCGTTGCCGGTATTGTTCTCTTTTCTCGTTCCCGTGTTCCGGCATCCCCTTGATCAAATCACAAAGTGTCTGGCCAGACGATGATGGATACCATAACACCGAGCCCAGAGATATCTCTCCATCGTCGGAGGAGCAAATCCCAATCTTGAGCTATCAAGTTACTTGACATACTTTTCCATGAACCCGTAAGCCGCCGTAATAGCCACCCATTTACGGATGACGTTTAACAAACCCCAAAGTTCATGAAGCAAGCATGAAGAAACTCGATACTCTCATGGTCTAAGTAATTATGCAAACGTTAACCATCTCTGTGTTATTTACCATTAACTTGTGACGAATGTATCTCATAGCATAACATCAATTCGGATCGATTCAACACAAGTGTTATACCAACATCGTGCCCTCAAAATTTCCGGCATAGCCATGCCCATGATCAGGAAAACAGGACTATCATGCAACACTTGAGCCAATCTTAGAGGAAAGACTAGGAATACAATTTACCGTTTAGTATACGACACATGCACATGAGTTTCCCTCCAAGCCTCGTTTAATTTGTAGACTCGAGAATCATTGCAGTTATAGCATGGAACATAAACATTCATTACAAACTTTGGAGATACAAAATAACTGTTATTACTGCCTCTAGGGCATATCTCCTACACCCACTACCATGACCATGTTAGAGGCAGTCGGTCGCCTCGTCGCGTTTGAAGTGAGCCAATGCGGACGATGCCATCACTCTGGTGGGAAGGAGGACCAGCTGATGCTGATGACGCAGGCCCTCGAGCATCTTATGAAGGGCAAAAAGGGGTCACCCGGAGCCAGCAGCAGTAACGCCGGTCGTGGTCGTGGAGGTAGTCGAGGTCGCGGTGGTGGCCGCGATGGGCGTGGTGATCATGGACAGCAAGGGCGCGACGAGAGCAAGGACATGGCCAAGCAAAAGAAGCACCAGAAATTTGATATCATCATGGTGAGGTGTTTCAATTGCAATGAGATGGGTCACTTTCAGTCTGATTGTCCGGTGCCCAAGCACGAGCTGGCGAACTGTGTGCATGAAGACGAGGTAGAGGATGAGGGCTTGCTCATGTTATAGGCCTGCGAGCTCGCGCCTCCTGAGCCAGCACCGTCAGAGCAGGTGTTGCTCAACAAGGAGAAGGTGGTGCCGAAGCTGACAGGCGCCCATGACATCTTGTGGTACTTGGACACGGGAGCAAGCAATCACATGACTGGAAACTCTGAGAAATTTGCTGAATTGGACAGAACAGTAAAAGGCAAGGTCCGATTTGGAGATGGGTCTAAAGTTGAGATATGTGGGCGAGGATCGGTGCTCATGCAATGTCTGACTGGTGAGCACCACGTTCTCTCTGATGTTTACTTCATACCTCGCCTAAAGAACAACATCATCAGTCTTGGGCAACTTGATGAAAATGGGTGTAAGTATGGTAGTGAGAATGGGGTGATGACACTCTGGGATAGACAGAGAAAGGTTCTGGCCCGTGTTCTACGCACCCGCAATAGGATGTACATCCTCAACATTCAGCCATCCAAGCCGGTGTGTCTACTCGCGCATGCAAAGGAGAATGCGTGGCTTTGGCACATGCAGTTCGGGCATGTGAATTTTCGTTCATTGAAGGCACTAGCAGCAGAGAAGTTAGTCGAGGGGATGCCATGCATTGATCAGGTCGAGTAGGTCTACGATGGGTGCATGATTGCCAAGCAATGGCGTCTGCCCTTTCCTGCACAAGCTACATACCGTGCGGCACGACAGCTTGAGCTGATCCATGGAGATTTATGTGGTCCCATCTCATCGGAGACACCAGGAGGGAAGAAGTACTTCTTTTGGTTGATGACTTCTCAAGGTATATGTGTATTGGCCTGTTGTGCAGCAAGGATGAGGCCATAGAGGCAGTGTAGAAAATTCAGAAGGTTGCTGAAAACGAAGTTGGTCTGAATCTGAAGGCCATCCGAATTGATAGAGGTGGGGAGTTCACTTCCAGCGAGTTTGCTGAGCACTGCAATCACCATGGGTAAAACATTTCCTGACTGCACCTTATACCCCGCAGCACAATGGTGTAGTTGAGAGAAGGAACCAAACCGTGGTCGGTATGGAGAGGAGCTTTCTAAAGAGTATGGGGGTACCAGCAAGGTTCTGGGGTGAAGCGGTGTTCACAGCGGTGTATCTGCTCAACAGATCACTCACTAAGAGTGTCAAGGGTATGACCCCATATCAAGCCTGGCATGGAAGGAAACCTACTATCCAACACTTAAGGACATTTGGGTGTGTGGCTTATGTCAAACTGGTTGGTCTAGGGCAAACAAAATTGTCAGATAGGAGCAAGCAAATGGTGTTCATTGGCTATGAGGTTGGGTCCAAGGCGTATCACATGTATGATCCAGAGAAGAGGAAGTTAGTCGTATCACACGATGCAGTCTTTGAAGAAGACTAATGTTGGGAGTGGGCCTCACAGTCAAGTCCAGGGGAAGATGATCGCAGCTCCTGCACAGTTGTATACTCGGAGCTAGTTGAACAACCTGAAACAACAATACCAGAAGGAACTGCAGCAGTCGAGCCGACGGTTGAACCTTAAACGCCAGTTATGGGACTCAAACCAGTCGGTGCATCTGCTCCCATGGTAGTACCATGGCCAGGTGTGAAGTCGTGCAAGATAGGGTGTGGAGTCGCGATTCCTTGTGACCTCACCCTTTGTCGGTGACCCCTGGAATTGCATTAGAAATGCCGGAAACACCATGGACAGAACCATCACAGGGGCCACAAGGGAAGCGGCTACTCGAAGAAATTTATGAAGAAACAATGGAGATCAAGCAAGAAGATGCCAGGCTATGTCTATTTGCTCTAGGGGAGCCTGCAAGTCATGTTGAAGCACTAGAAGAGGCTTCCTGGAAGAAGGCCATGAAGGAGGAACTGACAACCATAGAAGAGAACCATACTTGGGAATTGTGTGATCTGCCTAGAGGACAGAGACCGATTGGACTGAAATGGGTGTACAAGTTAAAGAAAGATCCGAACGGAGAAGTAATCAAGCACAAGGCCAGACTGGTTGCAAAAGGTTATGTGCAGCAAGAGGGCATAGATTTTGAGGAAGTCTTTGCCCCTGTGGCTCGCCTTGAGTCAGTTCGGTTGATTGTAGCACTCGCAGCTCAGTTTGGTTGGAAAATACACCATATGGATGTCAAGTCAACATTTCTCAATGGCGATCTACGTGAAGAAGTGTATGTCACCCAACCACCTGGGTTTGAGAAAGAAGGGAATGGCAACAAGGTATACAAACTGAATAAGGCACAGTATGGGCTCCGACAAGCACCAAGAGCCTGGAATTTCAAGCTTGACACAACACTCTCATAACTTGGGTTTGAGAGATGCCCATCGGAGTCTGGCTTATACAAAAAGCAAGTGGGCAATACAACACTCATAGTGGGAGTATATGTGGATGATCTTGTTATTACAGGAGGGAGTGATAAGGCCATTGATGATTTCAATAAGCAAATGAGCTCCAAATTTAGTATGATTGAATTGGGGTTGTTGAGCTATTACCTTGGAATAGAAGTAAGGCAATCAATAGAAGGGATCACTCTATGTCAGTCAGGGTATGCAGCTAGAATTTTGGAGAAAATGGGCATGTCTGACTGCAATACAACTCACATTCCCATGGAGCCAAGACTAAAACTAAGAAAAGCTAGCAAGGCAGAGGAAGTTGATCCAACTAGCTACATAAGTGTGGTTGGAAGCTTGAGGTACCTATTGCACACTCGACCTGATCTGAGTTTTTCAGTAGGCTTTGTAAGCAGGTTCATGGAAAGGCCCACAAAGGAACATATGACAGCAGTAAGACACATACTGAGATATGTGAAGGGCACACTGAGTCTTGGATGCAACTACAAGAGAACCACAGGGGAGCCGCAACTAGTTGGGTACAGTGACAGTGACCTTGCCGGAGATGTGGACGACCGGAAAAGCACTGCACGTGCGCTGTACTACTATGGAAATTGTCCAGTGTCCTGGAAATCTCATAAGCAAAAAATTGTCGCTCAATCCTGTTGTGAAGCAGAGTATGTAGCTGCTGCTTTGGCTGCATGTCAGGGTATTTGGCTAGCAAGACTTGTTGGAGAATTGCTTAGACATGAACCTGGAAAATCAGTGCTCAAGGTGGACAATCAGTCAGCGATCTCCTTGTGCAAAAATCCCGTGTTCCATGACAGAAGCAAACACATCGATGTGCGCTATCACTTTGTGAGAAATTGCGTCGAAAAAGGAAAGATTGTTGTGGAACACGTCAGAACAAAAGAGCAGCGTGCTGACATTCTTACAAAGGCCCTACCCAGAGCTACCTTTCAGGAAATGAAGGAGAAGATTGAATAACAAAGTGTCAAGCTGGTGCAACAAGCTTAAGGAGGTGAAATGTTATGTTAATCTAGTTGCACATGTTCTATTTTCAGTTATTAGTTTTCTTAATAATCCTGAATGTGTAGTATACACGGCCAGGTTCAGTGTAGACACGCTAGTGTTAGGCTAGTTCTTTGTTCTTCGGACTTAGTCGTATCCTTTTTTGCTGTTGTAATCATGGGTGTAGTGGCCACGACTCCGTCCGTTTGATGGCGCGGGTAAAACGGATCGTGGGCACTACTTGCTACGAGTTTGTTACACTTTGAAATAAAGAGAAGGAAACAGAAAAGGCGCAGGTTGTGCCGTCGCAAAATCTGCTCTGTTCGTCAGTCTCCTTTTCCTCTCTGTTCATCTGAATTTTGGCATGGTTTAGGTGTGGGTGTGTCCACCTCGCGTGTGTCGATCCAGGTTTTGGTCCAACATTTGGTATCAACCTGTATGATCTGTGTCCATAGGTGAGAACGGCGGAGATAGTGGCTGCGAGTGGTGTTGTCGTCTCGTGCAGGTCAACTCGATTGCCACCTATGTGGATGGTGCATGCCTTGGAGTTATTTGGCGGTGCAAGCCCTTTCTGCCCATCAATACTTCTTTTGGTGGTGCCAAGTGACTCTTCTCGAGTCTCGCTATCCTACCCGCGTAGATATGGTCACCGCTCGCCATAAGGACCATGCACAAATGAACTATTGGTATCGAGGAAAGTGGAGGAGACAACATAATTTGATTTCGATTGGGTTGTACTTCTCAAGTACCTAGTCTTGAGCTCGAGGGTGAAAACTTTGGTCTGGCCCTAGTTGGTTATATGTGACAATTATGGTGTTTTTGTGTCATTACCCTGTTGTTGGCATTGCTCAGGTTTTGCTCGGAATTGTTCTTAAGGGTGAAAACCAGGATCTGACCTTCGGTGGTTGGATCCGACGATGGCGACGCTTGTACCCGTTCGCTTCCTAGAGGCGTCGCTTTTGGAGAACACTTGTTGTAGTCTTTGCGCTGCCAAGAGATGATTGCGAATGATGTTCACTACTATATTTCGTCAATTGTTGTTTCCATTGCTTCATTTTTTTCTCACTCCGCCTAGGCATAGATTTGGTCTGGTATGGCTTTGTTTTTTTCCGGCATTATAGTTTTGTGTTTTTGTGTTGGTTGTGTGCATCCTAATTATGCATAGTACGTATATGTACTTTTAGGATTGTATCCCTCGATTACATTATGAGTCAACAAAAACACCCTCTATCAAAAAATGATGCAACAAAACATGCCAAGCACCTTATAAGGCCTCCTTTAGTTTGAAGGAATCTCATAGGAATTTCGTAGGTTAGAATTTCTTCTATAGGAAAAATCCTTTACAACCCTTTGGTTTGTAGGAATATAATCATATTCCATGGAGGTGTTTTCCTATCCTCCACATTTCATAGGAAAATAAAAATTAGCCTAGACTCAATGAATTTTTTCTATGATGTGATCCAAAGGGCATCTCCTTTTCTATTCCTATTCATAGGATTGGATATACACGTCATATCATTTCCTATGTTTTTTCCACTTCTATGATTTTTCTACGCTATGAACCAAAGACGGGCCTAAAGTTCTTTGCACGAGTCGGTTCGCCGACTATATTGTTCTTGTTCCTCCTAACCAACCCAATTTGATGTCGGTTGAACCCTCGTTGTTGCCATATAATGGTCACTGGCATTTCCACGCCTGGCTGCCGCGGCCTCCCTGATACGTCTCCAACGTATCTGTAATTTTTGCTTGTTTCATGCTGCTATATTATCGTTCTTGGATGTTTTACAATCATTTTACCACAACTTTATATTATTTTTACGACTAACCTATTAATCTAGAGCCCAGTGCCAGTTCCTTTTTTCCCCTTGTTTTTGTGTTTTATAGAAAAGGAATATCAAACGGAGTCCAAATGGAATAAAAATTTACGGTGATTTTTTTGGACCAGAAGAGACCCACGGAGCATCGGAGTTGGGCCGGAAGACCCACTAGGCAGTCACAAGCCTTAGGGGGAGTTCTGCCACCACAAACTTCTAGAGCCACAAAAAACCTATCCGGAGCCCGTTCCAGCACCCTGCCGGAGGGGGAAACCATCACCAGAGGCCATCTTCATCATCCCGACGCTCTCCATGACGAGGAGGGAGTAGTTCACCCTCGGGGCTGAGGGTATGTACCACTAGCTATGTGTTTTATCTCTCTTTCTCTCTCTCTTGTTCTTGAGATGGCACAATCTTGATGTACCGCGAGCTCTATTGATATAGATTGAATCATATGGAGTTTTCCCCTCTCTATCTTGTTGTGATGAATTGAGGTTTCCCTTTGAAGTTTTCTTATCGGATTGAGTCTTTAAGGATTTGAGAACACTTGATGTATGTCTTGTGATGGGATATCTGTGGTGACAATGGGATGTTCTATTGATACACTTGATGTATGTTTCGGTCATCAACTTGCAGGTTCCGTGACCTTGGGAATCTATGCATAGGGGTTGGCACATGTTTTTGCCTCGACTTCTCGGTAGAAACTTTGGGGCACTCTTTGAAGTTCTTTGTGTTGGATTGAACATGATGAATCTGAAATTATGTGATGCATATCGTATAATCAAGCCCATGGGTACTTGTGGTGACAATGGAGTATCTAGGTGACATTAGGGTTTTGGTTGATGTGTATCTTAAGGTGTTATTTTAGTATGAACTCTAGGGCTGTTTGTGACACTTATAGGGACATCTCATAAGATGGATCAGAAAATATAACTTTGAGGTGGTTTTGTACCCTACAATAATTTCTTCATTAGTTCTCCACTATCTGTGACTTTGGAGTGAACTCTTTGTCGCGAGAGGTATTTACATATGATTCAACTAGGCCAATATTGTTGAGAGAAATTGCACTAGTGGAAGTATGGACCCTAGGCCTTGTTTCCGAGCATTTATACAACGTTTTGCTCGCCGTTTACTATTTTTTACCTTGCTGTTTTTATCTTTTCAGATTACAAAAAACTATATCTACCATCCATATTGCACTTGTATCACCATCTCTTCGCCAAACTAGTGCACCTATACAATTTACCATTGTATTAGGTGTGTTGGGGACACAAGAGACTCTTTGCTATTTGATTGTAGGGTTGTTTGAGAGAGACCATCTTCATCCTACACCTCCTGTGGATTGATAAACCTTAGGTCATCCACTTGGGGGAAATTTGCTACTGTCCTACAAAACTCTACGCTTGGAGGCCCAACACGAGTCTACAAGAAGAATGTTGTGTAGTAGACATCACTCCCCTCTAAATCCCGTCATCTCCGGTGAGTCGACAACCCTGTATCCCCACCTGACCTGTCAACATGTTTCCTCTTCATCGCTGACAACGCTGCAACCTCCGCGTCAAGTGATAGTAAGAACAACAGATTGTTTGTAGTAAATTCCAAAAAACCACTACAATTGGGGACCCTCAAACAGAAAACCGCTACCATTCGTTTTTTTCAAAAAAACCACCATCATTGTGCTGACAGGTTTAAAAAAAGGTTAATGTAGTGATTTGCTGCATTTGAGTGGATTTCCGACAGGTGGGGCCTGATGTCAAGTGCCATGTGTTCTGGGGTAGACGGCGCCCATGACGGGCCGTTAGACGGTGACGGTCAAGACCGAACCAGGTGGTCGAACCCAACCGATTTGTCCATTCCCTTTCTCTCGCGTAGTTCTCTATCATTGATGCCCATGCCCTTGCATCCGCCGCTGACCGCCACAACCATCGTCTCCTGGAAGGATGGCGAAACTAGCAGCGAGGATTCCGTTTCCCCCTTCTCCATCACACCTGCCGACGAATCCTACATGAGTTAGTTTTCTTTATCAATTAGGTTTAGGTTTTATTTGATTTGAGCTTCATTTCGACGGAGTTGAACATGGATTTGAGGAAGTACTCTATATGAATCCTTGTAGCTGCCACCTACTATTGATCTAGAGTCGTGCTACATTGTTGTAGGAGGACCGATGTGCTCTCACAACCTGCCGGTGCAGAGGGGTGTTGTATTCCAAGGCATTAACACTGGCAGTAGGTTTTATAGATGTGCTAATGTGGTTTTTGGTGACCTTCTATTTCATAGTCAGCAGTTTGTAGTTGATATGAACCTTATATGTATTCCCTGTTCAAGAATTCATCCGATTAACCAGTTAACTTGCCGATTAATCCCTACTCGTAGGGTCACCGAGTAGCCGATAAACTAAAAAATCGACCGATTAATTGATTAAATGGCCAATTAAAATGCCGATTAGCCGATTAATCCCCTACTCTCCAGCCAACCGAGCAGCTACCAGTTAACGATTTCCTCAATAGTGTATGTATCTTGTAATCAATTGGGCAGAGGGGTGCTGTTTGATTCTTGATACGTCTTCAACGTCTATAATTTTGGATTGATCCATGCTGTAATATTATCATTCTAGGATGGTTTTGTGCAATTATATGTCAATTGATATTATTTTTGAGCACTAACCGATTAACCCAGTGCCAAGTGCTTGTTGCTGTCTTCTGCATGTTTTTAGCTTTTCATGTTTACAATACCAAATGAAGTCCAATTGCCACGAAACTTTGTAATGATTTGCTCTGGACCAAAAGAAGACCTGGAAGCTTCGGGAGAAGATCGAAGGCCACACGAGGGAGCGAGCACACAGTAGGGAGCGCCTAGGGGAGTGGCTATGCCTTGATGTGTGCTGGCCCCCTCGGGTGCCTTCGTTGGAAATATGCCCTAGAGGTAATAAGAAATTAGTTATTATAATATTTCCATGTTCATGATAATCGTTTATTATACATGCCAGAATTGTATTGATTGGAAACTCAGATACTTGTGTGGATACATAGACAACACCATGTACCTAATAAGCCTCCATTAGACTAGCTCGTTGATCAGAGATGGTCAAGGTTTCCTGACCATAGACATGATTTGTCATCTGATAACGGGATCACATCATTAGGAGAATGATGTGATGGACAATACCCAACCTGTCGTGGATTTATCATGGCAGATGTCCGGGTGAACGGACTTAGATTCGAGGCCATCGCTAACGGGATGGACTCAAAGGGGTTAGTTGGGACGAAAGAGACAGATTTACCCAGGTTCGGCCCCTCAAGTCGAGGTAATAGCCTACGTCCTGCTTGTGTTTGTATTAATTGTGTATAGATTACAAGGAGCTAGAAGCTTGACCTAGTTCTCGATCACCTGTCCCTAACTCGCCCCGGGTCTGCCTTTATATAAGAGCTCAGGACTACCGGGTCGTTACAATTGCTAATCGAGTCTCTCTCTATCTTCTTGTCCAAGCTGTCTTTGAGTCGGCTTGCGCGCCCGGGTCTTCTCCGTCCGGGCCATTGTACGACGCAGCCCTTGAGCCACGATCTTCCTGGGCCACCAGTCTTACGGCTCACCTTTGGGCTGGCTCATGAGCCAACAACATAACCCAGAGCCTCCAGGGCGAGTCATACCGTGGGGTGATATCCCCAACATTAGGCCTCAGGTTGAATTGAGCTTGCTCACTTCATCCTTCTCTTACGATTTTGGTGAGTCGCCCGGAAATGACCCGGCGTGACGTCATGAGATCTTGCTGACGTACCACCGAATCTTTCATTAACTATCATCCCGAGAATCGAGGCGTCCGCCTTGGTCAAACGGTGTTGTCGCCTAGATTTTTGCGCCTTCCTTAATCCCTTTTTAAATATGACCCGTGCGGGTCGGAGTTTTCCATCCTCCCGCTCATGCCTCTTCTTCTTCTTCCTGTCGCCGCCGCTCCAGCGTCCTCGTCGTCCGGCGCCGTCTTCGCATCTGCACTGACCGGGCCGCTGCATCACCCTGATACGGACCAAATTTCTTCCACCGCCGCCGCAACATCTCCGGTGAGTTCTCCTTCTTCTTTAGCTCGCCCATCGCCGTAGTAGGGGTCCACCGTAGCAGGGTTCCACCGCCGCCGCTCGGGCTTCGGCACCGCCACCGCGAGTATATCTAGACGCCATTGTTGCCTTTAGATCGCGCTCTCACCCTGCCGCCGCGCGCGGGCCGGCCGCGCGTAATGCATGGACCGCGATAGCTCCGCTCCAGTTTCTTTCTTTCTGCTGTTCATCACTAGGTCTGGATTTAAATACTTTTTCGCTGCTTTTGTAGATCCATAGCCATAGTAATAGTTTGCGGAATCTGTTTTTTAGGACTTAGCCAATTTTCAATCTTCCTTTCCTCTGTTGAGTCGCTAGGCTTCTCCGGCTCTCATCAACCGGATCTTTCCACTTTATCCGTAGAACCCTTAAACCTTTAAGCCGTCAAAAACATTTGCTTACGCTTTGACTCATCAAGCCTTTTACCTTGCACAGCACTTAAGCCGCCAATATGTCTCGTGCGTCCAACTCATGCAACTGGGTTGGTTCTTGCGTTACGGAGGAGTACTTAGCAGGTTATGTTGAAGCGGGTACTCTCCCTCCCAAAGAGGTTCTCAATTGGTGGGTTCCGGCTGACGAGACCCGGCCTTCTCCCCAAAAAGGAGAGATAGTAGTCTTCACTGATCACATCGAGCAAGGATTTGTGCTACCCGGCTCTATGTTTTTCCGGGATGTCCTTCATTTCTACAAGCTGCATCCTCAATATTTTGCACCCAACTCCGTCTCAAACATCTGCAACTTCCAAGTTCTCTGTGAAGCTTATCTGCTAACTAAGCTGTCTGTGGGGTTCTTTTGGGAGTTCTTCTATACCCACCACCAAACTGAAATGAAGGGTGGTCCGAGTCTGGAGCTGGGTGGCATTTCTATTCAGCGCCGCCGAGACATCTTTTTTCTTGCTACTCCAATGCCGAGTCACCCCAAAGATTGGAATAAGACATGGTTCTACTGCCCAGAGACCTTACCTGAAAAAGAGCACTCATTGGCGGGTTACTGCCCCTCCCGGCTTAGGACAGACACAGAGCTTCCCGGCCGGCTCTCAGCCTCGGAGCGTGCCAGATACGAGCCGTTCCACGCCAGGATCAAAGCACTCCTGGCCAACGGTTTAATAGGACTGGATTTGATCCACTGCTGGATTTCCTGGTGGAACATGCCCTTAAGCCGCAGAGGTCGGCTTATGTGCGAGTATGAAGGCAAAGCTCGTTGTGCTTTAGCGAATCAACACTGTCAAAAGATGATATTACCACTACCATCCGGAGCCTTGTCTACGAGGCCTCCGGCTCATGCAGTGCCATCGGCCTGGTGCCTTTCTGCGTCAATAATCTGGCTCCCGATGTAAGTTAATCTCTTCCCATCCACCTCTTAGATACCGTTTGTACTTTGTTGATTTATTATTCATTCTCTGGGTCATTCCTGTAGGCCGACTCAGACTTCTGGAAGAAGGAGTATGTTGCCCCTCCCAAGAAATCCAGGAACAAGGTCGTGACCAAGAGGGCTAAAAAAGATGTCCCGCAAGAGAATTTGCTTGACCCGCCACCATCATCCAGCTCAGAGGTCATATTTTTACTGCTTTGTTTAATCTTTTACCTTCCTTATTTTATTAATGCTTGTTTTATTTGCAGGATGAAGTGGAGACCAGCCGCGCCAATGCTCCTGAGGTAAATTATGTTTCTTCCACTCAGAATGTTTCTTCCCCCGAAAGCCGCGGCGAGTTATCAGAAAAAGTTCCTCTTTCTCACCCTCTTGCTTATCTGGCTTCCGATTTTCTCTTGAAAAAGCAACAGCAGGCTGAGCGTCGACAGACCCGAAGCACCAGCTCTACTGAACTCATGTCCGGGTTACCAAATTCTCCGGCTCCAAAGAAACGTCCCACCGAGGTTTAAGTCTCTACTTTTCCTTTGACTTTCCTTTGCAAACTTGACACTTTCTTCACCTTTCTGTTTTATTCTTTTTAGAAATCACCTTCCTTCGGCGACTCTTCGGCGTCAATTCTACCACCGCCCAAGATCAATCCGCTTTAAGCATTTCTTACTATGATATCCGGACATCCAGTTAATAGCAACATCTTCAACTGTTGATCCTTCTATTTTGCAGTGATCAAGCTAAACTTCGCAAGACCAACAAACTCTCCTCCAGCCCAGTTATCCAAGAGCCAGAGCCCGAACAACCGGAGGAGGCTGAAGCGGAAGAAAATCCACCAGCTGCCTCCACAGAGCCGACTGCTGCTGATATCATCATGGAGAGCCCTCCAAGGGATCCTTCAAAACCGGCGACTCCTACCAAGACCCCTGAAACTCTAGATATTGTTATCACCGGGCCTGGTCAGCAAACTCCTCCGGCTCATGTGTTGACCAAGCATACAGAGCCGGCTGAAGCCTCGAAGAAGCTGAACTTTGACTCTTCGTGCGAGAAGATGACAGTCGAAGAGCTCCACGCCGGGTATATAAACCGGGTTACCACCAGCCGGGATCTAGAGCTTCGGCTGGTCTCTTTAATGAAGACAAAATATGAGGTACCTTTCCTTCTTACCATATCCTTACTTAGCCCCCAAGAGCCGGTTTAACGTACTCAATAGTTGAACCGGGTCTTCGTTTAACTTTTTGTTAGAACAAATTCATAGTCATTGTCCCCTAGAATCGGTCTTAATTTGCCAAAGTTGAGTCGGATCTTCTTTTAGATAACTTAAACTGCCATTCGTAGCCCCCAAGGGCCGACTCAAGCTTTATGAAGTTGAGTCGGATCTTCTATTTAGAAGTAAATCAAAGAGCTATAGTGTAGCCCCCAAGTTCCGGTTTAACTTCGAAGAAGATGAGCCGGAATTGCACTGCATACTGAAAGATCAAACATGCATTAGCCCCCAAGTGTCAAATATATTGCTTGCAATCTGTTTGAGACTTGCATAAATTTGCTTTTAATACTCGTCTTGTATTTTGGCAACTTATCCTGTATTTTGATGTCTTATAGGAAGCTTTAAACGAAGCCGGCTCTCAATTGTCTCATGTAAAGGCGAATTTAGCGGCTCAACAAGAGGCCCGCAGCGTCTCTGACGAAAAGTGCCGGCTGTTGTCTGAAGAGCTAGTTTATATTAAGGCAGAGCTTGCTTCTTTAAAAGAATCTACTGAGTTGGAGAAAGTCGCATTGACCAAACGAGCGGATGATGCCGACCAGTGGCTGACAGCCGTGGCGGATGAGCTTCAAGGCCTAAAGTGTCATATAACCAAGATGGCCACCGCTCTCTTTGGTAAGTTCTTACTCACTTCATGTTTCCAGCATGTCTCATTCATCTGTTGTGACGGCGACTCATCTTGCTTTGTTTTGACCTTTACAGGCCCCAGAAGCCGACAATTGCTGCAGATAGCCTTTTACCCCTGAAGGCTATTTACACCTTTGCAGAACAACTTTACTGCGGCGCTATTTTCATGATTAAGACGGTTCAATACAAGGAGAAGATCCCCACCGCTCTAAAAGGTGTCTTGGAACTCTTCTCCACAATGCCCAAGCAGATAGAAGAGCTGAAGAAGTCTGCCTTCCGCCAAGGAGCCGTCGCTGGATTGAGCCGGGCTCTGGCCTTCGCCCCCGAGCTAACGCCGGTTGAAATGATGGATGGTTACCCGTCCAAAAAAGATGATGGCTCAGAATTCACTGAAGAAGATTACATCCGGTGTGTCAAAGAGTCGCGTTATTTGGCCTCTGTACTGGCAGATGAAGCTGACTTGAGCACTTATCAGGAGGCTTATGACGCAGAGGAGAAGAGGATCTGCGGGCCTCTCTACGAGTGGAAGGATATGACACCCGCCCGCAGAAAGGATCTCTTCGCTTGTCAGCTTGACGCGTCCCCTTTCCTTGAAGGGTCTTTCGCTGCTCTGGCTGACTGTAATTGGGAATTGGGAAATCTCCAGATAAAGCCAGCAGAAGACCCGGAGCAGGATGAGCCGGCCAATAACTGAACTTTGTTCTTTTAACCTTTCTGAGTACAGACTCATGTAATGACCCGCTGTGAGCGGTTGACAATGCCTTTTGCTCCTTCTGAGAGTAGTTTTTGTAATAGAGTAAGCATGACCCTGCCGTTTGGCGGCTGCATATATTTTCATCTCTCTGTGTGCACTTTCCTTCTCTCTGTGTTTCAATTTAATGCGTTGCCGGCTCTCCATGGATATAACTTGAGCTTTTCTGATGAGGGGTGTCTGCCTTTGAAGATGCCATTCCTTCTCCAAAATATTAGAGCCGGATGATCTCCTTGAAAACTCAAATTTTGTCAACCGGAGCAACATGGCTCCGATTCTTGTCGGATGAATCCATTAAGGAGCCGGTTGTCGTAGGATAATGTAAGCTATACCTGATGGTAAGAAGCCTCTATCGACAGCTGTGGCTATTGATGAACCGGGAGTGGCTTAAAGCCGGCTGTATGAAGGGGAATGTAAGCTATACCTGACGGTAAGAAGCCTCCTTTTAACAGAAAATGTTGTATGTGCGAACGCCGGCTGTTGATGGGAGATGTAAGCTATACCTCAAGGCAAGAAGCCTCCATCGACAGCCGCAGCTAATAATCAGCCTGAGATGGCATAAAGCCGGCTATTTGAGAGGAGATGTGAGCTATACCCGTAGGCAAGAAGCCTCTTTCAACAACTACAGTTGATAAGCAACTGAGGTCTGGCGTAAACGCCGGTTGTGAGGGTGAGATAAGCAAACCCGTCGGTAAGAAGCCCCCTTCGACAACCGCGGTTAATAAGTAACCGGAAATGGCATAAAGCCGGCCATTAGGGTGAGATAAGCGATACCCGTTGGTAAGAAGCCCCCTTCGATGGCCGCAGTTGATAAGCAACTGGAATTTGGTGTACACGCTGTTATCTTAGGGTCATGTAAGCTATTCCAAAGGTAAGAAGCCTCCATCAACAACAGCGCTTAATGTAACCAAACTAGGCATAAAGCCAACTGTGGAAGGGAGATGTAAGCTATACCCAGAGGCAAGAAGCCTCCTTGCAACAGTTCAATAACAGTTCGCTGTGCAAAGGAGATGTAAGATATACCCGAAGGCAACAAGCCTCTTTGCAACAGTACTTAATTGGGCATAACAACGGCTGTGCAAGGGAGATGTGAGCTATACCCGAAGGTAAGAAGCCTCCTTACAACAGCGTAAAAGCAGACTGTGTAGGGGAGATGTGACCTATACCCGAAGGGAAGAAGCCTCCCTACAACAGCGCTTGATAAGGCATAAATCTGGATCAACCGTTTTGACGGCGAACAAACCACTTTAACTTAAATTTTTGAGCCGGAAAAATTTCATCTTGATTGCACAAAGGTATACATAAGAGCAGAGGCCCCAGTCTTTGCGGGGATGCTAGCTTTTACTCATGTGAGCATGATATATACAATGATAGAGGCTTTCAATGCCTGCTAAGTAAAGTATGGTCGTAAATGTGCGACATTCCATGGCTGCAACGTCTCTTGACCCGCGGTTTCCGACTCATCTCAGATATCAATGAGGTAATATGACCGATTGTTAAGGTTTCTGCTGATCACAAAAGGCCCATCCCATGGTGGAGATAACTTATGCATTCCAGATTGGTCTTGAATCAGCCGGAGCACCAGGTCACCCTCCTGGAACGTCCGGGTCTTCACCCTGCGGCTATCATAGCATCGCAGGTCTTGTTGATAAACTGTTGACCTGGCTGCTGCTAACTCTCGTGCTTTATCCAAGGCGTCCAACGCATCTTGGCGTGCTACCTCATTGTCCTTCTCAACATAAGCCGTCACCCTTAGTGAGTCGTGCTGGATATCACTGGGTAGAACCGCCTCAGCACCATATACCATGAAGAAAGGCGTGAAACCTGTAGATCTGTTAGGGGTAGTTCTGATGCTCCATAAGACGGAAGGCAACTCCTCAACCCAACATCCGGGTGTCTACTTCAAAGGAACCATGAGCCGTGGTTTGACACCTCTTAAAATTTCCTGATTGGCTCGCTCCGCCTGACCATTAGACTGTGGATGTGCCACGGCTGAAACATCAAGCCAGATATGCTCCTTTTCACACAACGTTTTCATAGCTCCTTTGGATAGATTTGTTCCATTGTCCGTAATGATACTGTACGGGTAACCAAAGCGATAAATCAACTTTTTAATAAATTGAACCGTTGTAGCCGCGTCACATTTACCGACCGGCTCTGCCTCTACCCACTTAGTAAATTTATCAATTGCCACCAGAAGGTGTGTTTTCTTATCCTTGGATCTTTTGAAGGGTCCTACCATATCAAGCCCCCAGACCGCAAATGGCCAAGTGATTGGTATCATCCTCAACTCTTGAGCCGGAACGTGAGCACGCCGGACAAACTTCTGACAGCCGTCACACTTACGGACTAAGTCTTCTGCATCCTTGTGAGCTGTCAACCAGAAAAATCCATGTCGAAAAGCCTTGGCTACTAAAGATTTTGACCCGGCATGATGTCCACAGTCGCCAGCATGAATTTCACTCAGGATCTGCCGGCCCTCCTCCGGTGAGACGCAGCGCTGAAAGACACCCGTCACACTACACTTATGCAACTCACCATTGATAATCGTCATAGACTTAGAAGGACGGGTGATCTTCCTGGCCAGACCCTCCTCCTGAGGTAACTCGCCACGTGTCAGATACACCAGATAAGGCATAGTCCAGTCTGGGATGGCATGTAGAGCCGCCACCAATTCCGCTTCCGGGTCAGGAATAGCCAGATCCTCCTCAGAGGGTATCTTGACAGTCGGATGATGCAATACATCCAGAAAAACATTAGGTGGTACCGGCTTTCGTTGAGAACCTAACCGTGATAAAGCATCAGCCGCCTCATTCCTGCGACGATCAATATGATCCACCTGGTACCCCTTGAAGTGACCGGCAATGATATCAACCGCCTGTCCATAAGCCGCCATCCGCGGATCCTTGGAGTCCCAAGTACCTGAAACTTGCTGAGCCACAAGATCTGAGTCGCCTAAACATCTGACCTAGCTTAAATTCATCTCTTTAGCGACTCTGAGACCATGGAGCAGCGCCTCATACTCAGCTGCATTATTAGTACAAGGGAACATTAACCAGAGCACATAACAAAACTTGTCACCCTTGGGGGAGGTGAGAACAACTCCTGCACCAGATCCCTCTAGCTGTTTGGACCCATCAAAGTGTATAGTCCAATACGTGTTATCCGACTTCTCTTCAGGGGCTTGACATTCTGTCCAATCATTTATGAAATCCACCAAAGCTTGAGACTTAATTCCTGTATGAGGAACATATTTGATGTTAAGAGGACCCAGCTTCTAAGGCCCACTTGGCAATCCTCCCTATAGCTTCTCTATTTTGAATGATATCTCCCAACGGGGTGGAACTAACCACTGTTATCTGGTGCCCCAAAAAGTAGTGTTTTAACTTGTGGTTGGCCATGAAAATTCCATATACTAACTTCTGCCAATGCGGATACCTCTGCTTAGACTCTGCCAAAACTTCACTAATGTAATAAACCGTCCTTTGCACAGGATACTCCTTCCCTGCCTCCTTGCGCTAAACCACGATTTCTACACTGACCGCTCCGTTGTTAGCTGCCACATAAAGGAGTAACGGCTCTTTCTCAACCAGAGAAGCTAACACTGGCGGCTTAGTCAACTGTTTTTTAAGAGCTTCAAGTGCTTCGGCCGTTGCTTTGCTCCACTTAAACTTGTCTGTCTTTGTCATCATCTGGTATAAGGGAATGGCTTTCTCCCCAAGCCGGCTTATGAAGCGGCTCAACGCAGCAATCCATCCTGCAAGGCGCTGAACGTCATTAATGCACGTCGGCTCTCCTAAAGAAGTTATAGCCTTAATCTTATCTGGGTTAGCCTCGATGCCCCGCTCAGAGACCAAGAAACCCAAAAGCTTTCCTGCTGGAACACCAAAGACACACTTTGTCGGGTTAAGCATCATCTTGTAGACCCGGAGATTGTCAAAGGTTTCTTTCAAATCCTCTAGGAGAGTTTCCTTTTTTCTGGATTTCACCATGATGTCGTCTACATAAGCATGAACATTTCGGCCAATCCGACTGTGAAGGCAGTTCTGCACATATCGTTGGTAAGTCGCCTAGGCACTCTTGAGCCCGAAAGACATGGAGACGTAGAAGAACGCCCCAAAAGGTGTAATAAACACTGTCTTCTCCTGATCTTTTGTTGCCATCTTGATCTGATGATATCCTGAATATGCATCCAGGAAGCATAAACTCTCACATCCGGCTGTAGCATCAATAATCTGGTCGATACGAGGGAGTGCAAAAGGGTCAGCCGGGCAAGCCTTGTTAAGGTCCGTGTAATCTATACACATACGCAAAGTGTCGTTCTTTTTTAGCACTAGCACCGGGTTAGCCAACCACTCGGGTGAAAAACTTCCACTATAAATCCTGCAACCAAGAGCCAGGCAACTTCCTCCCCAATAGCTTTACGTCTCTCTTCGTTGAACCGTCATAGAAACTATTTGATCGACTTAAACTTTGGATCCACATTAAGATTGTGCTCAGCGAACTCTCTCGGTACACCCGACATGTTAGAAGGCTTCCATGCAAAGATGTCCCGATTCTCACGGATGAATTCGATGAGCACGCTTTCCTATTTGGGATCCATGTGAGCCCCAATGACGAACTGTTTGGATGAGTCGCCCGGATTGAAATCTACTGCCTTGGTATCATCCGCTGAAAACTTGAGTGGCGGCTCAACTTCTGTCGTAGGCTTCTTCAGCGGGGCCATATCCTCCGGGTCAACGTTCTCCTTGTAGAATTTCAGCTCCTCCTGAGCACAACTAGACTCTGCATACGCCGCATCTCCTTCCTCACACTCGAGAGCCGTTTTCCTATTACCGTGAACGGTAATTGTACCATTTAAGCTGGGCATTTTGAGTTGCAAATAAACATAGCAAGACCTAGCCATAAATTTGGCATAAGCCGGCCTCCCAAATAGTGCATTATAGGGACTTTTGATTTTGACCACCTCGAACCACAAGGACTCCACCCTGTAATTATACTCATCGCCAGAAGCTACTTCCAATGAAATCTGGCCCACCGGGTATGCCGATTTACCTGGGACCACACCATGAAAGATGGTGGAGGAAGGTTTAAGGTCTTTGTCAAGCAACTTCATCCGCTAGAAAGTGTCATAGTAAAGGATGTTGATGCTGCTACCTCCGTCCATAAGCACTTTATTCAACATATAGCCATTCACCTGAGGGGCCACAACTAGAGCCAGCTGGCCAGGGTCATCTACCCGTGGTGGGTGATCCTCCCGGCTCCACATTATATCATACTCAAACCACGGTAAGTATCGCGGGAGAGCTAGAGAAACCGCATTAACTGCTTGCCTCCACAACTTCTCGTCTCTTTTACTGTGACCGGTTGTGAATACGTGATACTGTCCAGAACTGAGCTGCTTTGGGTTACTCTGAAACCCGGACTAATTGCATTGCTACTGATTGTTGTTATTGTTTCTGTTGCCAGGATGCTGTTGGTGCCCCCCTGGGTTATTCTGACCTGGATGCCCGTTTCCTGAACCGCCGGCGCCGAATCCAACCCCTGACCCGCCGTGCCCTGAGCCGCCAGGCGGGCCACAGCCCTGATTATTACGTGGTTGGGAATGCTGGTTTGTGAATCTCTCCATGATAAAACAATCACCCCACGCATGCAACGCCAGCTAGTCAGGCGTGTTGTGCTCCGGACAAGGCTTCCTAAGCGCTTCTTCTAAATTAAAAGGGCCTCTGTTCCTTTGATGAAACTGCCTGAATTTTCCATTCCCCTTGGGATGGTTCTATCCTGTGTTGGTATTTGCCACTAGCTCTGACCCGCTATCAGCGCTCTTCCGCTTATTCTGATTCCCATTGTTCACAAAACCTTTTCCTTGATTGTTTTTCTTCCCTTGATTAGCTTTCTCATCATCCGAGCCTGGATCCTTGGTGTTATCTGAGTTGGCATACTTTGTCAAGGCCGTCATGAGCTCTCCCATATCCTGACACGTGCGCTTGAGCCGGCCGAGCTTCTGTTTCAATGGAACAAAATGACAGTTCTTTTCTAAAATAAGCACCGCTTGAGCCGCCGTGATCTGCTCTGAAGAGTGAATAATGGTCGACACCCGCCGGACCCAATGATGGGCCGACTCATTCTCCTGTTGAACACAATGGTCCAAGTCGACAATGGTCATAGGTTGCTTACAAGCCCCCTAGAAATTCTTAATAAACTTCGCTCTTAGCTCCGCCCATGAGCTTATCGTGTTAGGCGGCAGACCTTTCAGCCATGTACGAGCCGGACCCTCAAGCATCATGATGAAATATTTTGCACAGACCGCCTCACTGACATCCAGCATCTCCATGGCCAGCTCGTAACTCTCAACCCATGCCTCAGGGGGTAGATCAGCTGTGTAATTCGGAACCTTTTGAGGCCCCTTTAAATCTTCCGGTAGTCGTTCACTTCTCAGAGCCGGAGTTAAACATGGCACCCCTACGGCTTTGGTACTAACTACTCCCATTGAGACGGAAAGCGACGGCTCTGGACGGGTTGCCGCTATCTCCGCCTCTCGCTTGTCTCTCGCCTGGTCCGCGAGGGCTTGTGCATCTAGAGCCGCTCGCTCGTACTCCGGTGGTCCACGACGTGGATGACTGTTGGAGCATGCCGGCGACTCGTAGTGCCGACTGAAACTTCCACTGGGAGGGGGGTGGAGTGAACCCGGCTCCGACTGTGAGCATACCTCTCTTGCTAGGCCATGGCCGTCTGTAATTATCCAATGGCGTTTCGCACATCCTCCGCAAAGGGTGCTTCATCTGGGATGGGAATCGTCTCAAGCCGGGCAGCCGATGCCACCATGTTCTCGGCCGAGTTAGAGTAATGACCCGCCGGTGTTGGAAAAGCCCTAGGTGAGATTTGGTTATGCTAGGGTGGATGAGTCGCCGGGCGTTCCATCAGGCGGCTTTCCGGCCCGCCCGTAACCCGCCTTGTACCAGGGGTGTTAAATAGGTTCCTCGCTTCGTAACGTTCCGGCAAACGGGATTGATGCCTCCTCCGGTGCACCGCGGCAGCTGACGTTTTCTCCAGCTCCAGATGGAAAACATTGACCTTGATACGCTCTGCTTCTTCCTCCATCCGGATCTTTAGCTCGGCCATCCTTTGTCGTTCCTCTGCCATCCGGCCCTTGATCCATGCCACCTCTAGATTCCTGGCTGCCTGATTATCCGGTGTTACTTCTATGGCCATGAGAGCCGTAAGTTCTTCCATTAATTCCACTAGAACCTGAGCCGGCGGCGGCAGGCTATCACCCGCTGCGGCGGCTCCCGTAGCTGTGTCACCGGCGGCCGAAGCCGTCCTGCCATGAACACCGCCGCATGAACCGGGGGGGTCTCAGAGCATCCGACTCAAAGCCATCTACCTCAGAATAGGTGTCGTAGTAGCCCCCAAGGCACCGTTACTGAGCCGATACACTGACTCTGTCTCCCCATTGGAGGACTCATCTTCCGAGCAAACGAGAGTTCCCTATGACCCGGACGCTTCCAGGTTCATGCCTTGAGTGAAGCCCACGAGAACATGCTTTTGATCTGGATGGGCACGGGCAGGCCGTACACCACTCGCAAATTGGAGATGCCGAGCCGGCTCGACGATGTTGGTGCAGATGTCTAGCCCAGGTGTAGATCCATCAACCTTTCCAACGAAAATCTGGATCCGGCCAAACGGAATCCGGAATCCATACTCCACAAAACTAGCATCAAGCCCCCAGCCGGCGTCATCGATGTAAAGACGGCCGCGGCGACTCTTTCTCATCCTTCCAACCTCATATCCCTCCAGCCCTGGGAGAGAGCCCTTTGAGAAATCAACACCACCAAGCGCTAGCCCCACGGTGGGCGCCAACTGTCGTGGATTTATCACGGCAGATGTTCGGGTGAACGGACTTAGATTCGAGGCCATCGCTAATGGGGTGGACTCAAAGGGGTTAATTGGGACGAAAGACACACATTTACCCAGGTTCGGCCCCTCAAGTCGAGGTAATAGTCTACGTCCTGCTTGTGTTTGTATTGCTTGTGTATCGATTACAAGGAGCTAGAAGCTTGACCTAGTTCTCGATCACCTGTCCCCTAAGTTGCCCCGGGTCTGCCTTTATATAAGAGGTCAGGGCTACCAGGTCGTTACAATTGCTAACCCAGTCTCTCTCTATCTTCTTGTCCAAGCTGTCTTTGAGTCGGCTTGCGCGCCCGGGTCTTCTCCGTCCGGGCCGTTGTACGGCCCAGCCCTTGAGCCGCCTATCTTCCTGGGCCACCAGTCTTACGGCTCACCTTTGGGCCGGCTCACGAGCCAACAACAATACCCGGAGCCTCCAGGGCGAGTCATACCGTGGGGTGATATCTCCAACACAACCATAAGCATAACATTTGATCTTGTTAGTTTATTGCTACTGCTTTATCCATGTCAAGTATCTGTTCCTACGACCATGAGATCACACAACTCCCTGACATCGTAGGAATGGCTTTTGTGTATAAAATGTCACAACGTAACTGGTTGACTATAAAGGTGATCTATAGGTATCTTCGAGCGTGTCTGTTGGGTTTGCGTGGATTGAGACTGGGATTTGTCACTCTGTAAGACGCAGGGGTATCTCTGGGCCCACTCGGTAACACATCATCACAAGAAGCTTGCCAGCAATGTGAATAAGGAGTTAGTCATGGGATCTTGTGTTACGGAACAAATAAAGAGGCTTTCCAATAACGAGATTGAACTAGGTACGGAGATACCGTCGATCGAATCTCGGGCAAGTAACATACCGATGGACATAGCGAATTGCATACAGGATTGTCTGAATCCTTGACATCGTGGTTCGACCGATAAAGATCTTCGTAGAATATGTAGTAACCAATATGGACATCTAGGTCCATCTATTTGTTATTGATCGTAGCGTTATCTCGGTCATGTCTACATAGTTCTCGAACCTGCACGATCTGCACACTTAACGTTCAATGACGATTTGGTATTGTTGAGTTATGTATGTTGGTGAACGAAGGTTATTCGAAGTCCTGGATGAGATCCCGGATATCACAAGGAGTTCCGGAATGGTCCGGAGGTAAAGATTTATATATGGAAAGTCATATGTTTCATACGGGAAAAGTTTCAAGTTTTCCCTGTATTGCACCGGGAAGCTTCTATAAGGTTCCAGAGGGTTCCGGAGGAGACCAAAAGGGTCCCTCCAGCTCCTAGTACATTCATGGGATGTAAGGGGGCATCCAAGCCTTGTTCGGCCATCCCCAAGGGCCCATGCAGTTAGGGGGTAGGAAACCCTAAATGGGAAGGCACCTCCTAGGTGCCTTCGGGAGGGAGGACTCCTCCCTCCTGGCCGCCACACCCTTCCTTGGAAGAAGGGCTAGGGCTGCGTCCCTTCTACCCCTCCTCCTATATACAGCGAGGGAAAGAGAGGGAAGCGACACCCTAAGGCATATGTGCAGCCCTCCATCTGTCCCTAGATTTGTTTCGCCATCGAAAATGCATCTGCGGCAGTGCTTAGCGAAGACCTGCTGAGATTGCTCCACCACCACTACCACCACGTTGCCATGCTGTCGAAGAATTCATCTACTACTCCACCCTCGCTCGCTGGATCAAGGAGGCGGAGATGTCATCGAGCTGTACGTGTGCTGAACATGGAGGTGTCGTCCGTTCGGCACTAGATCAGAACGGATCGCAGGACGGATTGCGATTTGGATCGCGAAGACGTTCAACTACATCAACCACATTTCTTAACGCTTCCCGCTTAGCAATATAAACGGGTATGTAGATCCACTTTCCCTCTCATAGTTGTTGATCGTCATAGATAGATCTTGGGTGTTCGTAGGAAATTTTTTCTTTCCCGTGCAATGTTCCCCAACATTGGCATCATGAGCTAGGTCTATGCGTAGATAACATGAACGAGTAGAACACAAAAGAGTTTGTCGGCATTAATGTTCAGATTTCTTACCTCCTTAGTCTTATCTTGATTCGGTGGTATTGTGGGATGAAGCGTCTCGGACGAACTTTACTCATCTCCGCACGAGAGACCGGTTCTATCGACTCACATGCAGTTTGTTGCATAAACATGGCTGGTGGGTGTCTGTCTCTCCCACCTTAGTTGAATCGGACTCGACCGAGGCGGTCCTTGTAGAAGATTAATAGTAAACTTTAATATCATCGTGGTGGCTTTGCGTAGGTAATAACAGTTCTTACTAGTTGCCCATAGCTGGCACGTAAAACTTGCAACAACAAAGTAGAGGATGTCTAACTTGTTTTTGCAGGGCATGTTGTGATGTGATATGGCCAAGACGTGATTTGATATATGTTGATGTATGATATGATCATGTTTTTTAATAGTTATCACGACTTTCATGTCGATGAGTACGTCAACTGGCAGGATCGATAGGGTTGTCTTTGATTCATTGTATTATCTATGTGTCAATCACTAAACGCCATGTAATTTCTTTTACTTTATCGCTATGCGTTAGCAATAGTTGTAGAAGCAATAGTTGGCATTACAACCACGTGACGACACAATGATGGAGATCATGTTGTCATGCCGATGACGTTGGAGATCATGCCGGCGCTTTAGAGATGGAGATCAAAAGCAAAAGATGATGATGGCCATATTATGTCACTTATATGTTTTGCATGTGATGTTAATCCTTTGCGTCTTATTTTGCTGAGGACGATGGTAGCATTATAAGATGATCCCTCACAAAAATTTCAAGATTAAAATTATGTTCTCCCAAGTGTGCACCATTGCGGAGGATCGTCGTTTCGAAGCACCACATGATGATCGGGTGTGGTAGACTCTATGTTCGCATACAACGGGTGTAAGCCAGTTTTGCACATGCAGACCACTTGGATTAAACTTAACGAGCCTAGCATGTACATACATGGCCTCGGAACACATGAGACCGAAAGGTCAAACATGAGTCATATAGTAGATATGATCAACATGGAGATGTTCACCATTGAAACGACCTCACCTCACGTGATGGTCGGACTTGTGTTGGTGGATTTGTATCATGTCACACTTAGAGAACTCGAGGGATATTGATTTGAGTGAGAGTTCTTAAGTAATATGATTAATTGAACTCATTATCACGAACATAGTCTAAGTTTCTTTGCAAAATTCCGTTGTAGATCAATGGATCGCGCAGTAGCTCCCCTGTATTTTGATACGTTCCTAGAGAAAAACTAAGTTGAAAGATGGTAGAAGCAATTATGCGTACTAGGTCCGTAAACTGAGGATTGTCCCCATTAATGCACAGAAGGCTTATGTCCTTGATGCACTGCTTGGTGCGCCAACCCCTCAAGCGGTCTGTTGGTGTTGAGAACATCACATATGCATGTTTTTGATGACTACTTGATAGTTCAGTGCGTCATGCTTTACGGCTTAGAATTGAGGCTTCAAAGACATTCTAAACATCACACAACATATGAGATGTTCCAAGAGCTGAAATTGGGATTTCATGCGCGTGCCCGTGTTGAGGGGTATGAGCCCTCCAACAAGATTCTTTGCCTGCAAGATGAAGGAGAATAGCTCAATCGGTGAGGTTGTGCTCAGATTGTCTGGGTTCTACAACCGCTTGAACTGAGTGGGAGTTGATCTTCCAGATAAGATAGTGATTGATATAGTTCTTCAAGTCACTACCACAGATCTACTAGAGCTTCATGATGAACTATAAAATGCTAGGAATGGAGATGATCCTTGAGCTATTCGCGATGTTTGACACTATGGAGGTAGAAATCAAGAAGGAGCATCAAGTGTTGATGGTTGGTAAAACCACTAGTTTCGAGAAGGGCAAGGGCAAGACAGGAACCTTCATGAATGGGAAACTAGTTGCCACTCTAGTGAAGAAACCCAAGGTTGAACCTAAACCCGAGACTAAGTGCTTCTATAATAAGGGGAATGATCACTCATAGCAGAACTGCCCCAGATACTTGGCAGATAAGAAGGCTGGCAACGTCAATAGAAGTATATTTGATATACGTGTTATTGATGTGTACCTTACTAGTACTCCTAGTAGCACCTGGGTATTGGATACCAGTTCAGTTGCTAATGTTAGTAACTCAAAATAAAAGCTACGGAATAAACGGAGACTAGCTAAAGGACGAGGTGCCGATGTGTGTTGGAAGTGTTTCCAAGGTTGATGTGATCACCATCGCACGCTCCCTCTACCTACGGGATTAGTGTTGAACCTAAATAAATGTTATTTGGTGTTTGCGTTGAGAATGTACAAGATTAGATCGTGTTCATTACAATATGGTTATGCATTTAAGTTCGAGAATAATGGTTATTCTGTTTACATGAATAATACCTTCAATGGTCATGCACCCGAGTTAATGGTTTATTGAATCTCGATTGTAGTGATACACATGTTCATAATATCGATGCCAAAAGATGCAAAGTTAATAATGATAGTACCACATACTTGTGGCACTGCCGCTAAATGTCATATTGGTGTAAAGCGCATGAAGAAACTCCATGATGATGGATCTTTGGACTCACTTGATTTTGAATCAGTTGAGCATGCAAACCATGCCTCATAGGCAAGATGACTAATACCCCGTTTTCCGATTTGATGGAGCGGGCAAGTGACTTATTGGAAATGATACATGTTGATCTATGCGGTCCAATGAGTGTTGAAGCGTGTAGTGGATATTGTTATTTTCTTACCTTCACTGATGATTTGAGTAGGTATTGGTATATTTACTTAATGAAGCACAAGTCCGAAATGTTTGAAAAGTTCAAGCAAATTCAGAGTGAAGTTTAAGATCATCATGACAAGGAGATAAAATTTCTACATTATGATCATGGTGGTGAATACCTGAGTTACGAGTTTGGTATGCAACTTAAGACAACCTGAAAATTGTTTCACAACTCACACCACACCTGTAACACCATAGTGTAATGGTGTATCCGAACGTCGTAGTCATGCTCTATTGGATATGGTGCGTACTATGATGTCTCTTGTCGTTTTGCCACTATCATTTTGGGGTTATGCATTAGAGGAAACTACATTCACTTTAATAAGGGCACCAGCTAAATCTGTTGAGATGACACCATATGAATTATGGTTCGGTAGAAACGAAAGTTGTCATTTCTTACAGTTTGGGAATGCGATGCTTATGTGAAAAGGTTTCAACCTGATAAGCTCGGACCCAAAATAGACAAATGCGTCTTCATAGGATACCTAAGGAAACAATTGGGTATACCTTCTATGTCAGATCCGAGGGAAAAATGTTTCTTGCCAAAAATGGGACCTTTCTCGAGACAAAGTTACTCTCGACAGAATTCAGTGGGAGGATGGTAGAACTTGATGAGGTTATTGAACCGCCACTTTAGTTGGATGGTAGCACGACATAGAAAGATGTTTCTACGACGCCTACACCGAATTGAAGAGGAAGCTAATGATGATGATCATGAAACTTCGGATCAAGTTACTACGGAACCTCGTGTGTCGACAAGGAGTCGTACCGCCCCTAGGCGGCACAACAATCCTTTCTTGGAGGTCATGTTGTTATAAAACAGTGAACCTACGAGCAACGACGAAGCGGTGGTGGGTCTAGATTCCAATAAAGGGCTAGGAGCCATGAAATCCGAGAGAGGATCCATGTATGAAAACCAAGTATGGACTTTGGTAGACTTGCCGGATAAACAACATGTCGTTAAGTACAAATGGACCTTTAAGAAGAAGACATATGTTGATGGTAAATGTCACCATTTATAAAGCTCGATTTGTCGCAAAGAAGTTTCCGACAAGTTCAAGGAGTTGACTATGATGAGACTTTCTCACCCATAGCGATGCTAAAGTCTATTGGAATTATGTCATTTGCTGCATTTTTCAATTATGAAATCTCACAGATGGATGAAAAAATGGTTCCTCAATGGTTTCCTTGAGGAAAGGTTGCATCTGATATAACCGGAAGGTTTTGTCGATCCTAAGAATGCTAAAAGGTATGCAAGCTCCAGTAAAGCTTCTATGGACTAGAGCAAGCATCTCGGAGTTGGAATATATGCTTTGATGAGGTGATCAAAGCTTTTGGGTTTATGCAATGTTTATAAGAAACTTGTATTTACAAGAAAGTGAGTGGGAGCACTATAGAATTTCTGATAAGTATATGTGGTTGACATATTGTTGATCGGAAATAATGTAGAATTTCTGTAAAGCATAAAGGGTTGTTTGAAAGGAGTTTTTCAAAGGAAGACTTGGAAAGAAGCTAATTAAATATTGGGTATCAAGATCTACAGAGATAAATCAAGAAGCTTGATAAAACTTTCAAGGAATACATACCTTGACAAGATTTTCAAGGAGTTCAAAATAACTCAGTCAAAGAAGGAGTTATTGGTTGTGTTGTAAGGTATGACTTTGAGTAAGATTCAAAGCTTGACCATGATAGAACAAAAACAAAGCATGAAGGTCGTCCCCTATGCCTTAGCCGTAGGCTCTATATAGTATGTCATGCCGTGTACCGCACCTGGTGTGTGCCTTGCCATGAGTCTGTGAAGGAGTGTAAGAGTGATCCAGGACTGGATCACTGGACAATGGTCAAAATTATCCTTAGTAACTCGAGGACGAAGGAAATGTTTCTCGATTATGGAGGTGATAAAGAGTTCATAGTAAAGGGTTACATCGATGCAAGATTTAACACCAATCCGGACGACTCTAAGTAGCAATCCGGATACGTATAGTGAAGCAGTCATTTGGAATAGCTCCAAGTGGAGCATGGTAGCAGCATCTACAGTATGACATAGAGATTTGCAAAGTACACATGGATATGAATGTTGGAGACCCGCTGACTAAAACCTCTCTCACCAGCAAAACATTATCAAACCCTAAAACCACTCGGTAACACAACATCACAAGAAGCTTGAAAGGAATGTGTATAAGGAGTTAGTCACGTTATCTTGTGTTACAGAACAAGTAAAGAGACTTGCCGGTAACAAGATTGAACTAGGTATGGAGATACCGACGATCAAATCTCGGGCAAGTAACATACCGATGGACAATGTATGGGATTGTCTGAATCCTTGACATTGTGGTTCGACCGATAAAGATCTTCACAGAATATGTATGAATTAAAATGGGCATCCAGGTCCTGCTATTGGTTATTGATTGTAGAGTTGTCTCGGTCATGTCTACATAGTTCTTGAACCCGCCGGGTCTGCACACTTAACGTTCGGTGATGATTTGGTATTGTTGAGTTATCTATGTTGGTCACCGAAGGTTGTTCAGAGTCCCGGGTGCGATTCCTGTTGTCACGAGGAGTTCTGGAATGGTTCGGAGGTAAACATTTATATACGGGAAGTCATATTTTGGCTATCGGAAAATTTTCAGGTTTACCCTCACTAGTAGAAAACAGACCTTTCATCCGACGCATTAGTCCCGGTCTGGTTACGAGCCGGTACTAAAGAGGCTATTAGTCCCGGTTCGTGCCAGCTCCAATGGCTAGGAGCAGGGCGACCTTTAGTACCGGTTCGTGTCACGAACCGGTACTAAAGGGGGGGGTGGCAGGCTTTGGGTCAGACTTGGGCCCCGCGTGCCTCTTTAGTACTGGTTGGTGACACGAGCCGGTACTAAAGGTTGCCCTTTAGTACCGGTTGGTGACACCAACCGGTACTAAAGACTTCCTATATATATGCTTCGTCCGCAGCCGATCAAAGGGGCTCTCATTTCTCTGTTTTCTCCCCAGTTCTTCTTCTTGCTCGAAGCTCATCCTCCATTTTGCCAAGGATTTGTCAAGATTTGAAGGCACCCCATCTATCCAAGTGTTCACAAAGGTTAGGAACTTTGCCCCTTCATCTCTCATTGCTAGATTAGCTTGCGGTATGCTCAAAGATATGTGATTTGTGGGTTTTAGCTAGGTTTTGGGGGAGCGATCATTATGTGGGAGTTTATTTGATTTGTATGCAATTTGAGCTCAAATTAACTTGTTAGGTTGCATGTGTGTAGGTGTGGTTTATTTGGTGCCTTCACATCCCCGTCCTAACCACCATCGATCGTCCGCACCGTCTCGTCATGGCACCGACCACCTTGGTGAGCCTCTTTTTCTTCTTAAAATCTTTTTGTTAAAAAAATTACTTGTATGATTTAGATAGCTGCGTGGACGATTTACTTACTTGTATTATTGTTAGTTATTATCTAGTGTCATGGTTATGGTATTCGCCCATGTCTACCCTCGTCCGGTCTATGATTCAGATGTGGTATGTCGTTATCTTTTATAACTATTTCACACATCATCTAATGTCTATGACAATTAATTATGCCACCAAATTGACGTAGATATTTTTATCTATAGGAAGTAGTTGAACCAGAAATTCCAACTGACTATGCAATTCTGCTCGAGAAGTTAACACAAGTTGAAAAACAAATTGATCATTTGAAAGTAAAATTGAAAAGAACTGAAGATGAGAAGATGGGATTGGAGTTGCATGTTGTCGATATTGTCGATGATCACAAGAACAAGATGGCTAGAATGCTCTTGAAGCTTTGAAAGATTAGAAAATATGCCATTGATAAAGAGGCTTGGTATCATTATGTCGTTGGCTCAATTGTTACCTTAGTTGCGATTATGATTGCATTTGTTGTTGCATTTTCATGTTTTAGATAGTTGTATGTTGTTTTATGAGATGTATGTATGAACTATAAGTATCTCTTATTTGTAGTAATAACATTTGGTCACTGCTAGCTCTACTTTGGTTGTAATGTGATGATGACGTTGTATTAATTTGTTCACTTTGATGTTGTGTAGTGAACATGAGCCGGCAATGGATGTACAATGACTCACTAAGTCTAGGGTTCCTTAATGGCCTGCATGATTTTATTCACGTGGCTAAGGCAAACAGGCAGAATGGTTTCATGTGTTGTCCATGTCGTGACTGTAAGAATGATAGGAATTACTCTACCTCAAAAACCCTTCACTACCACCTGCTGAAGTCCGGTTTCATGTCCGGCTATAGCTGTTGGACCAAGCACGGAGAAAGAGGGGTTATAATGGAAGACAATGAAGAAGAAGAGGATGATGACAACTATCCTTTTGCTGATACAATAATGGGGGAAGCTAAAGAAGAGGCATCAATGGGGGAAGCTGAAGAAGAGGCATCAGATGAGCCCATTGATGATTTGGGTCGGGTCATTTCTGATGCAAAGAGAAACTGCAAAAGTGACAGGGAGAGGTTGAAGTTGAAGCACATGTTTGAGGATCACAAGAAATTCTTGTATCCAAATTGTGAAGATGACCAGAAAAAGCTGGGTACCACGCTGGAATTGCTGCAATGGAAGGCAAAGAATGGTGTAATTGACAAGGGATTTCAGGAATTGCTGATAATGATAAATAAGATGCTTCCAAAGGATAATGAATTGACTAAAAGTACGTACGAAGCAAAGAAGGTTGTCTGCCCTCTAGGATTAGAGGTGCAGAAGATACATGCATGCCCTAATGACTGCATCCTCTACCGCGGTGAGGAGTACAAGAATTTGGATGCATGCCCGGTATGCGGTGCACTACGCTATAAGATCCCCCACGATGACCCTGGTGATGTGGAGGGCGAATGCCATAGGAAGAGGGTTCCTGCCAAGGTGATGTGGTATGCTCCTATGATACCACGGCCGAAACGTTTGTTCCAAAATAAAGAGCATGCCAAGTTGTTGCGATGGCACAAAGAAGAACGTAAGAAAGACGGGATGTTGAGAGCACCCGCTGATGGGTCACAATGGAGAAAAATCGAGAGGGAGTTCGAGGACTTTGCAGTTGATGCCACGAACTTATGGTTTGGTCTTAGTACAGATGGCATGAATCCTTTTGCGGAGCAGAGCTCCAGTCACAGCACCTGGCCCGTTACTCTATGTATATACAACCTTCCTCCTTGGTTGTGCATGAAGCGGAAGTTCATTATGATTTCAGTGCTCATCCAAGGCCTTAAGCAACCCGACAATGACATTGATGTATACCTAAGGCCACTAGTTGATGAACTTCTACAGTTGTGGAAAAAAACAGGTGTACGTGTGTGGGATGCGCACACATAGAAGGAAATTGACCTATGAGCGTTGCTGTTTGTAACCATCAATGATTGGCCTGCTCTTAGTAACCTTTCAGGACATACAAACAAGGGATACAATGCATGCACACACTGTTTAGATGATACTGAAAGTATATATTTGGATAAATTTAAGAATAATGTGTACCTGGGACATCGTCGATTTCTACCGATCAAGCATATCTTAAGAAAGGCAGGCAACCATTTCAAAGGTGAGCCAAATAATCGGAAGAAGCCTGGCCTCCGTTATGGTGAATATATATTTGATATGGTCAAGGATTTACAAGTAATCTTTGGAAAGGGTCCTGGCGGACAATCTGTTCCGAATGACGCCAACGGACACGCATCCATGTGGAAGAAGAAATCTATATTTTGGGAGCTTGAATACTGGAAAGCCAAAGAGGTCCACAATGCAATCGGCGTGATGCACATGATGAAGAATCTTTGTGTGAACCTGCTAGGCTTCTTGGGCGTGTATGGAAAGACAAAAGATACACCGGAGGCATGGGAGGACAAGCAAAGAATTAACAAAAAAGACGGCATGCCTCCAAAGTAGTATCAAGGTCCTGCCAAATACGCTCTTACGAAAGAAGAGAAGGAAATCTTTTTTGAATGCCTGCTCAGTATCAAGGTCCTGTTTGGCTTCTCGTGGAATATAAAGGGAATAATAAATATGGCAGAGAAAAAATTTCAAAATCTAAAGTCTCATGACTGCCACGTGATTATGATGCAATTACTTTCGGTTGCACTTAGGGGGCTTCTACCGGAAAATGTTCGATTAGCCATTGTGAAGCTATGCGCATTCCTCAATGCAATTTATCAGAAGGTAATCGATCCAGAAATCCTACCAAGGTTACAGAATGACCTGGTCCAATGTCTTGTCAGTTTCGAGATGGTGTTCCCTCCATCCTTCTTCAATATTATGACGCACGTCCTAGTTTACCTAGTCGAAGAGATTAACATTCTGGGTCCTGTATTTCTACACAATATGTTCCCCTTCGATTGGTTCATGGGAGTCTTAAAGAAATATGTTCGTAATCATGTTAGAACAGAAGGAAGCATCGCCAAGGGATATGCAACAGAGGAGGTTATTGAGTTTTGTGTTGACTTTGTTCCGGACATTAAGCCGATTGGTCTTCCTGAATCGCGGCATAAGGGGAGACTGGGTGGAAAAGGCACACTAGGAAAGAAAGAAGCAATAAATATGGACGGGCATTCTTTCGCTCAAGCACACTACACGGTTCTACAAAATTCCACCTTGGTGACTCCATATATCGAGGAACACAAGGATATTGTACGGTCAAAGAACTCGGAGCAGTCTGACCCCTGGATTGAACATAAACACATGGATACTTTTGCCGGTTGGTTGAAAACAAAGCTCATCAATGACAATGATGTTCTAGATGAACTGTATTGGTTGGCCAAGACACCAAGTTTGACTTTAACGACTTTCAAAGGGTGCGAGATAAATGGGAATACATTTTACACGATCGCCCAAGATAAAAAGAGCACCAACCAAAACAGTGGTGTCCGCTATGATGCAACCAACTTTGAAGACACATATTATGGTTACATAGAGGAGATATGGGAACTTGACTATGGACCTGATCTTAAGGTCCCTTTGTTTTAGTGCAAATGGGTCAAATATACTAGAGGCGGGGTACAGGTAGACCCGCAGTACGGAATGACAACAGTGGATCTCAACAATCTTGGGTACACGGACGACTCATTCATCCTAGCCAATGACGTGGCTCAGGTTTTCTATGGGAAGGACATGTCTAGCAAACCGAGGAGAAAAAAGATAAGGAAGCGAATACATTATACGACGAGCCAAAGCGCCACATAGTTCTTTTAGGGAAAAGAAACATTGTGGGAGTGGAGGACAAGACAGACATGTCAGAAGATTATGAAAAGTTTCATGAAATCCCTCCCTTCAGAGTGAAGACTGACCCAAGCATCCTGTTAAATGATGAAAATTCTCCATGGTTACGGCGCAATCATAAGCAAGGGACAAACACGCAGAAAAAGTCTTACACCACGATATCCCACTCTGGGATGTGACCAGCTTCACCGTCATCACTTTCTCTGTGAAGGACATGCATGCATTTTCTAGCATGGTATCTTTGTAACAGTTTGTACACGAAGTGCATCAAGTTTTTTCCGTAGACCTCTCAACTCTTTAGAAGTTTCTATGTGGGTGAAATTATGATGTCATGCCAAGTTTCAACCTTTCCGGAGTTAAAATAAGTTATTAAAATAAGTTATTGAAAACACAAAAAGCATGGAGTTAAAATAAGTTATTAAAATGAAATCCCTTTGTAATAGATGAGTTTTCGTCCTGAACCCTCATACTTCGAAAAAGATTGTCCAGTTTGTACACGAAGTGCATCCAGTTTTTTCCGTAATCCTCTCAACTCTTTAGAAGTTCCTATGTCGGTGAAATTATGATTTCAAGACAAGTTACAACCTTTTCAGTGTTCATTTGTACTGCTTTTCAATTTTAGGGCCATTTAGCTCAAAATAAATCATTAAACGCATGAAAAATATCAAATGAAGTCAGAAAGGGTTGAAAATTTATGATGTGCCTTTGAATGGTGTATTGAACAAACACAAAGTATGGAGTTAAAATAAGTTATTAAAATGGAAATCCCTTTGTAATAGATGAGTTTTCGTCCGGAACCCTCATACTTCGAAAGAGATTGTCCAGTTTGTACACAAAGTGCATCCAGTTTTTGCCGTAACCCACTCAACTCTTTAGAAGTTGCTATGTGGGCGAAATTATGATGACATGCCAAGTTACAACCTTTTCAGAGTTTATTTGTACTGCTTTTCAATTTCAGGGTCATTTAGCTCAAAATAAATCATTAAATGCATGAAAAATATGAAATGAAGTCAGAAAGGGTTGAAAATTTATGATGTGCCTTTGAATGGTGAATATTGAACACACAAAAAGGATGGAGTTAAGATAAGTTATTAAAATTGAAATCCCTTTGTAATAGATGAGTTTTCGTTCGGAACCCTCATACTTCGAAGGAGATTGTCCAGTTTGTACACGAAATGCATCAAGTTTTTGCCGTAACCCTCTCAACTCTTTAGAAGTTGCTATGTGGGTGAAATTATGATGTCATGCCAAGTTACAACCTTTTCAGAGTTCATTTGTACTGCTTTTCAAACCCGAGATATGACATTTCGACTGCCATTTAATCAAATTATCTTATACATCAGTTTAAGTTGTTCAGTCATGCATGGAAATGCCATAAACAAATTCTTTACATTTTTCTGATATTTTTTCATATATTATTTATTTCCAACGGATTCATAGATTTTTTTGTATGATTTTCTAAAGTTTAGGGATTTTTCTAAAAATAATAATTAGTAATGAATTTAAAAAACCTTTAGTACCGGTGCGAGCCACGCACGCACCGGTACTAAAGGTCCATCGCCCCACGCATTTTTTGGGGAGGACCTTTAGTACCGGTGCGTGGCTAGCATCGGTACTAAAGGGTCTTTAGTACCGGTGCGAGCCACACACTGGTACTAAAGGTGCTCTAGGTAGAAATAGTGGAGGCCTCGTCCCGGGCCGAGCCACGCACCAGGAGAAGCGAGAGTTGCGCCGGCCGGCTGCCGAAGTCCGTCGTCGTCGCCGCGCGCCGCCCGGATGCCACGTGCCGCCTCGAGCCCGCCACCCCGACGCCGCGCGCCAACCGACCCCGCCGCCCCGACGCCGTGTGCTGCCCCAATGCGTGCCGCCCCGACGCCGCACGCCGCCCTACCGCCACACGCCACCCAGCCGCCCCGACTTCGCCCCGGTAGCCCCCACCTAACTCTCGCTCCGGTGGGTGCCCGGCCGCTCCCACCTTTTTTCCTACTTTTTCTGTTAATTTAGTTAGTTTCTTAGGTTATTACGGTATTAGGTTATTAGGTTAGTTAATTAGTTAGTTACTTTAGTTAGTTAGTTTATCAAGGTATTAGATTCTTAGGTTAGTTAGGTTCTTAGGTTAGTTAGTTAGGTTCTTAGGTTATTAGGGTATTAGGGTATTAAGTTATTATTAGGTTAGTTAATTAGTTAGGTTAGTTTAGTTAGTTAGTTAGTTAGGTTCTTAGGTTATTTTAGTTAGTTAGGTTAGTTAGTTAGTTAGTTAGTTAGGTTATCAGGTTAGTTTAGTTAGTTTAGTTAGTTAGGTTAGTTTAGTTAGTTAGTTAGGTTCTTAGGTTATTAGGGTATTAGGTTATTAGGTTAGTTAATTAGTTAGTTTATCAGGTTATGACAAGTGGGGCCACCCCCCTAATCCACTGAAGGGTGGGGCCGCCCCCCTAGTCCACTAATTTTGCTAAGTGTTATTTAATTTGTTAAATGCTAAGTGTTAATTTTGCTAAGTGTTATTTAATTTCTTTTCATATTTAAGTGTTTCTTCTCGACGTCGACGATGCCGATCCCGCATCCTCATCGTCGAGTTGGCGGAGGAGGTCTGTTGCTTGAGCCGAGGGGCCCTGTCCGGGACTGGGCTCCGCCGGGGTGGTACTGGGAGGTGCTGCCTTCTGGACAACACAGCTTGGTGAGGAGCCAGCCCGTCATCAACCCGGAGGTTCTGTGATGGTGGCTGCATGGGCCACGGATGATTCGGAGGCTTGAGTCCCCCGCGGAGGTGGTACAATACCATGTCAGCAAGGAGAATGAGCACGTCCGTCGCTACATGGCAGCTTTGGAGGCCAGGTCCGACAATGCCTGGCAGATTCTTCGGGGATCTCACTGGAGCTATGCTCCTGTGATGGTTCCTTCTCTTTGGGTGTCCACCGCCCGCCCCGATATCCGTCGGGTGCTAGGGTTCTAGCTAGATCGATATATTAGCTACTATATATGTATTATTATGATGTATTAGCTAGATCGATGGATTAGCCGATGTATTAACTATTATCCGAGATTATGATGAGATCTTTTCTAAGAACTACTATATATCTATTCGATGATGCATTATTAATTAACTATCAGTTATTTTGCTTCTTGAATGCATGCTAATTTTAATACTAATTTGTTTTATCTATATTATTATGGATTAGTTATTAAGCTATGGACAATACTGGTAGAGCTCATGAAGAGGACATCTTCGACATGATACGCTCCTTCGAAAACCCAGCGGACCTTCTGGGTGAATCACATGATGATGACGGCTCACAATATCTGAACGATTACGGTGATGGATGTGAGGCCAAGGAAGAACAACTTATGTTCCAAAATCCGGAACAAGTAACAATGTCCACTGAGGTATATACATATTAGCCTCTGGTGATCATTACATGTGTATTAATTGATTTGTATATATATATATATTAACAAATATTTCTTCTTTTAATTATCAACCCTCCCGATCGAGCCAATCTAGTAGAAAGGTACGAGGCGGTGCCAAAATATTGGACGGCAACGTAAAGCTCAATCTTGATGCTTTCAAACATGATGGCGCACCGACTCACCCTGAAGCCAATGGCAAGACATTTGTGCATCAATGCGGAGTGGTTGTTAGGGACGGAGTCCCGATCATAATGCAAGAATGGATTCACCCAAACCACCCAAAACTAGGAGTGAATTATGTCGATAAAAGAATTAAAGATACCCTTTGGAAAGATCTCATGGAGCATTTCATCCTACCAGATTCTCTCTCGGAGCGCCAAAGGGACAAAGTCAAGGAGTTTGCTCTCCATAAGATGGACGGTGCGTTCCAGACTTGGAAGAAAATATTATGGACCGAGTACAACGCTAGAGGCAAGAAGGCGCCCAAATTCACAGGAATATACAAGAAGGTAAGGAATCACTAGGACGCATTTATCGAGTACAAGACATCGGAAGCTGTTATGGAGAAGTCGGCAAGGAATAAGATAAATGCGGAGAAAAAAAAGTATCACCATAAACGATGGACAGGTGGATACAAGTCAGCCATTCCGAAGTGGAATGCATTAGAGAATAAGATGCATGCTGAAGGGATCACTCCAGTAACCTTCCAGCCATGGGGGAAAGTTGGACCCAGCAACAGGGAAGATTATTGCACTGGCCAGTCTGAAGCATGCATCAGATGAGGTGATTGAAGCAATTAAAGCTCCCCAAGAAGGATGGTTTCACCCTGATAGAGAGAACGACGAGCTTACACGCGCCCTCGGGAATCCCAAACACGGAGGATGAACACGAGGCGTGGGCGTTGTTCCATGGTATGAGGGGTTTGCGGGCTGGAAGGACAGTTATAAAAGCCATTCGAGGAAAAATAAGAAGGAAGCAGGCCGACTTTCAAAGTTGAAACAGAAGTACGAGCAACAACAACTATAGATACAGGTACTGACCCACCAAAGGGCAACTCTGTGGCAGGAGGCATCGGGACCCGTCCCATCTACACTGCCGAAAAGCAGCGTGGGTTCCACGGGGGCACCGTTGGGTCACACCCCCGTGGATGATATCACCGAGAAGACATCTTGTGAGCTAATCCAGAAAATGAAGAACATGCCCGTGCGGGTCGCGACAGGCTATGCTTTACCAAATACACCTGATGTTCTCTAGCATTTCAATCTGGTTCCAGCTGGGTATGCTCATGTCGCGGTAGACGCAATAGAGCCAGGATATGATGAACTACAGCTTGACATCCCTGGAGGTGAGGGGGAGTCCACATTGGCAGAAGCCGACCGTGGTCTCATTCTATGGAGTAAGGACTGCATCGTCTTTCCACACTCGGCGCTAAGGACACCAACTCCTCTGAGTATCGATGTCCAGCGCAAGGGATCCCAGCCAGAGGCATGTCCTCCCCATCTCGAGAGGCGTCCCACTTCAATAGGGATCCCAGCACGAGTCCACCCAACCTCGGGATGGAGCACGACACGAGTCCATATCATCGACATCGATCTCCGCCACGTGAGCCGACTCCACCCCGGTAGCGATCCCGCCAGTAGGGCTCCCAAAAGAGGAAGGCCATCAGCAGTCCTCTTCGGAAGAAAGCAAAGAAGAAACCCGAGCCTCTGGCGAAAAAGAAGCTGCCTTACGACATGGCACCAGAGGAAAACAAAATTGAAAGCGATCGCCAAGTGAAAGCCTTTTTTGCGAAGAAGCCACTGTCGCCAAAGGAGGTAATACCCAAGGAAGTCCAAGAGCACTTTAGGGAACACTTTATTGATCGACCCCTGGCATATGTGGAGCATATGCCGATAGACTATGAGCGACAAATTCAGAAGGCAAGTGAGCAGATAAGTCGGCCAAGCCCAAGGAAGAAGTCAGGAAGTACAGCATCAACGGTAGGTGGTACTACTAGCGGGGAAAAAGTTCCCCTACTCGGAGAACAATCCAATCAATCAATCACTCCGCTCAAGGTGAGTACCAATCCAAGCAAGCAATCGATCCAAGTAGTCAACGCTTATGGCAACCCAATCGACCTCGAAGAAGTAGAGGCTACAGGTCTGAGTCTTGGCCAAATCCTTGGCACCGAGGAAATCCGTGGGTACGGTGCAGCTGAGTACGCAATGCAATTTACCATCGCAAAACCACTTGTCACACTCGAGCAGTACAAGGAACTACCAACTGCAATGCGATGGTTGCATGATTGGTACCTGCATGAAGCAAAGTGAGGGGAGACGGCGGTCATTGTCAAAGTAAGGAAAGAGCATTACGTCAATGGATGTGACATATGTCTTGAATTCTCAGAACTTTTGCAGTTATACCACATGGACTCTATCAACAAAACTCTCATCAGTTGCTATTGTCTATAAGTGATTTATATCTTTAATAATTTAAGTCTCTAGCTCAGATATTGTTCATTGGCTTATCCTCACTATATATGTTCTTTTCTATGCTATTATGCAGATTGAAGATGTGAGAATTGAAACAAGAGGGAATCGATGACTTTGGGTTCATCGACCCAAATACCGTTCATCGTCATGTAGTAAAACATTATGCCAAGGACACATAAGATATCTTGGAAATCTTTCTAGAGTCACTAATGAATACCATATCTACTATAATATTTCCATACAACATGGGGTGAGTGTTTACTCTCTTGTATACTACAAATTCTATTTTTGCTTACTAGCTCGTTGTCTAGTGTAGTTGATGAGTTATATGCATGCCTGCTTAATTATATAAACTTCTGCGCAGAGACCACTATATCCTCGTAAATATTATCCCCACGGATGGGCTTGTTCAAGTGTACGAGTCACTAGATACACTAGAACAATCATACGTGGACTTGTATTTTATGATAGAACGGTAATTTCAATCTTTATCGACCTCGCTTTCTTTCATTATTTCCTGATATAAAAAGTAATTATAATAAACCTTTCATTCTTTTTCTTTGCCACGTAGTGTTTGGAAAAATATGATAGAAAAAACCCATCACGGTCGTCAATGGAAACCGAAGCTGAAGTGGAAAAAGATGCAGGTAATTAAGTAGTACTACTAGATCCGCGCATCTCTTTAATTCGTTTCAATACCATTATCATGCTTGATTATTAATTATCTTATTGAATTCTATTCTTTTGGAAAGTGCACGAAGCAGCCACAGGGGACAAATTTATGTGGATACTTCCTCTGCGAGAACACTAGCATCCAATCCGAATGTCGTATACGTCGCAGAAGAGCACGTAAAAGACAACTCGAGGTTTGGCAGGATGATGTCGAAGTTCTCACCCAAGAAATGCTTTGTAGAACTTCAAGAGCAATTTGCGTGATTTCTTCTTCGACATGTCATTGATGTACATGGAGAACACTATTCCTTACCGCTGCCTCAATAATGCCAGCAAATCAGTAGTAGAAAACTGAGATTTTATCCGGAGCACTACCTAGCTAGTCCCGGCCGGGTTTTGGGCCTTAATTTATAAGTCCAGAATATATATGGATGTGTAATTCCATTTTTATATATATATGCATTTGTTGGGAACGTTGCATGGGAAACAAAATTTTCCTATGTTCACGCAAGACCTATCCATGGTGATGAGCATCAACGAGAGGAAGAGTGGATCTACATACCCTTGTAGATCGCTTAGCGGGAAGCGTTAAGAAACGCGGTTAGTGTAGTCGAACATCTTCGCGATCCAAATTGCCGAGCGTCTCGCGATCCAATCACAATCCGTCCTGCGATCCAATCACGGTCCGTCCCGCGAACTTGATCACGATCTGTCCCGCGAACTTGATCACGGTCCGTCCGATCTAGCGCCGAACGGACGGCACCTCTGCGTTCAGCACACGTACGGCTTGATGACGATCTCTGCCGTCTTGATCCAGCAAGAGGGAGCAGAGAGGAATAAGAGTTCTCCCGCAGCGTGACGACGCTCCGGCGATGGTGGTGGAGCTATTCCGGCAGGGCCTTGCCTAAGCACTGCAGAAATCCGATCTAGAGGAGGAACTATGCACTGGAGGAACGGGCAACGCGTGGCTAAAATTCTGTGCAAAACCGTAAAACCTCCAGTATATATAAGAGGGAGGGAGGAGAGGACTTGGCTCAAGGGCCAAGCCTCCTTTGGTTCGGCCGAAGTGGGGAGGAGAGGAGGACTCCTCCTCCAATCCTAGTAGGACTAGGATTCCTCCTTTTTGGCCTTTTTTCCACCTTTTCCCTTTGGACTTTTTTTCGCTAGCCGCATGGGCCTTGTGTGGGGCTTCCACCAACCCACAAAAGGCTGGTAACTATTCTCCCACAGACCTTGAAGCCTCTTGGGTCAAAATACCCCTCCCGATGGTCTCCCGGTACACTACCGGCACTCCCGATACACTACTGATTAGTCCGAAACTTTTTTGGCGACCAAAAGAGGACTTCCTATATATGAATCTTTACCTCCGGACTATTCTGGAGCTCCTCATGACGTCCGGCATCTCATCCGGGACTTCAAAGAACCTTCGGTCACTACCATACATAACTCTATACTACCGAAACGTCACCAAACCTTAAGTGTGCAGACCCTGCGGGTTCGAGAACTATGTAGACATGACCGAGAAACCTCTACAGTCAATAAACAATAGCGGGACCTGGATGCCCATATTGGTTCCTACATATTCTATGAAGATCTTTATCGGTCAAACCCCTATGTCAAGGATTCAGTTAATCCCGTATGATGTTCCCTTTGTTCTTCGGTATGTTACTTGCCCGAGATTCGATCGTCGGTATCTCCATACCTAGTTCAACCTCATTACCGGCAAGTCTCTTTACTCATTCCATAATACAAGATCCCGTGACTAACAGTTAGTCACATTGCTTGCAAGGCTTATTGTGATGTTGTATTACCGAGTGGGCCCTGAGATACCTCTCCGTCACACGGAGTAACAAATCCCAGTCTTCATCCATGCCAACTCAACAGACACCCTCGGAAACACCCTTATAGTCACCCAGTTACATTGCGACGTTTGATACACACAAGGCACTCCTCCGGTATCCGTGAGTTGCATGATCTCATGGTCATAGAAACATATACTTGACATGCAGAAAACAGTAGCAATAAATTGAAACGATCATATGCGACGTTTGTAGTTTGGGTCTTGTCCATCACATCATTCTCCTAATGATGTGATCCCGTTATCAAATGACATCACATGTCAATGGCTAGGAAACCTTGACCATGCTTGATCAACTAGCTAGTTCACTAGAGGCATACTAGGGACATAGTGTTGTCTATTTACCCACACATGTAATGTGTTTCCAATCAATACAATTATAGAATGGATAATAAACGATTATCATGAACAAGGAAATATAATATTAAACACTTTATTTATTGCCTCGAGGGCATATTTCCAACAGTCTCCCACTTGCACTAGAGACAATAATCTAGTTCACATCACTATGTGATTTACATTGTAATGAATCGAACACCCATGGAGTTCTGGTGTTGATCATGTTTAGCCCTTGGAAGAGGTTTAGTCAACAGGTCTGCAACATTCAGATCCGTGTGCACCTTGCAAATATTTATGTCCTTCTCCTTGATGTAATCGCAGATGGAGTTGAAGCGTCACTTTATGTGTCTGGTCCTCTTGTGAAACCTTGGTTCCTTGGGGAGAGCAATGGCACCGGTGTTGTCATAGAACAGGTTCATTGGATTCAGTGCACTAGGCACTACTCCAAGATCTGTCATGAACTGCTTCATCCAGACACCTTCCTTGGCCACCTCCGAGGGTGCGATGTACTCCGCTTCACATGTAGAATTGGCTACCAGGCTTTTCTTGGAACTGCACCAGCTTACCGCTCCCCGGTTGAGAATAAATACGTAGCCGGTTTGCGACGTAGAGTCATCCAGATCAGTGTCAAAGCTTGCATCGATGTAACCCTTTACGACGAGCTCTTCATCACCTCCATAAATGAGAAACATTTCCTTAGTCCTTTTCGGGTACTTAAGGATATTCTTGACCACTGCCCAGTGCTCCATTCTAGGATCACTTTGAAACCTTCTGGCCATACTTATGGCAAGGCTAACATCCGGTATTGTGCACAACATTGCATACATGATATAGCCTCTAGCTGAAGCATAGGGCATGCCACTCATCTTTTCTCTATCTTCTGCAGTCACTAGGCATCGAGTCTTACTCAACTTCACACCTTGTAACCACATGCAAGAACCCCTTCTTGGACTGATCCATTTTGAACTTCTTCAGAACTTTATCAAGGTATGTGCTCTGTGAAAGTGCTATTAAGCGTCTCGATCTATCTCTATAGATCTTAATGCCAAATATGAAAGCAGCTTCTCGTAGGTCCTTCATTGAAAAACTCTTGTTCAAATATTTCTTCACGCTTTCAGCATTTCTATATTGTTTCCAATCAGCAATATGTCATCCACATATAATATTAGAAACGCTATAGTGCTCCCACTCACTTTCTTGCAAATACAAGCTTCTCCATAAACTTGTATAAACTCAAACGCTTTGATCACCTCATCAAAGCGCTTATTCCAACTTCGAGATGCTTGCACCAACCCATAAATGGATCGCTAGAGTTTGCAAACTTTGTCAGCATTCTCTGGATCGACAAAACCTTCTGGTTGCATCATATACAACTCTTCCTCAAGGAAACCATTCAGGTTATGAAATTTGGCAGATGGTTGGCAATAACGCCGTTTTGACATCCATCTGCCAAATTTCATAATTGAAATAAGCAGTTATTGCCAACATGATTCTAACAAAATTAAGCATCGCTACGGGTGAGAATGTCTCATCGTAGTCAACTCCTTGAACTTGTGAAAAACCCTTTGCCACAAGTCGAGCTTTATAGACAATGACATTACCGTCCGCGTCTGTCTTCTTCTTAAAGATCCATTTGTTCTGAACGGCCTTTCACCCTTCAGGTAATACTTCCAAAGTCCCTACTTTGTTTTCATACATGGATCCCATCTCGGATTTCATGGCCTCTAATCATTTCTCAGAATCCGGGCCCATCACCGCTCCTCCATAGCTCGTAGGTTCATTGTTGTCCAACAACATAACCTCCAAGACAGGGTTGCCATACCACTCAGGAGCAGTACACGCCCTGGTCGACCTATGTGGTTCAATAGCATCTTGATCCGAAGCTTCATGATCATCATCATTAATTTCATCTTCAACCGTCGTAGGTTCCACAGAAACATCTTTCTGCGTTGCGCTACTTTTTGGTTGAAGTAAAGATTCAATAACCTCATCAAGCTCTATTTTCCTCCCACTTAATTCTTTTGAGAGAAACTCTTTCTCAAGAACTGTTCCGTTCTTAGAGACAAACACTTTGCCTTCGGATCTGAGATAGAAGGTACACCCGACTATCTCTTTCAGGTATCCTATGAAGATGCATTTCTCTGCTTTGGGTTCCAGCTTTTTAGGCTGAAGCTTTTTGACATAAGCATCACATCCCCAAACTTTAAGAAATGACAACTTTGGCCTCTTGCGAAACCATAGTTCATATGCCGTCGTCTCAACGGATTTCGATGGTTCCCTATTTAAAGTGAATGCAGCTGTCTCTAATGCATAACCCCAAAACGATAGTGGCAAATCAGCAAGAGACATCATAGAACGCACCATATCTAATAAGGTTCGATTACGACGTTTGGACACACCATTACGCTGTGGTGTTCCCGGCGGTGTCAACTATGAAACAATTCCACACTGTCTTAAGTGACTGCCAAACTCATAACTCAGATATTCACCTCCTCGATCAGATCGCAGGAATTTAATCTTCTTGTTACGATGATTCTCAACTACACTCTGAAATTGCTTGAACTTTTCAAACATTTCAGACTTGTGTTTCATTAAGTAAATATACCCATATCTACTTATGTCATCAGTGAAGGTGAGAAAATAATGATATCCACCACATGTTGTAACATTCATTGGACCGCACACATCAGTATGTATGATTTCCAATAAGTCACTCGCCCGTTCCATTGTTCCAGAGAACGGCGTTTTAGTCATCTTGCCCATGAGGCATGGTTCACATGTGTCAAGTGATTCAAAATCAAGTGACTCCAAAAGTCCATCAGCATGGAGCTTCCTCATGCGTTTTACACCAATATTAACTAAACGGCAGTGCCACAAGAAAGTGGTACTATCATTATCAACTCTACATCTTTTGGCATCACTGTTATGAACATGTGTGTCATCACTATCAAGATTCAATATGAATAAACCCCTCACATTGGGTGCATGACCATAAAATATATTACTCATATAAATAGAACAACCTTTATTCTCTGATTTAAATGAGTAACCGTCTCACAATAAACAAGATCCAGACATAATGTTCATGCTTAATGCAGGCACTAAATAACAATTATTCAGGTTCATCACTAATCCCGATGCTAATCGAAGAGAGAGCATGCCGACAGCGGTCACATCAACCTTGGAACCATTTACCACGCGCATCATCACTTCATCCTTTGCTAGCCTTCGTCTATTCCGTAGTTCCTGTTTCGAGTTGCAAATGTGAGGAACCGAACCGGTATCAAATACCCAGGCACTACAACGAGAGCTAGTAAGGTACACATCAATAACATGTATATCATATATACCTTGTTTGTCCTTGGCCGCCTTCTTGTCAGCCAGGTACTTGGGGCAGTTCTGCTTACAGTGACCAGTTCCCTTGCAATGAAAGCACTCAGTTTCTGGCTTAGGTCCATGCTTGGGCTTCTTTATAGGAGTAGCAACTGCTTTGCCATCCTTCTTGGTTTTACCCTTCTTGCCCTTGCGCTTGCCATTCTTCTTGAAACTAGTGATTTTATTGACCATCAACACTTGATGTTCTTTCTGGATTTCAGACTCAGCGACTTTCAGCATCGCGAACAGCTCGGCGACTGACTTGTTCATCCCGTGCATGTTATAGTTCATCACAAAGCTCCTGTTACTAGGTGGCAGTGATTGAAGAACTCTGTGAGTGATCGCCTCTGGCAGAAGGGCAATTCCCAACTCCGCTAGATGAGTTGAATACCCAGACATTCTGAGTATATGCTCACTGATAGACCCGTTCTCCTCCATTTTGCAAGCATAGAACTTATCGGAGGTCTCATACCTCTCGATCCAGGCATTCTTCTGAAAGATAAACTTCAACTCCTAGAACATGTCATATGCTCCATGACGTTCAAAACGTCTTTGAAGTCCCGGTTATAAGCCATACAATATTGCACACTAAACTATTGAGTAATCTCCAGAGCGTGCCTCCCAAGCGTTCTTAACGTCTTCAGAGGTCATGTCTCTTGGTTGGGCATGAAGCGGTGCATCAAGGACATATGATTTCTGGGAAGCCGTGAGGATAATCCTCAGATTACGGGCCCAGTAAACAAACTTACTTCCATCATCTTTCAACTTAGCTTTCTCTAGGAACGCATTAAAATTCAGGGGTGCTACTACGCGAGGCATTGATCTACAACATAAATATGCAAAGGTTCCTTGGACTATTGCTCAAGATAATGAGTTTAGTTAATCAAATTACTAAAGCTCCCACTCAAATTGACATCCCTCAGGTCATCTGAGTGTCACATGATCCAAATTCACCAACTCAACTGTGATCATCACGTGAGTTGAGGTGGCTTCAATGGTGAACATCATCATGTTGATCATATCTACTATATGAATCATGTTCGACCTTTCAATCTCTTGTGTTTCGAGGCTTTGTATGTACATGCTAGGCTCGTCAAGTTTAACCCGAGTGTTCTGCACGTGCAACATATGGCCATGAACTTGTTCTTTTGATCTCCGTCTAGAAAGCACCGGCATGATCTCCATCGTCACCGGCACGACACCATGATCTACATCATCTTGATCGCCATCAATGTGTCTCCATAGGGGTTGTCAAGCCCATCAAGCTTGTACTACTATTGCTACCGTTTAGCGATAAAGTAAAGCATTACATAGCGCTTAATGATTGACACGCAGGACATACAATAATTAAAGACAACCCTATGGCTCGTGCCGGTTGTCGTACTCATCGACATGCAAGTCGTGATAATCTATACAACACATGATCATCTCATACATCACATATATCACATCATGTAATTGGCCATATCACATCACAACATACCCTGCAAAAACAAGTTAGACGTCCTCTAATTGTTGTTGCATGTTTTACGTGGCTGCTATAGGTATCTAGCAAGAACAATTCTCATCTACGCAAAAACCACAACGGTGATACACTACTTGCTTTTCAACCTTCTCAAGGACTGCCTTTGTCGAATCTGATCCAACTAAAGTGAGAGAAAGTGGCACCCGCAAGCCATCTATGCAACAAGTTGCGGTTGAGGGAACCGGTCTCTCGTAAGCGTACGAGTAATTTTGGTCCAGGCCACTTCATCTCACAATACCGCTTAACCAAAACACGACCAAGGGAGGAAGCAATCTAAGCATCAACGCCCACAAACTCTTTGTGTTCTACTCGAGATCTCATCTACACATAGACCTAGCTCTGATACCACTGTTAGGAACGTTGCATGGGAAACAAAATTTTCCTACGTTCGCGCAAGACCTATCCATGGTGATGAGCATCTACGAGAGGGAGAGTGGATCTATGTACCCTTGTAGATCGCTAAGCAGGAAGCGTTAAGAAACGCGGTTGGTGTAGTCAAACGTCTTCGCGATCCAAATCGCCGAGCGTCCCGCGATCCAATCACGATCCGTCCTACGATCCAATCATGATTCGTTCCACGAACTTGATCACGATCCGTCTCGCAAACTTGATCGCGGTCCTTCTGATCTAGCGCCGAAGGGACGTCACCTCCGCATTCAGCACACGTAAGGCTTGATGACGATCTCCGCCGTCTTAATCCAGCAAGAGGGAGCGGAGAGGAAGAAGAGTTCTTCGGCAGTGTGATGGTGCTCCGGCGATGGTGGTGGAGCTCTTCTGGCAGGGCTTCTCCTAAGCACCGCAGAAATCCGATCTAGAGGAGAAACTATGCACTGGAGGAACGGGCAGCATGTGGCTAAAATTCTATGCAAAAACCCTAAAACCTCTAGTATATATAAGAGGGGGGAGGAGAGGACTTGGCGCAAGGTCCAAGCCTCCTTTGGTTCGGCCGAAGTGGGGAGGAGAGGAGGACTCCTCGTCCAATCCTAGTAGGACTAGGATTCCTCCTTTTTGGCCTTTTTCCACCTTTTCCCTTTGGGCTTTTTTTCCCTAGCCACATGGGCCTTGTGTGGGACTTCCACCAGCCCACAAAAGTCTGGTAATTATTCTCCCACAGCCCATGAAGCCTCTTGGGTCGAAATATCCCTCCCGATGGCCTCTGGGACTTGCTATATATGAATCTTTACCTCCACACCATTCCGGAGGTCAAACCCCTATGTCAAGGATTCAGTTAATCCCGTATGATGTTCCCTTTGTTCTTCGGTATGTTACTTGCCCGAGATTCACTCGTCAGTATCTCCATACCTAGTTCAACCTCGTTCTCGACAAGTCTCTTTACGCGTTCTGTAATACAAGATCCCGTGACTAACACTTAGTCACATTGCTTGCAAGGCTTATTGTGATGTTGTATTACCGAGTGGGCCTTGAGATACCTCTCCATCACACGGAGTAACAAATCCTAGTCTTGATCCATGCCAACTCAACAGACACCCTCGGAAATACCTATAGATCACCTTTATAGTCACCTAGTTACGTTGCGATGTTTGATACACACAAGGCACTCCTCCGGTATCCGTGAGTTGCATGATCTCATGGTCATAGAAGGAACATATACTTCACATGCAGAAAACAGTAGCAATAAACTGACACGATCATATTCTATATTTGTTGTTTGGGTCTTGTCCATCACATTATTCTCCTAATGATGTTATCCCGTTATCAAATGACATCACATGTCAATGGCTAGGAAACCTTGACCATCTTTGATCAACGAGCTAGTTCACTAGAGGCATACTAGGGACATAGTGTTGTCTATTTACCCACACATGTAATGTGTTTCCAATCAATACAATTATAGCATGGATAATAAACGAGTATCATGAACAAGGAAATATAATAATAAACACTTTATTTATTGCCTCTAGGTCATATTTCCAACAGTATCAACTTGTGTACTGTTTACAGTATGTACCACCGTAAAATAAATTTGAAATGAATGGAAAACACTAAAAATAGAGAGGACAATTAAAACCTAATTAAAAGCTAAAAAAAACAGAACACTTAGTACCGGTTGGTATCACCAACCGGTACTAAAGGTCCTCCACCACCAGCCCACGCAAGCAGCCACGTGGTGGGCCTTTAGTACCGGTCCGTGGGCCAACCAGTACTAAAGGTCTGGACCTTTAGTCCCGACCCTTTAGTACCGGTCGGGGAACTGGTACTAAAGGCCCATCCCGACCGGGACTACAAACAGACATTCTACTAGTGCCTGTATTGTATCGAGAAGCTTCTAAAATGTTCCAGAGGGTTCCGAAGGAGACCGAAAGGGTCCCTCCAGCTCCTAGGACGTGGATGGGCTGTAAGGGGGGCATCCAAGCCTTGTTGGACCAGCCCCAAGGGCCCATGCAGCTAGGGGGTAGGAAACCCTAAAGGGGAAGGCACCTAGGGGGTGCCTTGGGGAGGGAGGACTCCTCCCTCGTAGCCGCCGCACCCTTCCTTGGAGGAAGGGATAGGGCTACGCTCCATCTACCCCCTCCTCCTATATATAGAGAGCGAGAGAGAGGGCAGCGACACCCTAAGGCATAGGTGCAGCCCTCCCTCTCTCCCTTGATTTGTTTCTCCACTGAAAACAAATCTGCGGCAGCGCTCGGTGAAGCTATGCTGAGATTGCTCCACTACCACCGCCAACACACCATCATGCTGTCGAAGAACTCATCTACTACTCCGCCTCGCTCGCTGGATCGAGGAGGCAAAGACGTCATCGAGCTGTACGTGTGTTGAACGAGGAGTTGTCATACGTTCGGCGCTAGATCGGAATGAATCGTGATTGGATCGCGGGAGGATTGCGATTTGGATCTCGAAGACGTTCGACTACATCAATCGCATTTCTTAACACTTCCCGCTTAGCGATCTACAAGGGTATGTAGATCCACTCTCCCTCTCATAGCTGCTGATCTCCATAGATAGATCTTGGGTCTTCGTAGGAATTTTTTTGTTTCCCATGCAACCTTCCCCAATATCCTCCCAACGCCCCTCTCTGGCCTATAAATTCTAAAAATCCCCAAAACCCTAGAGACCCTCCCTAAACACTTTTTCCACCACCGCCAGTCTCTGTTCCACTGTGTGCCCATCTGGAGCCCTATTCTGGTGCCCTATCGGAGGGGGGTGATCGATCATAGAGGGCTTCTACATCAACCTTGTTGCTCCCATGGTGATGTGTGAGTAGTCTACCACATTCTTACGTGTCCGTAGTTAGTACCTAGATGACTATCTCTCTCTCTTGATCTTCAATACAAAGTTCACCGCATCTTCGCGGAGATCTATTCAATGTAATCTTTTGTGCGGTGCGTTTGTTGGGATCCGATGAATTGTGGGTTTATGTTCAGATTATTCATGATAAAAGATTTCAGTCTTCTCTGAAATCTATTATTATTCTTATTTTCATGATTATTATTGCTTCATATTTCTCTCTGATCTATTGAAATAGTTTGGCCAACTAGATTGATATTTCCTGGTGGGAGGTGTGCGTTGTAGTGGGTTCAATCTAGCAGTGATCTATATCCGAGTGACAAAAACGGACAAGACATGTCTTTGTATTGTTGCCACTAAGTATAAATGATGGGGTTAATTCATATTTATTGAGTTTTCTTTGGCTACATGATGTCATCGTTCTCCAAGCATTACTCTGTTTGACATGAACTTAATACTTAGAGAGGCAAGCATATAAGCGCTCTCAACATGGAATAATAGTAGTGTATGCAGGCAGGAGTCGACCTATTTGCTTATGGACGTGATGCCTCTACACACATGATCATTGATGTGAATAAATATTGCATAACTATGGCCCCCGGGTCTATCCAAATATATATTTACAAAAATATCATTTACCTTTCTGTTCTTATTTACTTTCTATTTTATTATGCAATTTATAATTATCTACTATCATCCACCCTACTTATTAGCTTGCATGTAACGAGTCCAAGGAGATCGACAACCCTCGTGCCTGTGTTGGATGCAAATGCCTGTTACTTTGTGTGTAGTCGTTGAAGACGAAGGTTGCATGCTACTCCTATTGGTTCGATAAACCTTGCCTCTTCACTTAGGGAAATACTTATCTACACTGTGCTGCAGCACCCGCTCCTCTTTGCAAAAAACCCAAGGCAGATCACAAGTATCACGAAGGATTTCTGAGGCCGTTGTCGGGGAGTATCACCAACCTACTATCAAGTACCTTAAAATAAATTATCATTTACTTGTTATACTTTTTATTTGATGTTATATTTTTCTTGATATATAAAAATTAAAAATACAAAAATATTTATCTTTGCTAGTTGCTAGTTTATTTCTTTGCTTGCTTTACTTGCTTGTTGTGCTTGTTACTTTCCTTGCTCGGCCACCATGTCTCATGATAGTACTAAGTTGTGTGACTTCTCAAATACTAATACCAAATTATTTTATTAGTAATCCTATACAACCTACCACTACGGAGTTTTATGATATTAATGTTGCATTGCTGAATCTTGTGATGAAATAACAATTATTGGGTAGTCCTAATGAGGATCTCGCTGCTCATCCTAATACCTTTGTTGAATTATGTGATATGCAAAATATAAATGATATCATCAAATGAAAATTATTTCGTTTTTCACTACGAGATAAAGCTAAGGCCTGGTTGTCATCTTTACCAGGTAATAGTATTGGAACATGGGATAAGTGTAAAGATGCTTTTACTACCAAGTATTTTCCTCCTTCTAAGATTATCTCCCTTAGAAATCAAATTATAAATTTTCAACAACATGATCAATATTTTTTTGCACAAGGTTGGGAATTAATGAAATTGATGATTATAAAGGGCCCTACTCATGGTTTAAACTTATGGATGGTTATACAAAATTTCTATGCCGGACTAAACTTTGTGTCTCGAAATCTTCTAGATTCTGCTGCAGGTGGTACCTTCATGGAGGTGGCATTAGGAGATACTACCAAACTTATGGACAACATCATGACAAATTATTGTACTCTCAATGGCATACTGAAAGAGCTTCAACTGGTAAGAAGGTAAGTTCTGTTGAGGAAATCGCTACTTTGAGTGAAAAAGTGGATGCTCTTATGAATATGGTTGCTAGTTAACATGCTCATGTTGATCCCGAATATATGACTTTGTGAACCTTGATTGAGCAAAATAATTATGCTATTGATGTGTACTTTATCTCACGAAACAATTTCAACAACAATGCTAATAGAGGAAATTTAATGCCAAACCGTATCCCCATAATTTCTCTAATTATTATGGTAATTATTATGGAAATTATTCTACAAATAATAATAGGATACCTACTGAGATCAAGAACACCATTAAAGAATTTATTATGCCTCAAAAGATTTTCAATACTATGGTAGAAGAAAAGTTGCATAAAATTGATGACTTGGCTAAAAACTTGGATATAATTGCTCTTGATGTGGAAACTCTTAAAAACAAAAATTTGCCACCAAAGAATGACTTCAATCATAATATTAAATCTATCCAAATATATCAATGAAAGTAAGCAGAGGACTGCTAAGTTGAAAGCTAAGCGAGAATTCTTATAAAAGGCTCTCCCACCCGGTTTTTACTGTAATCATGATGAAGATCTTAAAATGCTTGCTACCTCTCCTATTGAATATTTTTTAATAATATGAAAACTTAGGGTAAAGGGACTATAAATGACTCAACTTTATCTAGAAGGAGTCCCGTTTGTTCATAGGGTGATGATTCTAATGCTAAAACTGAAAAAGTAGGTTTGGAGAGGTGAAAACTTTAACTAGTGATGTGCCCATTATCTTGGATTACAAGGACTTTAATTATGAAATTGGCTCTTTATTAGAATGCACTTCCTTTTTGCAATCCATTATTATCCCACTCAATGCTTATGAACAAAATAAAGCTTTTACTCGACATATAGTATAAGCAATGATAAAGACTTATGATGAGATACTTGAGCTAGAAGTTTCTATTCCTAGAAAGTTGCATGATGAATGGGAACCTACTATTGAAATAAATCTTAAAGAATATGAATGCAATTCTTTGTGTGACCTTGGTGCTAGTGTTTCAACTATACCAAAATCTCTTTGTGATGTGCTTGGTCTCACTAATATTCAAGATCGTTCCTTCAACTTGCATCTTGCGGGTTCTATTATTAAGAAACCTTTGGGTAGAATAAATTATGTGCTTACTATTGAAAATAGAGATTATGTGCCTATAGATTTCGTTGTGCTTGATATTGAATGCAATCCAACTTGTCGAATAATACTTGAAAGACCTTTCTTACAAACTATAGGTGCAATTATTGATATGACAGAGGGAAACATAAGGTTCCAATTTCCATTAAATAAAGGGATGTAATAGTTCCCTAGGAAGATAATTAAACCACCTTATGAATCAATCATGAGATCTACTTATGGGTGGCGTGTCTAAGATGGAAACATTTGATCGTTTGCAATTATGCGTTGTTGGAAATATGCCCTAGAGGTAATAAATAAAGTGTTTCTTATTATATTTCCTTGTTCATGATAATCGTTTATTATCCATGCTATAATTGTATTTATAGGAAACACATTACATGTGTGGGTAAATAGACAACACTTTGTCCGTAGTATGCCTCTAGTGAACTAGCTCGTTGGTCAAAGATGGCCAACGTTTCCTAGCCAATGACATGTGATGTCATTTGATAATGGGATCACATCATTAGGAGAATGATGTGATGGACAAGACCCAAACTACAAACGTAGCATATGATCATGTAAGTTTGTTGCTACTGTTTTCTGCATGTCAAGTATATGTTTCTACGACCATGACATCATGTAAATCACGGACACCGGAAGAGTGCCTTGTGTGTATCAAACGTCGCAACGTAACTGGGTGACTATAAAGGTGCTCTACAGGTATCTCCGAGGGTGTCTGTTGGGTTGGCATGGATCAAGACTGGGATTTGTTACTCCGTGTGACGGAGAGGTATCTTAGGGCCCACTCAGTAATACAACATCGCAATAAGCCTTGCAAGCAATGTGACTAAGTGTTAGTCACGGGATCTTGTATTACGGAACGAGTAAAGAGACTTGACAGTAACGAGGTTGAACTAGGTATGGAGATACCGACGATCGAATCTCGGGCAAGTAACATACCGAAGAACAAAGGGAACATCATACGGGATTAACTGAATCCTTGACATAGAGGTTTGACCGACAAAAATCTTCGTATAGTATGTAGGAACAAATATGGGCATCCAGGTCCTGCTATTGTTTATTGACCGTAGAGGTGTCTTGGTCATGTCTACATAGTTCTCGAACCCGCAGGGTCTGTACACTTAAGGATTGGTGGCGTTTCGGTAGTATAGAGTTATGCATCGTGGTGACCGAAGGTTGTTCGGAGTCCCGTATGAGATCCCGGATGTCACGACGAGATCTGAAATGGTCCGGAGGTAAAGATTGATATATAGGACGTCCTATTTTGGTCGCCGGAAAAGTTTCGGGCTCATCGGTAGTGTACCGGGAGTGCTGGTAGTGTACCGGGAGACCATCAGGAGGGGTATTTCGACCCAAGAGGCAACATGGTCTGTCGGAGAGTGAATACCATCCCTTAGTGGGCTGGTGGAAGTCCCACACAAGGCCCATGCGATTAGGGAGAAAATCCCAAAGAGAAAAAGGTCAAAAAAGGCAAAAAGGCAAAAATAAGGAGGAGTCCTAGTCCTACTAGGATTGGAGGAGGAATCCTCCTCTCCTCCTGTTTCGGCCAAAGCCTAGGTGGCTTGGCCCTTGGTCCAAGCCTCCTCGTCTCTTCCTCTTATATATACTAGAGTTTTTAGGGTTTTTGCACTAGTTTTTCAGCCACGTGCTACCCGTTCCTCTAGTACATAGTTTCTCCTCTAGATCGGTTTTCTATAGTGCTTAGGTTGTGGGATGATGCTTAGATTGCTTCCTCCCTTGTTTGTGTTTTGGTTCAGCGGTATTGTGGGATGAAGCAGCCCGAACCAACATTACTTGTACGCTTACGAGAGACCGGTTCCCTCAACTGCAACTTGTTGCATAGATGGCTGGCGGGTGCCAGTTTCTCCTACTTTAGTTGGATCGGATTCGACAAAGGCGTTCCTTGAGAAGGTTGAAAAGCAACTAATGTATCACCGTTGTGGTTTTGGCATAGGTGAGAATTGTTCTTGCTAGATACCCATAGCAGCCACGTAAAACATGCAACAACAATTAGAGGACGTCTAACTTGTTTTTGCAGGGTATGTTGTGATGTGATATGGCCTATTACATGATGTGATATATGTGATTTATGAGATGATCATGTGTTGTATAGAATATCACGACTTGCATGTCGATGAGTATGGCAACCGACAGGAGCCATTGGGTTGTCTTTAATTATTGTATGACCTGCATGTCAATCATTAAGCGCTATGTAATGCTTTACTTTATCGCTAAACGGTAGCAATAGTAGTACAAGCATGATGGGCATGACAACCCCGATGGCGACACATTGATGGTGATCAAGATGATGGAGATCATGGTGTCGTGCCGGTGACGATGGAGATCATGCCGGTGCTTTCAAGATGGAGATCAAAAGCACAAGTTCATGGCCATATCATGTCACTTATGATTTGCATGTGATGTTAATCCTTTTATGCACCTTGTTTTGCTTAGGACGACGGTAGCATTATAAGGTGATCCCTCACTTAAATTTCAAGATGAATTGTGTTCTCCCCGAGTGTGCACCGTTGCGAAAGTTCGTCGTGTCGAGACACCACGTGATGATCGGGTGTGATAGACTTTACGATCACATACAACGGGTGCAAGCTAGTGTTGCACATGCAGAACACTCGGGTTAAACTTGAAGACCTAGCATGTACAGACATGGCCACGGAACACAAGAGACCAAAAGGTCAAACATAGTCATATAGTAGATATGATCATCGTGATGATGTTCACCATTGAAACCACCTAAACTCACATGATGATAGGCCTTGAGTTGGTGAATTTGGATCATGTGACACTCAGATGACCTGAGGGATGTCAATTTGAGTGGGAGCTTTAGTAATTTGATTGACTAAACTCATTATCTTGAACAATAGTCTAAGTAACCTTTGTATTTTATGTTGTAGATCAATGGCTCACGCAGTAGCACCACTGAATTTTAATGCGTTCCTAGAGAAAGCTAAGTTGAAAGATGATGGAAGTAACTTTGTTGTCTAGGCCCGTAATCTGAGGATTCTCCTCACGGCTTCCCAGAAATCATATGTCCTTGATGCACCGCTTGGTAACCAACCAGAAGACATGTCATCCGAAGACATTGAGAATGCTTGGGAGGCACGTTCTGGAGATTACTCAATAGTTCAGTGTGCAATATCGTATGACTTATAACCGGGACTTCAAAGACGTTTTGAACGTCATGGAGCATATGAGATGTTCCAGGAGTTGAAGTTTATCTTTCAGAAGAATGCCTGGATCGAGAGGTATGAGACCTCCGATAAGTTCTATGCATGCAAAATGGAGGAGAACGGGTCTATCAATGAGCATATACTCAGAATGTCTGGGTATTCAAATCGTCTAGCAGAGTTGGGAATTGCCCTTCCGCTAGAGGCGATCACTGACAGAGTTCTTCAATCACTGCCACCTAGTTACAAGAGCTTTGTAATGAACTATAACATGCATGGGATGAACAAGTCAGTCACCGAGCTATTTGCAATGCTAAAAGTCACTGATTTTGAAATCCAGAAAAAACATCAAGTGTTGATGATCAATAAAACCACTAGTTTCAAGAAGAATGGCAAGGGCAAGGGCAAGGGCAAGAAGGGTAAAACCAAGAAGGATGGCAAAGTAGTTGCTACTCCTGTAAAGAAGCCAAAGCATGGACCCGAGCCAAAAACTGAGTGCTTTCATTGCAAGGGAACTGGTTATTGGAAGCGGAACTGCCCCAAGTACTTGGCTGACAAGAAGGCGGCCAACGACAAACAAGGTATATATGATATACATGTTATTGCTGTGTACCTTACTAGCTCTCGTTGTAGTGCCTGGGTATTTGATACCGGTTCGGTTGCTCACATTTGCAACTCAAAACAGGAACTACGGAATAGACGAAGGCTGGCAAACTATGAAGTGACGATGCGTGTGGAAAATGGTTCCAAGGTTGATGTGATCGCCGTCGGCACGCTCTGTCTTCTATTACCATCGGTATTAGTGATGAACCTGAATAATTCTTATTTAGTGCCGGTGTTAAGCATGAACATTATATCTGGATCTTGTTTATTGTGAGACGGTTACTCATTTAAATCAGAGAATAAAGGTTGTTCTATTTATATGAGTAATATCTTTTATGGTCATGCACCCAATGTGAGGGGTTAATTCATATTGAATCTTGATAGTGATGATACACATGTTCATAACATTGATACCAAAAGATGTAGAGTTGATAATGATAGTACCACTTTCTTATGGCACTGCCGTTTAGGTCATATTTGTGTAAAACGCATGAGGAAGCTCCATGCTGACGGACGTTTGGAGTCACTTGATTTTGAATCACTTGACACATGTGAACCATGCCTCATGGGCAAGATGACTAATTGCCGTTCTCTGGAACAATGGAACGGCCAAGTGACTTATTGGAAATCATGCACACTGATGTGTGCGGTCCAATGAATGTTACAACACATGGTGGATATTGTTATTTTCTGACCTTCACTGATGACTTAAGTAGATATGGATATATTTACTTAATGAAATACAAGTCTGAAACGTTTGAAAAGTTCAAGCAATTTCAAAGTGAAGTTGAGAATCATCGCTATAAGAAGATTAAATTTCTGCGATCTGATCAAGGATGTGAATATCTGAGTTATGAGTTTGGCAGTCACTTAAGACAGTGTGGAATTGTATCACAGTTGACACCGCCCGGAACACCACAACGTAATGGTGTGTCCGAATGTCATAATCGAACCTTATTAGATATGGTGCGTTCTATGATGTCTCTTCCTTATTTGCCACTATCGTTTTGGGGTTATGCATTAGAGACAGCTGCATTCACTTTAAATAGGGCACCATCGAAATCCATTGAGACGACGCCATATGAACTATGGTTTCGCAAGAGGCCAAAGTTGTCGTTTCTTAAAGTTTGGGGATGTGATGCTTATGTCAAAAAGCTTCAGCCTTAAAAGCTGGAACCCAAGGCAGAGAAATGCATCTTCATAGGATACCCAAAAGAGACAGTCAGGTGTTCCTTCTATCTCAGATCCGAAGGAAAAGTGTTTGTCGCTAAGAACGGAACATTTCTTGAGAAAGAGTTTCTCTCGAAAGAGTTAAGTGGGAGGAAAATAGAGCTTGATGAGGTTATTGAACCTTTACTTCACCCAGAAAGTAGCGCAGTGCAGAAAGATGTTTCTGTGGAACCTACGACTGTTGAAGAGGAAGTTAATGATGATGATCATGAAGCTTCGGATCAAGCTGCTATTGAACCTCGTAGGTCGACAAGGGCGCGTACTGCTCCTGAGTGGTATGGCGACCCTGTCTTGGAGGTCATGTTGTTGGACAACAATGAACCTACGAGCTTTGGAGGAGTGGTGATGGGCCCGGATTCTTAGAAATGGTTAGAGGCCATGAAATCCGAGATGGGATCCATGTATGAAAACAAAGTATGGTCTTTGGAAGTATTACCTGAAGGGCGAAAGGCCATTCAGAACAAATGGATCTTTAAGAAGAAGAGAGACGCGAACGGTAATGTCACCATCTATAAAGCTCGACTTGTGGCAAAGGGTTTGTCACAAGTTCAAGGAGTTGACTACAATGAGACATTCTCACCCGTAGCGATGCTTAAGTCTATCAGAATCATGTTGGCAATAGCTGCTTATTTCGATGATGAAATTTGGCAGATGGATGTCAAAACAGCGTTCCTCAACCAGAAGGTTTTGTCGATCCATAGAATGCTGACAAAGTTTGCAAACTCCAGCGATCCATTTATGGGCTGGTGCAAGCATCTCGGAGTTGGAATAAGCGCTTTGATGAGGTGATCAAAGCGTTTGAGTTTATACAAGTTTATGGAGAAGCTTGTATTTACAAGAAAGTGAGTGGGAGCTCTATAGTGTTTTTAATATTATATGTGGATGACATATTGCTGATTGGAAATAATATAAAAATGCTGGAAAGCGTGAAGGAATATTTGAACAATAGTTTTTCAATGAAGGACCTAGGAGAAGCTGCTTTCATATTAGGCATTAAGATCTATAGAGATAGATCGAGACGCTTAATAGCACTTTCACAAAGCACATACCTTGATAAAGTTTTGAAGAAGTTCAAAATGGATCAGTCCAAGAAGGGGTTCTTGCCTGTGTTATAAGGTGTGAAGTTGAGTAAGACTCAATGCCCAGTGACTGCAGAAGGTAGAGAAAAGATGAGTGTCATCCCCTATGCTTCAGCCATAGGCTCTATCATGTATGCAATGCTGTGCCCAAGACCCAATGTCAGCCTTGCCATAAGTATGGCCGGAAGGTTTCAAAGTGATCCTGGAAAGGAGCACTAGGCAGCTGTCAAGAATATCCTTAAGTACCTGAAAAGGACTAAGGAGATGTTTCTCGTTTATGGAGGTGATGAAGAGCTCGTCGTAAAGGGTTACGTCGATGCAAGCTTTGATACTGATCCGGATGACTCTAAGTCGCAAACCGGATACGTATTTATTCTCAACGGGGGAGCGGTAAGCTGGGGCAGTTCCAAGCAAAGCGTGGTAGCCGATTCTACGTGCGAAGCGGAGTACATCGCAGCCTCGGAGGCGGCGAAGGAAGGTGTCTGGATGAAGCAGTTCATGACAGATCTTGGAGTAGTGCCTAGTGCACTGAATCCAATGAACCTGTTATGTGATAACACTAGTGCCATTGATCTGCCTAAGGAACGAAGGTTTCACAAGAGGACCAGACACATAAAGTGACGCTTCAACTCCATCCGCGATTACATCGAGGAGAAGGACATAAATATTTGCAAAGTGCACATGGATCTGAATGTTGTAGACCCGCTGACTAAACCTCTTCCAAGGGCTAAACATGATCAACACCAGAACTGCATGGGTGTTCGTTCATTACAATGTAAATCACATAGTGATGTGAACTAGATTATTGACTCTAGTGCAAGTGGGAGACTGTTGGAAATATGCCCTAGAGGTAATAAATAAATTGTTTATTATTATATTTCCTTGTTCATGATAATCGTTTATTATCCATGCTATAATTGTATTGATTGGAAACACATTACATGTGTGGGTAAATAGACAACACTTTATCCCTAGCCATTGACATGTGATGTCATTTGATAACGGGATCACATCATTAGGAGAATCATGTGATGGACAAGACCCAAACTACCAACGTAGCATATGATCATGTCAGTTTGTTACTACTGTTTTCTGCATGTCAAGTATATGTTTCTATGACCATGAGATCATGTAACTCACGGACACCGAAAGAGTGCCTTGTGTGTATCAAATGTCGCAATGTAACTGGGTGACTATAAAGGTGCTCTACAGGTATCTCCGAGGGTGTTTGTTGGGTTGGCATGGATCAAGACTGGGATTTGTTACTCCATGTGACAAAGAGGTATCTCAGGGCCCACTCGGTAATACAACATCACAATAAGCCTTGCAAGCAATGTGACTAAGTGTTAGTCACGGGATCTTGTATTACAGAACGAGTAAAGAGACTTCCGGTAACGAGGTTGAACTAGGTATGGAGATACTGATGATCGAATCTCGGGCAAGTAACATACCGAAGAACAAAGGGAACATCATACGGGATTAACTGAATCCTTGACATAGAGGTTCGACCGATAAAGATATTTGTATAGTATGTAGGAACCAATATGGGCATCCAGGTCCCGCTATTGGTTATTGACCGTAGAGGTGTCTCGGTCATGTCTACATAGTTCTCGAACCCGCAGGGTCTCCACACTTAAGGTATGGTGACGTTTTGGTAGTATAGAGTTATGCATGGTGGTTACCGAAGGTTGTTCGGAGTCCCGGATGAGATCCTATACATCACGAGGAGCTCCTAAATGGTCCGGAGGTAAATATTGATATATAGGAAGTCCTATTTTGGTCACCGGAAAAGTTTCGGGCTCATCGGTAGTGTACCGGGAGTGCCGGCAGTGTACCAGAAGACCATCGGGAGGGGTATTTCGACCCAAGAGGCTACATGGGCTGTGGGAGAGTGAATACCAGCCCTTAGTGGGCTGGTGGAAGTCCCACACAAGGCCCATGCGGCTGGTAAGAAAAGCCCAAAGAGAGAAAGGTGGAAAAAGGCAAAAAGGCAAAAATAAGGAGGAGTCCTAGTCCTACTAGGATTGGAGGAGGAATCCTCCTCTCCTCCTGGTTCGGACGAAGCCTAGGTGGCTTGGCCCTTTGGTCCAAGCCTCCTCCTCTCTTCCTCTTATATATACTGGAGGTTTAAGGGTTTTTGCACTCATTTTTCAGCTACGTGCTACCCATTCCTCTAGTACATAGTTTCTCCTCTAGAACGGTTTTCTGCAGTGCTTAGGTGAAGCCCCACCGGAATTGCTCCACCACCATCGCCGCGGCGCCGTCACTCTGCCGGAGAACTCGTCTACCTCTCCTCTCCCTCTTGCTGGATCAAGAAGGTGGAGATCGTCATCAAGCTGTACGTGTGCTGAATACGGAGGTGCCGTCCGTTCGGTGCTTGATCAGGACATATCGTGAGTGGATCGCAGGACGCTCGGCGATTTGGATTGCGAAGACGTTCGACTACACCAACCGCGTTTCTTAATGCTTCCCGCTTAGCGATCTACAAGGGTATGTAGATCCACTCTCCCTCTCGTAGATGCTCATCACCATGGATAGGTCTTGAATGAACGTAGGAATTTTTTTGTTTCCCATGCGATGTTCCCCAACATGCGTAGCTAGGGGCGTAAAACAATAGCGCTAGTTGGGAGGCAACCCAATAGTTATCTTGTCTTTTTGCTTTTCAATTTATGTTTGTTTTTCAAAACATGATTATTGCTAATGTAAAGATTGTGTTTTTTTTAAATTAGTGTATGTTCCAAGTAAAGCCTTTGGGATGACTTGCATGATGAGTAGAGTGGATACGGTGCAAAAACAGAAACTTTACCTTCAAGTCTGAATTTCTCTGATTTTACTGGAAGTCTTTTTGATACGAAATTTTTACACAGTATTTGTATACAAATTCCCCAGGTTTTCCTAATTTTTGGAGTTACAGAATTATGGTTTATTTACACATCATTATAAACAGTTCTGTTTTAGACAGATGTTTTTTGCTTGCTTAGTTTGCTTGTTTTGATGATGCTGTGGATTGTATCCGGGGGGGGTATAAGCCATGGAGAAGTTCGAATACATTACGTTATATAACAATAAAATAAGAATCAATGTATAACAATACCTAAATGTTGGAAATATTCCCTAGAGGCAATAATAAATTAGTTATTATCATATTTCCGTGTTCACGATAATCGATTATTATCCATGCTAGAACTGTATTGATCGGAAACTCACATACATGTGTGGATACATAGACAAGACCATGTCCCAAGTATGCCTCTAATAGACTAGCTCGTTGATCAAAGATGGTCAAGGTTTCCTAGCCATAGACGTGAGATGTCATTTGATAATAGGATCACATCATTAGGAGAATGATGTGATGGGCAAGACCCAAACTATAAACATAACATATGATCATGTAAGTTTATTGCTATAGATTTATGCATGTCAAGTATCCGTTCCTATGACCATGAGATCATGCAACTCACTGACCCCGAGGATTACCTTGTGTGTATCAAACGTCACAACGTAACTGGGTGACGATAAAGGTGCTCTATAGGTATCTCCGAGGGTGTCTGTTGACTGGGAATGGATCAAGACTGCGATTACTCTGTGTGACGGAGAGGTATCTCAGTGCCCACTCGGTAATACAACATCACAATGAGCCTTGCAAGCAAAGTAACTAAAAAATATACTCACGGGATCTTGTATTACGGAAGAAGTAAAGAGACTTGCCGGTAACGAGATTGAACTAGGTATAGAGATACCGACGATCGAATCTCAGGCAAGTAACATACCAAAGAACAAAGGGAACTGCATATGAGATTACCTGAATCCTTCACATAGAGGTTCAACCGATAAATATCTTCGTAGAATATGTAGGAACCAATATGGGCATCCAGGTCCCGCTATTGGTTATTGACTGTACATGTGTCTCGGTCATGTCTACATAGTTCTCGAACCCATAGGGTCTGCACATTTAAGGTTCGGTGACGTTTCAGTAGTATTGAGTTATGTATGTTGGTGAACGAAGGTTGTTCGGAGTCCCGAATGAGATCCCGAACATCAAGAGGAGCTCCAGAATGGTCTGGAGGTAAATATTGATATATAGGAAAGTTTTATTTGGGTTTCGGAAAAGTTTCGGGCACTACCGGTAGTCTACCAGGAGTGACGAATGGGTTCCGGGGGTCCACCAAGTGGGGCCCACCCACCCTAGGGGCCACATGGGCCTAGGAGGTGACTCACCAGCCCCTGGTGGGATGGGCAGCCAGCCCCTAGAGGCCTATGCGCAAGGGGTGGGAGAGGAGGCCAAGTGGGAAGGAGTCCCACTAGGATTCCACCTCCCGTGTGGGAGGTGGACCCCTCCCCTCTTGTGCGCCAAGCCCCTAGGATTTTCCCTAGGGAACCTCCCACCTACCCCCTCTCCTCCTATATATATTGGAGGGTTTTGAGGGTAGCCACCACCTGAAAAGACACGTGATGCCCTCTCTCCCTCTAGATCATATTCTCCTGTAGATCTGTTCGGTATAGCTTAGCGAAGCTCTACCAGATTAGCTCCACCACCACCGCCACCATGCCATTGTGCTGCTAAAGAACTCATCTACCTCTTCACCCTCGTTTGCTGGATCAAGGAGGTGGAGATTGTCATCGAGTTGTACGTGTGCTGAGTGCAGAGGTGCCGTCCGTTCGGCGCTAGATCGGAAGGACCGTGATTGGATCGCCGGACGGTTCGTGATTGGATCACGGGATGGATCGCGGGACGGGTAGCAATTTGGATGCGAAGATGTTCGACTACATCAACCGCGTTTCTCATTGCTTCCCGCTTAGCGATCTACAAGGGTTTGTATATCCACTCTCCCTCTCGTAGATGCTCATCACCATCGATAGATCTTGTGTGTGCGTATGAATTTTTTTTGTTTCCCATGCAACGTTCCCCAACAGTGGCATCATGAGCTAGGTCTATGCATAGATGAGATCACGAGTAGAACACAAAGGAGTTTGTGGGCGTTGATGCTCAGGTTGCTTCCTCCCTTGGTCTTTTCTTGATTCAGTAGTATCGTGGGATGAAGTGGCCCGGACCAACCTTACTCGTACGCTTACGAGAGACTAGTTCCATCGACTGTCATGTGACTTTGTTGCATAAAGATGGCTGACGGGTGTCTGTCTCTCCTACTATACTTGGATGCGATTCGACAAAGGCGATCCTTGAGAAGGTTGAATAGAAATTTGTGTATCAGCGTTGTGGTTTTTGCGTAGGTTAGAATTGTTCTTGCTAGATTCCCATAGAAGCCACGTAAAACATGCAACAACAATTAGAGGACGTCTAACTTGTTTTTGCGAGGTATGTTGTGATATGATATGGCCAATAACATGATGAGATATATGTGATGTATGAGATGATCATGGTTTGTATACAATATCGTGACTTGCATGTCGATGAGTACGGCAACCGACAGGAGCCATAGGGTTGTCTTTAATTATTGTATGACCTGCGTGTTAATCATTAACGCTATGTAATGCTTTACTTTATCGCTAAGCGGTAGCAAAAGTAGTATAAGCATGGTGGGCGTGACAACCCCGATGGCGACATGTTGATGGAGATCAAGATGAGATCATGATGTCATGCCGGTGACGATGGAGATCATGTCGGTGATTGAAAGATGGAGATCAAAAGCACAAGATCATGGCCATATCATGTCACTTATGATTTGCACCTGATGTTAATCCTTTTATGCATCTTATTATGCTTAGGATGACAGTAGCATTATAAGGTGATCCCTCACTAAAATTTCAAGATCAAATTGTGTTCTCCCCGAGTGTGCACCGTTGCGAAGGATCGTCATTTCGAAGCACCACATGATGATCGGGTGTGATAGACTCTATGTTTGCATACGACGAGTGCAAGCCAGTGTTGCACGTGTGGAACACTCAGGTTAAACTTGACGAGCGTAGCATGTACAGACATGGCCTCGGAACACAAGAGACCGATAGGTCGAACATGAGTCATATATTAGATATGATCAACATGGAGATGTTCACCATTCAAACCACCTCATCTCACGTGATGATCGAACTTGGGTTGGTGAATTTGGATCATGTAACACTCGGATGACCGGAGGGATGTCAATTTGAGTGGGAGTTCTTAAGTAATATGATTAATGGAACTCATTGTCATGAACGTAGTCTAAAGTTTTCTTTGCAAAATTAAGTTGTCGATCAATAGCTCGCGTTGTAGCTCCCCTGTGTTTTTGATACGTTCCTAGAGAAAATAGAGTTGAAAGGTGATGGAAGAAATTATGCGGACTAGGTCCGTAAACTGATGATTGTCCTGATTGATGCACAAAAGGCTTATGTCCTTGATGCACCGCTTGGTGCGCCACCCCCTCTAGCGTCGTCTCTGAATGCTGTGAACATCTGACAGGCACATTGTGATGACTACTTGATAGTTCAGTGCGTCATGCATTAAGGCTAAGAATTGAGGCTCCAAAGATGTTTGAATGCCACGGAGCATATGAGATGTTCCAACAGCTGGAATTGAGATTTCAGACTCGTGCCCGTGTTGAGAGTTATGAGACCTCCAACAAGATTGTTTGCCAGCAAGATGAAGGAGAATAGATCCATCAGTGAGCATGTGCTCAGATTGTCTGGGTACCACAATCGCTTGAATCGAGTTGGAGTTGATCTTCCAGATAAGATAGTGACTGATATAGTTCTCCAAGTCACTGTAACCAAGCTACTGGAGCTTCATGATGAACTAAAACATGCCAGGGATGGATAAAATGACCCTAAGCTATTCGCTATGTTTGATACCGCAAAGGTAGAAATCAAGAAGGAGCATCAAGTGTTGATGGTTAGTAAAACCACTAGTTTCGAGAAGGGCAAGGGCAAGGAGGGAAACTTCATGGATGGAAAGCCAATTGCTACTCCAGTAAAGAAATCCAAGGTTGAACCCAATGCTGAGACTAAGTGCTTCTATTATGAGGAGAGCGGTCACTGAATCGGAACAACCCTAGATACTTGGTAGATAAGAATACTGGCAACATTAATGGAAGTATATTTGATATACGTATTATTGATATGTACCTTACCAGTACTCCTAGTAGCACCTGGGTATTAGATACCGTTTCAATTGCTAAACGTTGGTAACTCAAAATAACAGCTACGGAATAATCAGACTAGCTAAGGGCAAGGTGACAATGTGTGTTGGAAGTGTTTCCAAGGTTGATGTGGTCACCATCGCACACTCTCTCTACCTTCGGGATTAGTGATGAATCTAAATAAATGTTATTTGGTGTTTGCGTTGAGCATGAATGTGATTAGATCGTGTTTATTGCAATACAGTTATTCATTTAAGTTAGAGAATAATGGTTATTCTGTTTACATGAATAATACCTTCAATGGTCATGCACCCAATGAGAATGGTTTATTGAATCTCGATCGTAGTAATACACATGTTCATAATATTGATGTCAAAAGATGCAAAGTTAATAATGATAGTACCACATACTTGTGGCACTGTCACTAAGGTCATATTGGTGTAAAACGCATGAAGAAACTCTATGCTGATGAATCTTTGGACTCACTCGATTTTGAATCGGTTTAGACATGTAGGCCATGCCTCTTGGGCAAGATGACTAAGACCGCGTTTTCCGGTTTAATGGAGCAGGCAATTGACTTATTGGAAATACATGTTGATGTATGCAGTCTAATGAGTGTTGTAGCATGCGGTGGATATCTTTATTTTCTTACCTTCACTGATTATTTGAGTAGGTATGGGCATATTGACTTAATGAAACACAAGTCTAAATCGTGTGAAAAGTTCAGGCAAGTTCAGAGTGAAGTTTGAGATTATCGTGAAAAGAAGATAAAATACCTACGATATGATTGTGGAGATGAATATCTGAGTTATGAGTTTGGTATACAACTTAAGACAATGTGGAAGTTGTTTCACAACTCACACCACCTGGAACACCATAGTGTGATGATGTGTCCGAACATCGTAGTCATGCTCTATTGGATATGGTGCATACTATGATGTTTCTTATAATTTTGCCACTATTGTTTTGGGTTATGCATTAGAGACAACTACATTCACTTGAAAAAGGGCACCATCTAAATCCAATGAGATGATACCGTATGAATTATGGTTTGGCAGAAAGCTAAGTTGTCATTTCTCAGAGTTTGGGACTGCTATGCTTATGTCTGATGAGATCGAACCCAAAGCGGAAGGTGCATATTCATAGGATACTCTAAGGTAACAGTTGGGTATACCTTCTATCTCATATCCGAGGGCAAAGTGTTTGTTGCTAAAAACGGGTCATTTCTCGAGAAAGAGTTTCTCTCGAAATAATTGAGTGGGAGGAAAGTATTACTTTATGAGGTTATTGAACCGTCACTTCAGTTGGATAGTAGCACGATGCAGAAAGATGTTTCTGCGACACCTACACCAAGTGAAGAGGAAGCAAATGATGATGATCATGAAGCTTCGGATCAAGTTTCTACCGAACCTCGTAGGTCGACAAGGACTCGTATTGCCCCTGAGTGGTACATCGAGTCTGTCACGGAAATCATGTTGTTAGACAACAATGACCATACGAACTATGAAGAAGCGATGGTGGGCTGGATTCAAACAAATGGCTAGGAGCCATGAAATTCAAGATTGGATCCATGTATGAAAACCAGGTATGGAATTTGGTAGACCTGCCCGTTCAACGACAAATGGACCTTTAAGATGAAGACATACGCTGATGGTGAATGTCACTATTTATAAAGCTCTACTTGTCGCAAAGAAGTTTCAGACAAGTTCAAGGAGTTGAGTACGATGAGACTCTCTCACCCGTAGCGATGCTAAAGTCTGTTGGAATTCTGTTAGCAGTTGTTGCATTTTTCAATTATGAAATCTGGCAGATGGATGTCAAAACATCGTTTCCTTAACGATTTCCTTGAGGAAAGGTTGTATGTGATACAACCAAAAGGTTTTGTCAGTCCTAAGGATGCTAAAAGGTGTGCAATCTCTAGCAATCCTTCTATGGGCTGGAGCAAGCATCTCGGAGTTGGAATATACGCTTTGATGATGTGATGAAAGTTTTTGGGTTTATACAAAGTTTAAGAGAAACTTGTATTTACAAGAAAGTGAGTGGGAACACTATAGAATTTCTAATAATTATGTGTGGTTGACATATTGTTGATCGGAAATAATGTAGAATTTCTGGAAAGCATAAACGGTTATTTGAAAAGAGTGTTTCAAAGGAAGACCTGAGAAAGCTACTTAATTGTTGGACATCGAGATCTATAGAGATATATCAAGACACTTGATGAGATTTTCAATGAGTACATACCTTGACAAGATTTTGAAAGGGTTCAAATGGATCAGTCAAAGAAGGAATTCTTGCCTGATTTGTAAGGTGTGAACCTGAGTAAGACTCAAAGCTCGACCACGACAGAAGAAAGAGAAAGGAAAAGGGTCGTCCCCTATGCCTTAGCCATATGCTCTACATAATATGACATACTGTGTACCGCACCTGTGTGTGCCTTGTCATGAGTCTGTCAAGGGGTCCAAGAGTGATCCAGGAGTGGATCACTGGACAGCATTCAAAATTATCCTTAGTAACTAGAGGACTAAGGAAATATTTATCGATTATCGAGGTGATAAAGAGTTCGTCGTAAAGGGTTACGTCGATGCAAGCTTTAACACCAATCCGGATGACTCTTAGTACCAATCCGGAAACATATAGTGGAGCAGCCATTTGGAATAGCTCCAAGTGGAGCTTGGTAGCAGTATCTACAGTATGACATATAAATTTTCAAAGTACAGATGGATTTGAATGTCGCAGACCCATTGACTAAAACCTCTCTCACATTCAAAACATGATCAAACCCCAGTACTCATTGGGTGTGAGATTCATATGATCGTGTCAGTTTATTGCTACTGTTTTCTGCATGTCAAGTATATGTTCCTATGACCATGAGATCATGTAACTCACAGACACTGGAGGAGTTCCTTGTGTGTATCAATCATCGCAACGTAACTGGGTGACTATAAAGGTGCTATACAGGTATCTCTGAGGGTGTCTATTGAGTGGGCATGGATCAAGACTGGGATTTGTTACTCTGTGTGACAAAGAGGTATCTTAGGGCCCACTCAGTAATACAACATCACAATGAGCCTTGCAAGCAAAGTGACTGAAGAGTTAGCCATAGGATCTTTTATTACGGAACGAGTAAAGAGACTTGCGGGTAATGAGATTGAACTATGTATAGAGATACCGACGATTGAATCTCAAGCAAGTAACATACCGAAGAACAAAGGGGACTGCATATATGGGATTAAATGAATCCTTGACATAGAGGTTCAACCGATAAAGATCTTCGTAGAATATGTAGGAACCAATATGGGCATATAGGTCACGATGTTGGTTATTGATCGTAGAGGTGTCTCGGTCATGTATACATAGTTCTCAAACCCGTAGGGTCTGCACACTTAAGGTTCGATGACATTTCAGTAATATTGATTTATGTATGTTGGTGACTGAAGGATGTTTAGAGTCCAGGATGAGATCCTGAATGTCACGAGGAGCTGCAGAATGGTCCGGAGGTAAAGATTTATTTATAGGAAATTGGTATTTGGGTTCCGGAAAAGTTTCGGGCACCATCGGTAGTGTACCGGGAGTGACGAATGGGTTTCGAGGGTCCACCAAGTGGGGTCCACCCTCCCAGGGGCCACATGGTCCTAGGATGTGGTGCACTAGCCCCTGTTGGGATGGGCAGCCAGGCCCTAGAGGCCTATGCGCAAGGGGTGGGAGAGGAGGCCAATTAGGAAGGATGTTGGGAGACGTAGTAGTAAATCAAAAAATTCCTACGATCACCAAGATGTATCCATGGAGAAACCAGCAATGAGAGGGGAGAGATTGCATCTTCATACCTTTGAAGATCGCTAAGAGGAAGCATTTCAAGAATGCGGTTGGTGGAGTCGTACTCGCAGCGATTCAGATCGCGGTGGATTCCGATCTCAGCGCCGAACAACGGCGCCTCCGCGTTCAACACACATGCAGCCCGATGACGTCTCCTACGCCTTGATCCAGCAAGGAGGAAGGAGAGGTTGACGGAGAGCTCCGACAGCACGACAGCATGGTGACGGTGGAGCTACGTGGACTCCGGCAGGGCTTCGCCAAGCGCTACGGAGAACGAGGAAGAGGAAGGGTAGGGCTGCGCCGAGAGAGAGAGAAGTCGTGTCTCAAATCAGCCCAAACCCTTGCATATATAGGAGGAGGGAGAGGGAGGGCTGCCTTGGCCCCTCCTCCAAGAGGAGAGGTTCGGCCGACCCTAGGGGAAGAGTCCACCTCCCACAAGGGAGGTGGATCTCCTCTTTTTCAAACTCCTTTGCCCTATCTCCTTATCTCCAGCCGCATCGGCCTTTCTAGAAGGTCTTGGACAGCCCAAAAAGGGCTGGCACACCTCCTCTAAGGGCCCACAAAGTCCTATGGTCGTCACACCCCTCCCGGGGGTCCTCCGGCACCCTCCCGGCACTCCCGGTACACTACCGATGAGCCCGAAAACTTTCCGGTGACCAAAACTGGACTTCCTATATATCAATCTTTACCTCCGGACCATTTTAGAGCTCCTCATGATGTCCGGGATCCCATCCGAGAATCCAAACAACCTTAGGTAATCACGTATACCATTTCCCTATTACCCTAGCATCATCGAACCTTAAGTGTGTAGACCCTACGGGTTCGGGAGACATGTAGACATGACCGAGACACCTCTTCGGTCAATAACCAAAAGCGGGATATGGATACCCATGTTGGCTCCCAGATGCTCCACGATGATCTCATCGGATGAACCACGATGTCGGGGATTCAATCAATCCCGTATACAATTCCCTTTGTCTATCGGTATGATACTTGCCCGAGATTCGATCCTCGGTATCTCTATACCTTGTTCAATCTCATTACCGGCAAGTCTCTTTACTCGTTCCATAATACATCATCCCGTCACTAACTCCTTAGTCACATTGAGCTCATTATGATGATGTCTTACCGAGTGGGCCCAGAGATACCTCTCTGTCACACGGAGTGACATATCCCAGTCTCGATTCGTGCCAACCCAACACACACTTTCGGAGATACCCATAGTGCACCTTTATAGCCACCAAGTTACATTTGTGACGTTTGGCATACCCAAAGCATTCCTATGGTATCCGGGAGTTGCACAATCTCATGGTCTAAGGAAACGATACTTGACATTGAAAAGCTTTAGCAAACGAACTACACGATCTTGTGCTATGCTTAGGATTGGGTCTTGTCCATCACATCATTCTCCTAATGATGTGATCCCGTTATCAACGACATCCAATGTCCATGGTCATGAAACCGTGACCATCTATTGATCAACAAGCTAGACAACTAGAGGCTCACTAGGGACATGTTGTGGTCTATGTATTCACACATGCATTATGATTTCTGGTTAAGACAATTGTAGCATGAACAATAGAAAATTATCATGAACAAGGAAATACAATAATAAACATTTTATTATTGCCTCTAGGGCATATTTCCCACAGTCTCCCACTTGCACTAGAGTCAATAATCTAGTTAAATTGTGATGAATCGAACACCCATAGCAATCTGGTGTTGATCATGTTTTGCTCGTGAGAGAGGTTTAGTCAACGGATCTGCGACATTCAGATCCGTATGCACTTTACAAATATCTATATCTCCCTCCTGAATGTAATCACGGATGGAGTTGAAGCGGCACTTGATGTGTCTTGTCTTCTTGTGAAACCTGGGCTCCTTCGCAAGGGCAATAGCTCCAGTGTTGTCACAGAATAGAGTCATCGGGCCCAACGCACTCGGAATTACTCCTAGGTCGGTGATGAACTCCTTCATCCAGACATCTTCCTTTGCTGCTTCCGAAGCAGCTATGTACTCCGCTTCACATGTAGATGCCGCCACGATGCTTTGCTTGCTGCTGCACCAGCTGACTGCCCCTCCGTTCAAAACATACACGTATCCGGTTTGTGACTTGGAGTCGTCCGGATATGTGTCGAAACTAGCATCGACGTAACCCTTTACGACGAGCTCTTCGGCACCTCCATATACGAGAAACATGTCCTTTGTCCTTTTTAGGTACTTTAGGATGTTCTTGACCGCTGTCCAGTGTTCCGTTCCGGGATCACTTTGGTACCTCCCTACCAAACTTATGGCAAGGTTCACATCAGGTCTGGTACACAGCATGCCATACATAATAGAGCCTATGGCTGAAGCATAGGGGATGACACTCATCTCTTGTCTATCCTTTGCCATGGTCGGGCATTGAGTCGTACTCAATCTCACACCTTGTAACACAAGCAAGAACCCCTTCTTGGACCGATCCATATTGAACTTCTTCAATATCTTGTCAAGGTATGTGCTTTGTGAAAGACCTATGAGGCGTCTCGATATATCTCTATAGATCTTAATACCTAATATGTAAGCAGCTTCTCCAAGGTCCTTCATTGAAAAACACTTATTCAAGTAGGCCTTTATACTTTCCTTCTATATCATTTCCCATTATCAGTATGTCATCCACATATAATATGAGAAATGCTAGAGAGCTCCCACTCACTTTCTTGTAAATACAGGGTTCTCCATAAACCTGTACAAACCCAAACGCTTTAATCACCTCATTAAAGCGAATGTTCTAACTCCGAGATGCTTGCACCAGCCCATAGATGGAGCGCTGGAGCTTGCATACTTTGTTAGCATCTTTAGGATCGACAAAACCTTCCGTCTGCATCATATACAGTTCTTCCTTTAGGAAACCATTAAGGAATGCTGTTTTGACGTCCATTTGCCAGATCTCATAATCATAAAATGCGGCAATTGCTAACATGATTGCGACAGACTTCAGCATCCCTACGGGTGAGAAAGTCTCATCGTAGTCAACTCCTTGAACTTGTCGATAACCCTTAGTGACAAGCCGAGCCTTGTAGACGGTCACATTACCGTCCGCGTTAGTCTTCTTCTTAAAGATCCATTTATTTTCAATGGCTCGCTTATCAATAGGCAAGTCCACCAAAGTCCACACTTTGTTCTCATACATGGATCCTATCTCGGATTTCATGGCTTCAAGCCATTTGTTGGAATCCGGGCCTGCCATCGCTTCTTCATAGTTCGAAGGTTTACCGTTGTCTAACAACATGGTCTCTAGGACAGGGTTGCCGTACCACTCTGGTGCGGAGCGTGTCCTAGTGGACCTTCGACGTTCAATAGTAACTCGATCTGAAGTTTCATGATCCTCATCATTAACTTCCTCTCCAGCCGGTGTAGGCTCCATAGAAACTGTTGGGGAACGTCGCATGGGAAACAAAAATTTTCCTACGCACACGCAAACCTATCCATGGTGATGAGCATCTACGAGAGGGAGAGTGGATCTACATACCCTTGTAGATCGCTAAGCGGGAAGCGTTAAGAAACGCGGTTGGTGTAGTCGAACATCTTCGCGATCCAAATCGCCGAGCGTCCCGCGATCTCATCACGATCCGTCCCGCGATCCAATCACGATACGTCCCGTGAACTCATCACGATCCGTCCCGCGATCTCATCACGATCCGTCTCACGATCTTGATCACGATCTGTCCCGCGAACTCATCACGATCCGTTCCACGATCTCATCACGAACCGTCTCGCGATCTCGATCACGGTCCTTCCGATCTAGCGCCGAACGGACGGCACCTCCGCGTTCAGCACACGTGCAGCTTGATGACGATCTCCACCGTCTTGATCCAGCAAGAGGAGGTGGATAGGAGAGAGAGTTCACCGGCAGCGTGACGGCGCTCCGGTGATGGTGGTGGAGCAATTCCGGCAGGGCTTCGCCTAAGCGCTGCGGAAAACCGATCTAGAGGAGAAACTGTGCACCGGTGAAACGGGTAGCACGTGGCCGGAAATTCTGTCCAAAAACCACCCAATCCACTAGTATATATAGGAGGAGAGGAGAGGAGAGGCAGCCAAGGCCTTTGGGTCGGCCGAAATAGGAGGTGGGAAGAAATCCTACTTCACCTCCAATCCTAGTTGGAGTAGGATTGCCTCCTATTGGCTGATTTTCCACTTTTTGCTTTAGGACTTTCTCTCCTGCGCCATGGGCCTTTGTGGCTGTTTTCCCAGCCCAATAAGGGCTGGTTATTATTCTCCCACAGCCCATGGACCTCTTGGGGTCGAAGTACCCCTCCCGGAGGTCCTCCGGTACACTACCGGCACTCCCGGTACAATACCGATACTCCCGGTACACTACCGATGAGCCCGAAACTTTTCCGGAAACCAAACTGGGACTTCCTATATATGAATCTTTACCTCCGGACCATTCTGGAGCTCCTCGTGACGTCCGGGATCTCATCCGGGACTCCGAACAACCTTCGGTCACCACCATACATAACTCTACACTACCGAAACGTCACCGAACCTTAAGTGTGCAGACCCTGCGGGTTCGAGAACTATGTAGACATGACCGAGACACCTCTACGGTCAATAACCAATGGCGGGACCTGGACGTCCACATTGGTTCCTACATATTCTACGAAGATCTTTATCGGTCGAACCTCTATGTCAAGGATTCAGTTAATCCCGTATATCGTTCCCTTTGTTCTTTGGTATGTTACTTGCCCGAGATTCGATCGTCGGTATCTCCATACCTAGTTCAACCTCGTTACTGGCAAGTCTCTTTACTCGTTCCGTAATACAAGATACCGTGACTAACACTTAGCCACATTGCTTGCAAGGCTTGTTGTGATGTTGTATTACCGAGTGGGCCCTGAGATACCTCTCCGTCACACGGAGTAACAAATCCCAGTCTCGATCCATGCCAACTCAACAAACACCATCGGAGATACCTGTAGAGCACCTTTATAGTCACCCAGTTACGTTGCGACGTTTGATACACACAAGGCACTCCTCCGATATCCGTGAGTTGCATGATCTCATGGTCATAGGAACATATACTTGACATGCAGAAAACAGTAGCAATAAACTGACACGATCATATGCTATGTTTGTAGTTTGGGTCTTATCCATCACATCATTCTCCTAATGATGTGATCCCGTTATCAAATGACATCTCATGTCCATGGCTAGGAAACCTTAACCATCCTTTGATCAACGAGCTAGTCCATTAGAGGCATACTAGGGACATGGTTTTGTCTATGTATCCACACATGCATTTAAGTCTCCGATCAATACAATTATAGCATGGATAATAAACGATTATCATGAACAAGGAAATATGATAATAACTAATTTATTATTGCCTCTAGGGCATATTTCCAACAGTCTCCCACTTGCACTAGAGTCAATAATCTAGTTCACATCACCATGTGATTCGCATTGTTATGAATCTAACACCCAATGAGTTTTGGGGCTCGATCATGCTTTGCATGTGAGAGAGGTCTTATAGTCAACGGGTCTGCGATATTCAGATCCGTGTGTACTTTGCAAATCTCTATGTCAAACCGTAAACACTGCTACCACACTCCACTTGGTACTATTTCCAAATGGCTGCTCCACTATACGTATCCAGATTGCTACTACTAGTCATCTGGATAGGTGTTAAAGCTTGCATCGACGTAACTCTTTACGACGAACTCTTTATCACCTCCATAATCAAGAAACATTTCCTTAGTCCTCTGGTTACTAAGGATAATTCCGACCGCTGTCCAGTGATCCACTCCTGGACCACTCTTGTACCCCCTGACAGACTCGTGGCAAGGCACACATAGGTGTGGTACACAGCATGGCATAATATAGAGCCTATGGCTAAGGCATAGGGGACGACATTCATCCTTTCTCTTTCTTCTGCCGTTGTCGAGCTTTGAGTCTCACTCAACTTCACACCTTACAAATCAGACGAGAACTATTTCTCTGGCTGATCCATTTTGAACTCTTTCAAAATCTTGTCAAGGTATGCACTCATTGAAAGTCTCATCAAGCATCTTGATCTATCTCTATAGATTTTGATGCTCAACAATTAGGTAGCTTTATCCAGGTCTTCATTTGAAAAACACTTTTCAAACAACCTTTTATGCCTTCCAGAAATTCTACATTATTTCCGATCAACAATATGTCAACCACATATACTTATCAGAAACTCTATAGTGCTCCCACTCACTTTATTGCAAATACAAGTTTCTCGTAAACTTTGTATAAACATCAAAAACTTTGATCACCTCATCAAAGTGTATATTCCAACTCCGAGATGCTTGCTTCAGTCCATGGAAGGATCACCAAAGCTTGCACACCTTTTAGCATCCTTAGGACTGACAAAACCTTCTGGTTGTATCACATACAACCTTTCCTCAAGTAAACCGTTAAGGAAATGATGTTTTGACATCCATCTGTCAGATTTTCATAATTGAAAACGCAGCAACTGCTAACATAATTCCAACAGACTTTAGCACCACTACGAGTGAGAAAATCTCATCGTAGTCAACTCCTTGAACTTGTCACAAACAACTTTGCAACAAGTCGAGCTTTACAAATGGTGATATTTACCATCAGCGTCTGTCTTCATTTTTAAAGATCCATTTGTACTCAACGACCTGCCGTCTAACGAGCAAGTCTACCAAAGTCTATACTTGGTTTTCATAAATGGATCCTATCTCGGATTTCATGGTCTCTAACCATTTGTCGGAATCCGGGCCCATCATCGCTTCTCCATAGCTCGTAGGTTCATCGCTGTCCAACAACATGACCTCGAAGACAGGGTTGTCGTACCGCTTAGGAGCAGTACACATCCTTGTCGACCCACGAAGTTCGATAGTAACTTGATCCTGAAGCTTCATGATCATCATCATTAACTTCCTCTTCAACTAACGTAGGCTTCACAGAAACATCTTTCTGCGCTGCGCTACTCTCTGGTTGAACAAAGGTTTAACAACCTCATCAAGTTCTATCTTCCTCCCACTCAATTCTTTCGAGAGAAACCTTTCCTCGAGAAAGGATCCGTTTTAGTAACAACCACTTTGCACTCGGATCTGAGATAGAAGGTTCACCCAACTGATCTTAGGGTATTCTATGAAGATGCATTTGTCCGCCTTGGGTTCGACCTCATTAGGTGAAAACATTTTTCACACAAGTGCCGCAGCCCCAAGTATTAAGAAACGACAGCTTAGGTTTCTATCAAACCATGATTCATATGGTGTCATCTCAACGGATTTAGATGGTGCCCTATTTAAAGTGAATGTAGTTGTCTCTAATGCATAACCCCAAAATTATAGTAGTAAAACGACAAGAGACATCATAGCACGCACCATGTCCAATAGAGCATAACTATGATGTTCGGACACACCATCACACTATGGTGTTCCAGGTGGCGTTTAGTTGTGAAACAACTTTCACATTGTCTTAAGTTGTATGCCAAACTCGTGACTCAGATATTCACCTCCACGATCATATCGCAGTCATTTTTATCTTCTTGTCACGATGATCTTTAAACTTCACTCTGAATTTGCTTGAACCTTTCAAACGATTCAGACTTGTGTTTCATTAAGTAAATATACACTATATCTACTCAAATCATCAGTGAAGGTAAGAAAATAATGATATCCACTGCACACTACAAGACTCACTAGATTGCATACATCAACATGTATCATTTCCAATGAATCACTTGCCCGCTCCATCCAACGGGGTCCTTTAGTCATCTTGCCCAAGAGGCATGGTTCGCATGTCTCAACCGATTCGAAATCGAATGAGTCCAAATATCCATCAGCATGGAGTTTCTACATGCGCTTTATACCAATATGACATTTAGCGGCAGTGCCACAAGTATGTGGTACTATCATTATTAACTTTGTATCTTTTGACATCAATGTTATGAACATGTGTACTACTACGATCAAGATTTCAACAAACCATTCTCACTGGGTGCATGACCATTGAAGGTATTATTCATGTAACCAGAATAACTATTATTCTCTGACTTAAATGAATAACCGTATTGCAACAAACATGATCTAATCATGTTCATGCTCAACGCAAAACACCAAATAACATTTATTTAGGTTCGTCACTAATCCTGAAGGTAGAGAGAGCGTGCGATGTTGATCACATCAACCTTGGAAACATTTCCAACACACATCGTCACCTCACCCTTAGCTAGTTCTCCGTTTATTCCGTAGCTTTTATTTCGAGTTACTAACATTTAGCAACCGAACCGGTATCCAATACCCAGGTGCTACTAGGAGTACTAGCAAGGTACACATCAATAACTCGTATATCAAATATACTTCTGTCGATGTTGCCAGCCTTCTTATCTACCAAGTATCTAGGGTTGTTCCGCTTCAGCGACCGCTCACCTCATAATAGAAGCACTTAGTCTCGGGTTTGAGTTCAACTTTGGGTTGCTTCACTCGAGCAGCAACTGACTTGCTATCCATGAAGTTTCCCTCCTTGCTCTTGCCCTTTTCGAAACTAGTGGTTTGATTAACCATCAACACTTGACGCTCCTTCTTGATTTCTACCTTCGCGGTGTCAAACATCGCGAACAGCTCAGGGATCAATACTTCTATCCCTGGTGTATTATAGTTCATCACTAAGTTCTAGTAGCTTTAGTGACAGTGACTTGGAGAACTATATCAATCACTATCTTATCTGGAAGATCAAATCCCACTTGATTCAAGCGATTTTAGTACCCACACAATCTGAGTACATGCTCAACGATTGAGCTATTCTCCTTCGTCTTACAAGCAAAGAATCTTGTTGGAGATCTCATATCTCGCAACAAAGGCACGAGCCTGAGATCACAATCTCTGCTCCTAGAACATCTCATATGTTCCGTGACGTTCAAAACGTTTTGGAGCCTCAATTCTAAGCCGTAATGCATGACGCACTAAACTATCAAGTAGTCATCGAAACGTGCCTGTTAGATGTTCACAACATCTATAGACGACGCTAGAGGGGGTGGCGCACCGAGCGGTGCATTAAGGACATAAGCCTTCTGTGCAGCAATGAGGACAATCCTCAGATCACGGACCCAGTCCGCAATTTTGCTACCAACATCTTTCAATTCTATTTCTCTAGGAACATATAAAAATACAAGGGAGCTACAGCGCGAGCTAGTAATCTACAACATAATTTGCAAAGACACTTTGACTATGTTCATGATAATGAGTTCAATTAATCATATTATTTAAGAACTCCCACTCAAATTGACATCCCTCCGATCATTCGAGTGATACATGATCCAAATTCACCAACTCAAGTCCGATCATCACGTGAGTTGAGGTGGCTGCAATGGTGAACATCATTATGTTGATCATATCTACTATATGACTCATGTTCGACCTTTCGGTCTCTCGTGTTCCGAGGCCATGTCTGTACATGCTAGGCTCGTCAAGTTTAACCCGAGTGTTCTGCGCGTGCAAATCTGGCTTGCACCCGTTGTATGTGAACGTAGAGTCTATCACACCCGATCATCACGTGGTGTCTCAACACGACGAACTTTCGCAACGGTGCACACTCGGGGAGAACACAGTTCATCTTGAAATTCAAGTGAGGGATCACCTTATAATGCTACCGCCGTACTAAGCAAAACAAGGTGCATAAAAGGATTAACATCTCATGCAATTCATAAGTGACATGATATGGCCATGAACTTGTGTTTAAGATCTCCATCTTCGAAACACCGGCATGATCTCCATCGTCACCGGCACAACACCATGATCTCCATCATCTTGATCTCCATCAATGTGTTGCCATTGGGGTTGTGGCGCCAGCCCTGCTTCTACTTCTATTGCTACTGCTTAGCGATAAAGTAAAGCATTACATAGCGCTTAATGATTGACACGCAGGTCATACAATAATTAAAGACAACCCTATGGCTCCTGCCGGTTGCCGTACTCAACGACATGCAAGTCGTGAAATTCTATACATCACATGATCATCTCATACATCACATATATCTCATCATGTAATTGGCCATATCACATCACAACATACCCTGCAAAAACAAGTTAGACGTCCTCTAATTGTTGTTGCATGTTTTACGTGGCTGCTATGGGTATCTAGCAAGAACGATTCTCACCTACGCATAAACCACAACGGTGATACACTAGTTTGCTTTTCAACCTTCTCAAGGACCGCCTTTGTCGAATCCGATCCAACTAAAGTGAGAGAAACTGTCACCCGCAAGCCATCTAGGCAACAAGTTGCGTCGAGGGAACCGGTCTCTCGTAAGCGTACGAGTAATGTTGGTCCGGGCCGCTTCATCTCACAATCCCGCTGAACCAAAATACGACCAAGGGAGGAAGCAATCTAAGCATCAACGCCCACAAACCTTTTGTGTTCTACTCGAGATCTCATCGAACCATCAACCTAGCTCATGATGCCACTGTTGGGGAACGTCGCATGGGAAACAAAAATTTTCCTACGCACACGCAAACCTATCCATGGTGATGAGCATCTACGAGAGGGAGAGTGGATCTACATACCCTTGTAGATCGCTAAGCGGGAAGCGTTAAGAAACGCGGTTGGTGTAGTCGAACATCTTCGCGATCCAAATCGCCGAGCGTCCCGCGATCTCATCACGATCCGTCCCGCGATCCAATCACGATACGTCCCGTGAACTCATCACGATCCGTCCCGCGATCTCATCACGATCCGTCTCACGATCTTGATCACGATCTGTCCCGCGAACTCATCACGATCCGTTCCACGATCTCATCACGAACCGTCTCGCGATCTCGATCACGGTCCTTCCGATCTAGCGCCGAACGGACGGCACCTCCGCGTTCAGCACACGTGCAGCTTGATGACGATCTCCACCGTCTTGATCCAGCAAGAGGAGGTGGATAGGAGAGAGAGTTCACCGGCAGCGTGACGGCGCTCCGGTGATGGTGGTGGAGCAATTCCGGCAGGGCTTCGCCTAAGCGCTGCGGAAAACCGATCTAGAGGAGAAACTGTGCACCGGTGAAACGGGTAGCACGTGGCCGGAAATTCTGTCCAAAAACCACCCAATCCACTAGTATATATAGGAGGAGAGGAGAGGAGAGGCAGCCAAGGCCTTTGGGTCGGCCGAAATAGGAGGTGGGAAGAAATCCTACTTCACCTCCAATCCTAGTTGGAGTAGGATTGCCTCCTATTGGCTGATTTTCCACTTTTTGCTTTAGGACTTTCTCTCCTGCGCCATGGGCCTTTGTGGCTGTTTTCCCAGCCCAATAAGGGCTGGTTATTATTCTCCCACAGCCCATGGACCTCTTGGGGTCGAAGTACCCCTCCCGGAGGTCCTCCGGTACACTACCGGCACTCCCGGTACAATACCGATACTCCCGGTACACTACCGATGAGCCCGAAACTTTTCCGGAAACCAAACTGGGACTTCCTATATATGAATCTTTACCTCCGGACCATTCTGGAGCTCCTCGTGACGTCCGGGATCTCATCCGGGACTCCGAACAACCTTCGGTCACCACCATACATAACTCTACACTACCGAAACGTCACCGAACCTTAAGTGTGCAGACCCTGCGGGTTCGAGAACTATGTAGACATGACCGAGACACCTCTACGGTCAATAACCAATGGCGGGACCTGGACGTCCACATTGGTTCCTACATATTCTACGAAGATCTTTATCGGTCGAACCTCTATGTCAAGGATTCAGTTAATCCCGTATATCGTTCCCTTTGTTCTTTGGTATGTTACTTGCCCGAGATTCGATCGTCGGTATCTCCATACCTAGTTCAACCTCGTTACTGGCAAGTCTCTTTACTCGTTCCGTAATACAAGATACCGTGACTAACACTTAGCCACATTGCTTGCAAGGCTTGTTGTGATGTTGTATTACCGAGTGGGCCCTGAGATACCTCTCCGTCACACGGAGTAACAAATCCCAGTCTCGATCCATGCCAACTCAACAAACACCATCGGAGATACCTGTAGAGCACCTTTATAGTCACCCAGTTACGTTGCGACGTTTGATACACACAAGGCACTCCTCCGATATCCGTGAGTTGCATGATCTCATGGTCATAGGAACATATACTTGACATGCAGAAAACAGTAGCAATAAACTGACACGATCATATGCTATGTTTGTAGTTTGGGTCTTATCCATCACATCATTCTCCTAATGATGTGATCCCGTTATCAAATGACATCTCATGTCCATGGCTAGGAAACCTTAACCATCCTTTGATCAACGAGCTAGTCCATTAGAGGCATACTAGGGACATGGTTTTGTCTATGTATCCACACATGCATTTAAGTCTCCGATCAATACAATTATAGCATGGATAATAAACGATTATCATGAACAAGGAAATATGATAATAACTAATTTATTATTGCCTCTAGGGCATATTTCCAACAGAAACAACTTCCTATGTTGCGCTACTCTCCGGTTCGAGTGGAGGTACAATTACCTCATGAAGTTCTATTTTCCTCCCACTTACTTCTTTCGAGAGAAACTCTTTCTCGAGAAAGGATCCATTCTTGGCAACAAAGACTTTGCCCTTAGATCGTAGCTAGAAGTTATACCCAATAGTCTCTTTGGGATATCCTATGAAGACGCACTTTTCCGCTTTGGGTTCGAGCTTCTTAGGTTGAAGTTTCTTCACATAAGCATCGCATCCTCAAACTTTTAGAAACGACAGCTTAGGTTTCTTTCCAAACCATAATTCATACTGTGTCGTCTCAACGGATTTTGATGGTGCCCTATTTAAAGTGAATGCGGCAGTCTCTAATGCATATCCCCAAAATGATAGCGGTAAGTCGGTAAGAGACATCATAGATCGTACCATATCTAATAGAGTGCCATTACGACGTTCAGACACACCATTTCGCTGAGGTGTGCTAGGCGGCATGAGTTGTGAAACAATTCAACATTTCCTAAGGTCCGTGCCAAACTCGTGACTTAAATATTCTCCGCCACAATCAGATTGTAGGCACTTTATTTTCTTGTCATGTTGATTCCCTACCTCACTCTGAAATTCCTTGAACCTTTCAAAAGTTTCAGACATATGTTTCATTAAGTAGACATACCCATATCTTCTCAAGTCATCAGTGAGGGTGAGAACATAACGGTAGCCACCACAAGCCTGGACACTCATTGGACCGCATACATCGGTATGTATTATTTCCAACAAGTCAGTTGCTCGCTCCATTGTTCTAGAGAATGGAGTCTTGGTCATCTTGCCCATGAGGCATGGTTTGCACGTGTCAAATGATTCAAAATCAAGATACTCCAAAATTCCATCAGTATGGAGCTTCTTCATGCGTTTGACACCAATATGACCAAGGCGGTAGTGCCACATGTAAGTGGGACTATCGTTATCAACCTTACACTTTTTGGTACTCACACTATGGACATGTGTAACATCACGTTCGAGATTCATCAAAAATAAATCATTGGCCAACGGGGCATGACCATAAAACATTTCTCTCATATAAATAGAACAACCATTATTCTCAGATTTAAATGAGTAGCCATCTCGCATCAAGCGAGATCCAGATACAATGTTCATGCTCAAAATTGGTACTAAATAACAATTATTAAGGTTTAACACTAATCCCGAAGGTAGATGTAGAGGTAGCGTGCCGATGGCGCTCACATCGACCATGGAACCATTCCCGACGCGCATCGTCACCTCGTCCTTTGCCAGCCTCCGCTTATTCCGCAGCTCCTGCTTGGAGTTACAAATGTGAGCAACTGCACCGGTATCAAATACACAGGAGCTACTACGAGCACTGGTTAGGTACACATCAATAACAAGTATATCACATATACCTTTAATGTTGTCGTCCTTCTTATCCGCTAAGTACTTGGGGCAGTTCCGCTTCCAGTGACCGGTACCCTTGCAAAAAAAACACTCAGTCTTAGGCTTGGGTCCATTCTTGTTTTTCTTCTTCCCGGCAACTTGCTTACCGGGCGTGGCAATAGCTTTTTCGTCCTTATTGAAGTTCTTCTTACCCCTGCCTTTCTTGAAACTAGTGGTCTTATTCACCATCAACACTTGATGCTCCTTTTTGATCTCGACCTCTGTTGATTTCAGCATCGAGTACTAGTCAGGAATGGACTTCTCCATCCCTTGCATGTTGTAGTTCATCACAAAGCTCTTGTATCTAGGTGGAAGCGACTAGAGGATTCTGTCAATGACCGAGTCATTCGGGAGATTAACTCCCAGCTGAGTCAAGCGGTTGTGAAGCCCAGACATCTAGTGGGTCAAGCGTTCGCAACGTCTTGCTCAGTTGGGAGAAGGGGTGGGTCACCTAGTGGTGCATCAAGGACATACAATTTCTTGGAAGCTATGAGGATGATCCTCAAGCCACGGACCCAGTCCGCATAGTTGCTTCCATCATCTTTCAGCTTGGTTTTCTCTAGGAACGCGTTGAAGTTTAGGGTGACATTCGCGTTGGCCATTGGATCTAATATATAGATTGTAAAGACAATTTTAGACTAAGTTCACGATAATTAAGTTCACATAATCAAATTATTTAATGAACTCCCACTTAGATAGACATCTCTCTAGTCATCCAAGTGACACATGATCCATGTCAACTAGCCCGTGTCCGATCATCACGTGAGACGGACTAGTCATCCATGGTGAACATCTCCATGTTGATCGTATCTTCTATACGACTCATGTTCGACCTTTTGGTCTTCCATGTTCCGAGGCCATGTATGTACATGCTAGGCTCGTCAAGTCAACCTAAGTGTATCGCATGTGTAAATCTGGCTTACACCCGTTGTATGCGAACGTTAGAGCCTATCACACCCGATCATCACATGGTGCTTCGGAACAACAATCCTTAGCAACGGTGCACAGTTAGGGTGAACACTTTTCTTGAAATTTTATTGAGAGATCATCTTATTTACTACCGTCGTTCTAAGCAAATAAGATGTAAACATCATAAACATCACATGCAATCAATATAGTGACATGATATGGCCAATATCATCTTGCTCCTTTGATCTCCATCTTCGGGGCACCATGATCATCACTGTCACCGGCACGACACCATGATCTCCATCATCATGATCTCCATCATTGCGTCTTCATGAAGTTGTCTCGCCAACTATTACTTCTACTACTATGGCTAATGTTTAGCAATAAAGTAAAGTAATTACATGGCGTTTATGATTGACACGCAGGTCATACAATAAAATAAGACAACTCCTATGGCTCCTGCCGGTGGTCATACTCATCGACATGCAAGTCGTGAATCCTATTACAAAAACATGATCAATCTCATACATCACAATGCATCGCATCACATCCTTTGGCCATATCACATCACAAGGCATATGCTGCAAAAACAAGTTAGACGTCCTCTAATTTGTAGTTGCAAGTTTTTACGTGGCTGCTATAGGTTTCTAGCAAGAACGTTTCTTACCTACGCCAAAACCACAACGTGATATGCCAATTGCTATTTACCCTTCATAAGGACCCTTTTCATCAAATCCAGTCCGACTAAGGTGGGAGAGACGGCCACCCGCTAGCCACCTTATGCAACAAGTGCATGTCAGGCGGTGGAACCAGTCTCATGTAAGCGTACGTGTAAAGTCGGTCCGAGCCGCTTCATCCCACAATACCGCCGAATCAAGATAAGACTAGTAGTGGTAAGCAAATTCACAAAATCGACGCCCACAACAACTTGTGTTCTACTCGTGCATAGATTCTACGCATAGACCTAGCTCATGATGCCACTGTTGGGAGACGTAGTAGTAAATCAAAAAAATTCCTACGATCACCAAGATCTATCAATGGAGAAACCAGCAAAAAGTGGGGAGATATTGCATCTTCATACCTTTGAAGATCGCTAAGCGGAAGCGTTACAAGAACGCGGTTGGTGGAGTCGTACTCGCAGCGATTCAGATCGCGGTGGATTCCGATCTCAGCGCCGAATAACTGTGCCTCTGCATTCAACACACGTGTAGCCCGATGACGTCTCATACGCCTTGATCCAGCAAGGAGGAAGGAGAGGTTGAGGGAGATCTCCGGCAGCACGATGGCATGGTGACGGTGGAGCTACGTGGACTCCGGCAGGGCTTCATCAAGCGCTATAGAGAACGAGGAAGGGCAGGGCTGCGCCGAGAGAGAGAGAAGTCGTGTCTCAAATTATCTTAAACCCTTGCATCTATATAGGAGGAGGGAGAGGGAGGGATGCCTTGGCCCCTCCTCCAAGAGGAGAGGTTCGGCCGACCCTAGGGGAAGAGTCCACCTCCCACAAGGGAGGTGGATCTCCTCTTTTTCAAACTCCTTTGCCCTATCTCCTTATCTCTAGCCGCATGGGCCTTTCTAGAAGGTATTGGCCAGCCCAAAAAGGGCTGGCACACCTCCTCTAAGGGCCCACAAAGTCCTATGGTCGTCACACCCCTCCCGGGGGTCCACCGGCACTCTCCCAGCACTCCCGGTACACTATCGATGAGCCCGAAAACTTTCCGGTGACCAAAACTGGACTTCCTATATATCAATATTTACCTCCGGTCCATTATGGAGCTCCTCATGACGTCCGGGATCTCATATGGGACTCCGAACAACCTTCAGTAATCATGTATACAATTTCCCTATAACCCTAGCGTCATCGAACCTTAAGTGTGTAGACCCTACGGGTTCGGGAGACATGTAGACATGACTGAGACACCTCTCCGGTCAATAAACAACAGCGGGATCTGGATGCCCATGTTGGCTCCCACATGTTCCACGATGATCTCATTGGATGAACCACGATGTCGGGGATTCAATCAATCCCGTATACAATTCCCTTTGTCTATCGGTATGATACTTGCCCAAGATTCGATCGTCGGTATCTCTATACCTTGTTCAATCTCGTTACCAGCAAGTCTCTTTACTCGTTCCTTAATACATCATCCCGTGACTAACTCCTTAGTCACATTGAGCTCATTATGATGATGTCTTACCGAGTGGTCCTAGAGATACCTCTCCGTCACACGGAGTGACAAATCCCAGTCTCGATTCGTGCCAACCCAACAGACACTTTCGGAGATACCCATAGTGCACCTTTATAGCCACCCAGTTACGTTGTGACGTTTGGCACACCCAAATCATTCCTACGGTATCCGGGAGTTGCACAATCTCATGGTCTAAGGAAACAATACTTGACATTGAAAAGCTTTAGCAAACGAACTACACAATCTTGTGCTATGCTTAGGATTGGGTCTTGTCCATCACATCATTCTCCTAATGATGTGATCCCGTTATCAACGACATCCAATGTCCATGGTCATGAAACCGTGACCATCTATTGATCAACGAGCTAGCCAACTAGAGGCTCACTAGGGACATGTTGTGGTCTATGTATTCACACATGCATTACGGTTTCTAGTTAATACAATTGCAGCATGAACAATAGACAATTATCATGAACAAGGAAATACAATAATAACCATTTTATTATTGCCTCTAGGGCATATTTCCAACAAAGGAGTCCCACTAGGATTCCACCTCCCATGTGCGAGGTGGACTCCTCCTCTGTTGTGCGCCAAGCCCTAGGGTTTTCCCTAGGGTGCCTCCCACCTACCCCCTCTCCTCCTATATATATTGGAGGATTTTGAGGGCAACCACCACCAGAAAAGCCATGTGATGCCCTCGCTCACTCTAGATCATATTCTCCTCTAGATCTGTTCGGTATGGCTTAGCGAAGCTATGCCAGATTAGCTCCACCACCAGCGCCACCACGCCGTTGTGCTGCCGGAGAACTCATCTACCTCTCCACCCTCATTTGCTGGATCAAGAAGGTGGAGATCGTCATCGAGATGTACGTGTGCTGAACGTGGAGGTTCCAACCGTTCAGCACTAGATCGGAAGGACCGTGATTGGATCGCAGGACGGTTCGTGATTGGATCGCCAAACGGATCGTGATCGGATCGCGGGCTGGCTAGCGATTTGGATCACGAAGACGTTCGACTGCATCAACAGAGTTTCTCAACACTTCCCTCTTAGCAATCTACAAGGGTATGTAGATCCACTCTCCCTCTTGTAGATGCTCATCACCATGGACAGATCTTGCGTGTGCATAGGAAAGTTTTTGTTTCCCATGCAACATTCCCCAACACTGAAGTAATTTATATGTTTATTATACTAACAGATCTCACGAAGGTTTATGTTAAGTTTTCTATGCTACAGTTTTCAAGTTTTGAGTGTTGTCACTATGGATGAATGAATAAGGAGCGACAGGAGCCTAAGCTTGGGGATGCCCAAGGCAACCCAAGTCAAATTCTAGGAAGACTCAAGCGTCTATGCTTTGGGATGCCCTGGAAGGCATCCCCTCTTTTGTCTTAATCCATCGATATGTCACTTGGAGCTATATTTTTATGGGTTTTCTATTCCTGTGCCCCTCGTTCCTTAGTTGTACTCATTCACCCCCACACTTTAAACAATTGCTCAGTTTTCCTCACTCTCTGGTCCAAAACCGTCATAAATGGTCACTACAAAGGATGTCGTTGGGTCAATGGTTTGATCGTTAACCGCTGACAAGCGGGGTCCTGGTTTCATTGGACTGTATGGCCAATGCAGGCCACTCCCTCCATCCCTTTTTATAGGCGTATTTTCACAGGCATCCGCAATATAGGGCTGACGGCGTGGCCCCACGCGGACTCAACGGGAAACCCATCGGTCCGACAGGTGTCTCGACCGTCTGTGCGGTGTGAACACTGCATGGCGCCGCTTCGGATTGCCGCCTGAGGCCATAGACGGCTATTTAAGCCGGCTGACATCCCCCAACCCTTGTACATCCTCCTCCTCCCTCCATCCCGCCGCCGCCCGAGCCCATCCGCCTCCTCTCACACTTCCCTCGTCGTCAAGATGGTCCAGCACCTCATCACCACCTACGCACAACTTAGTCCGGAGCGACGCCTGCAAGTCAAGGCGGAGATGCAGGCTTGCCGCGCCACCCGCATCGCTTCGGGTCTCCCTCCGGATTCGCCAAAGATGGAGGAGGAGGAGCAGTAGGAGGAGGACAATCAGTCGGTGGCCATGGAAGAGGACGGCCCGGAGGCCGAGGCGGAGTTCATCGTCGACTAGCCGGAGGAGATGGCGGAGCAACAGACCATCCTGGATTCCATCCGGGATGAGGCCGAGGTGGAGGTCAACCGTCGGCTCATCCGGCAGATGCAGGTGGAGGCCCACGCCCTCTTCAGCAAGATGGAGGCGGAGATAGAGGCATAGGAGGTGGTAGCGGAGCATCCACAAGCGTCGGAGGGGGTGGAGCTGCGACTGGTGGCCATTTATCCGCCAGAGGGCACGTAGATCATTGACATCTCCGAGGAAGAGTAGATAGGTTCAACTATGTAGTACGTAGGTTCTACATCTTGCATGTTTCTGTATGGATTTACCCTTTCTAATATGAGATGTTTGGTTTTGTAATGAAGTTTTCAATCTAATATGAGCCATGTTGATGTTAAAAAAGAAGAAGGAAAAGAAACTATTTTGTGCATGATGAAACTAATTTGATAGCCCACTTTTTACTTGTTGGTGGCCATATTGCATGAAACAAAAAGTGCAATCAAATCAATAAAGAAAAAATGGCGCAATCAAATCAATAAAGAAAAAATGGCGCAATCAAATCAATAAAGAAAAAGATGGTGTAATCAAATCAATAAAGAAAAAATGGTGCAATCAAATCAATAAAGAAAAAAAAACAGAACTAGCACGTGCACCATTTTATAGGCCTCTTTTATCCTTGTGGGCTTTTGACAGTTTAACGCCTTGCGAAGGCCCAACAAGGACTTGGTTGCATTTTGGGACACACGAGTGGGTGAGCAGAACCAACCTCTCATAGATCACCCAACGATCCAACGATGCGGAGCCGTCCATGTGATCCAACGGCGCGGCCGTGTGAATTCTCTCTAGATGACCATATCTGAGGACAGTCGCTTGGCGCTAGGTATGATCGGACGATTGTAGTTCGACGCTAGGGTTTGGAGAGATGCTGTTGGGTTTTGAGCCGGTCACCGGCGTTATCTTAGGTTTGACCAACTTTGAAATGACCTTATCTAATTAAAAAAAGAAAACTTCCCCAGTTCGTTGTTTTATAAGACATAGTTACGATAAAACAAATATAAACTTGGTTTAGGGAATTTTTTATGGAAAATCGTTTTTGAGGTAAGCTACCATTTCCAAGTTCAAATGAGCAGAACAAATTCAAGATTTTTTTCAAAAACTTGAAGACCTGTGCACAATAACATTGTATGTGACATGGTTATGACAAAAAATAATAATCTTAGTTTATGGACATTTCCATGAAAACTCCTTCACACAAATGTACTATCATGTATGAGATTGTATAGAGTCTGAGAAGAGAGTGATAGTGGGTTTAGGTTTATGAAAAATGAAAAACAAATCACCAAAGAATCATTTTAGTGTGAATAAGAAGGATCTGAACTTATTTTTTTATTATTGAAATTTAAAACTGTTTTTACAATGATTTCTATTAGAAATGGTCTCTTTATCCTAACTTTCGGAGCTCATCAACATAGGCTAACATGATAAATTGTTCGTATTTTTGTTTTATTTGTTGTTACATCGTTGCAAGCTAGGCTAACATGATCATTCCAACATCACAGAGCAATGGATTTCAAATGTTGCTTATAATTCGAAGGTCAGTCCAAATTCAAATTCAAATATGACATTCAAACATCATATCAAATCACATCAACATGCATTAACATTAATTATACATTAATGCCGGCCATAGAGGCCGGTGATAGTTCACAAGTTTACCATGCAGTAACTAAAAACATTAAAATAAAAATAAAATCAAGGAGGCGCACTGCCCTAGGCATCCTCCTCGTCGTCATCGGGGCTGGTGAGGTCGACGAGGGTCGGCGTCGGGCCAGCCCAGGGGAACGCCGTCTCCCAGGTGGTGGTGACGTTGTCGCCGGTGGTTGCACTGTCGTTGCCTGGGCTTCAGCACAACATTGTTCCTCCTCTACCTCGGCGTACTTCTCTAACTCCTCGAGCCACTGACCCTTGCTATGCTCCGCCCGCAGGTGTTGATGTCGCCAGAACTCTAGGTAGACTCGCTCCTACTCTGGCATCGCCAGCATCCAGACGGGTGTTGCGCTCACCCACTCACACACAACCCCCCTCCCAGATTTACTCCCGAGGCTTGAGGGCGGTTGGCGTCGGCTCGAGCTTGGCGCGGGACGGCGGGGCCAACGGAGGCACGATGCAGTCACCGACAGCGGAGAGCGCAATGGCCTCTACCATCCGTGCCTGGTAAGCCGCTTCCTCCTCCTCCTCCTCGCACCGCTCTTCCTCCTTGATTTCATGGAGGGCGGTTGCCAGTGCCTCCTGGTATTCGGCCTCCGCCTCCTAGTGCCAGCCCACACATCGTGGACGCCACGTCGATGCTGATCCTCGAGCTCAAACGCAAACCAGACCTCCTAATCGGGAGAGTCTTCAGCGTAAGCCAGGTTGAGCCGTTGCTCGGGCGTGAGATGCTGCCGCCGGCGCCTCACTTCCTCCGCATGTGCCTGCGCCACTGTGGCACTGCCAGCACTTGGATCCTCCTCGGATCCATGTGCCAGTCATGTGATAGGACCACGTTGGGGTAGGGTAGAGGGATGCGGTTCTCCTAGTGCCACCTCGCGTGATGCACTGGGATGCTAATCCATCGCCGAGGCGGACTGGAAGACAACGGTGAGGGTAGCGCGCGCCCGGGACGGCGGGGGCCTTGCCCTTCTTATTCCCAGAGCTCGAGCCGGCCTGTGAGAAGATGCCCATGGTGGCTGCTGGCTAGGGTTTGTCGCCAGCGGAATAGGGTTTGCAGATCCTGCCGTGGTGGAGGGGGTAGGCTTCACTTTGTAAGGGTGAAAACTGTTGTGGACTGGCCGGTCCACGGGTTTCCACTTAAAGAAGTACGACGACCCAAATATGGGTTGCTGACAATCAGGGCCCACGGCACGTGCGCATTTACTTTAGGGTGTGGGAGTAGTTGGAAGGCGGCCACACATCCCGAAGCGGACGAGGATAAAGAGCGTGCTTGTCCGTTCGGTGTCCTTGTGGCCGGAAATGGGGCGGGTTGGACTCGCTCGTCAGGTCCAACGGGCGACACAGTCCAGCGTGGCCCCACTAGTCAGTAGTTTACGGTCAAACCATTGACCCGACGACATCCCCCGGTGTGACCATTTTTGAGGATTTCAAACAAAGGAGTGGGGAAAAGTGATCAAATGTTAAGAGCGTGGGGATGAATGAGTAGAGCTAAGGAAATAGGGGCACATATGTAAAAAAACTATTTTTATTCATCACATGATATGAGTTTTGATTGGAGCGTCGTTTGTTTTAGTTTTCCACAATCTTTGTTTGTTGGACACACATACTTGAGAGAGATACAAAATCACCACGATTTATTAGAATATTATTTGTGCTTCACTTATATCTTTTGAGCTAAGAAGTTGCTCCAGTACTTTCACTTATATATTTTAGAGGACGGTGGTGTGTAGATTTTAAAGAAATAATTGCACTCTCATTCTTCACTTATATTTGTTTGAGAGTTAATATAAAGTGACGGTAATATGCATGGGTTACAAGACTAGTCCAAAAATAATAGGTATTCAAAGAATGCATAATCAAAACCTTGATGTAGGACATAAAAGAGAAATCTTGAGTTAATGATATTAATGTGGTAATGTGAATGTGCAGGAGTGCATGATTATTAATTAGTAAGAGTATCGTGAATTAGAGGTTGTTAACTTGCTGTTCACCTAAATGCTTTATAACATGGTGATGATGTGCGAGCATTCTTATTCCCCGTCGAAATCCTAGTGTTGTGTGAGACGTAGGCGCGCGATGGTTAACTCCTCCCAACCTCCTCCCTAGGGGCATGCGAGTAGTACTTTGCTTCGAGAGAGCTAATAAAATCTTGCAATAAGTATGTGAGTTCTTTATGACTAATGTGATCCATCAATATGCGCACTCTCATCACCTCATATTTGCTAGCCTCTTCGGTATCGTGCATTGCCCATTCTCACCTTGAGGATCGATGCAACCTTTGTCGGTGCATCTAAAACCCGTGACATGATACACCTTTTGCAAATAAGCCACCTTATATCTTCCTCAAAATAGCCACCATACCTACCTATCATGGAACTCCCATAGCCATTCTGAGATATATTGCCATGCCACTTCCACCGTTACATCATATCAATTGTACTTCAATTGTCATATTGCTTTGCATGATCATATGTGCTGACATAGTATTTGTGGCAAAGCCACCGTTCATCATTTTTGATACATGTTACGCTTGATCATTGCACATCCTGGTACACCATCAGAGGCATTCGTATAGAGTCATAATATCTTATCAGTTTTTCGTATCGAGTTGTAAGTAAATAAAAGTGTGATGATCATCATTATTAGGGCACTATCTCAGTGAGGAAAGGATGATGGAGACAATGATTCCCCCACAAGTCGAGATGAGACTCCGGACGAAAAAAAAGAAAAAGGAAAAAAGGAAAAAGAAGAAAAAAATAAAAATAATAAATGATAGAAAAGAGAGAAGGGACAATACTACCTCCTTTTCCACACTTGTGCCTCAAGTGGCACCATGTTCTTCATATAGGGAGTCTCTTGTTTTGTCACTTTCATATGCTTTTGGGAATTTTTCATTATAGAACTTGGCTTGTATATTCCGATGACGGCTTCCTCAAATGCCTGAGGTCTTCATGATCAAGCAAGTTGGATGCACATCCATTTAGCTTCAGTTGAGCTTTCATACACTTATAGCTCTAGTGCATTCATTGCATGGCAATCCCTACTCCTCGCATTGATATCTATTGATGGGCATCTCCATAGATACGCTTACTTGATGTGAGACTTTTTCTTCACTTTTACCCCCTTAAAACCTACCACCATATTCTATTCCACCTTCATGCTATATCCATGCTTCACACTCATATATTGTGTGAGTAATAAAAAGCTAAAGCGCGTTAAAAAGTACGATCCAATTGCCTGACTTGACATTGTGGTGCTTAACATTTGTATTCATGTGGTGAAGATGGAGCCATGCTATACTTATATGATAAAATGAATATGGGGTTAACATTCTTTACGGATCGTATATTTTGAAACTTGATGATTATGTTACTTATGTTTATGAATATTACTGTATTGATGTTCATTAATTCATCATTTATGAATGATCATACCTGCAACAGATTACATGTTGGGTACCATGTCACATAAAAAAATCTGTTTTATCATTTACCTACTCGAGGACGAGCATGAATTAAGCTTGGGGATGCTGATATGTCTCCGATGTATCTATATTTCTTGATTGATCTATTCCATAATATTATCATTCTAGGATGCTTTTTGGGCAATTATAGGTCAATTAATATTATTTTGAGCACTAACCTATTAACCCAGTGGTATGTGCCAATTGTTGTTTTCGACGTGTTTTTGAATTTTCAGGTTTACAATACCAAACAAAGTCCAATTGCCACGAAACTTTTCTATGATTTTTCTGGACCAAAATAAGACTTATAAGCTTCGGGAGAAGACTAGAGGCCGCACAAGGGAACTAGCAAACGATAGGGCACGCTCAGGGGGGTGGCCGCGCCCTGATGTGTGCCCTCAGGCGCCCCCGACACCCCTCTCTGGCCTATAAATTCTAATAAATCCCCAAAACCCTAAAGATCCTCCCAAACCACCTTTTCCATCACCGCAAGTGTCTGTTCCGCCGTGAGCCCATCTGGAGCCCTGTTCCGGTGTCCTGCCGAAGGGGGGATCGATCACGGAGGGCCTTTACATGAACCTTGCTGCTCCCATGATGATGTGTGTGTAGTCTACCATAGACCTATGAGTCTGTTGTTAGTACATAGATTGCTCTCTCTCTCTCTCTCGATCTTTAATACAAAGTTCATTGCATCTTTGCGATGCAATCTTTTGGTGCGGTGTGTTTTTTGGGATCCGATGAATTGTGGGGTTATGTTCAGATTATTCATGATAAAACATTTGAGTCTTCTCTGAAATCCATTATGATTCTTATTTGCATGATTATTATAGCTTCATAAATGTCTCCGATCAATTGAAATAGTTTGGCCAATTAGATTGATATTTCTTCGGTGGGAGGTGTGCGTTGTAGTGGGTTCAATCTGGTCGTGCTCTATATCCTAGTAACAGAAAGGGACAAGACACGTCTTTGTATTGTTTCCACTAAGGATAAAACGATAGGGTTAACTCATATTGATTAATTTTTCTTTGACTACATCATGTCATCGTTCTCCAAGTGTCACTCTGTTTTTCATGAACTTTATACTTAGAGAGGCAAGCATAGAAGCATTCTTGATGTGGAGAAATAGTAGTAGGTGTAGGTAGGAGTCGGCCTATTTCCTTATGGAAGTGATGCCTGTATACACATGATCATTGCCGTGAATAAATATTGTATAACTACGTGATTTTCTATCACTTGCCTAACAATAATTTGTTTACCCACCATATGTCTACTTCATGAGAGATGCCACTAGGGAAAACTATGACCCCCGGGTCTATACAAATATATATTTACAAAAATATCATTTGCCTTGTTGTTCTTATTTACTTTCTATTTTATTTTGCAACTTATAATTATCTACTATTATCCACACTACTTATTAGCTTGCAAGTAACGAGTCCAAGGGGATTGGCAACCCTCTTGCCCACGTTGGGTGCAAGTGTTTGTTTCTTTGTGTGTAGTCGCTGAAGACGGGGGTTGCGTGCTACTCCTATTGGTTCGATAAACCTTGGTTATCTAGTGAGGGAAATACTTATCTATATTGTGTTGCATCACACACTCATCTTCGTGGAAAACCCAGCGTAGATCACAAGTATCAATTCTCTGTCAAGTTTAGCGAGTGTTTATTTTTGAATACTTTTGCAATTATTATTGTTACATGAAGATGAAAATTGTGGTCTGGTAGAGTAGATTAACCCTGAATGGCCTAAAGCAATGAAGAATGCATTGCACAAGTTGTGGGATATGTATGACCAGAGCATCCAAGAGATTGAAGGTAAAGAAAAGATGATACTAGAGCTAGAAGAAGAGAAGAAGATGATACACGAGAAGCATCTCAACCATATCAAGGAAACAAGCCAATTTTTTCAATAGTTCACAAGAACGTGATGAGGGAGAACTAGCAGAAGATTATGCAGGATGGTGATGTAGATAATGCTTGAGTTGAACCCAGGAATAGAGTGCTAAGTTTGATAAAGAGAATAGCCAACTTAAGATGGCACTTCAAGTGATTAAGCAGAGCAATGATGATCTGATTACTAATTGGAAGAAAGTTGTTGTAGATCAATGTTTGGAAAAGATGAAGCAAGAGAAGAAAAGACTTATATGATAGCTGATTTGCTTAAGGCTGGTGAGGAGAACAATAATAAGTTAAGGAAAATCATGGAAATTTGCCAAGAGTAAATGTAATTTCTAGATTTTATGGATGCTAGCTTACTGGTTGTTATGTGTTGAACTATGTATTGTGTGAAGAGTCTAGAGGTCCTCTGAACCTTATGATCTTGAACTATGTTATGTGTTGAACTATGTTATGTTCTTGTCCATTGAATTGTGTTCATGATCCCCTTTTATGTAAGCCTACCCTCTTGACAAACCACTCGATGACAAAAGGACCCTTTTTGTTTGACCCTACTCTCTTGACAAACCACTCAATGACAAAAGGACCCCTTTTGTTTAACCCTACCCTCTAGACAAACCACTCGATGACAAAAGGACCCCTTTTGTCCGACCCTACCCTCTAGACAAACCACTCGATGACAAAAGGACCCCTTTTGTTTAACCCTACCCTCTCGACAAACAACTCGATGACAAAAGGATCCCTTTTGTTTGACCCTAGCCTCTCAAAAAATACTCAATGACAAAATGACCCCTTTTGTTTGACCCTAACCTCTTAACAAACCACTCTTGTTGTCATAATGCATCTGCTTCCTAGGTTTGTGTCCAACACAACCTGGAGAAAATCTCTTATGCTGGTATACTATGCTTCCTGATCACCTTGGACCACACTGAGAGCTTGTTGTCTTTCCCTGTAAACCTTCCCAAACTCCACACCAAACTTCTCCTTTGTCTTTTCTATCACAATATCAACTCCTGCTCTTGGATCTGTCCTGAAGCTATCCTTAACTGCTTTGGCCACAAATCTAGCATGAATTCTTACAATTCTCACCACTTGGAGCACATGTATGCTCTAATTGCAACTTCTTAATACAAATGTTTTTTCATTTGCTATAATATATGCAACCATGTGAAAGGGGCAATGTTTTTCAACACAATCAACTATTATCCCGTCTTTTTGTTGTTCTTGTAGAAATGATAGTTCCTCCTTTGAGTAACATGCAGAACTGATAAACATCAGTAAAATACATGTGCCAACATATTTGCTCCTATGGGACACACCTATTTTCATCATACCCTTTCTTGGCCTTTCTCTACTTTGCCCTTGACCTCCTGCCAGATGAGGAGTAGTAAAACACAACTTCAACATCTGAATCAACTTCCCCATTTGTCCCCTCATCTGATAATGGAACATAGTCTTCCTCAAGTATAGCTTCTGAACAACAATGAGATCTTGTTGTGGGTCCTCTTCTAATAGGCAATTTGTCCCAAGGTGTGGGTTCAACAAAGCACTCTTCTTCCTCCTCCTCGGCTTCACAAAATAAATCTTCTGGCTCAGAATCACCTTCAAAAACCCTCTTCCTCTTCAGATCTTTTATTTTCTGCTCTAGGTCTGCATCCTCATCCTGTTGCTCATCTTCAGTGCTATGAACATCCATCATCTCTCCCTCCTCCATGATTTCTTCTTCCTCCATGTTTTCTTCTTCCTCCATGTTATATTCTTCTCCCATATTATCTTCTTCCTCCATGTTATCTTCTTCCCCCCTATTATCATCTTCTTGCTCTGCTGGCATGTCACAAAACTCATTAAGAAAATCATTTATCTTTTGAAGCCCAGGAATATTTGTCCACTTCCTCACATTGCAACTCTCGTGAGTAATAAGATATTCTCCATATGAGTCTTCTATGTGAACACTGACAATTGGACCAAAAATGCTGCTTGTTCACTGGATTGACTTTCATATACCACTCCATCATCATCTACATTATATATTTTAGGTGAACCAAACTATGAAATAGGTATTTTCTGCTCACATTCATCATGATCCAAACTACAATTAAAAAAGTTTAGTTACAAATGCAATTTCAGTTAACACTGTATTCAGTTAAACTCTAATTTAGTTTAAAAGGCAATTTCAGTTAACACTACATCCATTTAAACTCTAATTCAACATACACTGTTCACAGTGTAAAGTTAACAAAATTAGCAGTACACAAACAAGCCAATAATAATAGCAATACATACACTATTTGTTATATTCAGTTAACCCTAATTCCTAAAATCAGTTGCATAAGACCAAAGTATAAACATATAGGAACAATTATATGCGAAATACTACACATAGGAACAATTATATAGATCTAAGTAAGCACACGAACACAAAATCCAAATTAAAGCAGAGTTAAGAGGAGGAAGAAGACTCACTCCATGATATCGAGGCAGGAAGTGAAGCGGTGGCTATGCACAACATGTCCCAATCCTGCTGCCACCGGCGAACAAAGATCGTCAGAACATTGCTTGAAGTTGCTCCCGCCTTGCTCGTCGCGCTCCTCTCCACACCATCGCCCGCAACCATAGCAGGAGGGGCGGAGGGGGAGCGAGGGGTGGAACGGCCCGTGGATTCGGCGACGATGTGGTCGTGGTCGTCCCTTTTGGTGCTGGAAGAGCCGCCACCGCTACTGGTGGCCATGAGGGAGAAGCGAGCTCGAGCTGGTAGCCAGAGGGGGGCGAGACGCGGTCTGGGGGAAGTTGGGTCTAGGGTTCCGCCTGGTTTGGTCTTGACGTCACTGTCTAACGGATCATCACGTGCGTCGTCTACCCCAGGACACGTGTCACCTGACAATGGCCCCACCGGTCAGAAATCCACTCAAACGCGGCAAATCACTACATCATTGTTTTTTGAAAACTATCAGCATAATGGATGTGGTTTTTTAAAAACAAACCGAATGGTGACGGTTTTCTATTTTAGGATCCCCAATTATAGTGTTTTTTTATAATTTATTCGGATTGTTTACAAGAGAAGGTTATCCTGTTAAGATACGAGCATGGGCATGCCACGCAATAATAAAAACAAGGCAGCTTCTTCCCGTCGTCGAATATAAAATCATTTTTTCTAGTGATTACAATTAACTAGGGCCTGCTGCTTATATAATGCAGGATACTAAAATACTACTCTATCAGACTCCTAAACGAACATTATTTGGAACAACTAATAAGGCAAAAAGGTAGACGAAATTTAAGGAAGCCTTGGGTGTTCACGTGTCTTCTCCCCGTGAGCCAGCGGAGTCACGGTGTCTTTCATCGGGCCGTTCCATGCGCGAACGCTTCCAGGACGGTGAAATCCAGCAGTGTCTTCCTATCCCACGGCGGCCTCAGCCGCATGTTGCACTGTGGGCACGCCGTGCCCACCAGCTCCTCGACGGGGCCTATCTGCCGCCCGAATTCGCGCTTGAAAGTCCCAGCAGTAGATCCACTTGTATCCGCGCGGTCCGTGTCCTTTGGCGCCGGCAGGCGGCCTGTTTCTGCCGGTGTTGGGCATTGATGTCTCTCACTCGACTGATTTTTAACAAACCCAATAATAAATACTCATATGTGTTTGTTGTGGTCGTCTGTCACACGGTCACACGCCGCGTACCGCGTACGACAAGCAAGAGATGCCATCCATGCAAAAAATTGTTCTAAGTTGCAAAAAGGTCTTATGAAACGAAATAGTAGTTAAAGCATTTCCAACAGTCCAAAAGCAGAAGGATGATCGCTTTTACATTGTATAAAATTTAGCGTGTCGCTATAGCGCTTCATCAGGTGTGATAAAATCCAACGCTCGTGCTTAGCCATCGCTTGGAAAGAAAAAACAACGCAACGGAATTTTTTTAATTCATAACGGAGCCACAAGCAAGTTCATATGATGCTAAATGCAAATAAAAATAACAAAATCACAAGCTAGACTACTCCTCATCCTCCTCGGTGGTGTAGTCCGACGAGGTAAACGCTGCGCCACCGAGGATCTTCATTGTCCTAGGTCGACGCTGCCTGGTTGTCCATCTGAGCTTTCGCCAATTCCTTCCTCGCACACTTGTTCGCCCGACGCGCGGCTCGCTCCGCCCTCCTATACGCCTAGAACTCGTTCTCGGCGGCGACATCTTGCGGGAAGCGCTCGCGCCATGCCTCCATGGCATTCTCGTCCACCTCGGTGATGAGTAGGTGACGCTCCCGTTTCTGCTGGAGGTGGTGATCCTCCTCGATGATTAGGCGCATGGGAGGCTTGAGATCCTGCGCCTGTTGCCACGTCCACACGTCGGAGAAGTTCATCCACGGTCGAGGCCGCCAGAGGCGTCATGCCACCGGAGCGAATCGCCGGAGCGAATCTCCGCGTAATACATGCCAGAGGGGCAGAGGCGGACGTCGTGGTACCCCGAGCTGCTCCGGGGGCGAGGGGGCCTGGGGTGGAGGGAGCGACGGCGGGGCGCTGGAAGTGGCGAAGGAGGAGGTGCGGCGGCGGCAAGGAGCTGGAAGAGGCGGGGGAGAAGGCCCAGGAGGGAGTTCTGGCGGTTGGCGAGTGCAGACGCGCGCGGCTTTTTATAATGCTTGTTGCGGGTCGCGCATCAAAACTACCGCGCGTGTTGTCGCTTTTCCTCAGACGGGATAAGTTTTTTCGAGTGCTCGCTGGAGCGCATCGCTGGCCTCTCGCGCGCCAAAACGGCTGTTTTTTCCGCATGTGGCTTTTTCGCATGCCTGTTGGATATGCTCTTAGAATTTAATTGTGTGGACATCAACCAATGAGACATGTTGCAAAAGTTTAGCAACAATGTTATTGTTGGAATTGTGTGGATGGAGTTGGACTGAGTGATGACGCCAAATATAATGGTTGTTCAGGTGGCAAATCTTTTAAAAGGATCCGCTGACCGAGGCGTAGCACTGAAACAATATTGTAAAACCTTTACAACATAACTAATTACAGAATATTTGTAAAAAGTTGTGTTGCATATTTTTTTTTGTCTTTAGTTTTTTCCTTTTTGCAACAAAGATGATGTGTGTGGAAAGACTTTTGCAAAACTGTTGGTGTCGCAAATATTTTTTTTGCAATGAAATATGTTGTCGTAGCAGCACGATTGCCATTTTTGTCATTGTTTGCAACTACGTCGTTGTTGAAGAAACCTCATCACTATAGCAGCACCCCTGTTTCCGATCACGCTCATCGTCCTTTCTTTTCCTCCGCCTCGTCTTGAATTATTTTTGAATTACTTAATTTGAAACGGAGGGAGTATATTGCAACAATGCCCTTGTTGCAAAACCGATGCGAGCATTCTGCGCGGGCAGAAGGAGTTGCATGATTGCTATCGTTGAACAACCCCTTTACCCGGCTAGGACACCCTTTTATCGTCAGATCTAGCCCACGCTTCAGCTAGGAGGATTAGGCTACGACACGGGGGTGCCCTTTGAGTTGACCCATGCCGCTAGATCGGAACCGTCCTCCAGTGGCAATGGCGATGCAGGGGTTGGCGGATGCGGAGGGCCGCTCAGCAACGACAAGGTGCCTTTTTTGCCAGCGGACGCGGGGTATAGTAATGTTTGTGGCAGCCTGGCGGCGTGCTCGCATAGACGGCTGGGAGACACGAGGGAATGAAAGGACAGGTGGATTCATGAAGGAGGGGATGTCTCAGGGTTTCTCTAGAAACGGGTGATTTGCTGCGTGAGGCCTAGGGGATGCGTGGCAAGCCACGGAGGTGAAAGATGCTAGCGATTTATCAGCCGGATGAACCAAAGCATATCTATCTATATCTATACCTTATAACTAATAATATAGTAAGGGACGCAGCGTTTCGGCTCTCGGATGCATCTGCACCCGCGCTCACGAAAAAAATAACAAATACTAGAAAAATTCAAAAAAATTAATTTTTTTATGTGGTACATATTTTGATGTGTGAGGTTCGCTCCAAATTTCAACTTATTTGGACATTTGAGGAGCTCTCAGCGAAAAAGATAAATCGGGATCTGAAAAAAAGGTTTATTGTTCACCAATTTTTTTGACCCAATTTATCTTTTTTTATTGAGAGCTGCTCGGATGTCCAAATAAGTTAAAATTTGGAACGGACCTCACGCATCAAAATATGTACCACACAAAAAAAATTGGAATTTTTTAAATTTTTCAAGTATTTTTTTTTCCGTCGGCAGGTACAGATGAGTCTGTGCTCAGAAACGAATTTTCCTAAAGTAAGGTCCTTCTCCGATTTTTCATCTTTTTTATCGATTTTTTTTCTATCCGAGGTGGTACTAATTTTGTTTGTGTCCGTCTTCTGAAAAAGAAAAACGGTTTCTCCAGAATTTCGTACATGGGCCACGTGCGCGGTGGCCTAGCGAAGCAAGCCCACTTATTTTCCTGTCTATGCGCCTGGGAAAACCCTATTTGTCACACCCTATTCTTCGCACATGGTGCCCAAGACTGGTCCAGCCCGTTTTCATTTCTTCCTATGCTTTGTTTCTATTTTTCCCCCTCTGTTCCTTTCTCTTTTTCTTTTTTCTTTGTTTCCTTTCCATGTTTATTTTTCTTTTCTACTTTTTCTTCATAAATTAATAAGTTTCAAATTTTTTTTCAGAATTTTCTTTTTTTTCTTCAAATTTTGGAATATGCTTAGAATTCCAAAATTGTGTTCTTGTTTTGAAAAATGTTTGAAACTTTAAATTTTGTTCTCGTAGCAAAATTCGATGTGCTGATTATGCTAATTAAACATGATTTATGTGCTGCAATTAGTAGTCCATAAGGTTACGCCAATGTTAAATAGTATGCTACCAAGAATTTTCTTTTTTGGTGCACTTCTATATATGAATGGATACAACCGGGTGACCCACCGTTAGTTATTGTTCTTTAGTTATCCCGAGGATAATGTGGATATGTTCCATATCTGTCTTTTCATTATATGCTCTCTTCAAAATATTTCGTTATATTTAGTCTCTGATCATATGGGAAAAAGAGGTCTTTTTCCAAGAATTAAACTGGCATCGAGCTTCGCAGAGTCAAAGCTTATAACTTCACTAAACTAATGCACTCCAATTCCTTAAATTTTTAGTTTCAATTTACTTCGGAAAAAAAATCATGTTTGAATTATACACCGGGGAAGAAGCAGTGGAAGTTTATGATTTTGCCACTGCTGAGACGTGACGAAGATGTTGTGATCAACTTAGAGTGAAGAAACAATATGGAGGGGTATTCTTGAAGATTTTTGGGTTACAAAACTTCACATATATTTTAGTTGTTAAGTACAAAGTTATAAGTAGTTAGCAAATTTTGAGTTGGGAAAGTGATTTTGGTAGTGTACTGCTTTAATGGTAGGGCAACAAAAGCACTATGCTGTATAACAGTTTATGACCTGAGAAGCATACTGGACCAGCACTCAGCCACAACGACACGGGACTAAACATTGGTGCTCGCAAATTCGCATCTAATGGAGCAGGTAAACATCACTATGGTCTCGACATGCCTGATGATAAATCAATTTTGTTTTCTGTATGTGGGCCTCTCCATGCATGTGTAATCAAATTTCACGGCTCTAGGATTGTATCAATTGGATAGGTAGGTAAAGACTAATGCATGAAAATCGAAGAATACTTAACGGACCAAATGCTGTCAGATTTTTCTTCTTACCTCGGGGGCCATCACAGGCGGCACACGCCTCCTCCCCTTTGATGGCGGTGGCAGATCGACACTAACACGCGGGGAGGGGATCATGGCCGAGAGCGGGGCGGTTAGCGAGGGACTCCACCTTGGCGGTCTTTGTGGAAGTACGATGTGAAGGACAGTGCGTGTCATGGCGAAGGTAAGGAGGGCATCATCTGGTTTTAAAGGAGAGGGCTCCAACAAAAAATGTCCTGGTGGAAAACCGAGCAGGAACGGGAGGGTCCGGCAAAAAAAGAGAATGCTGCATCATGAAGTGATTTTTTTATATTGAAACTGCGTGTGGGAGGTAACATGACGGATAGTCTGGACAACTACATTCACTAGTAGAAAATAGGGCATTGGTTCGGGCTGGGCCAGCACATTAGTCCCGGTTCAGTCACGAACCGGGACCAATGGGGCAACTGTCCCGGTTTGTGAGGCCAGGGGGCCAGGCGGGCCATGTGGGGGCATTGGTCCCGGTTCGTCTGAAACCTTTGGTCCCGGTTCCAGACACGAACCGGGACCAATGTGACTCGCTTCTGGCCCACAACCATTGTTCCTGGTTCGTGGCTGGAACCGGGACCAAAGGGCAAAGGGGGTCCTTTGGTCCCGGTTCCAGACACGAACCGGGACCAATGAGATGCCTATATATACCCCCTCGCCAGCGAGCAGGGCACTCCACACTGCTCTGTTTTTTTGTCCGGCGAGGAGAGAGCTTTATGGTGCTCTAGCTCACCTCCTATGCACATGAGGTGTTTGATGAAATGCCTAAGCCAAACTTAAGCTTTCTCCTCTTGAAGCTCCTTGTCCAAACTCCATTTTAGTCAAGATTTGTCTAGGTTTGGCGGTCTGTCCTGTCCCGTCCCCATCCTGAAACCACCGTCGATCGCCCGCGTGTGGTGAGCCTCTTGATCTTATATTCTTGCTAAAAGAAAATATACTTACTCGTATGATTTTCTTACTTTTATTATTGTTCACTTCTCTATTCATGATATGTTGTAATGGTTTTTAATACACTTTATTATATAATGCATGCAGATGAACCGGCAATGGATGTACGGTGACCGACGCACCTCCAAGTATATTAAGGGACTGCATAATTTTCTCGAAGCGGCTGAGGCAAACAAGCAGAATGGTTTTATGCCTTGTCCATGTACTGTCTGTGAGAATACGAAGTCTTTCTCCAACTCTAAAACCCTTCACTTCCACCTGCTTTAGAAGGGCTTTATGCCACACTATAATTTTTGGACCAAACACGGAGAAAGAGGGGTTATGATGGAAGACAACGAAGAAGAAGAGGATGATGACAACTACCCTCCCCATGAATATGGTGATGCTGCAATGGGGGAAGCTGAAGATCAAGAGGAACCAGACGATGTGCCCGATGATGATCTTCGCCGGGTCATTGTTGATGCACAGAGAGAATGCAAAAGTGAAAGGGAGAAGTTGAAGTTCGATCGCATGTTAGAGGATCACAAAAAGGGTTGTATTCAAATTGCGAAGATGACAACAAAAAACTCGGTACCACACTAGAATTGCTGCAATGGAAGGCAGACAATGGTGTATCTGACAAGGGATTTAGTTCGCTACTGAAAATAATGAAGAAGAAGCTTCCAAAGGATAACGAATTGCCCAACAGTACGTACGCAGCAAAGAAGGTTGTATGCCCTCTAGGATTGGAGGTGCAGAAGATACATGCATGCCCTAATGATTGCATCCTCTACCGCGATGAGTACGAGGAACGGAACGCATGCCCGGTATGCGGTGCATTGCGGTATAACATCAGAAGAGATGACCCTAGTGATGTTGAGGGCCAGCGCACCGAGAAGAGGGTTCCTGCCAAGGTGATGTGGTATGCTCCTATAATACCACGGTTGAAACGTCTGTTCAGAAACAAAAAGCATGCCGAGTTGATGCAATGGCACAAAAAAGACCGTAAGAAAGACGGGAAGTTGAGAGCACCTGCTGACGGGTCGCAGTAGAGAAAGATCGAGAGAAAGTGGAGAGACTTTACAGGTGACCCGAGGAATGTATGGTTTGGTTTAAGTGCAGATGGCGTTAATCCTTTTGGGGAGCAGAGCAGCCAGCATAGCACATGGCCTGTGACTCTATGTATGTATAACCTTCCTCCTTGGTTGTGCATGAAGTGGAAGTTCATTATGATGCCAGTGCTCATCCAAGGCCCTAAGCAACCCGGCAATGACATTGATGTGTACCTAAGGCCATTAGTTAATGAACTTTTACAGCTATGGAATGGAAGAGGTGTACGTGTGTGGGATGAGAACTAACAGGAGGAATTTGACCTACATGTGTTGTTGTTTGTAACCATCAACGATTGGCCTGCTCTTAGTAACCTTTCAGGACAGACAAACAAGGGATACCACGCATGCACACACTGTTTAGATGACACCGACAATATATTTGGACAAATGCAGGAAGAATGTGTACCTGGGGCATCGTCGATTTCTTCTGACAAACCATCAATGTCGAAAGAAAGGAAAGCATTTCAAAGGTGAGGCAAATCACCGGAAGAAGCTAGCCCTCCGTACTAGTGATCACATACTTGATATGGTCAATGATTTACAAGTAATATTTGGAAAGGGTCCTAGCGGACTATCTGTTCCGAATGAAGCTGACAAACACACACCCATGTGGCAGAAGAAATATATATTTTGGGACCTACCCTATTGGAAAGACCTAGAGGTCTGCTCTGCAATCGACGTGATGCACGTGACGAAGAATTTTTGCGTGAACCTGCTAGGCTTCTTGGGAGTGTATGGGAAGACAAAAGATACACCGGAGGCACAGGAGGAACATCAACGTGTGCATGAAAAAGAAGGCATGCATCCAAAGCAGTATGAAGGTCCTGCCAGCTACGCTCTTACCAAAGAAGAGAAGGAAATCTTCTTTGAATGCCTGCTTAGTATGAAGGTCCCGTCTGGCTCCTCGTCAAGTATAAAGGGAATAATAAATATGGCAGAGAAAAAGTTCCAGAACCTAAAGTCTCATGACTGCCACGTGATTATGACGCAACTGCTGTCAGTTGAATTGAGGGGGCTTCTACCGGAAAACGTTCGATTAACCATTGTGAAGCTATGTGCATTCCTCAATGCAATCTCTTAGAAGGTGATCGATTCAGAAATCCTGTCAAGGTTAAGGAGTGATTTGGTGCAATGTCTTGTTAGTTTCGAGCTGGTGTTCCCACCGTCCTTCTTCAATATCATGACGCACGTCCTAGTTCATCTAGTCGACGAGATTGTCGTTCTGGGCCCTGTATTTATTTATAATATGTTCCCCTTTTGAGAGGTTCATGGGAGTCTTAAAGAAATATTTTCGTAACCGCGCTAGGTCAGAAGCAAGCATCTCCATGGGCCATCAAACAGAGGGTGCCATTGGGTTTTGTGTTGACGTCATTCCTAACCTTAAGAAGATTGGTCTCCCTCAATCGCGGTATGAGGGGAGACTGACTAGAAAAGGCACGCTAGGAGCGGACTCAATAATATGTAGGGACGGGTATTATTGGTCTTAAGCACACTACACAGTTCTACAGAATTCCACCTTGGTGACCCCGTATGTCGATGAACACAAGAATATTCTGCGCTCCAAACACCCGGAGCAGTGTGACGACTGGACTACATTTGAACACATCAGGACTTTCGGCAGTTGGTTGCAAACACGTCTCATTGGTGACAGCACTGTTTCTGATGAGCTGTACTCGTTGGCCAGGGGACCATCTTCGAATGTATTGACTTACAAAGGATACGAGATAAATGTGAATACATTTTACACAATCGCCCAAGATGAAAAGAGCACCAACCAAAACAGCGGTATCCGCTTTGATGCTGCAACCAAGAGGGGAAAGGACACATATTATGGTTACATAGTGGACATATGGGAACTTGACTATGGACATGATTTCAAGGTCCCTTTGTTTAAGTGCAAATGGGTCAATCTGTCAAGAGGCAGGGTACAGGAAGACCCACACTACGGAATGACAACAGTGGATCTGAACAATGTTGGGTACACAGACGAACTATTTGTCCTAGCCAATGATGTGGCGCAGATTTCCTATGTGAAGGACATGTCTAGCATACTGAGAAAAAGAAAAGATAAGGAAGCGAATACATCATACGATGAGCCAAAGCGCCACATAGTTCTTTCAGGAAAAAGAGACATCGTGGGATTGGAGGGTAGGAAAGACATGTCTGAAGATTATGAAAAGTTTCATGAAATTCCTCCCTTCAAAATAAAGGCTGACCCAAGCACCCTGTTAAACGATGAAGATTATCCATGGTTACGGCGCAATAAGCAAAGGACACAAGCGAAGAAAAAGTGAAGACTTTCTCTCCACAACTATATCATTGCAGTGACATGTGAAGAAATGAAATGCCTATTGTAACACATGAGTTTTCGTCCGAAACCCTAATACTTCGAAAGAGATTTTCCGTTTTGTACACGAAGTGCATCCAGTTTTTTCCGTAACCCTCTCAACCTTTTATGACATGCTATGTCGGTGAAATGATGATACCATGCCAACTTTCAACCTTTTCAGAGTTCATTTGAAGTGCTTTTCAATTTTAGGGCCATTTAGCTCAAAAAACCAGTAAGTGCATGAAAAATACCAAATGAAGTCAGAAAGGGTTGAAAATTGATGATGTGGCTTTGAATGGTGCATTTTGAACACACAAATAGTCTGGAGTTCAAATGAGTTCAAAAATATGAAATCCCTTTGTAACAGATGAGTTTTCGTCCGAAACCCTGATACTTCGAAAAAGATTGTCCATTTAGGACACGAAGTGCATCCATTTTTTATCATAACCCTCTTAACTTTTTAACACATGCTATGTGGGTGAAATTATGATACCATGCCAACTTTCAACCTTTTCAGGGTTCGTTTGAAGGGCTTTTTAATTTCTTTCAAAACATCGTGGGAGTGGAGTTCAAAAAAGAATCAGCTAAAAAGCTTTTATAAACCTCTAGTATTTTTGAAACAATAATTATATAAAAATTATGCAACTAAAATTATCAAAGTATTTTTTGTTCAAAACATTAATAGCAAAAAGAATATAATGATAAAACACACTGGAAATAAATAAAGCAAAAAATAAATAAAGCTACAAACAAAACAAAACAATTGAAATTATGCAACTAAAATTATCAAAGTATTTATTTGTAAAAAATAATGAACTAAATAACAGAAGAAAAATACTGGAAAAAAATAAAAAATAAAAAATTATCAGAGAGGAACTCGAACTCTCAAGCGCACCGCGCCTTATAAACAGGTGCGGCGCAGTCTTCACTAGCGAGGTGGGACTAAACTCCCACCATGCTGCTATGCAAGGCCATTGGTCCCGGTTGGTGGAACCAACCGGGACCAATACCCACCTTTAGTCTCGGTTGGTGGCACCAACTAGGACCAATGCCCACCTTTAGTCCCGGTTGGTGCCACCAACCGGGACCAGAGGTCTCTGCTTCCCGCCCTTTGGGCTGCCGAAAAGAGACCTTTGGTCCCGGTTGGTACCACCAATCGGGACCAATGGTGTGTGTATATATGCAGCACTTGTGAAAATTTTCATTTTCATCTCGCAGTCCCCTCGACGCCGTCACCGTCGCCCATGCCCCTGTCCTGCCCTCGAGCCCACGCCCACGCCGTCGCCGTCCGCCGCCCACGCCATCCCCGTTGCCCGTGCCCGTGCCCTACACCTGAGCCCACGCCGATGCCGTCTGCCACCCACGCCGTCGCCATCCGCCGCTCACGCCGTCGCCATTGCCCGTGCCCGTGCCCTGCCCCCGAGCCCACGCTGACGCCATCCGCCGCCCACGCCGTCGCCGTCCGCTGCCCCCCGAGCGCGCCCCTGCGCCCCGGCAGCCCCCACCGTCGCTGTCGTCGCCGGGTCCCTCATGCGCCGCCCTCGCCGTCGCCCTCGCTAGCCGACGCCGTCCCTGTCGTCACCCCGGCCACGCCCCTGCTCCCAGCCCGCCCCCACCGTCGCCGTCGCCCTCGCTGCCCCTGCCGTCGCCCTCGCCAGCCACCCCCACTGTGAGCCAACACCGCCGCCCCTTGTATTTTTTTTCATTTTTTATATGATGATTTTTTGTTCATATATATATAATGTATATATGTATGTGGCTATATGTATGTATGGATGTTCATATATGTATTAATTTTGTTGTTTGGAGCATTTTTTTTGTTCGTATATGTATTTTTTTTGTTCATATGTGTATTGATTTTTTTGTTCTGAGCATTTTTTTGTTCATATAGGCATTTTTTTGTTCATATATGTAGAGTGAAAACGAAAACAAACATATAAGAAAAAACAAAGTAAAAAACGAAGAAGGAAAAGAAAACCGCTCACCCGACCAACTATCGAGGCCACCCAAACCCGAGAAGAAAGAGCGTCGTTGTCGATCTACTCCTTCCCCGATAACTTCGACATGAAGGGGGCATCGGACATGCATGAGTGAGAGTGGCGGTCCGCTCGCCCGACCAACTATCGAGGTCACCCAAACCCTAGAATAAAGAGCGTCGTTGTCGATCTACCCCCTCCCCGATAACTTTGACATGAGAGGGGACATCGGACATGCATGAGAGAGAGGCAGTCCGCTCACCCAACCAACTATCGAGGCCACCCAAACCCTAGAAGAAAGAGTGTCGTTGTTGATCTACCCCGTGCCTACCCGATAAACTCTCGAGGCCACCCAAACCGGGACTGAAAAAGCGTTGTCGAGGCCACCCCAAACCCTAGAAGTGTTCTCGAGGCCACCCCAAACCCTAGAAGCATTATCGAGGCCACCCAAATTTACCAAGTTAAATGAAGAAAACTCCGGTAACATAGATTTATCAAGAATTCCCCCATTATGGATGTGCACAAGTTGATCCAATTTTTTTATGATCTCATCTATATATATATTCTTCTATATCACGTTGTTTGTCAAAGTATTGAAGAAATCCATGGCTTCATCATTAGCCAGAAGTAACATGCGTATGATGCAACGAAGCTCTTCAAAGTTGTTTTGAAACGGAGTCCCGGATAGAATAATTCGCTTTTTGGTACGAATTTCAGCAAAGGCCTTCCAAATAGTGATATTAGGAAGACTCTTGCTGAACTTCGTACCAAAAAGCTAATTAATTATCCTATCCGGGACTCCGTTACAAAACAATTTTGGAGAGCTTCGTACCACTATGCGCTTGTTACTTCCGGCTAATGATGAAGCCTTGGTTTTCTTGAATCCTTTGACACTAGACAACGTGACATATAGAAGGCTAGATGAGATCAGGAAAAATATGGACCATTTTCTACACATTTAGAATGGTGCCATTTTGTTAAGTAAATCCCTTAAAGGTTAACAGAATCCCTTGTTTGACATTCATGAGAGAGGCGGTTCGGACGTCGGACATTCATGAGAGAGGCGGTCCGGACGTCGGACATTCATGTTTGTATATTAATTGCCATGTTGTAATATTTGCAGAAACTATGGATCCAAGAGACGAAGAACAAGAACAGTTGTTGGGGGACATAATCCACGGCGGACGTGATATCTTGTCGTTTCTCAATGACACCGATGGTCTGGAAGGAGAGGATTATGTGTAACATCCCAAAATTTCCATTTTGGAATGTTATGAATATAGCTATGCATCTATTATCATCATTGCTTGATTGTATGAAATAGTTGAAATGCCTTTTCTGGTTTTCAGAAAGTCCCCTTCTACTTTTTCCCTATGTTGCTTTCCCTATTTGAAATTTTGGTTAAATGTTCAAAATAAGAGAGGAGTAACATGACACTCCACACCAGGGTCAAATTGGTGAATTATTTGAACAAAAATAACCAGGGGTTATTTTGAAAATATTTGCAAAAAGGATTTAAAAACAATTAGGCAATTTCTGAAAATAATATTTTTTTAAAGTCTTCAAATGACAGAATAAAAATGTTCATTAAATAGCATTTATTATTCTGTTAATTTTGATATATAATACCCCTATTTTTGGAGACGAGTTGAATGCTTTAAAAGCTTTTGAATGTCTCTGTAAAAATATTAAAGAAAAACGGTAACGGATTTTGCATTTAAACCGGGCCGGCCCACGACAGTTAAAACGCGCATTTACTACCGATCGGCCGACCGCGCGTAACGGACACGTCTCTCTCTCACCGACAGGCGGACCCCACCCCGTCCGACCGTTGCGCGTAACGTTCATCACCTTCCCTCCCCCGCGCTCGCCGGATCCGTCGCCGGCAGTTTTCCCCCTCGCCGGATCTCTCTCTCCCTTTACTCCCTCGCACCCCGAGCGCCTCTATATAAACCGGACCAACCCCGCGTCCATTTCCCCCCCGAGCCCCTTCTCTCTCTCGCCGAGACGCCGGTAATTGCTCGCCGGAGCTACCCCAAGCCGAAGCTCGCCGTCGACCGTAGCCACCACCTCCGACCACCATTCGCCTCGCCGTCGCCACCAATCGCCTCCGGAGGACCATCCCCGTCGCCCGGACCACTCCCCCGTCCTCCCCGACCACCGGAGCACCTCGCCGTCGCCGTCGCCGCTACCGGACTCGCCGGAGTACCCCGACGCCGGCAACCACCTCTCTGTAAGCCCCCTCGACCATCCGATCCAAATCCCACGGTCCAGATTAGAACGGACTTAAGTCCGAACCGTTATCTTCTATCGATCGGTCGTCCGCTCGGAATCACCTACCGCACGCCCCCTTAGCCAATCGGATCGCGCCACGTAGCCCCCTGACCGACGCAAATTTTTTTTTCATTTTCTGTTTTGTTTTAATTAACAGAATGTATTCCAAATTTTGTTTTGCTTATATCTTTTAATCTATTTAGTGTTTTGAGTTGATTCTTTTTGCAATAGCTCACATTTTTCATGTAGTTTCACCCTGTACTTTTAAATTTCAAATTTGAACTATAAAATTTGAATGTAATCAAATTTGCTCAAAATCTTCAAATCTGAATAACTAGAGTTTGAAAATAGATTTTGACATGATTCTTTTTGCTACTGTTTGGTATTAGTTAGGACTATCTTCATGTATAGTTTGAGGATTTTCATGATCTATTTAATTACTGTTTTAACCAAAAACAGAATCTGCTTATTATTATAATATAGTTTTATAAACTTAATTTTGATTAGTTTGATTTAGAATTTGGTTTTATTTGTTTATTAGGTTCTGTTAGTAAACATTTAGTGTTTTCACTTACTGTTAATAAAAATATAAATTTGCCTAGTTTAATTTCATTTAACATAGGAATCACAACTTCTTTTCAAATAGGCATAATTTGATTAAAACAACTAACTAGTAATAGTTTTGTTTTCAAATAAGTTTTGTATAATTAATTCTGTTTCCTAAGACAAATTTATTTGTAAGTTAGTTTCTGTAAGAACATGTTTTGTTAACAAAATTATAAGTTTAGTTTTACATTCTTTTGTTAATATAACTATAGTTGATTCATATAGTGTTTATCAAAACTTTTATAAACTTTAATAGGGTTTTCCCAACAAACTTAAATTGACTTTGTTTACTTTAATAAAATATGCTATTGTTTCTTTGCTGACAACAATTGTCTTGTCATTTCAAAATAGTTTTATTATTGTCAGTAGTGTTTTCATCCCTCACCTTTTGGAAAAACAAAACTTTGTGTGTTTTACTTGCTAGAGACTTTTGTGCATTGTTTGCATAGTTTGTTTAGTACTTCTTTGCTGAATGTTATGAGTACTTATTTTGGTTGTATGCTTATTTGAGTGCATTGTTTGTTTCGTTAGATTATCCGGAGTGCGAAGCTTGTTACTTAGAGTCACTCACGTACGAAGATCATCAATCAGGCAAGTCACTTTGATCATGTTCTACCCATGTTTTATATGCATTAGTTCTACCATCTCCCCAGTTGCATGCAAGATAGGTTAGTTGGAAACTTGGTTACATAGTAGTAGTATCATGTGGTAGATACCCCTCTCAACCCCTTTGACAACATTGGCCCCGGGAAACGTTGTTTTACCTTTTGCTATGCTATTAGTAGACGGGGTTGGTTGTGTGATTCATGAGAGTTGAGAGAGTTAATAATTTCAAGACCTACATAATGATCAAGATTTCAATACTCCAAGTTTTCAACATACCTCTGGGTGGATGATGGTTGAACGGCGCCCTGGAGAAACCAGTGGTTAGCCTAGGTGATGCTGGAGATGGCCAGTATTCACGCGGAAAGGTCCACCCAGGCACAAAGGAATTGGAACTTCCGGAACTCTCAACACAAATAATATGATGATGTGGGTATTTAATAATTTTGGGTATGAGAATTGGTTGGTGGAACCATCTCATTAATCAACCAACTTAGTAATGTTTTGCTTAGCCCCTTTTCTTGATGTAGGAAAAAAAATTGGCTTTACGCAAAACTTACCACCCCACCTGCCATATAAGCATATAGACTAGCTGATTATTTTCACACCTCTACTGTGACTTTGCCGGCATATTCCATATGCTGACCTACACGGCTGCAACGTATCATGTTGCAGAGTACTTTTCCGACCAGGAGTGAGGACACGTTCTATGCTCAGTGAGATGCCCTTGGAGTCAGATGGACTCATCTACCTTCGACGCTTCCGCAAGATTTAGATATTTCTCATGAGTTGGCTTTTAGCCACTTTATTGTAATAAAGGACTCGATATGAGATTTCGATTAATATAATGCTGTGTGATTTCCCTTTGATATATACATGGATGTACCGTGTGTGTACCAGCATGATCTTGGGATGGTACGGAAACACCGGAGACTTGACCTTTCAGGTCGGGTCGCTACATTATGACAGCTCCAGTGATCGAACAATGGAGGAGGAAGGACATGATCATGATTGCTCCGGTGACCGAATGCCGAAGGAAGAAGGAGACCATGATGATGGCTCCGGTGACCGATCGGAGGAGGGAGCTGTTGCAAAGTCCGGCGAGGTATATATATTAATTAAGCCTGTGCTGACTAGCTAATTGATGCATTAATTGTTTTGGTATGTACATATATTAATTAACTCTTCTTTCTTCTTTTATAGCCCTTCGGATCGAGCCAAACTTCGGTAACGAGACGAGGTCCGAAGAAGAGGTTGCGCAAGGATGAAAAGTTCACGATCACAACACTCGCGAATGATGGCCATCCGATTGAACCCAAGCGGACCAAGAACGCATTTTCTGCTCAGTGCGGAGCTATTGTTGGGGACAACATCCCGATCAGCATCAAGCAATGGCATAAGCCTAAGGACGGTGCCCCTGATGGTGATTATGTCACGGATAGACAGAAAGATGATCTTTGGACCGCACTGAAGGCAAATTTAACCCTACCGCCAGAGAAGGATCCGAATAAGCCAGTTATAGAACCACTGGTCAAGACGTGTGCTCTTAAGAAGATGGTAGATCTATTTAGGAGGTGGAAGAATGAGTTGAAATCAAAGTTTGTCGACAAAGGGAAGACTCTAGAATTCACCGGCCGATTTGAGAAGATAAGAGATTACTGGCCCGCATTTGTGGACTACAAAACATCGGACAAGAGTAAGAAAATGTCAGAGACAAACAAGGTCAATGCTGCAAAGAAGCAGTATCACCATCACACGGGGTCAGGTGGCTACCTCAAAGCCCGGCCGTTGTGGGACAAAGCTGAGAATGACCTGATTGCTAAAGGGGTCATACCACAAACATTGAACTGGCCAGACCGTTCAAGGACTTGGTTCTTCGGGATTGGGGGAACTTTGGACCTTGAAACAGGGAAGTGTTGTTGGATGGACGAGCAACTTGCAATATCCATGAACAAGCTTCAGAAGTATATCACCGTAGTGCAGGAAGGGACGTTCATTCCCGATAGAGAGAAGGACAAGCTGACTGAGGCCCTAGGGAATGCTGAGCACCCTGGACGAACACGAGGCACACCAGGCTCCGTTCCGTGGAAGGTTGGGTTTCCCGACGCAGGCGGTTACAGAAGCCGGGAGAGTAAGAGGAAAGCGGAGCTGAGCGAAATTCAGAAGCTCAATGCAAGACTACAAAAGCTAGAGGAAGCTGAGAGCCAGCGAGCTGCCGGCCAACCATCTCAGCGGCACGAAGCTACCCCAGAAGCTACCCCGCCATCTCAGCGGAGAAGCAGCGTCGCTTCCACAGAGCCCGTTCAGCCTGACTTCATGTCTCCTAGCTACCCCGTGGATACTATCATGGAGGCTCAACATTGCGAGCTTATGACGAAATGCCGGAACCTCACTTTCAAGGCAGCTGTCGGCTCTGTTGCACCTCCTCAACCAAACGGAACTTTTCACTGCCCTCCGGTTCCACATGGCTATGTTGTTGTGATGGTGGATGAAGTAATGAAGGAATTTGAGGAGCTTGAGCTTGACCGCTCTACAGGTGAAGGAGAGAATAAGCTGGTTCATGCCCTGAGGAGTACATGTCTATGGTAGAAGGAGTACATCAGGCTTCCAAACTGGACGCCTCCGCCTCCTCCTTCTCCGCAGGCGAATCAGGGCACTCCGCCTCCTCCTCCTCCTCCGGCGAGTGATCAGGGCACACCGCCTCCTTCTCCGGCTCCTCCCACGTGTGGGGGCACTCTGCCTCCTCCTTCGCCTACTCCGGCACGTCGGAGCAGTACGCCTCCTCCCTAGCCTCGTCGGCAACGGCAGAAGACAGCCGCCGCCGCTCCGGCTCCTCCAGCGCCTAGTAAGTAACGATGGAAGGGAGCCACCGCCACTCCGACGGCTAGTTGTACAAGCATAGGCAGGAGGGGATACAGATACGGTCCATCTCTCAAGCCTTTGGAAAATTTACCATATGAGAGGACCGAGTCCGAAAACGAGGAGATATGTCAGGTCGAATTGAGGGCCCATTTTGCAAAGAAAACTCCACCTCCGAAGGAGAAGATAGATCCGGTGAAAGCGATGCGCACTATCGATGCCCTGAAGTGACCACCACCGCCTCTGCCGGATTCCAACTTTGACCGCTGTATTAAAAAGACATATCAAGATGCGCAATGGTCGGGAAGTACTTCTAGTGATGCAAGGTTAGCAAAACGAAGAAGTGGGAAAAAATTCCCCATCTCGGCGAACAGGAGAACCAATCGTGCCCCCCGCTCAAGATGTCTAGCGATATCGTCGCTAATCATTCGGGGATGGTGCCCGATACCAAACCTGGTGATTACCTGAGTGATGATGTACAGTTTAAGCCGTTGGAGGTGGACGAATTCCGTTACCGGCACGGGCGGCCTCTCGTCAAACCTGATCATCCTCCTCTAACAATGATGATGCGAAAATTCCATGAATGGTACATGAAACCCTGCCACGAGTCTGGGAAGGATTCTTTGATACTGTTAGTTAAAGAGGAGCACGACCTCCTTGGAATGAAACTGTTAAATGTTGAATTTGAGGAGATATTCCAGTTATACAATCAAAAGGCCCTCGACAAAACAATAGTGACTTGCAACTATCTATAAGTACTACTTCTGTAATTAAGTCTCTCTATGTATATAGCTCAGCTCTTTCATTGCATGTATATATAATTATCCTCACTATATTATGCAGATTGAAGATCGTCGAATGCAGAAAAGCACAAATCTATGACATTGGGTTCATTAACCCAAATATCATAAATGATTATAATTTTCAAAAGCATGCCACACAAACCGAGAAGAACTTGGTACAATCGTTGCTTAAAAATCAAAACAAAGGGACAATAGTCTTTCATTACAACTTCAAGTGAGTGTTATTGTCTTGTGCATATTCGGTTTTCCTTATTACTCGAGGTTTATAGTAATGTAATTGATGAGTTATGAATGCGTGCGCAGTTTCCACTTTATTCTGCTAGAGATTCAGCTTGAGCGGGGAGTAGTAATCGTCTTAGACTCGAAATGAAAAGATCCCCAGGATTATGCGGACATGACTGAAATTCTCCAGAAGTAAGTTCAATCGATCATTACCGCATCATATCGGCAAATTTGTTCATTTCCTGATATCAAGTAATTATTTTCTTTGTCTGGCAGGGTTTGGAAAGAGTTCACAGCAATTGTTTCGGCACTGCCGGGGGAGTTTTGATTTACACACCCGAAAGTAAGTACTGCTAGCTAGTTCCGCGCATCTCCTATTGATTCTAGTTTCATCAATACCATTTATCATGCTTGATTATCAGTTTGATTGAACTCTATTTCTCGTAAAGTGCTTGTGGCAGGAAACCGGGAACGATTTTTATGGATACTACGTTTGCGAGTTCATGTACAACGCGACGACCCCTAAGCGGAGCTACTCTGAAAAACAATTTGAAGTGCGTAAGAAATAATATTCACAATTTTATTTTATTACCATATATATGTATTGACCCCCTTCTTCAAATTAGATGTGGCAGATGCAGGATGAACTCCTACCACATGATCGCATACGAGCAATTCAAGAAGAATTGGCGGGATTCTTTCTTGACCACGTCATAAATAAAGCCGGAGAATACCATCTGGAAGTTGACATTAGATGTTAGGGATTGTAAGAGATCTTATATTGTATATATGTAGCTAGTAGCGTCGGATATATATACGAAAACTTGTTATACGACCAATCTCTCGGAGAGAGAGGTCGATCACTTCTATCTCTATATGTTCATGACGATATTCTGTACTTAATGGTTCCTTCATTTGCTTACTAGCTAGCGTGTCGAGTTCTCTCTATAGTAGCTAGCGTCGACCAAGCACGGAGAAAGAGAGGACACTTCTCTCTATTAATTAGCTAGCTAAAACAATATAAAACCCCTAAATTAACCGTCCAAAACCCCCTAACCCCTCCCTTTCAAAAAAAAAACCAGCAACTGCTAGATGCTGACGCGTGGATGCCTTTTGGTCCTGGTTGGTGTTACCAACCGGGACTAAAGATCCTCCTGCCTGGGCTCCCAGCACCGACCACGTGGAGTCCCTTCTGTCCCGGTTGGTAAGCGAACCGGGACTAAAGGTTTTGGGCTTTAGTCCCGGTTCCATAACCGGGACAAATGGGCCTTACGAATCGGGACAAATGAGCCTTTTTCTACTAGTGATTTCATCCTCAAATATGGGTTGGATTTGGGGTATCCCGGACTGTCCAGATGGTTAAATTTTGGGAGCCGCTGAGCACTCGTGTGATACCAGAACACGTTCGGGTGTACGAGGAAGAAATGAGTTTCGACCTTAGAGACAACATTAATCACTTGTTTGATTTATTTATTGACATTTAGCCCGTAGCAGCCTTCGTGGGTTCTATTAGTCAAGATGGTTTTATACTTGCGTAAATTTCTGCTCGAATTTGGAGTCCTGTTTATAGTTGAGGCAGTTGAGATCATGGAGTACTTTGCTTGTAAATTGACGAGGACGATTGAATTATGGCCGCACGACACACCAAAAGGACAAGAAGTCAAAAAATTAAAATGCAAGGAGAGAGTGAAAGCGAGATGAACTGAAGCTGATCACACCTGGCCACCCTCCTCGTACCACCCAATTAAGGTCTTGCATGGCTGCATGCATGCTGCAGCCTGCAGCTCACACTTCTCTGCTCATGCATGCATGCATGCATGTCAGGCTACGACCAATATTTGTGACTGCCAGTCTGCTCCTCTAGGCTCTATGTACACACAGTGTTTCATTATTTTTCAGACTCAAGATACTCTTGCAGTAACTTCGATGCAGTGAAGTCTCCAGCTATGTGCCGACTAGAGTGGGCAATTCTTGCATTGAACACACGTTCGCACAAATGCTTTTTTTTAGAAAAGGAGGAAGACCCTCGGTCTTTACATCTGGACGATGCATGCAACCACTTTATAAATTATTCACACAAGACCTTACGAAGTAATACAACTGTAAGACTAAAGCCACCGTCTAGACAATATCTGTCGCTACCCCTATCCAGTTGATGAAGGGATGCTGATAGTCTGGGCCTAATACCAAACAGACCTCGCAACCAAACCTAACATCTAAGAACTGAGGCCCCAACCAGGACGCCTGCCGGGTATGGGGCACCCATCGGTCCAGCGCACACTCAGAGGTCGCCGTCGCCGCCTGCCATCAATCCATCTTCAGAGTTGTACTGTTGCATCAACCTTGCCCAGTTTAGTTGCCGTCGACGCCAGCGCGACGCCAGACAACGTCACCCTCCTAGGCGAGTCCATCATCGCACATCGGACACCTAATCTCCAGGGCGCCATGCATCGAGATCTGTCACCATCAATGTGCATGATGAAGCACCGCTCCACCAAAGACGTCGTCCACTTGTCCCTCGAGCCCGCGTACACCTCCAAGAAAGACGCCCCCAAGGGAGAAACGACGCAATTGCGTCGTCGTCTTCTCATCTATCGATCTAGGGTTTCCCCCGGAGGTAGTAGATAAAAGTCTAGAACTTCTCCACGGCGATGCTTTCAAAAAAGGAACGACACCGTAGAGCGCCGCCACCGCCGGCTTTGGTATCTAGCCAAGAGCATGTTTTCACCCAGATCTGTTCGAAAAACTCCATCCGCTTCTTGTGCACACACCACCGCCTTCTTTGTCGAAGACTAGACCAAAAGGATCCAGCCGTCGTCGCCAGATCCATGCAGCCAGCACCGGGAGACGACGACAGTCTCCCTGTACCGGAGTTAGCACGAACCGGAGCAGATTGAGTCGGAGATGATAATGCCCTTGGAGCTCCTGCAGACCAGCGAGCCGCCGGCACCACCGCGTACAGATCGCCGGCCACGCCGGGCCGTCGCCACCCCCCTCCCCCGCGCCATCCGGGTCAAAGAGGGAGCCGTCGACTGCGCACAGGGGCCACCACCGCCTGCACATGCCGGAGCGCCGCTGCAAGCCCAGCGCCCGCCACCGCCTGCCGAGGACCGCCACCGCGCGCCTCGCTCCCCGCCAACGCTCGCCGAGGCCTGCCGCCTCACGCCCGACCGCGAGCGCCACAGGACACCGCCGCCAACCGCCTAGATCCGCCGCCCGCGGAGGAAGGGGAGCCAGGAGAGGGAGTTCCCCCGCCGCCGCCGTCTGCCACGCGGGTTTCACCCGGCGGTGTCACCCGGCGGCGGCGCGAGGAGTGGAGGAGGAGAGGGCGGCGGCGGTGCCTAGGATTGGAGAGCCCCCGAGTCGCACAGATGCATGCCTCAGCCTCTGCAGACCTAGCTAGTTGTTCGGTGACGAGCGTGTATGCACGTCGCGGAACTGGGTCATTGATTGTTATGTTGCCAATTCTTTCTAGGGGTGATAACAGTTGGCCGATGTACGCACGTATAACGTGTTTCGGAAGTCAAAACATCCTAGTGCAAAATAATGCAAAATATGTGCAAACAAAACTCTGGTAACCCGACAGAGAGACAAGATCTCTAGCGGGTATAATGTTATCATGAGAAGTAGATACACCTATTACTAAAATCGGTACAAGTAGATTCATGTTTGAAAGCACTTTCTTCTGGATATGATTTTGTAGCTATTACTTCCTCCATTCCAAAATATAAGGGGAAACATTGTTTTTCTAAGAAGTAAAACTTATGTACTATGTTTGATCTACTTCATAGAGGAAATTATACCAAATTATTATCATTAGAATCATTATGAAATACCCCATCCGTCCCAAAATATAAGACAATTTTTTTACACTAACATAGTGTCAAAAATGATCTTATATTTTGGGATGGAGGGAGTATATTTTGTATCTTATTTATTGGCTATGTAGATTCTTATTTCTCCCCTTCAAAATTTGTCAAATATTCAAGGTTTGACTTCTGGCAAAATTAACGCACCTTATATTTTGAAATGGAAGGAGTACTAAAATGGGGAATTTATGGTCAAAGTTCAGAATTGGACACTCAAAATACACCTTAAGTATAGCTGAAAACTAAAGAATATTTTATCGAAACCTCTTTTTGAATGACTTACCCCCCTAAACTATCATATCTCCAAGCATTTTACCCTGACTAATTTGTGCAAGGATAAAATCGTGCATAGAAGATTCTATATGTCTTTAGTATACTCCGTGATATGTTGAAAATATGCACCATAAGTAACGGAATGAAGTATATATCTAATATACTCTGAATGCATAACATGACTATTTGAGAGATACCAGCGCATAAATAAAAGTGAATAAGTATCCATTTTTTGGCATGGCTGATATATATGATTTTCTTTTGAGTTTTTTGAAAAAATTGAGAAGTAATATTAATTCTAGATATGCTAGTCTCTGAGATTAAGTGATCCCAAAAATAAATGGAAGAGAAAATGAGACAAGTCAATAGCTTAGAGAGTCAAGGGAAAAGATGGACATTTTCCAAATAAATAAATAAATAAGAGATTACAAAGATTTACATATCTTGTACGGCATAAGCTATAACTTTAGGACGGCTAGTGTTCAGCCTATCGCTTTCCCAATATTCCACCTCAGATTTGGATGATTTTGCCGACCAAGCTAACGCCTTTCGTCAAAACTGATGCCAAGCCTATAAAACAAACAATAGGGGCGGGAGGAAACTTTGGTTGCAAGCAAGAATAAGCATACAACTTGCAAATATATGTGTATAGGATCGGCCATGAATGCATCATGCATGACAGCTTGGAAACAAACTCTGTAAATCTTGTATAGTATTTTTTCTCGCAAAAAAAAAGAACCCTGTATAGACTTCTATATACGTAGAGTATTTGACCATAAAGAAAATGGGGCATGTGATGTTCCACACAGGAGTAGCTAGCTGATCTTGGAATTTACTCGACTGGTTTGAATTCAATCTGAATCTTGCGCCTGAGCTAACAGACCTACGTGTGAAGAATACGCACGCACGAGAGACTAGCTAATCTTGGAATTTACTCGGCGTCTACGTACGTAGGAACCCTAGCTTGTAGAGTTGTAGTGCTAGGATGAGCAGAGATGCTTCTGTAGCTTAGCTAGTAGGATGTTACGTCCATCCCTGCGGCAAATAAATGATCGTGCATGGCAGATAAATGAATGCATGCTTGCTTAATTTCTAACGTACAGACGTACAAGAACAAATTTTCAGTTACCAGAAATATTAGCTGAAAACCTTTTCCTGTGCATAACAAAAGTCGCTCGTTTTAGGTAAGAAGACTGAAAAAACCCGCATGTATACGTATTGCGTTGAAGTTTACTCTTTTCAGTTTGGGACTGCGTAGAGCACATTTCTAGGGCGTGCGCGTGGCCATGTCTTCAGATATTCCGGTATTCCTTTTCGGCACGTAGTCATGTGCGTTTTTACATTGTACGATTATTTCGAGATCTATTTTGTAAAAAGGTTACCTAAGTACCCTTTATCATTCGGTCATGTACTTTTGCTCGTGCTCTATTTATAAAATGGTGTGAGAGCTTATTTCGAGAGAGAATGTAGAGTACATGTCACTAGGAAGTTATGAAGTTTCAATCATGGTTTGTGCTCCACAACTAAAGAACAATTTCACTTACAAAAAATATAATTACACAAATAAAAGTACGAATTGAACCAATGACAAAGTGTAATAACGCAAAAATGTACAATTACAAAATAGTGCAATTTCACAAAATAAAAGTGGATTATTGCACTAACAACAAGGTGCCGCTGCTTAAAATAAAAGTCTAGTTGCACAAAAAGGTGCAAGTGCAACACATTATTCAACTAACAAAAATAAATAAAAACAAATAAAAAAGTGACTGAAACTTCACAAAGTGTCTGACTGAAATATTAGATAAGTGACAAAAACTTAACATAAAGCAACTTAAACACTAGTCAACAAAAATGTGGATGAAACTTCAAAAACTGATCATGCATGTGCTTGTGTCTTAATATAATTCTATTAATGTTTTCATACAAAATTCTTTATGAAATATCCACATGGATGCAACTTTTTTCCCCATAGATTTTGAAGCTTAAAATGCGAATTTTGCCAATTGGTGAGATTTTAATGGAACATGCTGGTGATTGTTGCATATGAGAAACAATAACCGCATCCGAACCACGTCATGTATATCATAATATCGCTGTGTGAATTGCAACTAACAAATTTCACGAGCAAAGGTCAGTTGTATTATGTGGCCATTGGTTATTCAGTTTTGTGTCGGGTTTAGTCCAACATCGGTTATGGGAGGAGATGTAACATGACTTATAAGGACGAGGGTGTCCCCTTCTAATAGGCTAGTCTTTTAGGAGAAGAGGGCCCAAGTCCAGGTATAAATCGGTGGTGCTCTTCGATTGGGCATGGTGACGCAGGTGTGTCGGAACCGCTGGTGTTAACAGACCCGAGATTGCGTAATAATTGGTATCAGAGTCAATGTGCTTGGAATAAATTTCGGTGGACTCACTGGTGGTTGGTCATGGTTGATGTGCTGGAACGCTGGTGTTAGCCGGGCCATGTGATCGATGTGTGAGAGGAAGATTGTTAGGTTTAGTCCCGTATCGGTTATGGAAGGAGACATAACACGACTTATAATGAAGATGTCCCCTTCTAACAGGCTAGTCCTTCGGAGAAAAAGGGCACAATGCCTATCATATGTCGTTGTTGTTCTTCGATTGGGCCTGGTGGTGAGTCGGAAATACTGGTGTTAACGAACCCAAGATTGCCTAACATTTTGGATCTCTGTTGACGACATACAGCTCTTTTCGGTCCTTTGGACAGATGGGTGTACACAGCTTTTTCGCCTAGTTTCTACAGAAATCCACTACTCCTACTACCGAAAGAGAGAGACCGACACACACAAACACTGAGAGAGAGAGACAGAGAGAGAGAGAGAGATGTACATAGACAATCATTCAGGCAGCAATTAAGTAGAGGGCAGTCAGGTATGGGAAGGACTGCACTTACGGCTCGACGATGTAGACCACTGATCATGTTTGTATAGCCGATGTTGGGGTTATCTGTCAATGTCAACCAGTCCATGAAAGTGTACAAGAAATAATGCACATCTATTTCTAGACCACCTACTTATCTTCATGTGGTTCATTGATGAATCTTATCGCTTTATCGAGTCAGTTGGGTAAAGCAGAACAAAGGAGTTGGCCATATTTGAAACTCCCTGTGTCTATACACATGCATGTATTTGTGCTTGCTTTGCGTCTACGTACGTGCACATGCGTGTACTGTACTAAGTCCATTTCTAAATATAAGTCTTTTTAATTTTAATATGAACTACATATGGATGCATATAGATATATTTTAAAGTGTATATTCACTCGTTTCGTTTCGTATGTAGTTTGTATTGAAATCTCTAAAAAGACTTAAATTTGTGAACGGAGGGAGTACTTGCTTTTCATATGCATTTGCAAATCTTTCTGGCTATAGTACAGGGGCACATATTCTCTTGTTGACGGTTATTTCCTTTTCCCATAGTCCATAGTCCTAACACAACTTGCACAAGATTAAGAACGCAATGAAAAAAATCACATTTGCTAATTATTAGTTGACTGAAAACTGAATTTGAGCCAATCAATTCTCTTGTTTGGGGGGGGGGGGGGGGGAGGGGGGGGGGGGGAGGGGGGAACATAGTTGATGCAAGGCTGAGACAGGGCGATGCATTTACCAACCCACAGCATCAACAACCAGACCGAGCCAGGACCTCTCCAGAGACGGGGAGAATGCGGTTGGACCAAGCCCAAGATCAGTATGGGGATGCCATGACCTGTCGTGGCATCGTTGAAGGTTCTAACACGACCTCAATGGAGGGAAGGGAGGAGGAAATCACATCATGAGGAATAAGAGGAATAATGTTCATCAGAACGTTTAAAATGAAGGATACACTGCGAAAATCGACAAAAAAAATCAAGCAACTGAGGAATAGGTGGTCCGAAACATTTTTTGTTGCGTGCTTAATTTTTGTTACATTTCTGCTACATTTAGGTTATATGAGATTTTCTTTTGTCTAGGTCTCCATTGAGCCATTGATGTCACCGCACTGATATTTGGCACAAGGGTCGGATAATTAATATTATATCAAATTGCTGTCACCGTCTACTTTGATATAAGAAAATGTCAGTCAAATTGTATGCAGACAGAACCTTTTTGTTGTTATAATATTATTAAACAGCGTTGTCCTCCAATATTACCATACATTTAAATCTTTGACCTAGAATATGCCAGTAGATTTGAAGCATTTATCCCTGAGATGTGGGGGAGACTTTCTCTAGACATGAGTATGAGTCAATGTTCTTCAAGTACCAAAACGATGACCCACAGTCGTGTGCTTCTTGTTCTAGCTACACAATCTGCCAACCTACCTACTATCTTAAGACCATGTGTCATGCTTTGCCAAGAGGATAACATGGCATCCTAACAAACTACAAATGACTTTTCTTGTACCACCCTATATATATCATCCCCATCACCCTCTCCCTACCCTCCCATACGCCTCCTGCTCCCGTAGCAAGAAAGAGCATCTATATCACCAGCTAGAAAGAGAAAAACAACGAGATGAGGAACAAGAGGCTAGCTCCTACCACTTGCTCATCTTCAAAGACCAACAACACCAAGGAAGAAGAGCCACACCTCTCAGGGGCTTACATTAGGAGCCTTGTGAAATACCTTAGCTCCTCCTCTACAACGAGATCCAAAGACCACCATCACATCACCATGGGCACCAAGCCGCAGCAAGAAGATGAACAAGCCCCGCAAACCACACCACCATCTCTACAGCAGCAGCAGCCACACAAGAAGCAGGTGAGGAGGAGGCTGCACACAAGCAGGCCATACCAGGAGAGGCTACTCAACATGGCGGAGGCCAGGAGAGAGATCGTCACGGCTCTCAAGATCCACAGAGCCTCCATGAGAGAAGCCAAGGAGCAGCAGCAACAACAACAACTTGTGCAACAATTGCAGCATCAGCAAGAGGTCCAGGTAGTGCAAGATCATAGGGTAGTTTGTAGTGCTCCCACCATGAGCTCATATGGTTCCTTCTCAGATTTCCCATTTGCACACTCCGCAGCAACCAACAGTAGTTGCTCATATTATTCATCCCCACTCCTCCCTTACCACACACCAGCAGCTCCACCCATGGTTCCCATGGTTGATGCTCTAGATCATCTCCTGCCGCTGCCTACGCAGCCACTTGGGCTCAACCTGAGCTTCCATGGCTTCGGCGGCGGCGTGGCTGGTGAAGATGACAAGAACAACACTACTTATAGCTCCTTCGATCCTCCTCCGTTGCTCCAACAACCCTCGCCTGCCTCCTCCTACTCGGTCTACTCATCTCCGCCCGCGACGATGGCGAGCCAGGACGTGGTATCCGCCACCGCCGAGAACACTTCACCGTCGCTACACCGGGTGCTGGATGAGGAGGAGATGGCGGCGATCTACTCGGTTGGGGAGCGGCATGACATCGAGTGGAGCGACACGCTGAACCTGGCCACGTCGGCGTGGTGGAGTACGCTCCTCGACGACGACGCTGCGGCGGCGCACCAATCAGACTCAGTGGACGTCCCGGGGATGCATCTGGGTGATGTGTATTACGGCGACGACGTCTCCTTCCCACGGTAAGCTTGCTAGACTGAGGCAACGTTAGTTGTTGTACCCAAATTAAGGTGCAAAAAGATGTTTGATAATCGGGGTTGCTGTTTTTTTTTTTTTGGTTTTTGCAGTATGGAGATGGGAGAGATGGGAGGATGGGACGAGGAGTGGCTCTCATGACATGTCGTCCACTCTAGTCGAACAACTAGGTCTCCAAAGACTGCTGCATGCATGCATCTGTACTGAAGTGTTACCAATGGAAGAATTGCCCACTCTATCCGGCACAAATAGATACTAGGATTGATGAAATCTAATGACCATGTACTACTACTTTACTGCGTCCAAGTTATAGCGTGTTTTTTTCAGTCTGAAAAATAAAAGACGAACTGGTCGTAGCCTGGGACATGCATGCTATGCTTGAGCAGAGAAGTGTGAGCTGCAGCAGGCATGCAGCCATGCAACAACTTAATTGGGCAAGTACGAGGAGAGTGTGGACAGGTTCATTGTTTTTTACTTTCAGTCTGAGAAATATTTCAAGCACAGCCGAATTTCAATTTGTCTTTTGGCCGAAGGACCAAAATATTAATTTGAATTTGATGAAATAATTGATTTTTAAAACATGTTTAAGTTCTTGTGTCTACTACTGAAATTGCTGAAATATTTTGAATGAAATGTAAATTAAAGCATCTTCTCAGTTTCACTTGCTCAAGGCAGAATATCTCAATTTGGAGTCGGCAAAGAGTTTGCACCACCCCCCTTCCCCCCGGCCCAATATTTTGCATGTCATGTCATGAACCTGTATCACCCTGTCATGTTTCATCCCTCTGACCCGTCACAACTCCTAACAGTCAGTTACAAGAGAAGTGTCCCCCCATCGTGGTTGTTTCACTAGTAGAAAACGGGGCTTTCGTCACAGCTCGATCTACACATTAGTCGGTTGCATTACGAACCGAGACTAATGTGAGCATTAGTCCCGGTTCGAGCGGCTAGGGCACCGGTCAGGCATTAGTCCCGGTTCAGATGTACCAACCGGGACTAAAGGGGCCGATACCCTTTAGTCCCGGTTCGTGTCTCCAACCGGGACTAAAGGTGAAGCCTTTAGTCCCGGTTGCCGATACCCTTTAGTCCCGTTCGTGTCTCCAACCGGGACTAAAGGTGAAGCCTTTAGTCCCAGTTGGAGACACGAACCAGGACTAAAGGGGTTGGGCCTTTAGTCCCGGTTGGTGTCTCCAACCGGGACTAAAGGCTAGAGACTAAAGGCTAGACCTTTAGTCCCGATTGGAGATACAAACCGGTACTAAAGGGTTTTGATTTTTTTTGTTTTTTCTATTTGTTTTCTGTTTTTAGTTTCTGTTTTAAATTGCTTATATCTTTTAGGATATTTGATGTTTTTGAGTGATTCTTTTTGCATTAGATTCAAATTTTTGTCTACTTTGTGTTTGTGAAATTAGTTTTCAAATTTGAATGATTAAATTTGAATTTGTTCAAATTTTCTTCAAACCCTAAATTGTGAATAACTTGAGTTTAAAAATAGTTTTAAATTTAATTCTTTTTGCTCATAGGCACATGTTAGATGGTGCATGTTGAACGCACAATAAGTCTGGAGTTGAAATAAGTTTAAAAGAATGAAATGTCTTTGTAACAGATGTTTTTTCGTCCAAAACCCTGATACTTCGAAAGGGATTGTCCAGTTTGTACACGAAGTGCATCTAGTTTTTACCGTAACCCTCTCAACTTCTTAGGACATGCTATGTCGGTGAAATAATGATACCATGCCAAGTTTCAACCTTTTCGGAGTTCATTTGTAGTGCTTTTCAATTTCAGGGTCATTTAGCTCAAAAAAAATTAATAAATGCATGAAAATAGTGAATGAAGTGGGAAATGGTTGAAAATTGATGATGTGGCTTTGAATGATGCATGTTGAACGCACAAAAACTCTGGAGTTTAAATAAGTTTAAAAAAATGAAATGCCTTTCTAACAGATGAGTTTTTGTCCAAAACTCTGATACTTCGAAAGGGATTGTCCAGTTTGTAAAGGAAGTGCATCTAGTTTTTACCGTAACCCTCTCAAATTTTTAGCACATGCTATGTGGGTTAAATGATGATAGCATGTCAAGTTTCAACCTTTTCAGAGTTCATTTGTAGTGCTTTCAATTTCAGGGTTATTTAGTTGGAAAAAATTAATAAATGCATGAAAAATAGCAAATGAAGTGGGAAGTTGTTTAAAATTGATGATGTGGCTTTGGATGGTGCATGTTGAACGCACAAAAAGTCTGGAGTTGAAACAAAATTAAAAAAAAGTATTATGAAAAAGTAAAACGGTTATAACTTTTGCATACGATGTCAGAAAAAAAGTGTTATGGATTTTTTTAAATAAATGATGTAATATTTGGATTCCTCATGTTTTTCTAATAATAATGCATATATTATTTGTCGAATTTCGATTTACAGATTTAAAGATATTAATTATGCCATATTAAATGAATAAATTGCAAAAAATGAATAAAATAATATTATTACTTATTTTAGTTTCATTTTAATTCAATATTATTATTACTTATTTTATGTTGAACTTTTTATTATTTTGGTTCAAAAAATTAAATCATGTTACATCAAGACCTAAGGGTTAATAGGATTGATAGCTTATTATTGTCAAGAAAACAACAAGTGCAGACTTGAAAACTAGGGGTGATAGAACTCAAAAGTTAAGCGTGCTGGGGTTGGAGCAATGAGAGGATGGGTGACCGGCCGAGAAGTTAGACGATTTGGAATGAGGAATGATTAGAGATTAAATTGTCAAATAAATCCAGAGCAGTGAGGAGGGGTGATTAGAGATTAAATTGTTAAATAATTCAAAGATTTGAAAATCAGAAAAATATATAATACTTTATTTTTTAAAAGTAAAATAAAAAATACTTTTAGTACCGGTTCGTAACACCAACCGGGACTAAAGGTCCCGCTCTAGAAAGCTGCCACGCGGAGCCCCTTTAGTTCTGGTTCGTAACCCAACCGGGACTAAAAGTGGAGGCCTTTAGTCCCGACCCTTTAGTCCCGGTTCTAGAACCGGGACTAAAGGCCCTTACGAACCGGGACAAAAGGCCCGTTTTCTACTAGTGTTTTAGAAGGTCATTGTAAATATTTTTAATGAAAGACCACTCAGATTTGCATACACAATTTCACATGGCTGAGCTCGAGATTCTTTCAAATGGATGTGTCAAGGATCTCAGCCATGAAGTATGTGAAGGTTCTTCATGAGCATTTGGTAGAAAGTTGTAAATGTGTTTCAATGGCAAGCTGAAAATAAGTTTAGATCGGAAAAAAAAGTTTGATAAAGAAAAAACAAGAGCTAAACATTAAGGTATTTGCGCGCCCTTGTAGAATCTAACCTCCGAGTTATTGGAGAAAGCTTAGCTAACATCGCAAGCAATGAAATCTATTATTTTCGATGTATATGGTACCCATTATCTACATATAGCTAAGATACTTATAGATAATTTGGAGAGAGTTTTCCGTGTTCCATAAACAAGGCAAGATGGCAAAGTTCAATCTATGAAAAACATTTTTAGATCTTTAAATATATATTTTGGGTATTAGTATTGTTTTATAATTACTTTTGATTGACATTGGTATGTGAAACTTTCCTTCCTCGATGAAGATCAAGGTCAAGTCTTGTTGAGATGATTCTTTTCATTAAGTGTTTATAACCAAAGTCATTCCTAGTGAATCACTCAGTAACCTTATGTATGTCTCTTGAATGTACCTTAGAGTTCTTCCTTATTATAAATGCAACACCAAACTTCAACTGTGAGTTCATATGGCATTGTTAACCTTGTATTACAAAAGTATTTCTCGTTCATATAAGCCATGAAATTATATCACCCCTGAGATTTTGTATTTGATCAACGAGTTTCTTTTGATTTTATTCACGTCATGGTCAACAAGCAGTGGAGAGGATGGACACAATTTGAGGTGGGGGGACTTAACGCATAACATAATCATGCTGCAATACCAAATTAATAAAAACATTATCTAATTTTGAAAAATCTACACAAAAAATTCACATTATACAAATCCGGAAATTTCAAATTTTATAGCTTTTATATTGCTTACTCCTTCCCTTCTTATATATCTTCTACTTTTACCAAATTACCGAGAACGAGTAGTGCCCAGGCACCACCTAGAATGCTGATCCGCCACTCCGTGTATTGCCTGCGTGCTTGTAAACTTGAAGACTACACTTCATGCGGTCGTGGCTAGCTCTCTTGTTCCTCTATTAGAGCGTATTTTTTATGAAATTATTCGCTTATTGTTGTTCAAGATGGGCACAATTAGACGGTAGTTCAAAAGCTCAAGTCCCAAACAACATAGCCTCGATGAACCATGCAATTGACCCTTTCGTTTCATTGCTTTTCCTTTTCCCCAATAAGCCAAATACGACTCTGATAAACAAAGTCAGCTGGCAATGCATACATATCATACAAATAAATATTTTTCTTTGCCGAAAATCAATGTGGGACCATCGCCCCAATTTTTTCCGTTGAGCCCTTCATGCATTTGAATGAGTATGTGCAAACATGGCAGTTATGTTTTCATAGAATGTCTTCCCTAATCTATTGCTCCAAGATTTATGACTCTAACTTATTTATAACAAACTTGTTTATTCTTTATAACATCTTTGTCACTAAAAGTGCATATTTTTTATGAACTCATCAACTTAAAATGTAAACTCAGATATTGTTCTACATCTAGTTGAATTAATAAACATATTACTATACTGAAGACACTTTGTTTTGTGGCATCTACTATCACATTTATCATGGAAAATAATATATGAGCTATATCTAAATCATAGCGCCTTCAAAGTTATGGACATTGTTTCTTAAAATTTATTAGTGACACTTAAAGAAACTTGCATTAAACTAAATCCCCCCCCGCGCTAAATTAAGTGACCTGAAATGAAGATACAAACGATCTCCCATTGATTATTCCGAGCAAGCTAAAAATGAAGATACAAAAGCTCCTCCATTGATTATTTTGTTCCACTTAGTGTATTATATTGCAGTGTGCATCTCCGCTTCTATTTATTATCCTTAAATATCTTGATAAAGAGTTCTAGAGCATAAGAGTATAATGAATATCTTGATATGTTTCTATTGTGTATGATTGTCTATGTTATGCTTAAATATTCAGACATTCTAGAGTGCATGAGTTGTTGGCATGGAGTTTATCTTAGTATCCCCCTCCCCCCCCCTTGTGCCCTTGATTATTTCGTAAAGCACTCAAGAAATTCCAGAGCTAGTAGGCTCAATTCTCGATGAACTTAATAAGGGGCTAAACACTACTAGTAAATTGTAACAATATGAGCAAAAGAACACTAGACGTGGATAAAGGCTCACATTTTTCGCCAAGTTGAAAAGCTAAAAGGGTTTAACTTTTGGATTTGAGGAAACATAATGTGGGTTGTACTCCCTATAAGGAACAGAGGCATGACTCCTCAAAACACATGGTACCATGTCAAATTAAGGTACCTACCAAATGCAACATTTGGTTTTCCCCTCTTTCAATGTGTTGGAGCATGATCAACCTAAAATCAGGTCCCTATCACTGTCTTTATCTTCGATAGTAGCAAACGTTGCTAGCATAAGTGTCATAATGTCTACAATACTAGCCCTATTTGCTCTGACTTAATATTATTAGAAAGAAGATATGATGCGAAAACTTGCCACCACTGTGAGCCATGCCTGGTTTAGAAGAGAGACTAGATGATGGAGGAGGTTGCATGTTACCTGGTGTGATCGAGCCGCCACAGTTGTGGAGGTATGTGTCGCCTCCAGGACCACTACATGAGCTTCATCCTCTGCAACCCAATTAGTTCTATGAGAAGAAAGAGGGGGCATAGGGTGAAATGATGCAAGTGGTGATGGTAGTGGTTGGGGAGGTGGGGTAGAAGCGAAACACGGCGAGGAGAAAAACAAACCGAGGTAGTGCCAAATGTAGCCATAGAAAATCCGAGAACAAGTTTTCCAGGGTCTTGGTGTGAATTTATTTACATGATGGCGGATACATGGAAAACATCCACCATGATTTCTAGGCAAGGGGTGCAAAAGAAAAAATCAAGGACCCTGATGGTGCACTCAACCTTTTTTTTTGAGGGAATGGTGCACTCAACCTATCACTGTGTTTCTCTCATCTCTTAGGGTTCTTGTGTGTGCGTTCGGTGTTTTGCATCTTGTGGGTTGGGCCCATGTATAATGTGTTAAGACTATCCAATAGTCCAGTGAGTCTTCCAAGATGTCTCTTATAAAAACAAAAAAAATGCAGCTACTGAGAATGTCATGTGAAAGGGGCACTAGTAGAAAACAGGGCATTCGTCACAGCTCGATCTACACATTAGTCCCGGTTGCCTTACGAACCGGGACTAATGTGAGCATTAGTCTCGGTTCGAGCGGCTAGGGCGCCGGTCGGGCATTAGTCCCGGTTCGAGCGGGACCTTTAGTCCCGGTTGGAGACACCAACCGGGACAAAAGGTGTCGATACCCTTTAGTCCCGGTTGGTATCTCTAACCGGGACTAAAGGTCTAGCCTTTAGTTCCGGTTGGAGACACGAACCGGGACTAAAGGGGTTGGGGCTTTAGTCTCGGTTAGAGATACCAACCGGTACTAAAGGGTTTTGAAAGTTTTATTTGTTTTTTCTATTTGTTTTCTGTTTTTAGTTTCTGTTTTAAATTGCTTATATCTTTTTGGATATTTGATGTTTTTGAGTGATTCTTTTTGCATTAGATTCAAAAAAATTTCTAGTTTGTGTTTGTGCAATTAGTTTTCAAATTTTAATGGTTTAAATTTGAATTTGTTCAAATTTGCTTCAAACCCTAGATTGTGAATAACTTGAGTTTAAAAATAGTTTTTAATTTAATTCATTTTGCTCCTAGGCACATGTTAGATGGTGCATGTTGAACACACAAAAATTATGGAGTTGAAATAAGTTTAAAAAAATGAAATGCCTTTGTAATAGATGAGTTTTCGTCCAAAACCCTAATACTTCGAAAGAGATTGTCCAGTTTGTACAGAAAGTGCATCTAGTTTTTACCGTAAGCCTCTCAACTTTTTAGCACATGCTATGTGCGTGAAATAATAATACCATGCCAAGTTTCAACCTTTTCAGAGTTCATTTGCAGTGCTTTTCAATTTCAGGGTCATTTAGTTCAAAAAATCAAAAAGAAGATTTTTTCCTACAAAATCAAAAAAATAATTTTATTTAAAAATAAATAAATGATGTCATATTTGGATTCCTCACATTTTTTTGATAATAATGGATCTATTATTTGTTGAATTTCGATTTACAGATTTAAAGATATTAATTATGCCATATGAATAGATTAATTACTTATTTTATTTTCATAGAAATTCAATATTATTATTACTTATTTTGTTTATTTTAATAATTGTTTGGAATTCAAAAAATAAAATAATGTGACATCAAGACCTAAGAGTTAATAGGATTGATAGCTTACTATTGTCAAGAAAACAACAAGTGCAGACTTGGAAACAAAATGTGATAGAACTCGAAAGTTAAGCGTGCTCGGGTTAGAGGAGTGAGAGGATGGGTGACCGGCTGGGAAGTTAGATGATTTGGAATGAGTGGTGATTAGAGATTAAATTGTCAAATAATTCAAAAGCAGTGAGAAGGGGTGATTAGAGATTATCAGATAATTCACAGATTTGAAAATCAGAAGAAAAAATTGAAAAACAAAAATAATAAAAATTATTAAAAGAATACCTTTGGTCCCGGTTCGTGTTACCAACCGGGACTAAAGGTCCTCCGCCCCAGCCCACGTGGAGCCCCATTTGTCCCGAAACCGGGACAAATGGGCATTTTTCTACCAGTGGGGACACATGCAGGAGCAGGCAAGTTGCCTTTTACTATGTCAGTTCCTAGACAAGTATAGACACTCAATATATATTCGACCATGTACAATCAAGATGGGCGGATGGTCATGTACCGATGTACATAAGGGTCCTAGTAATGTAAACTTGTGTTCTAATTGGAGTCCCATTCATACTAGGGTAGTGAAGATCATGGAGGCGGAGACAAGACAAATGATTATACATGCATGAAGAAAACTGCAACGTGGCCGCACGACATGCTAAAAAGACAATAATTTGGATATAAAATGCATGGAGAGAGTGAATGCGAGCTGAAGTTTACCTGATCGGACCTGGGCACCCTCCTCGTACCGCCCAATTAAGGTGTTGCATGGCTGCATGCATGCTGCAGCTCACACTTCTCTGCTCAAACATGCATGCATGTCAGGCAACGACCAATATTTGTGACTGCCAGTCTGCTCCCCTAGGCTTTATGTACATAAGTTAGCATTTCATTTTTCAGACAGAAAAACATGCACGCTGTAACTTCGATGCAGTAAAGTCAGGAGATCTGCATGAATCCTAGTAGTCTCTAGCTATGTTGTGGTGACTGACTAGAGTGGGCAAATCTTGCATTGATCAGCACATATTCACACATTGGCACCGTAGCACAGAGCCATGCATCAGCGTCTGCATACCTACTTGTTCAATGACGGTATATATACGCTGTGGCCAAACTGGGTAATTAATTGATATCAATTCTTTCTAGGGGTGATAAAAGTTGGCCGATGTACTCCAATTTGGAACTATTTTGTCAGATGTGTCCTCTTTTTTCTTTTTGCGTGGGAACAAAACTAAGATAACCACCCGGAGACAGGCTCTCTACTTGGACATTTGTAGTTTCTGCCCCCTTCCACTTCTATGCTCTGGCTAGTAGTTTGTTTGATATAGTACTCCCTCTTTTTCATTTTACTCTGCGTATAAGATTTGTTTGACGTCAAATTTCATAATATTTGACCATGTTTATATGAAAAAATCAACTCCCACTTATATATAATTTTACGTTACGTAATTTTTTTTCTTATTCCATACATAAAAAGAGACCGTAAGAAAATATATAATCACTGTAAAAAATATTTTTGTTACGTAAAATTACAAACATAAAAACATAGTGTAAAATATACATGAAATGCAATTTTTCTTGTCTTACGGCCTGTATTTTTATTTTCTTATGCCAAATTTTACATAGTGGGCCAATATAAATGTAACCATTTGTATTTCAAATGTAATTTATTTATGAAAGGCTCGTAAGATTACCTCGGGTGAAGAATAATCTATTCTACACCCTTGGTGATGAATAGAGTTTATATACATATATATATATTATAATATTATATTACTAAGATATTTTGCACTGAGTTATGGTTAAAGTTGGAAGTTAGACAAATCAACTCCGACTTATATTTTTATTTGAAACAACGAGATGTCGAATACTTCCCTTAAGATTTTTCTATGCACAATTAACCCCCTAAATTGTCATATCCCAAGTCAATTTACTCCTGATCGATTTCTTCAAGAACAAAAACATGTGTACAAATTTGTAAATATGATGTACACAATCATACTGTAATACTCCCTCTGTCCCAAAATAAGTGTCGTAGATTTTGTACTAAACTAGTACAAATTTTGTATTAGATCATCGACACTTATTTTGGGACGGAGGGAGTACATGCTAAAGACATGCCTCTATAGTTTTTGCTTATGTATAATATATGAGTAATTTCGAATTCGCAAAAAAAAACTAATTGCGTTCAATGAAAATATAAGTGGAATTTTCACTTCTTTTGTCACGGCTCAACATGCATATATGATTTTGTAGTTTTTGTAGATATTCAGGAGAATGTTAAAGAGGCAATGAGCGGATAAAGTGTTTTGATATATGATCTCACGATAGTCTAGGAGGTTAATTGAGCCCTGAAATAATTTTTGAACAGAAAATAACCAAAGCAAATGCCTTAAAGAGTTATGGAGACGATGGTCATTTTCTGAAAAATAAATAAGTATAACACAATCATTTAACTTGTACAACATGCGCTATAAGGTTAGGGCGCCTAGTGTCCCAACCTATCAGCTTCCCAATATTGCATGCCAGATGATTTGGAGGATATTTTCCAATAAAATGCTACCAACTTTCAGCCAAAATGACCAAACGTCTATAGACACAACAAAAAATAATGAGGAAACACATTATCTTTTGTGTGGAAATAACAAGGAAACGGTGTCCGCAGTTCTTGTAATTATATGTGGATGGATCAAGCATGACAACTTCAGCACGTAGATACTCCATTATGTAAATTTTGTATACATGACCACAAAGAAAACCTGGCATGCAGATGTCACATTGGTTTAATTCACTTTGGATTCTTGCCCCTGATCTAACAAACCTACGTGTGAACGAGAGCCTAGCTACTCACAACGTGATGTGTACGCAAGAATCCCACCCTAGTGTATCTAGGATGTAGAGGGTTGCTTCTGTAGCTATCTAGTATAGGATGTTACGTCCTTGTCAGCTGCAAGCAAATTGATGACTGTGCATGGCAGCAAAATAAATGCATGCTTGCTTATAGAAGAAGGAGAAATTGTCCATTGCAGAAATTATTAATTTGGACGTGTCCAAATGAGCTGAACTATCCTTTTGTGCATAGCTGAATTAGTTCTAAATTTCGAAAAATAAATGTGAAAGAAAGATTATTCATATGAGTATTGTGTTGAAAGTAGGCATTCCTCTAGGTTTCACACAAAATTGTTACTACAATCTGTGAAATCCCAGAATGATGTCGGGGCGGCGGTCCTGGTGGTGGTAGGGCGGTGCTCATGGATAGAGCCCATGGCTCGGTGTTGTCCAGCGGCCATGGCCGTGTGGACGGCCTGGTAGCTGGGGTGTGGCATTCGGTGGCAGTGAATGTTGGTCGTGGTGAAAACCTGTTCTATCTTCGAATGGACGGGTGGCGGCGAAGCCTTTTTGAAGGCGTTGGCGGTGCTCTCATTGCACGTCGTGTTGCTCCAAGAAAAACTCTGATCCTTGAATCGGGAGGTGGGAGCGCTCCGGTGTCGCAACCTTTCTCAAGGCGCCGTCTTAAAGTCCATTGTTCATCGTATGTGGCTTTATCTCTTTGCGATGGCGTTGTTCGCGGTTAAAGTCCCCGGTTGCTTTGGTAGCGTCAGGGGTGGCGTTGTTGCGCCCAACGCGTATGTATCCTGCCTTGGATGTATGCATGTGCTGTGATGACGTGCGTTTGTGTGTTGATGATCAATGCTTTATATATAAAACGGAACGAAAAACTTTTTTTGATAAATCCCAGAATGATTATACAGCATGAGCTATGCGATATAGCTTCAGAAGCTAATAAACATCGCACGCCTTTCACGTATCGTCAAATGGATGATGTATTTGACTAATTCAGTTTTCAAGCATGCAATTAAATAATGAGCTTCCCCAATCAGTTCATTGACAGTCCGTGAACCAGAATTTTCTAACGGCTCCGCTACCAGCAGAGCGGGGAATGCACCATTGATGTTACTCGCTTTGAGCTTGGTCATGAGGTATTTGGATATTTTTCCGAAAAAATGAATTAAAAAGTTATTTTTGAAAATACTGTTAAATATCAAAAATAATATATTGATGGTTTTAAATTATAAAAAAATTATAAATTTAAATTCTTGACAACCTCAAAATAAAATTTAAAATTGTGAAAAAGTATGAACTACTATTTCCCATTTTTTAGTAATACTCTATAAACAATTTAAAATAGTAAAAAAGTCTGAACTACTAGTATGATACAATACCAATATTTGTGTGAAAGGTTTGTGAATTTTTTCTGAAATTTATTGAAATGTGAACGTAATATTTGGAATGCGTGTGAAAATATGCATTTTATTTGTAAGCTGCTTGAAATAATGAACTTTTGTCCTATATGAAATGTTTCTGAAATGGGTTGAATATTTCTTGATGAGGTGAAATGTGTGTCAAAGGTTTCTATCATTGATTGAAATATGACTAAAATAATTGAAATTCATGCGAAATGTATGTTGAATGTTTCTGAAATTAATTTAAATATGTCTGAATGTTTCTAAAATTGATGTGAACCGTCATTTAATCTTTGTAGGGAAACAAAATGAAATCTTGCTGGAATATTGTTTGAAGGTGGAAATTAATTGGAAAAGTGAGATGATATTTGATACCTATAGGATGAAAACAAAACTGTGAAACTTGAACTTTCTACGTAATTCTAGTCGACTATTTAACTATATGTTTCTTGAAGCCTTTTTTTGTCATTCTTGTTATTCTGAATTCTTTGTTTTTTGCAAATAATATTTGTATTTTACAAAATCCAGAAAACTAGAAAATTATTAAATACTAGGAATACGGATTATTTTTTTGAAAAGGAGGAAGACCCCCGGCCTATGCGTCTGGGTGATGCATGCAGCCACTTTATTAATTATTCTCAAAAGACCTTACAAGAAAATACAACAGTAAGTCTGAAGCCACCGTCTAGGCAACATCTGTTGCTACTCCTATCCAGTTGATATAGAGATGCTTATGGTCCGGACCTAATACCACAGACCTCGCAGCCACGCCTAACATCTAAGACGACCTGAAGCCCAACTAGGAATATGGAATTAGATGAAAATATTCCCTGTGAGGACATCCACTATCTAGCACCTTCTTTTCGGCCCTTTGGATAGATACATACGTTACAATGCATTTTTCTCTAGTTTGTACAGATATCCACTAGTAGCTAGAGGACTCGTACGAGTATATAGCCAATCATTGAATCTGCAATTAAGTAGAGGGCACACGCAGGGATGGGAGGAACTGCACTTTAAGGCTCGATGATATAGACCGTTGATCATCTTTGTATAGCCAATGTTCGTTCATGTTCTCTGTCAATGTCAATCGGTCCATGAAAGGGTGGAAGAAATCATGCACATCTATTCCTAGAGCACCCACTTATCTTCATGTGATTGGTTGACGAGTCTTATTGCTTTACCGAGTCGGTTTTCTGCAGCAGAACAAATGAGTTGGCCATATTTCAAACGAGCCGCATGTATTTGACTTGCTTTCCGTCCAAGTGCAAATGCTTGTATTGTAATTGGCATTGCAAACATCCATATGCAAATGTTTTTCATGCTAGATGCATGTCCTGGTTGTGTCTCGCCAAAAAAAAAAACATGTTATTTTCTTTTTTGGGAAAAGATGCATGTGCTGGTCTTGAGGTAAATTTTCTTCTACTTGTTCCAACAGTCCACAAAAAAGAGAGTCAATTTAAGCAAATAGAGTTGGCATGTTTGAATCTCTGTTGTTGCCGTTTTGCTGAATATGCCCTCGCCATTTTGACATAAGGTCATCTCCAATGCGGACCCTTAAACCACCCACAAACGTCCAAATCGCACGATGCAGATGTGTTCTGCCATCCGACACACGGCTGCATCGGCCCGCCGTCCGGATTGGACCCGCCGCTGCCGCATCAGTTTCTGATGACCCTGGCCCACCCAATAATCTGACCCTCCTCTCCTGTGCTTTTCACCAAACGCCCGTGCCACTTTCCGTGGCACATTCATGCCGGCCTAGAGTATGCAGCGACTGACCTTGATGACGCGCAATGTGACCGTACAAGGGGAGGCGTTGACGAACGCGACCTCTCGGGCGTCGCCGCATCAATGCGAGCGCCACGTCCGAGAAAATAACTCCGGCCATTGCGTCGCATGGAAGATGGCTGACCGGCCCTTCGCCTGGTCGTCGCTATTTAAGACATGTATCGGGGAAGCACACGTCCACCCTCCCCATCCTCGAGATCCGATCCCACCCCCTCCACATCCATATCCCGAGCCATTCCTCCTCCATGAGCCAAACGTCGATGCCGAATTTGTGGTTCTCCATGCCGACAGGCGGAGGCGGTGGTAGTTCATCATCAGGCTGATCTTGGCGCCGCTGTCCTTGCCCTCCGGGCCCCTCAGCATCCACGGCGGACGGCTCCTCCAGCAAGGAGGACCAGCTACAGCCCCGTCTCCTCGCGGAGGACGCTCTGACGGACGAAGAATTTATCCATCAGATGGAGCAATCGCTCCGTCAGATGGGCCCATTGCCACCATAGCCGACTTGTGTCAATGACGAGCCACCGTCCCCGACATGCGTTCGCGTGAAGCCGGAGCCAGCTTCCCACTCCAGTGGGTCAAGGAGGAACCCACGTTCCCTTCGCACAACCATGACGTCCACATTGGTGGCCACATTAAGGAGGAGCCCGTGTCCCCTAGCGCATCCACCGCGTCAAGGCCGAGCCAACATCGCCCCCGACACATAGTCGGGACACCCGCATTGATGTGCCACAACCCTGTATAGGAGGAGATGCCGCCCACAACCACGCAGGTGCAGTGTTGCCTCTGGAGGAGGTAGTTAGGGCAGTGCCTTGGGATCACGGGCTCTCGTGTACGAGGAGGAGTGCATGGCGAGGTAATAGGCATGGTACGACCGGCGCAACGCCCGCTGCTCCGCGTTTGCCAAGTTCGAAGAGGAACCGGAATGGGTCTGGAATGACCCAGACCGAACCTCCACGTGGGCCCTTAACAAATCCATCGTCACCTCGGAGACGGCCGCTTGCCGTCGCTGCTTTGACGACGATCTCAATAAGATCGGCGAGGAGTGGTTTCTTAGCGACTCACCCGATAACCCCAGCATGGGCAAGGCTGCCATTAGAGCTCCGCGGGCACCATCTCCTCTCGCCACGGAGGCCCTGCGCACCGTGTTGAAGGAGGTCCAACGGCTCCTTCACGAGAGCCAGGCAGCCGGCGAACAAGGCTGACGCGGTCGCCTGGCACCCTTCTGCCATTGAAGGGACAACGACAACGAAGACGGGACGAACCACGTTAGCAGTGCGACATGGCAGGGCGGACATGCGTACAAGGTGGTCGTTCACTATAGGTTTTTGGAGTTTTTAGTTAAAACGATCGATCGTTTTAGCTAAATTATGTCAGAATTTTAATTGAAACCATCCGGTTTGCATGAATTTCGTCCGATTTGTCTAAACTTTATTTGAAATGTATACAAATAGCTTTGGATGTCGCATTCCGCGTTCGTGTTCCCCCATCCACCAAGAGATGTGGTATCCGGTTTGCCAGTCAGAGATGCCCTAACAAAATCATATAATACTAGTAAATTTGTATGTACCTGGACCATTTTTCTTCGTAATGTTGTAATATCATTATCCTCCACCGTTAGCATATCTCTTTGACCCTGAATGCACAGAAATATTACACATATATCCCTTTGATGTGGGGTAGACTTTCCCTAGACTTGTGTAAGAGTCAATGCTATTCAAGTACCAAAACGATGACCCACAGTTGCGGGTGCTGCCTTCTCTAGCTACAGTATATGCCAGCCTACCTAGCTACCATGCATATGCATGACATGCATTGTCAAAAGGATAGGATGGCATCCTAACAATCTGCAAACGCTTTTTTCTAGTACCACTCTATATATATCATCCCCATCTCCCTCCCCCTACCTTCCCATACCCCTCCATGTTCCCTTAGCAAGAAAGAGAATCTACCTCACCATCTAGAAAGAGAGAAACAAAGAGATGAGGAACCTGAGGCTAGCTCCTACCAATTGCTCCTCTTCAAAGACCAACAACAACGAGCAAGAGGAGCAACCCCTCTCAGGGGCTTACATTAGGAGCCTTGTGAAGCATCTTAGCTCCTCATCGACGGCGAGATCCAAAGACCACCATCACATCATCATGGGCTCCAAATCACACCAAGAAGAGCAACAAGCCCCACAAACCACACCATCATCTCTACAGCAACAGCAGCCACACAAGAAGCAGGTGAGGAGGAGGCTCCACACGAGCAGGCCATACCAGGAGAGGCTACTCAACATGGCGGAGGCCAGGCGAGAGATCGTCACGGCGCTCAAGATCCACAGAGCCTCCATGAGAGAAGCCAAGGAGCAGCAGCAACAGCAACAACTTGTGCAACAATTGCAGCATCAGCAAGAGGTCCAGGTAGTGCAAGATCATAGGGTAGCTTTTAGTGCACCCGGCATGAGCTCATATAGTTCCTTCTCAGATTACTTGCACAGCAGTTCCCCATTCGCATACTCCACATCGACAAGCAACAGTGGTTGCTCATATTATTCATCTCCTCCTCTCCTCACTTACCAGACACCAGTGGTTGCACCCATGGTTCCCATGGTAGATGATTTAGTTCAGTTGCTGCCGCTGCCTACACAGCCACTAGGGCTCAACCTGACCTTCGATTGCTTCGGTGGTGATGTTGCTGCCGAAGATGTCAAGAACTGCACTGCTACTAGCAGCTCCTTTGACCCTCCTTCATTGGTCCAACAACCATCACCTGCCTCCTCCTACTCTGTGTACTCCTCTCCGCCGCCGCCGGCGATGGTGAGCCAGGACATGGCGTCCGGTGCTGGCGAGAACACCTCACAGTCGCTGCACCGGGTGCTGGACGAGGAGGAGATGGCGGCGATCCACTCGGCCGGGGAGCGGCATGACATCGAGTGGAGCGACACCCTGAACCTGGCCACGTCGGCGTGGTGGAGCAGGCTACTTGAGAGCGTGGAAGGAGGCGGATGCGACGATGGGGCCACGGCGGCGCAGCAGGCTAACACGGTGGACGCCATGGGGATGCATAGGGGTGATGAGTACCACGGACAAGACGTGTCCTTGACATGGTAAGCTAGCTAGTGAGGCCCCAAATTAAGGTGCAAAACATCAATTGTCTCTTAACGGGGGATCTTATTTTTTCATTTTTTGCAGTATGGACATCGGAGAGATCGAAGGATGGGAGGCGGAGTGGTTCTCATGACATGTCGTCGATCATATCTTAGGGGAGAATTAACAGATCATCATTTCACTGTACCTCGGAATAAATTAACGCTCCTATTTAGATTGCCAATACTTTTGCTGCGTGGATGCAAACTGTTTTCTTTCTTGCATGTGTTCTGGGCTGGTTAACTTTTGGTACTCTATAATTTCGGTTTTTGCTATGACTTTACCGTAATTTTGTAGGATCTCGTCACCGGACGACTAGCTATCTATGTGTGCAGAGACTGATGCATGTATCTGTGCTAATGTGTGCACATATGATCAATGCAATAATTGCCCACTCTGGCCGGCATATAGCTAGAGATCTACTCCTAGGATTCATGCAAATTTCTTGACTACTCATAGTGGGAAGTAATTTATACTAATATCATGCATGTGTTACTAGTCTAACTTACTATCTTTTATAATGAAAAGTAACATATGTATGGTGTCATGCAACACTTCATTTAGTAAGTTGTATACTCATCTTATCTTGATATGTGTGATGTTACCTATAGTACTCAATTTGTCTCTCTTCTCATTAACTGGGCTTATAGCTCCTGTGCGACATCTTTCCTGGGAATTGGATGGAGTGAGACATTGTTCGACAGAATGGCTTGGGGGCAACGCTTTTGAGTGAGTAAATAGCCCCTGTGCGACATGGCCCTTAAGCTGAACTGATACCCTCATCAGTTGTTATGGGTTAGACCCACAACTTATCCACAGAAGCGCGGGACCCACCACTTGTCCAGGAAGCGCGGGACCCACCTATTTGCGGCTAGAAGAGATTCCGCCCGTGCCCGTCCGCCCGCCGCCGCCCATTGCTTTTCCCCTTTCCCCATTCTTCCTCTTCTCCGACGACCTAGTGCAGATGTCCACCTCCTCCGCCACGCAATCAAACTGACGTCAGTATGGTCCAGTGCTGCTCACAAGGTGCCCTGACTGCCCATGCCCAGAGCCTCTCAAACGGTTGGTCATTAAGACGGATGACAATGGCAATCTTGGGCGGGAATTTGTGAAATGCTTGAGCAAACCAATGGCAGGAAGGGATGACAAGGTTAGATCTCAGTTCTAATCCCGTTCTTTCGCTGTTGTTTGCTCTGATTTCTCCATATTTTGTTTTTTCTCCTCGAATTTGGGATTTAGGTTCATGTTGTGGTTTTCAGATCCTGAAGAGATGCACACATTTCGAGTGGATTGATGAATATGTTCAGAGGATTCAGTCTGAGGGCTACATTGATTCAAGCGTCGCTGCAACCTGGGAGCTCAGTTTGGGTGGGGTGTCGCAGATGGAGAATTGGGGGAGCTCAGACATAGGCGCGGGCAGAGTCGTGCCGATGGCGAGGTATGCGCGCAATGCTGAACCGCACTTGGAGTCTGAACTGACCGAGGAACTGAAGAAGATCAAGAAAAATCAAAGGGATATGATCGATTTGCAGAAGCAAGCAAATATCATGGCAGGTTTTTTTTATTGCTGTTACATTGCTCTGTTTATGTTTTACTTTCTATTAGAAGGGGCATTTAGGTCTGTCAGGGTAGAGGATGTGATCTGTGTGCCATGCCAAGTTCATGTATCTTAATTGAAGCAGCAATTTGGAACACAAATTATTCAATGTTCATGCTCTGTTTTCTTTGTTTTTGTTCTTCAGTTAATAGAGTACACACCCAAATTCAGTTTCTAGTAAAACCAAAACTGGGTTGCCGAATATATGTTGGGCCGTCAGAAAATAACCATGCCCAAATAGAGACCAGCCCAACCGCATAGGGGCACCAGCCCTCTTTTATAGCATAGAGGCAGCCATGTTTAGACAAAAATGCTTCGATTAAACCTCAAAATAAAATATTGCTTCGGCAAATAAACCTCTATCTTTGGCAAATAAAATGTTACTTGTTTTTACTTGGGCCTTTTTCTTGCACTAAATTTTGTGATGGGTCATTTTTTGATGCACTAAACTTCATGCACTAAATTTAATGTATGTATCCACCTTAAAAAATGATTCAATTAATTTTTTGAATCAATTTTAAGGAGGATAGATAGATACATTCGTGCATGGATGCATGAACAAATGTATGTGTTGTAACTTTTTTTGCTTTACATATTTGTTGCTTGTCCACTATTGTTTTATGATTGTTTTTATGCATGTCTACGGTTCCATGAACTAAATGAGTTGCATGCTTGCATGAAGTAAATTAATTGCATGTCCATGGTGGGTTTCCATGTCCTAGTTACATGTCCATGGTGGGTTTGCATGGGGCTCCTAGTTGCATGTCCATGGTTTGGGTCATGACCCATGATTTGGCCAATATTGTGAAGATGGTGTGTGTGGTGATTGGGGTGTAGCAACCCGGGCCCGTAGCAACCCATAGCAATACACAAATAATAGCAAGAACAACCCATAGCAATCTACAAATAATAGCACGAAACAACAATATATATAGTAGCATAACGATTATATAGTAGCATGACGATTACAACCCATAGTTCCACGATAGCCTTACAACTTAAAATACTAATACAACTTAATAATAGTAGCATAACGATTACAACTTAAAATACTAATACGATAGATATATAGCTAGCTAGATAGATCGGGGGGCACCAAACGCGGGTTCTTCTCCTTCTCCTCCTCGAGATGAACGCCACCTCGCTCCTCTGGGCGCCCTTCACTCCTCCCCGTTGTCGATGGGGTACGGGAGCGTGTGCATAACGCCGTTGTTGGGGAAGATGCTTTTGAAGTCGGTGAAGATGTTATGGGTGGTGAAAGCTATAAACTCACACCCACACCAAAACACTCGCCCGAGGAGGTGGAAGGGGTCAAAGGGGTTCGTGAACGTAGCGAGGAGCGCAACCACAACGCCATTGTGATTGACCTCCTCAACATGGAACATCATTGGAGAGCCAAGGGGGAGGTGGCGGAAGCCGGCCGCAAGGAAGAACTCCGTTAACTCCCTTGCGCCCCTCCACCTTGAGATCGCCCACACCCTAAGGGTTCTCTCTATGTAGACTCCGGCCGGGTAGAGCCTTTCCAGCACGGTTGGGGGGAAGTGGTAGGTGGGGCCGTTGTACCGCATGGTGGCTCGATCGGGTTTGATTTGTGGAGAAGAAGGAAGAAGGAGGGCAGATGGAAGAGGATGGGGTAGGGGTATTGTTGAGGAGGGAGAGGAAGACGATAGGTGTGGCTTAAATAGCCCAAGTGCGGCGTGGTTTTTGATTTCTTTAAGTGGTTTCACCGGGTGGAAGTAATGAGCGGGCGACCTTTGGTGGCGCCCCATCGAAGTGTGTACATGAACGTGGGAAACCAAGGCTGCCATCAAATGCTGGATCAATAGCCAGGCTGTGACGCGTATGTGCCATCGTTCGTGGGTCAAGGGGTCACGCCTGCCTGTTCTTCTATCCCGTGCATCAATTGCCATGTTGCGATGTCCCGCACGCGTCTGTGCCGTCGTGGATCAAGGGGACACGCCTGCCCCATTTTCTCTGTGTGTGCCGCCTGTGCATGCATGCATGGCAATGTAGCCTGCTGGCTAGGGCCTGGCTAGAGGAGGCAACGTTCGGTCCAAAGGTCTAACATGTGGGCTTCTTTCACCAGAGCCCAACGGCTAGCCCACTCGCCGCAGCGTAAAAAACAAACGGCTACTGCATGGCACCGCGTCCTCTAAAAAACCACTACAGCAAATCAGAGCATAGCCCGTGGATCCCCGACGTGGCACTGCATGCTGATCCACACCGTTGAGCGCGTAGTGATCCAGCGATCCAGAGAAGAGGGGGGGGGGGGTTATCCAGCATTGTCGAATGCAGCCAATCACAGAGCATCACGCGGATCATTGACGTGGCCCTAGCGCATGATCCAGACCATTCACTAACAGAGATCTTTCGGCTCGGAAGGATGTGGGGTTTCAGATGGGGTTATGAGGGTTTTGAGAGGGTTTTGAGGGCTAGGGTTGAGCATAACTAATTCAAAAAAATCAAAAAAATATGAAACTTGCACCCATCATCATATTATGTGAGTGAGTTGTTGGGAAAAATAAGAAACTTGGTCTATGGGTATTTTCATGAAAAACCCTTCACAAAACATAGCTATCATGAACGAGGTTGCATGGGATTCAAGCTAGGGTTGAGTATAACTAATTCAAATAAATCAAAAAAATATGAAACTTGCACCCATCATCATATTATGTGAGTGAGTTGCTAGGAAAATAAGAAACTTGGGCTATGGGTATTTTCATGAAAAAACCTTCACAAAACATACCTATCATGAACCAGGTTGCATGTGATTCAAGCTAGGGTTTAGGGCTAAGCTTGTCATAGTTTATCCAAATGATCTCATATTGGACATGGACCCTATATTTGCACATTATATGTCAAGTTTTGATTTTTGGACCATTTAGAAAAGGTCATATTTCTTTGCTTAGGAATGGGGTGTTTAGCCTAGCTTTGGAGCTCATTTGGAGCACATTTGTCATGACTAGTTTTTCACATCAACAATAAGTGCTCGGATTGATCTCTTAACATGCATATGACTAATATTAAAGCATTGTAACATCAATATCACATACTAAACAAATTTGAATTTGAATTTTGGGTCAAATTTGAAATTCCGCCAGAATTTAAATAACATTACACAAATACCAGTTTACACAAATTGAGGCAAGTTTGTTATTCTACAACACACATCACCATTACACAAGTTTGACAAATGAAGTTTTCACTTCTTCTTCTTAGCACTCGATGTCTTCTTCTTCTTCTTACCAGTTTTTGATCGTACGACACCTAGTTCACTCAAACTCTTGATTTGCATAACTAGACTAGCTAGGACAGGAGTTGGCATCACAACATCTACATGAGGCTTAGTTTGCACAACAACAACTCCAATAGCTTCAATTGGTAATACAACTTGCAATATAAGCTCATTTGCATCACATATGTCGCAAAAGCTTTAGTTTGCAGAACATCTTCAGTTTCAGTTTCAGATTGCAGAACATTTTCAGTTTCAGTTTGCAGAACATTTGCCGCAACAGCTTCGGTTTGCACCACATTCTGCACCACATCATCATCCAAATGTTGGTCATGATGCATCACAAGATCAAAGACTGCCTCATTTTGCACCACAACATCATCCAAATCTTGATCATTTTGCATCACAACATCATCCAACTCTTGCTCATTTTGCACCGCAACATCATCCAACACTGGTTCATCACCAAAACTTCTCTTCTTTGTACAGCCATTGATTCTTGCCTTTTTGATTGCCCAGCAATCTTCAACAACAAGGTTTGACCTCCACGCTTCCTCCTGGAAAACAAAGCTTGTAATTTGGATAGTAATTAAATACAACACCCAAATTAAAAAAACACAAACGTAAACATACTTTGGCCTTTCAGGAGTGTAACGACATTTTGGAGATCCTTTTCGGTGCCCAAGTTCCTGGCACATCTTGCATCTATTTTGTTACCTTTTTGGGACCTTTTTGGATTTGCATCCTTCTTCCCCTTTCCCTTTTTACTACTCCCACCTTTCTCAAACCATGCCTTGAATCTACTGTCTTTAGGCCTGCCAGCTTTTCTTTTTGTTAGGCGAGGACACATGGAAAATTCAATTTCCACTTCAGGCCACTGAGAATGATCTGTAAGTGATGGAATTGGAGTTGCATATGCAGCCTTGAATCTTGCCACTGAGTAATATTCATGCAAATATGGGTGCATGTTTATCTTGGGTTGGGAGGCCAAGAAAAGTATGGCATGGTCACATGGTTTCCCGGTGTGTTGCCACTCGAGGCAAGTGTAGTCATGCAACTCAGTGTTAACAACATGCCTCCTTCCAGTCTTGGTATCTCTAACTTCAGCACCCCACAATAAAGATTTTTCAATAGACAAACGTGTAAGATTCCTGCTCCTGTTCACCACCTATTGAACCACTGCAGGAAGCTTATCCCCTTGCAGACAATCACCAATCCTTCTTCTCAATTCCCACATGCGCATGATCATGGTCCTGATCTGGTCAACCATGTGATGCACAGGCAAGTTCTTTAACTGCTTTATCTTGTTGTTAAAACTTTCTGCCAAGTTATTGTTGATATGGTCACACTTGATGGCACTGTTAAATCCTGACCTGTACTACAATAGAGAATGATAGGTGTTCAACCATGGACCAAACTCACTGCATGCTACTTTTATCTTATCAAGATGATATGAATGTGTTTGTTTGGTGTAAGATCTTGCTGCTGGCCACATTCTCCCAAATTCTCCCCCTCTGAATTTTTAGATCAAATTCATCCACATATGGCCGAAGCACTCCCTTTGCTCACAATGAGGAAAAACAATCTTCACTGCATTTTCTAGCCCTTTACATACATCTGTGTATACTGCCAAAGGTGACACTGGACCTATGCATCTTTTTAACTGCATCATGAACCATCTCAATGAAACCTCTATCTTTGACTGAAACAAGCCAATAGCAACATGGAACATCCAGTTGTGTCCATCTAAAGCATTGCATGTTGCCAATTGACCATTCCATTTGCCAGTCAAAAAAGATGAGTCTATACTCAAATATGGACGGCACCCTGCTTTGAAGCCATCTATGCAAGGCTTTAAAGCCATAAAGAACTTGGAGAAAAGAACTCTACCATCCTCTGTTACCTTAGTATCTATCTCCACAACACTACCAGGTGACCTCTTTTCCACCTCTGCTTTGAAGTTTTAAAGCATCCTAGAAGTATTTGCACAATCACCATATAATGCTTTCATTGTCGTCTGTTTTGCTTTCCACACTGTGGTATACTTCACCTTAATGGGGTGTGTCTTTTCAAGGTCCACTTTACGTTTCTTTGCTGTAGTGTTTGGTTTCTTGGCTAAAATTGGAGTGATCTTTTCTACAATCCAAAGTTGTGATGTCATGGTTGATACTCTCTGTGAACTTGTAATACAAGTATGTGCATTTGGGATTTGATTAACCCTGATGGTACTTCCATCAGGTTGAATTGTAGCAGATATGTACCACTTGCAAGGCCTGACGCTTCCATCAAAATCTTTGCACCTTGCATAAAATTTCTTTCTGCCAGTCCACATAGTCTTGGCATCAAACTCATGTTTGACTGCATAAGTCTTGAAACACATCCTAAACTTCTGCATACTTGGGAACAACTTGCCTACTTCAATAACATGATTTTCTTTGTCATACACACTTACAAGCTCATCATCATGTGCATCATCTACATCATCTGCAGCATCTTTCATCAGCTGTCCATCCACATCTTCACAAGCATCTCTGTTAGCATCATTAGGCAAACTAGATTCATCCCTCTCTTCCTCATCTTGATCATCTCAGTGTCAGCCATTGGTGCAATGACCAAATCAGTAGTGTCTTCTAATTGTACTGAATTCCAATCAACACAAACAACCCTTTCAGCACCATCACAACCCTCTTCTACATCTTCATCAACCCCCCTATTACTGTCACTTCACCCATAAACATGGGCGTTATCTGTCTCTATGAAGCCCAATAATCATCTACCATCTGTGAAGCCAACTTTGAGGGCACATATCCAACCTTAGAATCTGATTTCAGATCAATGAGCTCTGCATGAAAGGTAGTCTGTTTGCTTGCCTAGCCATCTTGTCGATCGATTTCAGCAACCATCTCTTCACCATTCTCAATTCTCACATACTCACCCTTCCAATTATCAAACCGTAACAATGCTACCTCCTGCTCTAGACCCCAAAAAATGCTCTCCCCAATTTTCTCCACGACATTTCTCACAGCCCACTCTTTCATGCTCTGTATTTCCTGAGGATCAATCTCTGTACATTCAAACTCCCATTTCACAATTGTATCTCTCTCTATGTCTCGCACGCTACCATCACCTAGCTTCGCCTTAGAAGGAAAGAATTCGACAGTGAATTCGAATGTCCTACCCCTGTTTGTCAATGGCGGGCAGTGTGAGCTAGCGGAAGCAGACGATGCACAAATCACATAGGTTGGAAAGGATGCACATACCTAGTCGACGTTGTTGTCTATGGCGGCTCCATCGTGGTCAGCCCCCCTCCCCCGTACCCAAATCTGGATCAAATCGACCAAAAATAGAGGAAACAGAGGGGGCTCGATGTGGTGAGATCTAACTCGACAAGGAGGGGAACAGGACAAGGGTTCAGGATTTACTCACAAGAGTCGCCGCCGTCGCCGAGAACAACAGCTCCGCCGCTGCTGTCACCGAGAAAAAAAGCTCCAGCGCCGTTGCCGGCTCACCACCGAGAACGAAGAGGAGGGAGCAACGGGCCACATCTCACCTGATGCACTGCCAAGTGGGGCCGTAACTAGATGCTCTGTCAAGTGGGACCCACATGTCTTAAACATAATCTCACTCCCGTTGACGACCAGTTTAATCGCCCGAGTGGGCCTTGGCTATTTGGGCTTCTGAAGCATTGCACTATAGCTATTTTCGTCAATGACGTCCCACTCCTTCCAATTCACTTGAAATGTGTTTCACAGGATCTATAAGCCCTCATTAATTAGTACATACTTTTTTTTTGCTTAGATGTCTTCTATGTTATTCTTTATGTTACTTTCACTATGAGTAGTCAACTTCACTACAACGAACTAAATACTTTGAGCCAAAAATAAGATACTACCTAGATGCATAGAGCCTAGAGAGCAGACTGGTAGTCCCAAATATCGGTCTTAGCCTGGCACGCATGCATGCTTGATGCTCCAGCAGAGAACTGTGAGTTGCAGCATGCATGCAGCCACGGAAGGGCTTAACTGGGCAGTACTAGGAGTGTGGTCAGGTGTGATCAGATTCACTTCACCTCGCTTTCACTGCCTCGCAATTTGTGATTCACCTCTCTGATGGAGTATCTTGGTTCTCTAAAGGTGTCTTCGGTTTGAGGCATGGGGTAGAATGTTATGGGTCGATTCTGCATTTAGCATGTTTTTTCTTCGAAAAGAGGCATAGACATCAGCCTCTGCGTTAAGTGATACACATAACCATGTAGAAAGTAATAGGTTAAGTGTATACCTTGTAGGGACGCTTTCGTGTTAATATATAGGCAGGATTACAAGAGTTGTTAGGGCTGGATTGATCTCCAAGATACAATCACAACAAACCCAACAGATTACAACACACGCATCTTATCTCTAGAGACGATTTATAATGCACCGTACAAGACAAGTTTAACACTCCCCCTCAATCACAACTATCTAAGTTGAGATTGTGTCGAAAAGCTTCGAGTTGTCATACTGACAAAGGTTTAGTAAACCCATCTGCAACTTGATCACCAGTGGGAATAAATCTTATGTTTAACTGCTTGTTGGCTACCCTTTCACGAACAAAATGATAGTCAATATCAATATGCTTAGTCCTGACATGAAAAACAGGATCAACAGATAAATATATTGCACCAAGGTTATCACACCAGAGAGATGCTGCCTTTGGATGTTGAACACCTAATTCCATCAACAAATTTTGTACCCATATGATCTCAGCAGTGGCATTCGCTAATGCCTTATATTCAGCCTCTGTACTAGATCTAGAAACAGTGGCTTGCTTGCGAGCACTCCAGGAGATTAAATTGCTTCCTAGAAATACTGCAAATCCCCCTGTGGACCGCCGATCATCTGGACATCCTGCCCAGTCTGCATCTGAAAAAGCACTGACCAACATGGAGTCTGACTTGCTGAGACGCAGTCCATGACTATTTGTTGCCTGAAGGTATCTGAGAATTCTTTTGACTGCTGTAAAATGAACACTAGTGGGGGCATGCAAAAACTGACAAACTTTGTTGACTGAGTAGGAGATATCTGGCCTAGTTAATGTCAAATACTGCAAAGCCCCTACAATGCTTCTATATTTGGTGGAATCCTCGGACTCAAGGGCATCTCCTTCATGAAGGGATAACTTTTCAGAGACAGACAAAGGAGTAGGGGATGGTTTGCATCCTGTCATACCTACTCCCTGAAGTATTTCTTGCACATATTTCTCTTGAGATAGCACTATGCCATCTTTTACAGGTTTTACTTCAATACCCAGAAAGTAATGCAGACCTCCTAGGTCCTTGAGAGCAAAGTCCATGCGAAGATCCTTGAGAAGAGCTTCAACTGCTTCAGGGGATGAACTTGTAACAATGACGTCATCAACATAGATAAGCATAACAATGGTGACTCCATGGCGATGATAAAAAACATTGAGGTATCTACTTTTGAAGGAACATAGCCAAGAGACTGCAGTTTAGAAGAAAGGCGGGAGTACCATGCTCGTGGTGCTTGTTTCAGCCCATACAATGCTTTATCAAGTTTACAAACGTGCCGTGGTAAGTTGGGGTGCTCATACCCTGAAGGTTGCTTCATAAATACTTCCTCTTCCAGAACACCATGCAAGAACGCGTTATTCACATCTAGTTGTCGCATGCACCAATTTCTTGATACTACAACTAAAAGGATTAATCTGATAGTGGCAGCCTTTACTACAAGACTAAAGGTGTCCTCATAGTCAAGTCCATACTGTTGCTTAAAACCTTTAGCAACTAAGCGAGCTTTGTACCTGTCAATAGTGCCATCAAATTTCCTTTTTATCTTGAAAACCCATTTGCAGTCAATCACATTCCTTCCCTTGACAGGAGGAACCAAGCGCCAGGTTTTGTTGTCCATGAGAGTTGCATACTCCTCATCCATGGCTGCTTTCCACTGAGGCGAACGAAGCGCCTCTCCAAGATTTTGTGGTTCACCTGTAACATAGAAAGAACCCCAATGAATGCAGCCATCTTTGTAAATTTTAGGTTTGGCAATACCACTTTGTGACCGTGTATGGAGACACGCAGGAGGCGGTGCATGTGGCCGGTCAAGTTGCTGTTGCAGTCGATTTTGCATAGGTGATGCACGGGATCCCGCAGCCATAGAGGATCGGCCGTCAGAAGCAGCATGTAGCACCGGATCCACAGGCAGCGAACCAGCGCCCGACGAGCAAAGAACCACTGCAGAGCTGCCATCTGGCAGTTCCTGAGAGGCGACAGGTGAGAACGCCCCACCAGGTGCGTCACACGGGTTGGCCCGGGGCGGGAAGATAGGCCCACCAGCCGCACGGGTAGGGGACCCACCCGCAGCAGGCCGGTGCGGAGACAGAGGAGCCGATCCGGCTGGTGCCATCCCCGATCCCGGGGGAGATCCGCCTGGGGCAGCACCCGCATGGGATCCCGAGGAGATCCGGCTGGCAGGGGAAACACCGGGATCAGCGCTGGGATCTTCTGCATTAGTAGTCCTGGAGAGTCCGATGGCTGCCTAAAATCATGAGTATTTTCTCCCATTTCTTCTTCAATTTCCTGCACACTAGCAACAGAGTTATGTGACACAAACATATGGTCAAGATCTACAGCCCCCTCCGGAGGAGAAACAGACGTTGGAAGAAGATGAGAGGGAAGGAGAACTAGTTCCTTGCATAATTGAGCACCGGCATTAGGATGGAGGAAAGCAAAGGGAAAAACGTGTTCATCGAACACAACATCACGTGAAATATAAACCCGGCCAGAGGAGATATCTAGACATTTGTACCCCTTGTCGAGGTTGCTATACCCAATGAACATGCATTGTTTTGAGCGAAATTCAAGCTTATGCTTATTGAAAGGACGTAAGTTGGGCCACACCGCACACCCAAAAATACGAATGAACGTGTAGTTGGGTTTAAGATCAAAGAGGCGCTCAAGAGGTGTTTGATTATTGATGACACGACTAGGGACGTGGTTTATGAGATAAACGGCGGTGAGGAATGCATCATGCCAAAACTTAAGAGGCATAAAGGCATGAGCAAGAAGAGACAAACCAACTTCAACTATGTGTCTATGTTTCCGTTCGGCGGACCCATTCTGTTGATGTGCATGAGGGCAAGAGACATAATGAGTAATACCAATGCGCTCAAAAAAGGAGTTAAGTCTCTGGTTATCACCTCCCCAGTCAGTTTGCATGGCAAGAATTTTGCGATCGAAGAGACGTTCAACAAGTTGTTGAAAAAGGTGAAATTTCTCAAACACATCAAACTTATTTTTGAGCAAATAAACCCAACTAAACTTGCTGAAATCATCAATAAAACTGACATAGTATTTTTGCCTCCCTACAGAGATTGGGCCAGGACCCCACACATCTGAAAAAACTAGCTCTAAAGGAGCCTTTGACTCACTAGTTGACCGAGGATAAGGAAGTTGATGGCTTTTGGCCATCTGACACGCATCACAAACAAAGTGATGATCCTTCTTATTTGTCACTGAAAGATGAAAATCGTGAAGAATTTTCTGAACCACCGGCAAAGAGGGATGCCCTAAACGCCTATGCCACCAAAATGTAGATGGAGTTGACACGCCTAGCACCTGACGTGAAGGAGCAGCTTGATAGCCGGTAACAGGGAACAAGCCCCTTCTACTCTTGCCTTGAAGAATTGTTCTCCGGTTGACCCGATCCTTGACAAAGAAAATTTCAAGGTAAATCTCAAGGAAAGCATTATTGTCATAGATAAGCTTATAACCAGAAAGTAGACTTTGATCGGATTTGGGTGCGTGAAGAATATTGTTGAGTTGAAGGGAGCTGGTGGGGTGACAAGGGTAGAGTGACCAATATGTGCTATGTTCATACCTTGACCACTAGCTGTGTGGATTTGATCCGTGCCTATGTAGCGATCACGGACAACAAGTTTCTCCAGCTTGCGTGTCACATGATCGGTCGCGCCTGTGTCCAAATACCAATTTGTGTCCACCCCATAGGAGTGAACCGCATTGGCAGAGCGATTTCCACCTCCACTGCCGGCAGGGTTGCGTACGTTGTTGTTGTAGCCACGGTCATAACGCTTTTTACAGCACCATGCACCATGCCCCATCTCCTTACAGATCTGGCACTTCTCTTGGATGCTGTCACCGCGATCACCACGGTCACCACCTCCTTGACGCGGCGCCCCACCAGGGCCACCGCTGCCAGAGTTGTCGGAGTAGTGGCCACCCGTGTAGTTGTTTTTGTAGCCACGGGAGCCGCCGCCGCCGTTTCCACCAGGGTGGCCGGAGTTGCCACGGCCTCCACCACGAGAGGCGTGATTTGCGAAGTGGAAAGCCGGAAGGGTAGCGTTCTACGTTGCGATGCGTGCTTCAGCTGCGAGGAGCAGGGAGAACAACTCCGCAAGGTCGATCGGTTGATCAGCCACCATGCGGGTAGAAAGAGTCGAGACAAAACCATTGTAGTCCGGCTCGTGAAGCAGTCCTTGCAGGATGTGGGAGACGATGTCATCCTCATCCATGGGCTTGCCGGCAGCAGCCAGCTCGTCAGCGATGCTTACCATCTTGGTTTAGTACGCCGCCACGGACATGTCTCCTTTGCGGGTGTGCTCGATTGCGGTGTGAAGCTGGATTACCCTTGCCCTCGACTGCGAGGCAAAGCTCTGCAGAAGGGCTTTCTAGATCGTGGTGGCAGTGATGAACGAGCTAACCTGCAGCAGCACCTCGCGAGAAAGCGATGAGATCAAAAAAGTAAGAACTTGCTGATCTTGGGTCACCCATATGGCATGTGCTGGATTCGGTGAAGATGTGATCTCCTTCTCTTCGGCGACATCGTGCTCCGAGAGGATCACGGCGGCCGGCTCCTTGATCGAGCCGTCCAGGTACCCCATCATTCCTGCCGCTTTGATGTGCGGTAGGACTTGTGCCTTCCAAACAAGGAAGTTCTCCCGCGTCAGCTTCTCAGAGATTGTGTAACCAAGGGAGGCGAGGGATGGTGCGGCCATGGCGACAGAGGATGAACTGGACATGCTAGATGCGATGGGAAGAGTAGGCTCTGTATACCATGTAGAAAGTAATAGGTTAAGCGTATACCTTGTAGGGACGCTTCCGTGTTAATATATAGGCAGGATTACAAGAGTTGTTAGGGCTGGATTGATCTCCAAGATACAATCACAGCAAACCCAACAGATTACAACACACACATCTTATCTCTAGAGACGGTTTATAATGCACCGTACAATACATGTTTAACAAACCATACATTATTAACTAATAAAAGCATTGAACATTTTGGCATACAAAGAGTTATAAGAAAAAAAATGAGGTGAATCACATACGGTAACCCTCGCGGACCGTTCTCAAATCGTATCACCCAACATACGACGACATATTAACAGATTAAGGACAAAGCTCCACAACAATATCTTCAAGAAGGAAAAGCCGCTCCCAGGCCGATGTTGGCTGGTCCAAGGCTGTGAAGCCAAAGCAAGTCTGAACTGGTCCAAGGGCTGTGAAGCCAAAGCAAGTCTTTGAACAAAACCTTCAGCAAGGTAGCAGCGCGTGGACGTCAGCGCTACCCGAATAAGCCATAAGGTAAGATCCTAAGTTTTCCGCATCCTGATGTTTGCCGCCTTATTCATATCCTACCCTTCTACCGGCCTACTCACACAGGACTAGCCGGCTAAAGGAGAAAATCCTAGAAGGGCAGATGCAATCATGTCACTTATGTGTGGTTTGCAAAATACTTCTTCCGTCCAGAAATACTTATTCTAAAAATAAATAAAATAAATGTATTTATAATTAAAATAAGTCTAGATACATTTATTTTGAGGACACGTATTTTCGAATGGAGGGAGTAATTAACTAGAACGCATTTCCACAAACTGTGAATCTTCCCCTGTCAGAATCCACCTTCCATATATCGTTTGAACTGTGGTTCCAACTCGATCTTAGTAGGGGGAAAACGCTCTCTTCTCACCAGCCACCTCGCTCTCACCACCGTCTATTAACGAGGCATGTTAATTTTTGATTTTTTGCAGCATGCACATCGGAGAGATCGAAGGATGGGACGCGGAGTGGTTCCCATGACATGCCGTCCATCATATCTTAGGAGAGAATTAACAGTTCATCATTTCACTGTACCTCAAATAATGGAAATTAACGCTCCATTTCATCACAAGTAGCACGTGTAGCAGTTTCTCTCTTATTCAGATTGCAAATACTTTTGCTTCGTGGATGCAAAATGTTTTCTTTCCTGCATGTCCTGGGTAACTTTTGGATGTCTACAATTTCTACTTTTGCTATGACTTCACCGTTGTTTCGTACGATCCTGTCACCGAACAACTAGGTAGCAAGCTAGGTCTGCGGGGACTGATGCATGCATCTGTGAGCTAATGTGTGCGCATGTCATAATCAATGCAAGGATTGTCCACTCTAGCCGGAGTACTAGGATTCAGGCAAATTTCTTGACTTTACTGCAACGAATCGAAGTTACTACTACTTTGAGCCCAAACATAAGATACTACCTGCATGCATAAGTAACAAAACTAAAAACTAAAGTGGTAAGCATCCGATTTTTCTCCTTTTTTCTGATTTTTTTCTCATTTATACTGTTCGTATACGTGGACAATACTAAAGCGGCAAGCATCCAATGTTTCTCCTTTTTCTGTTTTTTCTCATTTATACTGTTCATATATGTGGCTTCATTGCTCAGTAAAAAAATACACATAAACAGTGATATACATGAACGGTGCCCCCTGCTAATAAATGTAAACTTGTGTGAACAATGCTGCACAGAAAAAATACACTGTGGTTTAAAAAAAACACAAACTTTTTACACATCAATTCTCCCCTCCTCCTCCAGTACCCCCATGTCCTTATATAGAAGGTTAAGATTTAGAATTTTTTACATGTCATTTCTTTCCACTGCGTACCGATGCAGAGCCGCCTTGATCGTTCCCGCTCCTTTCCGATAATGGTGATGCCGAGGCACAAAACCAGATCGGAACAGTATATTTACGTGAACCGTAACCCATGAGAAAAATAAGGTCTTGCCAATTACTATTCATTTTTACACCACGACATCAGTGATCAATGCACCAACAATTACCCGAACAAACGCCATCCGCCGCTAGAGCGACGCTCCTTCCAACCCTCCTCTCCACCTCACCATGTTGAGCTTAGGCGGTCGTTGACGCCACGCGGTGGAGGCCATCTGGCTTATATTCGGTGCATCGAGCAGCTCCTCATGGGGTATCGTTTTGTTGCGCAGCCCTCGACCACCTGGTTGGTGAGGCTCTCCACGCTTTTCGTCTATCCCTCCCTTTTCCAGTGCCATCAATAACGTCCTGTCCGCATTGTCTACGACGTTCCTTGGCGAGGGCCGGAAACGGTCATGATATCCCCTCCTCCGGAACAATAAACAACTACATCCAAAACTGCTAGCAGAAACAATAGTCCAAATAAACCAGTAAAGCAGAACAATTCCTCAATAAACTAAAAACAGTAACCCACCGAACCATAGACCGAAATAGTACATGAACTGTAACCTAGACATATACACCCCATTAACGCAAAATAAAATTGCAATAAATCGGCATTATGCATTCCTGTTAACCAAAAAAAACTAAGACACCTTGCTCGGTACATTCACCTAAGCAAGGAGAATAGCTGATGTTGTTGTCGTTGTCTACCTCGCCTTCTCATTCCTGTGGTCAACCAGACCAAGGCCTGAACCACGATTTGCTCACTGATGGCACCTCTACCACGGGCTTCATCATGGTATTTTATAAGCATCCAACGAGAAGATGAAACATGAAAATAAAAACTATCACTCGACCAATGACATTTTATAAGCAGCCAAAGAGAAGCGAAACCATGAAATAAAAAAATTCACTCGACCAACCTGTACGACGGGCTCCATCACGATATTTGATAAGCAACCAACTTTTTCAGATCCATTCTGTATTCTATTTCATTGAGTGATTCAAAGAGAAAGAGATACAAGACAGTGTATCATCCGCAGAGTGTAGTGTTTGCTCAAAAAACTATTTGGAAACAATTATTCCTCAGCCGCCAAAATTTCTCCAAATATGGATATACCACTTATCCTATATAACTGTTTCAAAAGCGTATTGGGTTGAACACTCTGTTATCAGATTAGCCATTCGCAGATACTGCGGTTAAATAAGTTCTCCGACAATTAATATCTATTTTTACAATACGACAACTTCGACAAATTACTATCCATTTTGACACCACAACAGATTGGGGATTTAAATTACTAACAAAAAATTTAAATTTGAATGTTACTAAATAAATCCATGTTTGAGGAAGAATGAGAAAGTGATGGCTAGGAATTGGATACGAAATACAATTGAAAAGGATGCACAAACTCGACAAGTAATATTTTTTCTTACTCTGGGGTCTAGACATTGGTAACAATCTCATTCGATCTCACTGTTGATCAAACAAGCCATATTAGAATGAATCCAAATACATATTGCTACCGCATCAATTATAGTTTTTTTATTTACGAAAGGGGAAAATATGTGCATAAGAAGAAAATAGTAATAAGCCAGTAGGTTTACTTAAAATTTTAATTTATTTAAAGTTTCTTGCATGTCTACATAGATCAGGGATGCAGATAGAATTCGCGTTCTCCTTTTTATATCATTTTCTTGCATCACACATGTTTTTTTTACTTATTTCATGAAAATATAGACAAAACCTGTCATGGATGCGGCGTGCGCCACGCTTCTTCGGTGCTAGTAGATCCTAGAGGAGCAGACTGGCAGTCACAAATATTGGTCTTAGCCTAACACGTATGCATGCTTTGGCAAAGAAGTGTGAGCTGCACCAATAGAAAACGGTCCATTTGTCCCGGTTTCAGAGGCCATTAGCCCCGGTTCTAGAACTAGGACTAAAACCCAAAACTTTTAGTCCCAGTTCGCTTATGAACCGGGACAAAAGGGGCACCACGTGGCCGCTGCGGAGATCCCAGGTAGGAGGACCTTTAGTCCCGGTTGATGACACCAACCGGGATCAAAAGGCATCCACGTGTCAGCATCTGGCAGGAGCTGAGGTTTTTTTTTGAAAGGGGGGTAGGGGTTTTTTAAGGGTTAATTTAGGGGTTTAGCTAGCTAGTAGAGAGGAGTGTCCTCTCTTTCTCTATGCTTGGTCGACGCTAGCTATTATAGAGAGAACACAACACGCTAGCTAGTAATCAAATGAAGGAACCATTAAGTACACAAGATCGTCATGAACATATACAGAGAGAAGTGATCGACCTCTCTTTCTTCGAGAGATTGGTCTAACAACAAGTTTTCGTATATCTATCCGACGCTACTAGCTACATATATACAATATAAGATCTCTTACAATCCCTAACATCTAATGTCAAATTCCACATGGTATTCTCCGGCTTTATTTCTAACGTGGTCAAGAAAGAGTCCCGTCAATTCCTCTTGAATTGCTCGTATGCGATCATGTGGTAGGAGTTCATCCCGCATTTGCCATATCTAATATGAAGAAGTGGTTCAATACATATATATGAATGAAACTCAACACAAATCATGGTAATAAAATAAAATTGTGAATATTATTGCTTATGCACTTCATATTGTTTTTCAGAGTAGCCCCGTTTAGAGGTCGTCGCATTGTAGATAAACTGGCAAACGTAGTATCCACAAAAATCAGTTCCTTCTTCCTGCCACAAGCACTTTACAAGAAATAGAGTTCAATCAAACTGATAATCAAGCATGATAAATGGTATTGATGAAACTAGAATCAATGGGAGATGTGCGGAACTAGCTAGTAGTACTTACTTTTGGGTGTGTAAATCGAAGCTCCCTCGGCAGTGCTGGAACAATTGCGAGGAACTCTTTCCAAACCCGGCCAGACAAAGAAAATAATTACTTGATATCAGGAAATGAACAAAGTTGCCGATATGATGCGATAATGATCGATTAAAATTACTTCTGGAGCATTTCAGTCATGTCCACATATTCCTGCGGATCTTTTCGTCTCGAGTCTAATACGATTACTACTCCCCGCTCAAGGTTAATCTCTAGCAAAATAAAGTGGAAACTGCGCACGCATGCATAACTGATCAATTACATTACTATAGCCTCGAGTAATAAGGAAAACCGAATATGTACAAAACAGTAACACTCACTGAAAATTATAAGGAAAGAGTATTCTCTCTTTGTTTTGACTTATAAGCAATGATTGTAGCAAGTTGTCATCGGTTTCTGTGACTTTGTTTAACCGTCCATTCATGTATGATATTTGGGTTAATGAACCCAATGTTATAGATTTGTGCTTTTGTACATTCTATGATCTTGAATCTGCATAATATAGTGAGGACAATTATATATACATGCAATGAAAGAGCTGAGCTATAGATAGAGACTTAATTACAAAAGTAGTACTTACAGACAGTGGGAAGCCACGATTGTTTTGTCGATGGCCTTTTGATTGTATAACTATAATATCTGGTCAAATTCAATAGACAACCACTAGTAGAAAACATGGCATCGGTTCGGGACGGCCAGCCCATTAGTCCTGGTTCAGTCATGAACCGGGACTAATGGGAGCAACAGTCCCGGTTCGGGAGGCCAGGGGGGCGGGCGGGCCACGTGGGGCATTGGTGCCGGTTCGTAGGACACCTTTGGTCTTGGTTCCATACATGAACCGGGACCAATGTGCCTCGCTCCTGCCCCACAACCATTGGTCCCGGTTCGTGGCTACAACCGGGACCAAAGGGGGTGACCGTTCGCCTAGTGCGAGCCCCTTTAGTCTTGGTTGGTGGCTCAAACCGGAACTAAAGGTTCGAACAGTTCGCATCCCATGATGTTTCGCGGTTCGAGGAAGAGGCAACTGTTCCGACCGCTTCGCCCATTTCACTTCTTCTCCTCTCTTCTTCTCCTCCATTCTCCTCTCTTCTTCTCCTCCATTCTCCTCTCTTCTTCCCCATATCTTCTACCATGAATCCAATCACTCGCTACGGGGAGGTGCTCGCACATGGCACGACCAATCTCGATGCCGTCTACACGAACGACAACGCCATGGTGCCGCGTTTTCTTTCCGTTTTGCAGAAATGGCTTGAAGTGGTGGATGAGAAAGACAAGTTCATAGGGCTTGATCTCGAGTACACGGCCAAGAAAGACGATGTTGCCGTCATCCAGCTATGTTTCAAGAAACATGTGATTATCTTCCAATGGGCAAGGTGAGTTTTGAGGGTTTTCTTTGATCAATTAATAATTTATAGATTATTATGAAAATTGCATAGGATAGAAATATGTTGCATTTTGAATCCTATTGGAAAGATCAATATTTCTTTTAAGTTTCTAGTTAATAACAATTTTCCTTGTTGCAAAATATGGGAGAACATATATGTCATATAGTTAATTTAGGGTTTCTTCATCAATCCATAGGATATGAAAATTGCATATATATAGGATATAGCAATATATATGTTCTATTTTGAATCCTATGACAAAGATCAATTTCTCTTAAGTTGTAGTGAAATAATTTTCGAATTTTTTATGATATTAATTACTTTTCACCGGGCTCAAATGAGTCCGGGAGCAAAAACTCTGCGTCTTCCTCTTTTGTTGCAGCAAAATAATTTTTATTTATATAGTTGCATATTATAATTCTGCCTAATATACTTGTTGCAGCAATATTTAAAATTTGTTCCATTTTAATTTTTTATGTTGCAGTAGTGACAAGCACTGCCCAGCACTCATGGACTTCTACGCAGCGGCATACATTTTGCTAGCGTTGATGTAAGGAATGACAAGCTGAAGATGAGGCGCAGTTTCGGTATTGAGATACCAGCTGGCTGCCTTATTGATATCCAAGACATATTCAGGCTTTGGTATGAGAGGACTTCGATGGCTTCTATGACAGTCGCCTTGATCGACGACTATTACGGAGATATGAAGACCAAATTTCCCCCGACGCAGCACAAAGAGTGGAAGAGGACCCCACTTCAGCCTACGAACATTGAGTATGTAGCAAAAGATGCATACGTTGCATATGAGTTATACCGCAAGATTCGAACCGTGAACTACGGGCAGCGTCACCTCGCACCACCACCACCATGGGGCGGATATTCTTCTGATTTAGACTAGATAGTAGTGTTCGCTTGGACGAGTACTTTCTGTAATGGATATCTGAACTATTATATATTACATATCTCTCTAGCTATTATATATTTGTAGTGCTTTTCAATTCAGGTTTTTCTTAAATTCCTATTGTGGCCGAGAACAATATGCAACAAAACAGCGGGTTGTCATCGTTGGCAACAAGCACACACACACCATGCCATCTTTCAACCTTTTCAGACTTCATTTGAAGTGCTTTTCAATTTCAGGGTCATTTAGCTCAAAAAAATCAGTAAATGCATGAAAAATATCAAATGAAGTCAGAAAGGGGTTGAAAATTGATGATGTGGCTTTGAATGGTGCATTTTGAACAAACGAAAAGCCTGTAGTTCAAATAAGTTCAAGAAAATGAAATGCCTTTTGTAATCGATGACTTTCCGTCCGAAACCCCAATACTTCGAAAGAGAGTGTCCGTTTTGTACGCGAATTGCATCCTTCTTTTTCCGTAACCCTCCCAACTTTTTAGCACATACTATGTGTGTGAAATGTTGATACCATGCCAACTTTCAATCTTTTCAGACTCATTTGAAGTGCTTTTCAATTTCAGGGTCATTTAGCTCAAAAAAAATCAGTAAATGCATGAAAAGTATCAAATGAAGTCAGAAAGGGTTTAAAATTGATGATTGGCTTTGAATGGTGCATTTTCAACACACAAAAAGCCTAGAGTTCAAATAAGTTCAAGAAAATGAAATGCCTTTTCTAACCGATGAGTTTCCTTCCGAAACCCCGATACTTCGAAAGAGTCTGTCCGTTTTGTACGCGAAGTGCATCTTACTTTTGCCGCAACCCTCTCAACTTTTTAGCACATGCAATGTGGGTGAAATAATGATACCATGCCAACTTTCAACCTTTTCAGACTTCATTTGCAGTGCTTTTCAATTTCAGGGTCATTTAGCTCAAAAAAAGTAAATGCATGAAAAATATCAAATGAAGTCAGAAAGGGTTGAAAATTGATGATGTGGCTTTAAATGGTGCATTTTGAACACAAGAAAAGCCTGAAGTTCAGATAGGTTCAAGAAAATGAAATGCCTTTTGTAACCGATGAGTTTCCGTCCGAAACCTCGATACTTCGAAAGAGACTGTCCGTTTTGTACACGATACTTCGAAAGAAACTTGATATTATATACAATTCATGCAACTAAAATTATCAAAGTTATTTTTGTTAAAAAAATTAATATAAAAATATATTCATAAAGTATTTTTTGTTAACAACTTTTAATATGCAAAGAAATAACTAAAAAATAGCAAAAGTGAAAATAGATGCGCTTACACTGAAATTCAGCCTAAAATCAAAGTGCTAGTTAGGCACCTTAGCCTTTTCTTAGGCCGAATTTCAGTATCAACGCATCTATTATCACTATGAGAGGAGCTCAACGTAACAGGTGCGACGGGGCTTATAAGCAGGTTCAGGCAACCTTCGCTTGGCAAGGAGGGACTAAACTCCCACCACACCGCTGTGCAAGGTCATTGGTCTCGGTTGGTGGCACCAACCGGGACCAATGCCCCCCTTTCGTCCCGGTTGGTGTCACCAACGGGGACCAAAGGGTGTGTTTCCCGCCCTTTGTGCTGCTGGAAACAGGGCTTTGGTCCCGGTTGGTGGCACCAACCGGGACCAAAGGTCCCTGTTTCCCGCCCTTTGGGCGGCGGAAAATAGGGCTTTGGTCCCGGTTGGTGCGACAAACCAGGACTAAAGAGGGGCATTGGTCCTGGTTGGGTCCACCAACCGGGACCAATGCTCCTTCTATATGACAAGCACTTAGCAAAATTCGCAATTTTCATTCCACTTCTCCCTCGTCGCCGCCTCGAGCCCGCCATCGTCGTCGCCGTTCCCGTCCCTGTCATCGCCTCCCCCGCCGCCCCGCCGCCTCCCTCGTCGCCCCCGTCGCCTCCCCCGCCGCCCCGCTGCCTCCCCCGCCGCCCCCGTCGCCTCCCCCATTGTCCCCGTCGACTCCCCCGTCGCCCCCGTCGCCGCCCCGCTCCCATCGCCGCCCCTCCTCCGTCGCCTCCCCCGCCGCCCCCGTCGCCTCCCCGCTCCCATTGCTGCTCCGTCGCCGCCCCATCTCCGCCCCTGTTGTGAGCCGCTGCCGCCCGGGCTCGTTGCAATTTTTTTAAATATATGTTGATTTTGATGCTTTTTTAGTATGTATATGCATGTTAGATTAGTATGTTTATGTTAGCTAGATTAGTATGTGTATGTTAGATTAGTATGTCTATGCTTTTTTTTAAAGTAGATTAGTATGTTTATGTTAGCTAGATTAGTATGTGTATGTTATATTAGTATGTTTATACTTTTTTTAAAGTAGATTAGTATGTTTATGTTAGATTAGTATGTGTATGTTGATTTTAGGTTTTATGAAAAATTAGTCGATGATGCCCGGCCCGCATCCTCGTCGTCGAGTAGTCCGCGAGAGCCTGCTTGATAGGCGCCATGTCCGGGAGTGGGGTCCGCCGGGCTGGCACTGGGAGGTGCTACCTTCCCGGGCTCGGAGGTTGGTGAGGAATGCAGGTATCGTCGTCGACCCGGACCTTCTGTGGTGGCGGTCACGCGGGCCACCTTCGATGCGGAGGGAGCCGGCACCTGCGGAGGTGGTACGCCGCCGTGTCAGGGAGGAAGACGAGCACGTCCATCACTACATGGCGGCGTTGGACGCCCGGTTTGACAATACCTGGCAGATCCTTCACGGATCTCACTTGAGTTATGATCCCGTGATGGTTCCTTATCTTTGGGTGTCCACCACCGGCGACTCAGAGACCGCTAGGGAACCGAGCTCATCGTCGTTCATTTTGGATTCTAGGATATTCGATCTGTATTTGTGATATTATATCTGAGGTCATTATAAATATTAATGTATTAGTCATATTTTATCGGTATAATGCGTGTGTGATTTTTGGTCCGTCGAGGCTTTCCTTAGATAACTTTCATGTGTGTTCTTGATGAAGGAATCCCGACTGTTGTCGTGGGGGGCGCCTCTTCTTTCTTCTCTTCCTCGCGATATACTCGTCGATATATTGTGCAAGAAGAGGAGAGGGGAGGCGTCCATCACGGATGGTCGAACTATTACTATGAGAGAGTGTCGACCAACATATATACACCACCGTATCAATTTGAGAGAGTGCGCACCAACACACCATGAGATATGAGAGTTATTTAAGGAAAGCCTCGACGGACCGAAAGTCACACACGCATTCATTAAGATCCAAAGCGTGTCATAATTCTTAAACTGGATTATTCGGGATGATGTATTAGTGATATTATATTCAAGTTCATTATAATGTATTTGTGATTTGCAAGTCATTTCAGTATTTTTTCTATGCCATTGCTCGATATATGAAACGGGTTGACTTTAGGTCTGTTTGGGCTCATTGTGTGTCTTTCAGTGAGAGACAGTGTCCACCATATGTATATATATGAGAGAGGAAGAATCCCGACTATTGTCGTGGGGGTCGCTTCTCCTTCGTTTCCGTGTGCTAGACATTTTGGTGTAATGCACTCGGGGACGAATGGAGGAGCCACCATCACCGACGGTCGCAATATCAGAGGGAGTGCCCACCATATACGTGAGATGGGAGTTTAGGAAGGAAAGACTCGACAGACCTAAAGTCAACCCATTGCATATTGAGTAATAGTGATCTGTATGTTGATCAGTTTTCTCGTAGTTTCCTTCGATCGATTTTAAGTGTTTCAACTATGAGCCCGTGCCATAATTCTTGAATCATGAACACAGGAAATGTCGTCGTCATCAGACGACGATGGGATCCAAGCGTATGAATTTTGCGGTGAAGATAAAGGTCTTTATGACCAGACTCGACTGCGAGACGGGAGGTTCTTCACCATGAAGCTTTATGAAGACTTTGATATTTCTATGGTACGCAACAATGACAACTGTTTTTTCATAATTAAGCATGACTTCTGTTTCTTTCCTTCAACGCATAATTTCTGTTTTATACAATTCGACTAGTTCGTCCCCTGTCATGCAAGACGATATTTCTTGGAGAGGCTCGTTTTCGAAGAGCACGAGAGTTTTGACATGAGGACAGCCAACGTAAGGACTAAACATGGTCACACATTTGTTGTGAAAATAATGAATGCACCTAATAACACAGAAATAGGATGCTCAAATTGGGAATCTCTTTGGAAGGCATATGGATTTTAGAAAGATATGAAAATAACCTTCGATCTTCGTCCCGAATATCATATTGAAGGAAACATCGACATTTGGGTGGATGTCGATATGTTTCCTGTTTTACCTCCATGTGAGTTTGTCAACCATGCATATTTTTCAAGTAATTTGCATTATATATATATATAAATATTAGGTATTCATGCATAGCCTTCTTGGTGGTTTGCGCTCAGTCGAGTATGCAAAAGATAACTCGGGATGGAAGTGGCTTTTTATTGTCATATTACCTTCGGGTTGCATCAACGGTGGTACAACTTCATTTGACCATTTCTGTTGAAGAACATAATACATAGTAGCCTAGTTAGCAATGTAATCAATACCATTTATGCAACAGTACTAGTATACTTAATTAGCAACTCTTACCAAGATATTTCGGCGAATGTCATCCGCCCTCAACCTATGCACTAGTGTCCTGTACAATGTATAATTTCGGCCAGTTCCCAAACTATACGGGAAGATGTCTCTACCAGCTGTGACACCAATAACAAAGTAGATAAGATCATCCTTCTCCTCCCAAGTTAGATGTGATCGATAAGTATAGTGTGTCGTGTCGATTATGTTCTGTATTTCACTCGAAGAAACGAAATAAGCTGTAACTTAAAAATTAACAAATTTAGTACGCATGAACACCTAATATTTATATATATATAATGCAAATTACTTGAAAAATATGCATGGTTGACAAACTCACATGGAGGTAAAACAAGAAACATATCGACATCCACCCAAATGTCGATGTTTCCTTGAATATGATCTTCGAGACGAAGATCGAAGGTTATTTCCATATCTTCCTGAAATCCATATGCCTTGCAAAGAGCTTCCCAATTTTAAAACCCTATTTCTATGTTATTAGGTGCATTCATTACTTTCACAAGAAATGTGTGACCATGTTTAGTCCTTAGGTTGGTTGTCCTCGGCTCAAAAACTCTCGTGCTCTTTGAAACCGAGCCTCTCCAAGAAATACCGTCTTGCATGACAGGGGACGAACTAGTCGAATTGTATAAAATAGAAATTATGCGTTGAAGGAAAGAAACAGAAGTCATGCTTAATTATGAAAAAACAGTTCTCATCGTTGCGTACCGTAGAAATATCAAAGTCCTCATAAAGCTTCATGGTGAAGAACCTACCGTCTCGCAGCCCAGTCTGGTGACAAAGACCTTTATCTTCACCGCAAAATTCACACGCTTGGATCCCATCGTCATCTGATGACGATGACATTTCCTGTGTTCATGATTCAAGAATTACGGCACGGGCTCATAGTTGAAACATTTAAAATCGATCGAAGGAAACTACGAGAAAACTGATCAACACACAGACCACTATTACTCAATATGCAACGGGTTGACTTTAGGTCTGTCGAGTCTTTCCTTCCTAAACTCTCATCTCACGTATATGGTTGGCACTCCCTCTGATATTGCGACCGTCGGTGATGGTGGCTCCTCCATTCGTCCCCGAGTGCATTACACCAAAATGTCTAGCACACGGGAACGAAGGAGAAGCGACCCCCACGACAATAGTGGGGATTCTTCCTCTCTCATATATACATATACATGTGGTGGACACTCTCTTTCACTGAAAGACACACAATGAGCTGAAACAGACCTAAAGTCAACCCGTTTCATATATCGAGCAATGACATAGAAAAAATACTGAAATGACTTGCATATCACAAATACATTTATAATGTAATTGAATATAATATCACTAATACATCATCCCGAATAATCCAGTTCAAGAATTAAGACACACTTTGGATCTTAATTAATGCGTGTGTGACTTTCGGTCCGTCGAGGATTTCCTTAAATAACTCTCATATCTCATGGTGTGTTGGTGCGCACTCTCTCACATTGATACGGTGGTATATATATGTTGGTGGAAACTCTCTGACAGTAATAGTTCGACCGTCCGTGATGGACGCCTCCCCTCTCCTCTTCTTGCGCAACATATCGACGGGTATATCGCGAGGAAGTGAGGAAAGAAGAGGCACCCCCCACGACAACAGTCAGGATTCCTCCATCAAGAACACACATGAAAGTTATCTAAGGAAAGCCTCGACGGACCGAAAGTCACACACGCATTATACCGATAAAATATGACTAAGACATTAATATTTATAATAACCTCGAATATAATATCACTAATACAGATGGAATATCCTAGAATCCAAAATGGAGGACGGTGAACTCGGCACATTAGCGGTCTCTGAGTCGCCGGCATTGGACACCCAAAGATAAGGAACCATCACGAGATCATAACTCAAGTGAGATCCCTGAAGGATCGGCCAGGTATTGTCAAACCGGGCGTCCAACGCCGCCATGTAGCGATGGACGTGCTCGTCCTCCTCCCTGACACGGCAACGTACCACCTCCACAGGTGCCGTCTCCCTCCGCACCGAAAGTGGCCCGTGTGACCGCCACCATAGAAGGTCCGGGTCGACGACGATACCTGCATTCCTCACCAACCTCCGATCCTGGGAAGGTCGCACCTCCCAGTGCCAACCGAGCGGAGCATAGTCCCGAACATGGCGCCTATCCAGCAGTCTCTCGCGGACTACTCGATGACGAGGATGCGGGCCGGGCATCGTCGACTAATTTTTCATAAAACACAAAATCAACATACACATACTAATCTAACATAAACATACTAATCTACTTTAAAAAAAGCATAAACATACTAATCTAGCTAACGTAAACATACTAATCTACTTTAAAAAAAAGCATAAACATACTAATCTAACATACACATACTAATCTAGCTAACATAAACATACTAATCTAACATGCATACACATACTAAAAAAGCATAAAAATCAACAGAATTTAACAAAAATTGCAACGAGCCAGGGCGGCGGCGGCTCATAGCGGGGCCGACGACGGGGCGGCGACGAGGCGGCGACGGGGTGGGGCGGTGAAGGGGGCGACGGGGGAGGGGCGGCGAAGGGAGCGAGGCGGCGACGGGGGCGGTGGGGGAGGCGACGGGGGCTGCGATGGGGACGGCGGGGGAGGCGACGGGGGCAGCGAGGGAGGTGGCGGGGCGGCGGGGGAGGCGACAGGGCGGTGATGGGGACGGGAACGGCGACGACACCGGCGGGCTCGGGGCGGCGACGAGGGCGAAGTGGAATGAAAATTGTGAATTTTGCTAATTGCTTGTCATATAGAAGGAGCATTGGTCTCGGTTGGTGGACCCAACCGGGACCAATGCCCCCCTTTAGTCCCGGTTTTCGCACCAACCGGGACCAAAGCCCTATTTTCCGCCGCCCAAAGGGTGGGAAACAGGGACCTTTGGTCCCGGTTGGTGCCACCAACCGGGACCAAAGCCCTGTTTTCAGCAGCCCAAAGCATGGGAAATAGGCCCTTTGGTCCCGGTTGGTGGCACCAACCGGGACGAAAGGGGGGCATTGGTCCCAGTTGGTGCCACCAACCGGGACCAATGGCCTTGCACAGCGGTGTGGTGGGAGTTTAGTCCCACCTCGCCAAGCGAAGGTTACCCGAACATGCTTATAAGCCCCGCCACGCCTATTACGTTGAGCTCCCCTCATTGTGATAATAGATGCGTTGATACTGAAATTCGGCCTAAATTCAAAAGGCTCGTTAGGTGCCTAACTAGCACTTTGATTTTAGGCTGAATTTCAGTGTAAGCGCATCTATTTTCACTTTTGCTATTTTTTAGTTATTTCTTTGCATATTAAAAGTTGTTAACAAAAAATACTTTATGAATATTTTTTTGCTATTAATTTTTTTAACAAAAATAACTTTGATATTTTAGTTGCATGAATTGTATATAATATCAATTTTCTCTCGAAGTATCGTGTACAAAACGGACAGTCTCTTTCGAAGTATCGGGGTTTCAAACGGAAACTCATCGGTTACTAAAGGCATTTCATTTTGTTGAACTTATTTGAACTCCAGACTTTTCGTGTGTTCAAAATGTACCATTTTAAGCCACATCATCAATTTTTCAACCCTTTTGGACTTCATTTGATATTTTTCATGCATTTACTGTTTTTGTGAGCTAAATGACCCTAAAATTGAAAAGCACTTCAAGTGAACTCTGAAAAGGTTGAAAGTTGGCATGCTATCATCATTTCACCCACGTAGCATGTGCTAAAACGTTGAGAGGGTTACAGCAAAAACAGGATGCACTTTGCGTACAAAACGGACAGACTCTTTCGAAGTATCGAGGTTTCGGACGGAAACTCATCGTTTAGAAAAGGAATTTCATTTTTTTGAACTTATTTGAACTCCAGACTTTTTGTATGTTCAAAATGCACCATTCAAAGCCACATCATCAATTTTTAACCGTTTCTGACTTCATTTGATATTTTTCATGCATTTACTGATTTTTTTGAGCTAAATGACCCTGAAATTGAAAAGCACTTCAAATGAAGTCTAAAAAGGTTGAAAGTTGGCATGGTATCAACATTTCATCCACATAGAATGTGCTCAAAAGTTGGGAGGGTTACGACAAAAGCAGGATGCACTTCGCGTACAAAACGGACAGTCTCTTTCGAAGTATCGGGGTTTCGGACGGAAACTCGTCGGTTACAAAAGGCATTTCATTTTCTTGAGCTTATTTGAACACCAGGATTTTTATGTGTTCAAAATGCACCATTCAAAGCTACATCATCAATTTTCAACCCTTTCTGACTTCATTCGATAATTTACATGCATTTACTTTTTTTGAGCTAAATGACCCTGAAATTGAAAAGCACTTCAAATGAAGTCTGAAAAGGTTGAAAGTTGGCATGGTATCATCATTTCACCCACATAGCATGTGCTAAAAAGGTGAGAGGGTTACGGCAAAAGAAGGATGCACTTCGCGTACAAAACGGACAAACTCTTTCGAAGTATCGGAGTTTCGGACGAAAACTCATCGGTTACAAAAGGCATTTCATTTTCTTGAGCTTATTTGAACTCCAGGGTTTTCATGTGTTCAAAATGCACCATTCGAAGCCACATCATCAATTTTCAACCCTTTCTGACTTCATTTGATATTTTTCATGCATTTACTTTTTTTGAGCTAAATGACCCTGAAATTGAAAAGCACTTCAAATGAAGTCTGAAAAGGTTGAAAGTTCGCATGGTATCATCATTTCACCCACATAGCATGTGCTAAAAAGTTGAGAGGGTTACGGCAAAAGAAGGATGCACTTCGCATACAAAACAGACACACTCTTTCGAAGTATCGGGGTTTCGGACGGAAACTCATCGGTTAGAAAAGGCATTTCATTTTCTTGAACTTATTTGAACTCTAGGATTTTTGTGTGTTCAAAATGCACCATTTAAAACCACATAATCAATTTTCAACCCTTTCTGACTTCATTTGATATTTTTCATGCATTTACTGATTTTTTTGAGCTAAATGACCCTGAAATTGAAAAGCACTTCAAATGAAGTCTGAAAAGGTTGAAAGTTGGCATGGTATCAACATTTCACCCACATAGCATGTGCTAAAAAGTTGGGAGGGTTACGGTAAAAGCAGGATGCACTTCGCGTACAAAACGGACATTTTCTTTCGAAGTATCGGTGCTTCGGAAGGAAACTCATCGGTTACAAAAGGCATTTCATTTTCATGAACTTATTTGAACTCTAGGATTTTCGTGTGTTCAAAATGCACCATTGAAAGCCACATCATCAATTTTCAACCCTTTCTGACTTCATTTGATATTTTTCATGCATTTAATTTTTTTAAGCTAAATGACCCTGAAATTGAAAAGCACTTCAAATGAAGTCTGAAAAGGTTGAAAGTTGGCATGGTATCAATATTTCACCCACATAGCATGTGCTAAAAATTTGGGAGGGTTACGGTAAAAGCAGGATGCAGTTCGCGTACAAAACGGACAGTTTCTTTCGAAGTATCGGTGTTTCGGAAGGAAAATCATCGGTTACAAACGACATTTAATTTTCTTGAACTTATTTGAACTCTAGGATTTTCGTGTGTTCAAAATGCACCATTCAAAGCCACATCATAAATTTTGAACCTTTTTGACTTCATTTGATATTTTTCATGCATTTACTTTTTATAAGCTAAATGACCCTGAAATTGAAAAGCACTTCAAATGAAGTTTGAAAAGGTTGAAAGTTGGCATGGTATAATTTCACCCACATAGCAGGTGCTAAAAAGTTGAGAGGGTTACGTTAAAAGCAGGATGCACTTCGCTACAAAACAGACAGACTCTTTCGAAGTATCGGGGTTTCGGACGGAAACTCATCGGTTAGAAAAGGCATTTCATTTTCTTGAACTTATTTGAACTCTAGGCTTTTTGTGTGTTCAAAATGCACCATTCAAAGCTAGATCATCAATTTCAACCCTTTCTGACTTCATTTGATATTTTTCATGCATTTACTGATTTTTTTGAGCTAAATGACCCTGAAATTGAAAAGCACTTCAAATGAAGTCTGAAAAGTTGAAAATTGGCATGGTATCAACATTTCACCCACATAGCATGTGCTAAAAAGTTGGGAGGGTTACGGGAAAAGCAGGATGCAATTCGCGTACAAAACGGACAGTCTCTTTCGAAGTATGGGGGTTTTGGACGGAAACTCATCGGTTAGAAAAGGCATTTCATTTTCTTGAACTAATTTGAACTCCAGGCTTTTTGTGTGTTGAAAATACACCATTCAAAGCCACATCATCTATTTTCAACCCTTTCTGACTTCATTTGATATTTTCATGCATTTACTGATTTTTTTGAGATAAATGACCCTGAAATTGAAAAACACTTCAAATGAAGTCTGAAAAGGTTGAAAGTTAGCATGGTATAAAATTTCATCCACACAGCATGTGCTAAAAAGTTGGGAGGGTTACGGCAAAAGCAGCATGCACTTCGCGTACAAAACGGACAGTCTCTTTCGAAGTATCGGGGTTTCGGACGGAAAGTCATCGATTACAAAAGGCATTTCATTTTCTTGAACTTATTTGAACTACAGGCTTTTCTTTTGTTCAAAATGCACCATTCAAAGGCACATCATCAATTTTCAACCCCTTTCTGACTTCATTTGATATTTTTCAAGCATTTATTGATTTTTTTTGAGCTAAATGACCCTGAAATTGAAAAGCACTTCAAATGAAGTCTGAAAAGGTTGAAAGATGGCATGGTGTGTGCGTGCTTGTTGCCTACGATGACAACCCACTTTTTTGTTGCATATTGTCCTCGGCCAGAATCAGAATTTAAGAAAAACCTGAATTGAAAAGCACTACAAATATATAATATCTAGAGAGATATGTAATATATAATAGTTCAGATATCCATTATAGAAAGTACTCGTCCAAGCGAACACTACTATCTAGTCTGAATCAGAAGAATATCCGCCCCATGGTGGTGGTGGTGCGAGGTGACGCTGCCCGTAGTTCACGGTTCGAATCTTGCGGTACAACTCATATGCAACGTATGCATCTTTTGCTGCATACTCAATGTTCGTAGGTTGAAGTGGGGTCCTCTTCCACTCTTAGTGCTGCGCCGGGGGAAATTTGGTCTTCATATCTCCGTAATAGTCACCGATCAAGGCGACTGCCATATAAGCCATCGAAGTCCTCTCATACCGAAGCATGAATATGTCTTGGATATCAATAAGGGAGCCAGCTGGTATCTCAATACCGAAGTTGCGCCTCATCTTCAGCTTGTCATTCCTTACATCAACGCTAGCAAAATGTATGCCGCTGTGTAGAAGTCCATGAGTGCTGGGCAGTGCTTGTCACTACTGCAACATCAACAAATTAAAATGGAACAAATGTTAAATACTGCTGCAACAAGTATATTTAGGCAGAATTATAATATGCAACTATATAAAGGAAAATTATTTCGCTGCAACAAAAGAGGAAGACGCAGAGTTTTTTTCTCCCGAGCTCATTTGAGCCTGGTGAACAGTAATTAATATCATAAAAAATTCGAAAATAATTTCACTACAACTTAAGAGAAATTGATCTTTGCCATAGGATTCAAAATAGAACATATATATTGCTATATCCTATATATATATATGCAATTTTCATATCCTATGAATTGATGAAGAAACCCTAAATTAACTATATGACATATATGTTCTCCCATGTTTTGCAACAGGGAAAATTGTTATTCACTACAAACTTAAAAGAAATATTCATATTTCCAATATGATTCAAAATGCAACATATTTCTATCCTATGCAATTTTCATAATAATCTATAAATTATTAATTGATCAAAGAAAACCCTCAAAACTCACCTTGCCCATTGGAAGATAATCACATGTTTCTTGAAACACAACAGGATAACGACAACATCGTCTTGCTTGGCCGTGTACTCGAGATCAAGCCCTATGAACTTGTCTTTCTCATCCGCCACTTCAAGCCATTTCTGCAAAAGGGAAAGAAAACGCGGCACCATGGCGCTGTCGTTCGTGTAGACGACATCGAGATTGGTCGTGCCATGTGCAAGCACCTCCCCGTAGCGAGTGATTGGATTCATGGTAGAAGATATGGGTAATAAGAGAGGAGAATGGAGGAGAAGAAGAGAGGAGAATGGAGGAGAAGAAGAGAGGAGAATGGAGGAGTAGAAGAGAGAAGAAGAAGAGAAATGGGCGAAGCGGTGGGAACAGTTGCCTCTTCCTCGAACCGCGAAACATCATGGGATGCGAACCGTTCGAACTTTTAGTCCCGGTTTGAGCCACCAACAGGCACTAAAGGGGCACGCACCAGGCGAATGGTCACCCCCTTTGGTCCCGGTTCTAGCCACGAACCGGGACCAATGGTTGTGGGCCAGGAGTGAGGCACATTGGTCCGGGTTCGTGTATGGAACCAGGACCAAAGGTGTCCTACGAACCGGGACCAATGCCCCACTTGGCCCGCCCGACCCCCTGGCCTCCCGAACTGGGACGGTTGCTCCCATTAGTCCCGGTTCATGACTGAACCGGGACTAATGGGCTGGCCGGCCTGAATCGATGCCCTGTTTTCTACTAGTGCTAGTAGAATGTCGATCTGTAGTCCCGCTCGGGATGAGCCTTTAGTACCGGTTCCCCAAACGGTACTAAAGGGTCGGGACTAAAGGTCCAGACCTTTAGTACCGGTTGGCCTACGGACCGATACTAAAGGCCCACCACGTGGCTGCCTGCGTGGGCTGGTGGTGGAGGACCTTTAGTACCAGCTGGTGATACCAACCTGTACTAAGTGTTCTATTTTTTTGTTTTAGCTTTTAATTAGGTTTTAGTTTTCCTCTTTATTTATTGCGTTTTTAATTCATTTCAAATTTATTTTACGGTGCTACATAGTGTAAACATTACACAAGTTGATGCATATATATATATGTAATATAATATACAATATGTCAGACACGGTATATATACAAATGGAATTACACATCCATATATATTCTGGACTTATAAATTAAGGCCCAAAACCCGGCCGGGACTAGCTAGCTAGTGCTCCGGATGAAATTTCACTTTTCTATTACTGATTTGCTGGCATTAAGGCGGCGGTAAGTAATAGTGCTCTTCGTTTAACAATGACATGTCATAGAAGAAATGCCGCAAATTCCTCTTGAAGAGCTACAAAGCGTTTCTCGGGTGAGAGCTTCGACATCATCTGCCAAACCTGGAGTTGTCTTTCATGTGCTCCTCTGCGACGTATACGGCCTTCGGTCTGGATGTGAATGTTCTCACAGAGGAAGTATCCACATAAATTTGTCCCCTGTGGCTGCTTCTCGCACTTTGCAAAAGAATAGAATTCAATAAGATAATTAATAATCAAGCATGATAATGGTATTGAAACTAGAATTAAAGAGATGCGCGGACCTAGTAGTACTAGTTAATTACCTACATCTTTTTCCACTTCAGCTTAGGTTTCCATTGACGACCGTGATGAATTTTTTCTATCATCTTTTTCCAAACATTACGTGGCAAAGTAAAAGAATGAAAGAGTTATTATAATTACTTTTGATATCAGGAAATAATGAAAGAAAGCGAGGTCGATAAAGATTGATACCGTTCTATCATAAAATACAAGTCCATGTATGATTGTTCTAGTGTATCTAGTGAGTCGTACACTTGAACAAGTCCATCCGCAAGGATAATATTTAGGAGGATATAGTGGTCTCTACATAGAAGTTTATATAATTAAGCAGACATGCATATAACTCATCAACTACACTTGACATCGAGCTAGTAAGCAAAAATAGAATTTGTAGTATACAAGAGAGTAAACACTCACCCCATGTTGTAAGGAATATTATAGTAGATTTGGTATTCATTAGTGCCTCTAGAAAATTTTCCAAGATATCTTATGTGTCCTTGGCATAATGTTTTACCACATGACCATGAACGGTATTTGGGTCGATGAACCCAACGTCATCGATTCCCTCTTGTTTCAATTCCCACATCTTCAATCTGCATCATAGCGTAGAAAAGAACATATATAGTGAGGATAAGCCAATGAACGATATCTTAGCTAGAGACTTAAATTATTAAAGATATAAATCACTTACAGACAATAGCAACTGATGAGAGTTTTGTCGATAGAGTCCATGTGGTATAACTAGAAAAGTTTTGAGAATTCAAGACATATGTCACATCCATTGACGTAATGATCTTTCCTTACTTTGACCATGACCGCCGTCTCCCATCTCTTTGCTTCACGTAGGTACCAATCATGCAACCATTGCATCACAGTTGGTAGTTCCTTGTACTGGTCAGGTGTGACAGGTGGTTTTCCGATGGCATATTGCATTGCGTACTCATCTGCACCGTACCCGCGGATTTCCTCGGTGCCAAGGATTTGGCCAAGAGTGAGACCTGCAGCCTCTACTTCTTCGAGGTCGATTGGGTTGCCTTGCACGTTGACTGCTTGGATTGAGTGCTTGCTTGGATTGGTACTCACCTTGAGTGGAGAGATCGATTGCTTGGATTGTTCTCCGAGCTGGGGAACTGTTTTCCTGCTAGTAGTGCCACCTGTCGTTGATGCCGTACTTCCCGACTTCTTCCTTGGGCTAGGACAACTTCTCTGCTCACTTGCCTTCTGAATCTGTCACTCATAGTCTATCGCCATACGCTCCACATATGTTGGGGGTCGATCAATAAAGTGTTCCATAAAGTGCTCTTGGACTTCCTTGGGTATTACCTCCTTTGGCGATAGGGTCTTCTTTGCAAAAAAGGCTTTCACTTGGCGATCGCTTTCATTTTTGGTTTCCTCTGGTGTCATGTCGTAAGGAAGCTTCCTTTTGGCCGGAGGCTCGGGTTTCTTCTTTGCTTTCTTCCGAAGAGGACTGCTAATGGCCTTCCTCTTTTGGTAGCCCTGCTGGCGGGACCGCTGTCGGGATAGAGTCGGCTCATGTGGCGGAGATCGATATCGACGACATGGACTCGCTTCGTGCTCCTTCCTGAGGTTGGGTGGACTCGCGTTGGGATCCATATTGAGGTGGGACGCCTCTCGAGGTGGGGAGGACTGCTGGCAAGGTGGGGAGGATTGCTGGTGAGGTGGGGAGGACTGCTGGCGTTGCGATGCCTCTAGCTGGGTCTGTACCTGTATCTGCAGCTGCTGCTGCTCGTACTTCTATTCCAACTTTGAAAGTCGGTCTGCTTCCACCTTCTTTTTTCTTGAACGGCTTTTATAACTCTCCTTCCATCCCGCAAACCCCTCATACCATGGAACAACGCCCACGCCTCGTATTCGTCCTCCATGTTCGGGATTCCCGAGGGCGCGTGTAAGCTCGTCGTTCTCTCTATCGGGGTGAAACCGTCCTTCTTGGGCAGCTTTTATTTCTTCAATCAACTCATCTGATGCATGATTCAGACTGGCCAGTGCAATAATCTTCCCTGTTGCTAGGTCCAACTTTCCCCGATGCGCAAAAAACCAATTCCTGCACCTCCGAGGCTAGTGGAAGGTTACTGGAGTGATCCCTTCAGCATGTATCTTATTCTCTAATGCATCCCACTTAGGAATGGCTGACTTGTATATACTTGTCCCTAGTTTATGGTGATACTTTTTTTTCTCTGCATTTATCTTATTCTTTGCCGACTTATCCATAGCAGCTTCCGATGACTGTACTCGATAAATGCGTCCCAGTGATTCCTTACCTTCTCGTATATTCCTCTGAATTCGGGCGCCTTCTTGCCTCTAGCGTTGTACTCGGTCCATAATCTTTTCTTCCAAGTCTGGAACACGCCGGCCATCTTATGGAGAGCAAACTCCTTGACATTGTTCCTTTGGCGCTCCGAGAGGGAATCTGGTAGGATGAAATGCTCCATGAGATCTCGCCAAAGGGCATCTTTAATTCTTTTATCGACATAATTCACTCCTGGTTTTGGTTTGTTTGGCTGAATCCATTCTTACATTGTAATCGGGACTCCGTCCCTAACAACCACTCCGCATTGATGCACAAATGTCTTGGCATTGGCTTCAGGGTGAGTCGATGCGCCATCATGTTTGAAAGCATCAAGATTGAGCTTTACGTTGCCGTCCAATATTTTGGCACCGCCTCGTACCTTTCTACTAGATTGGCTCGATCCGGAGGGCTGATTAATTAAAAGAAGAAAGATTTGTTAATATATATATATAGATATTAAAATCAATTAATACACATGTAATGATCACTAGAGGCTAATATGTGTATATACCTCGCCAGACATTGTTAGTTGTTCCGGATTTTGGAACATAAGTTGTTCTTCCTTGGCCTCACATCCATCACCGTAATCGTTCAGATATTGTGCGCTGTCATCATCATGTGATTCATCCAGAAGGTCCGTTGTGTTTTTGGAGGAGCGTATCATGTCGAAGATGTCCTCTTCATGAGCTCTACCGGTATCGTCCATAGCTTAATAACTAATCCATAATAATATAGATAAAAAAATTAGTATTCAAATTAGCATGCATTCAAGAAGCAAAATAACTGATAGTTAATTAATAATGCATCATCGAATACATATACAATAGTTCTTAGAAAAGATCTCATCTCATAGTCTCGGATAATAGTTAATACATCGGCTAATCTATCGATCTAGCTAATACATCATAATAATACATATATAGTAGCTATTATATCGATCTAGCTAGAACCCTAGCACCCGGCGGATATCGGGGCAGGCGGTGGACACCCAAAGAGAAGGAACCATCACAGGAACAAAGCTCCAGTGAGATCCCTGAAGAATCTGCCAGGTATTGTCGGACCTGGCCTCCAAAGCTGCCATGTAGCGATGGACGTGCTCGTTCTCCTTGCTGACAGGGTACTGTACCACCTTCACGGGGGACTCAAGCCTCCGAATCGTCCGTGGCCCATGCGGCCGCCACCACAGAACCTCCGTGTCGACGATGGGCTGGCTCCTCACCAAGTTGCGCTGCCCGGAAGGCAGCACCACCCAGTACCATCCCGGCGGAGCCCAGTCCCGGACAGGGCCCCTCGACTCAAGCAAGTGACCTCCGCTGACTCAACGACGAGGATGCAGGATAGGCATCGTCGACGTCGAGAAGAAACACTTAATTATGAAAACAAATTAAATTAAACTTAGCAAAATTAACACTTAGCATCTAACAAATGAAACAGATGGGGAATAACATCCGGGAATGTTTTCCCGAAGTCAGCATATGAACATTTTCTATATACATCAATCCATCCCTCTATACAGACATATATACATGGACAAAAAATTCTATGAACATAAAAAATTCTGTGAACAAAAAAAATCATCATTACAACATTTTCTATATATATACATCGATCTAAACATCCATCTAACATCTCTATCTATCCAAAGCTCTAATGCAAAAAAATGAACTCCAATGCAAAAAAAATCTAAACATCTCTATCTATCCATCTAACATCTCTATCTATCCATCTAACATCTCTATCTATCCATCTATCTATCCATCTAACATATCTATTTAAGCCTGCTCCTCTGACGTGCGGCAGCCTGCCGTTCGGCCACTGACATGTGGGCCACGTTGCCGCACGGGCCCACAGGACAGTGGCCGAACGAAACGGTGCCGCGCGACAGGGGATCCTCATCCATATCCATCTAACAACTTTGCCACAACATATCTATCTAAAAATCTAAACATCCATCTAACAACTTTGCCACAACATATCTATCTATCCATCTAACATTCCTAAAATTCCTAAAATTCCTAAGATTCTTAAAATTCCTAACATTCCACCATCTAATCCATAGTTAAATTCCTAAAATTCCTAAAATTCCTAAAAAACAGCTTTTGCGTCATAGTACATTTTGGCAGGGCTCGTCGGGGCTCACCGGTGGGATGGATCGTTGGGGCTCATCGGGGCGGGCCAGCGGGACGACACGTTGGGGGAGGGCTTGGCGACTGTGTCGGGTGCGGCGACGAGGAGTGGGATCGGGGAGGAGGGAGAGGAAGTCCGACGACGGCGTCGCAGGCAGGGCTCGGGGACGGCTCGGAGGCGACGGCGTCGGGCAGGGCTTGGGGACGGCTCAGAGGCGACGGCATCAGGCAGGGCTTGGGGACAGTGTCGGGGGCGGCGACGAGGAGCTGGCTCAGGGAGGAGGGCGAGGAGGTCTGGTGACGAGGACAACGGATTCCGGCAGCCTGGCGGCGGCGCAAATAAGCTTCTCCCGGTGCGTGGCTCAGCCTGGGACGAGGCCTCCACTATTTATACATGGAGGACTTTTAGTACCGATGCGTGGCTCGCACCGGTACTAAAGACCCTTTAGTACCTGTGCGAGCCACGCACCGGTACTAAAGGTCCACCCCAAAAAAATGCGCGGGGCAGTGGACCTTTAGTACCGGTGCGTGGCTCGCACCGGTACTAAAGGTTTTTTAATTCATTATTAATTATTATTTTCAGAAAACCCCCTAAACTTTAGAAAATCATAGAAAAATATATATGACTCCAATGGAAATAAATAATATATGAAAAAATATCAGAAAAATGTAAAGAATCTGTTTATGGCATTTCCATGCATGTTTGAGCAACTTAAACTTCTGTATAAGATAATTTGATTAAATAGCATTTGAAATGTCATATCTCGATCACAAGCAGTTTTTTGAAGGGTCAAGGTTTCAGCAAAACTATTGGGAATCCATTTCTTTCCCACTCATGGAGGAAATTCTTGATCTACATGTAGGTTACTCAAATGCCAAGGTGAAAAATTGTTTAAACATTAAATTTGTTCCTTCCAAAGAATTTATTTATTCTAAGATCCATAGCTGTGAAGCATGCTTTAGAAAGGACCATATTGTGATTTATTATCCAGGAATTTCGTGCATTAATTGTACAAATCTGGGCTACACGTGCAATCTTCATGAAGATTTGAGTTATACTTCCCATACGTGGGATGTAAAGGTATCGTGCTCTAGATGCCTTGCCGTCGGCCATGATAGAGCATCATGCACTATTGGGCTTCGTTGCCATCGCTGCAGACGTCTGGGTCATTATGGATGGGAATGTAAGACATGGGCCGCCTCTCAACTCATGATGTGGAGACGAAAAGCGAAGTTTGTTTCAAAGCGGAAAACGTGGCAACCAAAACAGAGTATTGCAATAGAGCGGCATAAGCAACAAACTTGGGTAGCTAAGTCTTTACTGCGGAAGGATATCCCACCACTTGCGCGGGTTCCCGATACCTTCCCGGCTGTTTTGCCTCCCAAATTTCTAATCGCTGACAAGCAGTCAGAGCCACTTCCCATCAGAGACCAAGGTTTTTCCCCTTTTGCTACTCCTTTCGAACGCAACGAGGGTTTTCTTCTCCCTGCCCCGGCTCCTCCGTCTTCTGCCGCCAAGGATTGCAGCCACCTAGCAATGGCGACCATCCCCGTGATGCCACACCAGTTTGTTCCTGGAGCGATGAACATCCAGCAGAGTCCTCATGGCCGCCTGTAGAGGAACATGGTGGTCGTTGATGAGACGCCACTTGACCACGCAAAACATGCACTGGTATTTGTCATCCCCTCTCCTCTTGATTTACAGCACAAGGCAGTTCTTGCTGAAGTTAGGACAGTCTTGGCCGAAGATCATAATGTTGAAACTTTGGAGGGTGATATTTACCCCTTCTGTGTTGGATTGGTCTGTTTTGCGGACAGACTAGTTAGGGATGCGATGGTTGATTTGGGAGAACAAGCTTTGGATGACATGTCTACTTCTTACCTTTTGAGGCATGATGAAGGGCCCAACATGCGACGTCCAGTTACGGAAAGATAAGCTTGGGTGATGCTTTTGGGATTCCCTTTGAACTATCAGACTGAGTACTACATCATCAAGGTTGTTTCCTGTTTTGGTAGGTGCTTGTTTTGGCATAGGACAGGTTATAAAAAGTCTCGTGTGCTGGTTAGAGTGCTAATCAATGAATTAACTATGGTCCCATACAACTTAGTTATCAAGAGGTTTACTGATATGAGTGGTATGGGCCAATCTTGGACTGTGCTGGTGTATGTTTTAAATGGAAGAGATGCTACTCACGGGCTTTTAAGCAATGAAGATGAGGTTCCTCCCATGGGTGTTTCACCACACCCAGACCAACCACCATTTCTCAATGCTATGCAACAAGCCCAGCATGACGCCCAAGTTTGGCAATTGGAAAATGCTAACAATGCCTAGGAGGCTGCTCCTGCACCTGCTGCTCCACAACAGGGTTGGGGAGTTTGGCCAGAAATACCTCCTGTCCCTGCTTCTTATCAAGGTATCAGCTATCGACAGTTAATAGGGTACGAGGGACCTTCAATGATGGATGGGGTACAGACCGATGACTCTGGATATGATGATGGCATGTGCCTCTCGAGTGAACATGTACAATTATTAGAAGAGGCTGCAGACAATGTCATCTTGGGTCGATAGTCTAGGCACATGGCATTTGTTCAACTCAACTCTCATCAGCTGGTCCTTGATATTCATATGCCTGCTACCTTACTGGAGTTCTTTGCAGGGTTTTACTCAAGTGGCCACACTAGAAGAATTGGACTATCGCCACATTTGGATTGGACGCAGGTAGCTGAGGGGATACATCTCTTGTTTTCCAAGCTTATGGAGTATGCACACCTTTCGATATTCCCCGACACTCCTTTTTCCAGGGATTCCACCATAATCTTTTGCTCCCAGGAAGTTTGGACAGTGTGTATGGATCACATGGCAGAAAGACACCATCGGATACTGTCTTCTATACATGCACTTCAGTCTAAGGCAATCTGTGACAATTAGACTCAGGAGAGAAACCAACACTTAAGCTGCAGGAAGGAGATGCAGATGGCTAGTGTTACCTTCTCGCGCATGAAGAGGCCATGGGATCCTCTGGATGTATCTATGGTTCGTAGAAGTGCAAGATCCACTAGGTTCTAGGGTTTTAAAGCACCATCCATTGATGGATCCAAGCAGAAAGTTTCTCATGTAAAGCCCAGAAGCTCTCCTGTATTCAATGACAAAGACATTTCTGAAGATATGGAGATAGTTGCAGAACCCAGGGCTATTCTGTTGGGAGACGTAGTAGTAAATCAAAATTTTCCTACGTTCACCAAGATCTATCTATGGAGAAACCAGCAACGAGAGGGGAGAGATTGCATCTTCATACCTTTGAAGATCGCTAAGCGGAAGCGTTACAAGAACGCGGTTGATGGAGTCGTACTCGCAGCGATTCAGATCGCGGTAGATCCGATCAAGTGCCGAATGGACGGCACCTCCGCGTTCAACACACGTGCAGCCCGGTGACGTCTCCAACACCTTGATCCAGCAAGGAGGAAGGAGAGGTTGGGGAAGGGCTCCAACAGCAGCACGACGGCGTGGTGGTGGTGGAGTAGCAAGGTATTCCGACAGGGCTTCGCCTAAGCGCTGCGGAGGAGGAAGAAGAGAGGTAGGGCTTCGCCGTGAGAGAGAGAGATCAAATCCTTTCTCAAAACATCCAAAACCTCAAGTATATATAGGAGGAGGGACGTGGAGGGCTGGCTTGGCCTCTACTCCAAAGAGGAGATGGCCGGCCGAATTAAAGGGAGAGTCCACCTCCCACAAGGGAGGTGGATCTCCTCCTTTTAAATCCTTTTTGCCTTATCTCCTTATCTCCAGCCACATGGGCCTTTAGCAAAAGTATTTCCCATCCCAATAAGGGCTGATACACTTTATCTAACAGCCCATGAAGTCCTCTGGTCGTCACACCCCTCCCGGGGGTCCTCCGACACCCTCCCGGCACTCCCGGTACAATACCGATGAGCCCGAAAACTTTCCGGTGACCAAAACTGGACTTCCTATATATCAATCTTTACCTCCGGACCATTCCGGAGCTCCTCGTGACGTCCGGGATCTCATCCGGGACTCCGAACAACCTTCGGTAATCACGTATACCATTTCCCTATAACCCTAGCGTCATCGAACCTTAAGTGTGTAGACCCTACGGGTTCGGGAGACACGTAGACATGACCGAGACACCTCTCCGGTCAATAACCAACAGCGGGATCTGGATACCCATGTTGGCTCCCACGTACTCCACGATGATCTCATCGGATGAACCACGATGTCAAGGATTCAATCAATCCCGTATACAATTCCCTTTGTCTATCGGTATGATACTTGCCCGAGATTCGATCGTCGGTATCCCCATACCTTGTTCAATCTCGTTACCGGCAAGTCTCTTTACTCGTTCCGTAATACATCATCCCGTGACTAACTCCTTAGTCACATTGAGCTCATAATGATGATGTCTTACCGAGTGGGCCCAGAGATACCTCTCCGTCACACGGAGTGACAAATCCCAGTCTCGATTCATGCCAACCCAACAGATACTTTCGGAGATACCCGTAGTGCACCTTTATAGCCACCCAGTTACGTTGTGACGTTTGGCACACCCAAAGCATTCCTACGGTATCCGGGAGTTGCACAATCTCATGGTCTAAGGAAACGATACTTGACATTGAAAAGCTTTAGCAAACGAACTACACGATCTTGTGCTATGCTTAGAATTGGGTCTTGTCCATCACATCATTCTCCTAATGATGTGATCCCGTTATCAACGACATCCAATGTCCATGGTCATGAAACCGAGACCATCTATTGATCAACGAGCTAGCCAACTAGAGGCTCACTAGGGACACGTTGTGGTCTATGTATTCACACATGTATTATGGTTTCCGGTTAACACAATTATAGCATGAACAATAGACAATTATCATGAACCAGGAAATACAATAATAACCATTTTATTATTGCCTCTAGGGCATATTTCCAACAGTCTCCCACTTGCACTAGAGTCAATAATCTAGTTCACATCACCATGTGATTAACACTTACATCACCATGTGATCATATCATCATGTGATTAACACCCAATAAGTTCTGGGGTTTGTTCATGTTCTGCTCGTGAAAGAGGTTTTTAGTCAGCGGGTCTGCGACATTCAGATCCGTGTGTACCTTGCAAACTTTCCATGTCATATTTGTAGATACTACTCCCATGATCCACTTGGAGCTATTCCAAATGGCTGCTCCACTATACGTAGCTGGATTTCTACCAAGAGTCATCCGGATTGGTTTTAAAGCTTGCATCATCGTAACACTTTACGATGAACTCTTTATCACCTCCATAATCGAGAAATATTTCCTTAGTTCTCAAGTTACTAAGGCTAACTTTGACCGCTGTCTAGTGATCCACTCTTGGATTACTCTTGTACCCCTTGACAGACTCATGGCAAGGCACACACAGGTGCGGTACACAGCATGGCATACTATATAGAGCCTATGGTTAAAGCATAGGAGATGAAACTCATCTCTTCTTTATCTTCTACCGTGGTCGGGTATTGAGTCTTACTCAATTTCACACCTTACAATACAGTCAAGAACTCCTTCTTTGACCCATCTATTTTGAACTCCTTCAAAAACTTGTCAAGGTATGTCTTCGTCGAAAAAACTTATCAAGCGAATAGATCTATCCCTATAGATCTTGATGCTCAATAAAATAGTAGCTTTATCTGGGTCTTCCTTTGAAAAACAAAACTTTTCAAACAACCCTTCATGCTCTTCCAGAAATTCTACATCATTTCCGATCAATAATATGTCAACTACATATTCTTATAAGAAATTCCATAGTGCTCCCACTCACTTTCTTGCAAATACAAGTTTCTCATAAACTTTGTATAAACTTAAACACTTTGATCACCTCATCAAAGCATATATTCCAACTCCGAGATGCTTGCTCCAGTCCATAGAAGGATCGCTGGAGTTTGCATATTATTAGCATCCTTAGGATTGACAAAACCTTCTGGTTGTATCACATACAACTCTTCCTCACAGAAACCATTAAGGAAACCTTGTTTTGTCATCCATCTGCCAGATTTCATAATCGAAAAATGCAGCAACTGCTAACAAAATTTTAATAGACTTTTAGCATCGCTACAGATGAGACAATCTCATTGCAGTCAACTCCTTGAACTTGGCGGAAACTTCTTTGCAACAAGTCGAGCTTTATAAACGGTGACATTTCACCATTAGCGTCTATGTTCATCTCAAAAGTCCATTTGTACTCAACAACCTGCCTTTCAACAGGCAAGTCTACCAAAGTCAATACTTGGTTTTCATACATGGATCCTTTCTCGGATTTCATGGCTCCTAGCCATTTGTTGGAATCCAGGCCCACCATCGCTTCTCCATAGTTCGTAGGTTCATCGTTGTCCAACAACATGATTTCCAAGACAGGGTTGTCGTACTACTCAGGAGCAGTACGCGTCCTTGTCGACCTACGAGGTTCGATAGTGACTTGATCCGAAGCTTCATGATCATCATCATTAACTTCCTTTTCAACTGAGTAGGCTCTACAGAAACATCTTTCTGTGTTGCGCTATTCTCTGGTTGAAACAAAGGTTCAACAACCTCATCAAGTTCTATCTTCCTCCCACTCAATTCTTTCGAGAGAAACTCTTTCTCAAGACAGGACCCGTTCTTAGCAACAAACACCTTTTGCGCTTGGATCTGAGATAGAAGGTATACCCAATGTCTCATTAGGGTATTCTATGAAGATGCATTTGTATGCTTTGAGTTCGAGCTCGCTAGGTGAAAAACCCATCTTCACATAAGCGTCGCAGCCCCAAACATTAAGAAATGACAGCTTAGGCTTCTGTCAAACCATTATTCTCATGGTGTCATCTCAACAGACTTAGATGGTGCCCTATTAAAGTGAATGGATTTGTCTTTAATGCATAACCCCATAACGATAGTTGTAAAACGATAAGAGACATCATAGTACTCACTATATCCAATAGAGCACGACTACGACGTTCGAACACACCATCACACTATGGTGTTCCAGGAGGCGTGAGCTGTGAAACAATTTCCACATTGTCTAAAATTGCATACCAAACTCGTAACTTAGATATTCACCTCCATGATCATATCATAGACATTTATCTTCTTGTCACGATGATCTTTAACTTCACTCTGAAACTCCTTGAACCTTTCAAACATTTCAGATTCGTGTTTCATTAAGTAAATATCCCCATATTTACTCAAATCATCAGTGAAGGTAAAGAAAAACAACGATATCCACTGTGTGTTTCAACACTCATTGGACCACATACATCAACATGTATTAATTCCAATAAGCCACTTGCCCGCTCCATCATATTGGATGACGGGGTCTCAGTCATCTTGCCCAAGAGGCATGGCTCGCATGTCTCAACCGATTCGAAATCGAGTGAGTCAAAAAACATCCATCATCATGGAGTTTCTTCATGCGATTTATACCAATATGACATTACGTGGCAGTGCCACAAGCATGTGGTACTATCATTATTAACTTTGTATCTTTTGGTACCAATGTTATGAATATGTGTACTACTACGATCATGATTCGATAAACCATTTCGAGTGGGTGCATGACCATTGAAGGCATTATCCATGTAAACAGAATAACCATTATTCTCTAACTTATATGAATAACCGTATCGCACTAATCATGATCTAATCACGTTCATGCTCAACGCAAACACCAAATAACATTTATTTAGGTTTATCACAAATCCTGAAGGTAGAGAGAGCGTGCGATGGTGATCACATCAATCTTGGAAATACTTCCAACACACGTCGTCACCTTTCACCTAGCTAGTCTCCATTTACTCCGTAGCTTTTATTTCGAGTTGCTAACACTTAGCAACCGAACCGGTATCCAATACCCAGGTGCTACTAGGAGTACCAGCAAGGTACACATCACTAACATGTATATCAAATATACTTCCATTGACATTACCAGCCTTCTTATCTACCAAGCATCTAGGGGTTTTCCGCTTCAGCGAACATTCTCCTCATAACAGAAGCACTTAGTCTCGGGTTCGGGCTCAACCTTGGGTTTCTTCACTAGAGCAACAACTGGCTTGCCATTCCTGAAGTTTTCCCTTCTTGCCCTTGCCCCTTTTGAAACTAGTGGTTTAACTTAACCATCAACACTTGATGCTCCTTCTTGATTTCTACCTTCGTGGTGTCAAACATCACGAACAACTCAGGGATCATCTTATCCATCCCTGGCATGTTATAGTTCATCACGAAGCTCTAGTAGCTTGGTGGCAGTGACTTGGAGAACTCCATTAATCACTATTTCATCTGGAAGATTAACTCCCACTTGATTCAAGTGATTGTAGCACCCAGACAATCTGAGCACACGCTCAGCGATTGAGCTATTCTCCTTTATCTTGCAGACAAAGAATCTTGTTGGAGGTCTCATACCTCTCAACATAGGCACGAGCCTGAGATCACAATCTCAGCTCCTAGAACATCTCATATGTTCCGTGACGTTCAAAACGTTTTGGAGCCTCAATTCTAAGCCGTAATGCATGACGCATTGAACTATCATGTAGTCACCAAAAAGTGCCTGTCATATGTTCACAACATCTACAGACAACGCTTGAGGGAGTGGTGCAGTTAGCGGTACATCAAAAACATAAGCTTTCTGTGCAGCAATGAGGACAATCCTCAGATCACGGACTCAGTCCGCATTATTGCTACCATCAACTTTCAACTTACTTTTCTCTAGGATTGTATCAATAAAACTGTGGAGCTACAGCGCGAGCTATCTACGACATAATTTGCAAGGACATTTTTAGACTAAGTTCATGATAATTAAGTTCATTTAATCAAATCATTAATGAACTCCCACTTAGATAGACATCTCTCTAGTCTTCCAAGTGATACATGATCCATGTCAACTAGCCCGTGTCCGATCATCACGTGAGACGGACTAGTCATCCATGGTGAACATCTCTATGTTGATCGTATCTTCTATACGACTCATGTTCGACCTTTCGGTCCTCCGTGTTCCGAGGCCATGTCTGTACATGCTAGGCTCGTCAAGTCAACCTAAGTGTTTCGCATGTGTAAATCTGGCTTACACCCGTTGTATGCGAACGTTAGAACCTATCACACCCGATCATCACGTGGTGCTTCGGAACGACGATCCTTAGCAACGGTGCACAGTTAGGGTGAACACCTCTCTTGAAATTTTATTGAGAGATCATCTTATTTACTACCGTCGTTCTAAGCAAATAAGATGTAAACATGATAAACATCACATGCAATCAATATAGTGACATGATATGGCCAATATCATTTTGCTCCTATGATCTCCATCTTCGGGGCACCATGATCATCACTGTCACCGGCACGACACCATGATCTCCATCATCATGATCTCCATCATTGTGTCTTCATGAAGTTGTCTCGCCAACTATTACTTCTACTACTATGGCTAACGCTTAGCAATAAAGTAAAGTAATTACATGGCGTTTATGATTGACACGCAGGTCATACAATAAATAAGACAACTCCTATGGCTCCTGCCGGTTGTCATAATCATCGACATGCAAGTCGTGAATCCTATTACAAGAACATGATCAATTCATACATCACAATGCATCATATCACATCCTTTGGCCATATCACATCACAAGGCACATGCTGCAAAAACAAGTTAGACGTCCTCTAATTTGTAGTTGCAAGTTTTTACGTGGCTGCTATAGGTTACTAGCAAGAACATTTCTTACCTACGTCAACACCACAACGTGATTTGCCAATTGCTATTTACCCTTCATAAGGACCCTTTTCATCGAATCCGATCCGACTAAGGTAGGAGAGACAGACACCCGCTAGCCACCTTATGCATCTAGTGCATGTCAGGCGGTGGAACCGGTCTCACGTAAGCGTACGTGTAAAGTTGGTCCGGGCCGCTTCATCCCACAATACCGCCGAATCAAGATAAGACTAGTAGCGGCAAGCAAATTAACAAACTCGACGCCCACAACTGCTTTGTGTTCTACTCGTGCATAGATTCTACGCATAGACCTAGCTCATGATGCCACTGTTGGGAGACGTAGTAGTAAATCAAAATTTTCCTACGTTCACCAAGATCTATCTATGGAGAAACCAGCAACGAGAGGGGAGAGATTGCATCTTCATACCTTTGAAGATCGCTAAGCGGAAGCGTTACAAGAACGCGGTTGATGGAGTCGTACTCGCAGCGATTCAGATCGCGGTAGATCCGATCAAGTGCCGAACGGACGGCACCTCCGCGTTCAACACACGTGCAGCCCGGTGACGTCTCCAACACCTTGATCCAGCAAGGAGGAAGGAGAGGTTGGGGAAGGGCTCCAACAGCAGCACGACGGCGTGGTGGTGGTGGAGTAGCAAGGTATTCCGACAGGGCTTCGCCTAAGCGCTGCGGAGGAGGAAGAAGAGAGGTAGGGCTTCGCCGTGAGAGAGAGAGATCAAATCCTTTCTCAAAACATCCAAAACCTCAAGTATATATAGGAGTAGGGACGTGGAGGGCTGGCTTGGCCTCTACTCCAAAGAGGAGATGGCCGGCCGAATTAAAGGGAGAGTCCACCTCCCACAAGGGAGGTGGATCTCCTCCTTTTAAATCCTTTTTGCCTTATCTCCTTATCTCCAGCCACATGGGCCTTTAGCAAAAGTATTTCCCAGCCCAATAAGGGCTGACACACTTTATCTAACAGCCCATGAAGTCCTCTGGTCGTCACACCCCTCCCGGGGGTCCTCCGGCACCCTCCCGGCACTCCCGGTACAATACCGATGAGCCCGAAAACTTTCCGGTGACCAAAACTGGACTTCCTATATATCAATCTTTACCTCCGGACCATTCCGGAGCTCCTCGTGACGTCCGGGATCTCATCCGGGACTCCGAACAACCTTCGGTAATCACGTATACCATTTCCCTATAACCCTAGCGTCATCGAACCTTAAGTGTGTAGACCCTACGGGTTCGGGAGACATGTAGACATGACCGAGACACCTCTCCGGTCAATAACCAACAGCGGGATCTGGATACCCATGTTGGCTCCCACGTACTCCACGATGATCTCATCGGATGAACCACGATGTCAAGGATTCAATCAATCCCGTATACAATTCCCTTTGTCTATCGGTATGATACTTGCCCGAGATTCGATCGTCGGTATCCCCATACCTTGTTCAATCTCGTTACCGGCAAGTCTCTTTACTCGTTCCGTAATACATCATCCCGTGACTAACTCCTTAGTCACATTGAGCTCATAATGATGATGTCTTACCGAGTGGGCCCAGAGATACCTCTCCGTCACACGGAGTGACAAATCCCAGTCTCGATTCATGCCAACCCAACAGATACTTTCGGAGATACCCGTAGTGCACCTTTATAGCCACCCAGTTACGTTGTGACGTTTGGCACACCCAAAGCATTCCTACGGTATCCGGGAGTTGCACAATCTCATGGTCTAAGGAAACGATACTTGACATTGAAAAGCTTTAGCAAACGAACTACACGATCTTGTGCTATGCTTAGAATTGGGTCTTGTCCATCACATCATTCTCCTAATGATGTGATCCTGTTATCAACGACATCCAATGTCCATGGTCATGAAACCGAGACCATCTATTGATCAACGAGCTAGCCAACTAGAGGCTCACTAGGGACACGTTGTGGTCTATGTATTCACACATGTATTATGGTTTCCGGTTAACACAATTATAGCATGAACAATAGACAATTATCATGAACCAGGAAATACAATAATAACCATTTTATTATTGCCTCTAGGGCATATTTCCAACATATTCCCCCAGAGATCCCAATTCCTACAATTCAAAACATTGGTGTGGTTCAATGTGGTATTCCTAGGGAGGAGCTATCGGTGGAGATCTTGATGCGCCAACAGGAGAAGGCCCAGCCAGAAGCCCAAGAGGATATGGACGTTGCTCCCTAGTGGACTGATGCCTCATTTTACAATATTTGAATTTGCTTCTTTCCCGCCTTTATTTTGATGTCAACTGCTTCTTAGAACTTTTTATGTTGGAACATGCGTGGTATGAACCATGAGTATAAAATTTTGGCTCTACGTAACAAAATTGATGAATCCAATTGTTTGATCATATGTCTACAAGAAACTAAGAAAGAGGACCTTCATCACTCTTTCATTCGTAAATGCTGCCCTAGAAGGTTTGATAAATATGAATTTTTCCCGTCATAGGGAGCATCTGGTGGCCTTATAATTATTTGGTGTAGTAGTCATCTCACCGGGGTGACATTACATAAGCATGCTTTTGCAATCACCATTAAATTTACGTCGGACCATTCAAATCAACAGTGGCTACTCACCAACATCTATGGTCCCTGCAGTGGCCCAGAGAGAGATGTTTTCACTCAATGGTTTGAGAATCTCAACATTGAAATTGATGATTTATGGGTTTTCATGGGAGATTTCAACTTTATTCGATCATTACAGAATCACAACCTCCCTGGGTGGAACATCGATGATATTATTAAGTTTAATGAAATTCTCAGCTCCCTGGCCTTGATCGAGATTCCAATCAAAGGCAGAAAGTACACTTGGAGCAATATGCAGGAAAACACATTACTAGAGCAACTCGACTGGTTCTTTACATCCCCTGAATGGACTTCAAAATTCCCAAATACTATGGTTAAACCTCTCGCTAAACCATTTTCTGATCATATTCCATGTGTCATGCAGATTCAGACATCTATTCCACGATGTAAACTCTTTAGATTTGAAAATTACTGGCCACAATGCCCGGGTTTTATGCAAACGGTGCAGAACTCTTGGAGTAAGCCCATAAAAGCAACATCTTCTGCCACTCGCATCTCGGCTAAACTGAAAATATTAAGATACGCCCTAAAACAATGGAGTAAGCAGTTGTCCAAGCTGAAACTACTGATTGAAAACTGCAACAAAAAATAGCTGCTCCATCTAGATAGTTTGGAGGACCTCTCTACTCTATCTATACCTGAATCTAATTTCAGGTGCATTTTGAAAAATCAGCTGATAAAATTACTCAAGTATCAAAGCGCGTACTGGAAAAAAAGATGTACTTGCAGATGGTCAGTCGAGGGGGAGGAAAACACTAAGTACTTTCAGGAAAGGGCAACAGAAAGATACAGGAGGAATACTATATCTTCTTAATTACTGCCAAATGGTATGACTATTGAACACCATGATGAAAAAGCAACAACGTTCTATCAATGCTTTAAAAATAGAATGGGAGTTGTCACTGAAACTTCAGCAGATTTTGAGTTACAGGAACTGGTGCAACGTGTTGATGGATTGGAAGGACTATCTTCCCCTTTCACTCACGACGAAATTGACAAGGTTATTAAAAATATCCCTTCTAATAGAGCGCCTGGACCAGATGGTTTCAATGGTTTATTCCTCAAAGTTTGTTGGGATGTTACTAAAGAGGATTTTTATCAACTTTGCCATGATTTCTGGGAGGGGAAAATTGATCTAAAAGCCCACCTCCCTGATTACCCTCATTCCAAAAACCAATTCACCAGAAACGGTAAAAGATTTTGGACCAATATCTTTACTAAATTGTGTTCTTAAAGTTCTCACAAAACTATTGGCCAAAAGATTGCAAGGCTGCATCCTAAAGATTGTCCATTGCAACCAATATGGCTTCATCAGATGAAGAACTATCCAAGATTGTCTGGCATGGGCTTATGAATTTCTACATCAATGCAAACAGTCGGGTAAGGAAAATGTGATCCTCGGTTTGGATTTCGCTAAAGCTTTTGATATAATGGACCACTCCTTCATACTCAAAATGTTGAGATGCAAGGGCTTTGACGACAAGTGGTGTTCATGGCTGGAAATGATTCTCAATTTCAGAACTTCGTTGATTCTACTGAATGGATTTCCGGGCAAGGAATTTCAATGTAAAAGAGGAGTTCGACAGGGTGATCTATTCTCCCCACTCCTGTTTGTGTTAGCAGCGGATCTTTTACAATCAATGGTCAATATAGCCTGGACGGAGGGGCACCTTTCACTACCAATTGAACAACCTGCCTCGGAATTGTATCCGGTGATCCAATATGTAGACGATACACTTCTCATCCTCCCAGCAAAGAGCTCGGAAATAAGGGTTATTAAACAACTTCTCGACGCTTATGCTAATATCACGGGACTCAAGATAAACTACTCCAAATCACAACTAATGCCTATCAATATTAACCAAGATGCAGCTCTTGAATTGGCTTCAATACTTGGTTGCCAGGTGGGGTTGATGCCTTTCACTTATCTTGGAGTTCCGATGGGAACTTCAAGACCGTCGATAAGAGATTTGATGCCGCTTGTCGACAGAATTGAATGTAGATTAACAAGCATGGCCATCTGGCTTTCGTACAGGGAGAGGGTGCTATTCATCAACTTAGCTTTATCATCGATCCTATCGTATGCTATGTGTGTGTTGAGGTTACCCGTGAAAATCATTGACATATTTGATAGAGCATGCATACATTTTCTATGGAGAAAAGTGGTGGATAGAGACGCGAAAACTCACTCCCTGGTAACATGGGATTTAGTGTGCAAACCCAAAGATAAAGGGGGCCTTGGTATCATAAACCTAAAACTACAAAACAAGGCTCTATTACTAAAATATCTTCACAAATTCTACAAAACAAATTCTACAAAACCACAAGATGGACACTCCATGGGTAATGTTGATCTGGAACGCATACTACGATGCAACATCACCACACGCATTGCCGGCTTATGGATCATTCTGGTGGAGAGATATCCTGTCCCTTTCCACTAGTAGAAAACTGGGCTTCGGTTCAGGCCTGGCCAGCCCATTAGTCCCGGTTCAGTCACGAACCGGGACCCATGGGGGCATACATCCCGGTTCGTGTGCCCAGGGGGCCGGCCGAGCCTCGTGGGGCATTGGTCCCGGTTCGTATGGACCCTTTTGTCCCGGTTCCAGACACGAACCAGGACCAATGGGCCTCGCTCCTGGCCCACATCCATTGGTCCTGGTTCGTGGATGGAACCGGGACTAAAGTGTGGCCTTTAGTCCCGGTTCCAGCCACGAACCGGGACCAATGATGTGGCTATATATACCCCTCCCCCACGAGCAGAGCACTCCACTGCTCTGTTTTTTCCTGGAGTGTGAGGGGAGGGCTTTGTGGTGCTCTAGCTCACCTCCTATGCACATGAGGTGTTCGATGAAATGCCGGAGCCACACTACTTAAGCTTTCTCCTCTCCAAACTCGACCTCCAAGTTTCATTTTCCTCAAGATTTGTCTAGGTTTAGCGGTCCATCACGTCCCGTCCCCGTCTTCACCACCGTCGATCGCCCACGCCGATCTCGTCGCCGACACCACCGTGGTGAGCCTCTTGTTCTTATCTTCTTTCTAAAAGAAAAAAATTTATATTAATTTGATCACTTATCTATTCATGATGTTCTTTAATGGTTTTTGACACACTTAATTATATATAATGCACGCAGATGAACCGACAATGGATGTACGGTGACAGACGCACCTCCGAGTACATTAAGGGCCTGCATAATTTTCTCGAAGTGGCTGAGGCAAACAAGCAAAATGGTTTTATGTGTTGTCCATGCCCTCTATGTGGGAATACGAAGTCTTACTCTGACCGGAAAATCCTTCACGCCCATCTGCTTTATAAGGGTTTCATGCCACACTATAATGTTTGGACCAAGCACGAAGAAATAGGGGTTATGATGGAAGACATCAAAGAAGAAGAGGACGATGACAACTATGTGCCCCCTGAATACGGTGATGCTGCAACGGGGGAAGCTGAAGATCAAGAGGAACTAGACGATGATGTGCCCAATGATGATCTCCGTCGGGTCATTGTTGATGCAAGGAGATAGTGCGAAAGTGAAAAGGACAAGCTGAAGTTCGATCACATGTTAGAGGATCATAGAAAAGGGTTGTAACCCAATTGCGAAGAGGGCAACACAAATCTCGGTGCCGCACTGGAATTGTTGCAATGGAAGGCAGAGTATGGTATACCTGACAAGGGAGTTGGGAAGGTATTGAAAATACTTAAGAAGAGGCTTCCAAAGGATAACGAATTGCCCGACAGTACGTACGCAGCAAAGAAGGTCATATGCCCTCTAGGATTGGAGGTGGAGAAGATACATGCATGCCCTAATGACTACATCCTCTACCGCGGTGCGTATGAGGATTTCAATGCATGCCCGGTATGCGGTGCATTGCGGTATAAGATCAGACGAGATGACCCTGGTGATGTTGACGGCAAGCCCCCCAAGAAGAGGGTTCCTGCCAAGGTGATGTGGTATGCTCCTATAATACCACGGTTGAAACGTCTATTCAGAAACAAAGAGCATGCCAAGTTGTTGTGATGGCACAATGAAGACCGTAAGAAAGACGGGAATTTGAGACACCCCGCTGACGGGTCACAATGTAGAAAAATCCTGAGAAAGTACGGCCGGGCTGAGTTTGGAGCTGACCCAAGGAACGTATGTTTTGGTTTAAGCGTAGATGGCATTAAACCTTTCAGAGAGCAAAGGAGCAATCACAACACCTGGCCCGTGACTCTATGTATGTATAACCTTCCTCCTTGGATGTGCATGAAGCGGAAGTTCATTATGATGCCAGTTCTCATCCAAGGCCCTAAGCAACCCGGAAACGACATTGATGTGTACCTAAGGCCATTAGTTGAAGAACTTTTATAGCTGTGGAATGGAAACGGTGTACGTGTGTGGGATGAGCACAAACAGGAGGAATTTGACCTGCATGCGTTGCTGTTTGTAACCATCAATGATTGGCCTGCTCTCAGTAACCTTTCAGGACAGACAAAAAAGGGATACCATGCATGCACGCACTGTTTAGCTGACATCGAAAGTATATACCTGGACAATTGCAGGAAGAATGTGTACCTGGGGCATCATCGATTTCTTCCGACCAACCATCAATGTCGAAAGAAAGGCAAGCATTTCAAAGGCGAGGCAGATCACCGGAAGAAGCCCGCCATGCGTACCGGTGATCACATACTTGCTATGGTCAATGATTTACACGTAATATTTGGAAAGGGTCCCGGCGGACTATCTGTTCCGAATGACGCTGAGGGACGCGCACCCATGTGGAAGAAGAAATCTATATTTTGGGACCTACCCTACTGGAAACACCTAGAGGTCCGCTCTTCAATCGACGTGATGCACATGACGAAGAACCTTTGCGTGAACCTTCTAGGCTTATTGGGCGTGTATGGGAAGACAAAAGATACATCGGAGGAACGGGAGGACCTGAAACCTTTGCACGAAAAAGACGACATGCCTCCAAAGAAGTATGAAGGTCCTGCCAGCTACGCTCTTACCAAAGAAGAGAAGGAAATCTTCTTTGAATGCCTACTCAGTATGAAGGTCCCGTCTGGCTTCTCGTCGAATATAAAGGGAATATTAAATATGGCCGAGAAAATGTTTCAGAACCTAAAGTCTCATGACTGCCACGTGATTATGACGCAACTACTTCCGGTTGCATTGAGGGGGCTTCTACCGGAAAACGTTCGATTAGCCATTGTGAAGCTATGTGCATTCCTCAATGCAATCTCTCATAAGGTGATCGATCCAGAAATCCTACCAAGGCTAAGGAGTGATGTGGCGCAATGTCTTGTCAGTTTCGAGCTGGTGTTCCCACCATCCTTCTTCAATATCATGACTCACGTCCTAGTTCATCTAGTCAACGAGATTGTCATTCTGGGCCCCGTATTTCTACACAATATGTTCCCCTTTGAGAGGTTCATGGGAGTCCAAAAGAAATATGTACATAACTGTGCTAGGCCAGAAGGAAGCATCTCCATGGGCCATCAAACAGAAGATGTCATTGGGTTCTGTGTTGACTTCATACCTGGCCTTAAGAAGATTGGTCTCCCTCAATCGCGGTATGAGAGGAGACTGACTGGAAAAGGCATGCTTGGAGGGGACTCAATAATATGTAGGGACGGGCATTCTTGGTCTCAAGCACACTACACAGTTCTATAGAACTCTACCTTCGTGACCCCGTATGTCGATGAACACAAGAACAGTCTGTGCTCCAAACACCCGGAGCAGTGTGACGACTGGATTACACGTGAACACATCAGGACTTTCGGCAGTTGGTTGGAAACACGTCTCAGAGCTGACAACATTGTTTCTGATGAGCTGTACTTGTTGTCCAAGGGGCCATCTTATACTGTATTGACTTAAAAAGGATACGAGATAAATGGGAATACATTTTACACGATCGCCCAAGATCAAAAGAGCACCAACCAAAACAGCGGTGTTCGCTTTGATGCAACAACCAAGAGGGGAAAGGACACATATTATGGTTACATAGTGGACATATGGGAACTTGACTAGGGACATGATATTAAGGTCCCTTTGTTTAAGTGCAAATGGGTCAATCTGTCAGGAGGCGGGGTATAGGTAGACCCACAGTACGGAATGACAACAGTGGATCTGAACAATCTTGGGTACACAGACGAACCATTCGTCCTAGACAATGATGTGGTGCAGGTTTTCTATGTGAAGGACATGTCTACCAAACCGAGAAAAAGAAAAGATAAGGAAGCGAATACATCATACGATGAGCCAAAGCGCCACATAGTTCTTTCAGGAATAAGAGACATCGTGGGCAAGACAGACATGTCTGAAGATTATGAAATGTTTCATGAAATTCCTCCCTTCAAAGTCAAGGCTGATCCAAGCACCCTCTTAAGCGATGAAGAATATCCATGGTTACGGCGCAATATGCAAAGGACACAAGCGAAGAAAAAGTGAAGACAGATGAAGTCAGAAAGGGTTGAAAATTGATGATGTGGCTTTGAATGGTTCATTTTGAACACACAAAAAGTCTGGAGTTCAAATAAGTTCAAAAACCTTTGTAACAGATGAGTTTTTGTCCGAAACCCTGATACTTTGAAAGAGATTGTCCATTTTGTACATGAACTGCATCCAGTTTTTGCCATAACCCTCTCAACTTTTTAGCACATGCTATGTTGGTCAAATGATGATACCATGCCAAGTTTCAACCGTTTCTGAGTTCATTTGTACTGCTTTCCAATTTCAGGGTCATTTAGCTCAAAATAAATCATTAAATGCATGAAAAATAGCAAATAAAGTTAGAAAGGTTTGAAATTTTAGTATGTGACTTTGAATGGTGCATATTGAATGCACAAAAATGGTGCATATTGAATGCACATAAATTTTAGTATCTTCGCGTGTTTCCCTATAGTATTATTAAAACTAAAATTATATAAAATTTATGCAACTAAACTTACCATAGTATTTTCTGTTCAAAACATTAAAAGCAAAAAAGTGGAAACAAAAGAAATTAAATAAAGCAAAAAAGAAAACAAAAAATAAAAAAATAGAAAAAAAGTATTTTGTGTTCAAAACATTAAAAGCAAAAAAGTGGAAACAAAATAAAATAAATCAAAAAAATGCCACCTACACGGCCATCACGGCCTGAATACGACTAGAAACCCAACAATAGGCCCACGGGCAAAGAGTGACACAATAGGCCCGGAAGCCTGTAGTTGAGAGGAGCTCGAGAGGGTTGGCGCAGCAGCACTTATAAACCGCTCTCGCGCTCCCTCGACTAGCGAGGTGGGACTAAACATCCCACCGCACCGCGGCGCAAGGCCTTTGGTTCCGGTTGGTAGCACCAACCGGAACGAAAGGGTGGCATTGGTACCAGTTCGTAGCACCAACTGGTACCAATGTCCCATTTAGTTCCGGTTGGTGGCACCAACCGGAACCAAAGGTCTCTGTTTCCTGCCGTTTGGGCTGCTGAAAAGAGACCTTTGGTCCCGGTTGGTGGCACCAACTGGAACGAAAGGGGGCATTGGTCCCGGTTGGTGCTACGAACCGGGACCAATGCTCTGGGTATATAACTGGCACTTAGGAATTTTCAGTCCTCATCTCGCCATTAGCCCCCGACAACGCCGGAGATGACACCGACGCCGTCAGGCTGCCCGACCGCCACGCCATCGCCGCCCTCTGCCCCGTCGCCGCCCTCTGTCCCGACCTCGCCATCGCCGCCCTCTGCCTCGACCTCACCGTCGCCGCCCTCTGCCTCGACCTCGTCGTCGCCGCCCTCTGCCTCGACCTCGCCGTCGCCGCCCTCTGCCTCGCAGTGAGCCCCTCCCCCCATTCCCCCCTCTTCTTCGCCGCCTCTCCGCATTAATGTATGATTTTTTTTTGTTCATAGAATTTTTTTGTCAATTGATGTATGATTTTTTTCATAGAAAGTTTTTTGTTCATAGAAAGTTTTGTGTTCATAGAAAGTTTTTTGTCAATTGATGTATATGTTCATATATATGTGCATTTTTAGAAAAAAATTGTGTATGTATGTTCATATATGCAAAAGTTATATTTAAGAAAAAAATAAAATGTATGTATTATGTTCATATGCAAAGAATATGCAAAAGTTAGAATTTTTTGTACCAAGTTAAAAGAGCGTTGTCGTCGAGCAACTAGACAAACGTGACATGAGGGGGTCGAGGGTCGGGAACTAGGGTAGAGTGTCCTGGATCGCTAAGGGGTCGAGAGGTCGCCTTGTGTATCCATCCCCAAACCGTAGAAGCATCGAGCTAGCTAGGTCTATTTTTGCCACTAATATATTAATTGTCATGTTGTAATATTTGCAGAAACTATGGACGATCTGAATCTTCCGCAAAGAAACTTACAAGAAGAAGCGTTGTTGGGGGACATCATACGGGAAGGAGGTGATGTCTTATCGTTTCTGAACGACACCGATTTTCTGGAATAAGAGGGTGAAGAAGGCTCCGACGATCGGACAATGGAGGTGGAAGAACATGATTATGATGGCTCCGGTGAGCGAACGGAGGAAGGAGCAGTTGCAAAGTCTGGCGAGGTATATATATTAATTAAGCCTGTGCTGACTAGCTAATTAATGCATTAATTGTTTTGGTATGTACACATATTAACTCTTTTCTTTCTTCTTTTCTAGCCCTCTGGATCCGGATCGAGCCAAACTTCGGTAACGAGATGAGGCCCGAAGAAAAAGTTGCGCCAGGATCAAAGGTTCACGATCACCAGCATCAATAGAGATGGCCAACCGATTGAACCCAGCCGGACCAAGGAAGCATTTTCTGCTCAGTGCGGGGTTCTTGTTAGGGACATGATCCCGATCACCATCCACCAATGGAATAAGCCGAAGAGCGAAGACCCTAAAGTGTCTTTTGTCAATGATAGACAGAAAGATGATCTTTGGACCGCGCTGAAGGCAAATTTCACCATACCGGTAGAGGAGGATCCAGATAAGCCAGTTATAGAGCCATTGGTCAAGGCTCATGCTCTTAAGAAGATGGCAGATCTATTCAGGAGGTGGAAGAATGAGTTGAAATCAACGTTTGTGGACAAAGGGAAGACTCCAACATTCACCGGCCGATTTGAGAAGATAAGAGATCACTGTCCCTCATTTGTGGCCCACAAGACATCGGAGAAGAGTAGGAAGATGTCAGCGACAAACAAGATAAATGCTGCAAAGAAGAAGCTTCACCATCGCACGGGGTCAGGTGGCTACATCAAAGCCCGGCCATTGTGGGACAAGGCTGAGAAGGACCTGCTTGCTAAAGGGGTCCAACCAGAGACATTGTACTAGCCAGACCGTGCAAGGACTTGGTTCTTCGGGGCTGGGGGAACCTTGGACCCTGAAACAGGGAAGTGCGTTTGGACGAACGAGCAACTGTCAATACCGGTCAAGAATCTTCGACAGTGTATCGCCGCAGCGCAGGAAGGGACGTTCGTTCCCGACAGAGAGAATGACGAGCTCACACAGGCCCTCAGGAATCCTGAGCACCCAGGACGAACACGAGGCACGGCAGGCTCCATTCCGTGAAAGGTTGGGTTTCCCGGTGCAGAAGGTTACAAATCCCGAGAGAGGAAGCGGAAACAGGAGCAAAGTGATATGCAGAAGCTAAATGACAGAGTACTAGCGCTAGAGAAACAAGCAGTTGAGAACCAGCGATCTCAGCGGGACGAAGCTATCCAAGAAGCTACCCCGCCATCTCAGCGGAGAAGCAGCGTGGCTTCCACCGAGCTTGACCAGCCTAACTTCACGGCTCCCAGCTACCCCGTGGATGCTATCAAGGAGGCTCAACCTTGCAACCTTATGACGCAATGGCATCACCGCAAAGTCAAGGCGGCTGTCGGCTCTGTTGCACCTTCCAAACCCGGTGCAACTTTTCACTGCCTTCCGATTCCACAAGGCTATGCTATTGTGATGGTCGATGAGATAGAGGAGGGATTTGAGGACCTCGAGCTTGACCACCCTACCGGTGAAGGGGAGACTCTGCTAGAATGTGCTCTGAAGACTACATGTCTATGGCGGAAGGAGCTCATCAAGCTTCTGAACTGGACGCCTCCGCCTCCTCCTCCTCCTCCGGCAAGTCAGGGCACTCCGCCTCCTCCTCTGCCTCCTCCTCCGCCTCCTCCTCCGGCGAGTGATCAGGGCATTCCGCCTGCTCCGGCGCGTGATGGCACTCCGCCTCCTTCTACGCCTACGCCGGCGTGTCCGAGCAGCCCGCCTCCTCCTCCGCCTCCTCAGCAAGGGCGGAAGAGAGCCGCCGCCGCTCCGGCTGCTCCGCCTCCTCGTAACACTCCTTCTCCGCCTCGTAAGCAACAAAGGAAGACAACCACCGCTGCTCCGGCTGCTCCGGGGTCTAGCAGTACAACCAGTGGCGGGAGGCGATACCAATACGGTCCATCATCTCTCAAGCCTCTTGAGCAGTTACCTTACGAGAAGAGCGACGAGGAAAACGCGAAGATCTCTAAAGGCCAAGTGAAGGAGTTTTTTGCAAAGAAAAATCCACCTCCGGAGGAGAAGATAGATCCGGTGAAAGTGAAGCGCACTTTGGATGCCCTGAAGCGACCACCACCGCCTCTGCCGGATGACAACTATGTCCGCACTATTAAAAAGAGAGCGCTAGAAGCGCGCCGGTCTGGAACCACTAGAACTGACAAAAGGAGACAAGAACAAATTACAAAAGGAAAAAAAATCCCCTGCTCGGCGAACAGGCGAACCAATCGTGCCCCCCGCTGAAGGTGTCTAGCGATATCGTCCCAAATCTGCCGATAATGGTGTCCGGTACCAATCCTGGTGATTACCTGCCCGATGATGTACATTTTGATATAATGGAGGCGGACGATCACAAATACCGGCACGGGAAGCCTCTCATCAGACCTGGTCATTCTCCTCTGACAACGATGATGTGAAGATTCCATGAGTGGTACATGGACACCTGCAAGTCTGGGACGGATACTTTGATGCTGACAGTTAAAGAGGAGCACGACCTCATTGGAATTGAACTGTTGTGTGTTCCATTTGAGGAGTTATTCCAGCTTTTCAATCAAATGGCCATTGATAAAGTAATCGTCACTTGCTACTGTCTGTAAGTACTACTTCTTTAATTAAGTCTCTATATATAGCTCAGCTCTTTCATTGCATGTACATATAATTATCCTCACTATGTCATGCAGATTGAAGATCGTCGAATGCAAGAAAAAACAAATCTATAATATTGGGTTCATTAACCTAAATCTCTTTAATGAATGGGAAATTAAACATGATGCCAAACGAGCCGAGGCCAACTTGCTAAATTCGTTGCTTAAACATCAAAACAAAGATAAAATAATCTTTCCTTACAACTTCGAGTGAGTGTTACTGTCTTGTGCATATTCGGTTTTCCTTATTACTCGAGGTTATAGTAATGTAATTGATGAGCTATGCATGCGTGCGCAGCTTGCACTTTATTCTCCTAGAGATTAAGCTTGTGGAGGGACTAGTAATCGTCTTAGACTCAAGACGAAAAGATCGCAAGCAGTATGCGGTGATCACTGAAATGCTCGTGAAGTAAGTTCAATCGATCATTATCGCACCATATCGGCAACTTTATTCATTTCCTGATATCAGGTAATAATTATTTTCTTTGTCTAGCAGGGTTTGGAAACAGTTCACCGCAATAGCTCCGGGACTACCGGGGAAGCTGCAATTTACATACCCGAAAGTAAGTACTACTAGCTAGTTCCGCGCATCTCCCATTGATTCTAGCTAGTTTTCATCAATACCATTTATAATGCTTGATTATCAGTTTGATTGACCTCTATTTCTCGTAAAGTGGTTGTGGCAGGAAGAAGGGACTAATCTTTGTGGATACTACGTTTGCGAGTACATCTACGAAGCGACGACCTCTAAGCATGCCGGCTACTCTAAAGAAGATTTTGAAGTGCGTAAGAAATAATATTCACAATTTTATTTTATTACCATCATTTGTGTTGAGTTTCATTCTTATATATGTATTGACCCCCTTCTTCAAATTAGCTTTCGGAGTTGTAGGATCAACTCCTACCACAAGATCGCATAAAAGCAATTCAAGAGGAATTGGCGGGATTCTTTCTTGACCACATCATCGATAAACATGGAGAATACCATGTGGAAGTTGAGTTCACATGTTAGGGGATTGTAAGAGATCTTATATTGTATATATGTAGCCAGTAGCGTCGGATAGATATACGAAAACTTGTTGTTCGACCAATCTCTCGGAGAAGGAGAGGTCGACCACTTCTCTCTGTATACGTTCATGACGATCTTCTATACTGAATGGTTTCCTTCATTTTCTTACTACCTAGCGTGTCGAGTCCTCTCTATACGTATAGTACGTAGTGTCGACCAAGCACGGAGATAAGAGAGGACACTTCTCTCTATTAGCTAGCTAAAATAATATATGAAACCCCTAAATTAACCCTGCAAACCCCCTAAACCCCCCACCCCCCCTTTCAAAAAAAACCCCAGGCCCTGGACTACTGACGCGTGGATGCCTTTTCGTCCCGGTTCGTGTTACCAACCGGGACTAAAGGTCCTCCGCCCCAGCGCACCATAGCAGCCCATATGGAGCCCCATTTGTCCCGGTTCGTAGGCGAACCGGGACTAAAGGTATTGGGCTTTAGTACCGACCCTTTAGTCCCGGTTCCGGAACCGGGACAAATGGGCCTCTGGAACCGGGACAAATGGGCCTTTTTCTACCAGTGTTCCGACATCTTTAGAGGAATTGCAACCTGCATCCCAACTTAGGTGATACAATCTTACTTTGGAAGGACCAATGGCACAATGATGATACCTTAGCAAATTCACGTCAATAGCTATTCTCCTATGCAACAAATGAGGATGTGTCTCTGGCCCAGTTTGTGATGGATACAGATACGGCATCCCACTTTCACTTACCACTATCACAGAAGGCTCGGATGGAATTGGAGGATATGATGCTCACAATTAACATGATGACATTAGACCCCTTGAAGGCTGATGAATGGATATACTGTTGGGGAGAGGTGCATTTTAGGCCAAAAAGATTCTATAAATATCTATTCAGACACGAACATGCCCCATCATACATAACAAACATATGGAAAACAAAATGCATTCTCAGACACAAAGTATTTTCCTAGCTGCAAAGAATGGATAGAATAAACACACGAGACCTGCTAGTAAGAAGGCACTTCAATAGTGGTGAGGATCACTCTGGTATGCTGTGTGATGGAGATCTAAGGGGACCTGACGAACACCTTTTCTACCAGTGGCCCTTTGCAATTGCCTATTCGGGGAAACTTGGCATCACTTGGGATACGTCTATGGACATACAAGCGCGGTTGGATGTAATGGAACGTTGATGGACTAAACCCCTATTCAAGGAAATATGTATTTTGGCTACATGGAATATATGGAAACAACGAAACCGAAGGACCTTTGATGATGAGATGGCAACACAGCAGGATTGGATCTGGATGCTGGAGACAGACTTGGAAACCCTGCGTTTCAGACTTAGGGATGTTGATTCTGCCTTCCTCGATAGATTTCTACCAACTATCCAAGTGTAAAAGACTTTGCACGTGTGTAACCTCCCTAGCTTAGCCTAGTTCAGTTTATGCTACTCTGGTTGGCCTACTCCACATGGCTATGTAAAACCACTTGTACCTGTTCTGTTCTAATATAACAACAGTAGGAGCCTCTCCTGCTGTTTTAACTTGTCAAAAAAATGTCATATCTCGAGTTTGAAAAGCAGTACAAATGAACTCTGAAAAGGTTGTAACTTGGCATGACATCATAATTGCACCCACATAGCAACTTCTAAAGAGTTGAGAGGGTTACGGCAAAAACTGGATACACTTCGGGTACAAATTGGACAATCTCTTCTGAAGTATGAGAGTTTCGGCCGAAAACTCATCTATTACAAAGGGATTTCATTTTTAATAACTTATTTTAACTCCATACTTTTTGTGTGTTCAATATGCACCATTCAAAGGCACATCATCAATTTTCAACCCTTTCTGACTTCATTTGATATTTTCATGCATTTAATGATTTATTTTGAGCTAAATGACCCTGAATTTGAAAAGCAGTACAAATGAACTCTGAAAAGGTTGTAACTTGGTGTGACATCATAATTTCACCCACATAGCAACTTCTAAAGAGTTGAGAGGGTTACGGCAAAAACTGGATGCACTTCGTGTACAAATTGGACAATCTCTTTCGAAGTATGAGGGTTTCGGATGAAAACTCATCTATTACAAAGGGATTTCATTTTTTATAACTTATTTTAACTCCATACTTTTTTTGTGTTCAATATGCACCATTCAAAGGCACATCATCAATTTTCAACCCTTTCTGACTTCATTTGATATTTTTCATGCATTTAATGATTTATTTTGAGCTAAATGACCCTGAATTTGAAAAGCAGTCCAAATGAACTCTGAAAAGGTTGTAACTTGGCATGACATCATAATTTTACCCACATAGCAACTTCTAAAGAGTTGAGAGGGTTACTGCAAAAACTAGATGCACTTCGTGTACAAACTGTTACAAAGATACCATGCTAGAAAATGCATGCATGTCCTTCACATAGAAAGTGATGACGGTGAAGCCGGTCACATCACAGAGTGGGATCTCACGGTGTAAGACTTTTTCTGCGTGTTTGCCCCTTGCTTATGATTGCGCCGTAACCATGCAAATCTTCATCATTTAACAGGGTGCTTGGGTCAGCCTTGACTTTGAAGGGAGAAATGTCATGAAACTTTTCATAATCTTCAGACATGTCTGTCTTGCCCTCCAATCCCACGATGTCTCTTTTTCCTGAAAGAACTATGTGGTGCTTTGGCTCATCATATGATGTATTCGCTTCCTTAACTTTTCTTTTTCTCAGTTAGGTAGACATGTCCTTCACATAGCAAACCTGCGCCACATCATTGGCTAGGACAAATGGTTTGTCTGTGTACCCAAGATTGTTCAGATCCACTGTTGTCATTCCGTACTGTGGGTCTACCTGTACCCCGCCTCCTGAGAGATTAACCCGTTTGCACTAAAACAAAGGGACCTTAAAATAATATGCATAGTCAAGTTCCCATATGTCCACTATGTAACCATAATATGTGTCCTTTCCCCTCTTGGTTGCTTCATCAAAGCGGACACCACTGTTTTGGTTGGTGCTCTTTTGATCTTGGGTGATTGTGTAAAATATATTCCCATTTATCTCGTACCCTTTGTAAGTCAATATAGTCGAAGATGGTCCCCTGGCCAATGAGTACAACTCATCAGAAACAGTGTTGTCACCCATGAGACGTGTTTGCAACCAACTGCCGAAAGTCCTGATGTGTTCACATGTAATCCAGTCATCACACTGCTATGGGTGTTTGGAGCGTAGAATATTCTTGTGTTCATTGACATACGGGGTCACCAAGGTAGAATTCTGTAGAACTGCATAGTGTGCTTGAGACCAATAATGCTCGTCCCTACATATTATTGAGTCCGCTCCTAGCGTGCCTTTTCTAGTTAGTCTTCCCTCATACCGTGATTGAGGGAGACCAAGCTTCTTGAGGTCCAAAATGAAGTCAACACAAAACCCAATGACATCCTCTATTCGATGGCCCATGGAGATGCTTCCTTCTGGCCTAGCGCGGTTACGGACATATTTCTTTAAGACTCCCATGAACCTCTCAAAGGGGAACATATTGTGTAGAAATACATTGTCGTACACATACTTCATGCATTTGTCCAAATATATACTGTCGGTGTCATCTAAACAGTGTGTGCATGCATGGTATCCCTTGTTTGTCTGTCCTGAAAGGTTACTGAGAGCAGGCCAATCATTGATGGTTACAAACAACAATGCATGTAGGTAAAATTCCTCCCATTCTTTATCATCCCACACACGTACACCTCTTCCATTTCATAGCTGTAAAAGTTCATCAACCAGTGGCCTTAGGTACACATCAATGTCATTGCTAGGTTGCTTAGGGCCTTGGATGAGCACTGGCATCATAATGAACTTCCGCTTCATGCACAACCAAGGAGGAAGGTTATACATACATAGAGTCACATGCCATGTGCTATGCTTGCTGCTCTTCTCCTCAAAAGGATTAACACCGTCTGCACTTAAACCAAACCATACGTTCCTTGGGTCACTTGTAAAGTCGCTCCACTTTCTCTCGATCTTTCTCCCCTGCTACCCTTCAGAAGGTGCTATCAACTTCTCGTCTTTCTTATGGTCCTCTTTGTGCCATCGCATCAACTTGGCATGCTCTTTGTTTCTGAACAGATGTTTCAACCATGGTATTATAGGAGCATACCACATCACCTTGGTAGGAACCCTATTCCTGGGGCACTCGCCATCAACATCACCGGGGTCATCTCGTATGATCTTATACTACAATGCACCGCATACCGGGCATGCGTTCAAATCCCTGTACGCACCGCGGTAGAGGATGCAGTCATTAGGGCATGCATGTATCTTATGCACCTCCAATCCTAGAGGGCATACAACCTTCTTTGTTGCGTACGTACTGTCAGGAAATTCGTTATCCTTTGGAAGCTGCTTCTTCAATATTTTCACTAGCTTCTCAAATCCTTTGTCATGTACACCATTCTCTCCCTTCCACTGCAGCAATTCCAGTGTGGTACCGAGCATTGTGTTGCCATCTTCGCAATTGGGGTATAACCCTTTTTTGTCATCCTCTAACATGCGATCGAACTTCAACTTCTCCTTTTCACTTTCACAATGTCTCTTTGCATCAACAATGACCTGGCGAACATCATCATCGGGCACATCGTCTGGTTCCTCTTGATCTTCAGCTTCCCGTGTGGTAGCATCATCGTATTCAGGAGACACATAGTTGTCATCATCCTCTTCTACTTCGTTGTCTTCCATCATAACCCCTCTTTCTTCGTGATTGGTCCACACATTATAGTGTGGCATAAACCTTCTCAAGCGGTGGAAGTGTGGGGTTTTAGAGTTGGAGAAAGCCTTCGTATTCTCACAAACAGTACATGGACCATGCATAAAACCATTCTGCTTGTTTTCCTCTGCCGCTTCGAGAAAATTATGCAAGCCCTTAATATACTCGGAGGTGCGTTGGTCACCGTACATCCATTGCCGGTTCATCTACGTGAGTTATATAATAAAGTGTATTAAACACCATTACAGAATATCATGAATAGAGAAGTGACCAAATTAATAGAAAGTTCATACATAGTTATCATTATTGAACAAAATATAGCTCTCTAGAGCATCTAATTAAAAAAGACATTGAAACTATGTAAAAAAATTAAATGCGACAACAAATGCGATCATAACCGCAACTAAGGTACCAATTGATCCAAAGTCATAATGATAGCAAGCCTCAGTATGAATGACATATTTTCTAATCTTTCTAATCTTCAAGCGCATTGCATCCATCTTGATCTTGTGGTCGTCGATGACATCGGCAACATGCAAATCCAATTTCATCTTCTCCTATTCAACTATTTGTAATTTTTCTTTCAAGTAATTGTTTTCTTTTTAAACCAAATTTAACTTCTCGACAAGAATTTCAATGTCGGTTGGAATTTCCGGTTCACATACCTCCTAGATTAAAAAAATCTATGTCACGTTGGTTGGCATAATTGTCATAAACACTAAATAAAACAAATAGTTATAAAAGATAATATATACCACATCCGAATCGTAGACAGGATGAGGGCCGACAGAGGCGGATACCAAAACCATCGCACTATATAATAACAAACAATAATAAAAGTAAGAAAATTATACAAGTATCTATCTAAATCATACAAGTAAGAACTTTTTTCTTTTAGAAAGAAGATTAGAAGAAGAGGCTAACCACGGTGGTGCCGGCACCCAGATCGGCGTGGGCGATCGACGGTGATGAGGACGGGGATGGGACAGGACGGACCGCCAAACCTAGAAAATCTTGAGGAAAATGGAGCTTGGACAAGGAGCTTCAAGAGGAGAAAGCTTAAGTGTGGCTTGGGCATTTCATCGATTACCTCATGTGCATAGGAGGTGAGCTAGAGCACCACAAAGCTCTCCCACGGTCGGCCAAAAAACAGAGCAGTGCACTACTCTGCTCGCGGGAAGGGGTATATATACGATTCCCTTTTGTCCCGGTTTGTGGCTGGAACCAGGACTAAAGGACCCCATTTGGTCCCGGTTCCAGCCACTAACCGGGACCGATGGTTGTGGGCCAGGAGCGAGGCCCATTGGTCCTGGTTCGTGTGTGGAACCGGGACCAAAGGGGTTAGGCGAACCGGGACCAATGGCCCACGAGGCCCAGCCAGTGCCCCGGCCTCACGAACCGGGACCGATGCCCCCATGGGTCCCGGTTCGTGAGTGAACTGGGATTAATGGGCTTTTTAGGCCTTGACCAAAGCCCTGTTTTCTACTAGTGCTGCAGCATGTATGCACCCATGTAAGACCTTAAATTAGGCAGTACGAGGAGGCACGTAGGTGTGATCAGGTTCACTTCATCTTGCTTTCACTCTCTTCGAGCATTTTGTGACTTATCTATATGATTTATTTATTGATAAAGGGAATATATTAATATCATAAAGGTAAAGATATTGATTACACCCAGGCTTTGCACCAACAAGATATCAAAATACATCAACAAGGCACACAACCAAGAACAAAAATAAGAAAAGATAAAAATATACAAATAAAGACCCCGTCGGGAGTGATGAAACACTCACAAGAGCAACACTCTAATCACCACCAAAGACAACACCCGGACTACATAAGAGGTTCTCCAGAAGCAACACCTCCAAGAAGGAAACAATTCACAAGCGTTATCATCGCCCGATCAAGGATCTTGAGTTTTCACCTCAAGAGAGTCCGAGATCTCAAAAACAATGTCGTCGCAAGACCATTGCCAGGTACAACCAATGAAGGCCAGACCATGGGTCTTCACCCTATAGATCGCATCTTGGTACTGGAGAAGCACCTCTAAAAATGTTGTCCACCTGTGTTGCCAACCCCCCCCCCCTGCCAAGGCTGCCGCTGCAAGTCATAAACACCCAACACATAGGAAAAACATCTACCAACATTCTTCAATGCAACGAAAACCCTTATTTGCCATTACAAGCGTTCGATCGCAGCCACCATGACTTTCTTCACCACTGTCAAGGCCATGAATATCTATAATTAGACATGTGCCATGGCACTGGCAAGGCAACGAAGCTTCGTGCTACGCCCTCATGAAGCCTCTATAGCTGAAGATGAGGGCACGCCCGACTGTTTCAATTCTTATCTAGATATCCAATGATGCCTAGCGCCACAAGATGAGATCTCCGAATTGAAGACCAGAACCCGTCAATGTCCAGATCAAGGAGGGCGGGATGAAACAAATTGAAATTTTAGAGCATGAAGAACAACAGGGCCAACCACCATAGAACTCCCCTGGGTCCTGATCGGCCGGATCTGGGCAATGCCGTCGCTGTCCACTATCAACCCAGGCGAGAGCCGCCGCCGCGACCAGCTCTCCACGACCGAGATGAAGAACTAAAGACCAGATGTCTCCAAGCTTTGCCCAACACCGCCGCGCCCTACCCTAGCGCCACGCCTTCGCCAGGGATTGTCGGACCACGAACCCACACATGCGGAGAGGAGAGAGGGTCCTGCCTCCGCCAGCACTAGCCATGCTTTGCCCAGCGGCACGGACCAGCGGCGGCAAAGGTAGAGGATGGATGAGGAGAAGTTGTTCCGGCAGCGGCTGGGTAATCTCCTGTGATGCGTTCGTGGGGCACGTCAAGGGAGCGATCCCTTTTTCTCGCGTCGCTTGGTTTTTCACATGTATGCACACTAGTAGAAAACAGTGTTTTGGTTCTAGACGGATCAGAGCAATAGTCCCGATCGCATTACAAGCCGGGACTAATGCGAGCATTAGTCTCGGTTCGAGTGGCTAGGACATTGGCCTGGCTCGGCAGGCATCAGCCCTGGTTTGAACGGGGCCTATAGTCTCGGTTGGTGACACCTACCAGGACTAAAGGGGTTGCGCCAGGAGCGAGGCCCTTTCATCCCGGTTCATGTATTGAACCGGGACTAAATGTCCATCTTCAGTCCCGGTTCTAGAGATAGCAACTGGGACTACAAATTTGCCAATATATACCCTCGACCCTGCGCGCCTTATCCTCTGTTTTTCTTCATAGAAGGTGGGAGGTGAGTGCTAGTTTCTTTTCCCTTCCTATGCAAAATAGGTGTTCGATGAAATGCTTATGAGCATGATGCCATTTGAGTTCACAAAAGGTGCATATTTTTCGGTTATCTTGTATATGCTGAGCCAAGTCCAGATGAGAGGAGTTCTGGTTGCTTTCTGGTGAAATTGAGGACAACATATCAGATGGTAGGGTTGTTCAAGTAACTGTTCGCCATATACAACATAACCGAATAATTTGCACCTTTGATTCTGGGTTGAAAGCCATAGTTATGCTCCATAACTATTCTGATGATGGCTTTGGTCTAGAATCACTGCACTTACATGTAGGCGATGTATTAACTAGCAAGATTGGCATCTATTTTAATTTTTGGTAAATGTATGTTTCTTTCTTTGTATAGATATGCATAATAGACAGATATGTGGATTCATTGGTAGGCCACCTGAAAAGCATGCTCTCTTATCGCAAATTCATGAAAGGGTTAAAAGGGGAAGATGATAATATGTTGAGGGCTGAGAAATCATACAATCATATGAGAAGAGTCTATTGTTTTGGCATATCTCATGAACATCCAGGCACCTTTACATTATCTTACATCAGAAGATACATGCATGCCCTAATGATTGCATCCTCTACCGTGGTGAGGAGTACGAGAATTTGAATGCATGCCTGGTATGCAGTGACTATATGTATCTATAACCTTCCTCCTTGGTTGTGCATGAAGTGGAAGTTCATTATGATGCTAGTGCTCATCCAAGGCCCTAGGCAACCCGACAACAACATTGATGTGTACCTAATGCCATTAGTTGCAGAACTTTTACAGTTGTGGGATTTAAAAGGTATAAGTGTGTGGGATGAGCACAAACAGGAGGAATTTGACCTACGAGCGTTGCAGTTTGTAACCAGCCAAGATTGCCCTGCTCTTAGTAACCTTTCAGGACAGACAAACAAGGGATACAATGCATAAACGCATTCTTTAGATGAGACTAGTAGTATATATTTGGATAAATGTAAGAAGGTTGTGTACCTAGGACATCGTCAATTTCTTCGGACAAAGCATGCCTTAAGAAAGAAAGGCAAGCATTTCAAAGGTCAAGAAAATCGCTGGAAGAATCTTGTCCCCCGTAGTAGAGATGATATATTTGATATGGTGAAGGATTTAAAAGCAATCTTTGGAAAGGGAACTAGTGGATAATCTGTTCTGAATGACACCGACGTATATGCACCCATGTGGAAGAAGAAATCTATATTTGGGAGCTAGAGTATTGAAAAGTCATTGAGGTCTGCTCTGCAATTGACGTGATGCACGTGACAGGGAATCTTTGCGTGAACCTCTGCTAGGCTTCCTAGGCATGGACGGGAAGACAAAAGATACACTCAAGGCATGAGAGGACTAGCAACGCATGAACGAAAAATACGGCATGCATCCAAAGCAGTATCAAGGTCATGCCAGCTATGCTCTTACCAAAGCAGAGAAGGAAATAATTTTTGAATGCCTGGTCATTATGAAGGTCATCTATGGCTTCTTGTCAAATATAAAGGGAATAATAAATAAGACAGAGTAAAAATTCCAGAACCTAAAGTCTCATGACTGCCACACGATTATGACGCAATTGCTTCCGGTTGCATTGAGAGGGATTCTACCAGAAAATGTTTGATTAGCCATTGTGAAGCTATATGTGCATTACTCAATGCAATTTCATAGAAGATAATCAATCCGGAAATCTTACCAAGGTTACATAATGATTTGGTCCAATATCTTGTCAGTCTTGAGTTAGTGTTCCCACAATCCATCTTCAATATTATGATGCACGTCCTAGTTCACCTAGTCGAAGAGATTGCCATTGTTATGGTGCAATAAGCAAGGGACACACACGAACAAAAAGTGAAGAAGTTCTCTCTAGTGAGTTTCCGGACCTAGAGCTGCAAAATCCCAAGTTGTTCAACATTCCACCCATACTGTGTGGTTTCTATGATCAGAGGACCCCTTATGCTGAACCAAGTCCCAATGAGAGGAGTTCTGGTTGCTTTCTGGTGAAAATCAGGAGAACATATCAAATGGTAGGATTGTTCAAGTAACTTTTCGGCATATACAAGATGCTCCAAAACTAATCTGATGATGTCTTTGATCTAGATGTCTTTGATCAAAAATTACTGCAGTTACATGAAGGCGCTTTATTAACTTGGAAGATTGGCATATGTTTTAATTTTGGTAAATGTATGTTTCTTTCCTTATATAAATATGCATAATAGACAGATATGTGGATCCATTGGTAGGCCACCTGAAAAGCATGCTCTCTTATCGCAATTTCATGAAAGGGCCAAAAGAGGAAGTTGATGATATGCTGAGGGCTGAGAAATTAGGGAATCCTTTAATAGATGGCATACTTTAGTAATGTGAAATAGAATGAAACTTAAGTATATCACATATAATGACATATAATGTTTTAGGAACAAAAATAATTAAACTAAAATATATTACATATAATTCTATTGAAAATATTAGAAACAAACATTTTATAACATTTGTTAAAAACTTTAATAGCAAAAATAATTGCAAAAGAAACATTTTCTTTTTGAATCTGCTTAAAAGAAAACTAAAACTAAAATACCTTAAAAAGGACTAAAACCAAAAATAGGAAAAATAACTTTAGTCCCGGTTTGTGCCCCCAACCGGGAGTAAAGCCTACCTGTAGTCTCGGTTGGGGGCACCAACCGGTACTAAAGGCCTAGCTTTTGCGCCCTTTGGGCTGCCGAAATTTGGCTTTAATCCTGGTTGGTGGCTCCAACCTGGACTAAAGGGGGGCCTTTAGTCCTGGTTGGACCCACCAACCGGGACTAAAGCCTAGGGTATATCACCTCTCGCGGCCCTCCCCAACCAATCTTGCTCTTCACTCCCACGATGCCGAACCGACGCGCATCGCCAAGCTGCCGGAAATCGCCATCGCCTTTGTTCACGGCCCTTCCCGAGCATTGCTCGTTAGCGACGACCGCCGTTGCCAAAACTCCTCCCCGAGCCGCATCACCGAGCCTTGCCGTCCCCGCTCCCCGCAACGCTAGGTGAGAAGCCGCGGTTCCTCCTCCTCCTACCCCCCCCCCATGCGGTCCTGCTCCTCAATCCTAGTCGGCCCTGCTCCTCATCCCCTGCTGTGGATTCACCTCTGCCCGTGGCCACCATGGCCTTGCTTGAATTGATACTGTGTGGCGGTCATGTGTACTGATAGATGTTGTTCTTAGTTGCTTATGTGACTTAGGTTTTTTTGTCTTCAATTTGCTCTAAAATTGTGATGTACTATATGCATTTTAGTTGTAACATGTCTTGCTAAAACTAGGGAATACCATCGGGAATTGGAAACTTATTTTGGTAATTAGATATTAGGGATATTATATTGTATATATGCATGAACGTGTACTATTGTAGTAGCGTCGAATATATATATGTAAACTTGTTGTTCGACCAACAAGCACGGAGAAAGAGGTCACTTCTCTATATTCATCATGATGTTGTATAACGGTTTCTTCATAGCTATTAGTAGCAAGCATCGAGTTGAGTGGATGAAACCCCTAAAACCTCCCAAACCCATCCTTTCAAAAAAAGAACCTAAACCCCAGCACTTGGTAGGGACTGACGCGTGGCGGCCTTTTAGTCCCGGATGGTGTTCCAACCAGGACTAAAGGTCCTCCTACGTAAGCGCTACGGAGCGGCCATGTGGAGCCCCTTTTTTCCAAGTTCGTAAACCAACCGGGACTAAAAAGGGGGACCTTTCGTACCGATTGTTTAGTCCCGGTTGCAAAACAGGGACTAAGGGCCCTTATGAACTGAGGCTAATGGCCCGTTTTCTATTAGTGATGATGTATCCGAGTAAACTTTCAGGATCCTAACCGATTCCATAGTGAGCTAGCCTTGTCATGGGGCTAATTTTTTTTCTTTTTTTGCAGATAGGGGCAAAGGGCATCTCAAACCGTGACACCTAAACCATCACATATGTTCAGGCTGCGCTGTCCTGGCGCGTTGTGTCATCCAAGACAGGTATGTATCAGTCCGTAGAACGGGTCGCACATGTTTTGTCTCAAAATCCGGAGAGAAATATGGGAGGCTTTGCTGCTGACCGGACATTATCCAAACACGTGTTTGCTGCCTTGACCCACACAAACCCTCCTCCCTCGCACATGCGCGTTTCTGCCCGACGCCAGCTGCCCACATTTTTTCGCTGTAGAGTGGCCGCTCCACATTGAAGATGACTCAGGACGAGCACGACCTCTCACTGGCTCCTTCATTGAAGTAGCGCCCCGGCGGAGGGCATCGCCTGCTACACGCTTAACTGAATATGCCTCCTCGCTGCATTCAAGTATCCCCATTAAATCCGCACGGAAGATGAGAAACCTACTCCGGTCACATGTATGTTCACGAGATACCGACATTGAACACAACACCGGGAAAGCTCTTTCCGTCTGCATGTATTTAAAGAAGGCCAAAATCCTTGGAAGAAACACACCGCTCCACTTCTCTCCATCTCCTTCTTCCACCATTTTCTTCATCCTTTTGAGGGCATCCGACGAGTAGTTCTCTGACATAAAATCCGGTTGGGTGGCCCACGGAGCACACGGGATATGAGAAAAAGTGTGTTATATCGACTAGGGGAGTGAATAGGCCATTTTTACAAATCCAATATTGAGGAACTACTAGTAGCGTAATACTAAATCAAGTGCATGAGAAACAGAGCAATAGCATAGTCATCATGATGAAATATAACATGCACAGATTACAAGTAGCATGATACAGGATAAACAGGTGAAGAACAAGGCGACTGAAGAATTTGATATGAGGAAATTGAGAAATTCTTCAATCAAATTCTTCAAACAGTAACGATCAATTTCATCAACAAGTATATGAGCAAATAAAAGGGTTGAGGAAATGGAACCAAGTAGCTCAATGAAGACAATGATTTGATGACCCAGTTCCAACTCCTATGGCAGTCGTACGTCTGGTTTGGAGTGGCCTGTTATTTAAACCAGAGGACACACAGTCCCAGGACACACAGTACTTACTGTATTCTCCTTGAGCTAAGGTCACACAATCCTCGCCCAACTATCGTGGTAAGTTTTCAGGGTAGACTTCCAAAACGCTCACAAACTAGTCACCCAGTGATCCACAATTTACTGTTGGATGCTCTAGACCATGACGCACTAACCGTCTTGAAGATACACAGTCTTCAAAGGTAAAAAGTGTCGGTTCCACACAGGAACAATCTCTTCACTGTTGCTCAATCACTTTGGGTTTGGTGGTTTGGTTTTGGGGTTTTTCCTCACTGATGATTTTCTCTCAAAGTCCTGGGAGGATGGGTTGCTCTCAAATGAAAAGTGTCAGTTCTCTCTCGGAGCAGCCAACCAACTAGTGGTTGTGGGGGTTGGCTATTTATAGCGAGGGTGCAACCTGACATGATACGATATAAATGCCCCCGATCATATGACCATTTTGTGGATAAGATAATTGGGGACAGCTGGCACTAAGCACAACAACGGTCCAAACTTTGAACTATGAAAGTCCTCATGGCATATCATGTTCCTCACTTTTAGGCAATTCGCACTGGCAAAATCCTAACTCCTTGGTCAGACCAATTTCCTCAGAGACCATAAGATCATCATCTCCGTCATTGAAGAACTTGGCTGAACTATAGGATATTCCCAAAATGCTTCACTCGAAGGATTATATAGGTTGAGGCTTTCGAGTTGAGCATCAGTTGGAAATTTTCCTTAGTATTACGTCATCCCCCTTTAACAGTATGGTGTTTCCTATCACTCAAAAAAGGAAATGAAACTACGAAAAGAATAGTCTTCATGCTTCATAGTCCTCATTAATATCTTCAAGGTCACACCGAATTCTTCAGCTTCAAAGTCTTCAGGGAATACCAAAGTCTTCAGCTAAAGACATTCATTTTTAGGGGTCGATAATCTCCGGATCTATTAAACTCCTCATCGACTCGTAGAACATGTGTACACTCACAAACACATTAGTTCCTTAACCTATAAGTCTACAATACACCAAAATCACTAAGGGGCACTAGATGCACTAACAATCTCCCCCTTTTTGGTGATTGATGAAAAATAGGTTAAGTTTTCAACGGGAATAATCATGTGCTGGTTGCAAGATATAGAAGAGCTCCCCGCTGAAGATGTGCATATTTGAGGAATTTGCATTGGACAGCAAATGCACATGGCAGGTTAAGAACATGGAGAACTCCCCCTATATCTTGTAATTCATACATGCATTTAAAAATATCATGAGGAATTGAAATGCATGATGAAAAATGGTGTCTAACGAAATTCAGCATTCATGCATTAAGGTACTTGAGGAAATAAGCATGCGGAAAGCAGCTTCAAAAGCGGGAGACCACCATCGGACTTAAGTTTACAACTCGATCAACAAAAGCTTCAGAAGAGCGAGATTTGTAACTTAAGCAAAAACAACCCATAATATAGAGAGACCCGCTTGAAGACTAACTCAAATTTTCTCCCCCTTTGTCATCAAAAACCAAAAGGGACGAAAAATGAGGACTAACGCTCCTGAACAATTTCATCTTGAAGTTGGTGAAGGAGCGCCAGCATTGTCGGGGTCATTTGTCGATTTAGGGCCCACAGCAGTGTCGTCAGTTTCCTCAGCTCCATCCGTCTCGCGCGATGAAGAATAAGAGCTTGTAACCAGCTGAGGAACTTGAACCTTCTTCTATTTCTTCCTTGGAGGGATGGACCAGTCAAAGTCCTGCTAAAATTCCATCTCCTTGAGTTCTTCAGGAGTCTTGAGGTGAGACAGAATGGCCCATGTGCGGTGGAAGACTTCATGGAGAGATAATAGTGGTTCTTCCTCATAGAATTATGCGTGGAAATCATGTCTCGAAGAAGTGAATCAAATTGACGATTGACCCAATTTTGATTGTGATCCACCTTCTAATGAAGACTTAGAAGAAGCTCTTGATCGGTCATCACACGAGGGGCAGCAGCTTGAGGATTTTCAGCTGAGGCTTTTGCAGCAGAATCTTGTCTAGAAGAATCATCATTGGGGTTTTTCCTCACTGATGATTTTCTCTCAAAGTCCTAGGAGGATGGGTTGCTCTCAAATTACAAGTGTCAGTTCTCTCTCGGAGCAGCCAACCGACTAGTGGTTGTGGGGGGTGGCTATTTATAGCCAGGGTGCAACTTGACATGATAAGACATAAATGCCCCCAATGATATGACCGTTATGTGGATAAGATGATTGGGGACAGCTGGAGCTAAGCACAGCAACGGTCGGAACTTTGAACTATGAAAGTCCTCATGGCGTATCATGTTTCTCGCTTTTAGGCAATTCGCACTAGCGAAATCCTAACTCCTCGGTCAGACCAATTTCCTCAGAGAACAGAAGATCATCATCTCTGTCACTGTAGAACTTGACTGAACTGCAAGAGATTTCCAAAAGTCTTCACTCGAAGGATTGGATAGGTTGAGGCTTTTGAGTTAAGCATCAGTTGGAAATTTTCCTTAGTAGTACCTCGGCCTCCTTTAACAGTACGGTGTTTCCTATGACTCAAAGAAAGGAAATGAAACTACAAAAACAAAAGTCTTCACGCTTCATAGTCCTCGTTAATATCTTCAAAGTCACACGGAATTTTTCAGCTTCAAAGTCTCCAGGGAATACCAAAGTATTCACCAAAGTCTTTAGGTGATGACATTCATTTTTAGGGGTCGATAATCTCCTGATATATTAAACTCCACATCGACTTATAGAACCTGTGTACACTCACAAACACATTAGTTCCTTAACCTATAAGTCTTCAATACACCAAAATCACTAAGGGGCACCTAATGCACTAACAACTAGCGAGGCAGCTCATTGCTCCACCTCCCTCGCCTAGCCCGACGGAGCAAGTTTTTGATCCAAATTGGCGTGTGGTTCAGCAACTCGTCGATCCAATACATATCACGAAGGAGTGGTGAGTTGCTCTAGGCCGGCACAGGAGGAGCATGGAGGCACGGACAACGTGGCTAGCATGGACGGGGCTACACGATCCCATCCGTCGTCAACATGCATGGGCGAAAACCGCGCCCGGTCGATGGAGAAAGAGGTTGGCTATACAGAGCTCGATGATTCAGTCACCAACGCGTTCGCATCCACCGACGACACAGAGGAAAAGTAGAACGCGGGAGGCCGCCGTGGCTTTAGTCCCAAGATGGCCACCGCATGCCATTCGCCAGCGTCAACAGTCGGTGTCTTGTCTTATAGCGCATGCCATTTTCCACCCCGCGACCCAAAAACAAGCATGGATCCGCGCTTCACGGGTGCATCCTTTCCACTCTGGCTGAAGCACCTTCTTTGCCACTGTTCGTGCACTTTTTGGACCGAATTTATTTTTTATTTTTTTGCCGGGAGCTGCTAAGATAACCGAACACCACAAAATTGGACAGAGACATCACACAGTCCAAATATCTTTCATACAATTTTTTTAAAAACATTATATTAATTTTTCTTGTACTATTCATCGAGATCGGATGAGCTCGAGTGCAGACTTGGATCTTTGGTTTTGTAAGGCTTACACGTAATGGCACATGACTACTATAGTGCGGGAGCTATCTCTCGCTTACTGTAAGACATAGCTCCGCCTCACATCTAGCGCTACACGCACCCTCGCCTTAGTACGGCAGACCATTTCTGCGGTTTTGCCAAGCTTAAATGAAGCGGTTTGCTCCGGTTTTAGAAATTTTCACATGGTTCTTTTTGTTTTCTGTTTTTTGTGTTTTAATCAGTTTTCTTTTGTTTTTGTTTGTTTTGTGTTTTTTCTCTTTTGAATACATGTTTTCTTTCTAATAAATGTTATACAATTTTCAGGTACATGTATTATATTATATTATATTATATTATAAAAATCAACTATCCAAGTACATATTTTATAAATGTTAAAATGTTTTTTTAAAGTCAATGTTTTTTTGAATAGTAATAGAATAATATAAATTATGCGCATTTTTTTACATTGATGGATCTTAGCATGTCATGGAGATAATTTTGGAAACGGGAGAATATGTTATAAACAAGACGATCAAAATTTTTAATATTATCAACATTTTCTAAAACATGCACAAAAACGTTTATAAAAATTCTGAAAAATATTTTATTTTTCAGAAATTTAAATAAAAATAATTAAACTAAAAACTAGAAGAACAAGATTAGCGTTAGCAAGCCAGCGCCCGTCACCCTCAGAGACATGCTACAAAATTGAAATAATACAGAGAAGATTATCATGGGCCCTGTACAAGGTTGACATGCACAAATAGAGAAATCAAGAAAAGCATGCCAACGCTATTCCCACGCTAGCCCGAGCCATTTGTTTAGCGCAATAGACGAGTGGCCGCTTTCGTCTCGCAAGAAGCCCCTGATATAGGCAAACTTCTTTGACGCTTATAGCAAACGCGACATATCCTGTTTGGCGCCTCAAGCGTCTGTTACTATGCTCTTTGCAAACGAGCACTTGAAACCCTCCCAGCTGGGACGACTTGTTTAGTCCTTCTTATTTTTATGATCTTCCCTTTTTATTTATTTTATTCTTTTTTCTCAACATAAGTTTTGTCAAATTTTCTAAAAATCGGTGAAGTTTTAAGAAAAACGTTGAAGTTTTTAAAGTGTGAGAACTTTTTACAAATTTTAAAGAACTTTTTCCATTGATATTTTAAAAAACATTGACTTTTTGTAGAAAGTTCTACAAAATCCATGAAAAAAATTCAATTAGATAAACTCTTTTCTCTTTTCATATTTTTTTCAAAATCTTTGAACTTTTTTGAAATTGGATGATATTTTTTTTCAAAAGCGCTAAAGTTTTTAAAGTATTTGATAAACCTTTTTCAAAATTGATGACCTTTCTTTCAAATACAACGATCTTTGAAAAACAAAATCAAAGATGAACTTTTTTTCAGATTAATGAATTTCATGCAAGTTCATCAACTTTTTTTGAAATCTACAAGCATTTTGAAATCATGGTTTTTTTCGTTTGTTGTGATTCTTCTTTGGTTTTTTTGATTTTGTCTTCAATATGAACGTGTACTTGGACCGGCCCACCAACACCGACGCGTGGGTGCCAGGGGGCTTCCCTGGAGCCTGAAGCGCAAAATGGGAGCTCCCATTAGAGGCAGTGCGCTACACATCATACACCCTATTTTACTTCCATTGATTTTGTTTGCTGACCCATCTATAGCGCATTTCTATGAAGATCTCAACCGATTTGGAAAGTTTCTATAAGCTTCTGGTCAGGGTTTATTTTTGGTTCAGGTGTTTTTGGGTCAGGTTTTGTCCAGTTTTCTGTTTATCAGTTTTATTTGTTTATTTTGAATTTTAGGATTTTTTTCAAATAAATGTTTTTTAACTCGTGTAATTTTTCTAATTTTTTTTAATTGCTGAATTTTTTTATCTTATATTTGGTTGAAGTTGTGAACATTTTAAAAAATTGGGACTTTTCTTACTACATCGAAAATTATCGATCAATGGTCAATTGTCAGCAGTCAGTGGTCAAGTGGTCAACGGTTGTTGGGAGGTACAGGTATTGGGCTTTAGCCCAATAGTAGTTTGACTCACTCGGTCAGTCAAACAAATAGCCCAAACCAGGTCATAGAACTGCCAGGAAAAAATATAGCACAAATGTCAAAGCAAAAAAAGGGGAAAGAAATTGATGACCCAAATTGAAAATTCAGGCAACCTACATGTAGCTTAAGTGTGAAAAGAAAATTATATATTGATTTTGCCCATGTGCGCAGCATGCTTTTGAGGTGGCTAGATCCTTAAATTCCTTTTAAATAGCTTACACTACTACGAAATACCTTATAGGTAGAGGATTAGTAGTAGCGTGGGTTATGGGCCAATGCTGCTGCTATCTAGCAGTAGCGTCGGTCAAGAGGTCGTGCTATATGTATGAGTTAGTAGTAGGGCGGTCTTTCGTGGGAAACACTACTACTACAAGGCCCCACCGTGTCCCTCTGAGCTGGCTATAGTAGCAGTGCGGCCTCGCAACACGCGCTACAACTAACATTTTAGCAGTAGCGTGTGTAGATACCCGCGCTACTACAAAGGTCACCTTATCCACACCCTGCGCGTCTGTTCCTATCTCTCTCACTCCCCTCTCACATTCTCATTGTGTATCTCACCCCCGCCATCGTCATCGCCCACCACAGCCATCATCGCTCCCGAGGTATCTCCCTCCCTTCTCCCCTCGCCGCCCTCCTCTCTTCTCCCTCCTCTTTCCCCCCACAGCTCTGATACTTATGATCTATGTTGGGTTTTCCGTAAAGAGGAACGGGTTATCCAACACAATATGGGTAAATATTTCCTTCTGTTATGAAATCAAGGTTTATCAAACCAATAGAAATATCAACAAGAGCCGTCTTCAGCGGCTACACACAAAAGAACAAACAACTCGCACCCAACGCGGGCAAGAGGGTTGTCAATCCCCTTGGTCTTGTTATTTGCAAGCAAGTGAGATTTGTGGATAATTGTAGATAATTGTTAAGTTCAAAATAAAATAAAAGCAAGTGAAAGGCATCAAGGTACTGAAGGTTTTGTAAATATACGGTGAATAGACCCGGGGGCCATAGTTTTCCCTAGTGGCATCTCTGATGAAAATAGCATACAGTGGGTAAACAAATTACTGTTGGCCAATTGATAGAAAAATAAATAGTTATGTGATATTCACGGCAATGATCATGTGTACATAGGCATCACGTCCATAAACAAATAGACCGACTCCTGCCTGCACCTATTACTATTACTCCACTAATCGACCGCTATCCAGTATGCATCTAGAGTGTTAAGTAAAACAGAATAATGCAAGGAGGACAATGACATGATGTAGACAAAGTAAACTCAAGAAATATGAATAAACCCCATCGTATTATCCTTACTAGCAACAACACAAAGACGCATCTTGTCCCCTTCTGTCATTGGGATATAGAAAATCGTTAGGTTGAACCTACCACAACGCACCTCTCTCGTCGAAGAAATATTAATCTAGTTGTCCAAACTATTTCAATAGATTGAAGAGAATTACAAAGCTATCATAATCATGCACATAAGAATCATATTTAGAATTCAGAGAAGACTCAAATGTTTATCATGAATAATCTAAACATAAACCCGCAATTTATCACATCCCAACTAACACACTAGACATAATGATTACATCATATGGATCAAAGAAAATATGCGATGATCATTGTATTGAAGATCGAGAGAGAGAGATTGCCATCAAGGTACTAACCACGGACCCGTAGGTCCGTGGTGAACTACACACACATCATCATGAGGGCAGCAAGGTCGATGAATAGGCCCTCCGTGATCAATCCCCCCTCCGGTAGAGTGCCATAACATTGGTCCGGATGGCCTCCCGTTGGAACAGAGACTTGCAGCGGCGTAAAAAGAGTTTCGGGACTGCCTATAGGGTTTTTGGGATATATGAGAATTTATAAGCCAGAGAACGGAGTCAGGAGAGCCTCGAGGGGCCCACAAGCCTTCTTTCGAGACTCCCTAGTCTTCTTTTGGTCCTGAAAAATGTCCAAAAAGTTTCAGGTCAATTGGACTTCGTTTGGTACTGAAATCCTGAAAAGTGAAAAACATGCAAAAAACAACAACTAGCATTCGGCACTGGGTCAATAGGTTAGTTCTAAAAATAATGTAAATTGGTAAATAAATGCCCCAAAAGTATCCTAGAATGATAATATATCGGCATGGAAGAATCAAAGTTTATAGATACATTGGAGACGTATCAAGCATCCCCAATCTTAATTCCTGCTCATCTTCGAGTAGGTAAATGATAAAAACATAATTTTTTTATGTGACATGCTACCCATTGTGTAATCTTTTGCATGTATTCTCATTGAGAAATGGTGAATTAACAAACATTAACATAGCAATACTTATAAGTATAAGCAACAAAAACATTAATCTTTCAAAGTATACGATCCTCAATGTATGTTTACCCCCAATCATCTTTTTATATTAGCATTGCTACATGTTCACCACATTAATACAAATGTCAAGCACTACGGTGCCCAAGTTAGGAAATTGGATCGTACTTTTTCAATATGCATCAAATTTTTATTATTCATGCAATACATGAACGTGAACCATTCGACATAGCATATACGTGGAATAGAATATGGTGGTAGGTATCAAAGGGGTAAAATGTGGAGAAGATAGTCTACAATCAACTAGGCATACCAACGGGCTATGGAGAAGTTCGTCGACAGATATTGATGCAAGGAGTAGGGATTGCCATGCAAATGATGCACTAGAACTATAAGTGTATCAAAGCTCAATTGAAGCTAAATGGGGTGTGCATTCAACTTGCTTGCTCATGAAGACCTCGTGCATTTGAGGAAGCCCGTCATCAGAATATAGAAGCCAAGTTTATGAAAAAGTGATTCCCACTAGCATATGAATGACATAACATGAGACTCTCTATATGAAGAACAAGGTGCCACTTTGAAGCACAAGTGGTGTAAAGGATAGTAGAAAAGTCCCTTCTCTCTTTTTCTCTCGTTCATTTTTTATGGTGAGCTCATTTGGCCCCCATACTTTTATTTCCTCACTTGGAAAATGCTCTAATGATGATGATCATCGCACTTTTATTTCCTTAAAACTCAATATGCAGACGGATATGATAGGATGGTATGACTCTGTATGAATGCCTCTTGCAGTGTACCGGGATTTGCAAAGATCTAGCATGACATGTATCAAAAATATGATGAATGGTGTATTTGCCACAAATAATATGTCATCTCTATATGGTCATGCAATGCAATATGATGATGAACGAACTAGTCATGTGAAGTGACGATGGTATTTGCATGGCTAAATATGTCGGAGTAGATATGGAAATGCCATGATAGGTATGTATGCACTAGTATAAAACAGACCTTTTGTCCACATCATTAGTCCTGGTGTGGTTTTGAACCGGCACTAATGTGACCATTAGTCCCGATTCGTGACGGGCATCATTAGTGTCGGTTCGTGCCACGAACCGGGACTAAAGGGGTGGTGGCAGGCTGGTGGCAGCCTGGGGCCCCACGATGACCTTTAGTCTCGGTTCGTGCCACAAACTAGGACTATAGGCTCACCTTTAGTCCTGGTTTGTGTCTCGAACCGGGACTAAAGGTCCCTTATATGACCCCTTCAGTCAGCCTGAGCTCTCTATTCTTCCCCTTTCCTCTCCTCTCTAGTTCTTCCTCTCTTCCCTGGGCTCATCCTCCATTTTTGCCAAAATTTGTCAAGATTTGGAGGCACCCCATCCATCCAAGTGTTCACAAAGGTTAGAAACTTTGTCCTTTCATCTCTCATTGCTGGATTAACTCTTGTAATGCTCTATAAGTATAGTGATTTGTGGGTTTTAGTTTGGGAGGATTTATATGTGGTAGTTTATTTGATTTATATGCAATTTGAGCTCAAATTAACTTCTTACATTGCATGTGTAGGTGTGGTTTACTTAGTGCCTTCTCGTCGCCGTCCTAACCACCATCGATCGCCCGCACCGTCCCGTCACTGGCACCACCTTGGTGAGCCTCTTGTTCTTATCCTTTTTTATATAAAAAATCATGTTTCTAAGATTTAGCTAGTTACTTGTATAGTTTTCTTACCTATATGGTTGTTTGTTATACATAGTGGCATGGTTTTGATATCCTTCCCCGTCGGCCCTCGTCCGATTTATGATTCGGATGTGGTATATACTATATTTTATAACTATTTTTTGCATTTCCTGTTTATGACAATTATGACCATCAAGTTGACATAGATATTTTTCATCTAGGAGGTACGTGAACCAGAAATTCCAACCGACATAGATATTCTTATCAAGATGTTAAATTTAGTTGAAAAGGAAAAGGAGTATTTGAAAGAAAAATTGAAAAGAGTTGAAGAAGAGAAGATGAAACTGGAGTTGTATGTTGCCGATGTCGTCGATGATCACAAGATCAAGATGGATGCAATGCGCTTGAAGATTAGAAAATTTAAAATATATGCCATTGATAGTGAGGCTTGGTATCACTATGCTGTTTGATCAATTGTTACCTTAGTTGTGATGTTGATCGCATTTGTTGTTGCATTTAAATGCTTTTGCTAGAGAGTTTGTATGTAGTTTTATGAGAACAAGTGTGTATGAACTTTATGTATGAAATTTTATTAATTTGGTATTTTTGGTATTGTGTAATGAAGATGAGCTGGCAATGGATGTACGATGACCGATTCTCTCTCTAGTTTGTTAATGGCGCGCATACTTTTCAGGTTGCGGCTAAGGCAAACAAGCGGGCGAATGGTTTTATGTATTGTCCATGTGCTAGCTATAAGAATGATTGAAATTACTCCAACTCAAGAACCATTCACGTCCACCTATTTGAGTCCGGTTTCATGTCCAGCTATAACTGTTGGACCAAGCATGGAGAAAGAGGGGTCCTAATGGAAGAGAATGAAGAAGAAGAGGATGACGACAGCTATCCTGGCCATGGGTTCCATGAATATGATGGTACAACAATGGGGGAAGAAGCTGAGCCGGCAATGCGGAAAGGAGCTGAAGAAGAGGCATCAGATGAGCCCGCTAATGATCTTGGTCGGGCCATTGCCGATGCAAAGAGAAACTGCACAAGTGAAAAGGAGAAGCTGAAGTTGAGGCGCATGTTAGAGGATCACAAAAAAGGGTTGTACCCAAATTGCTAAGATGACAAGAAAAAGCTGGGTACCACACTGGAATTGCTGCAATGGAAGGCAGAGAATGGTGTGTCTGACAAGGCATTTGAAAAATTGCTAATAATGTTAAAGAACAAGCTACCAAAGGACAACGAATTGCCCGAGAATACGTACGAAGCAAAGAAGGGTATATTCCCTCTAGGATTAGAGGTGGAGAAGATACATGCATGCCCTAATGATTGCATCCTCTACCGTGGTGAGTACGATGATTTGAATGCATGTCCGGTATGCTGTGCATTGTGCTATAAGATCGGCCATGATGACCCTGGTGATGTTGAGGGCGAGCGCCCCAGGAAGAAGATTCCTGCCAAGGTGATGTGGTATGCTCCTATAATACTATGGTTGAAACGTTTGTTCCAAAACAAAGAGCATGCCAAGTTGATGCGATGGCACAACGAAGACCATAAGAAAGATAGGAAGTTGAGAGTACCCGCCGACGGATCACAGTGGAGAAAAATCGAGAGAAAGTTGAAGGACTTTGCAAAGGACGCTAGGAACATATGGTTTGGTTTAAGTGTAGATGGAATTAATCATTTTGGGGAGCAGAACAACAATCGTAGCACATGGCCTATGACTCTATGTATCTATAACCTTCCTCCTTGGTTGTGCATGAAGTGGAAGTTCATTATGATGTCAGTGCTCATCCAAGGCCCCAAGCAACCCGGCAACGACATTGGTGTGTACGTAAGGCCATTAGTTGAAGAACTTTTACAGCTATGGAATGGAAAAGGTGTACGTGGGTGGGATGCAAAAGAACTGGAGGAATTTGACCTACATGCGTTGTTGTTTGTAACCATCAATGATTGGCCTGCTCTCAATAACCTTTTAGGACATACAAACAAGGGATACCATGCATGCATGCACTGTTTAGATGATACTGATAGTATATATTTGTATAAATGTAAGAACAATGTGTACCTTGGGCATGGTCGATTTCTCCAGAGCAGGCATCCCTTAAGAAAGAAAGGCAAGCATTTCAAAGGTGAGGCAGATCACCGGAAGAAGCCTCGCCACCATATTGGTGATGATATACTTGATATGGTCAAGGATTTAAAAGTAATCTTTGGAAAGGGTCCTAGCGTACAATCTGTTCCGACTGACGCTGACAAACGCGCACCCATGTGGAAGAATAAATCTATATTTTGGGACCTACCCTATTGGAAAGACCACGAGGTCCGCTCTGCAATCGGCGTGATGCACGTGACGAAGAATCTTTGCGTGAACCTGCTAGGCTTCTAGGGCGTGTATGGGAACACAAAAGATACGCCAGAGGCATATGAGGACCAGCAACGTATGCACGGAGAAGATGGCATGGATCCAAAGCAGTTTCAGGGTCATGCCAGCTACGCTCTTACCAAAGAAGATAAGGAAATCTTCTTCGAATGCCTGCTCAGTATGAAGGTCCTGTCTGGCTTCTCGTCGAATATAAAGGGAATAATAAATATGGCAGCGAAAAATTTCCAGAACCTAAAGTCTCATGACTGCCACGTGATTATGACGCAACTGCTTCCGGTTGCATTGAGGGGGCTTCTACCGGAAAACGTTCGATTAGCCATTGTGAAGCTATGTGCATTCGTGAATGCAATCTCTCATAAGGTAATCGGTCCAGAAATTCTACCAAGGTTAGAGAATGATTTGGTGCAATGTCTTGTCAGTTTCGAGTTGGTGTTCCCACCATCCTTCTTCAATATCATGACACACGTCCAAGTTCACCTAGTCGAGGAGATTTCCATTCTGGGTCGTGTATTTCTACACAACATGTTCCCCTTTGAGAGGTTCATGGAAGTATTAAAGAAATATGTTCATAATCGTTTTAGGCCAGAAGGAAGCAACTCCAAGGGCTACGAAACAGAGGAGGTCATTGAGTTTTGTGTTGAATTTATTCCTGACATTAAGCCGATTGGTGTTCCTGAATCGCGGCATGAGGGCAGACTCGGTGGAAAAGGCACGCTAGGAAATAATTCATTAATATGTCGGGATAGGCATTCTTTGGCGCAAGCACACTACACAGTTCTACAAAGTTCTGCTTTGGTGGTTCCGTATATCGAGCAACAACCAGAGCAGTCTGACGACTGGATTACACATGAACAAACAGTGACTTTTGCCGGTTGGTTGCAGATACGTTTCATTCATGATGACACTGTTGAAGATGACATGTACTTGTTGTCCAAGTTACCATTTTTGACTATATTGACTTTCAAAGGGTACGAGATAAATGGGAATACATTTTACACAATCGCCCAAGATAAAAAGAGTGCCAACCAAAACAATGGTGTCCGCTTTGATGTAGCAAACATCAATGGGCCAAAGGACACATATTATGGTTACATAGAGGAGATATGGGAACTTGACTATGGACTTGGTTTGAAGGTCCCTTTGTTTCGCTGTAAATGGGTCAATATGATAGGAGGTGGGGTAAAGGAAGACCCGCAGTATGGAATGAAAACAGTGGATCTCAACAATCTTGGGTACGCAGACGAACCATTCGTCCTAGACAATGATGTGGCACAGGTTTTCTATGTGAAGGACATGTCTACCAAGCCGAGAAAAAGAAAAGATAAGGAAGCGAATAAATCATACGATGATCCAAAGCGCCACATAGTTCTTTCAGGGAAAAGGAACATCGTGGGAGTGGAGGACAAGACAAACATGTTAGAAGATTATGAAATGTTTCATGAAATTGCTCCCTTCACAGTGAATGTTGACCCGAGCATCAAGTTAAACGATGAAGATTGTCCATTGTCACGACCCAAAGGGACACACGCGAAGAAAAGGTTTTATACCCAAAGATCCCACTCTTGGATGTGACCAGCTTCTCTAGTTAGTTATAGGACTTATATATATATATATATATATATATATATATATATATATATATGGAAAGTCCCACTTCGGACAAACTATAGGGAATCTTTGTAATAGTAGTGTACTTATGTGATTTGTGCATTCAGTATGCACCATTCGAAGCCACGTCATCAATTTTCAACCCTTTCTGACTTCATTTGCTATTTTTCATTCATTTACTGATTTTTTTGAGCTAAATGACCCTGAAATTGAAAAGCACTACAAATGAGCTCTGAAAAGGTTGACTGTTGGCATGGTATAATCATTTCACCCACATAGCATGTGCTAAAAAGTTGAGAGGGTTACAGCAAAAACTGGACGCACTTCGTGTACACAATGGGCAATCTCTTTCAAAGTATCAGGGTTTCAGATGAAAACTCGTTTGTTACAAAGGCATTTAATTTTTTAAACTTATTTCAACTCCAGACTTTTTCTGCGTTCAGTATGCACCACTCGAAGCCACGTCATCAATTTTCAACCCTTTCTGACTTCATTTGCTATTTTTCATTCATTTACTGATTTTTTTGAGCTAAACGACCCTGAAATTGAAAAGCACTACAAATGGACTCTGAAAAGTTTGAAAGTTGTCATGGTATCATCATTTCACCCACATAGCACTTTGTGTACAAAATGGACAATCTCTTTCCAAGTATCACGCTTCCGAGCGAAAACTCATCTGTTACAAAGGCATTTCATTTTTTTAAATAACCTATGCATTAACAAATTGAATATAATGATAAAACACAATAATATTAAATAGAAAAAAAGAATCACGGGAAAATATATTTTTGAATTAAAGTTATTCACAAACTAGTGATTCACACAAATTTCAAATAATTCAAATTTAAACTATTCAAATTTGAAAAGTACTAGCACTAACAGAAAGTTTATAAATTTTTTTACCTAAAGCAAAAAGATTCACAAAGAAACTCTAAATAAAGCAAAAAAACAACTCAGAAACAAAAGAAAATAAATAAAGAAGAAAACAAAAAACAAAAAAATATTTAAAAAAGCCAGCCTACTAGGCTGCCACGGCCTACATACGACTAGAAACCAAACCTCTAGTTGGGCTAGGACGTAGGCCCGTATGGCCCAGTAGGCCTCACTGGGCCGTAGAGGTGTGGTAGGCCCAGAAGGCCTGTATTAGAGAGGAGCTCAACACGGTAGCCGCCGCGGGGCTTATAAACCGGTGTGAACTCCTCTCGACTAGCGAGGTAGGACTAAACATCCACCCCGCCCCTCGCCTGGCACACCACCCTTTAGTCGCGGTTGGTGGCTCCAACAACGACTAAAGCCCCCCTTTAGTCGCAGTTGGAGCCACCAACCGCGACTAAAGGTGAATTTCATCCAGCCCAAGCGGTGGGAAGCCAAAACTTTTGTTGTCGTTGGAGCAACCTACCGCGACTAAAGGGGGGCTTTAGTCGCGGTTGGAGCCACCAACCGTGACTAAAGGTTCCTCTATATATAGAACACTTACAAAAATTTCCCCAAATCAGCCTTTCGTCCGTCCGCGCACCCCTGCCCCTCGATGTCGTCGTCCGTTCGTCCGCCCCCCATCGCACCTTGATGCCTCCCTCCGTCCACGCCTCTACCGCACCTCGACATCGTGGCCGCCACGCCGTTGCACCTCGCCGTCGCCGTCCGTCTGCGTGCCTTCCGCACCTCGACGTTGCCGTCCGTCTTTGCCTCTGCCACACCCCTCGACGTCGTGGCCGTCACTGTTGGAAATATGCCCTAGAGGCAATAATAAAATGGTCATTATTGTATTTCCTTGTTCATGATAATTGTCTATTGTTCATGCTATAATTGTATTAACCGGAAACCGTAATGCATGTGTGAATACATAGACCACAACATGTCCCTAGTGAGCCTCTAGTTGGCTAGCTCGTTGATCAATAGATGTTCACGGTTTCATGACCATGGACATTGGATGTCGTTGATAATGGGATCACATCATTAGGAGAATGATGTGATGGACAAGACCCAATCCTAAGAATAGCACAAGATTGTGTAGTTCGTCTGCTAAAGCTTTTCTGATGTCAAGTATCGTTTCCTTAGACCATGAGATTGTGCAACTCCCAGATACCGTAGGAATACTTTGGGTGTGCCAAACGTCACAACGTAACTGGGTGGCTATAAAGGTACACTACAGGTATCCCTGAAAGTATCTGCTGGGTTGGCGCGAATCGAGACTGGGATTTGTCACTCCGTGTGACGGAGAGGTATCTCTAGGCCCACTCGGTAAGACATCATCATAATGAGCTCAATGTGACTAAGGAGTTATCCACGGGATGATGTGTTATGGAACAAGTAAAGAGAGTTTCCGGTAACGATATTGAACAAGGTATAGGGATAGCGGCGATCGAATCTCGGGCAAGTATCATATCGGTAGACAAAGGGAATTGTATACGGGATTGATTGAATCTCCCACATGGTGGTTCGTCCGATGAGATCATCGTGGAGCATGTGGGCCAACATGGGTATCCAGATCCCGCTGTTGGCTATTGACCGAACAGATGTCTCGGTCATGTCTACGTGCCTCCCGAACCCGTAGGGTCTACACACTTATGGTTCGATTACGCTAGGGTTATAGGGAAATAGTGTACGTGGTTACCAAAGGTTGTTCGGAGTCCTGAATGAGATTCTAGACGTCACGAGGAGTTCCGGAATGGTTCGGAGGTAAATATTCATATATAGGAAGTGAGGTTTTGCTCACCGGAAGTGTTTCGGGCATCACCGATAACATAACAGGACCACTGAAAGAGTTCTGGGGGTCCACCATGTGGGGCCACCATCACCAGAGGGCTGCATGGGCCGCAAGTGGGAGGGAACCAGTCCCTAGGTGGGCTGGTGCGCCCCCCACAAGGGCCCAAGGTGCAGCACAAGGTGGGAGGGGGGCAAACCCTAGGGGCAGATGGGCCCTAGGCCCACCTAGGGTGCCGCCCCTCCCTCTCACTCTCTGGCCGCCGGCCAGATGGCCATCTAGGGCCAGCCGCAGCCCTAGGGTGGGAACCCTAGGGGCTGCGCCCTCCCTCCTCCTCCTCCTATATATAGTGGAGGGTTTGGGGCTGCCAGAGAAACGCATCTCTCTCTCGGCGCAGCCCTACCCCTCCTCCTCCTCGTCCTCCATAGTGCTTGGCGAAGCCCTGCCAGAGTACCACATAGCTCCACTGTCACCACACCGTCGTGCTGCCGGAGCTCTCCCTCAACCTCTCCTTCCTCCTTGCTGGATCAAGGCGTAGGAGACGTCACCGGGCTGCACGTGTGTTGAACACGGAGGCGTCGTTATTCGGCGCTTAGATCGGATTCCACCGCGATCTGAATCGCTGCAAGTAGGACTCCACCAACCGTGTTCTAGTAACGCTTCCGCTTTGCGATCTTCAAAGGTATGCAGATGCACTCTCCCCACTTGTTGCTGGTTTCTCCATAGATAGATCTTGGTGATACGTAGGAATTTTTTTTGATTTACTACTACGTCTCCCAACAGTGGTGTCAGAGCTAGGTCTATCCGTAGAATCTATGCACGAGTAGAACAAAAGTTGTTGTGGGCATTAATCTTGTTAATTTGCTTGCCGTTACTAGTCTTATCTTGATTCGGCGGTATTTTTATATGAAGCGGCCCGGCCCAACTTTACACGTACGCTTACGTGAGACCAGTTCCACTGCCTGACATGCACTTATTGCATAAGCTGGCTAGCGGGTGTCTGTCTCTCCCACTCTAGTTGGATCAGATATGATTAAGAGGGTCCTTATGAAGGGTAAATAGCAATTGGCATATCACATTGTGGTTTTTGCGTAGGTAAGAAACGTTCTTGCTAGAAACCTATAGCATCCACGTAAAAACTTGCAACAACAAATTAAAGTTCGTCTAACTTGTTTTTGCAGCATATGCCTTGTGATGTGACAAGGCCAAAGGATGTGATGTGATGCATTGTGATGTATGAGGTTGATCATGTTCTTGTAATAAGATTCACAACTTGCATGTCGATGAGTATGACAACTGGCAGGAGCCATAGGAGTTGTCTTATTTTATTGTATGACCTACGTGTCAATCATAAATGTCATGTAATTACTTTACTTTATTGCTAATCGTTAGCCATAGTAGTAGAAGTAATATTTGACGAGACAACTTCATGAAGACACGATGATGGAGATCATGGTGTCGTGCCGGTGAGAGTGATGATCATGGTGCCCCGAAGATGGAGATCAAAGGAGCAAGATGATATTGGCCATATCATGTCACTATATTGATTGCATGTGATGTTTATCATGTTTACATCTTATTTGCTTAGAATGACGGTAGCTAAATAAGATGATCTCTCACTAAAATTTCAAGAAATGTGTTCACCCTAACTGTGCACCGTTGCTAAGGATCGTATTTCCAAAGCGCCACGTGATGATCGGGTGTGATAGGTTCTAACGTTCACATACAACGGGTGTAAGCCAGATTTACACACTCGATACACTTAGGTTGACTTGACGAGCCTAGCATGTACAAACATGGACTTGGAACACGGGAGACCGAAAGGTCGAACATGAGTCGTATAGAAGATAGATCAACATGGAGATGTTCACCATGGATGACCTGTCCGTCTCACATGATGATCGGACATGGGCTAGTTGACGTGGATCATGTGTCACTTGGATGACTAGAGAGATGTCTATCTAAGTGGAAGTTCATTAAATAATTTGATTATGTGAACTTAATTATCATGAACTTAGTCTAAAATTATCTTTACAATCTATATTGTAGATCCAATGCCCAACGCTAATGTTGCCCTCAACTTCAACATGTTCCTAGAGAAAACCAAGATGGAAGATGATGGAAGCACCTATGCGGACGTACCCATTTTCCCAGCGGTCGAGGATGTTATGAATGCCTGGCAGTCACGCTGTGATGATTACTCCCTGGTTCAGTGCGGCATGCTTTAGAGTTTAGAACCGGGGATCCAAAAGCATTTTGAGCAACACGGAGCATATGAGATGTTCCAAGAGCTGAAACTGGTTTTCTAAGCTCATGCCCGGGTCAAGAGATATGATGTCTCCGACAAGTTCTTCAGCTATAAGATGGAGGAGAATAGTTCTATCAGCGAGCACATACTCAAAATGTCTGGGTTGCACAACCGATTGTCTCAGCTGGGAGTTAATCTTTTGGATGACTCGGTTATTGACAAAATCCTCTAGTCGCTCCCACCTAGCTACAAGAGCTTTGTGATGAACTACAACATGCAGGGGATAGAGAAGTCCATTCCTGAGTTGTACTCGATGCTGAAATCAGCGGAGGTCGAGATAAAAAAAAGGAGCATCAAGTGTTGATGGTGAATAAGACCACTAGTTTCAAGAAAGGCAAGGGTCAGAAGAACTTCAAGAAGGACGCCAAAGCAGTTGCCACATCCGGTAAGCAAGTTGCCGAGAAGAAGAACAAGAATGGACACAAGCCTGAGACTGAATGCTTTTATTGCAAGGGTACTGGTCATTGGAAGCGGAATTGCCCCAAGTACTTAGCGGATAAGAAGGCCGGCAACGTTAAAGGTATATGTGATATACTTGTTATTGATGTGTACCTTACCATCTCTCGTAGTAGCTCCTGGGTATTTGATACCGGTGCAGTTGCTCACATTTGTAACTCCAAGCAGGAGCTGCGGAATAAGCGGACACTAGCAAAGGACGAGGTGACGATGCGCGTCGGGAATTGTTGGGGATATAACCCCATGATATGACCCGGCTGGAAGGTTCCGGTTGATAAGCATTGGTTATGAGCCGGCCCACGAAGATATGTATCAGCTGGAGGCCCAAGAACTTTGGCGGCTCTTGAGGTGGTCCAGACGACATAGACCCGGATGCGCAAGACCTTCCAAAGGATAACTTGGTTGGTAAGATAGAGATGCATTCGAAGATGTAAAGCGTGATCCGGTTGTACAATTGTAAGACCCGACGGCTCTGACCTCTTATATAAAGGCAGAGTCGGGGCGGCTTAAGGGGAGGTGATCGAAAACTAGGTCAAGCGTCTAGCCCCTTGTAATCGATACAACAAGCAATAACAACACAAGCAGGTCGTAGGCTTTTACCTCGGCTTGAGGGGCCGAACCTGGGTAAACTCGTGTCCTTTGTCTCAATCAACCCCTTTGAGTCCACTACCATGGCGATGGCTCCGAACTCAAGTCTGGTAACCCGGACATCTGCCGTGACAAAACCACGACAGTTGGCGCCCATCATGGGGCCCGCGTTCGGTGGTGTCGAGTTCTCAAAGGGCTCCCTTCCAGAGCTCGAAGGATACATAGTTTGGAGGATGAGCAAGAGTCGCCGCGGCCGGCTCTACATCGACGACGCTGGCTGGGGGCTTGATGCTGCTTCCGTGGAGTATGGTTTCAGGGTTCCGTTCGGTGGGATCCAGGTGTTCATCGGAAAGATAGACAGATCTACACCCGAGCCGGACGTCTGCACCAACACCATCGAGCCGGCTCGGCGTCTCCAGCCCGCATGTAAGGTAGGCCCTGCCCATGTTAACCCGGTTTAGGGGCATGTCTTCGTGGGCTTCACTCAAGGTATGGATCTGGAAGCATCCGGATCTCAAGGGACTCTCGTGCACTCCGATGATGAGTCGTCAAGTGGGGAAACTGAATCTGTGTACCAGCTCAGCAATGGTGGCCTTGGGGGCTACTGTGAGACCTGCTACGGCGACACTCGCCCCGAGTCAGAGCACGGTGAATCAGATGAGCCCGAGCGGCCGTCTCACGCGGCGGTATTCATGGCAGGGCCAGGGCGGCCGGGTCGGAAGCTAACCCTCCCCAGCCGCCGGCTCAGGGCCTTGTGGAGTTGATGGATGAGCTTGAGGCTTTGTTAGCTATAGAGGTCACACCAGATAATCAGGTGGCCCATAACACAGAGATCGCAAGGATCAACGGTCGGATGGCCGAGGAGCGTCAGAGGATAACTGATTTAAACTCCCAGATGGAGGCAGAGGCAGCACAGCTCAAGGCCGACGCTTTTCGTTTGGGGCTGGAACAGTTTTCAGCGGCGGCTGTGCACCGCAGGAGGCATCAATCTCGTCTGCCGGAGCGCTATGAGGCGAGGAATCTCTTCAACACCCCCGGCTCTGGGAGAGCGGTGGCTGCCCCTGGGGAAGGGCGAGCAGCGGCTCACATGGCCCCACCCGGAGGGTTTACGACACTGGCGGGTCATTATTCTAACCCGGTCGAGAACATGGTAGCAGCAGCTACCCAGCTTGGAACGATCCCTATCCCAGATGAGGCACCCTTTGCGGAGGAGGTGAGGAACGCTATCGGATATTTACAGACGGTCGTGGCTCAACAAGAGAAATATACTCACAACCGGAGCCGGATCCACTCCACCCCTCTCCATAGTCGAAGTTTCAGCCGGCGCTATGAGTCGCCGGCGGTGTCAAGCAGTGGCCCGCATCATGGGCAAGGGGGACGCACGGTGCTAGACGCGCAGGCCCTGGTGGACCGGGCAAGAAACAGGCGAGAACAAGAGGCAGCAATAGTTCCTCCGGGTCTTGGGCCCTCAGTGTTGACAGAGGCCGGAGCGGTTGGTAGCGCTAGAGCCGCGGGAGTTCCATGCTTAACTCTGGCTCTACGGAGCGAGAGGTTGCCAAGGGATTTCAAGGGGCCTCGGAAGGTTCCAAATTACACGGCAGATCTCCCTCCCGAGGCTTGGGTCAAGAGCTATGAGCTAGCTATGGAGATGCTAGACGTCAGTGAGGCTGTTTTTGCAAAATATTTTATCATGATGCTTGAGGGTCCGGCTCGCACATGGTTAAAGGGTTTACCACCCAACACTATAAGTTCTTGGGCCGAATTGAGGGCAAGGTTCATCAAAAATTGCCAAGGGACTTGCAAGCAGCCTATGACCATTGTGGATTTGGATCATTGCGTTCAGCAGGAGAATGAGTCGGCTCATCATTGGGTTCGGCGGGTGTCGATCGTCATTCACTCGTCGGAACAGATCACGGCGCCTCAAGCGGTGCTCATTTTGGAGAAGAATTGTCATTTCGTTCCACTAAAGCAGAAGCTTGGCCGGCTTAAACGTACGTGTCGAGACATGGGAGAGCTCATGACGGCTCTAACGAAGTATGCCGACTCAGACAACACCAAAGATCCGGGTTCGGATGAGGAGAAGTCGAATCAGGGAAAGAAGAACAACCAAGGCAAGAGTTTTGGGAACAATGGGAATCAAAGCAGACAGAGGAACGCTAGCGGCGGGTCAGAGCTGGTGGAAAATGCTAACACAGGGCCGAATGTTCCTAAGGGGAACGAGCGTTACAAGCCGTACCAGCGGGATAACATGCCCCATTTCAATTTGGAAGCGGTGCTTAGGAAACCTTGCCTAGAGCATAGCACACCTGATAAACCAGCAACGCATGCGTGGGGCGATTGTTTTATCATGCATAGATTTAAGAATCAACACTTTCAACCGCCTCATAATCAGGGCGGTGGGCCGCCTGGCGGATCAGGGCATGGCGGTTCAGGCCACGGTGGGTCAGGTGCCGGCTTTGGTGTTGGCGGCTCAGGAGCAAGTCATCTGGGTCACAATAATCAGCAGCATCAACAACATCCTGGCAACAACAATCATAATAACCAGCAACAGCAGCAGCAGCGCACTCAGTTTGGATTCCAGAGTAACTCGAAGCAGCTCAGTTCAGGGCAGTATCATGTGTTTACGACTGGTAACAACAAGCGAGACGAGAAACTACGGAGGCGAGCGGTTAATACAATCGCGCCGGCTCTCCCACGATACCTGCCGTGGTCAGAGTATGACATAACGTGGAGCAGGCAAGATCACCCGCCACGGGTGGATGACCCGGGCCGGCTTGCTCTAGTGGTGGCCCCTCAGATACATGGTTATGGAGTAAATAAAGTGCTCATGGACGGAGGTAGCAGTATCAACATCTTGTATTATGACACCTTTCGGCGGATGAAGTTGCTAGACAAAGATCTCAAAACTTCTTCTACTGTGTTTCATGGCGTGGTGCCTAGTAAGTCGGCATACCCAGTAGGAAAAATCTCTTTGGAGGTGGCTTTCGGCAATGAGTATAATTACAGGGTGGAGACCTTATGGTTCGAGGTGGTCAAGATCAAGAGCCCTTATAATGCGTTGTTCGGGCGGCCGGCTTACGCCAAGTTCATGGCTAGGCCTTGTTATGTTTATTTGCAGCTTAAGATGCCCGGCTTAAATGGCACGATTACGTTTCATGGCAATCGAAAAACGGCTCTTGAGTGCGAGGAAGGTGATGCGGCTTATGCTGAGGCTAGCTGTGCACAAGAGGATCTGAAGTTCTATAAGGAGAACGTTGACCCGGAGGACATGACCCCGTTGAAGAAACCAAATACAGAGGCAGAGCCGCCACTCAAGTTTTCAGCGGATGATACTAAAACAGTGGACTTTACTCCGGGCGACTCATCCAAGCAGTTCATCGCCGGGGCTCACATGGATCCCAAATAGGAAAGCGCGCTCATCAAATTCATCCGTGAGAATCGGGACATCTTTGCATGGAAACCTTCTGACATGCTGGGTGTACCGAGAGAGTTCGCTAAGCACAATCTTAATGTGAATCTGAAGTTTAAGCCGATCAAGCAGTTTCTGCGGCGGTTCAATGAGAGGCGCAAGGCTATTGGGGAAGAGGTTGCCTGGCTTTTAGCCGCTGGGTTCATAGTTGAAGTTTTCCACCCGGAATGGTTGGCTAATCTAGTATTGGTGCTTAAAAAGAATGGTACTTGGCGTATGTGCATAGATTACACGGACCTTAGCAAGGCTTGTTCGGCTGATCCCTTTGCACTCCCTCGCATTGATCAGATCATTGATGCAACAGCCGGTTGTGAGAATTTGTGTTTTTTGGATGCTTATTCAGGGTATCATCAGATTAAAATGGCATTCAAGGACCAGGAGAAGACATCGTTTATCACACCTTTTGGGGCATTCTGCTACGTCTCCATGCCTTTTGGGCTCAAGAGTGCCCAGGCGACTTACCAGCGGTGTGTGCAGAACTGTCTCCACAGCCAGATTGGTCGTAATGTTCATGCTTATGTGGATGACATAGTGGTGAAGTCTAGGAAGAAGGAAACCCTCTTGGAGGACCTGAAGGAAACTTTTGACAATCTCCGGGTGTACAAAATGATGCTTAACCCGGCAAAATGTGTCTTTGGTGTCCCTGTAGGAAAGCTTTTGGGGTTCTTGGTTTCTGAGCGTGGCATCGAGGCTAGCCCGGATAAAATCAAGGCTATCACCTCTTTGCGAGAGCCGACATGCATCAATGATGTTCAGCGTATTGCAGGCCGGATTGCGGCGCTGAGCCGGTTCATAAGCCGGCTTGGGGAGAAGGCCATCCCCTTGTATCAGATGATGAAGAAGACGGACAAGTTTAAGTGGAGCAAGGCAGCCGCAGAGGTGCTGGAAGCTCTTAAGAAGCAATTGACTGAGCCGCCAGTATTAGCCGCTCCGGCTGAGAAAGAGCCGCTACTCCTATATGTAGCAGCTAACAGCCGGGCGGTCAGTGTGGCGATTGTTGTTGAACGTAAGGAAGCAGGGAAAGAGTATCCCATTCAGAGGCCTGTTTACTACATCAGTGAGGTCTTGGCCGAGTCCAAGCAGTGGTATCCGCATTGGCAGAAGCTTGTATACGGGGTCTTTATGGCTAATCGTAAGCTGAAGCACTACTTTTTGGGCCATCCAATAACTGTAGTAAGCTCTGCCCCGTTGGGGGATATTATTCAGAACAGAGAGGCTACGGGAAGGATTGCCAAGTGGGCTTTAGAGTTGGGGCCTCTTAACATCAGTTACACCCCTCGTACAGCAATTAAGTCTCAGGCTTTGGTGGATTTCATAAATGATTGGACAGAGTGCCAGGCGCCTGAAGAGAAGCCGGACAACACATACCGGACTATATATTTTGACGGGTCTAAACAGCTTGAAGGGTCTGGTGCTGGTGTGGTTCTCACCTCCCCGAAAGGTGATAAGTTTTGTTACGTGCTCCGGTTGATGTTCTCCTGTACTAATAATGCTGCTGAGTATGAAGCCTTGCTCCATGGTTTGAGAGTCGCTAAAGAGATGAATTTAAGTCGAGTTAGATGCCTGGGCAACTCAGACCTTGTGGCTCAGCAAGTTTCAGGTACTTGGGATTCTAAGGACCCACGGATGGCGGCTTATCGATAGGCGGTTGATGTTGTTGCAAGTTATTTGAAAGGGTATCAGGTGGATCATATTGATCGTCGGCGGAACGAGGCGGCTGATGCATTATCACGACTCGGATCTCAGCGTAAGCCAGTGCCGCCTAATGTTTTTCTTGACGTGTTATATCATCCGACTGTCAAGATGCCTTCTGAGGAGGATCTGGCAATTCCTGACCTGGAGGCGGCTCTAGTGCGGCTCTACATGTTATTCTGGATTGGACTACTCCTTATTTAGCGTACTTGATGCGCGGCGAGTTGCCGGATGATGAGAGCCGGGCTCAGGAGATCGTCCGCCGTTCTAAGTCTATGACAATTATCAACAGTGAGTTACACAAATGCAGTGTGACAGGTGTTTTCCAATGTTGTGTGTCACCAGAAGAGGGCCAGCAGATCTTAAATGAAATTCATGCTGGCGACTATGGACATCATGCCGGGTCAAGATCTTTAGTGGCCAAAGCTTTTCGGCATGGATTTTTCTGGTTGACGGCTCACAAGGATGCAGAGGATCTGGTTCGTAAGTGTGACGCTTGTCAGAAATTTGGCCGACGTGCTCATGTTCCGGCTCAAGAGTTGAGGATGATACCTATCACTTGGCCATTTGCGGTCTGGGGGCTTGATATGGTAGGGACCTTCAAGAGGTCCAAAGATAAGAAAACGCACCTCTTGGTGGCAGTTGATAAGTTTACCAAGTGGGTTGAGGCTGAGCCAGTAAGCAAGTGTGATGCAGCTACAGCAGTTGAGTTTGTCAGGAAATTGATCTATCGTTTTGGCTATCCACATAGTATTATCACTGATAATGGTACAAATTTGTCCAAGGGGGCTATGAAGGTGTTCTATGAGAAGGAGCATATCCGGCTTGATGTTTCAGCCGTGGCGCATCCATAGTCCAATGGCCAGGCTGAGCGGGCTAATCAAGAAATCCTGCGAGGGGTTAAACCCCGGCTCATGGTCCCTTTGAAACGGACAGCCGGGTGTTGGGTTGATGAGTTGCCTTCTGTCTTATGGAGCATCCGGACTACACCTAACAGGTCTACAGGTTTTACACCTTTTTCATGGTCTACGGGGCTAAGGCGGTTCTACCCAGTGACATCCGGCATGATTCACCAAGGGTGGCGGCTTATGTTGAGACGGACAATGAGCTGGCACGTCAAGCAGCGACCAGATCAACAATTTACCAGCAAGACCTGTGACGCTATCATAGCCGCAGGGTGAAGACCCGGACATTCCAGGAAGGTGACCTGGTGCTCCGGGTTATTCAAGACCAAACTGGGATGCATAAACTCTCTCCATCGTGGGAAGGGCCCTTTGTGGTTAGCAGAAACCTCAACAACGGGTCATACTATCTCATTGATATTCGTGATGAGTCGGACACGGCGGGTCAGGAGACTTTGCAGCCATGGAATGTGGCACACTTGCGGCCATATTATACTTAAGAGATGATGCAGATCCATTATCATTATACATATCATACTTATATAGAGTAGTACTACTACCAAAGATTGGAGCCCCGGCTCTTATGGGTATCTTTATGATCTCAGGATGAAATTCTTCAATACCAGCAAATTTGCGGTTCCTGTGGTTCTTTGACCCGCCAAGGTCTTGCCGGTTAATCTCCTTTGGAGAACCTGAACCAGTTAAAAGTGACCTGTTAAAAGTATTCCAGTCAATCTCGCTTTAGAGACCCTGAGCCGGTTCACAAAGTGGACGGCCAATCTCACTTTAGAGACCCTGAACTGATGTCAATACAATAAGTTCTTCTCAGTCAATCTCGCTTTAGAGACCCTGAGCCGGTTCACAAAGTTGATGGCCAATCTCGCCTTAGAGACCCTGAACTGATGTTACTCTTACCAGTCAATCTCGCTTTAGAGACCCTGAGCCGATTCACAAAGTGGACGGCCAATCTCGCTTTAGAGACCCTGAACTGTTGTATGTTAAAAGTTAAGCTCTTATCAGTCAATCTCGCCTTAGAGACCCTGAGCCGGCTCATAGAGTTGACGGCCAATCTCGCTTTAGAGACCCTGAACTGGTATGATGCGCAATTGGCTTTATGCCTAGTTTGAGTACATTAAGCGTTGTTGTTGATGGAGGCTTCCTACCTTTGGTATAGCTTAAAAAATTCCCCTAAGGCAACAGCGTGTACATCAAATTCCAGTTGCTTATCAACTGCGGCCATCGAAGGGGGCTTCTTACCGACGGGTATCGCTTATCTCACCCTAATGGTCGGCTTTATGCCACTTCCGGTTACTTATTAACCGCGGTTGTCGAAGGGGGCTTCTTACCGACGGGTTCGCTTATCTCACCCTAACAACCGGCGTTTACGCCAAAAATAGTTGTGGAAGGAGGCTTCTTGCCCTTGGGTATAGCTTACATAAGCCCTTCACGCAGCCGGCTAGTACAATTACTAGTCGCGGCTGTCAAATGGATGCTTCTTGCCATAAGGTATAGCTTACATAATACCATCGGAAGTCGGCCCTATTCAACATTGGCTGATTGGAGGAGGCTTCTTGCCTTCGGTTATAGCTTACATCACCTTCCAACAGCAGTCGGCTCTTCCATGGCGTCTCATTATAACAAAAGGGAAGCCATGCTGCTCCGGTTGATGGAGTAAATTTCCCGGGTCTAATGACTCCGGGTGAAGGATAGACGTCTCGGAAAAATTACGCATTGGTTTATCAACAGCCGTGTTTGTTCATGGAGGCTATCTGCCAACAGAGGTATTATCCGGTTCTAAAAAGAGTTTCGAAGACTTCCAAGTGCCTCTCATGAATCATTGGCAAATTTATCAAAGATGGAAGCAAAGAGTTGAGAAAGATGATTGACAGTACTATAAAGTAAACCGCCGGCAAGTGCATTCAGATGTTAAAAGGCTGTTACAAAAGATGTTCTCAGAGGGAACAAATGATGTTTCTGACAAAGTTTCAAAACACCATGGGCTGATGATTACAAGAGCCAATACTTGCTCTGACTATTACAAGGTTTGGTCACTCGGCCGGCTCATCCTGCTCCGGATCTTCTGCGGTTTGGATCTGAAGATTGTCGAGTTCCCAGTTGTAGTTAGAGACGGCAGCAAATGACCCTTCAAAGAAAGGCGCGACGTTAAGCTCCTTTACACTCGTAAAGAGGCCCGCGGATCCGTTTATCTTCCTGGTCGTATGCTGCTTGGTAGTTCTTCAAGTCATCCTCCACCTCATCAGCCATTACAGACGCCAGATAGCGAGAGTCCTTGACGACTTTGAAATAGTCTTTGTCAGAAATTCTGATCCGTCCACCTTCTTCGAAGGATATCCACCCATCATCTCATCTGGTGTGAGATTTGGCGCGAAGGCCATGGCCTGGCTCAAACCCGCAACGGCTCCAGAGCGGAAAGCCGACTTCTTCAGCTCTTGTATTTGCTTGGGCACGGTGGAGAATAGTTCTAACACCCCTTTCAGGGCCTTGGGAATCTTCTCCTTATACTGTATGCTTTTGATGGTGAACATTGCTCCGCAATACAGCTGCTCTGTAAAGGTGTATATGGCCTTCAGCGACAGGATGCTGTCGTCTGCAAGCTGCCGGCTCAAAGGTCCGACATGAGCCGGAAGAGACAGGTTCGTCGTTAGTTGTTTCATAAAAGATATTAAGTAAAGGAGTACAGGAATGATGGAATTACCAAATAAGACGGCAGACATCTTAGAGATGTGCCGTTTGAACCCTTGGAGCTCCTCAGCGACGGCGATGTGCCGCTGATCAGCATCATCTGCCCGTTTGATCAGTGCGGCTTTTTCAGACTCATCTGTTTCTTTCAATATTGTTAGCTCGGAGGTGATCTTGGCTACTTCTTCGGCTAAGAGCCGGCATCTCTCGTCAGCAAGGCTTCGTGCTTCCTATTGAGCTGCCAAGTTGGTTTTGAGATCCGCCAGCTGAGAGCCGGCGATGTTCAGAGCGTCCTGTGCATATCAAAGGCAAAGTATAAGCTATTGCAGCAACAAGAGTATTCATATGCATAAAGGTTCACAGTTCAAGTTCTACAAGTCTCAAACAGATTGCAAGCAATATATTTAACACTTGGGGGCTAATGTATATTTGATCTGTTCACATCTACAGTTCCGGCTCATCTTCCTCAAAATTGACCCGGAACTTGGGGGCTACACATTGGCTCTCTTCTAATCTCAAAAGTTCCGGTTCAAATAAATTTGAGCCAGCCCTTGGGGGCTACAGTTGGCAGTATGCAAGTGTTGACAGTATTTAAAGCAAAGTGTTTTCTACATAACCTTCGAAAGAAGACCCGAATTCAACTCTATGTTAGATTAAATCCGGCCCTTGGGGTACATGCAAGTTACCTCAGGAGCGTTGGCGTGACTGGTTTCTACTTCGTCCTGTGAGACACGGAAAGATATTATTAAAGAGTCGGCAAGACAAAAAGTCAAGTATGTAAAGTTCAAGGATCTTACCTCCGACTCTAAAGAAGCCGGGTGTTCGAACCAGTTCTCTTGAGGAGCTGCCTTATTTTGTTTCTTGGCGGCGACTTTCTTCTTGGTTGTCTTCGGAAGAGGAATGTATTCCTTCTTCCAGAAGTCGGAATCAGCCTGTGCAAATTGAGCCGGAGGAAGAATATCAAGCTTTGAAAAGGAGTATATAAACATACAACAGGCGGAAGAAAGGTAAAAGTACTTACAAGAGGCGCCGGGTTGGTCACGCAGAAGGGCGCTAGGATGATGGTGCTGCATGAACCGGAGGTCTCATGCACAAGACTTCGGACGGTCATACAGATGTCATCCTCAGTCAAAGTGGTGGCGCTAAAGCACAGTTCGCTGTCGTAAAATCCTGGATATTCATACATGAGCCGGTTACGGCGGCTCAGAGGCATGATCCGCCACTGTACCCAGCAGCGGATAAGGTCCGTTCCAATAAGGCCGTTGGCCAGGAGAGCCTTCACTCTAGCGTGGGGCTTCTCATATCTAGCACGGTCAGCAACGGACAGCCGGTCGAGTAGTGAAGTGTCGGTTGAGAGCCGGGAAGGACGATAACCCGGCAGACGATGTTCCGAGTCCGGAGACGTGTCTCTGCAATAGAACCACGTATTGTTCCAATCTTTTGGGTGGGTGGGCATCTGAACAGCCGGGAAGGTGATACCCCTCCGGCGCTGGATGGTGATTCCTCCGAGTTCCAAGCTTGGCCCGCTCTTATATTCAGTCTGGCGGTTGGTGTAGAAGAACTCTCTAAAGAATCCGACTGACGGCCTTGATTGAAGGTATGCCTCGCAGAGGACTTGAAAGTGGCAAATGTTTGATACAGAATTCGGCGCCAGATCTTGGGGATGCAGCTTGTACAGGTGCAGAATGCCGCATAAGAATTTTGACCCGGGTGGCTTAAAAGTACTGTGCAAAAAGAAAATGGCGACTAATCAAACAAAAGAGCCGGAGGGGGTCTAGCGGCTCACTATGGGTGGATGAGCCGGAAGTCATCAAGACCCGGACAAACAAGTTTCACAAATCGATACTAATGTTTTGGATCTACCGAAGCAGAAAAGGAAGTTCTACGTCAACCTAAGCCAAGAACAGTGAAAGTGAAAAATCGACCTACAGCCTTAACCGACCGCACATTGCGCACGGGCAGGCCATGTACGGTGGCGGCGATGACAATACAGCCTAAAAGGAGCCGCGGCGGGCCCCGAGACTTGGCCGTGTGACCGTGCCGGAGAACGAAACACGCGGCAGGGGTCCGCCGGCGGAAACCCTATTTTACTACCGATCTAAAGCTGCGGGAAGAGGAACTTACCGGAGGCGGAGACGGTGGCGGGCGAAATTCTGGGGCAAACAGGTTGATGCAGCGGCCTGGGTTGGTGACGGACGAGCGGCGGCGCCGAAGCAGAGCGGACGAGCTCAAGCGACGGACGGGCGACATGAAGAAGAAGAAGAGGCGCACGAGCGGGAATGCATTGGTTTGACTCGTGCGCGTCCTATTTAATAGGGAAACAGTGTGGGTTCCCATGTGTCAGCACCGATCTTGCCGAAACGGACGCCTCGATTTTTGGTAAACGGTTAAATGTGAGAGATTTGGTGATACATCAGCGTGTCTATGACGTCATGCCGGGTCATTCCTGGCGACTCTCAGACAATTGCAACAGACGGATGAAATGAGCTGGCTCACTTCAGCCTGGGGCCTAATGTTGGGGATATAACCCCATGATATGACCCGGCTGGAAGGTTCCGGTTCATAAGCATCGGTTATGAGCCGGCCCACGAAGATATGTATCAGCTGGAGGCCCAAGAACTTTGGCGGCTCTTGAGGTGGGCCGGACGACATAGACCCGGATGCGCAAGACCTTCCAAAGGATAACTTGGTTGGTAAGATAGAGATGGATTCGGAGATGTAAAGCGTGATCCGGTAGTACAATTGTAAGACCCGACGGCTCTGACCTCTTATATAAAGGCAGAACCGGGGCGGCTTAGGGGGAGGTGATCGCAAACTAGGTCAAGCATCTAGCCCCTTGTAATCGATACAACAAGCAATAACAACACAAGCAGGACGTAGACTTTTACCTCGGCTTGAGGGGCCGAACCTGGGTAAACTCGTGTCCTTTGTCTCAATCAACCCCTTTGAGTCCACTACCATGGCGATGGCTCCGAACTCAAGTCTGGTAACCCAGACATCTGTCGTGACAAAACCATGACAGGAATGGTTCAAGGTTGATGTGATCGCCGTCGGCACGCTACCTCTACATCTACCTTCGGGATTAGTTTTAAACATCAATAATTGTTATTTAGTACCAGCTTTGAGCATGAACATTGTATCTGGATCTCGTTTGATCTGAGATGGCTACTCATTTAAATCAGAGTATAATGGTTCTTCTATTTATATGAGAGAAATGTTTTATGGTCATGCCCCACTGGTCAATGGTTTATTTTTGATGAATCTCAAATGTGATGTTACACATTTCCATAGTGTGAGTACCAAAAGATGTAAGGTTGATAACGATAGTCCCACTTACATATGGCACTGCCGCCTTGGTCATATTGGTGTCAAACGCATGAAGAAACTCCATGTGGATGGACTTTTGGAGTCTCTTGATTTTGAATCATTTGACACGTGCGAACCATGCCTCATGGGAAAGATGACCAAGACTCCGTTCTCCGGAATAATGGAGCGAGAAACTGACTTGTTGGAGATAATACATACCGATGTATGCGGTCCAATGAGCGTCGAGGCTCGCGGTGGCTACCCCGTTATGTTCTCACCCTCACTGATGACTTAAGCAGATATGGGTATGTCTACTTAATGAAACACAAGTCTGAAACCTTTGAAAAGTTCAAGGAATTTCAGAGTGAGGTAGAGAATCAACATGACAAGAAAATAAAGTGCCTACAATCTGATCGTGGTGGAGAATATTTAAGTCACGAGTTTGGCATTCACCTAAGGAAATGTGGAATTGTTTCACAACTCATGCCGCCTGGCACACCTCAGCGAAATGGTATGTCTGAACGTCGTAATCGCACTCTATTGGATATGGTGCGATCTATGATGTCTCTTACCGACTTACCGCTATCATTTTGGGGATATGCATTAGAGACTGCCGCATTCACTTTAAATAGGGCACCGTCTAAGTCCATTGAAACGACACCGTATGAATTATAGTTTGGAAAGTAACCTAAGCTGTCGTTTCTGAAAGTTTGGGGATGCGATGCTTATGTGAAGAAACTTCAACCTGAGAAGCTCGAACCCAAAGAGGAAAAGTGCATCTTCATAGGATACCCCAAAGAAACTATTGGGTATACCTTCTACCTCAGATCCGAAGGCAAAGTCTTTGTTGCCAAGAATGGACCCTTTCTGGAGAAAGAGTTTCTCTCAAAAGAAGTAAGTGGGAGGAAAATAGAACTTGATGAGGTAATTATACCTCCACTCGAACCGGAGAGTAGCGCAGCACAGGAAGTTGTTTCTGTGGAGCCTGCACCGGCTGGAGAGGAAGTTAATGATGATGATCATGAAACTTCTGATCAAGTTGCTATTCGAAGGTCCACTAGGACACGTTCCGCACCAGAGTGGTATGGCAACCCTGTCCTGGAGATCATGTTGTTGGATAACGGTGAACCTTCGAACTATGAAGAAGCAATGGTGGGCCCAGATTCCAACAAATGGCTTGAAGCCATGAAATCTGAGATAGGATCCATGTATGAGAACAAAGTATGGACTTTGGTGGACTTGCGTGATGATAAGGGAGCCATAGAAAATAAATGGATCTTTAAGAAGAAGACTAACGTGAATGGTAATGTGACTGTCTATAAGGCTCGGCTTGTCGCTAAGGGTTATCGACAAGTTCAAGGAGTTGACTACGATGAGACTTTCTCACCCATAGCGATGCTGAAGTCCGTTCGAATCATGTTAGCAATTACCGCATTTTATGATTATAAGATCTGGCAAATGGACGTCAAAACGACATTTCTTAATGGCTTCCTTAAGGAAGAACTGTATATGATGCAGCCGAAAGGTTTTGTCGATCCTAAATATGCTACCAAAGTATGCAAGCTTCAGCGCTCCATCTATGTGCTGGTGCAAGCATCTCGGAGTTGGATCATTCGTTTTAATGAGGTGATTAAAGCGTTTGGGTTTATACAGGTTTATGGAGAACCCTGTATTTACAAGAAAGTGAGTGGGAGCTCTGTAGCATTTCTCATATTATATGTGGATGACATATTGTTGATGGGAAATGATATAGAACTTTTGGATAGCATAAAGGCCTACTTGAATAATGGTTTTTCAATGAAGGACCTTGGAGAAGCTGCTTACATATTAGTCATCAAGATCTATAGAGATAGATCGAATCGCCTCATAGGTCTTTCACAAAGCACATACCTTGACAAGATATTGAAGAAGTTCAATATGGATCAGTCCAAGAAGGGGTTCTTGCCTGTGTTACAGGGTGTGAGATTGAGTACGACTCAATGCCCGACCATGGCAAAGGATAGAGAAGAGATGAGTGTCATCCCCTATGCTTCAGCCATAGGCGCTATTATGTATGCCATGTTGTGTACCAGACCTGATGTGAACATTGCCATAAGTTTGGTAGGGAGGTACCAAAGTGATCCCGGAGCGGAACACTGGACAGCGGTCAAGAATATCCTAAAGTACCTGAAAAGGACCAAGGACATGTTTCTCGTTTATGGAGGTGCCGAAGAGCTCGTCGTAAAGGGTTACGTCGATGCTAGCTTCAACACAGATTCGTATGACTCGAAGTCACAAACCGGATACGTGTATATTTTGAACGGAGGGGCAGTCAGCTGGTGCAGCAGCAAGCAAAGCGTCATGGCGGCATCTACATGTGAAGCAGAGTACATAGCTTCTTTGGAAGCAGCAACGGAAGGAGTCTGGGTGAAGGAGTTCATCACCGACCTAGGAGTGATTACCAATGCGTCGGGCCCGATGACTCTATTCTATGACAACATTGGAGCTATTTCCCTTGCCAAGGATCTCAAGTTTCACAAGAAGATAAGACACATCAAACTCCCCTTCAACTCCATTCGTGATTACATTCAGGAAGGAGATATAGATATTTGTAAAGTACATATGGATCTGAATGTCGCAGATCAGTTGACTAAACCTCTCTCACGAGCAAAACATGATCGACACCAGAACTCTATGGGTGTTCGATACATCACAATGTAACTAGATTACTGACTCTAGTGGAAGTGGGAGACTTTTGGAAATATGCCCTAGAGGCAATAATAAAATGGTTATTATTGTATTTCCTTGTTCATGATAATTATCTATTGTTCATGCTATAATTGTATTAACCGGAAACCATAATGCATGTGTGAATACATAGACCACAACATGTCCCTAGTGAGCCCCTAGTTGGCTAGCTCGTTGATCAATAGATGGTCACGGTTTCATGACCATGGACATTGGATGTCGTTGATAACGGGATCACATCATTAGGAGAATGATGTGATGGACAAGACCTAATCCTAAGCATAGCACAAGATCGTGTAGTTTGTCTGCTAAAGCTTTTCTAATGTCAAGTATCGTTTCCTTAGACCATGAGATTGTGCAACTCCCGGATACCGTAGGAATACTTTGGGTGTGCCAAACGTCACAACGTAACTGGGTGGCTATAAAGGTACACCATAGGTATCCTCGAAAGTATCTGTTGGGTTGGTGCGAATCGAGACTAGGATTTGTCACTCCGTGTGACGGAGAGGTATCTCTGGGACCACTCGGTAAGACATCATCATAATGAGATCAATGTGATTAAGGAGTTAGCCACGGGATGATGTGTTATGAAACGAGTAAATAGACTTGTCGGTAACGAGATTGAACAAGGTATAGGGATACCAGCGATCGAATCTTGGGCAAGTATCATACCGGTAGACAAAGGGAATTGTATACGGGAAGTATTGAATCCTCGACATCGTGGCTCATTCGATGAGATCATCATAGAGCATGTGGGAGCCAACATGGGTATCCAGATCCCGCTGTTGGCTATCGATCGGAGAGGTGTCTCGTGTTGCGGAACGTTGCATGGGAAACAAAAAAATTCCTACGCACAGGCAAGATCTATCCATGGTGATGAGCATCTACAAGAGGGAGTGGATCTACATACCCTTGTAGATCGCTAAGAGGGAAGCGTTAAGAAACGCGGTTGGTGTAGTCGAACATCTTCGTGATCCAAATCGCCGAGCGTCCCGCGATCGCATCACAATCCGTCCTGCAATCCAATCACGATCCGTCCCGCGAACTCATCACGATCTGTTTCGTGATCTTGATCACGATCTGTCCCGCGAACTCATCACGATCCGTCCCGCGAACTCGTCACGAACCGTCTCACGATCTTGATCACGGTCCTTCCGATCAAGCACCGAACGGACGACACCTCCGCGTTCAGCACACGTGCAGCTTGTTGACGATCTCCACTATCTTGATCCAGCAAGAGGAAGTGGATAGGAAGAAGAGTTCATCGGCAGCGTGACGGCGCTCCGGCGATGGTGGTGGAGCAATTCCGGCAGGGCTTCGCCTAAGCACTGCAGAAAACCGATCTAGAGGAGAAACTATGCACTAGAGGAACGGGTAGCACATGGCTAAAAATTCTGTCCCAAAACCCTAAAATCCTCTAGTATATATAGGAGGAGAGGAGGAGGAGTCTTGGCTGCCAAAAAGCCATCCCTTGGGTCGACCAAAGCGGGGAGGAGAGGAGGACTCCTCCTCCAATCCTAGTAGGACTAGGATTCCTCCTTTTTTTGGCCTTTTTCCACCTTTTTCCCTTTGGGCTTTTTCTCCCAGACGCATGGGCCTTGTGTGGGACTTCCACAAGACCACAAAAGGCTGTTATTTACTCTCCCACAGACCATGAAGCCTCTTGGGTCGAAATACCCCTCCCGGTGGTCTCCTGGTACACTACCGGCACTCCCGGTACATTACCGATTAGCCCGAAACTTTTCCGGTGACCAAAATGGGACTTCCTATATATCAATCTTTACCTCCGGACCATTCTGGAGCTCCTCGTGACGTACGGGATCTCATCCGGGACTCCGAACAACCTTCGTTCACAACCATACATAACTCTATACTACCGAAACGTCACCGAACCTTAAGTGTGCAGACCCTGCGGGTTCGAGAACTATGTAGACATGACCAAGACACCTCTACGGTCAATAACCAATGGCGGGACCTGGATGTGCACATTGGTTCCTACAAATTCTACGAAGATCTTTATCGGTCGAACCTCTATGTCAAGGATTCAGTTAATCCCGTATGATGTTCCCTTTGTTCTTCGGTATGTTACTTGCCCGAGATTCGATCGTCGATATCTCCATACCTAGTTCAACCTCGTTACTACAAGTCTCTTTACTGGTTCCGTAATACAAGATCTCGTGACTAACACTTAGTCACATTGCTTGCAAGGCTTTATTGTGATGTTGTATTACCGAGTGGGCCCTGAGATACCTCTCCGTCACACGGAGTAACAAATCCCAGTCTTGATCCATGCCAACTCAACAGACACCCTCGGAGATACCTGTAGAGCACCTTTATAGTCACCCAGTTACGTTGTGACGTTTGATACACACAAGGTACTCTTCCGATGTTAGTGAGTTGCATGATCTCATGGTCATAGGAACATATACTTGACATGCAGAAAACAGTACCAATAAACTGACACGATCATAAGCTACGTTTGTTATTTTGGGTCTTGTCCATCACATCATTCTCCTAATGATGTGATCCCATTATCAAATGACATCTCATGTCCATGGATAGGAAACCTTAACCATCTTTTGATCGACGAGCTAGTCTATTAGAGGCATACTAGGGACATGGTTTTGTCTATGTATCCACACATGTATCTAAGTCTCCGATCAATACAATTATAGCATGGATAATAAACGATTATCATGAACAAGGAAATATGATAATAACTAATTTATTATTGCCTCTAGGGCATATTTCCAACAGTCTCCCACTTGCACTAGAGTCAATAATCTAGTTCACATCACCATGTGATTCGCATTGTTATGAATCTAACACCCAATGAGTTCTGGGGCTCGATCATGCTTTGCATGTGAGAGAGGTCTTATAGTCAACGGGTCTGCGACATTCAGATCCGTGTGTACTTTGCAAATTTCTATGTCAAACCGTAAACACTGCTACCACACTCCACTTGGTACTATTCCAAATGTCTGCTCCACTATACGTATCCAGATTGCTACTACGAGTCATCCGGATCGGTGTTAAAGCTTGCATCGACGTAACTCTTTACGACGAACTCTTTATCACCTCCATAATCGAGAAACATCTCCTCAGTCTTTTAGTTACTAAGGATAATCATGACCGCTATCCAGTGATCCACTCCTGGATCACTCTTGTACCCCTTGACGGACTCATGGCAAGGCACACACAGGTGCGGTACATAGCATGGCATACTATACAGAGCCAATGGCTAAAGCATAGGGGACGACATTCGTCCTTTCTCTTTTTTCTGCTGTGGTCAAGCTTTGAGTCTCACTCAACTTCACACCTTACAAAGCAGGCAAGAACACTTCTCTCGGACTAATCCATTTTGAACTCTTTCAAAATCTTGTCAAGGTATGTACTCATTGAAAGTCTTATCAAATATCTTGATCTATCTTTATAGATCTCAGTGCTCAACAATTAGGTAGCTTTATCCAGGTTTTCCTTTGAAAAACTCTTTTCAAACAACCGTTTATGCTCTCTAGAAATTCTACATCATTTCCGAATAGCAATATGTCATCCACATATACTTATCGGAAACTATATAGTGCTCCCACTCACTTTATTGCAAATAAAAGTTTCTTGTAAACTTTGTATAGACTCAAAAACTTTGATCACCTCATCAAAGTGTATATTCCAACTCCGAGATGCTTGCTTCAGTTCATAGAAGAATCACTGAAGCTCGCACACCTTTTAGCATCCTTAGGACTGACAAAACCTTCTAGTTGTATCTCATACAACCTTTCCTTAAGGAAGGAAACGATGTTTTGGCATCCATCTGCCAGATTTCATAATTGAAAAATGCAGCAACTGCTAACATAATTCCAACAGACTTTAGCGTCGCTACGAGTGAGAAAGTCTCATCGCAGTCAACTCTTTTGAACTTGTCGTAAACTACTTTGCAACAAGTCGAGCTTTACAAATGGTAACATTTACCATCAGCGTGTGTCTTCATTTTAAAGATCCATTTGTACTCAACGACCTGCCGTCCAACGAGAAAGTCCACCAAAGTCTATACTTGGTTTTCATACATGGATCATTTCTTGGATTTCATGGCCTCTAATCATTTGTTGGTTTCCGGGCCCATCATCGCTTCTCCATAGTTCGTAGGTTCATCGTTGTCCAACAACATGACCTCCAAGACAGGGTTGTCGTACCGCTCAGTAGCAGTACACATCCTTGTCGACCTACAAAGTTCGATAGTAACTTGATCCGAAGCTTCATGATCATCATCATTAACTTCCTCTTCAACTGACGTAGGCTTCACAGAAACACCTTTCTGCGCTGCGCCACTTTCTGGTTGAAGTGAAGGTTCAATAACCTCATCAAGTTCTATTTTCCTCGTAGGTCGATAGTAACTTGATCCGAAGCTTCATGATCATCATCATTAACTTCCTCTTCAACTGACGTAGGCTTCACAGAAACATCTTTCTACGCTGCGCTACTTTCTGGTTGAAGCAGAGGTTCAATAACCTCATCAAGTTCTATCCTCCTCCCACTCAATTCTTTCAAGAGAAACCTTTTCTTGAGAAAGGACCCAGTTTTAGCAATAAACATTTTATGCATGGATCTGAGATAGAAGGTTCACCCAACTGTTCTATGAAGATGCATTTGTCCGCTTTGGGTTCGAGCTCTTTAGGTGAAAACATTTTCCACACAAGCGTCGTGGCCCCAAGCATTAAGAAATGACAGCTTAGGTTTCTATCAAACCAAAATTCACATGGTGTCATCTCAACGGATTTATATGGTGCCCTATTTAAAGTGAATGTAGTTGTCTCTAATGCCTAACCCCAAAATTATAGTAACAAAACGATAAGAGACATCATAGCATGCACCATATCCAATAGAGCACGACTATGACGTTCGGCACACCATCACACTATGGTGCTCCAGGTGGCGTGAGTTGTGAAACAATTTTCACATTGTCTAAAGTTGTATGCCAAACTCGTAACTCAGATATTCACCTCCACGATCATATCGCAAACATCTTTATCTTCTTGTCACGATGATCTTAAACTTCACTCTGAATTTGCTTGAACCTTTCAAACGATTCAGACTTGTGTTTCATTAAGTAAATATACACTATATCTACTCAAATCATCAGTGAAGGTAAGAAAATGACGATATCCACCGCACGCTACAAGACTCATTGGATTGCATCACTGGTAGAAAACCCCCCTTTTGTCCCGGTTTTTAAGGGGCCTTTTGTCCCGGTTGCCCAACCGGGATGGGGCAGCCGGGAAGAATGCCCAACCCATTCGTCCCAGTTGTACCAGGACCCGGGATGGATGGGGCGTCCACGTGGGGGCGTGGCCTGGTCCCTGGCCAGGACTATTCGTCCCGGTTCGTAATACGAACCGGGATGAATGCCCTCTGCCAGGGCAGAATTTTTTCTTTTTCTTTTTCTTGTTTTCCTTTTAGGGTTTGGTTTGTTGTATTTATTTCCTATTTGTTTCCCATAAGTATTCTGCATCTAATACACGACCACGTTTTTTATTGTATTCCATTTTATTAGAATATAAAAGTTTGCTGATCGCATTAGAATATACAACTATATGGTGATCGCATTAGAATATAGTTGAAGAATATACAAGTAAGTACGCACCATGAATCGAATATACAAGTAAGGAGTGAAGAATATACAAGTTTGTACTCTTTCCCATAATTATTCTAATACACCACCATGCACCATGACTCGAATATACAGGTAAGTACTATGCATCTAAGAATTCGAACATCAAGTTCGTCGAGCATAGTTGGTGCTGACATAGTATTCCCCTCCTGGTGTTAGGACCTCTGCGTCTAAGAATCCGCAAATTTCCTCTTGAATTGCTCGTAGGCGATCCCTTGGTAGAAGACCGTCCCGCAGCTGCTCGATCTAATATAAAGAAGAGTGGTCAATATCTAATTAAAGACAATAGATGGTAATAAGATAAAAGTGATGGTTGACGTACACGAAGTTTTTCTAAATCTCTGCCCAGCTTGGCGCATGTCGTCTGACGCATGAACTCGCAGACATAGTATCCACATAAGTTATTCCCATCTCCCTGGTTCAAGCACTTTACAAGAACATGGTTTCAATCAAAATTATAATATAACATTATAATGGTATCGAAACTATAATCAAGGAGATGCGTGGATATAGCTAGTACCACTTACTTTCAGATGTTGAAATTTAAGCTTCTCCTTCCATTCACCCCTAGCCTTTGCTGTGAACCGTTTCCAAGCGCTGTCCGGCAAAGAAAATGAATTAAGTGAGTTATCAGAAAATAAACGAAACTTGTCGATATAGTGTCATAAAGATTGAAATTACCGTTGGATCAGTTCCTGCATGTCCTCCCAGTCCTTAAGGGGTTTATGTTTTGAGTCCATTACCAGTACTTTTCCTTTGTCAGTTTCAAATATTAGAAGAATATAGTGGAAGCTGCGCAAACATAACTCATCAGTTATACACTTATCATCGAGTAAGCAAAAAAAATGTTTACCGGACAAATAACACTCACTTGAAGTTGTAAGGAAAAAGTATTTCCCTCTTGGTTTCGTGAAACCTTAACGCATTCACAATTGAATCTTCTGTTTCCTTTGGATTTATGAGAAGAGTTGCTTCATTAACCCAATATGGGTCAATGAACCCAATGTCATAGATGTGTCCTATTTTGCATTCGAGAATCTTCATTCTGCAATTATAATATAGTGAGTATTATTATAAAAATGTAATGAACGAGGTGAGCTAGCTAGAGACTTAACTACAGCGAAATAAATACTTATAGACAATACGCACTGACGATAGATTTGTCGAGGGCCTTTAGCTGGAATAACTGATATAGTTCGTCAAACTCAATCAGAATTAACCTTTCTCCATAACCATGATGCTCATTTCTAACTTCCATCGTTATCCATCCCTCAGAGTGCTCCGAGGCTTCCATGTACCAATTATGCACTCTTCGCATTTTTGTTGGTAGATCATTTTCCTCCCCAGGTTTGACTAGAGGATGCCCGTGCCGATATGGGTGCTCGAAATCAGAAGAGGGGAAGACATCTAAGGTTTGGAGATACTGCGGAATGGACATACCCGCAGCAGCGGCCGCTTCTCCGTACAGTGCAATAAACTCCGGGTCAAGTTCCTCGCCTGCGCCTGTGCTCGGCCCCACCTCGGGATTGGAATGCACTATGAGCGGGGGGATGGATTGATTTTTCTGTTGTCCGAGCTGGTCAACTATTTTCCCGCATTTCCCGCTTCCGGTACTACTCTTCTTCGACCACTTCTTTTCATCGTGTGCCTTAAGAATAGAGCGGTCATAGTCAGGAATGAGACTCGGCTCGGGCTGATGAAGGGTCTTCACCATTTTCAACGCTCGGGCTTTGTCTTCTTCGGTGTTTGGGAAATCTGGCTCTTTCGGCGACTTCTCCTTAGATTTCCACGCCTCATATTCGGCCTTTGCGATCTCCTGGGTTTCCTTTGGAGTATAGTGGTAAGGTAACTTGGGTAGATTCGGATGTGGTACTCTTGGGAGGGGCGACAATCGACGCTTCGGTGATGCGGTGGTTCTCCTCCGCTTTGAGCTGCTCTGATCAGACTTCATGGGCGGAGACGGCTGCCGCCGCGGCATAGACTCACGCGCTGGAGACGGCTGACGCGGTGGCGTAGACGCACGCGCTAGAGACGCCGAGCGCGGCGGAGAGTATGAAGACGACCGTTCCGCTGGAGACTGGTCTTGAGGCGGCGGCGAAGGAGGATGGCTACTCCGATCAGTCGTTGGCCTTGGCGTCCAATTAGGAAACACGATGTGTTCCTTTAGCCATAGAATGCTCAAGTTCTTGGCGTCTCCAAGTTCAGTCACCTCCCCGTCTTCACCTTCAGGATAGTCAAGCTGCACCCGCTCGAATCCATTCATAACTTCATCCACCCCGACAACAGCGTAGCCCGGTTGAACTGGCCGACAATGGTGTGTTGGTTCAGGGCCAGCTGGTTTCACATAGCCAACCGCCGCCTTAATGGTTATATTGTTGACGACTTTCACATGCAGCTCACACGATGTCATCTCCGTTATATGATCCACCGGGTGCATCATCAGCGGTGCATCTTCACCATCATCACCCTGGAGCTGCGTGGAAGCAACACTACTCTTCCGATTAGATGGTGCGGCTTCCATTTCCTGCTGAGATTGGGTGTTACCTTGCTGCTGGCTAAGTCTGTCAATTTGCTCCTGCTGCCGCTCTGATTGCTCCCACTTCCGCTTTAATTCTGCTTCAATGCTAGTCCACCGGTCTACCCGATTACGTGCTTCAGCTGCCTCCAAATCCTTTCTCCTCTGACGGCTTCTATCCGGATATTTCTTCTTCTCCTGGGGAAACCAATGTTTCCACGGAACAGAGCCTTTTGTGGCTCGTGTCCATCCATAGTGTTCCTTATTCCCAAGGGCGTGGGTGAGCTCGTCGTTCTCTCTATCTGGATGGAACTTCCCCTCTTTAGCAGCCTTTATTGCTTCTCTGATAGCATCGATGGGTAGAGGATCTTCTTCATGTCTTACATTATAGATGCATTTCCCTTCTGAGTGCCCCATGGCCGAAAAACCAAGACCTTGTCCGTTGGTCCCAGTAGAACGTCTCTGGAACGATGTCCTTAGCAAGCAAGTCGTCCTCAAGTTTATTCCACTTAGGCATGTTACCCTTGTAGCCAGCTTGCCCCATAGTATGGTGATAGATCTTTTTAGCGGCGTTTATCTTATTTTTTTTAGACTTTTCCAGAGCTTCCTCCGACTTCTTGTACTCAACAAATTCTTCCCAGTACGGTTTTATCTTCTCATACGTTCCGGTGAAATCCGGAGTCTTGTTTTTCTGGATAAAGTCAAGGTTCAATCTTTTCTTCCAGCTCTTGAATTGCTCGGCCATCTTCCTAAAAGTGAATGCCTTAACCAAATTCTCTAAGGCTTTGGTCTTTCGCTCTAAGATCAATTCAGGATCCTCCTCATTCTCATCCAACTCATCTTGAGTAACCTTCGGCGTCGGTAGGGTGAAATTAGCCAACATCTTTTCAAAAAGTTTTTCTTTGGCTTTGTCGCCGACATATGAAATTCCGAGAGCCTCCTTTGGCTTATGCCACTCCCGAACGATGATCGGGATGTGGTCCCTAACAAGCACTCCACATTGCTTCACATATTTGTGGGCAACAACTTCGGGAAGCTCTGGCGCGCCGTCTACAGCGATCTGTTCGATCCTGTACCTTTCATGCTCTTTGAACTTCTGGGCTCCGCCTCGTTTAGTCTTCTTTCCGGTGGATTTGCTAGATCCGGATGGCTAAAATATATAAGAAAGAGTGTTAATACATGTATATAGAAAACAAATGCTTCATTTAATTAACATATATATATATGCACCTCGCCGGAGTTTCTAATTTGTAAGGTTCGACCGGAACCGTCGGCTTCTCTCTCATGGGAGCCCTCGGCTTCTCCCCCGACGATGTCATAGGCTTCTCCCTCACCGGAGCCGTCTCTTTGGGCGAGCTCCAGATCTACCGCACCAGAGCCGTCTCTTCGGGCGAGCTCCGGATCTCCCTCACCGGAGTTGTTCATCCACTCGGAGACATCTGGGTCTCCCCCGGGCCCGTGGATAACATCCGCGACCATTTCTTCCGCATCTTCGTCTCTGAAGTTTGGGTCCATAATTTCTGCAAATTAAAAATTGCAAGTTAGTGTCAATGCACAAGAATTCATAATTCGACATTCATAATTGCAAGTTTGGGTCCATAACCTAAACAACTAACTAAGATAACAACTAAGATAACAACTAAACTAACAACTAAACCTAAACTAAACTAACAACTAAACTAACAACTAACAACTAATTAAACTAAACTAACCTAAACTAACAACTAAACTAAACTAAATCTAAACAACTAACCTAAACCTAAACTAAACTAACAACTAACACAACTAAACTAAAAACTAAATTGAACTAAAAACTGAATTAAACTAAATCTAAACTAAAAACTAAGAACTAAACTAAACTAAACTAAAAACTAACACAACTAAACCTACACCTAAACTAAAAACTAAACTAAACTAAAAACTAAATTAAACTAAATCTAAACAAGGATGGATATGGAGAGGGGGAGGGAGGGGGAGGGAGGGGGAGGCCTTTACCTGCGGGAGGAGGCGGCCGCGGGGGAGAGGTGGCCGCTGGCGAGGTGGCCGCCGGCGACGCGGGCGAGAACGGTGGCGCGGCGCCACGATGACGTACGTGCGGGCGACACGGGGGCAGAGGCGCGACGGAGAGAGAAAGGAGGGCGGCCGCGGAGCGCGCGAGGGGGGTGGCGACGACGGCGACGGCGAGGAAGAGGCGGCGCGCGGGAGTTGGGTAGCCTGCCGGCGTCGAGTCGTCCTCCTCGCGCTGATCCTTGCGACAGCAGGGGAGGGGGCCGCTTAAGTACGTGGGGAGGGGCATCCGTCCCGGTTGTTGCCAATAACCGGGATGAATGACCCATTCGTCCCGGTTGTTGGCAATAACCGGGACGAATGCCCCACCCATTAATCCCGGTTGTTGCCTACAACCGGGACAAATGACCTAGATCTGGAACGGCGCGAAGAGGGGCATTCATCCCGGTTGTTAGCAATAACCGGGATGAATGCCCTGTTTTTTTTTAAAGTTTCATATTTTCAAAAATTCCCGCCAGATTATCTGCTAGTTCAATAATCAGAAAAATATGAAAAAACTACCAAAACATTTAGAAAATTATAAACTAACAAAGTATGTTACTTTCAAACATATTTAGTGAAATTCAAAATTCAAAATTATTTGAATTTGAATTAATTCATTTAAGAAATGGAGAAAATATCAAATAATTCAATAAATTCTAAAAATTGCAAGTTTTATATCAAAATGATCAGAAAGATAAATTAAACTCACTTATGATGTTTTGGTACTTCCTAGGGCTTCACCGGAGAGGGGTTGTTCTCTCAGGCGGGGCTAGGGTTTCACCGGAGAGGGGCTGCGGAGCGTCGGGATGGCACCAGAAGCAAGGATTTGGCATACCAATGTGTTTACAAGTGTTCTTAGGGTTGTACATGCCAAATATTCACTCACTCTTGTTGTTGGGTCTTCACCGGCATCGATTTCTCTCTCCGAGTCTGAGTACTTATAGGCTGAAGGTCCCCGAAACGACGAACGAGAGAGGATCTTGTGTACAGGTGGTTCATGCCATTGTTTTGGGACTTCATGCCATTGTTTTGGAGCGTCGGGATGGCACCAGAAGCAAGGATTTGGCATATCATGTGTTTACAAGTGTTCTTAGGGTTGTACATGCCAAATATTCACTCAAAGGTTCAATACCCTAACACAACTAATAACATTACATAGATTTACATTAGAGGTTCAATACATTATTATACATCACTCCGTTAAGTCCATGAACCCTTGCTTACGATCGCTTCGGACGTAACCATGGAGAATCTTCTTTATTTAACGGGATGGTTGGGTCAGCTTTCACTGTGAAGGGCGAAATTTCAGCAAACTTATCATAATCTTCAGACATGTCTGTCTTGTCCTCGACTCCCACGATGGTTCTTTTCCCTGAAAGAACTATGTGACGCTTCGGCTCATCAATATCTGGTTGCTTATTTTTTCTTTTCTTCGGTCTGGAGGACATGTCCTTCACATAGAAGATCTGAGCCACATCATTGGCTAGGACAAATGGTTCGTCATTGTAACCAATTTTGTTGAGATCCACTGTTGTCATTCCATACAGCGGGTCTACCTTTACCCCTTCTCCATTCAGGTTGACCCATTTGCACTTAAACAAAGGGATCTTAAAAGAAGGTCCATAGTCAAGTTCCCATATCTCCTCTATGTAACCATAATACGTGTCCTTTTTCCCATTCTCGTTTGTTGCATCAAAGCGGACACCACTGTTTTGGTTGGTGCTCTTCTTATCTTGGGTGACCGTATGAAATGTATTCCCATTTATCTCGTACCCTTGAAAAGTCCCAATAGTCGAAGATGGTGACCCGGCCAACATGTAGAGCTGATCTTCAATACTGATGTCATTTATAAGATGTGCTTGCAACCAACTTCCGAAAGTCTCCATGTGTTTGACTTTAATCCATGTGTCATCCTTCCCCGGGTTTGTGGAGCGTACAATATTCTTGTGTTCCTCGATATACGGAGCCATGAAGGTGGAATTTTGTAGAACCGTGTAGTGTGCTTTAGTGAAAGAATGCCCGTCCCTGGGTATCATTGTTTTCTTTCCTAGCATTCCTTTTCCCCTTAGTCTCCCCTCATGCCGCGATTCAGGAACACCAATCGTCTTAAGGTCAGGAATAAAGTCAACACAGAACCCAATGACCTCCTCTGTTCCATAGCCCTTGGAGATGCTTCCTTCTGGCCTAGCACGGTTATGAACATATTTCTTCAAGACTCCCATGAACCTCTCAAAGGGGAACATATTGTGTAGAAATACCGGACCGAGAATATGAATCTCTTCTACTAGGTGAACCAGGAGATGCGTCATAATGTTGAAGATGGATGGTGGGAACACCAACTCAAAACTAACAAGACTATCTGGATCGATTACCTTCTGAGATATTGCATTGAGGAATGCACATAGCTTCGCAATGGGTACTCGAACATTTTCCGGTAGAAGCCCCCTCAGTGCAATCGGAAGCAACTGCATCATAATCACGTGGCAATCATGAGACTTCAGGTTTTGGAATTTTTTCTCTGCCATATTTATTATCCCCTTAATATTCGACGAGAAGCCAGACGGCACCTTGATACTGTAAAGGACTTCAAAAAAGATTTCCTTCTCTGCTTTGGTAAGAGCGTAGCTGCTTAAGAAATGACGCCTTGTATCCATGTGCTTGTTTTTTGGGTCTTTCATACGTTGCTGGTCCTCTCGTGCTTCTGGTGTATCTTTTGACTTCCCATACACGCCCAGGAAGCATAGCAGGTTGATGCAGAGATTCTTCGTCACGTGCATCACGTCGATTGAAGAGCGGACATGTAGGACTTTCCAATATGGTAGCTCCCAAAAGATAGATTTCTTCTTCCACATGGGTGCGCGCTTATTAGGGCCGTTCGGAACAGGTTGGCTGCCATCACCCTTCCCAAAGATTACTTCTAGGTCCTTGACCATACCGAATACATCATTACCACTACGGAGGTCAGGCTTCTTCCGGGTATCTGCCTCACCTCTGAAATGTTTGCCTCCTTTCTTTCTTACGGGATGATTCATCGGAAGAAATCTACGATGCCCCAGGTATACAACCTTCTTACATTTATCCAAATATACACTATCAGTCTTATCTAAACAGTGTGTGCATGCATTGTATCCCTTGTTTGTATGTCCAGAAATGTTACTAAGAGCAGGCCAATCATTGATGGTTACGAAAAGCAACGCCCATAGGTCAAATGGCTTTTGTTCCTTCTAATCCCACACACGTACACCTGGTTTGCCCCACAACTGTAATAGTTCTTCCACTAATGGTCTTAGGTACACATCAATGTCGTTGCCGGGTTGCCTTGGGCCTTGGATGAGCACTGGCATCATAATGAACTTGCGCTTCATGCACAACCAAGGAGGAAGGTTGTAGATACATAGAGTCACGGGCCAGGTGCTGTGACTGGAGCTCTGCTCTCCGAAAGGATTAAAGCCATCTGTACTTAGACCAAACCATAAGTTTCTTGCCTCGCATGCAAAGTCTGGGAAGTCTCTCTCGATTTTTCTCCACTGCGACCCATCAACGGTGTGTCTCAACTTTCCGTCTTTCTTACGGTCTTCTTTATGTCATCGCAACAACCTGGCATGCTCTTTATTTCTAAACAGACGTTTCAACCGTGGTATTATAGGAGCATACCACATCACCTTGGCAGGAACCCTCTTACAGGGGGGCTCGCCGTCAACATCGCCAGGGTCATCTGCTCTAATCTTATACCGCAGTGCAGTGCATACCGGACATTTATCCAAATTCTCGTACTTCTCACCGCGGTAGAGGATGCAGTCATTAATGCATGCATGTATCTTCTCCACATATAGTCCTAGAGGGCATAGAGCCTTCTTTGCTTCGTACGTGCTGTCAGGCAATTCGTTATCCTTTGGAAGCTTCGGCTTCATTATTTTAAGTAAACTCTCAAATGCTTTGTCAGTCACACCGTTCTGTGCCTTCCATTTCAGCAACTCTAGTGTGGTACCGAGCTTTGTGCTGCCATCTTCGCAATTTGGGTACAACAACTTTTTGTGATCCTGTAACATGCCATCCAACTTCGACCTCTCCAATTCACTTTCACAGTCTTCCCTTGCATCAGCAATAACTCGACCAAGATCATCATCGGGCTCATCTGATGCCCGTTCTTGATCATCATCGGGCTCATCTGATGCCCGTTCTTGATCATCATCAGGCTTATCTGATGCCCATTCTTGATCACCTCCTTCTTCTGCATTGTCTTCCATTGCAGTATCACCGTATTCGGGGAACATAGGATCCTCTTCTTCTTCATTGTCTTCCATCACAACCCCTCTCTCTTCATGCTTGGTCCAACAATTATAGCTGCGCATGAAACCTCTCCGAAGCAGGTGGCTGTGAAGGACTCTCGAGGAAGAGTGCTCCCTGACGTTCCCACAGTCAACACATGGGCAACACATAAATCCATTCTCTTTGTGAGCCTGAGCTACAACGAGAAATTCATCCAGGCCGGCCCTGTACTCGGAAGTGCATCGGTCACCGTACATCCATCGTTGCCGTGCATCCATCTACATCGTATAATTAAGTTTATCAAAAACGTACCATTACAACAATAACATCTTCAATAGCGAAATGACCACAGTACATCGACAAATATAACATTTTTGTATCAATTATAGATGAAATGGATAAGTTTTCTAACCTCGGTCGAAGATACCATTTTTTGTGAAGTTAAGTGTCGCTCGGGTATTTCGTCGAACACCTCGTGTGCAGAGCAAAAAGAACACACACTAGCACCCACCTCTCTCACACCTCCTAGAAAAAAAACGAGAGGAGGGAGGGGGTCTGGATGCAGTATTTATAGGCAAGGGGGCATTCATCCCGGTTCCTGGCATGAACCGGGACCAATGCCCCTGCGCACGCCACGTGGCAGACATCGAGGCATTGGTCCCGGTTGATGCCAGGAACCGGGACGAATGCCGACTAAAAAACCGGGACGAATGCCCCAGGGGGGCTCGACGCTGCACTGGCCTAAAGAACCGGGACGAATGCGTAGCATTCGTCCCGGTACTTTAGGCAGCCAGGACAAATGTGAATTCCTACCCTGGACGAAAGGAGGGGTTTTCTACTAGTGCATACATCAACATGTATCATTTCCAATAAATCACTTGCCCTCATCATCAAAACAAAAATGGGGTCCTTAGTCATCTTGACCAAGAGGCATGGTTCGCATGTCTCAACCGATTCGAAATCGAATGAGTCCAAAGATCCATCAGCATGGAGTTTCTTCATGCGCTTTATACCAATATGACATTTAGCGGCAGTGCCACAAGCATGTGGTACTATCATTATTAACTTTGTATCTTTTTGGCATCAATGTTATGAACATGTGTATTACTACGATCAAGTTTCAACAAACCATTCTTACTAGGTGCATGACCATTGATGGTATTATTCATGTAAATAGAATAACCATTATTCTCTAACTTAAATGAATAACCGTGTTGCAATGAACATGATCTAATTACGTTCATGCTCAACGCAAAAACACCAAATAACATTTATTTAGGTTCGTCACTAATCTCGAAGGTAGAGAGAGCGTGCGATGTTGATTACATCAACCTTGGAAACATTTCCAACACACATCGTCACCTCACACTTAGCTAGTTCTCCATTTATTTCGTAGCTTTTATTTCGAGTCACTAACGTTTAGCAACCGAACCGGTATCCAATACCCAGGTGCTACTAGGAGTACTAGCAAGGAACACATCAATAACACGTATATCAAATATCCTTCTGTTGACGTTGCCAGCCTTCTTGTCTACCAAGTATCTAGGGTTGTTCCACTTCAGCAACCGCTCTCCTCATAATCGAAGCACTTAGTCTCGGGTTTGAGTTCAACTTTGGGTTGCTTCACTGGAGCAGCAACTGACTTGCTATCCATGAAGTTTCCCTCCTTGCTCTTGCCCTTGTTGAAACTTAGTGGTTTTAACTAACCATCAACACTTTGACGCTCCTTCTCGATTTCTACCTTCGTGGTGTCAAACATCGCGAATAGCTCAGGGATCATTATTTCTATCCCTGGCGTTTTATAGTTCATCACCAAGTTATAGTAGCTTTAGTGACAGTGACTTGGAGAACTATATCAATCACTATCTTATCTGGAAGATCAACTCCCACTCGATTCAAGCGATTGTAGCACCCAGACAATCTGAGCACATGCTCAACGATTGAGCTATTCTCTTTCATCTTACAGGCAAAGAATCTTGTTGGAGATCTCATATCTCGCAACACGGGCATGAGCCTGAGATCCTAATTTCAGCTCTTAGAACATCTCATATGTTCCATGATGTTCAAAATGTTTTGGAGCCTCAATTCTAAGCTGTAATGCATGACGCACTAAACTATCAAGTAGTTATCAAAATGTGCCTGTCAGATGTTCACAACATCTACAAACAACGCTAGAGGGTTTGGTGCACTGAGCGGTGCATTAAGGACATAAGCCTTCTGTGTAGCAACGAGGACAATCCTCAGATCACGGATCCAATCCGCAATATTGCTACCATCATCTTTCAACTCTATTTCTCTTGGAACATATAAAAATTCAAGGGAGCTACAGCGCGAGCAAGTAATCTACAACATAATTTGCAAAGACACTACTGACTATGTTCATGATAATGAGTTCAATTAATCATATTACTTAAGAACTCCCACTCAAATTGACATCCCTCCGGCCATTCGAGTGATACATGATCCAAATTCACCAACTCAAGTCCGATCATCACGTGAGTTGAGGTGGTTACAATGGTGAACATCATTATGTTGATCATATCTACTATATGACTCATGTTCGACCTTTAAGTCTCTTGTGTTCCGAGGCCATGTCTGTACATGCTAGGCTCGTCAAGTTTAGCCCAAGTGTTCCGCATGTGCAACACTGGCTTGCACCCGTTGTATGTGAACGTAGAGTCTATCACACCCGATCATCACGTGGTGTCTCAACACGACGAACTTTCGCAATGGTGCACACTCGGGGAGAACACAATTCATCTTGAAATTTAAGTGAGGGATCACCTTATAATGCTACCGTCGTCCTAAGCAAAACAAGGTGCATAAAAGGATTAACATCACATGCAAATCATAAGTGACATGATATGGCCATGAACTTGTGCTTTTGATCTCCATCTTGAAAGCACCGGCATGATCTCCATCGTCACCGGCAAGACACCATGATCTCCATCATCTTGATCTCCATAAACGTGTCGCCATCGGGGTTGTCGCGCCCAACATGCTTCTACTACTATTGCTACCGTTTAGCGATAAAGTAAAGCATTACATAGCGCTTAATGATTGACACGCAGGTCATACAATAATTAAAGACAACCCTATGGCTCCTGCCGGTTGCCGTACTCATCGACATGGAAGTCGTGAAATTCTATACATCACATGATCATCTCATACATCACATATATCACATCATGTAATTGGCCATGTCACATCACAACATACCCTGCAAAAACAAGTTAGACGTCCTCTAATTGTTGTTGCATGTTTTACGTGGCTGCTACGGGTATCTAGCAAGAACAATTCTCATCTACGCAAACACCACAACGGTGATACATTAGTTGCTTTTCAACCTTCTCAAGGACCGCCTTTGTCGAATCCGATCCAACTAAAGTGAGAGAAACTGGCACCCGTGAGCCATCTATGCAACAAGTTGCGGTCGAGGGAACCGGTCTCTCGTAAGCGTACGAGTAATGTTGGTCCGGGCCACTTCATCTCACAATACCGCTGAACCAAAATCCGACCAAGGGAGGAAGCAATCTAACCATCAACGCCCACAAACCTTTTGTGTTCTACTCGAGATCTCATCTACACATAGACCTAGGTCTGATACCACTGTTGGGGAACGTTGCATGGGAAACAAAAAATTTCCTACGCACATGCAAGATCTATCCATGGTGATGAGCATCTATGAGAGGGAGAGTGGATCTACATACCCTTGTAGATCGCTAAGCGGGAAGTGTTAAGAAACGCGGTTGGTGTAGTCAAACATCTTCGCGATCCAAATCGCCAAGCGTCCCGCGATCGCATCACGATCCGTCCCGCAATCCAATCACGATCCGTCCCGCGAACTCATCATGATCCGTTTCATGATCTTGATCATGATCCATCCCGCGAACTCATCATGATCCGTCCCGCGAACTCGTCACGAACCGTCTCGCGATCTTGATCACGGTCCTTCCGATCTAGCGCCAAACGGACGGCACCTCCGCGTTCAGCACACGTGCAGCTTGTTGATGATCTCCACCGTCTTGATCCAGCAAGAGGAAGTGGAGAGGAAGAAGAGTTTACCAGTAGCGTGACGGCGCTCGGGCGATGGTGCTGGAGCAATTCCGGCAGGGCTTCGCCTAAGCACTACAGAAAACCGATCTAGAGGAGAAACTATGCACTAGAGGAACGGGTAGCACGTGGCTGAAAATTCTGTCCCAAAACCCTAAATCCTCTAGTATATATAGGAGGAGAGGAGGAGGAGTCTTGTCTGCCAAAAAGCCAGCTCTTGGGTCGACCAAAGTGGGGAGGAGAGGAGGACTCCTCCTCCAATCCTAGTAGGACTAGGATTCCTCCTTTTTTTGGCCTTTTTCCACCTTTTTCCCTTTGGGCTTTTTCTCCCAGACACATGGGCCTTGTGTGGGACTTCCACCAGCCCACAAAAGGCTGGTATTTACTCTCCCACAGCCCATGAAGCCTCTTGGGTCGAAATATCCCTCCCGGTGGTCTCCCGGTACACTACCGGCACTCCCGGTACATTACCGATTAGCCCGAAACTTTTCCGGCGACCAAAATGGGACTTCCTATATATCAATCTTTACCTCCGGACCATTCCGGAGCTCCTCGTGACGTCCAGGAGCTCATCCGGGACTCCGAACAACCTTCGGTCACCAACATACATAACTCTATACTACCGAAACGTCACCGAACCTTAAGTGTGCAGACCCTGCGGGTTCGAGAACTATGTAGACATGACTGAGACACCTCAATGGTCAATAACCAATGGCGGGACCTGGATGTCCACATTGGTTCCTACATATTCTACAAAGATCTTTATCGGTCGAACCTCTATGTCTAGGATTCAGTTAATCCCGTATGATGTTCCCTTTGTTCTTCGGTATGCTACTTGCCCGAGATTCGATCGTCGGTATCTCCATACCTTGTTCAACCTCTTTACCGGCATGTCTCTTTACTCGTTACTTAATACAAGATCCTGTGACTAACACTTAGTCACATTGCTTGCAAGGCTTTATTGTGATGTTGTATTACTGAGTGGGCCCTGAGATACCTCTCCATCACACGGAGTAACAAATCCCAGTCTTGATCCATGCCAACTCAACAAACACCCTCGGAGATACCTGTAGAGCACCTTTATAGTCACCCAGTTACGTTGCGCCGTTTGATACACACAAGGTACTCTTCCGATGTCAGTGAGTTGCATGATCTCATGGTCATAGGAACATATACTTGACATGCAGAAAACAGTACCAATAAACTGACACGATCATAAGCTACGTTTGTAGTTTGGGTCTTGTCCATCACATCATTCTCCTAATGATGTGATCCCGTTATCAAATGACATCTCATGTCCATGGCTAGGAAACCTTAACCATCTTTTGATCGACGAGCTAGTCTATTAGAGGCATACTAGGGACATGGTTTTGTCTATGTATCCACACATGTATCTAAGTCTCCGATCAATACAATTATAGCATGGATAATAAATGATTATCATGAACAAGGAAATATCATAATAAATAATTTATTATTGCCTCTAGGGCATATTTCCAACATCTCGGTCATGTCTACGTGCCTCCCGAACCCGTAGGGTGTACACACTTAAGGTTCGATGACGCTAGGGTTATAGGGAAATAGTGTACGTGGTTACCGAAGGTTGTTCTGAGTCCCGGATGAGATCCCGGGCTTCACGAGGAGTTCCGTAATGGTTCGGAGGTAAAGATTCATATATAGGAAGTGAGCTTTTGGTCACCAGAAGTGTTTCGAGCATCACCCGTAACGTACTGGGACCACCGGAAGAGTTCCGTGGGTCCACCGTGTGGGGCCACTAGCACCAGAGGGCTGCATGGGCCACAAGTGGGAGGGAACCAGCCCCTAGGTGGGCTGGTGCGCCCCCCACAATGGCCCAAGGCGCATCACAAGGTGGGAGGGGGTCAAACGCTAGGGGCAGATGGGCCCTAGACCCACCTAGGGCACCGCCCCTCCCTCTCCCTCTTTGGCCGCCGGCCAGATGGCCATCTAGGGTCGGCCACAGCCCTAGGATGGGAACCCTAGGGTATGCACCCTCCCTCCTCCTCCTCCTATATATAGTGGAGGGTTTGGGGCTGCCAGAGACATGCATCTCTCTCTCCCTCTCGACGCAGCCCTACCCCTCCTCCTCGTCGTCCTCCGTAGTGCTTGGCGAAGCCCTGCCGGAGTACCACACAGCTCCACCGTCACCATGTCGTCATGCTGCCGGAGCTCTCCCTCAACCTCTCCTTCCTCCTTGCTGGATCAAGGTGTAGGAGACATCACCGGACTGCACGTGTGTTGAACGCGGAGGCGCCGTTGTTCGGCGCTTAGATCGGATTCCACCACGATCTGAATTGCTGCGAGTACGACTCCCCCAACCGCGTTCGAGTAACGCTTTCGCTTTGCAATCTTCAAAGGTATGAAGATGCACTCTCCCCACTTGTTGCTGGTTTCTCCATAGATAGATCTTGGTGACACGTAGGGAAAAAATGATTTGCTACTACGTCTCCCAACAGTCGCGCCCCTGCACCTCGTCGGCGCCGTCGGCGCCCATCCTCGACCTCGCACGACGTCGCCCCGTTGTGTGCCCTGCCGCCATGGCCGCCCCCTCCCATCGAGCCCGCACACACACACATGCATTAACACACACACATTTTCTATATTTACATGTTTTATTTGTTTTTCACTAGGATATATGTATGTATGAATGCATGTTAGATGGATATAATTAGTGTTTAATTAGTATAGATTTTTTATATAATGTTGTTTTTCTGTTTTTTAATGGATGAATAGAAGTATATATGCTTAACTAGTGTTTCTTTTTCTGTTTTTTAATTTTATATAATCGTGTATACCATAGTATAGAAATAATTTGCATATTAAAAAGTTGAATAGGAAAAAGTTGACCATATATATATTTGTTAGAAGGACTATATATAAGTGGGAAAAGTTTCGGAATTTTTTGAGAAAGGAATATTATTACGGTAGTTATAACCTAGGAATGGGACATTATAATTGAAAAGAGGATATTTTCCTCAAAATTTCCTAATGAAATGACATTGCATATATAGGAATTTCTTTCATAAGATTTTTTCTTGGAGTCACCGATGCCCGACCCGCATCCTCGTCGTAGACTCATTCGCGATGACGTCATTCTTCAGAGGGGCAATGTTCAGGACTGGGCTCCACTGGGCTGCCACTGGGAGGTGCTACCTTCGGGAGGGCGCAGCTTGGTGAGGAACACGGGTCCTGCCGTCGACCCAGAGCTTCTTTGTGGCGTTCGCATGGGCCACTTTCGGTACAGAGGAAGCCGGCCCCGTTGGAGGTGGTACATCATCGTGTCAGGGAGGAGGAGGAGCACGTCTGCCGCTATATGGATGTGTTGGACGTCAGGTTCTCCAATACCTGGTAGGTTCTTCAGGGATCTCACCCGAGCTATGATCTTGTCATAGTTCCTTCTCTTTGGGTGTCCACCGCCTACGACGCTAGACGTCAACTACATTTGTATTAGTGATATTATAAAATAATATTCGAGATGTATTAGTGATAACACTCGATATGTATTCGAGATTATATTCGATAATATTCGAGACGATTTATTCGAGATTATATTCGATGATGCATATTATATGAATTATTCGAGATGCATATCATGTTTTATGATTAAGTTTTCCCTTATTGATTGGATACATCATAATTTGAATAATAAATTGTTTTATCTTTCTTCTTGGTTACTTACATAAAAGCTACGGACAATACCGACAGAGAAGGAGAAGAGGCTCTGTTCGACATCATATGCTCCCCGAGCCCAGAGCATGAACCTGAAGATGATGACAGCTCGTAATATCTTAATAATTCTGGTGAGGGTTGTATGATATTTGATGAAGATGGATGAATAGATGAAATCGACAACGACGTTGACGAACAAAATGTTCTTCAAATAACAAAGACCGGCAAGGTTATATAAGCCATCCAGTGATCATTACATATCTTAATTGAGTTGTATGTATTAATAAATCGATCTTGCTTCTTTTAGGCCTCCGGATCGAGCAAATCTTCTACAAGCAATAGGGTAGTTCGAGGCCCGGACAGAAAGTTGGACCCTGGCATAATGTTTAACATCGATTCCATCAAAACATCAACTGGCGAACCGCTTGAACTAGAAAAAATGCGACCAAGTTCAAGAATCAATGCGGAGTTATTCTCAGGGATCAAATCCCGATCTCCGTTCAAGAATGGAAAAAGGCAGCAAAGGTAGATCGAGCAGGAGTTACTTTTGTGGACAAAAGAGCAAAATATGTGCTTTGGACTGAGCTGATGTCACATTTCACACTACCAGATAATTTGACAGATGCAGATCTGAAGAACGTCAGAAACTATGCTCTTAAAAAGATATCTATCGCATTCAACACCTTCAACAAAAATGCATGGGCTACGTACAAAGCAAACAAGAAGATTCCAAAATTCGAGGGAGCACTAGTGAAGCCAAAAGATCACTGGGACAATTTCGTGAAGTTCAAGGAATCGGAACTAGCTAAGGAATGGTTGAGAAAGAACAAGATTAATGCTACAAAGAAGAAGTGGCACCATACTCTAGGGACAGGTGGCTACCTGACGGCCCTGCCTAAGTGGGATCAATCCGAACAAGAGATGATTAGCGCAGGGGTCACTCCAGTTATAGTGACCTAGCCCCCGAGGTACAGGACATGGTTTAATGCGCATGGGGGGAAGTTGGACCCAAAGACAGGGGATATTATGGTGAAGGCAAGTCTTAAAGGAGCAGATCAACTCACTCAGCCAGGAAAGGGCGTCTGAGCGGCAGCATGAGCAGATCGATCCAACATTGGATAGCACCGTCCCATCTATGCCGAGAAGCAGCATGGGTTCCGCCCCGGTCAATATTGATGATGCACTGCTAGCTAGCTACCCTATGGATGGTATCAAAGACAGGACTAACTGTGAGCTACCCATGAAAGTGAAGAACTTATCCATGAAGGTGGCGAACGGCTATGCTTTAGCAAATCCCCCAGAAGCAACCTTCCATTGCAATCCCATTCCAGCTGGCTATGCTCGTGTCGAGGTTGATGAAGTGATGTCAGGATATCACGAGCTACAACTTGACATTCTTGGAGGTGACGAGGAGAGAACACTAAGAGAGGTCATACATCGTATTATTCTATGGAAAAAGGATTGCATCGTCTTTACAAGGCCACCGACTCCTCCTCCTCCAAGTCCGACACCGCGTCAGCCGACTCCTCCTCCTCCAACTCCAGCACCACGTCAGCCAACTCCTCCTCCTCCAAGTCCGGCACCGCGTCAGTCGACTCCTCCTCCAAGTCTAGCACGACGTCAGCCAACTCCTCCTCCTCCAAGTCCGACACCGCGTCAGCCAACTCCTCCTCCAAGTCCGGCACCACAACATCAGCGTGCTCCGTCGACTCCAAGTCTGGCACCGCGTCTGCCATCTCCTTTGACTCAGCGTGCTCTGTCGCCTAAGAAACAGCGGAAGAGAGAGGCCACAGTGACGACGGCTAGCGGTACAAGAGGCAAGAAATTCAAATATGGTCCAAGCCTCAAGACTCTTCCAAAGTTGCCTTACCACCTGACTAAGGAGGAACTCGACAGCGTAGTGGATGCCAAAGTGAAGGCCCATTTTGGACCGAAACCGCCCCCGTCGCCAAAGGAGAAAGTACCTGAGCATGTCTCACAACACTTTATTGATATGGCTCGCCTGGCTATCAATCAGAAGGACTGCGACTATGTGCGGTCTATCAAGAAGTCATATCTTGCAGGACAAAAGGAGTCGAGCTCGAGCTCGAGCTCGAGCAAAGGAGTTGGCAAAAAAAGCAGGAAAACTGTTCCCCGGCTGGGAGAACAGGGAGTTCAATCGATACCCCCGCTCATTGTACAAACAACTGTGAGTACCGCCAACCGTCTAGGAGTAACCGACGATCATATAAGGCAGGGTAAAGAGGCCGGTCTCACTATTGAACAACTCCTAGGCCTTGAGGAAACCCTCGGGCTTAAAGAGGAGGAAGTAAAATATCAATATGCCCGCGGCAAACCTTTGGTCAATCCTGAAGATGTCAAGCTTCTACCAACGAGGTTGTACAATTTGCATACGTGGTACATGCAAGAAACAGCAAATACCAATACAGAGTCCCTCATGGTGAGAGTCAAGAAGAGGCATTACTTCCATAAAAAATATTTGTGGATCCATTATTCAGAGTTGTTTCAGTTATTCAATCAAGACGCACTCGACAAATCATTAGTTAGTTGCTATTGTCTGTAAGTGATTTATTTCTGTAATTTAGTCTCTAGCTAGTTGCGCTCTCGTTCATTACCTGTAATTATCCTCACTATATTATTTTCAGTTCTATTATGCAGAATGAAGATGCATGAAATGAAACAAGCTGGATGCTATGGCATTGGGTTCATTGACCCAAATACAGTTAATCAAAAGATATGGGAAACTCAATATTCGAGAAAAGACACAAAGAAATCACTACTAGAGTTTTTGAAGCAACTAAATACCCAACCAGAAATACTACTTCCTTACAACTTCGGGTGAGTGTTACTATATCTTGTACTACAAATTGTATCTTTTGTTTACCAGATGTTAATAAGTGTAGTTGATGAGTTATGCATATGCCTGCTTAATTATACAAAACGTGTGCGCATGCAGTTACCACTGGATCTTGTTAATCATTGAAGTTGACAAGGGAAAAGTTGAAGTACTAGACTAACTATAAAAGGATCCATCCAAATATGCAACTGTGAGGGGCTGGTCGACAGATAATTTCAATCATTATCGCACTATGTCGGACTCTTTACTTCATTTCTTGATATCAACTAGTTAATAACTCCTTTATTCATTTTCTTTGCCGACGGGGCAGGGCTTGGGCCAAGTTCATCAAACAGGTCCCAGGCGACTGGGCACAACAGCTGAAATGGGTGCGACCCAAGGTAATTAAGTAGTACTAGCTAGCTAGCTACGTCCGTGCATCTCTTTAATTCTAGTTTTTATACCATTATCATGTTTGATTAATTACTACCCGATTGAATTTTATTCTCGTAAAGTGTATGAGGCAGGAGTAGGGAAATAGTTTATGCGCATAATATGTTTGCGAGAACATTCGCATGATCACGTCTGAAAGGAGCAGAAACGAAAGAAATCTTTGGGTATGTTTGCCAAAACACTATCCATAAATTTTTTATCATGATCTAGATTATATATATATATATACACAACTAATATATTTATCTTGATCTCCTTCTTATAGCTGACGGAGATACAGGGCCAGCTCCTACCAAAGGCTCGCGTACGAGCAATTCAAGAGGAAATAGCTGGATTTCTGGTCGACCAGGTCATAAATCCCGAAGGAGAATACCATTACAAGATCAAGAAGTAATGTCTGCATATGTAATGATCCGCAAATTGTAGGAGAAATTATATATATATATATATATATATATATATATGTATGTGAAGGGTCGTCATACGAGAAACTCGATGATATATATATATGTGTGTGTGTGTGTATGCACAATGTGTACAGTATGTAGTAGCGTAATATATGTTTGAAATGAAAAATAATTAAATGGAAAACACAAAATTAAAAGGAAAAATAAACCATAATTAATTCATAAACCCCTAAAGGATTAAAAGGAAAAATAAACAAAAACTAAAAGAATTAAATACTTTTAGTCCCGGTTGGTGTTACCAACCGGGACTAAAGGTCCCCCACCACACGGAGCCGATAGGTGCCACGTGGTGGGCCTTTGGTGCCGGGCCGTGTTGGACCGGGACTAAAGGGTGGTGACCTTTAGTCCCCACCCTTTAGTGCCGGTTTGAGAACCGGCACTAAAGGCCCTCACAAACCGGCACTACATGCCGATTCTGCAATAGTGGTGGTGTCTATTTTGAGGAAGATATAATGAGGCTTATGTGCAATAGAGCGTATTATTTCATGGGGTTTGAATGCACCGACGAAAGTTGCACTGATTCTCGAAGTGAGAACGGGCAATGCACGGTATCGAAGAGGCTAGCAAATATGAGGAGGTGAGATTGTGTATGTGCATGGTATCATGTTAGTCATAAAGAACTCATATACTTATTGCAAAGTTTTATTAGTTTTATCATAAATCAAAGTACTACTCGCATGCCCTGAGGGAGAAGATTGGTCGGAGTTAACCAACGCGCGCCTCCTATCCGAAACAATACTAGGATTTCAACAAGGAATATAAATGCTCACACATCATCACCATGCCTTTTTAAGTTTTTAGATGAATAAGAAGTTAACATCTCTTAATATCGACATCTATCTGAATTAATAATAATGCACTGACACCTATTTCATATCACCACAATAATGTTATTAACCAACAATTTCTCTATATGTGCTAAATGATGGTTTTAATTATCACTCATTGAATACCTATTGTTTTTGGACTAGTATTAGGACCCTTGCAAATTACCAATATAAGTGAAGAATGAGATCATATTATTTCTATAAAATCTACACGCCACCATGCTCAAAAAGATATAAGTGAAGTACTAGAGCAACTGCTAAGCTCAAAAGATATGAGTGAAGCACATATAGTATTCTAACAAATTGTGATGATGGTGTGTCTCTCCCAAATAGGTGTGTCCAGCAAACGACGATTGTGTAAAACTAAAACTAAAAGTAAACAAAAGCAAACAATGATCCAAGCAAAACTCATAGTATGTGATGAATAGAAATGTATCTCTAAGTGACATGCCGGTGGATTGAGACGAAAGAGGGGATGCCTTCCAGGGCATCCCAAAGATTAGATGCTTGAGTCTTCCTAGAATATTACCTTGGGGTGCCTTGGGAATCCCAAAGCTTAGGATTTTGCTGCTCCTCATTCCTTTGTCCATCATGATAACACCCAATACTTAACTTCAATCACATAAAACACAACAAAACTTTGTGAGATCCGTTAGTATAAGCAACATATCGAATACTTTAGGTACTTTTATAAGTTGATTATTGTTTTATTTTGGCATAAGGTACTGTATTCTAAATTATCCATGGCTTATCAACCCCGATACAATCCACAGCATCATAAAAACAAATAAACTATGCAAGCAAAGGATTTTATTTTAAACTCGCGAGCTATAGCACACGTATTAGGGGGTTCAACAGTTCAACAGAGATGGCGGCCGACATACGCTGGCGGGTGACCTTTGCCCCGGATTTTCCGATGGCACGATCCGTCTCCTTGAACACCGACGAGCTCCTCCTCCACCATGACACTCTCCGGCTGGTCCTCCACAATGACCGCGGGCAGATCGTGGACGCCCGATCCCTGCGCTCTGAGGAGGTCATCGATCTCGGGTATATCTTCCCATTCCCGTGTCATTTTGCTAGGGTTTGGGATCGGCTATCGTCGAGCCCCGTCGATCTGGCTCGTCGGCGGCCCGGTGCGTGCACGTCCACCTTGGGGGTGACTGAATTTACGTAGGCAGGGGGTTCGGACTTCACTCCATTTGCGGGGCCAAGTATCCTGGGACAACGCCCGGCGAACTGCGGAGGTATAGTTAAGGACGAACCAAGGGCAGACCACGACAATGGTGAACCGGACGAAAACCAGGGTCATGCCATGGATCTGGGATGCGTGGCGCATGAGCGATCAAACCGCGCTAGTTCTCCCGTGGCTAGGGTTCCCACATGGGGAAGTATATCTTTGAGTTTGCCCGATCCACCACCACCCCTGTTAGATCTAGACGAGTACCTCCGCCATTTCTGGGAGTCGCCATTGCAGGGAGAGACTAGGGTTTCCCCTTCATTCTCCTGGTGGGAAGGCAAGATCAAGGGAGATCCTAGATCTTTCATGCAGGTAGTTACTGATCCTACTCCACCTAAGATGCGAGGCGAGGGCTTCGTCGCAGGGAGGAAGGGCCGCGGTGCGGGCTGTTTCAACCGTTGTGCGGGCAGAGGTCGTGGTGTTGGTGGTGGTGGCGACGGTGACGGTAGCCGCGACTACCTCCATGATGGCACGACGGGTCGTGAGCATGGCAAAAACAACATCTGGAAGCGCAAGACCATGGGACTGACTCTTCCTCCAACGCTGTGTTTGGATCTGCTGATTCCGGGTACGACCGATGGGAGGAGGCTGCTGCCACTGATCGTGCTTCCATGGGGTGCAGCCAATGGGGAGCGCAGGGATCCGACAAATCCAATCGCACGAACTACAGATCTCCTCCCTGAGACAACAAGCAGCCTGAGATCACTGACAAGTCTACCCCCCTAGTTTCCACTACAGAGGTTTGCCAAATCCGCAACCTATCTGGTCACTTTATTGTTCATTACCCTCAAGCTGCTTGTGATAGATGCAAAAAAGAAAGGTCATCTATCGTTTGTCTGCACTGATCTTCTACCTTGGGAGTGTATTCCTCCTATGTGTGCTTTTCAAGCCAAGGGGCAGGGGTTTTACTACATCCATGACTATTGTGCTAATAACGCTAACAATGAGAAAATTGTTAAAGTTGTCATCACTGTGGTAGATGGGGAGGTTACATCTAAACAATTAGAAAATGAATTTGAGATGTACATTGGGTAGGGATGGCGCTGCTCAGCACATCTCATTGCGCCAAAATAGTATGTTATGAGATTCCCCAATCGGCGTGAGGTAGACAGAGCTCTGTATGTTGAGTACATTACCCTCAAATCCTTGGGTGTTGTAGTTCGTATTACCCCTTGGACAGATGATGTAGGATATGAAGGCTTGTTGGAAGTTGCCTGGGTTAAGATTAGCAGAATCCCTACTAACAAGAGGTGTGATAGGAATGTGACTTATGTGGGGGGTAGTAGGGGTTACTCTCAGGGTCGACAAGTCCACTTTGAATAGACCTTCGTCTGTTCCAGTTAACTGGGATGTCATAGTGTGGATAACCTTCCCACATGTGCTGAAGAGTGCCTTGAAGGCAGTTTCTATCGTTTCATGTATGAAATTGAGGAGGTGCTGGTTAAAAAACACGAGAAACTTGAGGAGAATGCTCCAGGTATAAGATTTCCTAGCCCTAATGTTGTGCACACTCCCAAACGCAAGCGAGGTGACAATGTTATCGAGGAGAATCCTAAATATGTTGACACTAAAGCTCCGGGCTCTTCTTCTTTCAAGGGGCAAAGCCTGTCGCTTACCTTCTCTTGAGAAGAATGAATCCTCTACTTTAGACAACTCTTCCTCTGGTAGTGGGAACAACTGTACCCTGCTGATTGATGAGATGGCAAAGGACCATGCCATTTCCATATCGCAGAAGAATGTCACCCAGCTACTTCTCTTTGAGGGCAGCATGAAGCATAGTCTTGTTGACTATGAAGCTGACGCTGACAAGAATATCGAGGTGATTGCTATTACCCTAGTTAACCATATCTCTCTTGGAAACAACCTAGGTTCTGGTGCTTGCCATATTTCTAAGGTGTAAGATGATGTCGATCTGGAGCTGAAAGAATCCAACAACTACACGGTATAACTCCCCTCTCATGATTTTGATGACAAGGTCATTCCCACTCCCCCCTTGCGCCTGAGCTGAATCTTCGGTTCAATCAACACAATGTTCACCTACAGTATGTGGATATGGAGACAAGGGCTACTGGCTTGGTCAAAGCCAAGAACATGGAAGGTACATCTCGATCTGATAACTCCAATTCCTTTCCTGCCTTATTAGATAAAGAGTTACTATGTCAGGCTAATAAAATGGGGGGTTTAATTCCTGATAATGATTTTTCATGTGTGGATGTGCTACGTGAGTTAGAGGTCATGAGAGAAAATTTAGCTGATAAAACTAATGCTCAATTGAATTCGGCGGACCCTAAGGATATATCCCTCATTAATGGTATAGGGAAGTCCACCCCTATGGACCTTGCGTGGCTCGATCAGGAAGATGCTTTGAATGAGAACATTGAAAAATCTAAATCTGCCAAAAGAAAACCTAAGAGAATGAACATCAGGCCTCCTAGACCTGTGACTAGGAGCCAAAAGAACAATGTTTCCTTACTCGACCCAACCCCCTGGTAGGGTTATCAGAACTAAGAAAGAAAACAATCGTTTGAAATGAGAGGCCTCATTTGGAACTGTAGAGGGGTGGGCAAGAAAGGAATGGCCACCTGCCTCTCTAACATCATTAGTGATCATTCCGTCGATTTCCTTGGCTTGCAAGAAACTCTGAAAGTCGACATTTCCCCTAAGATCATTAGAAGAATTGATCCCTTTAGGGCCTTCCACTGGGAATGGATTCCTATTGTGGGCAGATCGGGTGGCATCCTGTGTGGGGCCCGTATGAACAATATTGAGGTAATTTCATGCGTGAAAGGCAGGTTTATCCTTCAGCTTTATCTTAAGGACCTTAAAGACAAGTTTTGTTGGGCTTTACTTGTAGTCTATGGTTAGGCTCATGAGGATCACAAAAGCGAATTCTTACAAGAGTTCGCTACTTTCTGCAATAATGTTGACATCCCTACATTGTAGGCGGAGACTTCGATATTTTGAGACATGCTGGGTGAGAAAAACAAAATCTTCACCATCACAAATCTACTGATCTCTTCCACTCTATCATTAACACACTAGGGCTTAGGGAAATTTATATGACAGGTGGTAAATACACCTGGTCTAATAACCAGGAACATCCTACCCTTGAGAAGCTAGATAGATTTCTCATGTCCGATTCCTGGGAGCGCAAGTATCCTTTGGCGTCCATTAGAAAGCTTGTGTGTGAAATCTCTGACCATAACCCCCTCCTGATTTACACTGGTAATGATGGACCGGAGACTCCTAAGGTCTGCGAATTCAGATTTGATCTATGTTGGGCTAAGAATGAGGAGTTTTTAGGGCTTGCTCATAAAATTTGGCTCAAAAAGGTGGAGGCCACGGACCCCATTGATATTTTAAGTATCAAGCTGAAAAGGATAAAGTCTATTTCAAAGGCCAGGGTTCTGATAAATTTGGCCATGCGAAGAAACATAAAGAAGAGTTGAGGGTAGAGCTTGCTATGCTGGAAGAGATGGAAGAGAATGGCCCCTTATCCCTTGAGATGTATAGCAGGAAGACAGATATTAACCTTGAGCTTCATGAGCTGGTGATGGCCGAGGAGATCTACTGGCTGCAACAATCTCATGAGTGCTGGTTGCTTAGAGGGGATCGTAACACTGACTACTTTCATAAGATTGCTAATGGGCGCAAACGTAAAAATACCATCCATGCTCTGAAGTGTGGGGGGGTAGAAATTGAAGGCATTGATATTCTTATCAAACATGTATAGACTTTTACAAGGACTTTTTTGGTCCTGCACCTGGCAACAGGTTTCATTTGGACCCTAACACCTGGTCTGCGGACGAAAAGTTGAATGAAGAGGACAATGAGGACCTCACTCGTGAAATCTGCGAGGAGGAGGTCAAAGAAGCCTTGTTTGACATGGAGGTCAACAGAGCCCCTGGTCCTGACAATATCCCCGCTGAATTTTATCAGTGTTGCTGGGAGACAGCTATGTTTGACATAATGTGCTTTTTTATAGTTTCCATAAAAGCACACTTGATTTGCAGCGTCTAAACTATGGAATCATTACTCTCCTCCCCAAAATCTCCAGGGCTGATAGAATTTAGCAGTTCCGGCCTATCTATCTCCTATGATGTCCCTACAAACTAGTTACTAAGGTCATGGACCGTTGGGTGGCTAAATATGCAAACAAAATCATCAGCCCTACCCAGAATGCTTTCGTTAAGGGTAGGAGCATTATGGATGGGTTTCTCTCCTTGCACGAGCTTTTGAATTATACCCACGTCAAAAAAAGAGTGGGGGTTGTGCTGAAACTAGACTTTGAAAAAGACTATGATAAGGTGAACTGGGAATTTCTCCTTGAGTGTCATAATCTTAGGGGTTTCAATGAAAAATGGTGTGACTAGGTCAAACAAATCCTTTATAATGGGACTGTTAGTATTAAGCTCAATAACACCGTGGGCCCGTACTTTCAGAGTGCCAAGGGGGTACGCCAGGGGGATCCTTTTTCCCCATTCCTGTTTAACCTAGCGGCTGAGTGTCTTACAAAAGTGATTAAGAATGCCCAGAATAACAACCTCCTAGTGGGTTTGGCCCTGGACCTGATTCCCAAAGGTGTGCCAGTTCTGCAATATGCGCATGACACAATTATATGCCTAGACCATGATCTCGACAAAGCTATTAATCTCAAAATCCTTTTATATATTTTCGAGCTTATGTCTGGTCTTAAAGTTAATTTTCAGAAAAGTGAAATCTTGACTATAGGCGGTGATGATCAAATTGATCAACAGTACGCTGATCTGTTCAATTGTGACGTTGGCCATTTCCCCCTTAAATACCTAGGAATGCCAGTTAGTTTCACTAACCTGAGGAATTCTGATTGGGAATTTATTGCTGGCAAATACCTAAAGAGATTTGATGCTTGGGTTGGCAATGCGGCCTCTATGGGAGGCAGACATACCATCCTTGATTCTGCAGTCACCCAAATCTCCCTTTTATCACATGTCCATGTGGCTGATGAACAGAGCCTTTGTGGAAAAACTTGACAAACATAGAAGGAGATTTTTCTGGCAGGGTTGCAATAATAAACGCCGATATTATCTGGTCAAATGGGACGGGATATGTAGGTCTAAGGACAAAGGGGGACTTGGTATCAAGGACCTCCGCAAGCAAAATATCAGTGTCATGGTTAAATGGTGGTGGAAACTTGAAACCCAATCTAGTCTTTGGCAAGATATTGTCAAAGCTAGATACCTTCGGAATCAGTCTGGTGATGTGTGGCCCCATGTTTCTCTGACTCACCTTGCTGGAAAAATCTTTTAAAGGTTAAATACTTATACATGGCAGGCAGGAAAATCAAGCTGGGATTGAGGAACCTTACTAGACTACGGAAAGATCCTATCAACGGGCTGACCCCGTTTATGGACAAATACCCTGACCTTTTTGAGATTTGCAATGAGCAAAACTGTACTGTGAATACGCTAGCTAATACTTAGGGCACTCTAGCTTTCCGAAGAAGGCTGGACCCTGTGTTGACTAGCCAATAGAATGAAATGTGCGACATTGTTAACAACATCCCTCTCTCCCAAGAGAGTGATGAAATTTACTGGGGATTGAACAAGTCTGCCCAATATACTACCAAATCCATGTATAAATGGCTAGAGCACCCCCTCGGTGGATGTAATTACAAGTGGATCTGGAAGGCCAAGATTCCACTTAATATTCAACTTTTTCTATGGCAGCTCTCTCAGGATGTTGTCCTCGCCAGAGATGTGATGAAAAGGCGTCGCTGGCCTGGGAACCCTGTGTGCTCTTTCTGTAGAGAGGTTGAGACCTCACGGCACTTGTTCTTTGAATGTTCAGTGTCTAGGGTGGTGTGGAGGTCGATTTGGGTAGCCATTGGCATAGATTTACACCCCAACAATTACTGACAGTTCTTCTCTTTGTGTTTTTCTTTCCTTCCTGTTGACAGATTTTATACTGTGGCTCTTGGAGTGATAACTTGGGCTATTTGGTTGACCAGGAACAAAGCCACATTTGAAAAGAATCTAATCAAGTCCCCTTCGAGATCGTGTTCACAGCTTGTTCATTCCTTTTGTATTGGGTAGGGCTTCACAACGACGAGGACGCAACAAGACTTCACGCTGGAGCCAAGATGATCTGCAATGGAACCATGATGTTGATGAAAGTCTGGAGTGACACAAGGAAGATCGATTCGGAGAAGTGAATCCTTTGTCGACTGTTATGATAAGTTGTGACGCTGGCTTGGGGCCCTGGTGGTCGATGCGTTAATCTTTTGCTATGTTTTCTTGGGTGCTTTGGTTTCCTTCGATAAACTGATACTTAACCTTTTGGTGTGTAATAGGACTAGTTTTAGCTAGTGTTGTTATGTTTTCACCCCATAGCGGTGTTTCGATGGCGGGTAGTCGCGGTGGGTTTCCTAGCAGTGCTTTGAACTCACTCTCTCCCTATCCCAAACTTCCTAGATGATGTAAAACTATGTATTTCCATTCTACTAATGGAAAGGGGGGAAGCCCGGTTCAAATAAGAAACTATGCAAGTAAAAACAGAATCTTCCTAAAACAGAATAGTCTGTAAAGATACATTTAATTGCCATACTTATGTAACTCCAAAAAAATTTAAAAAATAGGAAGACCTGTTTAATTTGTACCTAAGAAGTGTGTAAAAACTTCAGCTTAAATAGACGTTCCAGCAAAATCAGATAATTCTGGCACTGGACGTCAAAGTTTCTGTTTTTGCACCTTATCAATTCTACTCATCACACAAATCATCTCAAAGGCTTTACTTGGCACAAACACTAATTAAAACATAAAAACACAATAATTACAGTAGAAACAATCATGTTATCACAAACAAACAGAAAGTAAAAAACAAAAATAAAGATAACTATTGGGTTGACTCCCAAGAACCGCTATTGTTTTACGCCCCTAGCTAGGCATAATGCATAGTTTCAAGTGTTGTCATCTTTGTTCATAAGGGATCCAATCACTTTTATAAACTTGATTTCCCTAGTACAAAGAACTTCAAGCTTTTGTTCTGTGGTGTCAAGCCTCCTATTGTGTAACATAACATTTCCATGGATTTTAGAGATAGAATTGAACAACCCCCCAAAATTAGACTCCATATTGGTTCTAGCCTCATTGATTAGCTTAGTTTGGCGGTGGCACACTAATATAGCAGGTTCAATGGTTTCTATTTTAGTTTGCCCAAATATATTTTTCATCTTATCATAGGTGTCAAAAGCATTGTTCCCAAGGAAATATTTTTCGAACATAGAATCCAAGACACATCTATGAGATAGAGATAGACCAACATAGAAACTTGTAAGGAGCAATTTAATATGATTCTTAGGATTATATCTTGCGTGTCTTACTAGTAATCTATCCCAAGATTCTTTGAGAGACTCATCACCTACTTGCTTAAAATCTAGGACTGGGGAACCCTCTCCAAAGTAAGGAGGGTGAGGCATATCCGGAGAAGAGCTAGCCATCACTTCTAACAAGAAAACTAGTAACAAGCAAAGATAAATATTTTTGTATTTTTTATTTTTACGTGACAAACTAAATATATAGAAAATAAAGAGAGGAACAAGTGAATGGAAATTTGTGTGAAGTTACTTGGTAGCTGGTGATGATATTCCTCGGCAACGGCGCCACAAATCCTTCCTGATACTTGTGATTTGCGTTGAGTTTTCCGTGAAGAGGAACAGGTTATCGCATCACAATATGGGTAAGTATTTCCCTCAGTTATGAAACCAAGGTTTATCGAACCAATAGGAATATCAACAACAACCATCTTCAACGGCTGCACACAAAAGAACAAACAACTTGCACCCAACTTGGGCAAGAGAGTTGTCAACCCCCTTGGTCTCGTTATTTGCAAGCAAGTGAGATGCGTATATAATTGTAAATTGCAATATAAAATAAAAGCAAGTGACAAGCAGCAAGGTATTGCAGGTTTTGTAAATATATGGTGAATAGACCCGGGGGCCATAGTTTTCCCTAGTGGCATCTCTCATGAAAATAGCATAATGTGGCTAAACAAATTGCTGTTGGACAATTGATAGAAAAGCAGATAGTTATGCGATATTCACGGAAATTATCATGTGTATATTGGCATCACGTCCATAAACAAATAGGTCGAATCCTACCTGCACCTATTAATATTACTCCAAAAATCGACTGTTATCCAGCATGCATGTAGAGTATTAAGTAAAACAGAGTAATGCATGGAGAACAATGACATGATGTAGACAAAAACTCAAGCAATATGAATAAACCCCATTGAGTTATCTGTAGTAGCAACAACACAAAGATGCATCTTGTCCCCTTTTGTCAATGGGATATAGAAACTCATCAGGTTAAACCTACCACAATGCACCACTCTCACGAAAGAAATATCAATCTAGTTGGCCAAACTATTTCAATAGATCGGAGAGAATTACGAAGCTATCATAATCATGCACATAAGAATCATATTTAGAATTCAGAGGAGACTCAAATATTTATCATGAATAATCTGATCATAAACCCACCATTCATCGGATCCAAACAAATGCACCGCACATAAGGATGATATCATATGGATCAAAGTGAAGATGCGATGATCATTTTGTTGCGGATCAAGAGATGGAGAGAGATTGCCACCTAGGTACTAACAACGGACCCGTAGGTCCGTGGTGAACAACTCATACATCATCATGAGGGCAGCAAATTTGATGAAGAGGCCCTCCATGATCGAACCCTCCTCCGACAGGGTGCTGCAATGGAGCTCCAGATGGCCTCCCGTTGGAACAAAGACTTATTGTGGTGTAAAAAGTGTTTCGGGACTGCCTCTAGGGTGTTTGGGATATATGATAATTTATAAGCTAGAGAACGGAGTCGGGAGAGCATCGAGGGGCTCACAAGCCTTCTTCCAAGACTCCCTGGTCTTCTTTTGGTCCAAAAAAAAATTTCCAAAAAGTTTCAGGTCAATTGGACTTCGTTTGGTACTGAAAACCTGAAAACTGGAAAACATGCAGAAAACAACAACTGGCACTGGGCACTGGGTCGATTGGTAAGTGCTAAAAATTAATATAAATTGGTAAATAAATGTCAAAAAGGTATCGTAGAATGATAATATATCAGCATGGAACAATCAAAAATTATAGATACGTTGGAGACGTATCAAGCCCTCATCCCCTCCTCGTTCGACCATCCTCCTCCGGCCGCCCTCCTTCCTCCTCTTCCTCTCTCCTCCCTCCTGTGGACGCCCTACTCCCTCCTCTTCCTCTCTCCTCCCTCCTCCTGTTGCCATCGTCTCTCCCTCCTACTGCTGCCCTCCTCCCTCCTCCTCCTCTTCTTCTTCACTACCCACTCATCTCACCTCCTCTCTCCTAATTAAGTAATGTTTTAGGTCTAATTTTTTTCCGTAAAACTAGTTATAGAATAGAATATAAAATATAAAAATAGTTATAGTATAGTATATAAAAATTAGTAATAGAAATAGAAAATTTTCAGTAAAAAGTTATTAATCAAATACAAATATGTTGGACAGAAAATACCTTTATAGAAAATATAAAAACTAGTAATAGAAATAGAAAATACCTTTAAATATTTCAGGTGTCGATGAGGTTTTTTGAATATAGAAATGTTTTAGGTATCAAATAGCTTTTTAAAATATAGAAATGTGTTGGACACTTTAATTACTTTTACGTCATTATTACTTTGTCATTAGAGAATGTTATATGTCATTATTGGACATGTGTGTATGATTTTACAGGGAACACCTCCTAGTGCAAATGTTTTATCGGATTGTTGATTAATTTTTATTCTGACAAATTTGAGGCACTCGATATGTCCCATTTTAGCAATGGTCATGCTGAACTTTTTTTGAATTTTAGCATGACTTTTACAATAAAGTAGGAAATAACAAGTGCCCGTGATTTGTCGGAATGGTAATTAGATGATACTCCGGCAAAACATAAGCAGTTTTTATGTCATTACTCCATAAATGATTTGAGTTGACTTTCGGTTTGTCAGAGATCCTCGTTTGACTTTCAATATGTTCTTGATGGAGAAATCTCGACTTTTGTCATGGGGGTCATTTCCTCTTCTTCTTCTCGCGATATATGCCTTTGTATAGTGTGCGGGAGAGGAAGAGGAAGCGACCAACAATGATAGTCAAAATATCAAAGGAAGAATCCTGATTGCTGTCGTGGGGGCGCTTCCTCTTCTTCTTCTCGTGATATATACCTTGGTATAATGCGTAAGAGAGGGAGAGGAAGCAACTAGCATCGACGGTCGAAATATTAGAGGAAGAATATATCCCGACTGTTGTCGTGGGAGTCATTTGCTCCTTCTTCATCGTGTGCTGGTAATGCACGTGGGGACGAAGGGACGAGTGTCCAGCACCGACGGTCAAAATTTCTATCAAGAGGAGTGTGCACCACATACACCATCATATCAGTGTGAGGGAGTGTGCAACATATACACTGTAAGATATTGGATTTTTTCAAGGAAGCCTCGACATACCGAAACTCAACCCATGCTGAATAATTCCTGGTATAATTGCCTTCGATTTTTAGTCTTTGAATCATGAACATAGAAAATGTCTGGCGATGATAGGATCCCTTAGTGTGCTTACTGCAGCGACGATCGGGGTATCGGCCAAAGGCCTCATCTGCAAAACAGTAGGTTCATCACCATCAAGCTGGATGAGACCTTTGACATTTTTATGGTACGCAACGATGAAAAATATATTTTCATAATTAATCATGACTTGTGTTTCTTTGCTTCAACCTGTAATTTCCGTTTTTTATAATTCGACTAGTGCATCTCCTGCTATGTAAGAAGATATATCTTAGAGAAGCTCGATTTCCAAGATAGTGAGAAATGGAGACAAGGAGAGCTCATGTGAGAACTAAACATGGTTATAGATTTTGGGTTAAACTATACAATGCAGTTAATCACTCATATTTTTGTTGCTCAAATTAGGAAGCTCTATGCAAGGCATATGGATTTCAAAAGGATATGTAAATAACCTTCGATATTCGTCCTGAAGATGATATTGTAGATAATATCGACATTTGGGTGGATGTGGATATGCTCTCAGTTTTACCTCTATGTAAGTTTGTCAACCATATTTGTTAATTAATTTACATTTTTATTTAAAAATAGTTGGTCTTCATCCTAAACTTGATTATTTATAATTTACAACTTATTTTCTTTCTTCGGGTGATACACGAAAGATAGTAGACATGACACATTGCACTTATTGATCGCATCTAACTTGGGAGGATAAGGATGTTCTTGTCACTTTTGTTAATGGTGTCCTGTCTAATAAGGACGATATGTATAATGAAGTTGGCCCAAATTATACATTATATATGCCAATATTGCATAGGTCGAGGGCTGATGACATTCATAGAAATATCTTGGTAAGAATTGTTAACTACATTACTATTACGTAAATTATATTGCTAATCCTCTATTCCTAAATAGCTACAACCCACTACCTAATTTTTCTAGCCATGCAACCATGACACATAAGCAAGTATGCATGCAAGACATAAATAACATCTTTTGCACTACTCTATGCATGCAATGGTGCCACATCAGCAACTCATGCATATTAGTCATAAGTAGGTTTTTGCATTAGAGTTCACCATCCATATTTTGTTAGAAATTACATTTTAACTGTAATTTTCACTCTTTTTATACGCTTTGTATTTTATTGTTTTTAAGCATACATTCATTTTCGAATAGTTTTAGAATTTTTTATAATAACTATTTATCTATTTTTATAGCAATGTTCCCGCAACAACGCGCGGGGCATCATCTAGTTACACAACTATTATGTAAATTACATTGCTAACTAGGCTACTATTATGTTCTTCAACAGAAACTGTCAAATGATGATGTGACTTCGTTGAAACATGGCAAAGGTAAGATAGCAATTACTAGCTATACAATGGCCCATTTTGTTTTTCTATACTCGACTGAGAACAAACCAGAAGTAAAACTCCAAATTAAAGCATGGAGAGAAATAAAAAAAGATCGCAAGCCACAAGTTAGCGACCGTTGGATCTCTTTGCTTCATCATGGAGACTTAGGTGTTATTCTGTTTTATGATATTATACCTAGGAGAGAGGACTAGGTCCTATGAGAGAAGAATTTTTCTTGTTTATATAACATATATTAACTTGGCATGATTAAGATGATGATCATTATGATGTTTTTCTCTTTTATGACATTTCAACTTGGTATGATTAATATGATGATGAGTTGTTAGATGATTAAGATGATGATAAGTTATGTGACATATATTAGATTAAAGTGGATAATGAGCTAGATTAAAGTGGATATGGATGCAAGTGATCAAGTGAATTAGAGGAAAATTTGATGTTGACAATTCACAACATCGTATTTTTCTCTAATTCAACTTGTCCTCTTGCATCCATCTACAGAGGTTGTTTCTTACACAAATTTTATTGATATTGTATATTAATATGTATAACCATATGAAAATAAAATATAAATATTAGAAAAAATACACACGATTAGTAGTGGCGCGGGTTATAATACGCGCTACTAATAGTTAACAGTAGCGCGGTAGGATAAACGCGTTACTGTTACGAGTAGCGTCGGAGAACACACTCTACTGCTAACTGTGATCTATAGTGACGTAGCAGTAGCGTGGCCACCCGCGGCACTACAATGCCTTTAGCCAGCGCTACTGCTAGGGTGTTTCCTAGTAGTGTTATGTCGGGCTGTTTTTCATTTGTTTACAATGTTCAGTCAAAACATAGGAAGATTTTGTGCTATAAGTTATAAAATTTTCGAAAAAATCAAGGGATCTAGCTTTGCTGTAAAGACACTTTCTACACTGTTTGTTGCTGCTTACCTGAATTATTATTTTCTTCATTTAAGGCACAGATTTAGCTAGGCTACTTCATCTCTTTTTTTTTGTTTTTTTTTCTTGCAGGGAGAAAAGTTGATGTATCCCAAAATTATAGAGTTACAGTGCAAAGACGAGAATTCCTCAGTACATGGGGCCCTCTGTGTAGCCAAACTGCAGTGCTACATTCAGTAAGACTATAGCTCGCTAAACAATCTGCCACTCTATTCTTAGAACGATGAATCTTTTACGGAATAAACTCCCGAACCTCTCATAAGGCTAGAATCTCCATATGGAGACCGAACTAGTGACCCATCACTGAAGATAGTTAGGGTCATGGATGAGTCCGACTACACAATGACCGAAAGTTTCGTGTGTTGCAGGGCTGCCTCATCTGGTTAAATTATATGAAAGCTAGGTCAAGATATGTATTCCTCAATAACCCTTTTGTTTCTAATCACAAACTATTATGTATCCATGGCTATGTTTGCTTAGTGTTTTAAACTTGTTATAAAGATTTTTTTTTTACTGATAGGCCGAACAACTTTCATGAGGTTTTCGATTTTTTTTCAGCTGAGTATAATCGAAAGTCGCTCACATACAAGAGCATACATTCACCCTTATGAACACACGCGCGCACACCCTATCCCTATGAGTATACATCATCTTAAGATTGACGAAGTTGTCACAGACGCCTTCGTAGTCGACGGGAACCTCTTCTCCCACCAAACGCACATAGCCGAAAGGCCTGGAATAAATCCAGGAAAATGTAAGCACCAATGTCAATCTGAAATTTAAACTCTGATAGGCAGAAAATACCACAGTCCTCCTAACCATCCAACCACGAATTGGTTTGTGAATACTTTGTTGTTGAGGTAATGCATTAAGGTAGGAATTGTACTTGTAATTAACCGTGTCAATAAAATCCGATCCAGTCCGAGTACTTGGAATAAAACGTGCAAAGCATTGAGCTAGTAAAAAAAAGGGACCCCAGAAGTTGCCAATCACACGCGTCACGTTCTTAGGAGCTGTAATAAAATTCCAAAAGAAAAAAAAGCTTACGGGCCTGTTCTTTGATTACAACTTTGCATGAACCCGCTAATCTTTACGAGGCAAACATGACTCAAATCCAACGTGCTAAATTAAACTAATTGATCCAGATAAACAAACTTGTTCTTTCTAAAGAAAATAGGTGGATAAGCTTGTAAAGATCCTGGTTCATGGCGGCACCATAGTCATCGTCTGGCCGCACCAGAGCACTCGCTTCCCGCCACCGGGACGCCGACCTCCTTAGTGAGCCAGCCTTCGCAGGACAGACAGATGATCCGTATGTCCTCGCGGGGTCCAAAAGGCCCGTCGTGGTCGTCGTCTTTGTTGGCGGTGGCAGGGTTGTACTTTTGCGTTTCAGCGGTGTCATCGTCGTCCTTGTGGCCAGCGGCCGGGGTGTGCGTTTTTGCAGTGTCGTCCTAGCCGCGGTAGTCGTAGTAGTCGTTGGGGTAGCCATAGCAGTCGTGGTAGTCGTAGTAGTAGTAGGCGTCGTCGTCATTGTTGGTTTTTGAATCGCTGGATCAAATAACGACCGAAGCTAATACACGTACGTGTGTAAAGCTGGCTCGAAGCAAGCAAGCAAGTAGGTTAATTGATTCGTGAACCTGACTTGCTAGCTAGCTCTAGTCGATCGGATCGATCGATTTTCTTCGACGGCAACAAAACTCGGTGAACACAAACAAAACTTGCACCGAATCGATGTATAGCCAAAGGCTCGTGTCGGGCCTTGCTTTATTGCTTTTCTTCCCTGTCGTGTTACAAAGACGGGGTATACACACACACACACACACACATATATATATATATATATATATATATATATATATATATATATATATGTATATATGTGGAACGTAGCATACTTCTAATCCTACTCGGTGTAGTACTACTAATCCTACTCGGTTTGCAATACTAACCAAACTTTGTCTCTATTGCTTGCACTCCGATTTTCTTCCTCATCTCGATGAACTTCTGTCGACCGAGGGACTTGGTGAAAATATCGGCAAGCTGGTCCTTCGTGTTCACGTGCTGAACTTCGATCATCCCTTCCTCAATGCACTCCCGGATGTGGTGGAACCGAGTGTCTATGTGCTTGCTCCTTTCGTGATGAACCGGATTTTTGCACAATGAGATTGCAGCTTGGTTGTCGATCTTCAATGACACCTTCTGCACCTCCCGCTTCGTAAGAATAGCTAGGAGTCTTCTCAGCCACACTGCTTGACAAGCCGCTGTGCTTGCCGCTATGTATTCTGCCTCGCATGAAGACAGTGCCACCACCTTTTGCTTCTGAGAATTTCAGCTAATCGGATTCGGACCAAGGTAGAATACCATGCCCGTTGTGCTCTTCCGGTCATCCACATCACCTGCCATGTCACTATCTGAATATCCACGAAGGATCAATCTTTCCTTTCCCTTTCTGTACGTGCAGCCAAGATTAATAGTGCCTTTCACATAGCGCAAGATTTGATTGACCGCGCTCATGTGTTCGGTTGTCGGATTCTCCATGAAACGACTCACGATCCCGACTGAATAAGCCAAGTCAGGTCGGGTATGCACCAAGTATCTTAGACTGCCCACAACGCTTCGATACATTGTGGTGTCCACCGGCGGATTTGAGCTACGCTTGCTCAACTTGTGACGTTGGTCCATTGGAACTTGTGTCTCGTAGCAATCTGACATGCCACACTTTTCCAATAACTTGACCGCATAAGCCGATTGACATAGGGAAATCTCACCGGAGCTTTGCTTCACTTCGATGCCCAAGTAATAGCTGAGTAATCCCAGATCGCTCATGCTAAACTTGTTCTTCATTTGCGCCTTGAAACGTTCATTTTCCTGTATGCTATCTCCGGTGATAATCAGATCGTCGACATAAACTCCCACTAGCAGGTTTGATCCTTTGGAGTTCTTTGTATAGACTGCGTGCTCAAGGGGACATCTCTTGAATCCGAGCGAGACCAAACTTCGGTCTAACTTTGAGTTCCAAGCTCTTGGTGCTTGCTTCAACCCATAAAGTGCCTTCTTGAGCTTGTAAACTTTCCCTTCTTCACCTTTCTTCTCGTAGCCGAGGGGTTGTTCTACGTACACTTCTTCTGTGAGATCACCGTTGAGAAAAGCGGATTTAACATCCATATGATGAACCTTCCAATCCTCTTGTGCTGCCAAAGCTAGGAGCACTCTCACAGTCTCGAGTCGAGCAACCGGTGCAAACACCTCATCGTAGTCAACTCCTTGATGTTGTACATAGCCCTTTGCAACGAGTCTTGCTTTGTACTTCACAATAGCACCCTGTGTGTCCTTCTTTAACTTGTAAACCCACTTCAAACCTATGGCCTTTTGGTTCGGAGGTCGGGTTACCAAAGTCCACGTGCCATTGCTCTCAATCGCCTTCATCTCATCATCCATGGCGTGCATCCAGCTAGGACTTTTCCTTGCCTCTACGAAGTTCGACGGCTCCTCAACTCCGAGCAAACATAGTCCGGAGTACTCGAGCGTAACTGGCTTTGTGTACTTGTGGACTTTCTTGAGGGTCTTGTAGCAGCGAGGCCCGGAGGAGTCCGTTGTGGCTTGCGAAGGAGGCGACACAAATTGTGTCGGTGTTGATGCACTTGAGGAAGACGGCTGAGTCTCGGGCATGTCATCGATATCCGTGTCGTCGACGTAGTCGTTGTGACCGTGACCATCATCTTGATTGTCGTTGTCACTATGCGCCTCGTTGTCGATGTCGTCGCCAAGATCTCCTCTTGTGTCGTGCACGTCGTTGTCGCTATCACTTTGCGATCCATGTGCGCCGTCGTCGGTGTCGGCACCATGATGATCACTACCATTGTGGTCACCTTGGTTGGGCGTCTTGCCAACCACCTGGACGTCTTCCCCTGGATTTCATCGGGAAACTCAACTGTGAATATGTTACCGTTTGGAGCATCGTTGGCTGTTGCGCTCCAATTCCACGCTTTGTTTTCTTCAAACACGACGTCGCATGAAATCCGTAGACGTTTGGTTTGTGGATCATAGAAGCGGTATGCCTTGGTGCCGGAACTGCTCTCGTATCCGATGAACACCATCTTGGTGCTACGATCGGCAAGCTTTGAGAGATGCGGCTCGGCCGTCTTCACATGCGCCACGCACCCGAACGTCCGTAGATGAGACACATTCGGCTTGCGTCCGTAAATTGTTTCATACGGAGTCTTGCCAATCACCGCCTTCGTTGGAGCTCGATTGAGAAGATAGACCGCTGTCGAGACAGCTTCTCCCCAAAAAGTCCCCGGCAGCTTCTTGCTCTTGAGTAAACTCCTTACCATGTCAACGACGGTTCGATTGCGCGTTTCAACAACCCCGTTCTGCTACGGCGTATAAGGTGCCGTGAGGAACCTTTTTATGCCAATCTTCTCGCAGTAGTCGTTGAACTCGTTCGACGTAAACTCTCCGCCGCGATCTGTCCGTAGAGCGTGAACCTTCAACTTGTGTTCCATCTCCGTTGCAGCCTTTAGCTTCTTGAACGCTTCAAACGCCTCATCTTTAGATCGTAGGAGAACGACCCACATATATCTCGAGTAGTCATCTACCACAAGGAAGAAGTACTTCTTTCCTGCGTGAGTTGCCGGGGTGATAGGGCCACATAGATCACCATGGAGCAGCTCGAGTGCATCACTTGCACGATAGGTAGACTGAGCAGGGAACGGCCTGCGGTGTTGTTTTTCAACCAAGCACCCGTCACATACTCGATCAACATGGTCGATAAATGGCATCCCGGATACCATCTCCATATTTGACATCTTCTTCAAGGCGTATAAGTTAACGTGTCCAAATCTAGCATGCCATAACCACGAATCATCATCACTCTTGGCGAGCCAACACTCTGGTTGAGATTGATCAAGGTTGAGGATATAAAGTCTGTTCCGTGTGCGATTAACACGGGCCAGCACGTTTCGGAGGTTGTCGAAGATCGTCATCACTCCATTCTCGATATTCACCTTGCATCCATTCTCGTCAAGCTTCCCGATAGAGATGATGTTGTTGCGAAGCCGTGGGATGTAGTACACTCCGGTGAGTATGCGATGTTCACCTGTGAGATCCTCGAAGAGGACAGATCCTTGCCCGCAAATCTCCACAGCTGAACCATCAACGAACTTGACCGAGCCTTCAACATCGTATTCCAGCTCGAGGAATTTCTCCTTGCACCCCGTCATGTGGTTACTAGCACCCGTGTCGAGATACCACGACATGTTCTGATCCCCGGATAGCTTTGGTGTCACTTTCTTCTCATGAAGTAGCACCTTCCGGCTTGGTTTCACAACCACCGTTTCAGCGAGATCACAAACTTCGGCCATCAGAAGACCTGGACCTTCGCCTTCTTGCTTCGCCAAATTTGCCTTGATCTCCCGCTTGTTAGGCTTCGGACAATCCTTTGCAAAGTGACCCATCTCGTTGCAGTTATAGCACTTGACCTCGGATAAATCCAAGTTCCGTGGCTTCCGCCCTTTAGATTGGTCCGCCTTACCACGACCTTGTGGCTTGCCTTTTCCTTTGCCTTTTCCGGTTTGTCCGTCGCGTTTCGCGTTGCTTGACCTTTCGCCACCGTCAAGCCTTCCTTTGCTACTTGGGGCCTCCCAATCTGTGCGCGAGTACATGAGTTGGTCACTACCTCCTCCTTTGCCTTTCCGACAGCCACGAGCATTCTCTTCCCACGTTCGCAGGCGTCCGATCGCCTCCGTTATGGTCATGTCGTCGATGTCGTAAAGCTGCTCGAGCGTGCCGATGATGTATGTGAATTTGTCAGTCACCGAACTGAAAAATTTCTCCACAATCTCGATCTCCTCGAGCTTTGCACCAAGCGCACGGATCTCTCCCACCAGAGTAGTAAGACGCATGGCATAGTCGTTCACCGATTCAGTTTCCTCCATCTGCAACTTTTGAAATTGGCGTTTCAGCACTTGTGCCCGAGCCTTGGTGACGCGATCTTCTCCAATCCTCATCTCCTTGAGTGCGTTCCACGCCTCTTTTGCCGTCTCGAACTCCGCCAATGTCATCAACACGGAATCCGGCACAGACTGGGCTATGGCGGCCATGGCACCTTCGTCGCACTCCTCGTCGACGTCGTCGTCCGTGATTGCCTGCCACACTCGAAGAGTTCGGAGAATAATCTTCATCTTCACCGCCCACACGCCATAGTTGGCATCGGTGAGCATCGGGTACTGGATGGGGATGTTGCGATGCGCCTGGACGTTGGCGCTACCCGCTCCACCACTGGTCGCTGACTTGCCGCCCTTCTTCACCTTGTCGCCGTTCTTGTTCACCTTGGAACCGCCTTTGCCGGACTTGACCGACTCAGCGTCGTTGTCCGTCATCGTAGATCGTAGATTGTCGAGGCTCTAGATACCAATTGTTGGTTTTTGAATCGCTGGATCAAATAACGACCGAAGCTAATACACGTACGTGTGTAAAGCTGGCTCGAAGCAAGCAAGCAAGCAGGTTAATTGATTCGTGAACCTGGCTTGCTAGCTACCTCTAGTCGATCGCATCGATCGATTTTCTTCGACGGCAACGAAACTCGGTGAACACAAACAAAACTTGCACCGAATCGATGTATAGCCAAAGGCTCGTGTCGGGCCTTACTTTATTGCTTTTCTTCTCTGTCGTGTTACAAAGACGGGGTACACACACATATATATATATATGCGAAACGTAGCATACTTCTAATCCTATTCGGTGTAGTACTACTAATCTTATTCGGTTTGCAATACTAACCAAATTAGGACACACATGCACGTTACAACTAGGTTAATTACTACAGTCGAGTCCGGCGGCTGAGGCGTAGGCGGCCGTGTTGCACCAATGATCGGCAGTGTGCTTGGCGGCGGTTTCGTTGCTGGGCCGGTGGTTGCCGGCGGTGGCAGTGGTAGGGTTCTTGCTGGTGGCCGGGGACGGTGTGTGCTTGGCGGCAGCCTCGGCGTACGTACCGCGCATGGCATAACTGCGCCGGTGGTGCTCGGCTCCAGCGGCTGCGGTGGCATTGCCCGGCCAGTGGCGGCTGGCGGTGGCGGAGAGGGCGTCGCAGGCCTGGCGGAGCAGCTTGAACGCGCTGTCGGCGGCGACCGAGGGGTTCTTGTCGGGGTGGACGAGGAGGGACATCCGCCGGAACTGCCTCCTGATAACATCATGCTCGCTCAGACCGGCGCCGAGCTGCTCCTCTTGGCGGTGCTGCACACGCCCGAGGCCGAGGACGGCGCGCCAGTCGGGGCGGCCGCCTCTGTTCGCGGCCGCGGCGTGGACGGCATAGGCGGCGAGCGTGCTCGCGATGCCGGGCAGCGCGGGGCAGAGCGTCTGGGGCCTCTGCGCCATGCGGTGAGCCGCGCGGACGTCGCCGGCGAGGAAGAGCGCCTCCGCGCGCCGGCAGGCCTCCTCGGCCTCCTCCTGCTTGGACTCCGGCGGTGGCGCCATGTGCGCGAGCGGGGGCTGGGGAGCGCGCTCTCGCGTCTGAGTGGAGGAGCCGGTCATTGGGACGTGGAGTCGATGGGGACGTCGGGTGGTGAGCTGATGGCGATATACTAGGATGCTGCCCGTGGCCGAGTCGGACATAAGGTGGCGTAGCGCCCACTGCCCCTTTTTTCTACAAGAAAAAAAGGCGTGGCAACTACGACTTCTAACCGGACACGAGTCGAACAATTCCTCCGGCTAGCTGGCTTTGCCGCTGCGGTCTTGACTCCTCTGGCACATTTTTTGAGAGATAGAACTCTGGGTCCGAAGCATCAAGGGATTGTAGCCGATCCAACTTTTAAACCGAACTTGCAACCTCCTTTGTGGGCCAGGGCAGTAGTACAATATTTCTTGCTCAGTTTTTATTTACTAATAAATATGTCCGTGCGTTGCAACGAAAGAAAAAATAATATCATGACTCTATCTTAATAAGCAAGGTCCACTCCTAACAATATAAATCCTCTAATTCGACATGATGCCTCACCGTGTCATCGCTTATCCTTCTTCCCACCCTTGCGGACGGTGAGCATGATGCCCACCTAATAACAACGCATCAAATGTGGTCAATCCTAAGGCGATGAGTTCACCACCACATGTCACACCAATCGTTTTGCCCACGCAAGAAAATGTTCAAAACTTCAATAACTAATCTCGACAAGCTACTCCTTGCACCTGGTCCGTACACCTCCCCTCATACTTCTACTCAATTTTGTCCTATCAAACAATTATTAATATGAATCAGGGTTGGCCCAGTCAAGAAGGTAGGTCGCGGCACATCACTGGAGATGAAAGGTTCGTTGATTGCTAAGTGAGAGAAAGACATAGAGGCCGGACATCACACGGCCAAATGTGACGCGGGTGTTGCTTTCCTTTGTAGGAGATGATGCGTAATGCCATATTGACATTGACATAGGCATAGTGAGCGGTTACTATGGTTTGTTTGTGTATAATCCATAGCATTGTATGTGCGTCCATTGTGTATGTATAGTTTAGCTTTTATCGGCTAGGGACGCATATCAAAGGCAGCGTCAAAACGTCAGGGCTTCGCTGAAGGCACTCCCAGTTGGGCCGGCCCATGTAGGTGTCGCTGTTTTATGTTTCCTTTTGTTTTCCTTTTTTCCTTTCCTTTTTCCTGTTTTCAAATAGTTGTTCTAAAATTTAAAATATTGTTTGGAATGCCCAAAAGTGTCCTAGTTTTCAGAATTTGTTCATAATTTTCAAAACTCTTTGTATTTTATCAAATATTTATATTTTGGAAAATTGTTCTTTTTCCAAAAATATTCTTTTAAAATAAATTGTTTACAATTTAAAAATTGTTCAGCGTACATCACAAAATGCTCATTGTAAATTTAAATATGTTCAACGTGTATTTATAAACAATTCAGCATATATTACAAAAAAGATCAACATACATTAATTTTTTGTTCAATGTGTATTTAAATATGGTTCAACGTATATCACAAAATTGTTAAATGTGTATTTAAAAATTGTTCAGAGTATATAAAAAAATGTTCAATGTATATTGAAAGTTGTTCATTGTATAAAAATCAATAATTATTCAAATATTTAAGGAAAAGGTTTCACATTTTCCCCCAAGAATTGTTGAAAAAGAAATAGATCTGCGGCCGTACATACTACTTTTAAGCTATACGCTGCTATATAGCTGTATCAAGTCGCTAGCTCGTCTGGTTCGCTACGCTCCTATGCAGTTGGAGATTGCTGGTTCGACTTCTTTGCATACGTGTTTATAGTTTAGGTGACTTTTTAACATTCGCTTGTTACATTCAAAGCCCAGTAAGCCCACACGCATCGCTTGGCCCATACGGCCCAATATCGTACGTGAGGAGAGTAGCCAAGTACCAGAGATCGGAGAGACGCGCGTGCAAGTCACGATTCGTTAGCGACGGACGAAAACTTACTATGGACGAAAAAAATGGAAAAACAATTCTTCCTTTAATATAATATATATATATATATATATATATATATATATATTTCGTCATCCTAGGTGAGGAATAGTTATTCTTCATCCCACCTCTATTTTCACATCAATGCACCGTAATTTTACGTTCCGTAAATTTTATCGTATTTCATACGTAAAAAGAGACCGTAAGAAAATATATAGTCACCGTAAAAAATATTTATGTCATGTAAATTTACAAACAAAAAGACAGAGTGCAAAATATACATAAAATGTGATTTTTGGGTGTTATGACTTATATTTTTAATTTTTTTATGTCAAACTTTATGTAGCAAATCAATATAAATGTAACTATTTGCATTTGAAATGTAATTTATTTATGAAACGATCTTAATATTGACTCGGGTGAAGAATAATTTATTCTAGACCCTGGGTGATGAATAGACTTTATATATATATCACCCAGGGTCTAGAATAATTTATTCTTCACTCGAGGTCTAGAATAAGTTATTCTTCACCCGAGGTAATATTACGATCTTTTCATAAATAAATTACATTTTAAATACAGATAATTACATTTATATTGATTCACTATATAAAGTTTGACATAAAAAAAATAAAAATATAGAGCATAAGACCAGAAAAATCACATTTTATGTATATTTTACACTATGTTTTTATGTTTGTAAATTTACATGACATAAATATTTTTTACGCTGACTATATTTTTTTACAGTCTCTTTTTACGTATGGAATACTATAAAATTTACGAAACGTAAAATTATGATGTATTGATGTGAAAATAGAGGGGGGCTGAAGAATAACTATTCGTCACCCAGGGTGACGAATAGTCAATGTGGTATCATGGCATCCAGAAGTTATCACACGGCAGGGAGACACACATCAAGCTTTAAAATAAATGCATATTAATCAGACATTAATCACGCAACAACCCGTAACACCGGTGCTAAGGATCAATTAGATCTCCTTATAATCCTGACATCTACACGTAGTTAGTTTTACACCTCCTTATTGACCTCGTGATGACACGCGTCCGACTTGCTACAATGGCGAGCATCGTTGTTGTGTCCATGTGGTCGGCTTTGCTACGTTGTTCGTGTGACTTTTTGTCCTAGCAAGGTTTACGCAATCGGTTTTGGAGCATGACGGTCCAACTTCCCAATAGAAAAATAAAATGGTGATTGGTGTTACATTGGCATGCTTTCGGGACGTAGCAAGTGATTGGCCTTCCAATGATTGTATTTTGCTTCGAGCAACAACATCGGACCTAAAACTGTTGTGTGTCGTTTGCAGCAAAAATGCGTGATCGAAAGTTGCATGTAGATTAACCACATATATTTTTGATAACCACAAAAACACTGAAAGAATAAAAACATCCCCTTCCAAAGTGAAAAGGCAGGTCATTTACTTATGTTTTCGTTTTTGAGTAGTTTGCTAGCGAGACCCGATTGATCCCATGGAAAGAAGGCAGCAACATCTCTCGTGTTGCACAAATCTAGGGGATTGTTTCGTCAGTGCGCATTAAGATTCAGGCATCACTCATCAGCTATATATACCACTCCGATCAGGTATCTTATATCTTTTGTTAGTTAGATTCAATCATATCATATACTTCATGGGACATGCAATCACACCACGAGTCAAGAATCCAGCCATACATCCTACATTTCCTTTTAGAGACAATATTTTTTTCGCCGGGCTTTATTCCAACAATTTCATTTAATTAGAGCCAACCTTAATTCGTTCAATCCCACACCTTACCCTTTGTGGAGCTTGATGATTACTCGACAACTCTCCAACGTATATAAACTGATGGATTTTTGTGGATCGAAGCGAGGTGGGATAAATATTCAAGTGAACCCTCTCTATATATCAAAAGTGTCAGCGCTTTTAAAATTTTCAAAAAATGGTTGTGTTTTCATATTTGTACATAAATATAAAGATGTTTTGAGTTTTAAAAAAATGATCGCTTTTTTCAAAGTTTGTTTGGATTGGTGTTGTTCTAATTTTCAAAACATTTTGAAAATGTTCAGAATTTCCGAAAATGTTCCCGTCTTCATAGATTGTTCGCAAATTTAAAAAATGTTCATGTTTTCATATTCAGGAGTTTCAAATAATGTTCTCGTTTCAAAAATGTTTAAAAATGTTCTAAAATAACATGTTTTCAAATTTTATTTGGTTTTTCCATAAAACTATGAATGTTTTGGCTCAAAATTCTCACGAATTATCAGAACGTTTTTTGTAATTTCAAAAAAATGTTACCGTTTGCACAGATTGTCCAATTTGTTTTCTAAATATTCATGTTTCCATTTTTTAGGATTTTCATTTTTTTTTGTTTTCCAATTTTGTTCAAGAGTTTTAAAAAATGTTGGCGTTTACATGTTTTATTTTGGAATTTTAAAAATGTACCTATTTAAAACAATTGTTCATGATTTTCAGAAAATGTTCGTGTTTTTATAAAAATGTTTTAGTTTTTTTCTTAAGTAGGTTTTCAAATTTATAAAGTATTTGCGCCTTAGAAAACATTCTGGTATTTTGTTTCAAAACAATTGCGTTCGAAATTTTGGAATTATTCGTATCTGCATTTGTGGTTGGTTCTTATAATTTTGCATTGCTTAGCTACCAGTTAAGCTTGGTAGGTCAATTGGTTGGTGTGCGGTGTTTGTAGTGTGACATTTGGGTTCGATTCCCCCACACCGCATTGTTTTTCTGGAGCTACAGGATGTCATCGCAGGCTATCACTCTCTTCATGGGCCGATCCAGTCATTCGAGAAAAGCACAGACAAATATAAAAATTAACGCCAACGTCCATGACGGACGAAAATTAGTTAGGTCCGACCGTGAACGAAGAAAATGAAGAAATAATCCTTCCTTTAATATTAGGTAAAGATAAAGACTAGCACATATGTCGATAAACCTACAACACAACCAAGTTAAACATTATACGATTGTAATTATATATTAAGTTATATCATACTTTGCAGTCTCATAATATACCCCATATCTCATGTTCACCCAAAATCCTACGTAGAAAGCATCCAATGTATTGGGAGTTAATTTCTTATTTTTTTGAGAAAAGCGGAGTTAAATCCTTCTTGCTCATCTGTAACAAAACAATGGTGTGTTTGTCTCTCTAGAGATAGTCGGGGCCCACTCTTCATTGTCTGTTGATTCCTCGAGCAGTTTATTGATTCTCCATACAATTTACAAATGTATATAAACTAATGAAATTCTGTGCAAAACAGGAGAAGCAATTATTTAATTTGATAAGTAAACAAACCCTCTGATGAAGGACAAAATTCTACGACCAAGAGACAACATGAAGAAGCAGTTTGTATGTAAAAAAGGAGAAGCGGATATTTAATTTGACAAGTAAACAAACTAATGCATCTAACGGTAGCCAGTGACGACATGAAGAAGCAGTTTCTACGTAAAAATCATATATTTTGACTGCCACTTGGGCTAATTAGCCCGCATGCGATGCATTAATTGGGGGAAAGAAAACCCATTGCATACATTGACTGATGCTCTATAACCATCTGCTGGACACATTAAATCAATCATTTTTCTCGAACGATCCCAAAAGAACAGACATACTCATTTCACCTGACTTAATAATAATGGATGCACGTAATAGACAGAAATATGAGCTAGCCCAATTTAATCACTCAAGGTTTATTTTTCTTTTTTCAATGAATGTTTAGAAAATTCAAAATGTTTGCGAAAAATCCAGAAAGTTTGAAATTTCTGAAAATGTCCACATTTTATATTTTGTTCATAAATTTAAAAAGTTCACTGATTCCATAAAATAATTACGGTTTCAATTTTTTCATCATTAATGTTCATGTTTTCAATATTTGTTCGTAATTTCAAAAAAAATGTTCAGGAATTTTCATAATTTTCTATGGTATTGAAAAATTATTCATAACTTCGAGAAATTTTCACGTTTTCACAAAAAAAAGGTATCCGTTCAATCTTCTTTTCACCAAATAATAAAACACCTCCCAGACATCCTTACCCACTCTGTGCATGGCTAAAGACATCAAAATACCGTATCCTCATATCAACATCTTAACATAATAAACATCCATTCGTACTTTTTACCGTTTTCATTGCCGGTGGTCGCCTTATCAGTTGTCACTAACCAAGGTTGGCCAGGTGCAATAGCTGGATCATTGGATTTCCTTCGTGTCCAACGAGATCAAGAGCGTTGAGAAAAGATTTTTTATCATCCAACTGGTATAATATGTAAAAGATTTTTTAGCAAACAAGCCCGTGCGTTGCAATGGAAAAAAATAATGACTTATCCAAATAAGCATGGCTCAAGACTCTCAAGTATCCACGTCCTTTAATTCGACACGACAACACAACTATATCTCCGCTTATCATTTTTCTCACCCTCGCAAAGGGTGACCATGATGCCCACCTAATCAAAACGCTTCAAATATGGCCAATCCTAAGGCGATGGGTCCGTCACCGCATGTCACACCTATCATTTTGTTCACGCAATGAAATATTCAAAACTTTAACAATAAACCTTGACGAGCTAGACATGTGGGCCTCCCTACTCAACCTACTACTTGCACCTGGTCCATACGCCCCCCTCATACTTCTACTCTTTTTTGCACGATTAAACAATTATTACCATGAATCAGGCTTGACCCGTTCGAGGAGGTGGGGCATGGCACATCACCGAAGATGAAGGCTATAAATTTAAACATTGTACAACGTGTATTTAAAAACGTTCAGCATTTTCAAAAAAATGTTCAGTATGTTTAAAAAATTGTTCAATGCGTATTTAAATATAGTATAGTGTATATCATAAAAACATTGTGTGTAATTTATTTTTTTCAGTGTATACCACAAAAAGTGAAATGTATATTTAAAATTGTTCATCATATATACAAAAACCAATAAAAATGAAATTTCAAAATTTGTTTATATTTTGCATTAATAATTCAGGTTTTAAAAGTTCTTACAATTCGAAATTTATTCATGATTTTCAAACATTATTCAACAATTTTAATGAAAATTGTACACGTTTTTTTCCAAGAAGAATTCTTGGAAATTAAAAAGAGAAGCAGATCTGCAGCTGTGCATACTACTTTAAAAATAACGCTGTCATTTAACCTATCGTTAGTTGCTAGCTCCTTTGGTTTGCATCGTCGCTATGCAGCATGAGATCGGTGGTTTGACTCCGACGCACTCACTTTTGTAAAAAAAAATGCCATTTTTACATTGGCTTATTGGTTCTGTATGGGATGGTTCACGAGTTTGAGGCGACGTGTTCCCACTCTTATTTTTTCGCACCCAAAGGACCAGTAAGCCCACATGCATTCCTTGGCCCATAACTTATGTTAGATTGGGCCACAAAACGGGCTTAAAATCAATATACCTTATATACGTGAGTATAGGAGCGAAGAGGAGATCCGAGAGACTCGTCGAGTCAACGATCGCTAGCGACGGACAAAAAAGTTACTATGAACGAAAAAAGGTGGAAAAACAATCCTTCTTTTAATATTAGATATAGAAGTAGAGATAAATAAACATGTCCGTGCGTTGCAACGGATGAAAACACCTTCCAGACATCCTTACCCACTCTGTGCATGGCTAAAGACATTAAAAATACCGTATCCTCATATCGACATCTTAACATAATAAACATCCATTCGTACTTTTTACCGTTTTCATTGCCGGTGGTCGCCTTATCAGTTGTCACTAAGCAAGGTTGGCCAGGTGCAATAGCTGGATCATTGGATTTCCTTCGTGTCCGACGAGATCAAGAGCGTTGAGAAAAGATTTTTTATCATCCAACTGATATAATATGTAAAAGCATAATATATGTCTGTGTTATCATGTAAATTGAATATTTTGTGTCACATGGACCATAAAACTATAGTTGGACTCTTCATGCATTGTGATGAATGTCATTGAACAGGTTGGTAGTACGTAAAGACGTGATGAACAAAAAAAATTCTTTCCATATTCATAGTTTAATAAATTGGACTAATCCAATGCATCTGTGGGCATATTTCAAAATTCACCCAGTTTTGTTAGCTAGTATAGGTTTTAAAAATGTTAGCTACAGTAACTCACAATTTTTCCAACATGTTAATGTTCGCTACAGTAGCACATGTGCCCGTGCGTTGCAACGGGTATCCGTGTTCTAATTGTTTGACAAATATTATGTCCATTATCTCTCATGTCTAAAGAGAAGCTGCTTGTTAGCCATCTCAGTCAGTGAATTAATCCATCTCTCCTGGTTTGAACATATAGATAAAAAAAGTAAGGGCTAAGCAAACATAAATTCAATTAATTAATCACATGATAAAAAAGATACTCCTATCATGTTACCATTTGTACAATGACTTGAATCGTAATTATGTGGCTCACTGTTGGAAGAGGGGCATGTCAAGGATGGAGCAGCCATTGGCGTAAAGGTGGCAATCAAAATAAACCTACCATGATTAAGAATAAAGGAGGCTATAAACCACCATTAGGGATGGAGTAAAAAGAGCAACTTCACGCCGGCAAAGAACAGGAGCACGCGCAGCATGAAGCCGCCAAGACCAGCCCAGCCCCGTACGCCAACTTGAGTCCGCCCAGTGCCGCACAAGTCGCCTGCACTGCACTCAACACCGGGCCCTAGAAACGTTCCTGGTTCCCACCAATTCAAAGAACACTGCTCCTAAGGTCCCAGTCACTGCAGTTCATACCGCATACGTGTATTTCAACAAATAGCTAATGTGCATGACAAACTCCACGCCATCTCCTCGTGGCAAGCCCATAAACTCCGGCACTGTTGCACTGCCAGTTGTGCTTCGATGCCAGTGTCCACTCGTGCGGGGTTATGCTCGGCTCCTCGAGCTCGACAACGACGCCGAGCTGCATGCGCCAAAGGCGGCCGCCGTCCAGCAAGCCGGAGAACATGGACGCGTTATAGCTCATGGGTGCCGTCCACGCGCCACTACTTCTTGATGCAGTAGTTTGTGCCGCTGTTTGTGAGAGCCTTGTGTGAACACCACCGACGAGACGTTGGAGCTCATGAACAGGGCAACCGGCGAGGATGAGGTGAATTGGGCGGACGAGCAAGCGAAGCATGCCGATGATGGTGGGGGAGGGAGCAGCTGACTGGGGAAAAGTTATCTGCAACCTGTACCGCCGACGTGGAACACGGGTCCAACGTTCTGCCATTTAGCAAGAACAACAAAATCAAAACACATCACGACGGGTCCAAGCTCCTCCTCTCTGGATGCCACCTCGTCCACCCGTGAAAACGCATCGAAGCAATGTCTAGCGAGAGCTGGCGCCGACTTCCGATCTACGAGAGACACCGTGGGAGCTCCGACGCTGAACCTAAACCGCCATACGCTCGTGTCCCACTCTGAGACCTTGTCTTCCCTAGATCCGGCGTGAGCTTGGGGCGAGGCGACCAGTGCAGAGGAGGGCGGCGATGACGACGCCGATTGGTTCTAGACCGATACTTATTGAGCAAACCTAGTCGTTGTAGTTCTGGTCTTATTAAGCAAACCTACTTTATTTAAGGGTATTGAACAATTGGAGTTGTAGTTCTGTCTTATTGAGCAAACCAGGTTTATTTAAGGGTATTGAACAAATGGAGTTGGGATCGGTCTTCTGGCCATATGATAAAATATCAAATATCAAATAATGGGCCTAAGTTGGCCCATCCGGCTAAGTTAGTCTGCTCGACTTGACCCAGACCAGCATGACGTACACTTGAATCGTTCAGCCCCTTTAGTACCACCTCGCCTATTATATCTTAAATAAAATATAAAATTAATTAAACGGGACGAAACTAAGAATATCATCTTGTTTTATTAGTAAAAAAATAGGTATAGAGGTATAGATATAGATTTTCTCAGAAAAGGGTACCCTCGTCAGGAGTGATTTTACCGCCAGGACACCTTGGGCAGGTAGAGTACCAGGTGGTAAGATATCTTAAATGCTCCCATGATACCAACTTTGAAAAAAACACAATTTAAGATGTTTTTGAAATTCTAAATTATTATGTGCATGTTTACAACGTATGTGACTACAACCTCTAAAAATCAGATCAAAATTCAAAATAAATATGAGAAACAAAAATTACGAATCTAGGACGAATAGTGTCACAAAAAGACAAAAGCAAACATGAGAGTATTCACATATAGAATTGTCTTTTTTGTTTCTCAGTGTGCATTTAGAATTTGAAGCTGAAATTTTTACGGGTTGTTGACACATTCCTTGTGTAGATTCATGATTATTATTATTTTAGATTTTTTTGTAACGAATTTTAATGGCATCATGGTAGTGTTTAAGGTTCGCAATCACTGGATACTTTCCCGTGCCCGGGCTCATCGTCCCCGCCAATCTAAACCCTAGCAAACTCCCAGAAAATTTTCAATTCACAGGAACTCGCCGCCAATCTCTCCCTTGTATCTTTCTTCTCATTTTTTGTTGTCCTTCAGGATTGGAGGGCAGCGAATCTATGAACTGATCAGAGTTCTTCGTACATGAAAAAATAAGTTAGAGTAGATTCGCAATTATCGAGCCATCACTTAGAACTTACAACGTCCAGCCTGTCCACAGTAACACAACACGGCAGCCAACTAAATTAACTAACCACACAACTTATTCTTCTCAATTTTTCGCAATTCTTTTATTCTTCTCTAAATCAATGATATATATTTGTTGTTGACGTCGATCGATCTTCAGCTTTGCTGCACGTACGTACTGCATGGGATTATGTGGATTTAGGCGGGATAACCGGTACCCTCATGTGCACCGGCGGCAGGCTGTTCACAGAAATGGATTTTTCGTCACCTCCTGATATAGTACAGCATGCCAAACAAACAAGTGAGTACAACCAATTCTGTTGTAATTCGTGGTATATATAATTAAACAGGTCTTAACACAACACATTGATATGCTCTACAATATGCAAGAAACCAGAGGATTAGTAAGTTGAGGCCATTACCGATCCTCCCGTGGCGATGAGTAGTGGCTGCTGATGCTCCTTCCATGGCGTTCATGTTGCTCGCCTAACCAACAGTGGCCGATGATGATGGGTGTGGCAGAGTGGGAACCGGGGAGCGGCCGCAGACCAGCGCGGCGTGGCCAAGCTCACTGACGGCGAGCAGTACAAGGACCACCATAGCTACCAATGCTTTGGATGCCATTGTTTTTCTTTCTCAATTTCTTTGTTGCCGTGTGTGTGTGCCCCCTCATCGATGCTTTGGCTCGCTATAAATATAAGGCCGGGAAATGATGCATGGAAAGCTCGGCACAAGTACTCTAGTTAAGAGTTTTGATTGTGAGTAGATGGAGATGAACGTGTAGCGAAAAAGAGGAGGAATCGGTATCTTGTACTACCAGACTAGCCAGTACTCTATCTAGCTGGAGTAGTTGTGCTTTTGAAGTGTAGGATTAAACCCGCAAAAAAAAAGTGTAAGATGAATGCTCCCCATCCTACAAGGCGAGACTGCTGAGGAGAGATGTCGGGCTTGTCGGCTGAGCGAGAAAAAAGAATTTACAAAGGTTTTTACAACACTAGGGTCCTTTTTTTTTCCTGAGAAACATTAGGGTACTGATTTTAGGGGTGGGTATCATACATGGTCAAGAAATCCAATAGTTTCATATAGGACCCTTGTGAAGATTCAATGGTTGTGCCATGTGCAATAAAAACATTCATATCTTTTTTTAACACACTACAGACGTAAATGGTCATACATACACACATACAATTATCGTTTTGAAAGGAATAATGCGAGCAGGTTGGTTCGCATAAAAACACCCACACTATTTACGCTTTTGTCATGACAAACACGCATGCAGCTAGGACCCCACAAGGCAGGAGTGATTCGAAATTAAATCACCTAAGTACTAGATTTTCATTTTAGCTCGGTTTCAAATGAGCAAACTTTGAGCCAAAGCTAGCTCACAGGATTTGACATAGCTTGAATTGACGTAGTATAGCGAAAGTGCCTTTCTACACCTAGGAGCATTTGCTCTGGTGTGAACAGTAAAATCAGAAAAATAGAAAATAAATTCAAAAAATTCTGACTTTTTTGTGTGGTATACTTTCAAAAATGTTTTATGTGCATGCCAAATTTCATCACGAAATCACATTGGTGGAAGTGTGCCAAAAAATAAAACAAAATCAGAGCTCCAAAATGCTTTTGTAAGTAATATTTTCAAAGCATCGATTTTGTTTTTTTATCACGCCTTCCAACAATGTGATTTTGCAATGAAATTTTGCATTCACAACAAACATTTGTGAGAGTATGCCACAAAAAAATTCAGAATCTTTTGAATGTTATTTATTTATTTTACTATTCACACCAGGAGCATTTCCTCATGGATAGAAAACTCCATGTTCATAAACTATAATCTATTTTTGTGTCCACATTTAATGTTATCCATCTTGACCCACGGCGCACGCCGCGGCCGTGATTGATTCCGAAGATGCAGCAAAAATAAGAACAGTGAGAAAACACAAAAATGTTGGCTGCAATCCTTTTGATGGTCCGGGTTTTTATATGTGATTTTCGGTTTCTTGCTGCACCTATACCACTGTTAGTCTTTTGTTTCTTAACCACGGAGCACAAGGGAAATCAAAATATTATTTTTGGCATTGTTCGATGCTAGTAGAGCTGACAGTGTAGCATGCGACTGATATCTCCGTCTCAAAGAAAACAATTGGATTCCAAAATTAAACATCGGGGGGAGGAGAAACAGAATATCATTTGTTTGAGAACTGAAACTCTAGTATTCGGTGGACTCATGCAGTAGAAGTGCCTTCTCTATATTTAATAGGACAAAACAAAAATACATGGATGTAAAATGAAGAACAACCAATGTTTCTCCAGAGCAAAATAAACGAATGTAAATAGACACTGAGTTGAGAGAGCCAGCGTGACTACCAAAACATCCAATGTTCAGTTTAACTTCTATCTTGCCAACCTGAAAACATAGTTTCTTAGAGAAATGAGAGTACAAACAACTAAACATGATAATTTGAACAACATTGTATTTTAATCCCAAGTGATGTATGATTACTATTTATGCAGACATGACACTGAAGGTTGGTGCACCAGCATGCCCAGGAACATGACTACACCAACCTCATCATTCGACCTATTTTTTCCCACAGTGTTACGAACACACACTCGCTGTAACAGTTTCATATTCATTTCACACATGAGAATGGTGTGGAATATATGACAGGTTAGGGAACAATGCATCAGAGAAAGTACTGCAAAACCGTTAGCGGAAGAGATGCATACCTGTGATCACTTCCACAGAATATTTTTGTCTATTTCAACTAACTATTCTGGTGGTCACTATCCAGTGAAGGAATGATAATATAATTAGGGGAGGAACCGAAGTATGAGTAGGTGGACATGTAGAAGTTTTTATCATTTACAGTTTACGATAGAAGATGTTCCAGAGATAATTTTTCTGAAGGATTCTTAGTTCTTAGTACTATAAAAATTATATATTTTTTAAGTATGCACTTTAACAGGAAGTAATCAAAGGCCAATGATAAAACTATCATGTGAACATCGAGATACACTATCACTCTCATTTTCTTGAAATTGTGAACAATTTTTAAAAATCATGTGAACATTTTTTAAATTCGCGAACATTTTCTGAAATCATTAATATTTTTTGAATTCATGAACATCTTAGAGCATCTACAACCGGACTTTGCAAATCCGGGCCCTCAAACACCCGCGGACGCGCCCAGGCACGTCCACGGACACTGACCTGTCAAGCCTCAAAAAATGAATTCTACATCTGGATACCTCAAATTAGAAACCTCAAATCAAAAAACATTCACCGCGGGAGAACCCCGGGCTCTTCAGAGCTTAGGCGTTCTAGGCCGTTGGATTCGTTTCTTGATTTGTTCCCGGCCGTCTGATAACGAGATGGAAAGATCTGGGACGTTGGATCGAAAGGAGGCACTGTAGATCGAAACAGTGTCAAAACGCCGCGCCATCGCCTGTAAAACTGGGTCGCCGCCTAGGGCATTTTCGGTATTTCACTTGGTTGGATAAGTGCCCAATAGCGCTAGGGGTGAGACCGTGAGAGGCTGAGAGCGAGCTGGGTCGTTCCCCTCCCCCTCAAGCCCACGCTCTTCTCCTCTCAGCCCCCTCCCACGTAAACCCTAGCTGCCGCTACCAGCAAATCCTCCTCTCCTCCCGTTCCTCTTCCGTCACCGTTGCGGCGGCGCTCCTCCTCACCGTCGCCGCCGCGTTCATCCCCACCGCCGCCGCCGCACTCCTCCCCACCGCCGCCGCTGCGCTCCTGATTCGACAGGAGGAGGAGGAGGAGGAGCAAGGCCGCAAAGACGGCGGCCAGGCTGGCCTGTCCAGGGCGCCGTCGCTGAGTGCTCCTCACCACCGCCGCCGCCGCGCTCCTCCCCACCGTTGCCGCTGGTGTTGGGTAACGTCGCATGGGAAACAAAAATTTTCCTACGCACACGCAAACCTATCCATGGTGATGAGCATCTACGAGAGGGAGAGTGGATCTACGTACCCTTGTAGATCGCTAAGCGGGAAGCGTTAAGAAACGCGGTTGGTGTAGTCGAACATCTTCGCGATCCAAATCGCCGAGCGTCCCGCGATCTCATCACGATCTGTCCTGCGATCCAATCACGATCCGTCCCGTGAACTCATCACGATCCGTCCCGCGAAATCATCACGATCTGTTCCGCGGTCTTATCACGAACTGTCTCGTGATCTCGATCACGGTCCTTCCGATCTAGCGCCGAACGGATGGCACCTCCGCGTTCAGCACACGTGCAGCTTGATGACGATCTCCGCCGTCTTGATCCAGCAAGAGGAGGTGGAGGGGAGAGAGAGTTCACCGACAGGGTGACGGCGCTCCGGTGATGGTGGTGTAGCAATTCCGGCAGGGCTTCGCCTAAGCACTGCAGAAAACCGATCTAGAGGAGCACCGGTGGAACGGGTAGCACGTGGCCGTAAAAACTATGCAAAAACCCTCTATTCCACCAGTATATATAGGAGGGAGGGAGAGGAGGGCGCAGCCTTGGCCTCCAAGGCCTGCTGTCTCGGCCGAACCAAGTGGAGGAAGAGTCCTCCTCCACCTGAGAGTCCACCTCTCACACGAGAGGTGGAACTTGGGGAGGACTCCACCCCAATTCGGTTTGGGCCTCTCTCCCTGCGCCCAGGCCACCTTGGCCAACCCCACCAGCCCACTAGGGGCTGGTGGGTCGCCACTTTGGCCCATGGGGTGGGTGGGCCCCACTGGTGGGCCCCACTGGTGGACCCCCGGGACCAACTCGTCACTCCCGGTACACTACCGAAAGTGCCCGAAATCTTTCCGGAGTCCAAACACCACCTTCCTATATATCAATCTTTACCTCCGGACCATTCCGGAGCTCCTCGTGACGTCCGGGATTTCATTCGGGACTCCGAACAACCTTCGGTCACCACCATACATAACTCTACACTACCGAAACGTCACCGAACCTTAAGTGTGCAGACCCTGCGGGTTCGAGAACTATGTAGACATGACCGAGACACCTCTACGGTCAATAACCAATGGCGGGACCTGGACGTCCACATTGGTTCGTACATATTCTACGAAGATCTTTATCGGTCGAACCTCTATGTCAAGGATTCAGTCAATCCCGTATAATGTTCCCTTTGTTCTTCGGTATGTTACTTGCCCGAGATTCGATCGTCGGTATCCCCATACCTAGTTCAATCTCGTTACTGGCAAGTCTCTTTACTCGTTCCGTAACACAAGATCCCGCAACTAACAATTAGTCACATTGCTTGCAAGGCTCATTGTGATGTTACATTACCGAGTGGGCCCTGAGATACCTCTCCGTCACACGGAGTAACAAATCCCAGTCTCGATCCATGCCAACTCAACAGACACCATCGAAGATACCTGTAGAGCACCTTTATAGTCACCCAGTTACGTTGCGAAGTTTGATACACACAAGGCACTCCTCCGATATCTTTGAGTTGCATGATCTCATGGTCATAGGAACACATACTTGACATGCGGAAAACAGTAGCAATAAACTGACACGATCATATGCTACGTTTGTAGTTTGGGTCTTGTCCATCACATCATTCTCCTAATGATGTGACCCCGTTATCAAATGACATCTCATGTCCATGGCTAGGAAACCTTAACCATCTTTTGATCAACGAGCTAGTCTATTAGAGGCATATTAGGGACATGGTTTTGTCTATGTATCCACACATGCATCTAAGTCTCCGATCAATACAATTATAGCATGGATAATAAACGATTATCATGAACAAGGAAATATGATAATAACTAATTTATTATTGCCTCTAGGGCATATTTCCAACAGATGGATCCCTAGCTCGAAGATAGGCGAAGGTCATCGCTCCCCGCACAATGGTGGGCGAAGGAGGTGGCGTCTTCGGCGAGTGCGTTGTGCCTCCCTCCAGTTCCACATTGAACGACAACGAGGTGGCCACCGTTGAGTTTGCTTCCTTGGTTTCCTTTCCGTTTCCACACTACAAGAAATATGCTATCTTGTGACCTTCACTATTTGTCACCGAATGGTCATTGTTTTTCATTTACGACCTTTTTGTGACCAAAAACTGATGGTCAAAAGATGACCGTCAAGAATGGAAATTAAGGACCTTTCTTCTAAAAAGGTCGTAGACATTTACGGTCAAAAAAAGGTCGTAGGTTCTACGACCAATCATTTTGGTCGTTAGAAGTCTGCCCACACCACGTCGGATCCACCATGGCAAGCTGACGTGGCAGAATTAAGACTAAATGAAAAGGTCGTAAATTAGAATCAGCCCGGTCCATTCTGGCCGTATACATGGGCCAAGCCCAATAATTCAGCCCATTTAATGTTTTCTCTCTCTTTATTTTGCTTAGCTGCATGGGCTTGGCCCAATAATTTGGGTTTTTTATTTTCTTTGTGCCATCCACTTAATTGGGCATTGGCGTTATTTGATTTGTTTTTGTTTTTGTTCTAGAACTTGGTTTCATTTTATTTTTTAGGCCTTTTCAGCCCAATTATTTGTCCAGTATTAAATCAAACACTATTTCATATTCAAATCAAGAAAACTCCAAGTCCAATTAAAACCATCCATCATATAACATCACATAATACATCTCCCAGGTTTACATAACACAATAAGTCATCTCATGAATACATTTCCTTACACATGAATATTACAGGAATGAACAAAATTGCACAGTAGAACAACGGCACATCTGCTACTATCCCAACAGTACAATGGACTTCATTCCACTCTCCTACGAGACATGCTCGAGATGAGACAACTTGTCATCCTACAAGAACATTACACCGCACATGAATCAATCAAAAGGAAAGAAACATAAAAAATAGGCTCCAATCAGGGAGCATTCAAAAAGTAATAAAACTGTTGCTAGTCAGTTCAGGATTTAGTTCGAACATACATAAATAACTCATATGGTGCAATACCAAATCAATTGCATCCAGATTCAAACGATTTCGCACAAAGATTTTTTTTTGAAGATAAGTATTAGACCAATCTTGAAGATATGCAATATATCAATTCTGAAAATATGTTCTTGGTATTTGCAGCATTTGAAACACAGGAAAAATTCTAGTAGGAGAATTACATTTAAGTTTATTTAAGCATGTGTTTTGTACCATCAAATTTCCATACTTCCACACAAATAATATTCCAATAGGTGAATGCAGGAAAAATTATAGCGGGATAATTATGTTTAAGTTTATTTAAGAATGTGTTTTGTACCATCAAATTTCCATACTTCCACAAAAAAAATATTCCATTAGGTTCATGTTCATGCTTACAACATGAAACAAATTGAGATAACTCAATTGACTCGTAAGTGTGATATTACCTTGTGACCCGATGGTGAAAACCCAATGTTGCTATGTGACCATGATGTTGATGTGATTCTTCTCCTTACCCATGGATGAAACTGCAATATCCAAGTAAACAGGTGTTAGAACACAAGTTGCAAAGACTAAAACGTATTAGTTGTCAAGCTTAAGAAATGAAATGATCTTATAGATGCAAATCAGATGATGACACTCAAGCCAATCGAACATCAGGCACTAGTTAGATCCAATTAACTCCTAGTACAAAAGAAACATGGCATGACACGACATATATACCAGAGGCTAGAAGTGGAAAATCATATATTCTACTCCCAACTGACAGTTCTGAGTACGGCATGAGCAACATATCCTATGCTAGCAACAGATAATAGAAATCCTACAAATCAAGGCTACAACATGGGTAACAGATAACTCAAAAACCGACTAACGATTAATCACTATGGAGGTTGCCGCATATGGCTAGCTACAGGGTGTTGCACCGTTTTCTCAATACAGACTAGCAGTGATTGCTACATGGGATGAACAACACACACTTTTGTATATATATCTGAATTACAATGTGGACAAAATAATAATCCAGTCTACATGCTACTAATTAAGTAGTGGTTATTTGAAAACTTTGTAGAAGGCAAGCAGAACAAGTCAAGCTTGGCAAATAAAGTTTTTTTTTGCAAGTTGTTGTTAGCTACATGAAATAAGCATGGCACCATATTTACTAAATAGGTAAGAACGCAAAATAACCCTTGTTAAAATTTGAATCGGGCACGTAGCTTAAATGGGAACATGTAGAAGAGAAGAAAACAATACATTTCAGGAGCACATACGTTGTTTCTTTAGTACAATATACAGTATCAGATAAATCCACTGCTGCAAGTCCTAATCATTTCATTTAGATCATATATGAAATGGCACGAGCTTCTCCATTCTGAAAGCTAGGAAGATTGATGCTTCAAGCTGCAAAATATTTGCAAAATAAGCAAATAGGGTATTCAAAACATATGAGATGAGACTTAGTTGTAGTTTGGCTGCAGTGACCACCCCAACATACATAGTCTGGAGACATGCTTGACGAAAAGAAAGCATATTGCTCGACCACCATGGTCTTCTTTTATAGCATAGCAGTATACTAACAAGTGAAACAAAAACATTTACCAAAGAAGTATCATACTACAAACTGATCGATCTGGTCATAATCAAGCATGCAACACACATATTGAATGGCAGTCTATAAGAAAAATTGTACATATATGCTGCAGAAATGAAATGCATAGCTGAACTAATCATGTCCCAAAAACTTCACATGATAAGCTAACATCACTACTGTGTACTGCCTATCATAAGTTATCCTATAAGGAGGACATAAAACATGTATAAACACAACAATTTTGATATTGGCCTGAAGAATAAGATCACCACAAGGACACTACAAGTTCGTAGATAGCACAGGTAATGGGATTGTGATGAAGCAAACAAGAGTTAGGCTGGCATTATATTCCTCCATCACTCAACTATAACAACCCTGCAATTTCAAGCCACTCCTAAATTGGAGACGGTTTTAGTTCTCCTACTAAAGAATCTCTCTCAGAATTTAGTCAATTTGACATGATATTACTCAAATGCCACAATGAGCAAGCTGATACCGAGCCACTCCTGACAATTATATAGAAATCTGAAAGAATGGTGAGATAATAGGAACCCAGGGAACATGATAAGAAAGCATCAGAGAAGGAAGGGAGGGGTCCCTGACTCGCTCGCTCACCATTGGGGTCAAAGAAGAAGACCTCGCGCGTGGGGCCGTCAGGCTGGGTCTTCTCAAACATCTCGGTGTCACGGGTCCTGAGCCCGGTGAGGAACCCGTCGAAGTCGGCCACGGAGAAGGCTAGGTGGTGCCGCCGGGGCAGCTGGGCTGGCGGGGCGCCCACGACGCCCGGGGAGATGGCGGCGGCGACGTCCGGGTCCCGCTCGATGATGTGAAGTGCGACGTCGGGGGAGCCCGGGAGGCGGAGCCAGGCGACCTGGAAGCCGGAGTAGGTGTGGGACGGGACACACTCGAAGCCCAGCACCTCCTCGTAGAAGGCGGCCACGCCCCGCACATCAGCCGTCTCCCGCACGATATGGTTCAGCTGCAATGTCGCCATCGGCTCCGTCAGTCAGGGACCACTTGTCATCCATCGCTGCCACCCTCCGTCGTCGCCAAGCTTCTCCACTCTCCCCTTCATGTTAGAAATCAGATCTGACAGGAGAGAAAGAAAGAGCGGCACGAGGGGAGCCTGGGGGTGTGGTGCGCGTCAGCGAAAGCCACCTCAACCCGCAGGAATCGGTTCCGGCGCAAGGGGGTGGAGGACGGCGTCGCCGCCACCGCTAGGGACGAGGAGCTAGGGTTTGGACGAAGGGAATGGGAGGGAGAGGTGTTGACCCAGGAGCGGGATGAGCGGGACGAGGGGCGAGAGAGTGAGGCCATAAGGGTGTGTGTGCTGCCGTCGGATGCGGGAGTATCCAACAATGCTTAGGGTGCTCCGTGGGGTGATCCGTGGGAGAGTGGTTTCTGCCTCCTCATTGGTTGAAGATATGTGGCTATGAAACTGGTTTTAATGTTATAAAAATAAAGAATTTTGTGAAGCAGCTATCAAGAATATTTTACAAAATGGCACCATTTAGTCAAAATTAATCAATATTATGCACATGTGTGTATCTTGGGATGACAAACAATGTTGATTTGGGGATTTCCATTTTCCTTCCACAAAAAACACAATTTCTATTTTTGAAGTGCCCAAAATCGATTTTTGTGTGAAGAACCTACCAAATATTTCTTACAAATTCTATCGCACCTTTTTTCAAAAATAATAGACCACAATTTATGCGCATTTGACCAAATGGTTTCATGTCAAAAAAATTTGATCCATCTCTCGTCAAAAGGACAAATGTTCTTCAATTCAGTTGGAAGCAGATCAAATTTGAACTGCAGCTACCTCATAGTTTGCTCATGTTTTTTTGCAAAAATCATTTATAGATAAAAAAGTATTTACTTAATCATATAAACACCAAAACTTTTCGAAAATTCTACCCCTAGCTAGGAACGGTCATGCCCGTCGTTTTGACCACACTTTGAGACGGTCACAGGAAATTCGAATAAAATCAAAAAAATGTAAAACATTCGTACTGTGTCATTATATGTGACCTAGTTACCAGGAAAAATAACAAACTTGAAATTCGGCAATTAATTTGACCTAGTTTTCATTTTCTTTGCACGGAAATTTCATTTTCCTTTTTTCGAGTTCCCAAAATGAGTTTTTTTGTAAAGGACCTACCAAATATTCGTTGCAAAATTGGACAAAATCATTTTTAGGCCATATTTAATGCGTGAATGACAAATGGTTTCATGTCAAAAGCTTTTGATCCACCTCTCGTGAAAAAGACAAAACTCTGTCGATTTAGCTGGAAGCGGGTTAAATCCGAACTAGAGGTGGCTCATAGTTTGCTCTTTATTTTTTCCAAAAATCATTTGTAGTTAAATAAGTATCTATTTAATCAGAGATCCAACAAATTTATGGCAAGATTCACCCCTAGCTATGAACGGTCATACCCGTCGTTTTGATCGCATCTTGAAATGGGCATAAATAATTCAAAAAAAATCAAACAATTGCAAAACCTTCGCGTTGTGTCATCGTATGTGACCAAGTTACTAAATGAGCTATCATGTGTGAAGATTCATGGCTTTTAAGCCAAATGATCAATCTTATGGCCACATTCATGCCACAGTTTGTTCAAATGATCTCACATTTTGCACAAGGGTGCATGTTGAAATGGCAAACAATGTTGCTGAAGGGAGTTTTCAGTTTCTTTGCACAAAAAAATCATTTTCCTTTTTCCGAGTGCCCAAAATGAGTTTTTTTGTGAAGGACCTACGAAATGTTCGTTGCAAAATTGGACAAAATCATTTTTATAAAATATTAGGTCATATTTAATGCGCGAATGGAAAAATATTTGGGTTCCAAAAGCTTTTGCTCCACCTCTAGTGAAAAAGACAAAACTCTGCCGATTCAGTTGGAAGCGGGTCAAATTTGAACTACAGCTATCTTATAGTTTGGTCTTTATTTTTTCCAAAAATCATTTATAGTTAGATAAGTATCTATTTAATCAGAAATACATGGTTTGGTGGCGATACATCGAGGTTTGGATAGTGGCCGAGTGCCCCAACTCCAGAGCGCGTAAACTCGCATGCCCGCCGCGTGGTCACCGTGTGACCGTGGCGTTGCCATGCATTCTGTGTGTCCTAGCCATGCCTAGTGGGTTGGGCACTCCCCAGGTAGATGCTAGGAAGAAAATGACAACAGAAGATTCTCACGAGGAGACCGAACTATGCTCAAACATGAAACAACAAGAAAGTGTTTGATAAGATGTACGGGAAATACACATGGAAAATGGGCATGAGTTTTTGCCGAGTATGATCATCTACTAAGAAGACTGTCTTCACAAATTTTCAGCTCAAATGGAGGAGCCTAGGTGGTACTTGCTTTGCAAAGTACCACAGTGGACAGAAATATGAATGTTGAAGTTGGGCTCAAAATAATGAATGGACTGAGCTCAAATTTGGTGGAGGATGGTTATTTGGGCATAGGAAAGTGCTTTAGAAAACTCATGTCATTTGGACATGCCAAAGTGGTACTTCCTTCACAATGCCCTTCTCTGGACAGAAACTTGGGAAAATAAGTGAGAGAAACTGGATAAATGAAATGATCTCAAATTTGATGTAGGTAAGTTACATAGGTATGGTCATGCCCTTGTAAATTTTTATGAATAATTAAGCAACATATAATATAGTTGCTTCACAAAGCTTCTCTCTCGATAGAAACTTTGGAAATTTTCCGAGGAAGATTTACTAAGAAAATTGGGCTGAATATTATCATGTGGAAATTATTTGGGTATGGAAGAGTGCCCAAAAAGTATAAGGGTAATAGGAGGGGTCAATATAGCACTTGCTTTGCAATGTGCCAATCTGGCCATAAAATAGAAATTGAACCTGGGCTTACATAGTTGATTTGATTGAGCTGCAATTTGGAGGAGGGTGACAATGTGGGCATATGAAGTCAGTGTATAAATTTCATGCCATTTGGATATATAAAAATGGTACTTCCTTCACAATGCTCTCTAGTGAACAGAAAATTGGGAAAATATTGAGGGAAAGTGGTTAAATTAAATGAGCTAAAATTTGGTGGAGGGAGGTTCTAGGGGCACGGGAATGTCCTGGTAAATTTTCAGCAATTATAAAAGCAATATAAAATATAGTTGCTTCACAAACTGAAAATATTACCAGAAACAAAAATTGGATGGTGAGCTCTCATGGATTGTTAAATGGGGCTAATGTTTTTTAGAGAGCTATGATATGGGCACATAGAAGATGTGGAAAAAATTCAACTCATTAGGATATGCATAGCTAGTACCTCCTTCGCAAAGCTTTTAGCTGAACAAAAACTTTGGAAATTTCCCAAGGAAGATTTACTAGGCAAATGGAGCTGAATTTTGTCATGAGGCAATTATTTGGATAGAAAAGAGTGCCCAAAACTTTTGAGGGCAATCAAGAATATATAAATATCACTTCCTTCCCAAAGTGCTATTCTGAACAGAATAGGAAAATGAGTATTGTTGAATTATTTTTGAACTAGGCAAGGAAGGTTTTTGACATATTTGACGAATATATAATCCAAAGAATTTATGAGAATTTTTTGGGAATTTTGGGAATAACAGAAATATAGGTTGCTTCACAACCTAGGGCAAAAATTGACACATGGACATGACACATAGGCAAAACTGACGAGGTGGTGCCTAGTCATCACAACCCACCACAATTTACAAGGTTATGACCATCTGTATTGGTCGTGATCAACTAGAAATAAGGCAGCGGACCAGTGCCGTCTGCTTTATGACCATTTCGTGTAAGGAAATTATGACCTTTCTGACCAAAATGGTCGTTATAGTTGATGGTTTGGAGACCTCTGAACAGCTTACGACCAATTGGTCCCAAATGGTCGGATATTTACGACCATTTCTTCTAGGGTCACTGACAGAAGGTCACAAGTTGACATATTTCTTGTAGTGTCGTAACTTAGTTCATGATGTCCTGCTGCTCATCTAGGTTGATGATGGAACCACGATCTAAATTTGGAGACTGCCTTTCATTGGTGTTGTTGTTTTCTCCTCCACGTCTGTCGTAGTCATGTGCCCAAGTATCTTGGCTATGTATTAACAACATTGGTGCACCTAGGTTCGTCTGTCTGTGTCTATAAAAAAGAGCAACAAGTTATCTACATTTTGTTTGTGTGTAGTTCTATCTGTGTAGAGAAGATACATGGAGGAAACGATCCCAATCCAATGTAACTTTTCTCTCTCTGAACCAATGCATATTTATTGCTTTTGGGTTAGTACTTTCAGTTTCTTGAGATTCTCATTTGTGTAGAAACTTTAGTGATGCGGTGTAGAAGGTGGATTTTCGCAGCAGCGTGAAAGCATGGACATAACAATTTTCCTACCAAATGAGAATGTCTAGGAACTAAAAAGAGTCCTAACATTTTTCTTTAGGTACATTGCATTACATACCAGAATTACAGATCCTCTAGGATTACTATGTCTTTGTCTAATAGAAGATATTTTACCTTGATTTCACATGTATAGTTAGATTCTGTGTACATGTGTAGCTCCAATTGTGGCATATTTTCCTTGGCATAATCTCTCTACACATGCACCAATCCCACACTTTTCATTCCATTTTGCATGATCCTTGTTAGGCATAATAATGCAGTTTTGCTATCACTAGCGCTTCGGCAGTAAGAACATTATGAGAGGATCAAGGAGAATCAGTGTGATATATATCACTAATAGTGGAGGTATGTACATAAGAAAAATATATTGGTTCTAAGTTCTTAACCAAGCTATGACTAAAACCTGGATCTAGGCTCTACACCATTTTTTTAACAATTGGTGGTACAAAGTGTATCCGCTTTATTAAAAATATTGCCTGGTTATACAAAAGTATGAGCTAATTTCTTTTACATCCACTCACCCATTGCAGTGTAGGCTCGTGTTAAGTTTATTTCTTTGTTTTTTTATTTTTGATGAGCCAGTGAGCTAATTAGCTATTTTCCTTTGGGTATATTGCAGCAATTGAATGCTTCTGTGGATTTGAATGGGGTTCATTGTAGGTGAGTGTGTGATATGCAGCCTAATAGCCATCATTAGCTTCACTTATCCCACACAACAAGTATTCTTCCTGTGAACTATGCTCAGATAGCTGAACATACTACTTTGTACTTAATTGTCCTAGCTTCCTTTGTTACCTCCAGTAATTAAAAGATACTTTAAACCTTGAGACAAACCTTGTATGAGATTCCCTTGTTCCCACCGGCGCAAGACAATAGAGTCATGATCTTTGTTCAGTTGTGCAGATAAAAAAGCTCATGTAGGAGCCTGACTTGAATATGTAGGTATTATCTTACACAAATGAAGATTGAAGATAACTTGATGTAAACAACTAATGAAAGGAAACAAAAACACTAGAGATAATTATTCACATATTTTCTAACTTAAGTTATTAACCGAGATGGCATTTCATCCTGTTATTCGGATTTTATACCCTTATGTCTTGCTCATACGTTTTAATTGATTTCCGCAGGCTGAGATAATACTGATGCTCAATCATTCTTAAGGTTGGTTTCCTCGATGTGTCTAGTTTATGGTTTAATTTCTCGGTTCATTTAGGTTATTTTTCTATGTAGTTGTTAATTGGTTAATCTGAAGAATTTATAGGTGAGTTCTTACCAGAAATACACATATTTTGATCTTTTTCTCACTTTTTATAACACTTTCAGACTAACCTAGAAAATACAGTAGAATCTTTCATATTGCCCATGATTGTCACCTTTGATATGTATCTCCAGTTCTCCACTATAAAATTGTTTGTGTTCTGCCTGTTTTTGCCTCTTTCTTGATATATAACAGTGCCTAGAACATAACCAATTGTGTTTCTATATTTACTTTCACTTTAGGACGGTGGCAATTCATATTCTAATCAAAAGCACTTCATGCATATAGTCAAATGCTTCAGAAACAGTGGTATGCTACTTCATTTTTATCTCTGGGGTTCGTATTCATCTGTATTAACTAAGGAATCTTGTCATATTATTTTATTTAGCACGGTGCAAATCACGCCAAAAAATACGCATGTTTACCCTTTGTAAAGAACTATTACTATATATGTTCTACTTTGTTAAGAATCATATGTATATTGTGCTTGTACTGTTGTTTTACACCGAACCACTATTACTATGTTATGCTTTGATCTGAGTTTTGGTACTTTCTACTGAAAATCAAGTTTTTATGGAGACTATGGCCTTATGTGAGCCTTCAGGCCTTGCTTAGTTGTTTTGTTGTTGTGAAGGCACCATCATTCGTGATTGTAGTTACATTGCCTCCTTCACACTTACATCCACCACCAAGGGGCGCTTCCTATCTGCTGAATGCTGACTTGAAAACAACTATATATGTCACTACTTCTAATCAATCTGCAAAGATACTTCTTTGTTGAGAAATGAACTATTAATGAGTTGCATGGTACCAATTCTATTTTTTTAGATTGTTTTAGTTTTTTATTGTTCGTCTTTCCTTGAGTAGATTCACCCTTGGTCGAGGTGGTTGTAGTTTGTTTGTCGTCTCAGATATCACAGGTTGCAACTTGCAAGTATGCGTACCATCTCCGAGCATACTACTCTGAGTTGCAACCCAGAACTAACAAATATGGTTTGATTTTGCTATCTAATAACCCAACTATTGTATCTACTTGATGAGGACCCATCGCCTTGGCTTAATTTTGGAATCAAATAAATATTTGTACTTTTTCATGAACTTCCACATCAATTGTTCTATTGACTATCCTGCTTGTTTTGCTTTTGGTATATTTGATTTTACTCAGCTTTTGTATCGCTTTGACACAATGTGGCATGATATTGATTTAAATTATTGGGTTGATCTGTCCTCGGCAATCATTATAATTCCTATTTGGCAACTCTTCTGGGTTCATCCATCCCAAGCAGTTATTCTAATTTCCATTTGGAAATACTAAGTAATTTGTTTAAGCGCTTGAACAATATGTTGAGCCAGGCACCTCGCGCCAAGGCATGTTTCCTTTGTCCTTGCAGCATGCACTCTCCAGTCTCCTCTCACCCCCTCCCTTACCCTGCTTGTCTGCTCTCTTTCCATCCGCTTTCTCTTATCCAGAATGCCTTTGCTTCCACACTGTTGTTGTCGCTGCATATAAGTACACGTGTGTATGTTTTTGTTTGTGTTCAGAAATACACATGTGTTTATAGTTGCTATAGTGATTACCATGTATTCGTGAAAAAATAGATAATGAAAATCAGCTTATTGCTTTACCTCGGTCTCATAGAGAAGCTTATTGTAGTATACATGTGTACTTTGGATTCTGACACGATATTAGTTGAGGTTGATCTTTTATGCCATGTAGAATTTGTTATTTCCAAACAAAGAATAACGTTCCATATGTTCTTCAAAATTCTTAAACACAATTATTATTTTTGACGATTGATTACAAATAAATTAATCCTAAACAAGCCTGAAAATGAATATTAATACGGTTTTACTCTTCCTAGGGCACTTGCAGCAACCACATTATGAAAGGATCGGCGAGGAGCGATCTGATATGCATCATTGAGGATGAAGGTAAAATTCCAATATATCCTCCTACAACACTTTCGTATTACTTGTGATGGACGTCACATATCACCTATCCTAACTCTGGCAAGTACTTGATGATATATGATGCCACCAGCTCCTGTGATGTTTCATGTAAACTACCGTGTGATATCCCTCTCCTTTTGTGAACATGTCCCTTTTGGCACGTCTATCCATTCTTTTGAACGCAATATGTTCCGTGTAAACATTGCATCCTTCAAATGTGTTGTACTATAGTTATATATGGTATCCATCAAAGATATCTTGCTCCTATTACATGCGAATGTTTCTCTTTTATTTTATTTTGTTATCCTGATTGAATATGGCATTCTACTAACTTGACCATTACTTGCTTGGTCACATCGTTGGGACTGGCACCCTCGCGCCAAGGCACGTTACCGATCTAGTCCATATTATTACATGCAACGTAAACCTAATACTAAGCGGAGGTCGTTCGACTCCGTCGTGCCCATGTATGGCGGCTGGCTACGCCCCTCATAGTGTTGCTCCGGCGGCCGGCAAGGTAGAGTAGGACATGGGACACTAGCCGGCTCACGAGAGTTGACACACCGCCATCTCCCATGCCCTACTCTTCCTCGTCAGAGCCCGTAACCCGGACGATGTCGTTGGGCGCGACGTCGATGACGGATCCATCCGAGACGACGTGCACCATGATGTGATTGCGGCACCCGCACTGGTGCAACCTACGGGACGTTGGAGAGTGTGACTCCGCCTCTCCAACGTCCACCACCGCGAGGGCCTCCGCCGCCTCTCTTGCCCACTGCCTCGCCCGACGGGCACGCCGCGCCATGGCATCATCCGTGGTAAGCCATGCTTCGTGCTTGGCGCGTCAACAGAGGGGTTGCGCTTCCGCCACGGCGTTCAGACGCCACACGAACTGCACCGCCTCCGGTGAGGCAGCGACACCGAATCCAAGCACCGGTTCCGCGGACACAATGGATTCCCAGCATTGCAATTCCGACCACTGCCTGCATGCGGCCGCCTCCAGTGAGCGGTTGATCGCTATCCGGACGGCCATCTCCTCCTCGAGGCCGCGTTGGATAAGCTCGTGGTCAACACATCTGCAGGTGAAGGACTCAGATCCGTTGCCCGCCATGTCGGAGATGGCCGGAGATCGCCGGAGGTGAGCTTGGGTGGTGGATGGGAGTGAAGTGAAATGCCTAGGTTTTCGTCCGGCGAGCGGATGGGGACGAATATATGTCGTGTCTATGTGGGCTAGTGCGAGCTAGACGGACGTGTCCGGGCTCCCCTATATCCGCCCCATATTTGGGCTGGAAATAAGGGGTGCCGGTCAGCCCGGGCGTTTGAGTCCGGTTTGAGGGGCCCCTCTAGGTCAATTTTTTGTGACCGGACAGCGACGAAGCATCGTGCCCGACCGTTTGAGAAGGGTATGAGGGGTCCGGCTATAGATGCTCTTATACTATTTGCCAACATCTTTTTAAAAAGTGTGAACATTTTTGTTGAGTCGGCTCATTTCTAGAATCGACGAACAATTGTTTAGTGGAACATTTTTGAAATGCATGATCCTTTTCAATTAAGGAATATTTTATGTATCAGTAAACTATTTTTCAATTTTCGAACAATTTTCAAATTTTTAGGATATTTTTTCACTCATGAATATTTATTGAATTGACGAAAGTTTTTAAAATTTCACTAACATTTTTTGATACACTAACTTTTAGAAGAAATCACAAAAGTTTTCCGATTTTCCAAACATTTTTTTGAAAGTTTACGAACATTTTTGAATATGCAAACATTTTTTACAAATCCATATATTTTTGCATTTACAAACATTTATAAATAATTAAACATTTTATTTCAGAATTCTTATTTCTTAGTTTTTCAATTTTTTGAATTCCCAAATGATTTAAAATATAAAAAAACAATGACAGAAAAGAAATATAAAAAATTTAAAACGAAATTTAAAAACAGTAGTCCATACATGGCCCAGCCCAAGCAGGCGATCTGTCATCTTCTAGCATGCAGGGCGCAGTATAGGAGGTTTCCACATAGGTCGGTCCATGCGGAGATTTGTTTGTTTGAAACGTTTTTTATTACTTATAAGTGAGATTGGTGGGTAATATTTTACAATTTTAAGGGTAATTTGGATGAGGTACGGACAAAATCACTTCATCATCATCATCATATATATATATATCGCTTGTGCACATGTCTTGGTGCTATTATCCCAATAGACGTCTTGTTTATTCTTCTCGTATTTGGATGACTTGTATGGACCGTAGAATATTGTGGGAAGCGTCCCAACTATCCATACATGAGAACCCTTGTATCTATTGATTGTGAACAAGAGACATCCCGTGGTGTTACAAGATGCGGTCGTTGGAACAACCGAGAGAGATACAGTCAGGATAGGGAGAAGAGATAGAAGGATAAAAGGAAAACCACCAAGGCCAATCTCTATCCCTAACTACCTAAGCTTGTTAAACAACATACTCCCTCTTAATCACAACTGCCCAAGTTGAGGTTAAGTTTGAACTCGTGTAAGCTTCTTGTAGGTCGTGCCCTTGTGAATCCATTAGCAAATTGGTCCTTTGAAGGAATAAAGTTGGTTTGTAATTCCTTGTTTGCAACTCTTTTTCAAACAAACTAAAAGTCTATCTCAATGTGTTTAGTTCTGACATGAAAAACTGGATTAGTATATAAATAAGTCACAACAAGATTATCACACCAAAGTTAAGGAGTTTGAGCTTGTGATACTCCAAATTCGTTGAGCATAGACTGAACCCAAATGACTTCAGTTGTAGCATTAGCCAGTGCCTTATACTCTGCACCTGTATTAGATCTGAAAACAGTAGTTTGTTTCTTTGCACACCGTGAAATTAATTTGGGTCCATAGAAAATGGCAAATCCCCATGTTGATCTTCTAGGCAACTAGCCCAATCCACATCATGAAAAGCACTAATACAAGTAGAGGGGGATTTGTCAATTTCTAGGCCAATACTCACTATACCTCATAATATTTTATGTTGTCCACTGAACTATAGTAGGTGCATATAAAAGTTGATAGACTTTATTTACTGTAAAGGAAATGTCAGGTCTAGTAAGAGTTGAATAATAAAGTGCACTAACTATACAGTTGTAGCTAGTTCAATCTCCTTGATTCAGGGGTTCTCCTTCTGTTACAGATAGTGGTTTTGAACTAGACAGAGAAGTTGATGAAGGTTCACATCCCTGCATGCCAACTCTACTTAAAAATTAGTCACAAATTCCCCTTATGATAAGTGGATGGCATCTTTAGTTTTCTTTACTTCAATGCCTAAGAAGTATTGGAAATCTCCCAATCTTTAAGGGCAAAGTCTAACCTAAGATATTTTAACAATGTTGTTACTGCTTCACCGGATGAGCTAGTCACAATGATGTCACCAACATAAATGAGAACAAAGATGGAAGTTTGAAACTTGGTGTAAATAAACAGTGAGGTGTGAGACTTTGATAAAACAAACCCAAGTGCTTGCAGTTTCATACTTAATCGAGAGTACCATGCTCTGGGGGCTTGTTTTAGTTCATACAAGGTGTTGTGAAGCTTGCAGACATGGAAAGGCACACTTTTGTCCTCAAACCTACGAGGTTGCTTCATGTACACCTTTTCCTCCCTAACACCATTAAGGAACGTCTTCCGCACATCTAGCTGTGTGAGACTCCATCCCCTAAAAGTAACAATGGATAACACAAGATGAATAGTTGTAGCCTTGACAAAATGATTGCAAGTGTCCTCATAGCCAATGCCAGACCGTTGCTTAAAACCGGTTGCTACTAGTATTGCTTTGTAACGACCAATAGTACTATATGATTTTCTCTTACTCCAACGGAACCATTTGTAGTCAATTAAATACCTTCACGATGAGGAACTAAGTTCCACGTCTTGTTTCATTGCAGTATGTAGTACTCTTCTTCCATTGCCATTTGTTCACTTGAAAATTTGAATATATTTATATAAACTACGATTTGATATGCGGTTCTTTTGAGCTTGTAGGCTTTAAAAAAGGCGGATATTTGTGGTTAGCTTGGGATGGTCGGCTCCCATATCAATGTCTGCGAACTGGTGCCCATTGGTCCACGAACGGATATAGTGTCTCGTTTGGGGGTCAATGTGTTGGAGATGCCCTTAATATGTCGGATCTTTCTCGTGTAATAGTCCATCCTTCTAGAGTGAGTACTGGCATATTTTAGTTTGTACCCCCTCTGTCTTTTTACTCTGCTTATTATGTCTAGTTAGGACATCTCCAATGCTAGACCGCAAACCAAATAACTCATCGATTCGTGAATAGAGGGTACCAGCCCGCGGACACGGACATGGGGGGTCACCATTCAATGCTATACGCATACATTTCAACTAATCGAACGAAATTCATCAAATTATAGTTAGAAAATAGCACAAATCATCCATACATAGCATGCAAATAAGTCTACTACAACAAAAGTTTAAATTCAACGAGAAATAGTTCAAATTCAACAAGTTTTTCATGAACGGATCATGACGTGCCTGACATAGTGTCCCTTGAGCTTCATCAGACAGTGTATATGCGTAAATGGTCTGCCCTTTATCATGTGGTATATCACGGCAACGCATACTGGCTACACAATAAGCAGAGCAACATTGAGTGAATGCATGAATCAATCATCAAGTTGAGCAAGAAGAAGCAAAACTGACGATCTCCAGGGCTGTCGCACGCAATGCCCGCATTACCTCCAGCCGATCAACACCACCACAAAACTTGACGACGGTTGTCTGGATGGTGTACCATCGATACGTTAAATGTGCATGTCGTAGGGTGCAATGTGCTTTTGCACGTGAAAAGAACTATGCACACACTGCCAGAAGAACCCCTTTGCTCCTACCTACGAATTCCACGGATGTGGCCAACCGCGCATCGCACAACAACTCGTCCTCCATGCTCGAGTATCCCGCCATTCTTCATACTCTAAAAATCTAACATGAAGTTCAAAAATAAACTCAATGACAATTGATCGAACACCTGTCCGGCGTGGTGATCGCCATGGACACTATAAACACGGGGACGAAGGGTACCTGGATGCAGACGGATCCTGGGTAGACGACACCATAGTACAAGGCGAGCGGGCTCGTGGGTGAAGGTTGTGGACGCCTGACAATGCCTAGGTGGCGGCTGGAAAGCTACAACGATGGTGTCGGCGTAGGAGGGCAGGAATGCAAAACAAACGAGACATGGGCGGAGTGGAAGAAAATGTGACTGGGAGGAGATTTGAGTGGGCCGGGGAAGGGGGGGTGGGTGGGAGTCTTATGTGGCTACTGTCCGAACTCCCGCAAAGCCTCTCGGTTTGCTTCTAATTTGCAGGGAAAAGCACGCCTAGAGAGGTCAGCGGACTGATAAAGAAACATTTTGAATGACAAAACATGTCTGAACCGCTCTGTCTAGATAGATGTAAACGGTTTCATCATCCGCTGTGAAGATGCCCTTACGACAAAGCTTTTACCAACAAGAAGTATGAACTCCTACCAGTATTGTTTTTGTTTATCACGTGCACTTAAGGGGGCACACCAATTGGTGAGATGGTGACCGATTGTGGGGCACTGCACAATAGAGTTGGATCGTGCGCTCCTATGAATATTCGGTAGGATATACTACTACATTCGCGTGTCGCACAACACAAAAGCAGCACGTCCGAGTTGGCAGGACAGTCAGAGATGGATCGGTAGACACAGACATACAGTAACTGCACGGAGCACGCTACTCACTGAACGTGCACCCCATCGTCTACAGATGCACAACTCACATACTTCTCCGGATGAACACACACAGAGAGACACACAAGATCATCGATTAGCTACACTCCTAGGCACAGTGGTGGAGCCAGGAAAATTATATGGAAAGGGCCAAACGTTACTAAAACTTCTTAGACAGGGCCAGTCCATTAAAATACTCTGTTTTAACAGAAAAAATCAGTGTTCACACTAGTATTAGGCTTAAACCAATGACATTAGGGGGTCAGGGCCCTGCTGTTTTAAAATACTCTGTTTTAACAGGCCTGATCTACCTTGCCTCCTCTCTCGATCGGATCTAGGCAGGAAAGGGGATAAGGGAGGAATGGGAAGGGATAGAGAAAGGGGATAACATGAGGAGGATTAGCCTCGCTCGGGTTCTGTTGTACAATAATGTTCGATGCCTCTTCCCGTGGCCTAGACACAATAACGGGAAGGGATCCATCGTTGGTGGTGTGTTCACCACGCCTTCTTGCCCTCCTACAGGTGGAGCCCACCTGGCAGGCGTGACAGGCTGGCTGGTTCATGCTACGCGGCGCGCAGATCGCATCGCATGCATGCAGACTGGTCACTGATGAAAGCGGGCAGCGCAGCTGACACGGCCGGCTCCGGCAATGCGTTGTTGGGTAGTCTAGATAAATTCTGTAGGGTGGCCTAGTACTCCACGACCACGAGGGGCTCATGCTGTCATGCATGCAGGGCCTACTACTGCCACTTTTAGGAGTATAACTAGCGCCAAAAGCCGCGCCCGTGGCAAGCCTCAGTTTATATTTTGAGAAAATACTTCAATTTTATTTTTATTGCATACAGGTCTTTTCTCATGTTTTGTCGGTTAGACTTGTTTTGTTTTGTTCCGATTTTATTGGAAGAAAGAAGGTGTTGATTCGTATTAGTGGAAAGGACCGTTGCCGGTACCGTCCATTTCATGTTTTTTTTGTATAGAATGTAAGTGTTTTAAAGATCAGGTGATTGGAGTTTTGAATGAACCATCCTTCTTAACAAAAATAGAAGGACAGTGATTTATTTATGGCAAAGGGTTAAATGATATAGGTGCCGTGTAGAACAAATTATTCTAGGTATGGTGCAAGAAATCAAAAATCATTTTTTTAGTTTGTTGTCCGAGGGTAAATCATTAGATTTGTGTCATTTTTGTCCTTGTGAAATTTCTTCAGCATGTAAGGCCTGTTGACATTCAATAAGGGAAGGATGATCAGTACTATATTACTTCTTAATTATATTGTAAATTATAATTTGTCTGTGAATATCTCGTTTTCTTGTGACTGAGGCATTTCATTTTCTATGAAGCCAATTTGCTTATGGTAGGTTATTCTATTAAAAAATTGTTTATAATGGGTTTGCAAGCAAATTATTTTGTGGTGCATCAGTTGGTACTTGTGTGGTATTAAAGAGGACGAATAAGACTGTTTAATTGAGCATGGATGCATATCGCTACCTGATGGCAGTGGAGCTAGAAGGTCTATCTTCACCATATGGGCTATGGCTTGCACTTGGAAATAGTAATAATTGGTGTCCAACGATTTGCTACTTGGTGTCACCGCAGCGATGAACATTTTGCCCATAAGCTCTAATATTTTGCGTGGTATGTCGGTTATTATCCCCGTTTATTCATATTTACTATTCTAGTTTATTGTTGTTTTGGTTTTTTTGGGCTATTATTCCGATTAGGGGTTCTGGATTTATTTGGATATTGTTTGGTTTTGTACCTATAAATGTTGCTGCATTTTTCACTGTTGTCGTGGTGTAAATTTTTTAGCGAATAACTCATTTTCCTCATGGTTTACTGTTTATGCAAATGTACTATTCCGATTTACAGTTTTGCGCCTTGATAGCACCATCACCGGAAAGAAGCAAGAGACGATCAAGGTGGCTCTCCATCAGTACGCCGGTGGAGAGGAATACTATTTGGAAAAAAAATCTTAGATCTTAACCCATAAAAATATCTAGGTTTTTATCCGAGGTAGTGTGTATTTTTTTCCTCCAAAACATTGTTCACCGTTGGCTACAGTTGACATCGTAGTGCCATTCATAACTTTACACTTTTACATTTCACTAATGAACACATGATTTAGTAGCAGTAAGAAAAAAAAGTCAAAAAAAAACAGAAAAAGGGAATGTTTCCCGCTTTAGTATAGGTACTTATTATGTGTATGTCTTAGAGCATCTAACTTAGCAAATATGACTTCCTAAACGTTCAGATACGCGTCCCATCAATAATCAGGCGTGTTTTCTATTTGTTTGTTTACGTAGTCACACTTTTTTTTATATGTCCGATCACATGCACATGATTAGTAAAGAGGAAGAGGGAGAGAGAGAAATGAATAAGTAAAAAGAAAAGGTAGTCTGGGTAGCGTCCCGTCCTACGTAACGGACTGACAGGTCGCGTCCCGACGCCTGATATCCTCTCTATATTTGTCCTTACTACAAGAGTTCGTGGACAGTTTGATGTATAAGGATAATATGAAAGGTATGGTTGAGTTATTTTTTCCCTCTTCTCATGTTATTAACCGGACGTTTTCACGGACGTATGTGAGATCATTTGAAACGTTCGATTATAAATGCATTTAGAACCGTGCGCACATGTTGCTTCGGGGCCATCCGTTCATTTATGCGTGTTCGTAGGTGGCCAGCAACACTGATTGCAAGTGGACAATGACCGGGGGCCAATCACGTGCATGCATCCACCTGGTAAACTTTATCGTTGTTGTCGATATAAACTACCTGGTAAACTTTATCGTTGTTGTCGATATAAACTTTAATGGGAGGATTGATTTCGTTTATTCATGTCAATTTGGATCCGCGTGGATAAAAATGATGGCCCAACGCAAAAAACCATTTCTATTTTACGTCTGCTATACGTCCGTGCGGATCCATTTCTGTCTCAAATTTGAATTACATTTAGGTCGCAAGCGGACACAAAATGAACGTTTTCTATGTCTGCATCGTCCCCCTGTGTCCGGCCTAACCCACTTGTCATCCACTCATCCACCCACCTATACCTACTTATTTAATTCGCTGGCCACCCTACTCACTTCTCTCTTATTATTTTACTGCTATAGTGCTTCCGTCCACTTGCTTTTTGTTGGATGCATCGGCTGACCCATTTAAAAAAACGAATACAGACAGACGAAAGGATGATCCAAATAGATAAAAAACGGACAAACCACGTGTACGTTTAGATCGCCCGGTTAGAATTGCGCTGGCCGGTGGGTTTGTTTTAATGACCATGGAAATGTCCGGCCCATAAAATAAAGTTAAAAGTACATGGGTAACATACAATTAAAAGATAGAATGCGCACACGCACACATTAGGTCAACGATTTTTCAACAAACAACTTTTACATGAATCAAACAACCATGAAGGAAAAATTCCTAAGGGTTCAAATCCTTCAAAAATCCTATGCAATTCCTTCGAATCAAAGGGACGATGACAATTGTTATATTATACTTCAAATTCAAGTATAAAGATGTGTTTGGATTTAGAGCTATCCCTTCTTGGGACAGGGATAGCCATTTTTTCAGTGGTTGTCCCCCGTTTAGTTCAAGGGCAAGGAGGGGTAGAGGCAGCCGGATGCTACGAATATTCCACAAAAACGAGGTTGTCATCAACCGCGAAAAACTGGCGGATGACGCCAACCAAGCCCGTGCCCCGCGTGTGCGAAATGTTTTCTGCCTTTTCGCTTCCGCTCACCCTCTAAGAAGAGCATGAATCCTTACTTTCCCCGCCATCATCTCTTTCACGTGCGTTGCGGCACCGACAAATCTGTGGCAGAGGGGACACCGAGAAAGGTGTGTCTATTTTCTACTCATGCCCTCTCTCATCCTTTTATTCTAATTTGTCACTAGCTCCCATAATGGCGCATGGCGCTCGACTATCATGGTGGATGACGCTGGCGGGGGCTGGAGGGGTGGTGAGGCTGGGTCTCGAGGAGGGTGGTGGGTGCAGCAGTAGTAGCAAATTTCTAACCAACTAAGTAATAGTAATTTGAGCAAAGGCAATAGTATTAAACGTAGGCATGGAGTAGCGATAGATATTCAGATGAGATTCAATATGTAACTGTCACAAACTAAAGGGAGACACGATAGCAAAAAATCATATGTGCTTGTGATAAGAACATGCATAACATCTTTTGTCCTACCCTCCCATGGCAGCGTGGTCCTAATGGAAACCAAGGGTACTTAAGGTGCTTTTTTAATAGGGAACTAAAACAAAGTTTTAATATACAATAAATACATTAAATCCTTAAGTTAAAGTCATCCGAGGTGATATCACAATACGAGGTCACCTTGGGGGTCTAAGGTTCGGAACAATAATAGGTGCATCCAACTTGCATGTAAGATGAAGAACACAAATATATTCATGAAAGCATAACATCTTCAGATCTGAAATCATGGCACTCTAGCCCTAGTGACAAACATTAAGCATAACAAAGTAATAGCAATATAAATCTCAGAATAGAGTGGATACTAGGGATCAAGCCCTAACAAATTGACATGATTACATATGAAATCTCATCCTTCTTCATCTACTTATAGTATGCCTCCAAGGAGATTACACGCATGATTGTGATAATCATGAAATTGTTGATGGAGAAGGGTTAGTGATAACGACGGTGACGATTTCCTCTCTCCGGACCACGAAGATATTCCAGCTTAGGATTTCCTATGAAGAACAGGAGGTGGCACCTGCTCCATATTGTCAAATACGATGAAACTTTCATTCTAATTTTTTTCATCGAAGATGTAAACTTATAGTGTCGGAAGCAGGTCAACATGATGGTGAGGGCCCCAAAAGCCTGGGTGGTGCTATTGGAAATATGCCCTAGAGGTAATAATAAATTGGTTATTATCATATTTCCCTTCTCATGATAAACATTTATTATCCATGCTAGAATTTTATTGACTAGAAACTTAGCTACATGTGTGGATACATAAACAAGAATGTGTCCCTAGTGAGCCTCTGCTAGACTAGCTCGTTGATGAAAGATGGTTAAGGTTTCCTAAAAATAGACATGAGTTGTCATTTGATAACGAGATCTCATCATTAGGGGAATGATGACATGGACAAGACCCAATTGTAAGCATAGCATTTGATCCCAACACTTAGTTTGTTGCTACTGCTTTCTTCATGTCAAGTATTTGTTCCTATGATCATGAGATCGTGCAACTCCCTGACACCGGAGGAATACCTTGTGTGCTATGAAACATCACTTCGTAACTGGGTGATCATAAATGTGCTCTACAGTTACCTCCGAGAGTGTATGTTGGGTTGGTGTGGATTGAGACTAGGACTTGTCACTCCGTATGACGAAGAGGTATCTCTGGGCCCTCTACGTAATACAACATCGCGATAAGCTTGCAAGCAATGTGACTAAGGGGTTACCCACGATATCTTGTATTACGGAACGAGTAAAGAGACTTGCCGGTAACGAGATTGAACTAGGTATGGAGATACCGACAATGGAATCTCGGACAAGTAACATTTCAGTGGATGAAGGGAATTGCATACGGGATTAACCGAATCCTCAACATTGTTGTTCAACTGATAAAGATCTTCATGGAATATGTAGAAACCAATATGGGCATCCAGGTCTCGGTATTGGTTATTGATCGAAGAGGTGTCTCGGTCATGTCTACATGATTCTCGAATTCGCTAGGTTGCACGCTTATCGTTGTTAGCACTAGGGTAATGTTTATATATTAATAGTGGAAAGTTCGGAAGTAGTTCAAAGTCCCAGATGGGATTTGGGATACCATGAGGAGCTTTGGAATTGTCCGGAGGTAAACATTTATATATGAGAAGTCATAATCAGGGTTCCGGGAAAGTTCGGGGATTTTTTGATAGAGTACGGGAAGGTTCCGGGGGTTCCACCATGGGGTCCAATGACCCGAGAAGGACCCACATGGACCGAGGGATGGAGCTACAACCCACATGGACTGGCCGCCCTTGCACCATTGCCCATTGGCTCTCCAAACTCCTCGCGTGTTTCTTCGGTACGTGCTTCGCGAAGCCCTGCCGGAATTTCGCTGCCACTACCTCCACCACACCATCGTCTTGGTTCAGATCTCATCTTCCTATTCACCCTCTCTTTCTAGATCAAGAATGAGGATACATCATCGAGTCGGACGTGTGCTAAACTCGGAGTTGCGCACGTGCGGTGCTTGGATCGGATTGGATCGCAACGCGAGTATGACTACGCCAACCACGATCTCTAGATCGTTAATGCTTTCGGTCTACAAGGGTATGTAGACAACTCTCCCTCTCATTGCTATGCATCTCCATAAATAGACCTTGGGTGTTCGTAGGTTTTTTTGTTTTCCATGCTTCGTTCCCCAACAGTGGTATCATGAGCAAGGTCTATGCGTACATGATATGCACAATGAGAACACAAAGAAGTTGTGGGCGTTAATGTTCAGATTGCTTACCTCTGTTTGTCTTATGTAGGGTCGGCGTTATTGTGGGATGAAGCAGTCCGGACCAACCTTACTTGTCCTCACACAAGATACGGTTTCACCGATAAACATGCAGCTTGTATTGCATAAGATGGCTGGCGGATGTCTGTCTCTCCTACTTTAGTTGAACTTGATTTGACATTAGCGGTTGTTGTAGAAGGTTAAAAAGCACCACTAGAACCATTCTTTCTTTGTGTAGGCAAAATGGTTCTTGATAGTTGCCCATAGCATCCACGTAAAACTTGCAACAACAAAGTAGAGGACATCTAACTTTTTTTTGCAGGGCATGTTGTGATGTGATATGGCCATGAAGTGATTTGATATATGTTGGTGTATGAGATGATCATGTTTTGTAATAGTTCTCACGAATTGCATGTCAATCCGGTAGGAGACATAGGGTTGTCTTTAATTTATTATATGACCTGCGTGCCAATTATTAAATGCCATGTAATTGCTTTACTCTATCGCTATGCGTTAGCAATATTTGTAGAAGCAATCGTTGGCGAGACAACCAAGTGACGACATGATGATGGAGATCATGGTGGCATGTTGGTGATGATGGAGATCATGCCGGTGCTTTGAAGATCGACATCGAAAGCACAAGATGATGATGGCCATATCATGTCACTTAGTGATTGCATGTGATGTTTGTCCATTTATGCATCTTATTATGCATAGGATGACGATAGAATTATAAGATGATCCATCACTTAATATCAATATTAAGTGTGTTCTCCCCAAGTATGCACACTTTCAAAAGTTCATCATTTTGAAGCACCTCGTGATGATCGGGTGTCATAGACTCTTCATTGACATACAACGGGTGTAAGCTAGTTTTACACATGCAGAATACTTGGGTTAAACTTGACGAGCCTACCATGTACAAACATGGCATCGGAACACAGGTGATCGAAAGGTTGAACATGAGTCATATAGTAGATATCATCAACATGAAGATGTTCACCATTGAAACCACCTCATCTCACGTGATGATCGGACTTGGGTTGGTGAATTTGGATCATGTAACACTTAGACAACCTGAGGGATATTAATTTAAGTGGTAGTTCATTAGTAATATGATTAACTGAACCAATTATCATGAATGGTGTCTAAATGTCTTTGCAAATTAGGTTGTAGATCAATGGCTCGTGCTGTAACCTCCCCTATATTTTGATATGTTCCTAGAGAAAACTAAGTTGAAAGATGATGGTAGGAATTATACGAACTGGGTCCGTAATCTGAGGACTGTCCTCATTGCAGCATAGAAGGTTGATGTCCTTGATGCACTGCTTGGTGTGCCACCCTCTCAAGCATCGTTTGTGGATGTTGTGAACGTCTTGCAGGCACGTTTTGATGAATACTAGATAATATAGTACGCCATGCTTTACGGCTTAGAACTGAGGCTCCAAAGATGTTTTGAATGCCACGCAGCTTATGAGATGTTCCAAGAGCTGAAATTGGTATTTCAGTCTCATGCCCGTGTTGAGAGGTATGAGACCTCTGGCAAGTTCTTTGCCTACAAGATGGAGGAGAATAGCTAAGTGGGTGAGCATGTGCTCAGAATGTCTGGATGCTACAATCGCTTGAGTCAAGTGGAAGTTGATCTTCCAGATAAGATAGTGATTGACATAGTTCTCCAAGTCACTACCACCAAGCTACTAGAGCTTCATGATGAACTATAACATGCCACGAATGGAGAAGATGATCCATGAGCTATTCGCGATGTTTTACACCGCGAAAGGTAGAAATCAAGAAGGAGCATCAAGTGTTGATGGTTAGTAAAACCACTAGTTTCGAGAAGGGTAAGGGCAAGAAGGGAAACTTCAAGAATGGTAAAACAGTTGCCACTCCGGTGAAGAAACCCAAGGTTGAACCCAAACCCGAGACTAAGTGCTTCTATTGTAAGGGGAGTGGTAATGAAGCAGAATTGCCCTAGATACGTGGGAGTAAAGAAGGCTGGCAACGTCAACAAAGGTATATTTGATATACATGTTATTGATGTGTACCTCACTAGTGCTTGTAGTAGCCCTTGGGTATTTGATGGTAGTTCAGTTGCTGACATTAGTAACTCGAAATAGGAGCTACGGAATAAATGAGAGTGGCTAAGGACGAGGTGACGATGAGCATTGGAAGTGTCTCGAAGATTGATGTGATCGCCATTGACACACTATCTCTACCTTCGGTCTTAGTATAAAAACCTAAATAAATGTTAATTGGTGCTTGCATTGAGTATGCATAATATATCCGGATCTTGTTTATTGCGAGACAATTATTCATTTAAGAGAATAATGGTTTTTCTATTTACATAAATAATATCTTTTATGGTCATGCACCCAATGTGAATGGTTCATTGAATCTCGATGGTGGAGATACAAATGTTCATAGTATTGATGCCAAAAGATGGAAAATTAATAATGGTAGTACCACATACTTGTCGCACTGCTGCTTAGGTCATATTGATGTAAAGCGCATGAAGAAGCTCCGTACTAGTAGGTCTTTGGACTCACCCGATTTTGAATCGCTTGAGACATACAAACCATGCCTCATGGGCAAGATGACTAAGACCTCATTTTCCGATGCGATAGGGCGGGCAAGTGAATTATCAGCAATAATACATATTGATGTATGCAGTCCAATGAGTGTTGAATCATACGGTGTATATCGTTAGTTTCTTACCTCCACAAATGATTTAAGTAGATACCAGTATGTTTACTTGATGAAACACACATCTGAAATTTTGAAAAGTTCAAGAAATTTCAAAGTGAAGTTGACGATCATTGTGACAAGAAGATAAAATGTCTATGATATGATCGTGGAGGTGAATATTTGAGTTATGAGTTTGGTATGCATTTAAGACAATGTAATTTTTTTCACAACTCATGCCACCTAGAACACCATGGTGTAATGGTGTGTCGATCGTCGTAGTTGTACTCTATTGGATATGGTGCGTTCAATGATGTTTAAAAAAAATCACTATCGTTCTGGGGTTATACGTTAGTGACAACTCTACATTCACTTGAAATTGGGCACCATCTAAATCCGTTGAGACGACACTGTATGAATTATGGTTTGGCAAGAAACATAAGTTGTCATTTCTTAGAGTTTGGGAATGTGACACTTATGTCTGATAAGCTCGAACCCAAAGTGGAAAAATGCATCTTCATAAGATACCCTAAATCAAAAATTCGGTATACCTTCTATCACATATCAGAAGCCAAGGTCTTTCTTGCCAAGAATGAATCATTTTCAAGGAAGGAGGTTCTCTCGAAAGAAGTAAGTAGGAGGAAGGTAGAACTTGATGAGCTTACCGAACCTTCACTTGAATTTGAAAGTAGCGCAACACACAAAGGTGTTAATGTGATGTGTACACCAATTGAAGAGGAAGGTAATGATGATGATCATGAAACTTCGGATCAAGTTACTACCGAACCTCATAGGTCAACAAGGACATGTAGTGCCCCCGAGTGGTACGGTAATCATGTCTTGAAAGTCATGTTGTGAGACAACGACGATCCTTCGAACTATGAAGAATCGATAGTGGCCCTGGATTCTGACAAATGACTAGAGGCCATGTAATCAAACTGGATCCTTGTATGATAACCAAGTATGGACTCTGGTAGACTTGCCCGATGAACGACAGGCCGTTGAGGATAAATGGATCTTTAATAAGACATGTGCTAATGGTAATGATGGATCTATAATGCTCGATAGAGGTTTCCGACAAGTTCAAGGAGTTGACTATGATGAGACTTTCTCACTCGTAGTGATGGTGAAGTCTATTGGGATTATGTTAGCAGTTGCTGCATTTTCTGATTATGAAAACTAATAGATAGATGTCAAAACAACGTTTCGTTAATAGTTTCCCTAAGGAAATGTTGTATGTGATACAACTAGAAGGTTTTTTTTTATTCTAAGGATCATAAAAGGTATGAAAGCTCTAGCGATCCTTCTATGACTGGAGTAAGCATCTTGGAGTTGGAATATACGCTTTGGTGAGGTGATCAAAGCTTTTGGGTTTATACAAAGTTTATGAAGAAACTTGTATTTACAAGAAGGTGAATGGGAGCACTATATCATTTTTGACAAGTATATGTGGATAACATGTTGTTGGTTGGAAATTATGTAGAATTTTGATACTTGTGATCTGCATTGGGTTTTCCGTGAAGAGGAACAGGTTATCACAGCACAAAGTGGGCAAGTATTTCCCTCAGTTATGAAATCAAAATTTATCGAACCAATAGGAATACCAATCATCAACCGTCTTCAACAGCTGCACACACAAAAACAAAAAACTTGCACCCAGCACCGGCAAGAGGGTTGTCAATCCCCTTGATCTCGTTATTTGCAAGCAAACGTGTTGTGTAGATAATTGTAAATTGCAAAATAAAATAAAAGCAAATAAATAAAACAAATTACTGTTGGAAAATTGATAGAAAAGGGAATAGTTATGCGATTTTCATGGCAATGATCATGTGTATATCGGCATCACGTCCATAAGGAAATAGGCCGACTCCTGCGTGCATATATTACAATTACTCCACTCATCGACCGCTATCCATCATGAATCTAGAGTATTAAGTAAATCAAAGTAATGCTTGGTGAACGATGACATAATGTAGATAAATTAAACTCAATAAATATGAATTAACCCCATCGTTTTATCCTTAGTAGTAGCAACACAAAGACGTATCTTGTCCCCTACTTTTTCACTGGGATACAGAAACTCGTCAGGTTGAACCTACCACAATGCACCACTCCCACCAAAGAAATATCAATCTAGTTGGCCAAACTATCTCAATAGATCAGAGAGGATTACAAAGCTATAATGATCGTGCAAATAAGAATCTTAGTATTCAGGTTTGACTCAAATAGTTTTCAAGAATAATTTGAACATAAACTCACAATTCGTCGGATCCCAAAAAACGCACCATACAAAGGGATTACATCGGATAGATCAATGCAAAGATGTGATGAAAAATGTATTGAAGATTGAGACACACACACACACACAGAGAGAGAGAGAGAGAGAGATTGCCATCTAGTTACTACCTACGGATCCGTAGGTCTATGGTGAACTACTCACACATTACCATGAGGGCAGAAAGGTTGATGAAGAGGCCCTCCGTAATCGATTTCCCCTCCGGCAGGGTGCCGAAACGGAGCTCTAGATGGGCTCCCGTCGGAACAAAGACTTGCGGTGGCGTAAGAAGTGTGCGTTTACAGTCCAAAGCAAATTCCTCAAATATGCACATCTTTAGGGGGAGTTCTTCTATATCTTGCAATCAAATTCGTCAAACTCAGTAATTACACTTCATATTATTATCCCCGTTGAAAACTTAACCTATTTGTCCTCAATCACCAAAAAGGGGGAGATAGTTAGTGCATCTAGTGCCCCTTAGTGATTTTGGTGTATTGAAGACTTATAGGTTAAGGAACTAATGCGTTTGTGAGTGTACACAGGCTCTATAAGTCGATGAGGAGTTTGATACATCCAGACATTACCGACCCCTAAAAATGTATGTCTTCAACTGAAGACTTTGATGAAGACTTTGCTGAAGACTTTGGTATTCCCTAAAGACTTTGAAAATTAAGAAGTTGGTGTGACCTTGAAGATATGAATGAGGACTATGAAGCGTGAAGACTTTTGTTTTCGTAGTTTTATTTCCTTTCTTTGAGTCATAGGAAACACCGTACTGTTAAAGGGGGCCGAGGTAATACTAAGGAAAATTTCCAACTGATGCTCAACTCCAAAATCGTCAACCTATACAATCCTTCGAGTGAAGCCTTTGGAAATCTCTTACGGTTCAGTCAAGTTCTTTAGTGATAGAGACGGAGTTCTTCTGGTCTGTGAGGAAACTGATCTGAATGAGGAGTTAGGATTTTGCCAGTGCGAATTGCCTACAAGTGAGGAACATGATAAGCCTGAGGACTTTCATAGTTCGAAATTCTGACCGTTGATCTGCTTAGGGCCAGCTGTCCCCAATCATAACATCCACATAACGGTCATATCATTGGAGGCATTTATGTCTTATCATGTCAGGTTGCACCCTGCTATAAATAGCCACCGCCACAATCACTAGATGGTTTGTTGCTCCGAGAGAGAATTGACACTTGTCATTTGAGAGCAACCCATCCTTCGAGGACTTTGAGAGAAAATCATCAGTGAGGAAAAACCCATAACCAAATCACCAAACCCAAAGTGATTGAGCATCACTGAAGAAATTCCTGTGTGGAACCGACGCTTATTACCTTTTGTTGGAAATATGCCCTAGAGGCAATAATAAATTAGTTATTATCATATTTCCTTGTTCATGATAATCGTTTATTATCCATGCTATAATTGTATTGATCGGAGACTTAAATGCATGTGTGGATACATAGACAAAACCATGTCCCTAGTATGCCTCTAATGGACTAGCTCGTTGATCAAAGGATGGTTAAGGTTTCCTAGCCATGGACATGAGATGTCATTTGATAACGGGATCACATCATTAGGAGAATCATGTGATGGATAAGACCCAAACTACAAACATAGCATATGATCGTGTCAGTTTATTGCTACTGTTTTCTGCATGTCAAGTATATGTTCCTATGACCATGAGATCATGCAACTCACGGATATCGGAGGAGTGCCTTGTGTGTATCAAACGTCGCAACGTAACTGGGTGACTATAAAGGTGATCTACAGGTATCTCCGATGGTGTTTGTTGAGTTGGAATGGATCAAGACTGGGATTTGTTACTCCGTGTGACGGAGAGATATCTGAGGGCCCACTCGGTAATACAACATCACAACAAGCCTTGCAAGCAATGTGGCTAAGTGTTAGTCATGGGATCTTGTGTTACGGAACGAGTAAAGAGACTTGCCAGTAACGAGGTTGAACTAGGTATGGAGATACCGACGATCGAATCTCGGGCAAGTAACATACCGAAGAACAAAGGGAACGTTATACGGGATTAACTGAATCCTTGACATAGAGGTTCGACCGATAAAGATCTTCGTAGAATATGTAGGAACCAATGTGGACGTCCAGGTCCCACCATTGGTTATTGACCGTAGAGGTGTCTCGGTCATGTCTACATAGTTCTCGAACCCGCAGGGTCTGCACACTTAAGGTTCGGTGACGTTTCGGTAGTGTAGAGTTATGTATGGTGGTGACCGAAGTTTGTTCGGAGTCCCGGATGAGATCCCGGACGTCACGAGGAGCTCCGGAATGGTCTGGAGGTAAAGATTCATATATAGGAAGTCCCAGTTTGGTTTCCGAAAAAGTTTCGGGCTCATCGGTAGTGTACCGGGAGTGCCGGTAGTGTACCGAGAGACCCCCGGGAGGGGTACTTCGACCCCAAGAGGTCCATGGGCTGTGGGAGAATAATAACCAGCCCTTAGTGGGCTGGGAAAACAGCCACAAAGGCCCATGGCGCAGGAGAGAAAGTCCTAAAGCAAAAAGTGGAAAATCAGCCAATAGGAGGCAATCCTACTCTAACTAGGATTGGAGGTGAAGTAGGATTGCTCCCACCTCCTATTTCGGCCGACCCAAAGTCCTTGTCTGCCTCTCCTCTCCTCTCCTCCTATATATACTAGTGGATTGGGTGGTTTTTGGACAGAATTTCCGGCCACGTGCTACCCGTTACACCGGTGCATAGTTTCTCCTCTAGATCGGTTTTCTCCAGCGCTTAGGCGAAGCCCTGCCGGAATTGCTCCACCACCATCACTGGAGCGCCGTCACGCTGCCGGTGAACTCTCTCTCCTCTCCACCTCCTCTCGCTGGATCAAGATGGTGGAGATTGTCATCAAGCTGCACGTGTGCTGAACGCGGAGGTGCCGTCCGTTCGGCGCTAGATCGGAAGGACCGTGATCGAGATCGAGAGACGGTTCGTGATGTGATCACGGAACGGATCGTGATGAGTTCGCGGGACAGATCGTGATCAAGATCGTGAGATGGATCGTGATGAGTTCACGGGACGGATCATGATGTGTTCGCGGGACGGTTCGTGATTGGATCGCGGGACGCTCGGCGATTTGGATCGCGAAGAAGTTCGACTACACCAACCGCGTTTCTTAACGCTTCCCGCTTAGCGATCTACAAGGGTATGTAGATCCACTCTCCCTCTCGTAGATGCTCATCACCATGGATAGGTTTGCGTGTGCGTAGGAAATTTTTTGTTTCCCATGCGACGTTCCCCTACAGTGGCATCATGAGCTAGGTTGATGGTTCGATGAGAGCTCGAGTAGAACACAAAAGGTTTGTGGGCGTTGATGCTTAGATTGCTTCCTCCCTTGGTCGTATTTTGGTTCAGCGGGATTGTGAGATGAAGCGGCCCGGACCAACATTACTCGTACGCTTACGAGAGACCGGTTCCCTCGACGCAACTTGTTGCCTAGCTGGCTTGCGGGTGACAGTTTCTCTCACTTTAGTTGGATCGGATTCGACAAAGGCGGTCCTTGAGAAGGTTGAAAAGCAAACTAGTGTATCACCGTTGTGGTTTATGCGTAGGTGAGAATCGTTCTTGCTAGATACCCATAGCAGCCACGTAAAATATGCAACAACAATTAGAGGACGTCTAACTTGTTTTTGCAGGGTATGTTGTGATGTGATATGGCCAATTAGATGATGAGATATATGTGATGTATGAGATGATCATGTGATGTATAGATTATCACGACTTGCATGTCGATGAGTACGGCAACCGGCAGGAGCCATAGGGTTGTCTTTAATTATTGTATGACCTGCGTGTCAATCATTAAGCGCTATGTAATGCTTTACTTTATCGCTACGGTAGCAATAGTAGTAGAAGCATGCAGGGTGTGACAACCCCAATGGCAACACATTGATGGAGATCAAGATGATGGAGATCATGGTGTTGTGCCGGTGACGATGGAGATCATGCCGGTGTTTCGAAGATGGAGATCTTAAATACAAGTTCATGGCCATATCATGTCACTTATGAATTGCATGAGATGTTAATCCTTTTATGCACCTTGTTTTGCTTAGTACGGCGGTAGCATTATAAGGTGATCCCTCACTTGAATTTCAAGATGAACTGTGTTCTCGCCGAGTGTGCACCGTTGCGAAAGTTCGTCGTGTTGAGACACCACGTGATGATCGGGTGTGATAGACTCTACGTTCACATACAATGGGTGCAAGCCAGATTTGCACGCGCAGAACACTCGGGTTAAACTTGACGAGCCTAGCATGTACAGACATGGCCTCGGAACACGAGAGACCGAAAGGTCGAACATGAGTCATATAGTAGATATGATCAACATAATGATGTTCACCATTGCAGCCACCTCAACTCACGTGATGATCGGACTTGAGTTGGTGAATTTGGATCATGTATCACTCGAATGATCAGAGGGATGTCAATTTGAGTGGGAGTTCTTAAGTAATATGATTAATTGAACTCATTATCATGAACATAGTCAAAGTGTCTTTGCAAATTATGTTGTAGATTACTAGCTCGCGCTGTAGCTCCCTTGTATTTTTATATGTTCCTAGAGAAATATAATTGAAAGATGTTGGTAGAAAAATTGGGGACTGGGTCTGTGATCTGAGGATTGTCCTCATTGCTGCACAGAAGGCTTATGTCCTTAATGCACCGCTCGGTGCGCCAGCCCATCTAGCGTCGTCTGTAGATGTTGTGAACATCTAACAGGCACGTTTCGATGACTACTTGATAGTTTAGTGCGTCATGCATTACGACTTAGAATTGAGGCTCCGAAATGTTTTGAACGTCACGGAACATATGAGATGTTCTAGGAGCAGAGATTGTGAGCTTAGGCTCGTGCCTGTGTTGCGAGATATGAGATCTCCAACAAGATTCTTTGCCTGTAAGATGAAGGAGAATAGCTCAATCATTGAGCATGTACTCAGATTGTCTGGGTACTACAATCGCTTGAATCAAGTGGGAGTTGATCTTCCAGATAAGATAGTGATTGATATAGTTCTCCAAGTCACTGTCACTAAAGCTACTAGAACTTAGTGATGAACTATAATACACCAGGGATAGAAGTATTGATCCCTGAGCTGTTCGCGATGTTTGACACCGCGAAGGTAGAAATCAAAAAGGAGCGTCAAGTGTTGATGGTTAAGCAAACCACTAGTTTCGAAAAGGGCAAGAGCAAGGAGGGAAACTTCATGGATAGCAAGTCAGTTGCTGCTCCAGTGAAGCAACCCAAAGTTGAACTCAAACCCGAGACTAAGTGCTTCTATTATGAGGTGAGAGGTCGCTGAAGCGGAACAACCCTAGATACTTGGTAGATAAGAAGGCTGGCAACATCGAGAGAAGTATATTTGATATACGAGTTATTGATGTGTACCTTGCTAGTACTCGTAGTAGCACCTGGGTATTGGATACCGGTTCGGTTGCTAAATGTTAGTAACTCGAAATAAAAGCTACGGAATAAATGGAGAACTAGCTAAGGGTGAGGTGACGATGTGTGTTGGAAATGTTTCCAAGGTTGATGTGATCAACATCGCACGCTCTCTCTACCTTCAGGATTAGTGACGAACCTAAATAAATGTTATTTGGTGTTTTTTGTTGAGCATGAACATGATTAGATCATGTTTGTTGCAATACGGTTATTCATTTAAGTCAGAGAATAATGGTTATTCTGGTTACATGAATAATACCTTCAATGGTCATGCACCCAGTGAGAATGGTTTGTTGAAATCTTGATCGTAGTAGTACACATGTTCATAACATTGATGTCAAAAGATACAAAGTTAATAATGATTGTACCACATACTTGTGGCACTGCCGCTAAATGTCATATTGGTATAAAGCGCATGTAGAAACTCCATGCTGATGGATATTTGGACTCATCGATTTCGAATCGGTTGAGACATGTGAACCATGCCTCTTGGGCAAGATGACTAAAGGACCCCGTTGGATGGAGCGGGCAAGTGATTCATTGGAAATGATACATGTTGATGTATGCAATCTAGTGAGTCTTGTAGCGTGCAGTGGATATCGTTATTTTCTTACCTTCACTGATGATTTGAGTAGATATAGTGTATATTTACTTAATGAAACACAAGTCTGAATCGTTTGAAAGGTTCAAGCAAATTCAGAGTGAAGTTTAAAGATCATCGTGACAAGAAGATAAAAATGACTGCGATATGATCGTGGAGGTGAACATCTGAGTCACGAGTTTGGCATACAAGTTAAGACAATGTGAAAGTTGTTTCACAACTAAACGCCACCTGGAACACCATAGTGTGATGGTGTGTCCGAACATCATAGTTATGCTCTATTTGATATAGTGCATACTGTGATGTCTCTTATCGTTTTACTACTATAATTTTTGGGGTTATGCATTAGAGACAACTACATTCACTTTAAATAGGGCATCATCTAAATCCGTTGAGATGACACCGTGTGAATTATGGTTTGATAGAAACCTAAGCTGTCATTTCTTAATGTTTGGGGCTGCGATGCTTGTGTGGAAAATGTTTTCATATAATAAGCTAGAACCCAAAGCGGACAAATGTATCTTCAGAGAATACCCTAAGAACAGATGGGTATGCCTTCTATCTCAGATCCGAGTGCAAAGTGTTTGTTGCTAGAACTGGGTCCTTTCACGAGAAAAAGTTTCTCTCGAAAGAATTGGGTGGGAGGAAGATAGAACTTGATGAGGTTGTTAAACCTTTGTTCAACCAGAGAGTAGCGCAACGCAGAAAGATGTTTCTGTGAAGCCTATGTTAGTTGAAGAGGAAGTTAATGATGATGATCATGAAGCTTCAGGATCAAGTTACTATCGAACTTCGTAGGTCGACAAGGATGTGTACTGCTCCTGAGCGGTACGACAACTCTGTCTTGGAGGTCATGTTGTTTGACAACGATGAACCTACGAGCTATGGAGAAGCAATGATGGGCCCGGATTCCGACAAATGGTTGGAGGCCATGAAATCCGAGATAGGATCCATGTATTAAAACCAAGTGTAGACTTTGGTAGACTTGCTCGTTGGACGGCAGGTCGTTGAGTACAAATGGATCTTTAAAATGAAGACAAACACTGATGGTGAATGTCACTATTTGTAAAGCTCGACTTGTTGCAAAGATGTTTGTGACAAGTTCAAGGAGTTGACTACGATGAGACTTTCTCACTCGTAGCGATGCTAAAAGTCTGTTGGAATTATGTTAGCAGTTGCTGTATTTTCAAGTATGAAATCTGGCAGATGGATGTCAAAACATCGTTTCCTTAATGGTTTACTTGAGGAAAGGTTGTATGTGATACAACCAGAAGGTTTTGTCAGGCCTAAGGATGCTAAAAGGTGTGCAAGCTTCGGTGATCCTTCCATGGACTGAAGCAAGCATCTCGGAGTTGGAATATACGCTTTGATGAGGTGATCAAAGTTTTGATGTTTATACAAAGTTTATGAGAAACTTGTATTTGCAATAAAGTGAGTGGGAGCACTATAGAATTTTTGATAAGTATATGTGGATGACATATTGTTGTTCAGAAACAATGTAGAGTTTCTGGAAAGCATAAAACGGTTATTTGGAAAGTGATTTTCAAAGGAAGACCTGGATAAAGCTACCTAATTGTTGAGCATCAAAATCTAGAGATAGATCAAGATGCTTGATGATACTTTCAATGAGTGCATACCTTCACAAGATTTTGAAAGAGTTCAAAATGGATCAGCCAGAGAAATAGTTCTCGTCTGATTTGTAAGGTGTGAAGTTGAGTGAGACTCAAAGCTCGACAACGGCAGAAGAAAGAGAAAGGACGAACGTCGTCCCCTATGCCCTAGCCATAGGCTCTATATTATGCCATGCTGTGTACCGCACCTATGTGTGCCTTGCCATGAGTCTGTCAAGGGGTACAAGAGTGGTCCAGGAGTGGATCACTGGACAGCGGTCGGAATTATCCTTAGTAACTAGAGGACTAAGGAAATGTTTCTTGATTATGGAGGTGATAAAGAGTTCGTCGTAAAGAGTTACGTCGATGCAAGCTTTAACACCTATCCAAATGACTAGTACTAGCAATCTGGATACGTATAGTGGAGCAGCCATTTGGAAATAGTACCAAGTGGAGTGTGGTAGCAGTGTTTACGGTTTGACATAGAGATTTGCAAAGTACACACGGATCTGAATATCGCAGACCCGTTGACTATAAGACCTCTCTCACATGCAAAGCATGATCGAGCCCCAAAACTCATTGGGTGTTAGATTCATAACAATGCGAATCACATGGTGATGTGAACTAGATTATTGACTCTAGTGCAAGTGGGAGACTGTTGGAAATATGCCCTAGAGGCAATAATAAATTAGTTATTATTATATTTCCTTGTTCATGATAATCGTTTATTATCCATGCTATAATTGTATTGATCGGAGACTTAAATGCATGTGTGGATACATAGACAAAACCATGTCCCTAGTATGCCTCTAATGGACTAGCTCATTGATCAAAGGATGGTTAAGGTTTCCTAGCCATGGACATGAGATGTCATTTGATAATGGGATCACATCATTAGGAGAATCATGTGATGGATAAGACCCAAACTACAAACATAGTATATGATCGTGTCAGTTTATTGCTACTGTTTTCTGCATGTCAAGTATATGTTCCTATGACCATGAGATCATGCAACTCACGGATATCGGTGGAGTGCCTTGTGTGTATCAAACGTCGCAACGTAACTGGGTGACTATAAAGGTGCTCTACAAGTATCTCCGATGGTGTTTGTTGAGTTGGCATGGATCAAGACTGGGATTTGTTACTCCGTGTGACGGAGAGGTATCTCAGGGCCCACTCGGTAATACAACATCACAACAAGCCTTGCAAGCAATGTGGCTAAGTGTTAGTCATGGGATCTTGTGTTACGGAACGAGTAAAGAGACTTGCCAGTAACGAGGTTGAACTAGGTATGGAGATACCGACGATCGAATCTCGGGCAAGTAACATACCGAAGAACAAAGGGAACGTTATACGGGATTAACTGAATCCTTGACATAGAGGTTCGACTGATAAAGATCTTCGTAGAATATGTAGGAACCAATGTGGATGTACAGGTCCCGCCATTGGTTATTGACCGTAGAGGTGTCTCGGTCATGTCTACATAGTTCTCGAACCCGCAGGGTCTGCACACTTAAGGTTCGGTGACGTTTCGGTAGTGTAGAGTTATGTATGGTGGTGACCGAAGTTTGTTCGGAGTCCTGGATGAGATCCCGGACGTCACGAGGAGCTCCGGAATGGTCCAGAGGTAAAGATTCATATATAGGAAGTCCCAGTTTGGTTTCCAGAAAAGTTTCGGGCTCATCGGTAGTGTACCGGGAGACCTCCGGGAGGGGTACTTCGACCCCAAGAGGTCCATGGGCTGTGGGAGAATAATAACCAGCCCCTTAGTGGGCTGGGAAAACAGCCACAAAGGCCCATGGCGCAGGAGAGAAAGTCCTAAAGCAAAAAGTGGAAAATCAGCCAATAGGAGGCAATCCTACTCCAACTAGGATTGGAGGTGAAGTAGGATTGCTCCCACCTCCTATTTCAGCCGACCCAAAGTCCTTGGATGCCTCTCCTCTCCTCTCCTCCTATATGTACTAGTGGATTGGGAGGTCTTTGGACAGAATTTCCGGCCACGTGCTACCCGTTACACCGGTGCATAGTTTCTCCTCTAGATCGGTTTTCTGCAGCGCTTAGGCGAAGCCCTGCCGGAATTGCTCCACCACCATCACCGGAGCGCCGTCACGCTGCCGGTGAACTCTCTCTCCTCTCCGCCTCCTCTCGCTGGATCGAGACGGTGGAGATCGTCATCAAGCTGCACGTGTGCTGAACGCGGAGGTGTCGTTCGTTCGGCGCTAGATCGGAAGGACCGTGATCGAGATCGCGAGACGGTTCGTGATGTGATCACGGAATGGATCGTGATGTGTTCGCGGGATAGATCGTGATCAAGATCGTGAGACGGATCGTGATGAGTTCACGGGACGGATCATGATGTGTTCTCGGGACGGTTCGTGATTGGATCGCGGGACGCTCGGCGATTTGGATCGCGAAGAAGTTCGACTACACCAACCGCGTTTCTTAACGCTTCCCGCTTAGCGATCTACAAGGGTATGTAGATCCACTCTCCCTCTCGTAGATGCTCATCACCATGGATAGGTTTGCGTGTGCGTAGGAAATTTTTTGTTTCCCATGCGACGTTCCCCAACACCTTTGAGGATTGTGCATCCTCTAGACGGTTAGGCGTCATGGTCTAGTGCATCCTATAGTCAATTGGGGATCACGAAGTGACCTTGGTCTAGAGCATCCAGTAGTAAATTGTGGATCGTCGGGTGACCAGTTTGTGAGGGTATTGGAAGTCTACCCTGAAGACTTACCACGAGAGTTGGACGAGGACTGTGTGACCTTAGCTCAAGGAGAATACGGTAAGGACTAGGTGTCCTGGGAATGCGTGTCCTCTAGTTTAAATACCAGGCCGCTCCAAACCAGACGCACGACTGTCACAGCAATTGGAACTAGGTCATCAAACCATTGTCTCCATCAAGTTACCTGGTTATATTTCCTCAACCCCTCTATTCCTCATATACTTGTTGATGAAATTGATTGTTACTATTTGAAGAATTTGATTGAAGACTTTCACAAATTCCTCATCTCAAATTCTTCAAGTTACCTTGTTCATCATCGCTTATCTTGTGTCATGCTACTTACTATTTGTGCATGTTTCATTTCATCATGATGACTATGTTGTTACTATGTTCCTCATGCACTTGAGTACTTATTCCGCTGCTAGTTATCCATCACATTTCAAATTCCTCAAAGTTGAAATTCCTAAAGTGATGAATTTGTAAAAATCGCCTATGACCCCCCCTCTAGTCGATATAACGCACTTTCAATTGGTATCAGAGCAAGGTACTCCCGTCTTTTGTGTGATTTTGGTTTAACCACCTGGAGTTCTAGTTATGTCGATTGCAGGTATGATCAAGGTTTCCGCGGGATGTCCTACCTTCGATGGGACGGACTACCCCAACTGTAAGAACAAGATGCGGATGCACCTTGAAGCTATTGACAATGATCTCTGGTACGTTGTGGAAAATGGTGTACCCTCTGTCACTCCCACTGTTACTGCTGCTGATGTGAAGAGATTGAAGCAACTCGACTCTCAAGCGAAGAATAGCATCTGTGGCCATCTGAGCAAAGGTCAGTGTGGAAGAGTGAGTGCTTTGGAGTCTGCTAAGCTTATCTGGGATAGGCTGTCCAAAGTCAACGAAGGTGTTTCCACTCAACGTAACTCTCGTGTTGACGTTCTTCGTAATCTCTTCAACCGCTTTAAGAGACTTGACAATAAAAATGTTCAGCAAACTTTTGACCATCTTACTAATATCTCCAGTGAGCTTCAAGCACTGGGTGCCACCGATATCACTGACCATGAAGTGGTGAAGAAACTGCTAAGATCTCTTGACTCCTCATTCGATACCCTGGCCTTGATGATCCAAGAACATGGAGACTACAAGTCACTTGATCCTGCTGATATTCTTGAGAGACTCAATACTCATAAATTCCAACAAGCTGAGAAGAGAGACCTCTACGGGCCAAGGTATGGAAGATCTCGTGCTCTGAAGGCAAAAGCAATTTCCTCATCCAAAGAAGAAGATTCTGGCAGCAGCCTTGGTGGTCCTAAAGAACTAAGTCAGGAGCTAGCAATGCTCGTGAAGAAATTCCAGAAGTTCTCAAGGAGAGGTGGATTTGGAAAATCATCAAAAAGTGGTTTGAGGAAATCAGATTCCTCAAAAGACTACAAGAAAAGAACCATCATTGCAAGAAGCCTAGTCACTTTATCTCTGACTGTCCTCTCTGGGAAAAAGATTCAAAGAAGAAGAATAAATACAAGGATGATAGTTCTGATGACTCAAAGAAAAAGAAGAAATCTTCAAAGTCCTCATCTGCAAAGTCGTCATCTTCAAAGTCCTCAAAGCACAAGAAGAATGGTTCCAGAAAGGCTCGAGCATTCATTGGCAAGGAAATGGATTATGAGGAAGAATCTGAAGAATATTAAGAAGAGGAAGAATCTGAGGTGGAATCTGAATCTGGTGTCGCTAGCCTTACTCTCGCTACTGCTTTCGTCAGCAAGTCCATCTTCAACGATGAAGAATATGACTACTCCAACGACTCTGACATCAGCAATGATGATTATGCTCCCACCTATTGATTCATGGCAAAAGGCTCAAAGGTACACAAACATCATTCCTCTTCTGAATCAAGTGAAGGTGAATCTGATGAATATGTGAAACCTAGCTATGCTAAACTTGTTAAACTTTCTACTAAGCAACAAAGTGCACTTGAAAAGATTCAAAAAATGCTAGACAAAAGTGATGTTCTGTTGAACGATGAAGTGGATCGGACTCAAACTCTTTCTGACGATCTCAAAGGTCTTCAGACAAAGTATGATAACCTTCAGAGTCATCATAATGACCTCTTAGCCGATCATGAGAAGCTCTCTTATGAATTTCTTCAAAGAAAGCAAGATCTTGAGAAACTAAGGGTGTCACATGAGGATCTCCAAAGGGAAAACGATTCCTTACTGGCTCAACAGATCAGTACAACTGAGGAAGAATTTGTTCCACCTTGTTTGAAATGCATCGAACGTGAAACTTCTAATTCTTCACCTGAATGTTCAAATGCTTCCATTGCTGCAAATTCTTCAACTGTTCTAGTGATGTCAAATTCCTCATCTGAGGATACCACAAGTATCATTGACGAAAATGCAGGGTTGAAGGAATTGTATGTGACATGCATGTACAAAAGTCTCAAAGGGTATCAAACCCTTTGCGATGTTCTCAAAAAGCAGATTCTGAACAGGAACCCTAGGAAAGAGGGTATTGCCTTTGTGAGGAAACGCAACGCTGATGGATCCTACTGGACACCTGAGCAATACCCAAAACCTCATTGGTTGCTACGAAAGGACCTCCTATAGATCCATCCACTTTATTTGGCTTTACTTGTGAAACTTCATATTCCTCTGATGAGTCACTTGACTCCAACTACAAATTCTTCAAAAATCAGAAAGGTGAAGTATTTGCTAGATTTGTTGGAAGTAACTGCAGGAATGGTTTACCTATGAAGAAAATCTGGGTTCCCAAGAGCTACCTACAAAATCTTCAAGTGAATGTCCTCACGACACACTCATGAAGAACAGGAATCCCAGATCAAATTTCTCATATGGACCAAAGTCCTCACTTGGACCAAATTCCTCAAATGGTCAAAAATATCATCCTCGTGCTAATGCCTCTATTTCACAGGGAAAATCTAAGAGTTACGAATATGTGCATTATTCTTCAAACCATTATGTTCATAAGTTCTCGAAGAATTTCTCTGCTTATTCATATGAGTACTCTAACCCTCGCCCTGTGAAACAAAGCGCACTTGCTTTAATGCCTCCCTTCTCATATGGTGCTCGCAGAATGATGAACTCTTTACCACCCCTCTAGATGTGGGTGGTGAAGAAATTGAACTAATATCTTATGCAGGGTCAGGTCTCCAGATGATCTTAAACATCTGATGAATTTGCTGGAGACCTAAGGAAATACTTGAAAGGACGCAAGTTAACCTTGTAGAAATGAATTCTTCATTTCTCACGTCCTCACACTACTTGCTTACTATCTTGTGTGCCGAAATTCTGTCTGATGAAATGTTGTCATATTCTTCACTCTGAAGCATATGAGTTCGTAAGTTGTACTAATTCATATGTAGGATGATACTACAAAAGCTACTGAGTGGGTTCTCGATAGTGGATGCACAAACCACATGACTGGTGACAAGAATCTACTGATGAATTTGCCACTTGCTCCATCTCATCTGAAGCATATCACCTACGCCGACAAAGGAAAAAGCAAGGTATTGGGTCTAGGTAAGGTTGCAATCTCAAAGGACCGAACCATGGATAAGGTGATGCTTGTTGAATCCCTTGGGTTCAACCTTATGTTTGTCTCAATGCTTTGTGATCTTGATATGATTATCGTATTTGGAAAATATCGTTGTCTTGTCATCATGGAATTTGACAATTCCAAAGTCTTCGAAGGCTTTAGGAGAGGAGAATTGTATATTGTTGATTTCTCTACAGGTCCTCAGCCTGCCACATGCCTACTTGCAAAGTCCTCAGAAGGCTGGCCGTGGCATCGACGACTTGGACATGCTGGTATGAGGAACTTGCACACGCTCATGAAGAAAAAGCACGTCATTGGCATCGAAGGTGTCAAATTCCTCAAGGATCACCTGTGTGGTGCATGTGAGTCTAGAAAGATGACCAGATCCAAGCATCCCTCGAAGACAATCATGACCACGACTCGACCTTTTGAATTGCTTCACATGGATCTCTTTGGCCCCACTCATTACTCCACAATAATAAATTCTTCAAGTTTGTATGGATTTGTCATTGGTGATGATTACTCTCGTTACACTTGCGTGCATATTATTCTGTACAAGACTGAAGTGCAGGATGTCTTCAGACGATTTGCTTCAAGGGATTCCACCAACTTCGGCATCAAGATCAAGCATATTAGGAGTGATAATGGGACTAAGTTCAAGAACACTAATCTTGATGAATATCTTGATGAACTTGGTATTACTCATGAGTTATCTGCCCCTTATACTCCTCAGCAGAACAGCGTCGTGGAGTGCAAGAACGGGACTCTTGTTGAGATGGCTCACACCATGCTTGATGAATACAAGACTCCTCGTTGTTTCTGGCCCGAGGCAATTGATACTGCATGCCACATCATCAACAGGGTATATCTTCACAGATTCTTCAAGAAGACTTCATATGAACTTATGACTGGAAAGATACCCAATGTAAGTTATCTCAAAGTCTTCGATGCAAAATGCTGGATTAGAGATCCTCGGCACAGTTCTAAATTTGCACCAAAAGCACATGAAGGTTTTATGCTTGGTTACGGAAAGGACTCGCACACCTACATAGTTTTCAACACCTACCACCACAAGGTTATTGAAACTATAGATGTGCGGTTCGATGAAACTGATGGCTCGCAAAGAGAGCACCTGCCTTCTGTGTTAGATGAACAGTCTCCTGAGGAATCCATTAAGCTGAAGGCTACTAAAGATGTCATACCCACTAAGGAAGTCATTCCAACGAATGAAGACATTCATGCTGATACACCTGAAGAAAATGGTGCTGAAGAAAATCATCAGCCACGTCAACCTGCTCATCCAAGAGTTGCAAATGAAGTGCAGATTGACAAAATCATCGATGACATCAATGCACTAGGTCCTCTCACTCGCTCAAAAGCTTCACATTTGACTAACTTTTATGGGCACTTTGCCTTTGTCTCTATCATAGATACCACCAATGTTAATGAAGCATTCAAGGAGCCTGAGTGGATTCAAGCTATGCAAGAGGAATTGTATCAATTCAAGCTCAACAATGTGTGGGAACTTGTCAAGCGGCCAGATCCTCGCAAGCATAACATCATAGGTACCAAGTGGATCAACCACAACAAGCAAGATGAAAATGGCCTTGTGGTAAGGAATAAGGCTCGTCTTGTAGCTCAAGGCTACACACAGGTTGAGGGAATTGACTTTCATGAAACTTTTGCACCTGTTGCTAGACTTGAAGCTATTCGCATATTGCTTGCCTATGCTAACCATCATGATATCATCTTATATCAAATGGATGTGAAAAGTGCATTCCTCAATGGTAAGATTGAGGAAGAAGTATATGTTGCTCAAACCCCAGGTTTTGAAGACCCTAAGAATCCTGACAAAGTCTTCAGACTCAACAAGGCCCTCTATGGCCTTAAGCAGGCCCCTCGGGCATGGTATGATACTCTGAAGGAATTCCTCATGAAGAAAGGCTTCAAACCCGGTTCACTCGACCCAACTCCTTTCACAAAATCCTATGACAATGAATTGCTCATATGTCAAATATACGTAGACGGTATTATCTTTGGCTGTAGTGACAAACGTTACAGTGATGAATTTGCCTATATGATGAGTGAAGAATATCAAATGTCTATGATGGGAGAGTTGAAATTCTTCTTACGTCTTCAAATTCGTCAGCAAGACAACGACATCTTCATCTCACAAGAGAAATACCTCACGAATGTTCTGAGGAAATTCGACATGCAAGATTGCAAAGGCGTCAAAACTCCAATGCCTTCAAAAGGGCACCTCTGCACTGACGAAAATGGTAAAGATATCGATCAGAAGGTATATCGCTCCATGATTGGCTCGTTATTGTATCTATGTGCATCTAGGCCTGATATTATGCTAAGTGTTTGCATGTGTTCCCGATTCCAAGCAACACCGAAGGAATCACACCATAAGGTTGTGAAACATATTCTTCGATACTTAGCTCACACACCAACGCTTGGATTATGGTATCCCAAGGGCTCAAATCTTCACCTCGTCGGATACTCTGATGCTGACTATGCTGGAGATTGTGTGGATCGCAAGTCAACCTCAGGCACATGTCATTTCCTCGGATGATCCTTAGTCTGTTGGTCCTCGAAGAAGCAGAACTGCGTGTCATTATCTACTGCTGAAGCTGAGTACATTGCTGCTGGTTCATGTTGCACTCAGTTGCTGTGGATGAAGCAAACCCTAAAGGACTACGACATCAAGTTGAAGAATGTGACTCTACTGCGACAATGAGAGTGACATCAAGATTGCTTACAACCCAGTTCAGCATTCCAAGACCAAGCACATCCAGATTCGTCATCACTTTCTTCGAGATCATGTACTCAAGGGCGACATCTCCATCGACCACATTCCCACTGAAGAACAACTGGCCGATATCTTCACATAGCCCTTGGATTAAAAGAGATTTGGCAAGTTGCGGCGTGAGCTAAATATCTTAGAATCTTTGAATGTTCTTTGAAAAGGGACACACATCCTAACACTTATGCAAAATTGATGACTTAGATGTGCAACACACGATGTAATGTTTTTCTTCAATTAATGAAGAATAACTCTCTGAGTGTGAAGAAATTAATGAAGAATTTGATTCTCAGAACCCTACGACAATTATACGCGGTGTCTGAAATCGTCATTCTTATACGGTGGGTCACACCACCAACCATAGTTGAAATTCTTCAAAGTTGAGTTTTTTGTCATTCTGCAAATTCTTCAAATTTTCAAATTCCTCAAGTTTGCAAAGTCCTCAACTTTTCAAATTCTTCAACTTTTCAAATTCTTCAAACTATGAAACCCATGTTCTTCATTAATTATATACTTATATATTTGAGTTTTCAATGTCCTCAACAACATTCACTTATTGCTAATTCTTGAAGTTGATTTTCATCTAAGTGAATGTGATCGTACCCTTTCCCCTCTATGCTAAACTCAACCCCGTCTATTCACAAATTCTTCATATGCGTTCTACTTTGAAACTCGTTCAAAGTCTTCACTGTGTCCTTGACAGCTGAAGAATTTGGGAACGGAAACTTTAAAATTTTCACTACCAAAATTTTCGGTGATTCCCGCTCAAACGGTTCTGATTCCCACGACTGGATAACCCACGATCCCCCACTATCGCTACTTCTCAGTACGTGGGTGACACCTATCGCTTGGAGAGCAAGAGTCAGGGGCAATCCTGTCCAAAATCTTTGGACGAATTGGTTTTCACTTCCACTATATATATCCCTCCCCTTTTATTGTGCTCGGTTACTCACTTCCTCTCTCTCCCGAGCTCCGACCTAGCACCGCCGCTAAAACAATCGATGCCGGTGTGGAAGAGCTTCACTGCCCCGACCTTGCAGTCGCCGTACTCGCATCGGCCGAGGAAGTCTTCACGCCGCCGTTGTAGCTGTCTCCCTCTGCCGAGCTAGGGCATGGGAGATCTGGACTAACGGACTTCATCAATCTCATCTCATAGTTCGTCGTGTTCTTTATCAGGGTAAATAAAATTTATTTTTACTGCCCTTATTTGATCTTCAAGTTTTCTTAAATCTTCAGAAAGGTGTTTAGTCTTCAAGAATTTCATTCTAAAGCACCTTACATGTACATTTACTTGTTGACTTTCTCTAAGTTATGATTTTCTTAAAGATTCCTCAATTGTGTGAATCCTCAAATTTGCACAACTCTCGAACCTAAGACAAAGAACACTTATTGAAATTCCTCAAGTCAGCAATGGTCAAATTCCTCACACCTATTTTTATTGAAAAATTTCTGAAACCGCAATATGACTTCTTCAAATTCCTTGCACCTATACTCTGTTCACAGGTACAAACATGTCCGCTGATGAATCACTAGGTTCTCATCAACTTAACTCATTTGCAGCATTTCTTGAGGAAAAACTGTGCACTTCTTCAGAGTCCTCAAGAGTTCACAATCCTTAGCTAAAAAAAATGACTGATGGGAAGAAGCCACAGAAAGGTGGAAAGAAGGCTGAACAGAATACTGCCTTTGAGATTCCAGACAATCTGTATGCTGGTTACTATATGCCAAATGAATCCAAATATGGCAAAGAGACTAAATAACACAGAAAAATCAGGATTCAGAGAATTGAACGGAGGTGGGTGAGGGAATGGAAGGAGTATCGATATGTTACTCCCAAGTACATGAAGAAATTCGCCCTCAAACCCCCTTGCGTTAGGGCTCCTCTCATGATGATCAAGTGGTTGATCCCACCAGTGTTGCTTGCAGTGAAGACTTTCCCGCAGAGTGGGCAAAGCGTCAACTCAAACTGCAGAGAACTGCCGAAGCTGCAGTGAAGAAATTCAATGAAGACTTTGCTGCTGCTGCCACTGCCAGAGCCTCTGCAAGTGCTCCGAAGAAATCTATGATGAAGATATCAGCTAAGAAGCCAAATTCTTCATCTTCAAAGTCATCACAACAGATTCCTCAAGCTCAAAGGCCTCAGCTCTCAAAGGCCTCAGCTGCTGGTACAGTTACTGCTTAGTCCTCGGCTGTTGCTGCAAAGTCATCAACCCCTGTGCACCTTGCTTCAAGTCAACGGGCATTAGCCGGATTCTCAATTGCTTCAGGGGCATCAGCAAGTTCTTCAGCCCAAACTCACTCCTCAAGCGGTCCTTCCCTGAGGAAAAAGAAATGAACTGCTGGACGAGGCATTCGACCAAGTCCTCAAACCAAGAAGGTGGCTTTCACAATTCCATCAGATTCATCGGATGAAGCTCATGGTGAGGAACTAGAAGCTATCATCAGAAACAAGCAACAACGTTTGGCTGAAGCAAAGGGATCTCAAATTTCTCTGTTGCTATATCCTAAACAAGTGCTCAACTTCATTGATATCTCGCACAAGGATCCCAAGACACCCATTAATGACTTGAAACTGCCTCCTGGTCCTGATCATGTCCTCACTGCTTTCATTGCCGAGGAAAAATGAAAATATGAGAAGGCAAGACAAACCAAGAAGGCTCAGTACAAGAAAGAGCATTTCTTGAAGAAGAATGTTCTAAATTTGTCTCCTGGAGAACTTGTGAGGGTGAGGTCTAAAATCCAAAGCCTCAGTGAGGAATTCAGTTCATACTATGCTGTTTGGCAAGGTGTCAAAGTTCGCTTTGTCAACATTGCTGACAAAGTCATCACTGACCACAACTCAAGAGTTGCATCTCGCTCCCAACAACAAACTCCTCATGCTAAAGAAACTGCTCAGCCTACTGAGGACACTGCCAGCGCTGCTGAAGAAAGTCAGACTACTGATGACCATGCCAGGACAACCTCCACTGTTGTGCCTGAAGAAACTGACAGGCCAGCTGAAGCTTTTGCTGCGCCTGAAGAAACTGAACCCACCACTACAAGAAATATGCTAACTTGCGACCATCAATATTGGTCACCGAATGGTCATTGTTTCTCATTTACGACCTTTTTATGACAGAAAACAGTTGGTCAAAAGCTGACCGTCGTTAATGGAAATTAACGACCTTTCTTCTGAATTGGTCGTAGATGTTTACGACCAAAAAAAAGTTCGTTGGTTCTACGACCAATCATTTTGGTCGTTAGAAGTCTGCCCACACCACGTTGGATCTAACGTGGCAAGCTGACCTGGCAAAATTACGACCAAATAAAAAGGTCGTTGATAAGAATCGCCCGGTCCAATTCGGTGTTTTACATGGGCCAAGCCCAATAATTCAACCCATTTAATTTTTTCTCCCTCTTTATTTTGCTTAGCTGCATGGGCCTGGCCCAATAATTCGTCCTTCTTTATTTCTTTGTGTCATCCACTTATTTGGGCCTTGGACTTATTATATTTGTTTTTGTTTTGGTTCTAGAACTTGGTTTCATTTTATTTCTTGCGCCTTTAGCCCAATTATTTGTCCAGTATTAAATCCAGCACCATTTCATATTCAAATCAAGAAATATTGAAGTCGAATTAAAACCATCCATCATATAACATCACATAATAAATCTCCTAGGTTTACATAACACAATAAGTCATCTCATGAATACATTTCCTTACACAGCAATACAACGAGAACGAACAGAATTGCACAATAGAACAATCTCATATCTGCTACTATCCCAACAGTACAATGGACTTCATTCCACTCTCCTATACGACATGCTCGAGATGCGACAACTTGTCATCCTACAAGAACATAATACAGCACATGAATCAATCAAAAGGAAAGAAATATAAGAATATTAGAAATAAAAAAGATTTGTGTTCATCATGAAGATGATGTTAAAAATCATTCGTATCACAAATGATTTATCTCTTCTGTTGCAACAAAATATAACCACAAGTCAATTGTATCTACACATATTTTGTGTTGAGAAGAAAGAATTCAGAGAATGCAATTTTTTCAGCGAAAAATATATTTTTGAGTCTGTAACCTGTTGTATATGCACATATATATGTACTCTGAATGCAAGCTTTTCTTGCTGCTATGAATGAAAGGATTTGTTAACTGAAAAGTACGCTGTTATTGTATCTATCACATCTGCAAATTGGCAGTATTTTATTTACTTCTGAATTTTTCCAAATCTATAAAAATCACAAAACATTGATTATGCGAGACAGTGAATCAAAAGATTACTTTGACAGGCCTAACTACACATATTTATAATAGAACATATACAACAAATAATTTTCCAGCAGAGTTCCATATCATAATTTTAGTTGGTATCATCTCCATCCAAAGGCCAAGCAACAATGCACATGCAACGTTTCACGGCACAAGGAGTGAAAAATAAGTGAACATGAGGCACACAAAAAATGCACTCATATTGATATCTACTCCCTCCGTTCCATAATATAAGAGCATTTTTAACACTACACTAGTGTTAAAAATACTGTCATATTATGGGACGGAGGGAGTAAAATACAACATACAATGTGTTTCATAGTTTATGTTCCCTGATGCTTTCCAGTACTTGGAGTACTCTAGCTGATAGATAAGCTAAAACATGCAGCTACAAGAACAAGGAAAGCAACGCACGCTAGCAACTGCTGATAGCAGATTAAGTTTGGACAGTGCTGATGACCTGAGATACCAGCAAAAGAGTGATAAGTCGCCGACACCGAGCTCCGCTGTCACGATCTTGAGGCGCTGGACTTCGCCTATCAACACGTCATTCAGAGCTGCTCAGGAGCACAAGGAGAATAACCAAAGTTTTAAATAGCGCGATAAGCCTCTAAGCGGCAGCTCAGCCAAAAGCTATGAAATGCTATAGCGCAGCTATAGCGTGCTAAACCCCATTTAGCGTTTCAGTATAAATCAATAAAAAAATAGAAAATAGACATAGAATCAATCATCAATTCAACATATATATACTTGAAAATTGACATATATCAACTAGCATACAACCAGATCAATAGAAGAATGATACTATATTGTGTAGTTCAGAACATACTCATGCAAAGAACAACCACATAATTTACTAACAGAGCAAAGTTCAGCATAATGCAAAGAATAGCCGCATAACAAATTAACAATACATCCTAACATAGTGCAGTTCATTATATAACAGAGAATAGTCCCATATAGTACAATACATAATAGGGGCATATATTAGGAGATGGTCCATTTCATTACATAACAAAACAAAGTTTGGCATAGCAACTACCAACATACCACGGACACACTTTGAAACTACAAAAGTGGTACACCAACAATAGAAGATGATTGAGTTCATAAGATCACCTAACTAAGTTGACATAGAAACATACCAGCATACCACATCATACTTCGAAACAACAAAAGTGGCATATCCAACCATGCAATTAATACGAGTCGGCAAGGCTAGATGGAGACTCATCTTCTGATTCCGATGAAGAAGAATTGGAAGAGGCGGAAAGTATGGCTTGTTGGGGAATGTCGCATGGGAAAAAAAATTCCTACGCACACGCAAACCTATCCATGGTGATGAGTATCTACGAGAGGGAGAGTAGATCTACGTACCCTTGTAGATCGCTAAGCGGGAAGCGTTAAGAAACGCGGTTGGTGTAGTCGAACTGTTGGGGAACGTCGCATGGGAAACAAAAATTTTCCTACGCATACGCAAACCTATCCATGGCGATGAGCATCTACGAGAGGGAGAGTGGATCTACGTACCCTTGTAGATCGCTAAGCGGGAAGCGTTAGGTTGGTGTAGTCGAACTTCTTCGCGATCCAAATCGCCGAGCGTCCCGCGATCCAATCACGAACCGTCCCGCGAACCAATCACGAACCGTCCCACGATCTCGTCATGATCCGTCCCACGATCCAATCACGAACGTCTCGTGGCCTTGATCACGATCCTTCCGATCTAGTACCGAACGGATGGCACCTCCGCGTTTAGCACACGTGCAGCTTGATGACAATCTCCACCGTCTTGATCCAGCAAGAGGGGTGGAGAGGAGAGAGAGTTCACCGGCAGCGTGATGGCGCTCCGGTGATGGTGGTGGAGCGATTCCGGCAGGGCTTCGCCTAAGCACTGCGGAACTACGATCTAGAGGAGAAACTATGCACCGGTGGAACGGGTAGCACGAGGCCGGAAATTCTGTCCAAAAACCACCCAATCCACTAGTATATATAGGAGGAGAGGAGAGGAGAGGCAGCCAAGGCCTTTGGGTCGGCCGGAATAGGAGGTGGGAGCAATCCTACTTCACCTCCAATCCTAGTTGGAGTAGGATTGCCTCCTATTGGCTGATTTTCCACTTTTTGCTTTAGGACTTTCTCTCCTGCGCCATGGGCCTTTGTGGCTGTTTTCCCAGCCCACTAAGGGATGGTTATTATTCTCCCACAGCCCATGGACCTATTGGGGTCGAAATACCCCTCCCGGAGGTCCCCCGGTACACTACCGGCACTCCCGGTACACTACCGATTCCCGGTACACTATCGATGAGCCCGAAACTTTTCCGGCGACCAAATTGGGACATCCTATATATCAATCTTTACCTCCGGACCATTCCGGAGCTCCTCGTGACGTCCGGGATCTCATCCGGGACTCCTAACAACCTTCGGCCACCACCATACATAACTCTATACTACCGAAACGTCACCGAACCTTAAGTGTGCAGACCCTGCGGGTTCGAGAACTATGTAGACATGACCGAGACACCTATACGGCCAATAACCAATGGTGGGACCTGGATGTCCACATTGGTTCCTACATATTCTACGAAGATCTTATCGGTTGAACCTCTATGTCAACGATTCAGTTAATTCCGTATAACGTTCCCTTTGTTCTTCGGCATGTTACTTGCCCGAGATTCGATCGTCGGTATCTCTATACCTAGTTCAATCTTGTTACCGGCAAGTCTCTTTACTCGTTCCATAATGCAAGATCCCGCAACTAACAATTAGTCACATTGCTTGCAAGTCTTATTGTGATGTTGCATTACCGAGTGGGCCCCGAGATACCTCTCCGTCACACGGAGTAACAAATCCCAGTCTCGATCCATGCCAACTCAACAGACACCATCGAAGATACCTATAGAGCACCTTTATAGTCACCCAGTTACGTTGCAATGTTTGCTACACACAAGGCACTCCTTCGATATCCGTGAGTTGCATGATCTCATGGTCATAGGAACATATACTTTGACATGCAGAAAACAGTAGCAATAAACTGACACGATCATATGCTACGTTTGTAGTTTGGGTATTGTCCATCACATCAGTCTCCTAATGATGCGACCCCGTTATCAAATGACATCACATGTCAATGGCTAGGAAACCCTGACCATCTTTGATCAACGAGCTAGTTCACTAGAGGCATACTAGGGACATAGTGTTTGTCTATTTATCCACACATGCAATGTGTTTCCGATCACTACAGTTATAGCATGGATAATAAATGATTATCATGAACAAGGAAATATAATAATAAACACTTTATATATTGCCTCTAGGGCATATTTCCAACAGTCTCCCACTTGCACTAGAGTCAATAATCTAGTTCACATCACTATGTGATTTACATGGTAATGAATCGAACACCCATACAGTTCTGGTGTTGATCATGTTTAGCCCTTGGAAGAGGTTTAGTCAACGGGTCTGCAACATTCAGATCCGTGTGCACTTTGCAAATATTTATGTCCTTCTCCTCGATGTAGAACCGGATGGAGTTGAAGCGTCGCTTTATGTGTCTGGTCCTCTTGTGAAACCTTGCTTCCTTGGCTAGAGCAATGGCACCAGTGTTGTCACACAACAAATTTATTGGATTCAGTGCACTAGGCACTACTCCAAGATCTGTCATGATAAAATGGAAGGTCGCTTTGCTTTCATTAGACTTGCTGCTGCTACATTTACACTAGCATTGTCGGTGACCACTTGAACAACCTTTTCTGCCCCTATATCTTACATGCAACTATCAACGAGGTCAAAGATGTATTTGCCATTTTCTGGATAGATGAACAATCAACTGAATCCAAGAATATGACTCCTTGAGAACTATGAACAACTAGGTTCATTACTCCCCTACCCTTTCTATCTGTCCATGCATCTGTCATTACGGTACAACTTGTGCGCTCCCATCCTTCCTTATGTGGCCTGACTGAATCCAGCACCTTCTTCTTCCTTTTCTGCAAGAACGGTCCTCTCATCTCATATGCACTAGGCCCATCAAAGTCTGTGCCAATATCTCCAATGGCTTGAAGCATACATGTAGAGCTAGGAAGTGTGACAGTGTTATGTGGGATGCTAGCTTCATAGAAAAATTGACATATATATCCACAAGCCCTATCCCTCCTCTTTTGTTTTTCCTGAGTTGTCACCTTTGACTGAACCTTTTCAGGTTCACAATTTCTTTTTTGCTTCCTCTTGACAATTTCTTCTATACTAGACTTGCAAAATTTGTCCATAGGGCCACCCATTGAGCTGCTTGTCCCTGGTTTTGACCTCAACACCACAACCTTATTGCCATTGTCTTCATCAGTTTCATTTTTCTCCGTCGGAGTGATCTAAGTCTACACTAGATCTGAGTGCCTTCAATCCGTCGATATTTTTTTCCTTCAGTTCAACACTCTTTAGGAGCAAAGCTATCATCTCCAGCCTGACATCACTAGGAATCTTCTTGCATGCTATGACACCACAATTCGTTATTTGTGAAAGGTGAAACTTTACCCTTGTAATGCCAGCTGTGCATATCTTGCCACAATAGTTGCATTTCTGCCAATGCTTTTTGTTCACATCTAGAAGAGTGCAATGCTTCCACGCACGATCATTCAAGTCAATAACTTGACAGAGTGGAGGTGCTGTTACTGAGGCTGTGCTGGAGCCATCAACTACTGGGGAACGTCACATGGGAAACAAAAAATTCCTACGAACACGCAAGATCTATCCATGGCGATGAGCATCTATGAGAGGGAGAGTGGATCTACATACCCTTGTAGATCACTAAGCGGGAAGCGTTAAGAAACGCGGTTGGTGTAGTCGAACGTCTTTGCGATCCAAATCTCCGAGCATCCCGCGATCTCATCACGATCCGTCCCGCGATCCAATCATGATCCGTCCCGCGAACTCATCACGATCCCTCCCGCGAACTCATCACGATCCGTCAAGCAAATTCATCACGATCTGTCCCGCGAACTCATCACGTTCCGTCTCGCGATCTTGATCACGGTCCTTCAGATCTAGCACCGAACGGATGACACCTCTGCGTTCAGCACACGTATGGCTTGATGACGATCTCCGCCGTCTTGATCCAGCAAGAGGGAGAGGAGAGGAAGAAGAGTTCTCCGGCAGCGTGACGGTGCTCCAGCAATGGTGGTGGAGCTATTCCGGCAGGGCTTCGCCTAAGCACTCCAGAAATCCGATCTAGAGGAGAAACTATGCACTAGAGGAACGGGCAGCACGTGGCTGAAAATTCTGTACCAAAACCCTAAAATCCTCTAGTATATATATAGGAGGAGAGGAGAAGGAGGCTTGGATGGCAAAAAGCCAGCCCTTGGGTCGGCCGAAGTGGGGAGGAGAGGAGGAATCCTCCTCCAATCCTAGTAGGACTAGGATTCCTCCTTTTTTGGGCTTTTTTCCACCTTTTTCCTTTTGGGCTTTTTCTCCGAGACGCATGGGCCTTGTGTGGGACTTTCACCAGCCCACAAAAGGCTGGTATTTACTCTCCCACAGCCTATCAAGCCTCTTGGGTCGAAATACCCCTCCGGGTGGTCTCCCGATACACTACCGGCACTCCCGGTACATTACCGATTCGCCCGAAACTTTTACCGACGACCAAAATGGGACTTCCTATATTTCAATCTTTACCTCCGGACCATTCCGGAGCTCCTCGTGACATCTGGGATCTCATCCGGGACTCCTAAAAACCTTCGTCGCCACCATACATAACTCTATACTACCGAAACGTCACCGAACCTTAAGTGTGCAGACCCTGCGGGTTCGAGAACTATGTAGACATGACCGAGACACCTCTACGGTAAATAACCAATAGCGGGACCTGAATGCCCATATTGGTTCCTACATATTATACGAAGATCTTTATCGGCCGAACCTCTATGTCAAGGATTCAGTTAATCCCGTATGATGTTCCCTTCGTTCTTCGCTATGTTTACTTGCCCGAGATTTGATCGTCGGTATCTCCATACCTAGTTTAACCTCGTTACTGGCGAGTCTCTTTACTCGTTCCGTAATACAAGATCTCGTGACTAACACTTAGTCACATTGCTTGCAAGGCTTGTTATGATGTTGTATTACCGAGTGGGCCCTGAGATACCTATCCGTCACACGGAGTAACAAATCACAGTCTTGATCCATGCCAACCCAACATACACCCTCGGAGATACCTAGTCACCTTGTTACGTTGCGACGTTTGATACACACAAGGAACTCCTCCGGTGTCAGTGAGTTGCATGATCTCATGGTCATAGGAACAGATACTTGACATGCAAAAAACAATAGCATTAAACTGACACGATCATATGCTACATTTGTAGTTTGGGTCTTGTCCATCCCATCATTCTCCTAATGATGTGATCCCGTTATCAAATGACATCTCATGTCAATGGCTAGGAAACCTTAACCATCTTTGATCAACGAGCTAGTTTATTAGAGGCATACTAGGGACGTGGTTTTGTCTATGTATCCACACATGCATCTAAGTCTCCGATCAATACAATTATAGCATGGATAATAAACGATTATCATGAACAAGGAAATATGATAATAACTAATTTATTATTGCCTATAGGGCATATTTCCAACACCAACACCTATGCAAAAAGAAGCAATCAAAGTAAAATTAGATATTGTTTAGGCAGATTTACTTGTAAGCTCGTTTTGCAAGCTACAAAGATGTTTAGATTTTGCAATGGTTGCAGGATAATATAGTACTACTTCATTAGATTTTGCAAGCTACAGAGGATAGTAATTCTGCACATCCATTCCAAAATACGTGATAGAAAAATGTATGATAGTAGCAAATAGACTTCCAATGTATGTGTAATCCTGTATTATAACTGAAAACTGCAGCAGCATCCGTTTTTGTTGTGAATCGAGGGCATTCAGTCCTTCACATGTTTCTGTAGCAGTACAAGCATTCAGAAGAAGAGATAATAGAGGATAAATAAGCTTACCTGCTGACGGGATTTGCTGGCTCATGGTCGCCTGGTGGACACCATCGCCGCGGGGAGCACCGTCGCGCCGGTAGCTCCGTCGCCCTATGGATGCGGTTGTCGACTCAGCAAAGAGGAAGTGGCGAGAAGGGAGCAGCCAAGAGGAAGTGGCCAGGAGTTGCCTCGCCTGGTCGAATACCCCGTCGATGGGAGGGAGTGGCGAGGAAGGTCAGTCGCCGGAGTCACAGCTGAAGGCCGCCGCCATGGTTGGTTGTTGGTCGGCCGCCGCCGTTGTTCCTGCTTGAGAAGAGGACGGGAGTGAGGATAGGGTTTGGCTCGGGAGGAGGGTTGGGGTCTTCGACTTGGTAGGCTTGGGCTTTGGCCCGCGTAGCGATTCAATTTTGGACCGACAATTTTAGGCCACAGACGCGGGAAGCTAACGCTAGAGGCCCAATTTTAGCGCTAAGTGACCTCTAGCGCGCTATTAGCATGCTAACCCATCATAGATGAAATCGAGCTTCGCGTAGCGTGACATATGTCTTTGACGCTATAGCGGCGCTATAGCACCAATTTAACGCGCTATTTAAAAGTTTGGTGTCGAGCACATCCATGGATAGGTCGGACGTTGACGAGCAGATCGAGCATGCACGACAAGGGTGAGAGGTTGGAGAGGACATGCACCGTCGTGCAGATGCGCCTGCTGCTCCATGGCATGTAGCCGGAACCTCAACTCATTGTTCTGCGTCACCACCGCCGCTGAGTCGCGCTGCTCCATCGAATTCGAGCCATCAATCAACTGGATTTCGATACATGAGAACTAAAATTGATGGATGGAGGTCGATCGAGAGGAGGAAGAACGGTGTTGTGGTACCTGCACAAGGTTGAGCTGCGCGGAGAGCATGGTGGCCTCTATCTACAGGATCTGCACCTTCTTCTCTAGTTTCGACAGTGATGCGAGGGCAACGGGGCGAGGGCCCGATGACGCTCGGTCACTAGCGGGGCTCGACACCGGGATCCGAGGAAGCAGGGTGCGACGGTGAGCCCAAGTGGAGACGGGCGGGGAGGCGATGCGGTGGCCGCCCAAATCCAGAGATCTGTAGGCAGGTGGGTGTGTAGGGGGACAACGGCATGCAGCGAGGATGCGGCCAGCCGACGACACAGGGACGACACGGCGTCCCTTGAAGACGAGGGAGACGCCTGAGTCGTCGGAGCCGGCCGAAACCCTAGCAACAGAGAGGTTCGTTGGTAGCGCTGGGTCGTGCGGGAGACGAGGAAGGAGAAGTGTGTGGCTGTGTGTTAGCTTGCGGCAGATAGGAATAAAGGAGGCGGTGGGGATGGAAAAATGTCCACTGGAAAAACCTAGGGTTTCTGCACAGATGGGCTTAGGGTTGATGGGGAGGTGAGGGCTACCGTTGGATCCGGGATCATCCGACGGTCTTTGATGCATGATCCGCATGACATACACATTGACCAATCAGAACACGGTATGATATTGAGACTATTTGAATTGGTCATCAGAGCAACTCCAACCGCGCGACCCAAATGGACGCGCGATTTGTCAGCGTTTTGTCCGTTTGGGTCGGTTCGTCCGCTCCCTTTTGCAAATGGGTTGGCCGTGCACCCAACACGCCGATTCAATTTTCGTCCGCGCACACGCAATTTCTAAAGATAATATGGCTGGTGGCCACGCATCATGCCATCTATCATGCCAGCATCAAGAGTCCACGCCGGCGATCCGGGAGCATTCGACGGTGAGGTGAGGGCTGTCGTCAAGACTTCGTGGCTGATCATATCATTTTTATTTGTTACATACGAAATATGTAACTTCTCCTGATCATACCATTTATATTTGTACATAAAAAATCTTTTGATTTCTACAACCGCTAAGTACTGAAATTTCTATGTCTGGATTGATCCATGGTCAATCAAGTGTTAGTTGAGTAGTGCACCACTACAGGATTATAATTTTACTAACAGGAGGTTAGAGAAAAAAATGTATTTCTCTTTTGTCAAGTACGTACAACAAAACTTACTCCATCATGTGTCAATACACATACTATTTTGACATGTTCATCATTGTACACATAACATTCACAGTTTCGTATGTAGAACCAATAGGCATAGAATATGCCCTTCCAGTACTTTTCACCAAACGGTGTTTTGGAGGAATTGTTCTTTCTTGGTGCAATAGCAAGAGTTAGCAGGAGAATCACACAAGTTGCTAATTTGTATGTGCCCAACTGATCTGGGAGCATCAAGATTTCACGTCAACTGATCTGGGAGCGTCAAGAGTTCACGTCGGTGATCCGGGAGCATCCGACGGTGAGGTAAGGGCATAGTTTGCTCTAGTGATATCATATTGTGCACAAGGGTGCATATTGGAATGACAAACACTGTTACCTAAGGAGGTTTTCATTTTCTTTTAACAAAAAATTCATTTTCCATTTTTCAAGTGCCCCAAATGAGTTTTTTGTGAAGGACCTACCAAATATTTGTTGCAAAATTGGATCGAATCATTTTTATAAAATATCAGGTCATATTTAATGTACAATTGACTAAATGGTTGGGTGTCAAAAGCTTTGAGCCACCTCTCGTGAAAAAGACAAATTTCCCGATTCAATAGGAACCGGGTCAAATTTGAACTGTAGCCACCTCAAAGATTGCTTTTTATTTTTTGAAAAAAACATTTCTATGAACAAAAGTATCTATTTAATCATATAAACATCAAAAAATTCATTATTCAACCCCTAGCTAGGAACGGTCATGCCCCTCGTTTTGACCGCATTTTGAAATTGGCATGCAAAATTCAAAACAATTCAAAAAACTGTAAAACTTCGAATTGTGTCATTATATGTGACCAAGTTACCAAGAAAAATAAGAAACTTGTAATACGGTAATTATTTTAAAAAAGTGTTCTAAAAAATGAGTTATCTAATGTGGAGATTCATGGCTTTCAAGCTAGATGATTAATCTTATGGCCACATTCATGGCATAGTTTGTTCAAATAACATCATACCATGCAAAAGGGTGAATATTTTAATGGCAAAGAATGTTTCCTAAGGAAGTTTTCATTTTATTAGGACGGAAAAATCATTTTCCATTTTTCGAGTGCCAAAAATGAGTTTTTTGTGAAGGACCTACCATATATTTGTTGCAAAATTGGACTCCATGGAATGCATTTTCCTTTCCATTGGTCTGTTTAACCTTGGGTATGGTTTCATCACAATCATTCTTTTTCTCAACGTTCCAGCTTCGAAAGCACTTTGTCACTAAGGTTATCATCCCCACAGTTTGAGGTGGTTCCACATTCTCTTCACCTATATTCACTTATCCAAACTCCTTAATCCGGAAAAGGTACCTGTGGTTACTACCACACTTAAAATGAAATGCACTCATGTATGCATAGACCATATTTTCTCATATCCTCGAAAATGGTCGGAGATCTTGGGTCATAGAGTAACAACTCACATATTTCAACATAAGATAAATCATGACACCATAATTTCCATTGACTCATGAATTTATTACAAACTCTGAGACTTCCGTTACATAACTTCAAAATGGTAAGAGTGCTACCTATTACATTTATTACATCCAGAATCCAAAACTCAAACTACTCATGTTTGACCTTCTTCTCTGGGCATTTATAGGCATAGTGGCCCATATCCTTACACTTGAAACATCGAATATGACTCAGGTCCTTCTGTTCAGGGGCTTGTCTCTTCCTGAGGTTCTTTGTTCTAATCAACACTTCAATTTCCTGTGGATCAAACTCCACTTCTTCTACCGGGAAGTTTCCTAGATACTCTTTTCTTTCCTTCGTACAGTCCTGTGAGAAATGTCCGGATTCTCCACATGAATAGCAGGCATTTGAGTAAAACCTGGTTAATCCTTCTCCATTAGGGTCTTAATCATCTTCCTTCTTCACAAGTTCTCCAAATTTTTCTCTGAAGGCTTTCTTCATTGCTTTCTTCTGCTGTTTGATGACTTCTTGTACCTTGGGGTACACTTGGCATTGAGCAGGGTAATGTGTAGTTCCTTCACACAAGAAACATGTCACTTGCCCAGTTGGGCAGTCCTCAGCAGGGTGATTCTCTTCACAGTAAGGGCATCCATCCTTGTGTTCTGCCTGGGTGTGTCCTATCTCTCCACATATCTTGCATGCACAAATCTTCTTCACATCTTTTCCACGGGGCTTCTGGGTGTTGGTAACAACATGAGATCCTTGCAGACTTATCTTGAATACTTCCCAAGTGTTTGATGCTTGCCTATCATGGATATCTTCATGCATCTTCCACCAATTTGCAGCATCTTCTGCAAAGTACCGAAGAGTATATTGGACCATATTGTTCCTTGTAACAAGGTTACTCCTTAGGTGATCCTCCATGTTCTGAATCCATTCTCCTGCCTCTAACCGAGTCATTGATCCAGAATACACAAGTCCATCTTCATTCGTCATCTATTGGGTTCAAGGTTTAGGGAATGAGATGGGTAAGAGAGAGAAAGGAGGGGATACACACAATACAAACAATGGTTTTGAAAATAGATTTTAGTTGTGGCTGTTGAAAATTACACACAAATGACAGCTCACAAATCATCGTATCTAAAGTAAGTATACAACAGGGGTTTGGTCTTCTAGGGCATAATATCTTGGAAATTCTTCATGGTCTTCGATTTCTTCAGATCTGTATAATCTTCAATCCTTTTTGTAGCTCTTCCATAATGGAATACATCTTTGTCTGAGTTGGTCACCAGTTGTCTGATATCTTGTCCTTCTTGGAGGGCTTCAGTTGATCCTTCGTGTGGTCAAGGGAAAAAGGGTATTTTCTAACTCTTTGATAAAACTCAGAAGGGATGAGAAGTAGAAGGTCTTTTGAAAACAAAGTTTTTCGAGAAATCATTTCCTAAGGGCTTTCCAGTTTCTAGGGTCACGTCCTACAGTCAACATGTGCTCTGATACCATTTCTGTAGCGACCCGACTCAAAACGAGTCAAGCCTCTGTGTGTTCTGTGCCATCCCTGGATCAGTATGCTGGCACACACAGTACATCAATGTATATATCGAAGTGCAATCAAATGTAATAACGTAAAACTGATATATATACCTTAAAATAGCAGCGGATACAGTCAACGGGAGTGGAGTCCCAATAACACCAACGACAAGTTGAGTGCAGACCGTAACCCTGAATCGTACTCTTACCCGTCGTAGAAGAGTATCTGCAACATGATACGTTGCAGCCATATAGGTCAGTACATTGAATGTACTGGCAATATCACCATAGTAGAACAAAAGAATAAAGACTATTCTATATGCAAAGGCTTTGTGGCTTTGTGTCTGAGTTTTTGCATAAAGGCTGATTTTCTTTTTACTACAACAAAAGGAATATCAGGAATTTCACTATGGAATTACCTATCATGACATGGTTCCGCCAACCAATGTCTCAATGCCCACAAGTATCTTAAGTTGCCCACAATTAAGTTATTAGTCCAGTGTTGAGAGTTCAGAGCTAGATCCAAGTCTAGAAGCTCAAATTGTCCGTAACCGAGGACACGGCTAATCGATTAGGTTTTTAACTCTGCAGAGTGTTGTGTACTTTACCCACAAGATTCGTTCCCTCCTGATAAGTCCTCGCACTGCCTGGTGTTTGAGAACAGGATGAACGAAACATGGTCTTTCAAAGTGTTTCCCTGACTGTCCGACAGTGCCCATCGAATCCTAACGTCGACTACATCTCATAGCACTGCCCAGCAGAGTCACAACAAAGATCAACCAAGCCAGAGCCCATAATGACTTGTGGCTACACAGGTAAGCTTCCGGGCATGAAGTATTCATCCTTCTCTTTGAGTCTAGGTGAGGCTTTCCGCAAGATGTCATGGCACTTCCCCATGCATCCCGGCCACTCACTGGTTTCTCCAGGGTGCCAGTCAATTCCATCCCTCACCCAGTATTGTGTATTGAAAACTTGCTTCTCGAGTCTCGAAGTCTTGAGGTCTTGAAGATACAGGTCTTGAAGATGTCTTCATGAAGTCGTCGTTTTGACGTGGAGTCCTTCTTCACACCACTCACGATCACTCATACCAGACCCCGTCTACTTTAGCATAGCATTTCACTAACTAGCGTTCCTGGGGCTTTAGTAACAAGTGGTGGGTTCCTACCTCATGCATTCTACTCAACTACAAGAATTTCAATAACACTACGGGAGGGATTTGTTGAAATGATGTCACTATATGCAATAAAACGTAGGTATGAAAAGATGGTCAAAGTGAACTTGCCTGTACTGTAGATGAAGATAAAGATTGCTCTCAGAAATAACTTGATATACTATTCGTCACTCTCCGATGAAAATCTATATAACAAACATTGCATACATAAGCAATCGTACTAGCAATCAATTCTAACAATCACAAGATAACACAAGAACAAAAGCAACAAGGTTGATGAAGGAAATACTTAAGACCAAAGTTAAAATCAAGAAAGTTTTCATAAAAGCAACTAAAGTAGTTTTCCCCTACAAACAACTATTTTCAATAGTAACAAAACAATAACAAATTAAAATACAACAAAAGGATTTTTTTGTAAATATTTTACTAGCAAAAAGAATTACTTTTGAAGAACAAGTAAAACTATGAAAACAACATCCTAAACAACATAAGTGTTTGCCTAACGAACTTAACTACAAGCACAACCATAAACTAAGAGAAAACAAATTATGAAACAACTAAGTTAACGCAAAGTAATTAATAAAAATCTTTATTACAAAACAGAATTGATTCATCTAAAACTTTGTGAAAATAATCTCTACTAACACTAAGTTGTTTTATAAAACATTACCTAATGATAAAGAATATAGTTTCCTATAATAGAGTAAAACTAAACAATTTTTATTAACAAACATATCTTAAAATAAAAGATTACTAAAACTTTTTCTTAGAAAACAGAATTTAATTATATAAAACTTTGTTGGAATAAACTATTACTAACTAGTTTGTTTTATAACAAATTAACCCTATTTGAAAAGGAGTTGAGATTCCTATAACCATAAAGAAATAAACTAAGAAATTTTATATTTCTATTAACAGTAAGTAAAACACCTAAAGTTTAACTAACAGAACCTACTAAATCAAATTAAATCAAACTCAGATTTAACCTAACAAAATAAAACTAATTAAACTATATTAACAAACTAAACAGATACTGTTTCTAGTTAAAACCCTAATCAAATTTATTCAAAAAGTTCTCAAACTTTACCTAATGATAACTAAGATCACTAGTGACAAGTAGCAAAAAGAATCAATCAAAAATATATTATAAAACTCAAGATATTCAGAAAACAAAATTTAAATCAATTCTGTTTAAATTCAACTTTAAATATTCAAACATGGTCAAACTTGGCATCTACAGAAACTAGATAAAAATTGTGACCTAATGCAAAAAGAATCAAGTTAAAATACTTAAGAACACAAAAGATATAAGCAAAACAAATCAGAAACTATTCTGTTTTTGAAATTAAAAGAGAAAAAGAAAAAGGGTTCCTAACGGACAGGGTGTACACGTGGCAGCTTCCTACTGGGCTAGTGGGGGTGTCCTGCGGTGACAATAGAGTGGACGGCCGAAACATAAAGAAAACGGTTCGGGTATTTTAAAACTTCTAATCTGGATCGTCCATCTAGATCCTACGGTGGAGAGGGGTGGAGGAGAGCTCACAGTGGAGGGGGTGTCTACGGCGAACTTCAGGCGAGATCCGAAACGGCAAGGTCGATGGGGACTGCGTTCCGGTGGTCGAGGGCGACTACGAAGTGGTCCGGGAGGCGGTGCTTGACGTCCGGCGTCGAACGGTGAGGTCGGCGGGGCGAGAGGGCAACCAGGGCGACGCGCACGGGCGCCGGGAGGTTCGGTGGCGGCTGGGGCTCCGGCGAGGGATTTGGGCAGCATCTCGGCAAGGAGATGGGGGGCTCGGGGGGGGGAATGGGTGCGGGGGTTGGTCCGCTCTTTATAGGGCCGGGGACGGGGTCGGGAATGGAAGGGGGAGGGGATTCCGGCGAGGAGGAGGCCGCGGCGGCGGCGACGCGCGCGGGAGGAAGGGGGCGACCGCGGCGCGTGCGGGATCGGACAGTGGGTCCCCCTGTCAGCGAGAGCGAGAAGGGAGCAGTGTTGTCGGTCGGCCGAGTTTTAGCGATTCGGCATTAAGTGGGGTGGGCCGGCCTGATCTCTTTCAAAATTCTTTCCATTTTAAATATACAGAGGCAATCAAAAGTCTTTAATGCAAATAAGCTAGCTCCAAAAATAGGAGTATTATAAATCAAAATCATCAAACTAAAATATGCCATTTAATGAACATTTTTATTTTGTTATTTGAACATTTTGAAAAAAATATTATTTTCAGAAATTGCCTATTTGTTTTTAAATCATTTTTGCAAAAAATTCAAATAACCTCATGGGTTTTTATAGTTCAAAAACTTCACAAATAACCCCCTGTTTGGAGTGTCATATTTACTCCTCTCAATTTTTTGACAAGGGGTTTGAATATTTTAAAACTTGAATAGGAACCAAATATGAAATGGATTCCAAAATAATTTAGGGGCACTTTCAATTTCTTTTAAACTCCCAACTCATATTTCATATAAATTGAAGAAGTCATATTATCTCCTCCCATGAAAGTCATCGAGTTGCATAAAGTTTCTGAATTTGAAATATTTTCAAATGGGAATTCAAACCATTTTCAAATCCCTTTTCATTTCTTTAAATGGAATAAGTCATGTCATCTTCACTCTCGGGTTTTGTGATGAAATGGATTTGAATTCCTGGTGATGAAAATGCAAAGTGAAAGTTTTGGGAAAGTCATTTCATTCCCTCTCATCAAACTTTCAAAAAGTTTCAACAAGTTTCAAATTTCACTCACTTTCAATCACTCAAACAACAAACAATCATTCTAATACTTATTATAACATTCCAAAGTTTGGGATGTTACAATTGTGCACAAGGGTGCATGTTGAAATGACAAACAATGTTGACGAAGGGAGTTTTCATTTTGTTTGCACAAAAAATGATTTTCCCTTTTTCGAGTGCCCAAAATGAGTTTTTTTGTGAAGGACCTACCAAATATTCGTTACAAAATTGGACAAAATCATGTTTATAAAATATTAGGCCATATTTAATGCGCGAATGACAAATGGTTTGGTGTCAAAAGCTTTTTATCCACCTCTCATGAAAAAGACAAAACTCTTTTGATTTAGTTGAAAGCGGGTTAAATCTGAACTAGAGGTGCCTCATAGTTTGCTCTTTATTTTTTCCAAAAATCATTTCTAGTTAAATAAGTACCTATTTAATTAGAGATCCAACAAAATTATGGCTAGATTGAACCCCTAGCTATGAATGGTCATGCCCGTCGTTTCGATCGCATTTTGAAATGGGCATAAATAATTCAAAAAAAATCAAAAAATTGCAAAACCTTCGCGATTTGTCATCATATGTGACCAAGTTACCAGGAAAAATAATAAACTTGTAATACGGTAATTATTTTAAAAAGTGTTCTCAGAAATGACCTATCATGTGTGAAGATTCATGGCTCTCAAGCCAATTGATCAATCTTATGGCCACATTCATGGCATAGTTTGTTCAAATGATCTCATATTGTGCACAAGTGTGCATGTTGAAATGGCAAACAATGTTGCCAAAGGGAGTTTTCATTTTCTTTGCACAAAAAAATCATTTTCCTTTTTTTGAGTGCCCAAAATGAGTTTTTTTGTGAAGGACCTACCAAATATTCGTTGTAAAATTGGACAAAATCATTTTTATAAAATATTAGTCCATATTTAATGCGCGAATGGCAAAATATTTGGGTTCCAAAAGCTTTCGATCCACCTCTAGCAAAAAAGACAAAACTCTACCGATTCAGTTGGAAGGGGGTCAAATTTGAACCGCGACTGTCTTATAGTTTGCTCTTTATTTTTTCCAAAAATCATTTCTAGTTAGATAAGTAACTATTTAATCAGAAATACATGGTTTGGTGGTGATACGTCGAGGTTTGGATAGTGGCCGAGTGCCCCAACTCCAGAGCGCGTAAACTCGCATGCCCGCCGCGTGGTCACCGTTTGACCGTGGCGTTGCCATGCATTCTGGGCGGCCCAGGCATGTCTAGTGGGTTGGGCACTCCCCAGGTAGGTGCTAGGAAGAAAATGACAACAGAAGATTCTCATGAGGAGACCGAACTATGCTCAAACATGGAATAGCAGGCAAGAGTTTGATAATCTGTACGGGAAATACACATGGACAAAGGGTGTGAATTTTTGCTGAGGATGATCATCTACTAAGAAGACTGTCTTCACAAATTTTCATCTCAAATGGAGGAGCCTAGGTGGTACTTGCTTTGCAAAGTACCACACTGGACAGAAATATGAATGTTGAAGTTGGGCTCAAAATAATGAATGGATTGTGTTGAAATTTGGTGGAGGATGGTTATTTGGGCATAGGAAAGCGCTATAGAATACTGATATCATTTTGACATGCCAAAGTGGTACTTACTTCACAATGCTCTTCTCTGGATAGAAACTTGGGAAAATAAGTGAGAGAAACTGGATAAATGAAATGATCTCAAATTTGGTGTAGGTGAGTTACATAGGTATGGTGATGCCCTAGTAAATTTGTAGAAATAATTAAGCAATATATAATATAGTTGCTTCACAAAGCTTCTCTCTGGATAGAAACTTTGGAAATTTTCTGAGGAAGATTTACTAGGAAAATTGAGCTGAATATTATCATGTGGCAATTATTTGGGTATGGAAGAGTGACCAAATTTTTTAAGGGTAATAGGTGGGGTCTAGATAGCACTTGCTTTGCAATGTGCCAATCTGGCCATAAAATAGAAATTGAACCTGGGATCACATAGTTTGTTTGATTGAGCTGTAGTTTGGAGAAGGGTGATAATGTGGGCATATGAAGTCATTGTATAAATTTCATGCCATTTGGATATATAAAAATGGCACTTCCTTCACAATGCTCTCTAGTGAATAGAAAATTGGGAAAAATATTGATGGAAAGTGGTTAAATTAAATGAGCTAAAATTTGGTGGTGGGAGGTTCTATAGCACGGTCCTGTCCTGGTAAATTTGCAGCAATTATAAAGCAATATAAAATATAGTTGCTTCACAAACTTAAAATATTACGAGAAAAAAAGATTGGATGGTGAGCTCTGGTGGATTGTTAGATGGGGCTAATGTTTTTTGGAGAGCTATGATATGGACACATAGAAGATGTGGAAAAATTCCAACTCATTAGGATATGCATAGCTAGTACTTCCTTCGCAAAGCTTCTAGCTCAACAAAAACTTTGGATATTTGCCGAGGAAGATTTACTGGGCAAATGGAGCTGAATTTTGCCATGAGGCAATGATTTGGATAGGAAAGAGTGCCGATTTTTTTTAGGGCAATCAAGAATATATAAATATCACTTCCTTCCCAAAGTGCTATTCTGAACAGAATAGGAAAATGAATATTGTTGAATTATTTTTGAACTAGGCAAGGAAGTTTTTTGACATATTTAACGAATATATAATCCAAAGAATTTATGAGATTTTTTTGGGAATTTTGGGAATAACAGAAATATAGGTTGCTTCACAACCTAGGGCAAAAATTGAGACATGGACATAACACATAGGCAAAACTGACGAGGTGGCGCCTAGTCATTGCAACCCACCACAATTTAGAAGGTTATGACCATCAGTATTGGTCGTGATCAACTAGAAATAAGGCAGCGGACCAGTGTTGTCGGCTTTACGAGCATTTCGTGTAAGGAAATTATGACCTTTCTAACCAAAATGGTCGTTATAGTTGAGGGTTTGGAGACCTCCGAACAGCTTACGACCAATTGGTCTCAAATGGTTGTAGATTTACGACCATTTCTTCTAGGGTCACTGACAGAAGGTCACAGGTTGACATATTTCTGGTAGTGCACCACGACGACTACATCAGTCGTGGCTGAAGAACTTGTACCCCCCTCACCTTCTGCTGAATCAGACAAATCATAAAAAGTGAAGACAATCAACCTTTCTTCTGCAACAGAAGTTAAGAAGACAAAGGCTGCTGAGAAGTTGGCTCTGAAAAAAAAGCTTCAACTTCAGAATCCTCAACGTTGAAGAAGTTGAAGACTCTGCCAAAGTCCTCAACTGAACCATTTAATGTCACTCCACTCTCCTCGGCACCCACTTATAAAATCATCCCATTTGATGTTGACTATGTCATCTCAGATGAAGAAACTGAAGAAGATCATTCTGCTGCTTCGATAGAGCAGATTGATGAAGAGATTGAAGTTGAAGGAAATTCTTCAACTCTTCAGGTATCATCGGCCCAGCCTCAGTTCACTGCTGAAGAGGCCGGGATTGAAGAAATTGATGAGGATGTAGACATTGGAAATACAACTCCCCTCATCAATGATGAATATTGGGAAAGAGCTCACCCAAATTCACCAATGACTACTCCTATGTCACAGATTCGTTAGTGCCCAGCCCAAACTGAAGAAATTCAAGAGGGATTTGATGACTTGACCACCAAAGTCATTGAAGATATTCCAACTGCATCAGCTGATGACTTTGCTGCTCCAACTGCTACTAAGGAAGCTGCACCGCAAATTCCTTAGACTGAAGAAATTCCTCCCATGCCAAAGGAGATCAAGGGCCGCTTCAAGCCAAATCTTCAACCAAAGCCTAGAATGTCGTTCAAAGGCTCAGTGCGCCCCAAATTCCTCAAAAGAAATTTCTTCAATGAGCGCATGTTCTTCACTGGACCCAATCCATATGACTCAGCAAAGGCCGGACGAAGCAGATTCTGGACTTCCACTCAGATGAACTACTATGCATCAGTCTTGTTCGAAAAGAAGAAAGTCTTTGAGCACCATCAAATTCCTCATGCTGACATGGAAACACTTCCATCATTCACGCCGGTGCTCCAAGTTCTTCATGATGCAGACATTCTTCCCTTCTGCATAGACATCTCCGACTGGAATGAAGAACTCATTCTTCAGTTCTATGCTACTCTGCACATCAGTAGAAATGCTTCTGACATCAATTCCTGGGTTTTGTACTGGATGACAGGATCAGCACATCTCACTGCTCAAGCATCTGAATTACTTCGATCTGTCCTAGTGCCAATTCCTTCAGAAGAAGCTCGTTGGCTGTTTGATGAACCTGCTCTTCCAAACCAACTTATGCAAGTGCTGATGATGCCATTGGTTCCTGGAAAGCCTCAACGGAAAACCTTCCTTGTGAAGGATTTGCTATATGTGCCAAGGATAGTCTACTACATTCTCACGAACACTCTATGTCCTTAGAAAGGCCACAATGCTGCAGAAGAGGAAGTGGAGGGATTCATGAAGAATATGCTGTTCAACATCATTCATGGGATTCCCATCAACTTCTACGACTTCTTCATGAGGACATTGGCTAATGCAGCTCTAGCCCCATTTGAACAGAAGCCATATGCGCCTTGGGTCATGATATTCATCAGGGAAAAGTCCTCAGTTCCCTTCAAGGCGGACTTTCAGAATCATTTTGGTTTCCTGCCTCCGATCGAAGTCATCAAGAGCATGATTGACTCTGTGGAAGGAAAAGGCAAGGCTGTCCTTGATGAAGGCACTCGTCCATTGGATGGACAATTTCGCAAAGCTGCATCCTTCTCCACCAATGATGACACTGCAACCCAGGACTTAGAAGCCAAGGCTGTTGGGGAACATTGCATGGGAAACAAAAAATTTCCTATGCACACGCAAGATCTATCCATGGTGATGAGCACCTACGAGAGGGAGAGTGGATCTACATACCCTTGTAGATCGCTAAGCGGGAAGCGTTGAGAAACATGGTTGGTGTAGTCGAACGTCTTCACGATCAAAATTGCCGAGCGTCCCACGATCTCATCACGATCCGTCCCGCGATCCAATCATGATCCGTCCCGCGAACTCATCACGATCCGTCTTGCGATCTCATCACGATCCGTCTCACGATCTTGATCACGGTCCTTCGATCTAGCGCCGAACGAACGACACCTCCGCATTCAGCACACGTACACCTTGATGACGATCTCCGCCTTCTTGATCCAGCAAGAGGGAGCGGAGAGGTAGATGAGTTCTCCGGCAGTGCGACGGCGCGGCGGTGGTGGTGGTGGAGCTGATCCGGCAGGGCTTCGCCAAGCACTACGGAATCAATATAGAGGAGAAACACATCTAGAGGAGAAGAAGAGGACAACACGTGGCAATTAGGGTTAGCTCTTCCCTCTAAATTCTCAAGTATATATAGGAGGGAGGGAGGGGAGGAGGCAGCCTCAAACCCTCAAGGTTTGGTCGAAATTGGAGGTGGAGGAGTCCTACTCCAATCCTATTAGGAGTAGGATTCCTCCTTTCCACTTGGAAACTCTTTCCAGCTCTCCACCTTTTGGGTTTTTCCCACCCCTACCCGCATGGGCCTTAGTGGGGGCTTAGTCCAGCCCACTAGGGGCTGGTTTGACTCCTCCCACAGCCCATGAGGTCCTTTGGGTCGAGACACCCCTCCCGATGGTCCCCCGGCACCCTCCCGACACTCCCGGTACACTACCGATGAGCCCGAAACTTTTCCGATGACCAAAACAGGACTTCCTATATAGCAATCTTTACCTCCGGACCATTTCGGAGCTCCTCGTGATGTTTGAGATCTCATACGGGACACCGAACAACCTTCGGTCACCACCATACATAACTCTATACTACCGAAACGTCACCGAACCTTAAGTGTGCAGACCCTGCGGGTTCGAGAACTATGTAGACATGACCGAGACACCTCCACGGTCAATAACCAACAGCGGGACCTGGATGCCCATATTGGTTCCTACATATTCTAAGAAGATCTTTATCGGTTGAACCTCTATGTCAAGGATTCAGTTAATATCGTATGTTGTTCCCTTTGTTCTTCGGTATGTTACTTGCCCGAGATTCGATCGTCGGCATCTCCATACCTATTTCAACCTCGTTACCGGCAAGTCTCTATACTCGTTCTGTAATACAAGATCCTATGGCTAACACTTAGTCACATTGCTTGCAAGGCTTATTGTGATGTTGTATTACCGAGTGGGCCCTGAGATACCTCTCTTTCACATGGAGTAACAAATCCCAGTCTTGATCCATGCCAATCCAACAGACACCCTCGAAGATACTTGTAGAGCACCTTTATAGTCACCCAATTACGTTGCAGCGTTTGATACACACAAGGTACTCCTCCGGTGTGAGTGAGTTGCATGATCTCATGGTCATAGGAACAGATACTTGACATGTAGAAAACAGTAGCAATAAACTGACACGATCATATGCTACGTTTATAGTTTGGGTATTGTCCATCACATTATTCTCCTAATGACATGATCCCGTTATCAAATGACATCTCATGTCCATGACTAGGAAACCATAGCCATCTTTGAGCAACGAGCTAGTCTATTAGAGGCATACTAGGGACATGGTGTTGCCTATGTATCCACACATGTATATGAGTTTCCGATCAACACAATTATAGCATGGATAATAAAAAATTATTATGAACAAGGAAATATGATAATAACCAATTTATTATTGCCTCTAGGGCATATTTCTAACAAAGGCCTCAGCTCCAAAATCTCAGGAGTCTGCCCCACGTGTGATAACTGATCGTGAGCTTCTAATAAGTCTTCATCAAAAGGTCGATCGCAAATCACAAGTGGGTGAAGCGTCAACTTGGTTACATTGTGCAAAACATGACTGTGACGCAGAACTCTGTGAAGAGGAATCACTACTATTGGCATGAAAACCTGAACCGCACTTGGGCCATATTGTCTCACCTCAAGACTCCTAAAGAACTGAAGGAGCTAGATCTTGAGGAAAATCTTGACTGGGCTCATCAACCAAACAAGAAATTCAGGAAAGTCCAAGTTCCTCTGATGGTCACAAGTTCATATTATTCATCACGTGAGACGGATGAAGCTGAGGACATTGATGACACTGCGGCAGGCCCTGCATCGACAAACGACCCCGACAACGCTGGCGCTCCTTCCTCACCAACACGGTGAAATTCTTCAAGGGGCATTTGTCCTCACTTTTTCGTCCCTTTTGGTCTTCGATGACTAAGGGGGAGAAAATTTAAGTTAGTCTTCACGCAGGTCTCTATATATGGGATTATTTTTGTTTAAGTTACAACTCTCGCTCTTCTGAAGCTTTTGTTGATTGAGTTGTAAACTTAAGTTCGATGGTGGTCTGTTAAACTCTTTCCTCGCATGTTTATTTCCTCAAGTACCTTAATGCACACATGCTGAATTTCGTCAGACACCATTTTCATCATACATTTCAAATTCTTCATATCATATGATCAAATGCGTGTATACAAGATATATGGGGAGTTCTCCATGTTTTAACCTGCTATGTGCATTTGCAGTCCAAAGAAAATTCCTCAAATATGCACATCTTCAGGGGGAGTTCTTCTATATCTTGCAATCAAATTACTCAAACTCAGAAATTACACTTCATATTATTATCCCCGTTGAAAACTTAACCTATTCGTCATCAATCACCAAAAAGGGGGAGATTGTTAGTGCATCTAGTGCCCCTTAGTGATTTTGGTGTATTGAAGACTTATAGGTTAAGGAACTAATGCGTTTGTGAGTGTACACATGCTCTATAAGTCGATGAGGAGTTTGATACATCCAGACATTACCGACCCCTAAAAATGTATGTCTTCAACTGAAGACTTTGGTGAAGACTTTGCTGAAGACTTTGGTATTCCCTGAATACTTTGAAAACAAAGAAGTTGGTGTGACCTTGAAGATATGAATGAGGACTATGAAGCGTGAAGACTTTTGTTTTTGTAGTTTCATTTCCTTTCTTTGAGTCATAGGAAACACCGTACTATTAAAGGGGGCCGAGGTAACACTAAGGAAAATTTCCAACTGATGCTCAACTCCAAAATCCTCAACCTATACAATCCTTCAAGTGAAGCCTTTGGAAATCTCTTACGGTTCAGTCAAGTTCTTCAGTGACAGAGACAAAGTTCTTCTGGTCTCTGAAGAAACTGATCTGACCGATAGTTAGGATTTTGCCAGTGCGAATTGCCTACAAGTGAGGGACATGATAAGCCTGAGGACTTTCATAGTTCGAAATTCCGACCGTTGCTGTGCTTAGCGCTAGCTATCCCCAATCATAACATCCACATAACGGTCATATCATTGGGGGCATTTATGTCTTATCATGTTAGGTTGCACCCTGGCTATAAATAGCTACCCCCCACAACCACTAGATGGTTGGCTGCTCTGAGAGAGAACTGACACTTATCATTTGAGAGCAACCCATCCTCCTAGGACTTTGAGAGAAAATCATTAGTTAGGAAAAACACACAACCAAACCACCAAACCCAAAGTGATTGAGCATCACTGATGAAATTCCTGTGTGGAACCGACGCTTGTTACCTTTGAGGACTGTGCATCCTCCAAACGGTTAGGTGTCATGGTCTAGTGCATCTAGTAGTCAATTGGGGATCACGAAGTGACCTTGGTCTAGAGCATCCAACAATAAATTGTGGATCGCCGGGTGACCAGTTTGTGAGGGTTTTGGAAGTCTACCCTAAAGACTTGCCATGAGTGTTGGGCGAGGACTGTGTGACCTTAGCTCAAGGAGAATACGGTAAGGACTGTGTATCGTGGGACTGCGTGTCCTCTGGTTAAAATACCAGGCCGCTCCAAACCAGACGTACGACTATCACAACAGTTGGAATTGGGTCATCAAACCATTGTCTTCATCAAGCTACCTGGTCCTATTTCCTCAACCCCTCTATTCCTCATATACTTGTTGATGAAATTGATTGTTACTGTTTGAAGAATTTGACTGAAGACTTTCACAAATTCCTCACCTCAAATTCTTCAAGTTACCTTGTTCATCATCGCTTATCCTGTGTCACGCTACTTACTATTTGTGCATGTTTTATTTCATCATGATGACTATGTTGTTACTATGTTCCTCATGCACTTGAATACTTATTTTGTGCTAGTTATTCATCACATTTCAAATTCCTCAAGTGATGAATTTGTAAAAATCGCCTATTCACTCCCCTCTAGTCGATATAACGCACTTTCAGAGGGGGCACCACATATCAGGGCGCCCCCTAGGGAGCGTCCTAATGTGTGTTGGGGCCCTCGTGCGCCTCTTGGCCTCCTCCCTAAGCTGTCAGGTCTTCTTTTGGTCCAAAAAAGTAATGAAAAAGTTATGTGGCAATTGGACTTCATTTGATACTATAAACGAGAAAAGCCAAAAACATGCAAAAAGCAACAACTAGCACTGAGCATTGGGTCAATAGGTTAGTGCTCAAAATATTATAAATTGGTAAACAAATGCCCATAAAGTATCCTAGAATCATAATATATCAGCATGGAACAATAAAAAATTATAGATACATTGGAGACGTATCTAATTTCTAGAAAGCATAAGGGGTTATTGGAAGGAGTTTTCCAAAGGAAGAGCTAGGTAAAGCTGCTTAAATATTGGGCATCAAGATCTATAGAGATAGATCAAGATGTCTGATCAGACTCTCGCAGAGCACATACCTTGACATGATTTTGAAGGACTTCAAAATGGATCAATCAAAGAAGGAGTTGTTGCCTGTATTATAAGGTGTGAAGTTGAGTAAGACTCAAAGCTCAACCACAAAATAAGAAATACAAAGGATGAATGTTGTCCCCAATGCCTTAGCCATATGCTCTGTATTGCATGCCATATTTTGTACCACACCTGATTTGTGCCTTGCCATGAGTCTGGCAAGGGGGTAGAAAAGTGATCCAGGAGTGGATCGTTGAATAGTGGTAAAAATTATCCTTAGGTATCTAAAGAGGACTAAGATAATGTTTCTCGGTTATGGAGGTGATAAAGAGTTCGTCATAAAGGGTTACGTCGATGCAAGCTTTGACACCGATCTGGATGACTCTGAGTAGAAAATCGGATACATATAGTGGAGCAGTCATTTGGAATAGCTCCAAGTGGAGCATGGTAGCGGCATCAAAAGTATGACATCGATATTTGCAAAGTACACATGGATCTGAATGTTGGAGACGCGTTGACTAAAACCACTCTCGCAAGCAAAACATGATCAAACGCCAAAACTCACTGGGTGCTAATCACATGGCGATATGAACTAGGTTATATACTTTAGTGCAAGCGAGATAATGTTTTAAATATGCCCTAGAGGCCATAATAAATTGGTTATTATCATATTTCCATGCTCATGATAAGCATTTATTATCTAAGCTAGAATTGTATTGACTGGTAGATATATGTGTGGATACATAAACAACACTATGTCCCTAGTGAGCCTCTACTAGACAAGCCGGTTGATCAAAGATGGTTAAGGTTTCCTGACCATAGGCATGAGTTCTCAATTGACGACGAGATCACATCATTAGGAGAATGATTTTGTGGACAAGATCCAACTGTACGCATATCATTTGATCGTATCACTTAATTTGTTGCTACTGCTTTCTTCATGTCAAGTATGTGTTCCTAAGACCATGAGATCATGCAACTCCCTGACACCGTAGGAATACCTTGTCTACTATCAAACGTCAATTAGTAACTGGGTGATCATAAAGATTCTCTATTGGTATCTCCGAGGGTGTATGTTCGGTTGGCATGGATCGAGACAGGGATTTGTCACTCCGTATGACTTAGGGGTATCTCTGGCCCCCCTCGATACATAATACAACATCGCAAGAGCTTGCAAGCAATGTGACTAAGGGGTTAGCCACGAGATCCTGTATTACAGAATGAGTAAAGAGACTTGCGGTAACGAGATTGAACTAGGCAAGGAGATACCGACGATTGAATCTCGGGCAAGTAAAATATCGATGGACAAACACTAGTAGAAAACAGGGCATTGGTTCGGGCCGGGACAGCACATTAGTCCCGGTCCAGTCATGAACCGGGACCAATGGGGGCAACGGTCCCGGTTCATGAGGCCAGGGGGACGGGCAGGCCACATGGGGCATTGGTCCCGGTTCGTCTAGAACCTTTGGTCCCGGATCGAGACACGAACCGGGACCAACGTGCCTCGCTCCAGGCCCACAACCATTGGTCCCGATTCGTGGCCGGATCCGGGACCAAAGGGGTCCTTTAGTCCCGGTTCCATCCACGAACCAGGACCAATGAAATGCCTATATATACCCCCTCGCTAGCGAGCAGAGCACTCCACACTGCTCTGTTTTTTTGGCCGGCGAGGGGAGAGCTTTGTGGTACTCTAGCTCACCTCCTATGTGAGGTGTTTGATGAAATGCCTAAGCCAAACTTAAGCTTTATCCTCTCGAAGCTCCTTGTCCAAACTCCATTTTTGTCAAAATTTATCTAGGTTTGGCGGTCCGTCCTGTCCCGTCCCCTTCCTGAAACCACCGTCGATCGCCCGCATGTGGTGAGCCTCTTGATCTTATCTTCTTGCTAAAAGAAAATATACTTACTCGTATGATTTTCTTACTTTTATTATTGTTCACTTCTCTATTCATGATATGTTGTAATGGTTTTTAATACACTTTATTATATAACGCATGCAGATGAACCGGCAATGGATGTATGGTGACCGACGCACCTCCGAGTATATTAAGGGCCTGCTTAATTTTGTCGAAGCGGATGAGGCAAACAAGAAGAGTGGTTTTATGCCTTGTCCATGTATTGTCTGTGAGAATACGAAGTCTTTCGCCATTTCTAAAACTCTTCACTTCCACCTGCTTCAGAAGGGTTTTATGCCGCACTATAATGTTTGGACCAAGCACAGAGAAAGAGGGGTTATGATGGAAGACAACAAAGAAGAAGAAGAGGATGACGACAACTACCCTCCCACCAAATACGGTGATGCTGCAATGGGGGAAGCTGAAGATCAAGAGGAACCAGACGATGTGCGCGATGATGCTCTTCGCCGGGTCACTGTTGATGCACAGAGAGAATGCAAAAGTGAAGGGAGAAGTTGAAGTTCGATCACATGTTAGAGGATCACAAAAAAGGGTTGTACCCAAATTGCAAAGATGACAACAAAAAGCTCGATACCACACTGGAATTGCTGCAATGGAAGGCAGATAATGGTGTATCTCACAAGGGATTTAGTTCACTATTGAAAATAATGAAGAAGAAGCTTCCAAAGGATAATGAATTGCCCAACAGTACGTATGCAGCAAAGAAGGTTGTATGCCCTCTAGGATTGGAGGTGCAGAAGATACATGCATGCCCTAATGATTGCATCCTCTATCGCGGTGAGTACGAGGAACGAAACACAAGCCCGGTATGCGGTGCATTGTGGTATAAGACCAGAAGAGATGACCCTGGTGATGTTGTGGGCCAGCGCACCGGGAAGAGGGTTCCTGCCGAGGTGATGTGGTATGCTCCTATAATACCACGGTTGAAACGTCTGTTCAGAAACAAAAAGCATGCCGAGTTGATGCAATGGCAAAAAAAAGACCGTAAGAAATACGGGAAGGTGAGAGCACCCGCTGACGGGTCGTAGTGGAGAAAGATCGAGAGAAAGTGGAGCGACTTTACAGGTGACCCGAGGAACGTATGGTTTGTTTCAAGTGCAAATGGCGTTAATTCTTTTGGGGAGCAGAGCAGCCAGCGTAGCACATGGCATGTGACTCTATGTATGTATAACCTTCCTCCTTGGTTGTGCATGAAGCGAAAGTTCATTATGATGCCAGTGCTCATCCAAGGCCCTAAGCAACCCGGTAATGACATTGATGTGTACCTAAGGCCATTAGTTGATGAACTTTTACATCTATGGAATGGAAGAGGTGTACGTGTGTGGGATGAGAACGAACAGGAGGAATTTGACCTACATGCGTTGCTGTTTGTAGCCATCAACGATTAGCCTCCTCTCAGTAACCTTTCCGGACAGACAAACAAGGGGTACCATGCATGCACACACTGTTTAGATGACACCGATAGTATATATTTGGACAAATACAGGAAGAATGTGTACCTGGGGCATCGTCGATTTCTTTCGACCAACTATGAATGTCGAATGAAAGGAAAGCTTTTCAAAGGTGAGGCAGATCACCGAAAGAAGCCCGCCCTCCGTACTAGTGATCACATACTTGATATGGTCAATGATTTACAAGTAATATTTGGAAAGGGTCCTGGCGGACTATCTATTTCGAATGACGCTAACAAACGCGCACCCATGTGGAAGAAGAAATCTATATTTTGGGACCTACCCTATTGGAAAGACCTAGAGGTCCGCTCTGCAATCGACGTGATGCATGTGACGAAGAATCTTTGCATGAACCTGCTAGGCTTCTTGGGAGTGTATGGGAAGACAAAAGATACACCGGAGGCACGCGAGGAACATCAACGTGTGCATGAAAAAGACGGCATGCATCCAAAGCAGTATGAAGGTCCTGCCGGCTACGCTCTTACCAAAGAAGAGAAGGAAATCTTCTTTGAATGCCTGCTCAGTATGAAGGTCCCGTCTGGCTTCTCGTCGAATATAAATGGAATAATAAATATGACAGAGAAAAAGTTCTAGAACCTAAAGTCTCATGACTGCCACGTGATTATGGCGCAACTGCTGCCGGTTGCATTGAGGGGGCTTCTACCGGAAAACGTTAGGTTAGCCATTGTGAAGCTATGTGCATTTCTCAATGCAATCTCTCAGAAGGTGATCGATCCAGAAATCTTGCCGAGGTTAAGGAGTGATTTGGTGCAATGTCTTGTTAGTTTCGAGCTGGTGTTCCCACCGTACTTCTTCAATATCATGACGCATGTCCTAGTTCATCTAGTCGACGAGATTGTCGTTCTAGGCCCTGTATTTCTACACAATATGTTCCCCTTTGAGAGGTTCATGGGAGTCTTAAAGAAATATGTTCGTAACCGTGCTAGGCCAGAAGCAAGCATCTCCATGGGCCATCAAACAGAGGATGTCATTGGGTTTTGTGTTGACTTCATTCCTGACCTTATGAAGATTGGTCTCCCTCAATCACGGTATGAGGGGAGACTGACTGGAAAAGGCATGCTAGGAGCGGACTCAATAATATGTAGGGACGGGCATTCTTGGTCTCAAGCACATTACACAGTTCTACAGAATTCCACCTTGGTGACCCTGTATGTCGATGAACACAAGAATATTCTGCGCTCCAAACACCCGGAGCAGTGTGATGACTGGATTACATATGAACACATCAGGACTTTCGGCAGTTGGTTGCAAACACGTCTCATGGGTGACAACACTGTTTCTGATGAGCTCTACTCGTTGGCTAGGGGACCATCTTTGACTGTATTGACTTACAAAGGGTACGAGATAAATGGGAATACATTTTACATGATCGCCCAAGATGAAAAGAGCACTAACCAAAAATGCGGTGTCCTCTTTGATGCAGCAACCAAGAGGGGAAAGGACACATATTATGGTTACATAGTGGACATATGGGAACTTGACTATGGACATGATTTCAAGGTCCCTTTGTTTCAGTGCAAATGGGTCAATCTGTCAAGAGGCAGGGTACAGGAAGACCCACTGTACGGAATGACAACAGTGGATCTGAACAATCTTGAGTCCATAGACGAACCATTCGTCCTAGCCAATGATGTGGCGCAGATTTTCTATGTGAAGGACATCTTGTTGGGAGACGTAGTAGTAAATCAAAATTTTCCTACGTGTCACCAAGATCTATCTATGGTGAAACCAGCAACGAGTGGGGAGATATTGCATCTTCATACCTTTGAAGATCGCTAAGAGGAAGCGTTACAAGAACGCGGTTGATGGAGTCGTACTCGCAGCGATTCAGATCGCGGTGGATTCCGATCTAAGCGCCGAACAACGGCGCCTCCACGTTCAACACACGTGCAGCCCGGTGACGTCTCCTACGCCTTGATCCAGCAAGGAGGAAGGAGAGGTTAGGGAAGGGCTCCAACAACAGCACGACGACATGGTGGTGGTGGAGTAGCAAGGTATTCCGGTAGGGCTTCGCCTAAGCGCTGCGGAGGAGGAAGAAGAGAGGTAGGGCTTTGCCGTGAGAGAGAGAGAGAGTTCAGAACTGTTCTCAAAAGGCCAAAATCTCAAGTATATATAGGAGGAGGGAGAGGGAGGGCTGCCTTGGACTCCCCTCCAAGGAGGAGAGCTTCGGCCGAATCAAAGGGAGAGTCCACCTCCCACAAGGGAGGTGGATCTCCTCCCTTTCAAACTCCTTTGCCCTTATCTCTACTCCTCCAGCCGCATGGGCCTTTCTAGAAGGTCTTGGCCAGCCCAATAAGGGCTGTCACACCTCCTTTAAGGGCCCACAAAGTCCTATGGTCTTCACACCCCTCCCGGGGTTCCTCTGGCACCCTCCCGGCACTCCCGGTACAATACCGATGAGCCCACAAACTTTCCGGTGACCAAAACTAGACTTCCTATATATCAATCTTTACCTCCGAACCATTCCGGAGCTCCTCGTGAAGTCCGGGATCTCATACGGGACTCCGAAAAACATTCGGTAATCACGTATACCATTTCCCTATAACCCTAGCGTCATCGAACCTTAAGTGTGTAGACCCTACGGGTTCGGGAGACACGTGGACATGACCGAGACACTTCTCCGACCAATAACCAACAACGGGATCTGGATACCCATGTTGGCTCCCACATGCTCCATGATGATCTCATCGGATGAACCACGATGTCGGGGATTCAATCAATCCCGTATACAGTTCCCTTTGTCTATCGGTATGATACTTGCCCGAGATTCGATCGTTGGTATCTCTATACCTTGTTCAATCTCGTTACCGGCAAGTCTCTTTACTCATTCCGTAATACATCATCCCGTAACTAACTCCTTAGTCACATTGAGCTCATTATGATGATGTCTTACCGAGTGGGCCCAGAGATACCTCTCCATCACACGGAGTGACAAATCCCAGTCTCGATTCATGCCAACCCAACAGACACTTTCGGAGATACCCGTAGTGCACCTTTATATCCACCCAGTTACGTTGTGACGTTTGGCACACCCAAAGCATTCCTACGGTATCCGGGAGTTGCACAATCTCATGGTCTAAGGAAACGATTCTTGACATTGAAAAGCTTTAGCAAACGAACTACACGATCTAGTGCTATGCTTAGGATTGGGTCTTGTCCAGCACATCATTCTCCTAATGATGTGATCCCGTTATCAACGACATCCAATGTCCATGGTCATGAAACTGTGACCATCTATTGATCAACGAGCTAGTCAACTAGAGGCTCACTAGGGACATGTTGTGGTCTATGTACTCACACATGTATTATGGTTTCCGGTTAACACAATTATAGCATGAACAATAGACAATTATCATGAACAAGGAAATACAATAATAACCATTTTATTATTGCCTCTAGGGCATATTTCCAACACATATCTACCATACCGAGAAAAAGAAAAGATAAGGAAGGGAATACATCATGCGATGAGCCAAAGCGCCACATAGTTCTATCAGGAAAAAGAGACATCATGGGATTGGAGGGCAAGATAGACATGTCTGAAGATTATGAAAAGTTTTATGAAATTCCTCCCTTCAAAGTCAAGGCTGACCCAAGCACCCTGTTAAACGATGAAGATTATCCATGGTTACGGCGCAATAAGCAAAGGACACCAGCGAAGAAAAAGTGATGACTTTCTCTCCACAACTATATCATTGCACTGACATGTGAATTAATGAAATGCCTTTTGTAACACATGAGTTTTCATCCGAAACCCTAATACTTCGAAAGATATTTTGCGTTTTCTACACGAAGTGCATCCAGTTTTTGCCATAACCCTCTCAACTTTTTATGACATGCTATGTGGGTGAAATGATGATACCATGTCAACTTTAACCTTTTTAGAGTTCATTTGAAGTGCTTTTCAATTTCAGGGTCATTTAGCTCAAAAAAAATCAGTATGTGCATGAAAAATACCAAATGAAGTCAGAAATGGTTGAAAATTGATGATGTGGCTTTGAATGGTGCATTTTGAACACACAAAAAGTATGGAGTTCAAATAAGTTAAAAAAATGAAATCCCTTTGTAACAGATGAGTTTTCGTCCGAAACAGTGATACTTTGAAATAGATTGTTCATTTTGTACACGAAGTGCATCCAAGTTTTGCCGTAACCCTCTCAACTTTTTATGACATGCTATGTGGGTGAAATGATGATACCATGCCAACTTTCAACATTTTCAGAGTTCATTTGAAGTGCTTTTCAATTTCAGGGTTATTTAGCTCAAAAAAATCAGTATGTGCATGAAAAATACCAAATGAAGTCAAAAAGGGTTGAAAATTGATGATGTGGCTTTGAATGGTGCATTTTGAACACACAAAAAGTATGGAATTCAAATAAGTTCAAAAAAATGAAATCCCTTTGTAAAAGAGTTTTTGTCCGAAACCGTGATACTTCGAAAGAGATTGTCCATTTTGTACGCGAAGTGCATCCAGTTTTTGTCGTAACCCTTTCAACTTTTTAGCACATCCTATGTGGGTCAAATGATGATACCATGCTAACTTTCAACCTTTTCAGAGTTCATTTGAAGTGCTTTTCAATTTCAGGGTTATTTAGCTCAAAAAAAATCAGTATGTGCATGAAAAGTACCAAATGAAGTTAGAAAGGGTTGAAAATTGATGATGTGGCTTTGAATGGTGCATTTTGAACACACAAAAAGTATGAAGTTCAAATAAGTTCAAAAAAATGAAATCCCTTTAGATAACATAAAAAAATAACAAAAATGAACATAGATGCGCTTATGTAAGTAAAATTCGACCGGAAATCAGACTGAAATTCAGTTTGATTTCAGGTCAAATTTTCCCACATAAGGGCATCTATTTTCAATTTGAGAGGAACTCAACAAGGCATGGAGGGGTGGGCTTATAAACCGGTGCGAGTGCCCTCGCTTGGCGAGGTGGGACTAATGTCCCACCATAGCCAGGACCAACCATTTAGTCCCGGTCGGTGGCTACAACCGGGACCAATGCAGCAATTTCGTCCCGGTTGGTGGCACCAACCGGGACCAATGCCCATCTTTAGTCCCGGTTGGTGCCACCAACCGGGACCAAAGGTCTCTGCTTCCCGCCCTTTGGGCTGCCGAAAAGAGACCTTTGGTCCCGATTGGTGGCACCAACCGGGACGAAAGGTGGGCATTGGTCCCGGTTGGTGCCACCAAACGGGACCAATGCTTCTTGTATATAAGAAGCACATAGGAAATTTCGTAGGTTTCATCTACCAGTTGTCCCAAGCTGCCGTCCTCGTCCCTGTCGCCTCCCCGAGCCGCCGTCCTCGTCGCTGGCCCCGTCGCCTTCCCGAGCCGCCGTCCTCATCGCCGGCCCCGTTCATGTATATGTTTTTTCATGTATATGTATATATGTCCATGTATATGTGCTTATATGTTCATGTAAAAAGTCTTCGTTGTTTTTCATACGTACGAAAATGTAGAGTGAAAACGAAAACAAACATATAAGAAAAAACAAAGTAAAAAATGAAGAAGGAAAAGAAAACCGCCCGGCCCGGCCACCACCGCATTTTCATAAAGTTTTTCCACCAAGTCCACGTCGCACCGAGCACCCGCGGCGAAGCAAGTCTTTTTTGAAGGTAGTTTTTTTGTTAAATGAAAATGTTGGCATCGGCTCTATCATCACGTTGGCATCGGCTTTATCTATCAACAAGGCCACGGGAGCACCCCGGCCCCCTATCATCACGTTGGCCTTGGCTCCCCGAGAGCTTTCCAACAGATCCGGAATGTATGTCGTTGTTGATATACCCCCTCCCCGATAACTTCGATATGAGAGGGGACGTCTGACATGCATGAGAGAGAGGCGGTCCGCTCACCCGACCAACTACCGAGGCCACCCAAACCCTAGAAGAAAGAGCGTCATTGTCGATCTACCACCTCCCCGATAACTTCAACATGAGGGGGGACGTCGGACATGCAAGAGTGAGAGAGGCGGTCCGCTCGCGCGACCAACTATCGAGGCCATCCAAACCCTAGAATAAAGAGCATCGTTGTCGATCTACCCCTCCCCGATAACATCGACATGAGAGGGGACGTCGGACATGCATAATAGATGGGTGGTCCACTCAACCGACCAACTATCGAGGCCACCCAAACCCTAGAAGAAAGAGCATCGTTGTCGATCTACCCCATCCCTACACGACCAACTAGCGATATTCGGAAGGCTCTTGCTGAACTTCGTACGAAAAAGCTAATTAATTATCCTATCCGGGACTCCGTTACAAAAAAATTTGGAGAGCTTCGTACCATTATGCGCCTGTTACTTCCGGCTAATGATGAAGCCTTGGTTTTCTTGAATCCTTTGACACTAGACAACGTGACATATAGAAGGGTAGATGAGATCAGGAAAAATACGGACCATTTTCTGCACATTCAGAATGGCGCCATTTTGTTAATTAAATCCCTTAAAGGTTAACAGATTCCCTTGTTTAACATTCATGAGAGAGGCGGTCCGGACGTCGGACATTCATGAGAGAGGCGGTCCGGACGTCGGACATTCATGAGAGAGGCGGTCTGGATGTTGGACATTCATGTTTGTATATTAATTGCCATGTTTTAATATTTGCAGAAACTATGGATCCAAGAGACGAAGAACAAGAACAGTTTTTGGGGGACATAATCCATGGCGGATGTGATATCTTGTCGTTTCTCAATGACACCGATGGTCTGGAAGGAGAGGATTATGACGGCTCCGGTGATCAAACAATGCAGGAGGAAGGAGATGATCATGATGGCTCCGGTGATCTAATGCCAGAGGAAGAAGGAGACCATGATGACGGCTTCGGTGACCGATCGGAGGAGGGAGCTGTTGCAAAGTCCGGCGAGGTATATATATTAATTAAGCCTATGCTGACTAGCTAATTGATGCATTAATTACTTTGGTATGTACATATATTAATTAACTCTTCTTTCTTCTTTTATATCCCTCCGGATCGAGCCAAACTTCGGAAACGAGATGAGGCCCGAAGAAGAGGTTGCGCAAGGATGAAAGTTCACGATCACAACACTCGCGAACGATGGCCATCCGATTGAACCCAAGCGGACCAAGAACGCATTTTCTGCTCAGTGCGGAGCTATTGTTAGGGACAACATCCCGATCAGAATCAAGCAATGGAATAAGCCTAAGGACAGCGCCCCTGAAGGTGATTATGTCACCGACAGACAGAAAGATGATCTTAGGACTGCGCTGAAGGCAAATTTCACCGTACCGCCAGAGGAGGATCCGAATAAGCTAGTTATAGAGCCACTGGTCAAGGCGTGTACTCTTAAGAAGATGACAGATCTATTCAGGAGGTGGAAGAATGAGTTAAAATAAAAGTTTGTCAACAAAGGGAAGACTCCAGAATTCACCGGCCGATTTGAGAAGATAAGAGATTACTGGCCCGCATTTATGAACTACAAGACATCGAACAAGAGTAAGAAAATGTCACAGACAAACAAGGTCAATGCTGCAAACAAGCAGTATCACCATCACATGGGGTCAGGTGGCTACCTCAAAGCCCGACCATTGTGGGACAAAGCTGAGAATGACCTGATTGCTAAAGGGGTCGTACCAAAGACATTGAACTGGCCAGACCGTTCAAGGACTTGGTTCTTCGGGATTGGGGGTACTTTACACCCTGAAACAGGGAAGTGCCGTTGGACGGACGAGCAACTTGCAATACCCATGAACAAGCTTCACAAGTATATCACCGCAGCATAGGAAGGGACGTTCATTCCAGACAGAGAGAAGGACGAGCTGACTGAGGCCCTAGGGAATGCTGAGCACCCTGGACAAACACGAGGCACACCAGGCTCCATTTCGTGGAAGGTTGGGTTTCCCGACGCAGGCGGTTACAGAAGCCGGGAGAGAAAGAGGAAAGCGGAGCTGAGCGAAATTCAGAAGCTCAATGCAAGACTACAAAAGCTAGAGGAAGCTGAGAGCCAGCAAGCTGCCGGCCAACCACCTCAGCGGCACGAAGCTACCCCAGAAGCTACCCTGCCATCTCAGCGGAGAAGCAACATCGCTTCCACGGAGCCCGTTCAGCCTGACTTCACGTCTCCTAGCTACCCCGTGGATACTATCACGGAGGCTCAACATTGCGAGCTTATGACGAAATGTCGGAACCTCACTTTCAAGGCGGCTATCGGCTCTGTTGCACCTCCTCAACCCAACGAAACTTTTCACTGCCGTCCGATTCCACATGGCTATGCTGTTGTGATGGTGGATGAAGTAATGAAGGAATTTGAGGAGCTCGAGCTTGACCACTGTACAGGTGAAGGAGAGAATAAGTTGGTTCGTGCCCTGAGGAGCACATGTCTATGGAAGAAGGAGTACATCAAACGTCCAAACTAGACGCCTCCGCCTCCTCCTTTTCCTCAGGTGAATCAGGGCACTCCGGCTCCTCCTCCTCCTCCTCCTCCTCCGGCGAGTGATCAGGGCACACCGCCTCCTTCTCCGCCTCCTTCGACGCGTGGGGGCACTCCGCCTCCTCCTTCTCCTACTCCGGTCCATCTCCCAATCCTCTGGAAAAGTTACCATATGAGAGGACCGAGTCTGAAAACGAGGAGATATGTTAGGCCGAATTAAGGGCCCATTTTGCAAACAAAACTCCACCTCCGAAGGAGAAGATAGATCCGGTGAAAGCGATGCGCACGATCGATGCCCTGAAGCGACCACCACCGCCTCCGCCGGATTCCAACTTTGACCACTGTATTAAAAAGACATATCAAGATGCGTGGCGGTCGGAAAGTACTTCCAGTGATGCAAGGTTAGCAAAACAAAGAAGTGGAAAAAAAATCCTCAGCTCGGCGAACAGGCGAACCAATCGTTCCCCCCACTCAAGATGTCTAGCGATATCGTCGCTAATCATCCGGGATGGTGCCCGGTACCAAACCTGGTGATTACCTGAGCGATGATGTACAGTTTAAGCCGTTGGAGATGGAAGATTTCCGTTACCGGCACGGGCGGCCTCTCGTCAAACCTGATCATCCTCCTCTAACAATGATGATGCAAAAATTCCATGAATGGTACATGAAAACCTGCCACGAGTCTGGAAAGGATTCTTTGATACTGTCAGTTAAAGAGGAGCACGACCTCGTTGGAATGGAACTGTTGAATATTGAATTTGAGGAGATATCCAGTTATACAATCAAAAGGCCCTCGACAAAACAATCGTGACTTGTTACTATCTGTAAGTACTATTTCTGTAATTAAGTCTCTCTATGTATATAGCTCAGCTCTTTTATTGCATGTATATATAATTATCCTCACTACTATATTATGCATATTGAAGATCGTCGAATGCAGAAAAGCACAAATCTATGACATTGGGTTCATTAACCCAAATGTCATACATGAGTATAATTTTCAAAAGTATCCCACACAAACCGAGGACAACTTGCTACAATCGTTGCTTAAAAATCAAAATAAAGGGACAATATTCTTTCCTTACAACTTCAAGTGAGTGTTACTGTCTTGTGCATATTCGGTTTCCCTTATTACTCGAGGTTTATAGTAATGTAATGGATGAGTTATGCATGCGTGCGCAGTTTCCACTTTATTCTGTTAGAGATTCAGCTTGAGCGGGGAGTAGTAACCGTCTTAGACTCGAAATGAAAAGATCCCTAGGAATATGCGGACATGACTGAAATTCTCCAGAAGTAAGTTCAATCGATCATTCTCACATCATATTGGCAACTTTGTTCATTTCCTGATATCAAGTAATTAGTTTTTTTGTCTGGCAGGGTTTGGAAAGAGTTCACAGCAATTGTTCTGGCACTGCTGGGGGAGCTGCGATTTACACACCCGAAAGTAAGTACTACTAGCTAGTTCCGCTCATCTCTCATTGATTCTAGTTTCATCAATACCATTTATCATGCTTGATTATCAGTTTGATTGAACTCTATTTCTCGTAAAGTGCTTGTGGCAGGAAATCGGGAATAATTTACGTGGATACTACGTTTGTGAGTTCATCTACAACGCGACGACCCCTAAGCGGGGCTACTCTGAAAAACAATTTCAAGTGCGTAAGCAATAATATTCATAATTTTATCTTATTACCATATATATGTATTGACCCCCTTCTTCAAATTAGATGTGGCAGATGCGGGATGAACTCCTACCACATGATCGCATACAAGCAATTCAAGAAGAATTGGCGAGATTTTTTCTTGACCGCGTCATAAATAAAGCCGGAGAATACCATCTGAAAGTTGACATTAGATGTTAGGGATTGTAAGAGATCTTATATTTTATATATGTAGCTAGTAGCGTCGAATATATATACGAAAACTTGTTATACGACCAATCTCTCGAAGAAAGAGAGGTCGATCTTCTTTACTTAATGGTTCCTTCATTTGCTTACTAGCTAGTGTGTCGAGTTCTCTCTATAGTAGTTAGCATCGACCAAGCACGGAGAAAGAGAGGACACTTATCTCTATCAATTAGCTAGCTAAAACAAGATAAAACCCCTAAATTTACCGTCCAAAACCGCCTAACCCCCCTCCCTTTCAAAAAAAATCCGGCAACTGCTAGATGCTGACACGTGGATGCCTTTTGGTCCCGGTTGGTGTTACCAACCGGGACTAAAGGTCCTCCTGCCTGGGCTCATAGCACCGGCCACCTGGAGCCCCTTTTGTCCCGGTTGGTAAGCGAACCGGGACTATAGGTTTTGGGCTTTAGTCCCGACCCTTTAGTCCCGGTTCCAAAATCGGGACAAATGGGCCTTACGAACCGGGACAAATGGGCCTTTTTCTACTGGTGAAAGGGAATTGTATACGGGATTAACTGAATCCTCAACATCGTGGTTCAACCGATAAAGATCTTCATGGACTATGTAGTAACCAATATTGGAATCCATGTCTCTCTATTGTTTATTGATCGGAGAGGTGTCTCGGTCATGTCTACATGATTCTTGAACCCGTAGAGTAGCACACTTAATGTTCGTAGCACTAGGGTAATGTTGAGATATTAATAGTGGATAGTTTGAAAGTAGTTCGGAGTCTCGGATGGGATCTGAGACATCACGAGGAGGTCCGGAATAATATGTAAGTATACATTTATATATGGGAAGTCACATTCAGGGTTTCGGAAAAGTTCGAGAATTTTTCGGTAGAGTACCGGGAAGGTTCTAGAAGGTTCCGGGGTTCCATCGTGGAGCCCAATGACCCAGGTAGGGCCAACATGGATAGAGGGGTGGGGCTACAGCCCACATGGGTTGTCCGTACCATTCACCAAGGCACAAGTCGTTTAAATCTAGGGATAAGATCTTATTTTTAAATGTAAAGGATTAAATCTAGAGATAATATGTTATCTTCATGTTTAAAGGGATTTCTTCTATGTGGATGGCCCTAGGAGGGGTTTGGACACCCTCGCCTCTAGCCTATATATAGAAAGGGGAGGTGCATGTGGGCAGCCACCCCTTCACCCTTGCCCATTGGCTCTCCCAACTCCTCCCACGTTTCTCTGATACGCGCTTAGCGAAGTCCCGCCGGAATTCAGCTGCCACTACAACCACCACGCCATCGTGTCGGTTAAGATCGCATCTACCTATTCTCTTTCTCTCCTTCTCTCTTTGTGGATCAAGAAGGAGGATACATCACTGAATCTGGATGTGTGCTAAACTCAGAGGTGCACACGTGCGGTGCTTGGATCGGATCGGATCGCAACGCGAGTACGACTACGCCAACGATGGTCTCTATCGTTAATGCTTTTGATCTACAAGGGTATGTATACACATCTCCCTCTCGTTGCTATGCATCTCCATAGATAGATATTGGGTGTTCGTAGGATTTTCTGTTCCATGCTTCGTTCCCCAACATACGCGACCTAGGGGAGGGGGTGACCGTGCCCCCTATCCTTGTGGGACCATGGTGGCTCATCTCTGGCATTTCTTTGCTCTCGTGTTTTCTTATATATTTCAAAACAAACATTGTAAATTTAGTCCAATTCTAAGAACATTTATTTCTGCAAAATTCAACATCACGATAGTTTTGCTAAAAACAGCATCAAACCAGGTTAATTTCACTCAAATCATGGAAATTATAGGCCAAAACTAGAGCAAAGGGAGTATATAGCAAAACACTTCTACACGCGTTGACTACAAGAAACTACCACTTTTTATTTTTTCAAAAATCTACCACAAAGTTGTTTCGTTGTTCCAAAAAAATCTAGTTGCTGAAGCGTTAAGTTTTAATTGCGTTTATGACAGAGGGGGTCCACTTGTCAGGTCACTCTTATATTGGACCGTTAGTGGATCATTATGACATGTGGATGCCACGTGTCGGTTCCTACAAAAAAGAAAAACGCTCCCTATAAGTTTTGTAAAAAACCAATCGGGTCCTTGTTAATTTTGGAAAGAAAGCAATCGGGTCCCAGCGCTCTGTCTCGCTCCTGTCACACGTCGCCATGGCCGGCCTGCTCAACTCTCGCGATCCCACGCTCGGCCCGCAGCTCCTCCTAGCCATGAAGAACCTGCTGGTCTTGCTCCTGCCGGCTCGACCACCAAGATCTCCATGGTGCACTCTTTGGTGGTGCTCGCGCTGGCTAGACCCGTCGTTGTCGAGCGCGTTCCACCCGGAACTTGCCGGCAGCCTGGACCCGGTGCTGGACTTCCTACGCCAGAACGGTTCACCATTCATGATCAACCCGTACGTGTCGAACACGCGGGAGGAGACACCGCTGCTCGCCGGCGCTGCTCCCTGTCGCGGCCGTTGCTCCCCGTCGACGCTACGTGCTACTCGCCGGCGCTTCTCCTTGCTGGCTGCCACTGTGGCCGCTATTTCCCACCGCCGCCGCCATTCCCCGTCGCCGCTGCGGCTGCTATTGCCCGCCACTATGGCTGCTGCTGCCCGTCGCCGCCGTTGCTCCCCGCGGCTACGTCTCTTGCTCGCCAGCGCTTGCCACTGCTGCCCTCCGCTACAACAGGCATGACCATGTGGCGGTCTCGGCCGGTGCTCTAGGAGAGAAGATAAAAGGAGGGGGGAAAAGCTGACATGTGGGTCCCACATGTTAGTTAACGGTTAAATAAAAAGTCAACAGATGGTTTAGTTAGAAGCGCGCCCGTCATAATCCGGATCAATTCTAAACAATGTGGTCATTTTTTTTGGAACAACGAAACAATTTTTGTGTTAGACTTTTGAAAAAATTAAAAAGATGGAGTGTGGTAGTTTTTTTTTGCTATATACACAAAACAAAGGTGATTGAAAAAATAGATACATTGAAGACGTCAACAACCGCTTCCCAAGCGTCAATACCGCAGGAACATAACCTCATACAAGAATCCGTGGAAATAATAGCAAAGACGGTGTTGCGTTTCTATTACGGGCAGCGCTAAGGCCGCCACCATCTCCTCTCCTAACCAGCACATTACTGATTTTGCAAGGCGATCTCGACTGTAACATGTCGCCGAATTGTTGCTGCTAGTATTGAATTAGTGGGGAATTTTCCAAGTCTAGGAGAATTGCTCTGTGAGTCTTGTCTCTAGTTTGTTAGGGTCCAACAGTAACTACTACCACCATGTTAAAATTGTTGCGTATATAGTGCCAGTTAGAGCAGCAGAGGATTTGGAGCACTTGGGCACTACACCCCATATATGAACATTGAATTCAAAAAAATACTAGGAAACTAAAAAAACATGGACCTGGGGTATCAAACCTGGGTGCCCAATATACTCCAAAATGACATCCCTCATATTCTCAGTAAAAATAAAAAAAATGTATGAAATAAATGTATGGATGGATTGTCGGTCGGACAGTATTTTATTTGTCACGGTGCATTTTCTCTTATTTTTGCACGAATCTTCGCATGGGCATATATTGGACACTCAAGTTTTTTTTTCTCGAATACGAACGAGCGTGCGTACTATATATTAAAGAAGAAGAGCCAAGATGACTGATACAACGCTTTTCGACACGTGTTATCCCTAGAGGTTAGCACCCACATCCACCGTGACAACACCGGCAACTAACCCACCTTGACCATACTCAAGCCAACAATGGTGAAGAGGATGGACATAGAGCACACAGGCCGCGTCCTCCTATACCGAACATCCCAAACACGACAAAAACACCTAACCAAACTAGCTCAACGCACTCTTCATCCTTGGTGCCTAGAGGATCGGCGAGTGGACAACGGGAGTTGGCTTGACTCGAAGAAGTCGCCGTCGAAGGGTGTCGATAGTGGAGTACATAGCGCCCAGGATGCTCATGTCCACATCAACACCCCGCGCATGACAACTTGGCATCCCAAGCCTCACCGCCGAAGCAAGCGAGGCAACCCACCAACTGCACCTCCAGACACATCCTGAGCACCTGGGCAGCGCCTCCGAGAAGGGGACGGCGTTGAGACGCCGCCGCTGCCTGGCCCGGCGAACCAAGCCTAGGGTTTCCCCCGATGTCAAAACAGGGGATGAACATGCCATGACAACGCCCCCAAGGAGGAGATGGTGCCCACAAGCGTCGCCGTAGCCTGCAGCCGCAGCTGCGCTGGATTTCTCCTTGGCCCTGTCCATCAAATTACGGAGCGTGACAGACTGGAAGGGAGTGCAAAGCTGACACCTTGGGACATCACCGTGGAGATGGGGGAGCTGAAAATCATCGCGCCGCCAACCGGCGAGTCCACCGTAGCCCCTGGTCAAGGAAGACCAAGGCCTGCATCCACCCGCTCCTACCCCGCCGCCCTCACGACCAGGGAAAGCAGCGCCGCCAGGACACCACAGCACAAGCAACCATGATGCCCGGCCATCCACCTCGTCGCGCCTCCGACCCGGGAAGAGGAGCACAATCCATTACAGCCTGGGCCTAACATACCAGCCCCGGAGCACCAGCGGGATCCCCGGCGACCAGATCAGGCTGAGCCAGAGCAGGCCGACCCGACGGCCACGCGCAGCCCTTCGCGCCAGCAGCCGTGCTGCCAGCCCCCACGCCACTCACACTCCACCGGACCTCCACTGAGTCGCCCTGCCCCTGGCCATGACGCCAAATCCGAGCCACCGAGCCGCCACGACCAAACTGCCATCGAGCACCACCAGGTCCGGCCGCCGCGCTACCCCAATAGCCACAGAAGCCGACACACCACCGCCAGGTCCCGGGGCCGCCGCCCCGGCATCTGCCCGCCGTTGGCCGGGCGCCTCGTACGTCCAGAGCCGACACGCCACGCCAACAGGGGATCTCCCCGCGTGAGAGGAAAGGGCCCACCGCCGCCGGCCGCCACGCGGGCTTTGCCCGCCGATGTTGCCCAGCGGCGGCGAGGGGAGGGGCTAGAGTAGGGGGGTGGCAGCGGCGGCGCTAGGGTTCGCCCGAGCCGCCCCCCAGGGAGCGATGCGGGTGCGGGCTCGGGCTCTCTCTGCAGTCGTTGCAGTGATGTTTGTTTGACACTCAAGTTTGATATCCCAAGATTTCGTTTTTTTTCTTTCCTGATATATTTTGAATTTAATATTTATATGGGGGGTGGAGCACCCAGGTCCCAGGTGGCCCTGTATTTCCCAGTTATACCCAACTTCGTACTAGGACCAGAGAAAAGTTAGGTGATAATTAAGCAAGCAACCAATCACATACACAACTAATCACGCACGCAGCTTTACTTTTCACAAAGGAACATCGCTCACAGGACATACTCTCAGAATATTACGCAATATGCTTTACTTATGTGCTTCTTAGAAGCGGTAATACATACACCACAGGGGATAGTTGGATCCACCGTAGGTTGGTTTCTGCTTAGGGGATTATATTATAATTCGGCCGTGCCATCGATTGATCGATGGACAAGGGCGCCGGTGATGTCCCAAGCATCTAGACGACGGAGAAGGGCAAGGGGACGATGTTAAGGATGCCGCCGAGGAGGCCGCCCACGATCTGGCCGATGAGGCCAATTAGGCCGCCAAGTCCTCCGAGGCCGCCTGCGCCGCCGCTACTGCCACTGTCAGCACCCAGGAGCTGCACCGGTGCCGCCAGCGTCCCGGTGACGCTGTCCAGGGACGCGTTGCACGCGGCTAGCGGGGTGACGACCACCACTTTGCACTGGTTGGCGAGCAGAGGGGCGAGCAACGACGAGGTGGCCGGGCCCATGTTCATGGTGAATGCTCCGCTGTCGTCTGCCTTCGTGCCGGCCACCACCCTGCCGCCGCAGACCATTTGGACGGCGGCGTCTTCCACCAAAAATCAAACCAAACGACTAGTTAAGACGGCCGGAGAACAGTTGCAATCATTAGGCGGCATTCAGGCAAGAAACATGGGAGGTCCTTACTCGGGAACGGCGGAACCGCGGCCACGTTGATGGAACTCCCCGCGCTGCATGGCACCACACCGGCGACGAGGGCCAGTGGAGGCTGCTTATCCGCCTCCGCAGCGTGCGGGGCGAGGCTGACGACCAGGAGGAGAGCCGCGATGAGAAGGCTCTTGGTCGCCATTTGCGTGGATCCTCTCGACCTCTTTGTTGTATGCTTGACAGCGTGAGGATATCGTGCTGCGCTGAGCGTGGTGGCTCATGCTGCTGCATGGATCCCCATTTTATAGGCATGCGCTGAGCGTGGTGGCTCATGCTGCTGCATGGATCCCCATTTTATAAGCATGCGCTGAGAGAGGTCAAGTTGCCGCCGTTTTTTCCGACTACGTGGCTGCAACACTTGCTCGTTTCACCGAACAGAATCGCTCTGCGCGTGCTTGCAATGTCGTAGCAGGGTACGCTGCCGTCGACGTCTGGCATAGCAACGGTCCAAAGATTATTGAAGGAACTTGACCCTAACGCATGCTCCAAGCAGCACAAATTGCGATCAGTTCACGGGCGCATGAAGTACTAGCATGCGTGGAGTACTAGCGCAGTAGATGCTAGCTAGCACAAATTTTGAACAGTTCACGCTGCCGTCCACGTCGAACTAGATGCTAGCTAGCACATTTTTACGAAAATGTTTTTGCAACATATTTCAATAAAATTTGGCCCTTGTGGAACAAGAAAGAAGGCGGCAGAAATCGACCTACCAAAATAAAATTTCAAACCAGTTTGTTATAGTCAGTTTCATAGATTGTAGTACATGCCTAGCGTACTAACTTACCAAGGTAGCAAAGCACCGGGTGCCACTCCACGGCGTGCTCGATTCGTGCATGCGTGCGGACTTATTGATGAATTTTGGTTCATGTGCCTAACAGTGCCAAGAAGAAGGGAGAAACTATCGTGATGTCCTTGTCGATCGGATACGTACTTCATTCCCATGTTGGATCTGTTCCATGCTTTCCCTTTCAGATTATTACGTATTTATTACTCCCATGATTGGAGTACATATAATTAGTTAGGATAATTCTATCTTCGTAACTGATCGATGGTGCTAAATGAAAGAGTATTTCATTTAGGACCATGGACCGATTAAATAATAGTGTAAAATCAACTATTAAGATTAGGAGCAAGCTAACTATGTTGTCCTTTTGTAATTAACATCAACGATTTGCTGATATTTAAGACAACCATGCGGTACCGAGGGACGTAGTCCGAAAATAAAAGCTTCCAGTTCACACCACCCCTAGTCTGCAAATAAGAGCTTCCCGCTTATGCCATGCCTATCGTAAAGAAGCAATTACGCTCCCTTCCCCCTACCCCGAAAAAGTGCCCCCGTGTCGTCCCCCGCGGGCGTCTCGGGTGGATCCGCCCCCGCCTGCCTAGCTCCCTCCGTCGCAGGCTCCCCTCCCGTCGCCGGCAGGCGCTGCCAGGGGCAAATCCCCTCGTGGTTGGCCGGCGGCGGGACCTTCTTCCTCCTCGGTCAGGGCACGCAGCGCGGGATGTGGCGGCCTGGCCAGGATGCAGCGCTGCCGTGGGGCATTGTGAAGGCAGCGCGCATGACCGTGCCGATGATATGCTTGGATGGTGCGGCCGTGGAGGCTGCGTGGTGACTGGGGGTGTGGCGGCGACGTGCCCTGCAGATCTGGCGCGGGCCTCCCGATTTGGTGGATCGGGATCGGGTGGTGGCGGCCGTCATGGGTCGTTGCAGCAGGGTCGCGGCTCTCGCTGCTCCGGCCGTCAACGGCGCCTGATCCAGCCGCTGTCCTCTAGCCCTAATCGGTGTGCTTCTCTCCCACGGGTTCCTGGCGGTGCCGGCGTGGTCGCGAGTGAAGCTAGTGGAGGAGATACAGATGGGGGGAAACCCCTTGGTCGGTCACGGCCGGCCGCACCAACGACGCCGCCCAAGGGCATCGCTATTCTTCTTGGAGATGTCGGCCCACGTCTGCTCCTCCACTTCCCACCTCCCTGCCTCTCGAGTGAAAACCCTAACTCCGGTGGGTGGTGGCGACGTCCTTGACGTCGTGACCTTCATGAAGGCGTCGCCTTGAGGGCAGAGTGGTGGTAGGCACGATGTGGGTCCTTGACGGTAGCTGGTGGTGGGCACTGCTTCGGGGGAAACCCTAGGATCTGGTCTTCTAGATCAGACGATGGTGATACTGCGGTGTCGCTTCTCTCCTGGGAGCATCGTTTGTGGAGCAGCGCTGGACGACAGAGGCAGGAGACGGATCGGTGTCGCCTTGCACAGAGCTTTGGTGGAGCTGTCAAGTCATGCCTGATCGACAGGTGCTACGCTGAGTCATACCTAGTTGGCAGGTGCTACGCACAGCAGTTCTTCCAGAATCTTCGCGTTTAGACGGATGAGCCCAGGGCAGTGGCACCGTTGGGCGCCGTGGTGGCGTCGACGGATGTTCGGTCTTGCAAGGATGATGCAGATCTCTCTTCTGAAGATTGGTCAGTGGGCGACGATGATGGCGGCTTTTAAAGCGTGTGCATGTGGTGTGCGCTTTAGGTTTGTTGCACCGGCTGTTGGTCCCGATACGTTATGTGGATCGATTGGCGACGACACCGGTTGTAGATATGTGAAGTGAGAGCAATCCACATTATCGAGTTTATAGGTATGAGTGATGGCTTCGAGTGAATTAATGTATGCTTTTCAGACATTTTTGAAATAATTAATAAAAATGGCTGCATGCATCAATTGATGCTGACGCCAAGGTTTTAACCTCCTTTTCCAAAAAAAATGCCATGGCTATTGTCCATGACAACCACGGGAGGGGAATCCTATCCCCTTCGCAAATGGCCTCTACAACCATGCGTACAGGCTCCTCTGATCCATTATGTAGAGAGACGGTAGGAAGATACTCTCTCCGTTCAAAATTGCTCGTCTCTCAAAGTATTATGCACTACACACAAGGACAATCGTCCAGACAAGGGGATTAGTAGAGCTCCTGCCCCCCTTAAACCAGTGACTTCTTCCTAATTTTTATATGAAGAGTGCATATATCAAAATTGGCTCTTCTCACCATGCATATTTACTAAATCATATTTTTTTTCTTTTTAGAACACCGTGCAATTGAAGTCGCTCACATACACTAACCTTTCTAAATGTACGCACGCACACCCTACCTTTATGAACATCTTCAACAGAATGGGCCACATAGCATCTCAAGATTGACGAGGTCCCCACATGCATCTCGTGTTCGAAGAAAATGCCTCCTTCCATTGAACGAGCATCACGAAAAGTGTGAAATAACTTTCTAAAAATACAGCATCAATGTAAGTCTAGAATTGGCACCCTGATGGACTAAGGATACCAATGTCTTCCTAACCATCCAACCATATGTTATTTCATGTGAATCTTGCCTCGGCCATTGGACAAGAAGCATGTGCGTCCATGTTGGCATGACACGCAACACAAAGATTCATATATATCAGACACGCAGGCTAATTATTCGTCGTCCATTGACAACTCACATGTTGCTTTGGCCGGGTAAACACACGAGCAAACAGTCATTAGATGGATGGTTCAATGAGGTAGTCGTACTTGGAGAAACTTCAACAGTTGATGTACATCTAAAACAACCAACGTTTATAGAAAGTTGGGGCAAAAAATCTCTTCGACGGCTCCCCGTAAACCCGAAAAAACTTACGGCATTGCGTAAAAGCACCCTCCTTACTATAAATATAGGGAAGATATCCTTCCAATAAAAAATATTTGTGGTTATGAAACAACCTGAAACTTCAGTATATGGGCTCCTCCAATCCATTATGTAGAGAGCTGGTAGGATGATACTTTTTCCGTTCAAAATTACTAGTCGCTCAAAGTATTATGCACTGCAGACAAAGACCATAGCCTAGATAAGGGGATCAGTAGGGCCCCTGTCCCCCTTAACACCAATGACTTCTTCCTAGATTTTGCACCAAGAGTGCATATATCAAAATTGGCTCTTTCCAGCATGCAGATTTAGTGAATCATGTCTTCTTTTTGTGAACACGGTATTACCAAAGTCTTCTTTCATTGAACGAACATCGTGAAAATTCTGAATATGTTGTGTAAGATATGAATCCTGACTTACCGTCCTTCTAATCATTCAACCACAGATTGATTCGTATGAATCTTGCCTCCGCGGACAAGAAGCATGTGTGCCCGTGTTTGCATTACACGCAAGACAAAGATCCATATGTATCCGACACACAGACCAATCATTCGGCGTCCATGGACAACTCACGCCTTGCTCTGGCCGGGTGAACACACGAGCAAACAGTTATTTGATGGATATATCAATCGGGTAGTCCTGCTTAGAGCAACATCAACATCTCCTGATTTTATTTTACGAAAAGGAGGATATCCTCCGGCCTCTGCATCAAAATGAAGCATGCGGATCAACATCTCCTGATACATCTAAAATAACTAACATTTACGAAAAGTTCACTATAGGAAAAACATACGTCATCTTGTATCATTTCGCAAGCCCAGTGCCGAAACACGGGTTTACGGCTTATGTCCACCTAAACCAAGTATGCTCGTAAGGACACATGACGATCCGACAGTACTGGGCTTAAATCGACATACACCATGAGGAGTGGCGGGCACACAGACATTCCTGCATTGCACGGTTAAGATCTAAGTCATGAAACATAGATGGCACACGGCATTGCCGCAGTACACGGCTTATAAAGAAGCCGTAAGATATGTGGGCACATGTGTATCGAGGCCTTACGATTTACATGCAAACTATGAATCCGTCCAATCACTCGGCTTACAGAAAACATACACGTCTTATAGGGGAACCACGTGACGCCTCCGTTAGAGCAGCCAGATGTGATCTCACTCACTTTACCATGTGCAGGTACTTTATACTCGGCTTACATTATAAGCCGTATGACCGATAACTGACACTCGGCTTATTGCCCCTAAGCCGACCCAATCTTAGGCGTGTGCTCTACGTTGAGTGTAACACTCCGTTTACTATTTGTCGTGGTTTAAATGTTCCTTGCCGTGTATGAAATATACATGGCTTAGAATGTTTTTCCTGTAATGGTTGGGGCACAAAAAAACTCTTTGACAGCTCCCGTAAACCCGAAAGAAATTACGGCATCACATGAAATCACACTCCTTATTGTAAATACACGGGAAGATTGTACTTCCAATAGTTTTTTGGCGGTTATAAAACCGCCTGAAACTTCACCGTCCCATCCCACGCCGCTGCGCTATCAGTCGCTGACGGCGCCACGCCGGGCCACCGCCTCGCTGCGCTGCAGCCACGTTGGGTCGCAGCTGCACAGTCGCCACTCCAGGCCACCATCTTGCCGCGCCGCTGTCCCGCACCATACCTCGCCGGTCACCATCACACGTGTCAATGGCATGTGGACCCTAGGCCATTAGCTAAGATTGTTTAACTAAAAATAGAAAAGGAACAGATTACACGAAAAGTGGTTTACATGAACTGAGAAAACTTGTTGTCTAACAAATTTCTATAAACTATATTGTCATCCCGTATGACTGCTTTTATGGAGAAGGTTTTTATAGAAGCTATTGGAGTTTACTCACTAGTAGAAAACAGCCCATTTGTCCCGGTTTTAGAGGCCCATTACCCCGGTTCTGAAACCGGGACTAAAGGGTCGGGACTAAAGCCTAAAACCTTTTGTCCCGATTCGCTTACGAACCGGGACAGAAGGGGCTCCACGTGGCCACTGCGAGGAGCCCAAGCAGGAGGACCTTTAGTCCCGGTAGGTAACACCAACCGGGACCAAAAGGCATGCATGCGTCAGCATCTGGCAGGAGCTGGGTCTTTTTTTGAAAGAGAGGTTTAGGAGGTTTTGGAGGGAGGTGTTTCATATTGTGTTAGCTAGCTAATAGAGAGAAGTGTTCTCTCTTTTTGCGTGCTTGATCGATGCTAGCTACTATAGAGAAAACTCGACATGTTAGCTAGTAAGCAAATGAAGGAACCATTAAGTACACAAGATCATCATGAACTTATACAGAGAGAAGTGATCGACCTCTCTTTCTCCGAGAGGTTGGTCGAACAACAAGTTTTCGTATAACTATCCGACGCTACTAGCTACATATATACAATATACGATCTCTTACAAACCCGAAGATCCAATCACAAATCCACATAGTAATCTCGGTCTTTAGGTATGACGTGGTCAAGAAAGAATCCCGTCAACTCCTCTTGAATTCCTCGTATGCGATCATGTGGTAGGTGTTCATCCCGCACCTGCCAGATCTAATTTCAAGAAGGGGATCAATACATGCATATATATGAATAAAACTCAACACAATTGATGGTAATATATAAAATAAAATTATGAATACTATTTATGTACTTCAAATTGTTTGTCAGAGAAGCCCCGCTCAAAGGTCGAGTGACGAATGAACTCGCATATGTAGTGTCCACATAAAACAGTCTCTTTTTTTTGGTACAAGCACTTTACGAGAATAGAGTTCAATCAAACTGAGAAGCAAGCATGGTAATGATATATTGATGAAAAATTGAATCAATTAGAGATGCACGGAACTAGCTAGTACTACTTACTTTGGGGTGCGTAAATCGCAACTCTTTGTTTAGATCGATAACCTTTCGGGTGAACTTCTTCCAAACCCTACCAGGCAAAGAAAATGATTACTTGATATCAGGAAATTAACGAAAGTTGCATGCCGATATGGTCCCGGTATTGACTGAACTTACTTCTTGAGCTTGCAGTCATGTCCGCATAATTCTCGGAATCTTTACGTCTCGAGTATAAGATAGTTACTAATGCCCCGTCAAGCTTAATGGACAGCAGAATAAAATGGTAACTGCGCACGCATATATAACTCATCAATTACATTACTTAACCTCAAGTAAGCAAAACCGAGTATACAGAGAAGACAGCAACACTCACTTGAAGTTGTAAGAAAAGAGTATTTTCCTTTTGTTTTGATGTGTAAGGAATGACTTTAGCAAGTTCTGCTCGGTCTCTTTGATTTCATTCGTGCCATCCATTCATTTACGGCATCTGGGCTAATGAACCCAACGTCGAAGATTCCTGCTTTTTTGCATTCGACAATCTTCAATCTACATAATATAGTGAGGATAATTATATACATGCAATGAACGAGCTGAGCTAGAGACTTAACTATAGAAGTAATACTTACAGACAGTAGGAAGTCATGAGTTGTTTGTCTAGGGCTAGTTGATTGTATAACTGAAATAAATCCACAAATTCAATAGCAATCACACTGAATCCAATGAATTCGTGCTCTAGTTTCACTCTAACATACATAGTGTCTCTCACAAACTTCCTGCAGGTTTTCATGTACCACTCATGCAATTTGTACACCATCATTGTTAGAGGAGGGTGATCCGGTTTGACGAGAGGATTCCCGTGCACGTATTTATATTCTTCTTTTGTTACCTTGGCCGTTTCAAAAAATACATCATCCCCCAAGTAATCACCAAGTTTGGTACTGGGCGGTAGCACCCGATGATTAGCAATATCGCTAGACACCTTGAGAGGGGGGCACGATTGCTTCTCCTATTCACCGAGCTGGGGAATTGTTTTCCCACTTCTTCGTTCTTTGACTCTTGCAGCACCAGAAGTACTTCCCAACTGTTGTGCTTCATTATATGTCTTTATAATATAGCGGTCATAGTTTGATGGCAGCGGAGGCGGTGATGGTCGCTTCAGGGCATCCAGAGTGCGCTTCGCTTTCACAGGATCTACCGTTTCCTTCGGAGGTTGATGTTTCTACGCAAAATGGGCCTTCACTTCGGCTTTACTGATGTCATTGTTTTCTTCGTTAGTCCTCTCGTATGGTAACTTTGGAAGAGGCTTGAGGGTTGGACCAAATTTTAATTTCTTCCTGCCTATTGTACTGCTAGCCGCTGGAGCGGCGGTGACGTCTCTCTTCCGTCGTGGCTGACACGTTGGAGGAGGCGGAGTGGCCTCGCGCGTCGGAGGAAGCATACTGCTCCGACGCATCGGAGTAGGCAAAGGAGGAGGCATAGTGCCCTCACGCGCCGGAGGAGCCATAGAAGGAGGCGGAGTGCCCTTATCACTCGCCGGAGGAGGAGGAGGAGGCGACGGAGTGCCCTGACTTGCCGAAGGAGGAGGAGGAGGCGGAGGCATCTAGTTCGGAAGCTTGATGTACTCTTTTCGCCATAGACATGTACTCCTTAGAGCATGAACCGATAGGTTCTCCCCTTCACCTGTAGGGTGGTCAAGCTCGAGCTCCTCAAATAGCTCCATTACTTCATCCACCATCACAACAACATAGCCATGTGGAATCGGAAGGCAGTGAAAAGTTCCATTGGGTTGAGGAGGTGCAACAGAGCCGACAGCCGCCTTGAAAGTGAGGTTTCGGAAATTCGTCATAAGTTTGCAATGTTGAGCCTCCGTGATAGTATCCACAGGGTAGCTAGGAGCCATGAAGTCAGGCTGAACGAGCTCCATGGAAACCACGCTGCTTCTTTGCTGAGATGGTGGGGTAGCTTCGTCCCGTTGAGATGGTTGGCCGGCAGCTTGCTGGCTCTCAAGTTCCTCTAACTTTTCTAGTCTTGCATTAAGCTTTTGCATGTCGCTTAGCTCCGCTTTTCTCTTTCTCTGTCGGCTTCTGTAACCGCCTGCGTCGGGAAACCCAACCTTCCACGGAACGAAGCCTGGTGTGCCTCATGTTTGTCCAGGGTGCTCAGGATTCCCGAGGGCCTCGGTCAGCTCGTCCTTCTCTCTGCTAGGAATGAACGTCCCTTCCTTTGCCACGGTGATATACTTTTGAAGCTTCTTGACGGGTATTGCAAGTTGCTTGTCTGTCCAATGGCACTTCCCTATTTCAGGGTCCAAAGTTCTCCCAACCCTGAAGAACAAGTCCTTGAACGGTCTGGCCAGTTCAACGTGTGTGGTTCGACCCCTTTAGGAATTAGGTCATTTTCAGCTTTGTCCCACAACGACCGGGCTTTGAGGTAGCCACCTGACCCTGTGTGATGCTGATACTGCTTATTTGCAGCATTGTTCTTGTTTGTCTCTGACATTTTCTTACTCTTGTCCGATGTCTTGTAGGCCACAAATGCGGGCTAGTAATCTCTTATCTTCTCAAATCGGCCGATGAATTCTGGAGTCTTCCCTTTGTCGACAAACTTGGGTTTCAACTCATTCTTCCACCTCCTAAATAGATCTGCCATCTTCTTAAGAGCACACGCCTTGACCAGTGGCTCTATAACTGGGTTATTCAGATCCTCCTCTCACGGTAGGTTGAAATTTGCCTTCAACGAGGTCCAGAGATCATCTTTCTATCTATCGGTGACATAAGAAACTTTAGGGTCGTCCTCCTTAGGCTTATTACATTGGTTGATGCTGATCGGGATGTTGTCCCTAACAATAGCTCCATCGTGAGCAGCAAATGCGTCCTTGGTCCGCTTTGGTTCAATCGGTAGGCCATCGTCCGCGAGTGCTGTGATCATGAACCTTTCATCCTTGCGTAACCTTCTCTTCAGGCCTCGTCTCGTGGTACGTCCATTTTGCATCATGATTTTATATTGATATTTATTGCATTATGGGTTGTTATTACACATTTTGGTACAATAGTTATGCCTTTTCTCTCTTATTTTACAAGGTCTACAATAAGAGGGAGAATGCCGGCAGCTGGAGTTCTTGACTGGAAAAGAAGCAAATCTGAGATACCTATTCTGCACAACTCCAAAAGTCCTGAAAATCTATGGAGAATTATTTTGGAATATATAAAAAATACTGGGCGAAAGAAATACATCTGGGGGCCCGCTAGGGAGCCACAAGCCTGCTAGGTCCGGCCACCCCCCTCGTCCCGCCCCTGGGGCTTGTGGCCCACCTGCCAGCCCTCCAGTGCCCATCTTCTTCTATATTGAGGGTTTCGTCCTGGAAAAAATCATAACAGGGCTTTTGGGAAAAAGTGTCGCCGTCTCGAGGCGGAACTTGGGCAGAACCAATGTACAGCTCCGGCAGGGCGATCCTGCCGGTGAAACATCCCTTCGGGAGGGGGAAATCGAAGCCATCGTCATCACCAACGATCCTCTCATCGAGAGGGGGTCTATCTCCAGCAACATCTTCATCAGCACCATTTCCTCTCCAAACCCTAGTTCATCTCTTTTATCCGATCTTTGTCTCAAAATCTCAGATTGGTACCTATGGGTTGCTAGTAGTGTTGATTACTCGTAGTTGATGCTAGTTGGTTTACTTGGTGGAAGATTATATGTTAAGATCCTTGATCATCACTTATACTCCTCTGATTATGAACATGAATATGCTTTGTGAGTAGTTACGTTTGTTCCTGAGGACATGGGATAAGTCTTGTTATAAGTAATCACGTGAATTGGGTATTCGTTCGATATTTTCATGAGATGTATGTTGTCTCTCCTCTAGTGGTGTTACGTGAACGTAGACTACATAACACTTGACCATTGTTTGGGCCTAGAGGAAGGCATTGGGAAGTAATAAGTAGATGATGGGTTGCTAGAGTGACAGAAGCTTAAACCCTAGTTTATGCGTTGCTTGGTGAGGGGTTGATTTGGATCCACATGTTTCATTCTATGGTTAGATTTATCTTAATTCTTCTTTTGTAGTTGTGGATGCTTGCAGGAGAGGTTAATCATAAGTGGGAGGCTTGTCCAAGTAAGGACAGCACCCAAGCACCGGTCCACTCACATATCAAATTATCAAAGTAGCGAACGCGAATCAAATGAGCATGATGAAAACTAGCTTGAGATAAATTCCCATGTGTCCTCGGGAGCGCTTTGCTTTATATAAGAGTTTGTCCAGGCTTATCCTTTGCTATAAAAAGGATTGGGCCACCTTGCTGCATCGTTGTTACAATTGTTATTTGCTACCCGTTACAAATTATCTTATCACAAAACTACGTGTTACCGATAATTTCAGTGCTTGCACAGAATACCTTACTGAGAACCGCTTGTCATTTCCTTCTACTCCTCGTTGGGTTTGACACTCTTACTTATCGAAAGGACTACGATAGATCCCCTTTACTTGTGGGTCATCAAGACTCCTTTCTGGCGCCCTTGCCGGGGAGTGAAGCGCCTTTGGTGAGTGGAAATTGGTAAGGAAAATTTTATATAGTGTGCTGAAATTTACTGTCACTTGTTACTATGGAAGGTAATCCTTTGAGGGGCTTGTTCGGGATATCTTCACCTCGACCGAAAACACAAAGAGTTGTCCCTCAACCTACTGAACCTACTGAAAATATTTATTATGAAACTCCCTCTGGTATGATAGAGAAACTGCTAGCTAATCCTTATGCAGTAGATGGAACACTACATCCTGATTTGCGTCTAATCTATGTAGACGAAGTCCGTGGATTATTTAAGCTTGCAGGTTTACCCGAGGATCACGTCAAGCAGAAGGTCTTTCCTTTATCTTTAAAGGCGAAGGCATTGACATGGTATAGGCTATGTGATGATATTGGATCATGGAGCTACAACCGACTGAAAATGGAATTTCATCAGAAGTTCTATCCTATGCATATAGTTCATCGTGATCGGAATTATATTTATAATTTTTGGCCTCGTGAAGGAGAAAGAATCGCTCAAGGTTGGGGGAGGCTTATGTCAATGTTATATTCATGCCCCAATCATGAGATCTCGAGAGAAATTATTATTCAGAATTTTTATGCTCAGCTTTCTCGTAATGATCAATCCATGCTTGATACTTCTTGTGTCGGTTCTTTTATGAAGAAAGATATTGAATTCAAATGGGATTTATTGGAAAGAATTAAACGCAACTCTGAAGATTGGGGACTCGACGAAGGTAAGGAGTCAGGTATAAATCTTAAGTTTGATTGTGTTAAATCCTTCGTGGACACCGAGGCTTTTTGTGAATTTAGCACTAAATATGGACTTGACTCTGAGATAGTAGCTTCTTTCTATGAATCTTTTGCTACTCATGTTGATCTCCCTAAGGAGAAGTGGTTTAAATATCATCCTCCCATTGAAGTGAAAGTAGTGGAACCTATTAAAGTTGAAGAGAAAATTATTACTTACAATGTTGATCCTGTTATCCCTACTGCTTACATTGAGAAACCACCTTTTCCTGTTAGGATAAAGGAACATGCTAAAGCTTCAACGGTGGTTCGTAAGAGTTGTATTAGAACACCCAAACCCCCTGAACAAATAAAAGTTGAACCTAGTATTGGTATGGTTAAATATCTCTTGGTTGATAATATTGATGGGCATGTTATTTATTTCTGTGATGAAGCTGCTAGAATTGCTAGACCTAATACTAAGTATAAACATAGACCGGTTGTTGGCATGCATGTTGTTTCTAATAAAATAGGAGATCATTGTTATCATGGATTATGTGATATGGGTGCTAGCGTAAGTGCAATTCCCCATTCCTTATACAAAGAAATCATGCATGATATTGCACCAGTTGAACTAGAGCATATTGATGTTACTATTAAGCTCGCTAATACAGACACTATTGCACCGATAGGGATTGTTAGAGATGTTGAAGTCTTGTGCGGGAAAATAAAGTATCCTACTGATTTTCTTCTTCTTGGTTCCCCACAAGATAATTTTTGTCCCATTATATTTCGCAGACCCTTCTTGAATATTGTTAATGCTAAGATTGATTATGAGAAAGAAATAGTTACTGTAAGCTTTGGGGATGTGTCTCATGAGTTTAATTTCTCTAAATTTTGTAGACAACCCCATGGCAAGGAATTGCCTAGTAAAGATGAAATTATTGGTCTCGCTTCTATTGTTGTGCCTCCTACTGATCCCTTAGAACAATATTTTCTAGACCATGAAAATGATATGCATATGAATGAGAGGAATGAAATAGATGAAATTTTATTTGAGCAGCAGCCTATTTTGAAACACAACTTACCTGTTGAAATACTTGGGGATCCTCCTCCACCCAAGGGTGATCCCGTGTTCGAGCTCAAGCAATTACCCGATACGTTGAAATATCCTTACGTTGATGAAAGTAGATATATCCTGTTATTATTAGTGCTAACCTTTCAGAGCATGAAGAAAATAGATTATTGAAAACTCTGAGGAAGCACCATGCTGCTATTGGTTATACTCTTGATGATCTTAAGGGCACTAGTCCCACTCTATGCCAGCATAAAATTAATATGGAGCCTGATGCCAAACCAGTTATTGATCACCGACGACGATTGAACCCTAAGATGGAAGAAGTGGTAAGAAAAGAAATACTAAAGCTTGTGGAGGAAGGTATAATTTATCCTGATGCTGATAGTAAATGGGTTAGTCCCGTCCATTGTGTCCCTAAGAAGGGAGGTATTACTGTTGTTCCTAATGATAACAATGAATTGATCCCGCAAAGAATTGTTACAGGTTATAGAATGGTAATTGATTTTAGGAAATTAAATAAAGCTACTAAGAAAGATCATTACCCTTTACCTTTTATTGATCAAATGCTAGAAATATTATCCAAACATACTCATTTTTCTTTCTAGATGGTTACTCAGGTTTCTCTCAGATACATGTATCAAGTCAGGATCAAGAAAAAACCACTTTTACTTGCCCTTTCAGTACCTTTGCTTATAGACGTATGTCTTTTGGTTTATGCAATGCTCCAACTACCTTTCAAAGATGAATGATGTCTATTTTCTCTGACTTTTGTGAAAAGATTCTTGAGATTTTCATGGATGACTTTTCCATTTACGGAACTTCATTTGATGATTGTTTGAGCAACCTTGATCGAGTTTTGCAGAGATGTGAAGAAACTAATCTTGTCTTGAATTGGGAAGAGTGTCACCTTATGGTTAATGAAGGTATTGTATTGGGGCACAAGATCTCCGAAAGAGGTATTGAAGTTGATAAAGCTAAAGTTGATGCTATTGAAAAAATGGCGTGCCCTATAGATATCAAAGGTATAAGAAGTTTCCTTGCTCATGTTGGTTTCTGTAGGAGGTTTATCAAAGATTTCTCTAAGATTTCTAGGCCTCTCACAAACCTTTTGCAAAAAGATGTTCCGTTTGTTTTTGATGATGATTGTGTAGAAGCATTTGAAATTCTTAAGAATGCCTTGATTACCGCACTCGTTATTCAACCACCTGACTGGAACTTACCTTTTGAAATTATGTTTGATGCTAGTGATTATGTTGTTGGTGCTATTCTAGGACAAAGAGTCGATAAGAAATTAAATGTTATCCATTATGCTAGTAAAACTCTAGACAATGCTCAAAGAAACTATGGTACTACTCAAAAGGAATTTTTAGCAGTCATGTTTGCTTGTGATAAGTTTAGACCTTATATTGTTGATTCCAAAGTAACTGTTCACACCGATCATGCTGCTATTAAGTACCTTATGAAGAAGAAAGATGCTAAACCTAGACTTATTAGGTGGGTCCTTCTGCTACAAGAATTTGATTTGCATATCATTGATAGAAAGGGTGCTGATAACCCTAGGGCAGATAACTTGTCTAGGTTAGAAAATGTTCTTGATCACCCACTACCTATTGATGATACCTTTCCTGATGAACAATTACCTATCGCGAATACTTCACATAATCTCCTTGGTATGCTGAGTACACCAATTACATTGTTGCTAAATTTATACCTCCTAGTTTCACATACCAACAAAAGAAAAAGTTCTTCTATGATTTAAGGCATTACTTGTGGGATGACCCACATGTTTACAAGGAAGGTGTAGATGGCATTATTAGACGTTGTGTACATGAGCATGAACAGGAACTAATCTTAAGCAAGTGTCACTCTGAAGCCTATGGAGGACATCACGCTGGAGATAGAACCGCACACAAGGTACTACAATCTGGGTTTTATTGGCCTACCCTCTTCAAGGATGCTCGTAAGTTTGTCTTATCCTGTGATGAATGTCAAAGAATTGGTAATATTAGTAGACGTCGGAAAATGCCTATGAATTACTCTCTTGTTATCGAACCATTTGATGTTTGGGGCTTTGACTATACGGGGCCTTCTCCACAATCTAACGGGTATACTCATATTCTAGTTGCTGTTGATTATGTCACTAAGTGGGTAGAAGCTATTCCAACTAGTAGCGTTGATCATAACACTTCTATGAAAATGCTTAAAGAAGTTATTTTCCCTAGATTTGGAATCCCTAGATATTTGATGACTGATGGTGGTTCCATTTTATTCATGGTGCTTTCCATAAATTGCTCGCTAAATATGATGTTAATCATAGAGTTGCATCTCCTTATCATCCTCAGTCTAGTGGTCAAGTAGAATTGAGCAATAGAGAGATTAAATTGATTTTTCAAAAGACTGTTAATAGATCTAGAAAGAATTGGTCAAAGAAACTCGATGATGCATTGTGGGCTTATAGAACTGCTTACAAAAACCCTATGGGTATGTCTCCGTATAAGAAGGTTTATGGTAAAGCATGTCACTTACCTGTAGAGCTAGAACATAAGGCTTATTGGGCAATCAAAGAGATCAATTATGATTTCAAACTTGCTGGTGAGAAGCGTTTATTTGACATTAGCTCACTTGATGAATGGAGAACCCAAGCCTATGAGAATGCTAAGTTGTTTAAAGAAAAGGTTAAGAGATGGCACGATAGAAGGATACAAAAGCGTGAATTTAATGTAGGTGATCATGTCTTTATATAAAATTCTTGTTTAAGATTTTTTGCAGGAAAACTTCTCTCTGAATGGAAAGGTCCTTACGTCATCGAAGAGGTAGACCGTTCCGGCGCCATCAAGATTAACAACGCCGAAGGCACAAACCCGAAGGTGGTGAATGGTTAAAGAATCAAACATTATATCTCAGGTACTCCCATAAATGTTGAAACCAATATCATCAATACCATAACTCCAGAGGAGTACATTAGGGAGACTTACCAGAACGTTTCAAACTCCAAAAAGGAATAGGTATGTGGTACGGTAAGCAAAAAGACTCCAAAACTTTTTCAATGGCAAATTTTATCTATTTTGGAATATTTAAAAAATTAGGAAAATTTAAAGTAGTCCGAATAGTGCACGAGGAGGCGACAAGCCTACTGGGCGCGGCCACCCCCTGGTCGCGCCCCTGGGGCTTGTGACCACATCGTGCACCACCCGGACTCCGTTTTCTTGTGGCATACTCCTTCGGGTCAGTAAAATTTCATTATATAATCTCCTGATGGTTTTGATTCTCGTATCATGACAATACCTCCCATTTTCTTTTTGAGCTATTTCTGCAGCAGATTTAGAGCAAGACGTCTTCGCAAGAGTCGGTCGGGGAGAACTGCTTCGGGCTAGCTATGGAAGAAGAGATGAAGGCCGACTTGAAGAGGATAGATGCCATGGAGGAAAACCAAGAAGTTACCTCACATTCACAACCTGGAGCCGTGCTGGAAGAACTTCAGAGCTCAGCAATTCCGAATTCGGTTATCCCTTCCAATGCTAAATTTCTTACTTTTGAAAATATGAAGAGGAGTGTTTCTTCTTCCCCCACAGCAATGAAACATCCATGGGTTAAATACGCTCTATCCATCGCTGAAAAACTTTACAAGGAAATAATTGATCTGAGACGGCAAATTAACAAGCTTGAGGAGGAGAATCGTATTCTGAAGGCCATTGCCAAGTATATAGCATCATCACCTCCGAAGCAAGACAACTAAACACATGGATATGGGCACTCCCCTTGGCTTGTTCCAAGCTTGGGGGAGGTGCCCCGGTATCGTATCACCATCACATATTTTATTTTTATTTTTATTTTTATTTTTATCTTTTCTTAGTTCAATCCTTTTGGTTATATCTTGATCTAGTAGAATAAAGTTTTCGTGTGATCTAGCTTTGATTCTTTGCTTTATGGTTCCTCCTATGTAAGCAAATCCGTGAGTTATATAATAAAAAGTCCTTTTGAGTTGAGGGCTTTGCTTGTTTGGTATGATCTTAATCTTGAGAAAGATAAAGTAGAAAGAAGTGTAGAATAAAAGCAAAGAGTACATATGAAAATCTTATGGGGAGTGATGACTTCACTTATAAAAAGTATGTCGACTGAAACCAGTTGTGGGTTGACAAACATACCTGTTGGTCATTAGGGAAATTAAAAGTAAGTAATGAAGAAAGAGAGGTTCACATATAAATATATTATCGTGGACGTATTTTATGATTAAGAGCACTCATTAAAATATTATATGTTAAGAAGGTGATGTTGGACAAGGAAGACAACATAATGGGTTATGTTTGCTTATTTCCGAATAGAAGTTATATTGTTATAGATCCCTCAACATGTGTCGCTTGCTTCCACCTCATATCAGCCAAAACTTCCGCACTAAGTAGAGATACTACTTGTGCATCCAAACACCCTTAACCTAGTTTTGCCATGAGAGTCCACCATACCTACCTAAGGATAGAATAAGATCCTTCAAGTAAGTTGTCATCGGTGCAAGCAATAAAAATTGCTCTCTAAATATGTGTGATCTATTAGTGTGAGGAAAATAAACTTTACACAAACTTGTGTTAGGGAAGAAATATAAGCGACGGACTGCATAATAAAGTTCTCTATCACAAGGGGAAATATAAAGTGGCATTCTTTTGCATTAAGAGATTGTGCATCCAATTATAAAAGTGCATGACAACCTCTTCTTCCCTCTGCGAAGGGCCTATTTTTACTTTTATTTTCTAGTACTTACCTATATGCAAGAGTCGTGGTGATCTCCATCACCTTCGCTATTTTCGCCTTTATCTTCTGGCAACTGTCACGTGTTGGGGAATGATCTAGGCACATATATCCACCTCGGAAGTGGATGAGGATGAGTTATTACTGTTGACATTACCCTTGAGGTAAATAGTTGGGAGGCAACACTATAAGCCCCTATCTTTCTCTGTGTCCGATTGAAACTTTGAACTCATAGGTACCTCATGAGTGTTAGCAATTGTGAAAGACTAAAAGATGATTGAGTATGTGGGTTTGCTTTACAAGCTCTTTTATTGACTCTTTCCTACGTTATGATAAATTGGAATTGCTTCAGTGACTGAGATCATAGTTTGTCAGTTCTCAATAGAGTTATTGATTCATACTTTGCATTTGTGAATGAATTATTACTTTATCATAAGAAATTATATGTCAATATATGTTGTTGTTCTAAAGATGATCACGATGCCTTCATGTCCGTATTTTATTTTATCGATACCTCTATCTCTAAACATGTGGGCATATTTATTGATTTATGCTTCCGCTTGAGGACAAGCGAGGTCTAAGCTTGGGGGAGTTGATACGTCCATTTTGCATTATGATTTTATATTGGTATTTATTGCATTATGGGCTGTTATTACACATTTTGGTAAAATACTTATTCTTTTTCTCTCTTATTTTACAAGGTCTACATAAAGAGGGAGAATGCCGGCAGTTGGAGTTCTGGACAGGAAAAAGGAGCAAATCTAAGATACCTATTCTACACAACTCCAAAAGTCCTGAAAATCTACGGAGAATTGTTTTGGAATAGATAAAAAATACTAGGCGAAAGAAATACATCAGGGGGGCCATGAGAGAGCCACAAGCCTGTTGGGCGCGGCCACCCCCCTCACCGCGCCCTTGGGGCTTGTGGCCCACCTGGCAGCCCTCTGGTGCCCATCTTCTTCCATATTGAGGGTTTCATCCTGGAAAAAACATAACAGAGCTTTCGAGATGAAGCGCCGCAGTCTCGAGGCGGAACTTGGGCAGAACCAATCTAGAGCTCCGGCAGGGCGATCCTGCCGGTGAAACTTCCCTCCCGGGGGGAAATCGAAGCCATCGTAATCACCAACGATCCTCTCATCGAGAGTGTGTCAATCTCCAGCAACATCTTCATCAGCACCATCTCCTCTCCAAACCCTCGTTCATCTCTTGTATCCGATCTTTGTCTCAAAACCTCAGATTGGTACTTGTGGGTTGCTAGTAGTGTTGATTACTCCTTGTAGTTGATGCTAGTTGGTTTACTTGGTGGAAGATTATATGTTTAGATCCTTGACCATCACTTATAATCCTCTGATTATGAACATGAATATGCTTTGTGAGTAGTTAGGTTTGTTACTGAGGACATGGGATAAGTCTTGTTATAAGTAATCATGTGAATTGGGTATTCGTTCGATATTTTGATGAGATGTATGTTGTCTCTCCTCTAGTGGTGTTATGTGAATGTCGACTACATAACACTTCACCATTGTTTGGGCCTAGAGGAAGGCATTGGGAAGTAATAACTAGATGATGGGTTGCTAGATTTACAGAAGCTTAAACCCTAGTTTATGCGTTGCTTCGTGAGGGGCTGATTTGGATCCACGTGTTTCATGCTATGGTTAGATTTATCTTAATTCTTCTTTCGTAGTTGCGGATGCTTGCAGGAGGGGTTAATATTAAGTGGGAGGCTTGTCCAAGTAAGGACAACACCCAAGCACCGGTCCATCCACATATCAAATTATCAAAGTAGCGATCGCGAATCAAATGAGCATGATGAAAACTAGCTTGACATAAATTTCCATGTGTCCTCAGGAGCGCTGGGAGCGCTTTGCTTTATATAAGAGTTTGTCTAGGCTTATCCTTTGCTATAAAAAGGATTGGGACACCTTGTTGCACTGTTGTTACTATTGTTACTTGCTACCCGTTACAAATTATCTTATCACAAAACTATTTGTTATCGATAATTTCATTGCTGGTAGAGAATACCTTATTGAGAGCCGCTTGTCATTTCCTTTTGCTCCTCGTTGGGTTCGACACTCTTACTTATCGAAAGGACTACGATAGATCCCCTATACTTGTGGGTCATCATCTCGTTACCAAAGTTTGGCTCGATCCGGAGGGCTATGAAAGAAGAAAGAAGAGTTAATATATATACATACCAAAACAATCAATTCATCAATTAGCTAGTCAGCACAGGCTTAATTAATATATTTACCTCGCCGGACTTTGCAACAGCTCCCTCCTCCGTTTGGTCACCGGAGCCGTCATGATCATGTCCTTCCTCCTCCATTGTTCGATCACCGGAGTCATCATCCTCTCCTTCCAGACCATCAGTGTCGTTGAGAAACGACAAGACATCACGTCCGGCGCGGATTATCTCCCCAACAACGTTTCTTGTTCCAAGTCTCTTTGATCCATAGTTTCCGCAACTATTACAACATGGCAATTAATATACAAACATGAGTGTCCAACGTCCGGACCGCCTCTCTCATGAATGTCCAATGTCCGGAACGCCTCTCTCATGAATGTCAAATAAGGGATTCTCTTAACCTTTAAGGGATTTAAAAAAATGGCGCCATTCTGGATCTGCAGAAAATGGTTCATATTTTACCTCATCTTATCTATCCTTCTATATGTCACGTTGTCTAGTGTCAAAGGATTCAAGAAACCCATGGCTTCATCGTTAGCCGGAATTAACAGGGGCATAATGGTACGAAGCTCTCCAAAATTGTTTTGGAACAGAGTCCCAGATAGGATAATTAGCTTTTTGGTACAAAGTTCAGCAAGAGCCTTCCAAATATCGCTATTTGGATGACCTTTGCTGAAATTTGTACCAAAAATAGAATTATTCTATCCGGAACTCCGTTCCAAAACAACTTTGAAGACCTTTGTAGCATCATACGCGTGTTACTTCTCGCTAATGATGAAGCCATGGATTTATTCAATACTTTGATAGAAAACAAGACATATAGAAGTATCTATAATGGGAGCATTCTTGATAAATCTATGTCAAAATTCCACATGACATGTTCGATGTCCCCCTCATATCGAACTTATCGGGGAGGGGGTAGACGACAAATATGCTCACCGCTCATGTCTGACGTCCGACGTCCCCCCTCATGTCATGTCCGATGTCCTCCCTCATGTCGAAGTTATCGGGAAGGGGGTAGACGACAACAACGCTCACCCCTCGTGTCCGACGTTCGACGTCCCCCCTCATGTCATGTCTGACGTCCCTCCTCACGGCGAAGTTATTAGGGAGGGGTTAGACGACAACGACGCTCACCCCTCATGTCCGACGTCCGACAGCCCTCCTAATCTCATGTCTGATGCCCCCGTCATGTCGAAGTTATCAGGGAGGGGGTAGAGGACAACGACGCTCATCCCTCATGTTCGACGTCCGACGTTCCCCTCATGTCATGTCCAACGTCCTCCCTCATGTAGAATTTATCGGGGAGGGGGTAGACGACAACGACGCTCATCCCTCATCTCCGACGTTCGATGTGCTCCCTCATGTCATGTCGGACGGCCCCCCTCACGTCAAAGTTAACGGGGAGGGGGTAGACGACAACGACGCTCACCCCTCATGTTCGACGTTCAACGTCCCCCCTCATGTCATGTTTGACGCCCCCCTCGTGTTGAAGTTATCAAGGAGGGGGTAGTCGACAATGACGCTCACCGCTCATGTCCGACGTCCGGCATCCCCCCTCATGTCATGTCTGACGTCCCCCCTTATGTCGAAGTTATCAGGGAGGGGGTAGACAACAATGACTCTCACCCCTCATGTCCAACGTCCGACGTGTCATGTCCGACGTCCCCCCTCATGTCGAAATTATCGGAGAGGGGGTAGACAACAACGACTCTCACCCCTCATGTCCGACGTCCGACATGTCATGTCCGACGTCCCCCCTCATGTCGAAATTATCGGGGAGGGGGTAGACGACAACGACCCTCACCCCTCATGTCCGACGTCCGACGTGTCATGTCTGATGTCCCCCTCATGTCGAAGTTATCGGGGAGGGGGTAGACGACAGCGACGCTCACCCCTCATGTCATGTACGACGTCCCCCTCCTTTTAAATAATTTCTATGAACAAAAAATATTCTATGAACATCCATCCATCCATACATAGATCCATCCATCCATACATACATATGAAAAAAATGCTATCAACAAAAAAAAATATGAACAAAAAAAATCTATGAACAAAAAAATCATCATATTAACAGTGTCTATATACATCCATCCATACATAAATACATACATACATCCATACATATGAAAAAAATGGTATGAACAAAAAAATTGTCAGCGGCGACAGCAGCGCAGTGGCAGCGCAAGAGCGGCGGCGGCGGCGGCGCATGGGGAAGGGGTCGGGGAGCTCACTAGGGGTCGGGGCATCGGGGCAGGGAGCGGCGGCCGGCGCCGCGGCCGGCGGAGCAGCTAGCGGCGTCGGGGAGCGGCGGAGCAGCCTGGCAGCGTCGGGCGTTTCGGCGTTGGGGGAGAGAATGCTGAAAATTCCTAAGTGTTGGCTTATATAACCAAAGCATTGGTCCCAGTTGGTGGCATAAACCGGGGCAATGCACCCCTTTAATTAGTCCCGGTTGGTGCCACCAACCGGGAAAACTGACCTTTGGTCCCGGTTGGTGGCACCAACCGGGACTAAAGGGGTGCATTGGTCCCGGTTGGTGACACTAACCAGGACCAAAGTGTGGTGCTCCCCGGGGCCAAATTTTTAGTCCCACCTCGCTAGCCGAGAGAGCTCGGGAGTGGTTTATAAGCGCTATTGCGCACACCCTCTCGAGCTCCTCTCAATTGCAGGCTTACAGGCCTAATCTGTCACTGCCTATGGGCCTATTGGGCCTTGTGCGTGCCTGAATCCTTTTGCTATTAGAGTTTTATAAAAGCTTTTTAGTTGATTCTTTTTGCTATTGAAGAATATTATAGTTTTGTTTTAGTTGATCATAACATAATATTTTAATTGATTGTTTTTAGTTCATTCTTTTTTCTCTTAGAGTTTCATAAAAGTTTTCTAGTTCATTCTTTTTGCTATTAGTTCATTCTTTGAGCTAAATGACCCTGAAATTGACAAGCACTACAAATGAACTCTCAAAAGGTTAAAAGTTGACATGGTATCATCATTTCACCCACATAGCATGTGCTAAAAAATTGTGAGGGTTACGGCAAAAACTGGATGCGCTTTGTGTACAAAATGGACAGTCTCTTTCGAAGTATCAGGGTTTCGGACCAAAACTCATCTGTTACAAAGGGATTTCATTTTTTGAACTTATTAGAACTACAGGCTTTTTGTGTGTTCAAAATGCACCATTCAAATCCATATCATCAATTTTCAACCCTTTCTGAGGGTATTTTTCATGCATTTACTGATTTTTTTGAGCTAAATGACCATGAAATTGAAAAGCACTACAAATGAACTCTGAAAAGGTTGAAAGTTGGCATGGTATCATCATTTGACCCACATAGCATGTGCTAAAAAGTTGAGAAGGTTGCAGAAAAAACTGGATGCACTTCATGTACAAAATGGACAATCTCTTTCGAAGTATGAGGGTTTCAGACGAAAACTCATTTGTTACAAAGGTATTTCATTTCTTCACATGTAACTGTAGTGATATTCTAGATCAAAGGCATCATCATAATAGTTGTGTCCAGAAAGTCTTCACTTTTTCTTCGCTTGTGTCCTTTGCTTATTGCGACGTAACCATGGATAATCTTCATCGTTTAACAAGGTGCTTGGGTTAGACTTGACTTTCAAGGGGGGAATTTCATGAAACTTTTCATAATCTTTAGACATGCATGTCTGTCTTGCCCTCCAATCTCATGATGTCTCTTTTTCCTGAAAGAACTACATGGAGCTTTGGCTCATCGTATGATGTATTCGCTTTCTTATATTTTCTTTTTCTCGGTTTGGTAGACATGTCCTTCACATAGAAAACCTGCGCCACATCATTGGCTAGGACGAATGGTTCGTTTGTGTACCCAAGATTGCTCAGATCCAGTGTTGTCATTCCGTACTGTGGGTCTACCTGTACCCTGCCTCCTGAGAGATTAACCCATTTGCACTGAAACAAAGGGACTTTGAAATCATGTCCATAGTCAAGTTCCCATATGTCCACTATGTAATCATAATATGTGTCCTTTCCCCTCTTGGTTGCTACATCAAAGCGGACACCGCTATTTTGGTTGGTGCTCTTTTGATCTTGGGCGATCGTGTAAAATGTATTCTCATTTATCTCGTACCCTTTGTAAGTCAGTACAGTCAAAGATGGTCCTCTGGCCAACGAGTATAGCTCATCAGAAACCGTGTTGTCACCCATGAGACGTGTTTGCAACCAACTGCCGAAAGTCTTGATGTGTTCATATGTAATTCAGTCTTCACACTTCTTCGGGTGTTTGGAGCGCAGAATATTCTTGTGTTTATCAACATTTGGGGTCACCAAGGTAGAATTTTGTAGAACTGTGTAGTGTGCTTGAGACCAAGAATACCCGTCCCTACATATTATTGAGTCCGCTCCTAGCGTGCCTTTTCCTGTCAGTCTCCCCTCATACCGAGATTGAGGGAGACCAATCTTCTTAAGGTCAGGAATGAAGTCAACACAAAACCTAATGACATCCTCTATTGGATGGCCCATGGAGATGCTTCCTTCTAGCCTAGCGTGGTTACGAAAATATTCCTTTAAGACTCCCATGAACCTCTCAAAGGGGAACATATTGTTTAGAAATAGAGGGCCCAAAATGACAATCTCGTCGACTAGATGAACTAGGACGTGCGTAAGAAGGATGGTGGGAACACCAGCTCAAAACTAACATGACATTGCACCAAATCACTCCTTAACTTGGCAGGATTTCTGGATCGATCACCTTCTGAGAGATTGCATTGAGGAATGCACATAGCTTCACAATGGCTAATCGAACGTTTTCCGGTAGAAGCCCCCTCAATGCAACTGGAAGTAGTTGCGTCATAATCATGTGACAGTCATGAGACTTTAGGTTTTGGAACTTTTTCTCTGCCATATTTATTATTCCCTTTATATTTGACGAGAAGCCATAAGGGACCTTCATACTCAGCGGGCATTCAAAGAAGATTTCCTTCTCTTGTTTGGTAAGAGTGTAGCTGGCAGTACCTTCATACTGCTTTGGATGCATGTCGCCTTTTTCATGCACACGTTATTTTTCCTCCCATGCCTCCAGTGTGTCTTTTGTCTTCCCATACACTCGCAAGAAGCCTATCAGGTTCACGCAAAGATTCTTCGTCATGTGCATCACGTCGATTGCAGAGTGCGCGTCCCGCATCGTCAGTCGGAACAGATAGTCCTCCAGGACCCTTTCCAATGATTACTTGTAAATCATTGACCATATCAAGTATGTGATCACCAGTACAGAGGGCGGGCTTCTTCCGGTGATCTGCCTCACCTTTGAAATGCTTTCCTTTCTTTCGACATTGATGGTTGGTCGGAAGAAATCGACAATGCCCTAGGTACACATTCTTCCTACATTTGTCCAAATATATATTGTCGGTGTCATCTAAACAGTGTGTGCATGCGTGGTATCCCTTGTTTGTCTGTCTTGAAAGGTTACTGAGAGCAGGCCCATCGTTGACGCTTACAAACCGCAACACATGTAGGTCAAATTCCTCCTTTTCTTTCACATCCCACACACGTACACCTTTTCCATTTCATAGATGTAAAAGTTAACTAATGGCCTTAGGTACACATCAATGTCATTGTCGGGTTGCTTAGGGCCTTGGATGAGCACTCGCATCATAATGAACTTCCGCTTCATACACAACCAAGGAGGAAGGTTATACATACATAGAGTCACATGCCATGTGCTATGCTTGCTGCTCTGCTGCCCAAAAGGATTAACGCCATCTGCACTTAAACCAAACCATACATTTCTTGCGTCCTTTGCAAAGTCCTTCCACTTTCTCTCGATTTTTCTCCACTGCGATCCATCAGCGGGCATTCTCAACTTCCTATCTTTCTTACGGTCTTCGTTTCGCCATCGCATCAACTTGGCATGCTCCTTGTTTTGGAACAAATGTTTCAACCATGGTATTATAGGAGCATACCACATCACCTTGGCAGGAATCTTCTTCTTGGGGCGCTCGTCCTCAACATCACTAGGGTCATCGTGGCCGATCTTATAGCGCAATGCACAACATACCGGGCATGCATTCAAATCCTAGTGCTCACCATGGTAGAGGATGCAGTCATTAGGGCATGCATGAATCTTCTCCACCTCTAATCCTAGAGGGCAGACAACCTTCTTTGCTTCGTACCTACTCTCTGGAAATTCGTTATCCTTTCGTAGCTTCCTCTTTAACATTATCAACAACTTTTGAAATGCCTTGTTAGATACACCATTCTCTGCCTTCCATTGCAGCAATTCCAATGTGGTACCTAGCTTTTTCTTGTCATCTTCGCAATTTGGGTACAATATTTTTTTGTGATCCTCTAACATGCGCTGCAGCTTCAGTTTCTCCTTTTCACTTGCGCAGTTTCTCTTTGCATAATGGCCCGACCAAGATCATCAGCAGGCTCATCTGATGCCTCTTCTTCAGCTCCTTCCCGCATTGCCGGCTCAGCTTCTCTTCTTCAACTCTCTTCAATTTTTCTTTCAAATACTCGTTTTCTTTTTCAACTAAATTTAACTTCTTGACAAGAATATCTATGTCGGTTGGAATATCCGGTTCACATTCCTCCTAGATAAAAATATCTATGTCGACTTGATGCGCATAATTATCATAAACACGAAAAGCAACAAAGAGTTATAAAAGAGAGTATATACCACATCCGAATCATAAACCGGACGAGGACCGACGGGGACGGATTTCAAAACCATGCCACTATGTATAACAAACAACCATATGGGTAAGAAAACTATACAAGTAACTAACTAAATCTTACAAACATGGTTTTTTTATAAAAATGATAAGAACAAGAGGCTCACCAAGGTGGTGCCGGCGACGGGACGGTGCGGGCGATCGACGGTGGTTATGACGGGGACGGGAAGGCACTAAGTAAACCAAACCTACAAATGCAAAGTAAGAAGTTAATTTGAGCTCAAATTGCATAAATCAAATAAACTACCACATACAAACTAAAACCCACAAATTACTATACTTATAGAGCATTACAAGAGCTAATCTAGCAATGATAGATGAAAGGACCAAGTTGCTAACCTCTGTGAACACTTGGATGGATGGGGTGCCTCCAAATCCTAACAAATTTTGGCAAAAATGGAGGATGAGCTCGGGGCAGAGAGGAAGAAAAGAGAAGCTAGGAGAGGAAAGGGGAAGAACAGAGTGTGCTCGGGCTGGCCGAAGGGTTTCATATAGGGGACCTTTAGTCCTGGTTGGTGGCTCCAGCCGCGACTTAAGTTTAGACTATAGTCGCGGTTGGAGCCACCAACCGGGACTAAAGGTTTCCATGGTGAAACAGCAAACAATGATATCCTTTTTAAAAAGAAAGAGAGGTCAGGAGAGTGTTGAACAAGAACAACCATCAGCTCACACCACTCCCAATTCTCTAGCGTTGGTGGGATTTGTGGATCAAAGGCAACAACAAGATGAAGATGAACCAGAAGATGAAGATGACCTGGAAGATGTAGATTGGAGCCAATATGAAAAAGAACCGGAACCGAGCCAAGACAAAGAAGAAGCTGTCATTTTTTGAGGCATTGAACTCTTGGAGCGAGATCCTTCATTACGCCCACAAGTTTGGCAGTACCCCCCGAACCAGAGAGATGAAGTGAGGCAAGCATACCTGAGGTTGGGTGCAATGCAACCCAAATTAAAGAAGAAGAAGTATTGAGGTTCTGCTTCTGGATTCCAAGGACGTAAACAAAGATTTCAGTATGACTATTTCCGTAGTTTTCTAGCATGGTTGGAGTATTCAGTTGACAACCATCGTGCATATTGTCTCCATTGTTATCTTTTCAGCAAAAATACAAAGAAAAGAAGTGGATCTGATGTTTTCACAACACAAGTTTTTAATACATGGAAGAAAGTTCATGATGGAAAGAATTGTGCGTTCTTAACCCATGAAGGATCGGATCCTTGCTCACAACACAACAATGCAATGAGAGATTGTCAAGCTTTATTTAATCAGACAAACCATTTAGCAAATATTCTAGAGGCGAAGAGCAATGAGGAGAAATAAAATGACCGATTACGGCTGAGGACAACAATTGTAGTTGTAAAATGGCTCACATTCCAATCTTGTGCATTCAGAGGCCATGATGGGAGGCCAGAGTCAAGAAACAGAGGAAACTTCCTTGAAATGGTCAAGCTTCTTGCAGAATTTTGTCCTGCCATTGCAAATGTAGTTCTAGAAAATGCTCCTAAAGTTTGCAAGTACACATCACATGATATTCAAAATGAGATCTTGAGCATTTATGCTATGAAAGTCAGGGAGCATATCCGAGCGGAGATTGGGGACTCAAAGTACTCTATTCTTGTGGATGAAACTTGTGGTGTTGCAAAACAAGAGCAAATGGGAATAGTTCTCAGATTTGTTGATAAGGATGGTTATTCATAGGAAAGCTTCTTTCATCTCGTCCATGTATCCAATACAAAATCACTAACACTAAAGAGGGAGTTGTTTTCAGTATTAGACAAGCATGGATTTGATGTACAAAATCTTCGAGGCCAAGGGTACGACGGGGCCAGCAACATGAAAGGGGAATTGAATGGATTGCAGGCACTTTTCTTGAAAGATTGTCCATATGCATATTATGTTCATTGTTATGCCCATCGTTTGCAACTTGCCCTTGTTGCTGCAGCTCGAGATGTGGTTCCTGTTAGCCAATTTTTCCAAAAGCTTCTATTTGTCATAAATACAGTTGACTCCTCTTCAAAACGCCATGATGAGCTTCATGATGCCCACGTGGTTGAGATTGCACGTTTGCTAGCTATTGATCAGGTTTAAAAAGGTCAAGGATTAAATCAAATACGCTCATTGAAGCAGCCGGGAGAGACTAGATGGGGTTCACATCTAGGTTGTGTTGCTAGTCTTATGCATATGTTTAATCCAGTAAAAGTTGTTCTAGAAAATTTGGCCGCTGATTCATAGGCAGGAGCAAACCGAGCTGATGGGGATACTGCTTTCACCTACTTGTCATCCTTTGAGTTTGTTTTTGTGTTATGTATGATGAGAGAAATATTGGAAGCAAGTGAAGATCATGGGAAGGCTTTGCAAAAGAAGGCACAAGACATAGTAAATGCAGTTCGTTTAGTCAAATCCACAAAAGTGCTCCTGGAACAAATGAGAACAGATGAAGGCTGAGAATTGTTCTATTTGAGAGTTATTGAATTCTGTGCAGAGCATGACGTTGATGTTCCAAACATGGAGGAGACATGCATTCTGCATGGTGGGCGTGCTCGTCGTCAACCTGATCATTTCACTAATGAACATTATTTTCGAGTGGAGATATATCGAGCATCAATTGATAGCCAGCTGACCGAGTTGAATCTCAAGTTCAATGAGAAAGTAATGGACCTTCTAAATATTAGTGTAACACTAATACCAAGAAATGGATTCAGCTCTTTCAATGCTAAAGAAATATGCTCAATGGTGGAGATATATTATCCAGCCGATTTTAATCAATAAGAGAGGTGCGCACTAGAGCTCCAACTAAATCGCTATGTTGTGGATGCTAATATCAGTGAGGACTTGAAGATGCCTACAACCATATCTGCTCTATGTCGATGCCTTGCCGAGACAGGAAGACATAGAATATATAATTGGATTGATAGATTACTTCGACTTCTTGTCACCCTCCGAGTTTCTACGACAAGTGTTGAGCGTGCTTTTTCTAGTTTGAAAATTATCAAGTCAAGGTTGCGCAATAGAATGGAAGATGATTTTTTTGCGGATAGCTTGCTGCTACAAGTAGAAAGGGAAATTGCAGCAAAAATAAGTTACGATGACATAATTGCTGAATTTAAAGCTAAGAACCCGAGGAGGCCATATCTGTAGTTATTGGGCTCGTATTTAGTCGCCTTTTGATCAGCTCGGTGCAATCTACCGTATTGTTGTGGAGCACTTCTTTTGATCAGTTTGGTGTGTTTTATAGTTTTATGGTTCAGTTTAGGATACCCAAATATGTATGTGCGAACAAGCTATATAGATATATGTATGTAAAATGCATATTCTGTCCAGTTTATATTGTGAGACTGTGAGCAGCATATGTTTTTGTGCAGATTTTATTTCTATTTTGAAATTGCCCCCTGGTTGCTCGTCACGGTCCGCCACTGGCTACATGTCCCTTTGAATTTCTTGAGTTTTTGAAATCTCATTTTGATGTATTGGACGTATTAATTGCACCTAAAGCGTAGATTTTTCACTAGATGCTTTGGCGCGCGAGGACAAGTCATACGCTGAAAAGAGGTCTTGATGAGGTGAGGTGCACGTGATAAGAGCATCTCCACCCGCGTCCCCAACAGCCTCCTCAGGTGTTTTTTCCATGTCGTGTCCAAAAATCGGCCTAGCCGCACCTCCAGGAGACCGTTTTTCGCCGGTTTGGGCCGAAACTGGCGTCGGCGGACCCAGGCCAAACCCGGCGCGCTAGGGGGCGCCCGGGGGCGCCGGGGCGAGCGATTTTGGCGCGAAAGAGGATGGGCCCGCCGAGTCAGCGAGACGCCACTTCATCGCCCTCATCGCCTTGGTTCCCGCAGGAAGCAATGCGAAGGCTGCCGCGCCGGTCAGCCTCCATTGATGCCTCACGGGCGGCGCAGTGAAGGCGCCGCGCCGCGCGTCCCGCCCTCACCCGCCACGCATCGCCAGCATGCAGCCTCTCGCCGCCCCCGCTGCGGCTATAAAAGGCAACATCCCCGCCGGTGGACGGCACAGTTCTCATCCCCCTCCCCCCCCCCCCACTCCGGCGCACAAAGCTACACTCTCCCCGCCTTCCCACCGACGAACAGATGGCCGAGAGGTTTCTAGGCGACGGCGAACGGCTTCGGCCGCCGCCATCTCCAAGAGCCGTAGGCACGCCTCCTCTACGAGGCCGAGTACAAGGCACCCCCGGACATTCGGGTGCCGGGGGCGAGGAGGCTGAGCGCCAGCGGCGTCCCGGTGCCGCCTGTGCCCGAAGGGGCGTTGCGGCGGGCCGAGATCGCCCGCGTCCGCTCGTCCCTGACGGAGGAGCAGTAGAACGAGCAACGGTACGCCGCCGACAGCCACACCATGTGGTCCAGGTACTTCGCGTGCCGCGGCGAGGAGCAGATCGCCTCCACCAACGGCGTCATCCCCCGTGGCCGCCTCAACGCCGACGGGCGGCGCGAGTGGTGGGGCGTGCCCGGCCGCACCCTCGAGGCCGTCCTCGACCACATCGAGATCGGCAACGTGCTGCGCCTTGAGTACCCGCCGCGGCCATCCTTCTCTCGCCGTCGTGGCAGCTCCTGGATGCCGCGGCGGATGGAGCCGGGGTCGTCCTCGTCGTCGGGCTCCGGCTCGCCGGTGGTTCGCCCCGTCAAGCCCGAGCCGAAGGAGACGCTGCTTGGGCGCCGCACTCACAGCGGCGCCCTCGTCATCACCGAGGGTGCCTGGCCCTTCCCGTGCTCCCTCCACCTGGTACGGCCGAAGCCCGAGCCGGGGCTGCTCCCCGTAAAGCCGGAGCACGCCGAGATGGTGGCCCTGACGACGAGTCCGCCCTCAAGTGGGCGAAGGAGGACTACGTCCGTGAGCAGGTGCGTCGCCAGCGCCACGCATACCTGGAGCTCCAGGCCCGTCACCGCGAGAAGGAGGGCGGCATCATCGTCCTCGACAGGGACGAGGAGGAGGACGAGGCCGGGCCGTCCAGCGCCCCACCGTGTCGGCGACCCCGGCCAGGGCTGCAGCAGGGACGGCGGCGGCGCAAGCGAGGCGCCCGACGACGACAACGACGACGACGGCGACTACACCCGCTTCTACAGGCTTCTCGGTATGTAGACGGCGGCGACGGCTAGGCTTTTAGTTCGGCGTAGTTTGCATGTTTTTTATGTTTTTTACAAATATCAATGAAGTATCGCCGAGTTCGTGCAAACATCGCCGAGTTTGCAAAAATTTGAACGGAATATCGCCGAACCCGCGGCGATTTGTGATCCGACGACTGGGAACGAAGTCGCCCCAGGGACCAATCTAGCGCCGATTCGCCCAGTTATCTTCTTGTTTCCCAACACCAACCGGCCCTTGCTGGAGCTTAGCTATATATGCCAATGCCACACATGAAACAAGTGAAAACTTGAGAGGGATTAGGAAAGCATTTCCAAGGATGCGCTCTTCGTACGATGTCCTGCAATCATATACAATGATGTGTCTCCTTGTCACGTAAGTGTGTGAGTGTATGTTTTTGCACTGCAGCTAGCAGATCCATCGATATAGTCGTCATGTGAACTGTGCTATATACGATTTGTTTTGGATTGATTCTATCAGGTAGAAGTAGCAGCCAGAGATCCAACGAGCATGGACGACTCGAACATGTTCATCCAGTGGGCCATGGAGACGCTTGAGCAGGAACAGGACGCCGCCGCCGCCGGAGACGTCTTCCCGTCGTCACTCCTAGAGCTCGACCACTCGGCGGCGCTGCAGAACGGCACGCACATGCCGGCCCGCCGACAGGGAGCCAGGGATAGCTGGAGCTCAGGCGACAGTGGCGCCGTGGTGGCCGTGGAGAACGACGGCTGGTCGTCCATCTGCAACACCAACTACCCGGCGGCGAGCTGGAACTTCACCTCGGCCATAGCGCAGATGCAAAGCATTAACGAGTCCACCCCGAGCCCACCCGCAGCTCCCAGCCACGTCGTGCCGGAGCTGGCACACGGGTCGCCACTGTCGAGGAAATCCTCAGGCACCAGCACAGGGACGGTGCCGACCGTGCAGGAACATGTCATGGCGGAGCGGAAGCGCCGGGAGAAGATCAACCGACGCTTCATCGAGCTCTCCACCGTCATCCCCGGCCTCAAGAAGGTCTGTCCAATATCGGTCACTCACTTGAGCAGATCTGCTCAGCTTTATCGTTCAATTAGTCGATTAGTAGTAGTTCGTGTACATTTCTCACACGAATAATTTTGTGGTAGCATCACTCACGTCAGCTGTTCAGCACTTCAGCTCATCTTTATCGTCGAATCAATCTTGTAGTAGTAATAGTATATCCCTCACTTCAGCAGTTCAGCTCAGCATTGACCAAATTAATTTTCCGGTCAGATGGACAAGGCGACCATCCTGTCCGATGCGGTGACGTACGTCAAGGAGCAGCAGGAGAAGCTCAAGGCACTCCAGGACCGTAACGTGAGGAGCATCGAATCGGTGGTGCTAGTGAAGAGACCCTGCATCTCCAACGCCGATGATGGCTGCCCGTCACCGCCGCAGTCAGCAGCAGCTGGAGGAGGTCCACCGACAACAAGGATGCCGTTGCCGGAGATCGAGGCAAGGATCTCGGAGAGCAATGTGATGGTGAGGATCCACTGCCAGGACGGCAAAGGGGTCCTAGTCGCGTTGCTCGCCGAGGTTGAGGGGCTGCACCTTAGCATCACCCACACAAATGTCGTGTCTTTCCCGGCTTCTACTGTGATCATAAACCTCATTGCAAAGGCAGGTTCACCACTACACTCTACACATTCTCTTATTATACTCCCTCCGTTTCTAAACATAAACTTTTTAAGAAAAAATCAATATGTACGTATATAAACGTATTTTAGAGTGTAAATTCACTTATTTTCCTTATTTTTTTCGTATGTAATTCGGATTATATTTAGAAAGTACTCACTCCATTCACTATTATAAAATGTTAAGTTTTTATGATCCAGACATACTATAGAAATGCATTTTAGTGTGTTTGTTCACTCATTCAGTTCGCATGTAATTCATATTAAAATATCAAAAACAACTTATCATATTTACAAACAGAGGATTGCTTGTTACTGTATGGGCCAAAAAAAATAGATGACTTTTTACTACGTCCAGAAAGAACATAACTCTTGTGGTATCAGATAACTTGTGGTCCATACAAATTATCGTACAAATTTATGCATGGTCTAAAAGAAAGTAAATTTAGGGGAGTCATAGAAAATTGCCACAATTGCTATATGATTATATTCAATAATAGTTACAAAATCCCAGTCATAAGAAAATATTTTCAAAAAAACTTGATCAACACTATCAATTTTGAGTCATGCCAACATATACAGCTGACCAAACCTTAAACTACTTAGACAATATTCATTATAGAACCACAGTCATCCCCTATTAGCACTATGCTCCCTAGATTTTAAAGGTCCCTATTCAATTGAGATCTTCAATTAAAATTGTGTCACCCGATTTTGATCGGGTCAATAATTTCTCAAAGCTCTATGGTTTAAATTTTTTATACTGTACATTATGTGTCCTAATTTTTTAGGCCTCACAAATAATTAAAGTATTCAATTTAGAATTGGGTCACCCAATTTTGACCGGGTCAACAATTTGGAGATCTCACTAAATTCTTTTAGTTCTCTATGTTACTAATTTTGAAACTCTTTCATTCAATTGAGGTATTCAATTTTGAATTTGATTTACAATTTTGACCGGGCGAATAATTTTCCAAATCAATCAGTAACAACCGGTCTATAAAAACATATCATCCCCCCCCCCCCACACACACACACTACCACAACCTAGAAAAAATAAGTGCCACAGTGTGATATTGTATCACCAATATAGTACATGCAGCCACCGACACATAAATTTTTCTACATAAATATAGGTTGGTTATAGGATAATACAGAATCACACCACGAAAGGCTCATCAAATCAACCGGCCTATAAAAACATATCACCCCTCCACACCTTCGCCCACTAAACTAAATCATCCATCAGTTAAGTTCTGGAATATAAGGGGTATTAGTTTTCTGAAAAAATCAAATTTATTGAACTTTGGCCAAGTTCGGAGAAAATATATTGACATCCACAATATTAAAAAAATGTATGGAAATTCCTTTCATGATGATCTAGTCATACCCTTTTGATTGTATGGATTTTGATATATTCTCTACAAATTTGATCAAACTTAAAAGCTTTGACTTTCCACAAAAGTAATACACCATATATTTTGGAACGGAGTGATTTTCTCTTCTAAGAAACCCAACAACATCAACGGCGAAGTAAAGCACGCCCAACCCTTATAGTAAGAAACTACTTCTGAATAAATTTGATCAGTGGTACTTCCTCCGTTTCTAAATATATGTCATTTAGAGATTTCATTATGGACTACATACAGATGTATATAAACATACTTTATAGTATAGATTCACTCGTTTTCCTTCGTATGTAGTTTGTAGTGAAATCTCTAAAAGGTCGTTAATTTAGGAACGAAGGGAGTACAAATTAAAGTTTGAGTCATACAACCTAGATATATTTAATAATCATCAGCCATATTAAATTGAGCATCGATAGTTGAACCGCATCTTATTATTGCTAACAGATAAAAATGAGACAAATATATACATCTGTTTTACTAGCTGGTATATATTTATCTCCTTTCAGGTAGATGAGGGCTTCACAGTCACAGCCGATGACATTGTATGCAAGCTCGAATCTGCTTTGCGCCGACATCATCATTGCGGCAAATGATAGTTCTAGCTAGGAGAGTATCAATAAACATGGAGATGCAATGGCTTAAGAATCAGCAAACAGGCAACTCATGTCCAATTAGCATATTCAATTAGTGTGTCGCCAATTCTTCATGTATACACTGTGAGTTAAAGAAATAATGACCAATTAATAAGAATCTCATCAACATGTTCAATTAGCATGTTGCCTGTTTTCTGGTCCATCTATGCTTGTTAGTACAACATTAGGTTGTCGAAAGTGATATTATACATTATGGACGTAATATCATACATTAGTATTATATACATGGTACTAGTACATGATACTAATCTCATGGATCAGACCCTCCACAATGATCTAGATTCAATCGCGTACGTGGTAGGGATTCGATGCTCAGCCTTCTCCAGCATGACGGGTGGCGGATCTGATTCCAAGCTAGACCCATAAGGAGGCGGCGAGGAGATGGTTGTTTGCATGGATGTCTACCGCTCCTGGGAGAAGTGTGTATGACCACGGTCGGACTCATCCAGCAAGAATCAAATGTGTCTGCACAAATGGCGCTTGGATCCACCGGCGCCGGAGGTTCCAAGCGCAAGACTGTGGCCTCACCTGACACAGTGAATACCGCTCAGTACCAAAACCCCGGGGTGACGGCGCAACCCCTCTGGTCACAAATCGTCCCTGTAGCGTCGGGCTCTGAATCGGAGGTCAATGCAGGCATGCGTGACTGGCCACCCGATTTTACGGTACGGCATGCCCGACATCTGAAGCAGACTTTGCGGAAGGCCCATGCAGCTCTCGAGGCTGACCTGACGGAGGCAGAGTCGCACGCTACCTTAGATGAAGAAGGGCAACACATGCCCTCGCGAGGGAGCAAAATCAGGCGGTCCATGCCATTGCCGGACTGCCCCCACCCCCAAAGAGCATAAGTATGTTAGTGACGGGCCGGACAACTCCGGTAGTGAGCAGATCTGGCTCGGTCCATTTTGCGTCTTTGAGCACTATTTTTATGACAAAGACCACAAGAGCAAGGAGTAGAGCATGACATTTTTTGGTATGATAGCATGCATGATGAAGTAGCCAGACACTGTGTGAATCGAGATATTTGCAAGGAGTTAAGTTTATTTTGAATGGTTTAGCATGTAGTTGAGGAATTGGTGATGAGGTACGTATCCGATTGTGGAACAAACAATTTGAGGGTTGACCAGTGTCTATCAACAGACGTGGCTTGACACGTCCATGGCCGTAAAGGGACTAGAGTAACGAGGTACGGCTTTAGATGTTCTTAGATGTTAGATCTTTCTCAACTATCTTGTCATACTCCATCATGCTAGAAAGAGTACTGCACCCTTTTATCCATATTAATTTTTTTAGATTTATCCAGATACAAATGTGTTTAGATACATTTTTGTGTTAGATATATCCCTATCCAGCCAAATCGAAGACAAGTAATATGGATCTGGGAAGTAGTATATTTTTCTTTATAAACCCGATACAAATGCAGATGTCACATACACGCACATATATTCATTTTTTTGTCATCGCATGCATTTTCATAGTCGATTGATTCTTTCACTAAACAAGCATCGTCAAAAATTCTAAAATAAATATAAAAATTACGAACAGTTAATATGAATGAACTCGGAATCAGATCATCACTTTCGTCCTTACGATATGAAAGAAACTTCAAACGGCCGACCCATTTCGTCCATCCGCGTCCGTTTGGCTCGTCGCAAATAGAAAAGATGGCCCAACGCGCGGACCAAACCAACGCGCGTTACAAATCGCGTTCGTTTGGCGTCCGTGCCGACCCATTTCTGACTCAAATTTGGGCCAACTTTGGTTCGCAGGCGAACACAAAGCGGACGCTTTCTATGTCTGTGTCGTCCGCCTATGTCCGAACAGACCCATTTGTCATCCATCCACCCACCTCTCACTTCTTATTTAATCCGCTGGCCACCCCCACCCACTTTTTTCCTATTATTTTATTGCCATAACGCTACCGTCCACTCCTGTCCGTTGGGTGTTCCGGCTGACCCATTTAAAAAAAACGGACACGAACAAACGAATGAACAATCCAAATATACGAAAAGCGAACAAACCGCGTGTCCGGTCTATGTGTTTGGAGTTGCTCTGAAACTTTGACAAACAAAATTCCTCTCTAAATTTCCTGTCGGCAGACAGGTAGAAGGTCCAAGTGTGCAGGACAGGCCGAGCTTGATACTACTACTACAGTGCGAAACACTGCACGTCTCCACCTGTGCACCCTACTCATCACAAACAATAATAGTGAGATGGACAAGTCACGTGCTGCTCTGGCTGTGGGTGAACACACGCCAGATCGATCGGGTACACAAGTAGGCAGGCAGGGCTGGCAGAGCATGCATGACACGTGCAGCCATGATTCCAGACACGACGACCATTCCGGCGATTCAACACGTACGCGTACACGCTTTCCTCGTGTGTTTCTGTGGCGCCGTGACCACCGCCGACAGGATTGTACGCGGCGCGCAGACCACGGCCCACTCATTGATTGAAAGCGGCAGCTCAGGCTCAGCTGACTCGGCCATGTGTTGGCTAATCCACGTAAATTTTGCACTGTGGCCTAGCAATAGCATAGTTTGGGGGACGCACTGGCACGAGCTTGTGCGAGGACAGCGGCGACTAGAATTCGTGCAAACACGTTGCTTCCAGCCCATCTGTGCACTTGTGTCTGCGTCTCCGTCTTTAGAGCAAATTTAACCGAACGATCCGAACAGACGCGCGGTTTGTTCGTCTTTTGTCTATTTGGATCTGCATGTTCGTTTCTTTTTCTAAATGGATCGACCGGTCACCCAACGCGTCGACCCATTTCTTGTCCGAAATTTTCAGCATTTAAATAAAAAAAGGCCTGCAGCCATCGATCAAGCCAGCGAACATGCCATCCCAGACAGAGTTCGCGCCAACGACATGCCAGCCTCCAAAAAAGCACGCAGTTCGCTGGACGCGCAAACCAGCGGCCGGCAAACACATGTCTGTTGGAAATATGCCCTACGGGCAATGAATAAAGTGTTTAATATTATATTAATCGTTTATTATCCATGCTATAATTGTATTGATTGGAAAACACATTACATGTGTGAGTAAATAGACAATACACTGTTTCTAGTATGCCTCTAGTGAACTAGCTCGTTGATCAAAGATGGTCAAGGTTTCCTAACTATTGACATGGGATGTCATTTGATAACGGGATCACATCATTAGAAGAATGATGTGATGGACAATAGCCAAACTACAAACGTAGCATATGATCGTGTCAGTTTATTGCTACTGTTTTGTGCATGTCAAGTATGTGTTCCTATGACCATGAGATCATGCAACTCACGAACATCAGAGGATTGTCTTGTGTGTATCAAACGTCGCAACGTAACTGGGTGACTATAAAGGTGCTCTACAGGTATCTCCGAGGGTGTCTGTTGAGTTGGCATGAATCAAGACTGGAATTTGTTACTCCGTGTAACGGAGAGGTATCTCAGGGCCTACTCGGTAATACAACATCACAATAAGCCTTGCAAATATGTGACAAAATGTTAGTCGTGGGATCTTGTATTACGGAACGAGTAAAGAGACTTGCCAGTAACGAGGTTGAACTAGGTATGGAGATACCGACGATCGAATCTCGGGCAAGTAACATACCGAAGAACAAAGGAAACATTATACGGGATTAACTGAATCCTTGACATAGAGGTTCGACGATAAAGATCTTCATAGAATATGTAGGAACCAATATGGGTATCTAGGTCCCGCTATTGGTTATTGACCGTAGAGGTGTCTCGGTCATGTCTACATAGTTCTCGAACCCGCAGGGTCTGCACACTTAAGGTTTGGTGACGTTTCGGTAGTATAGAGTTATGTATGGTGGTGACCGAAGGTTGTTCGGAGTCCCGGATGAGATCCCAGACGTCATGAGGAGCTCCGGAATGGTCCGGAGGTAAAGATTGATATATAGGAAGTCCTATTTTGGTCACCGGAAAAGTTTCGGGGTCATCGGTAGTATACCGGGAGTGTCGATAGTGTACCGGGAGACCATCGAAAGGGGTATTTCGACCCAAGAGGCAACATGGGCTGTGGGAGAGTGAATACCATCCCTTAGTGGGCTGGTGGAAGCCCCACACAAAGCCCATGCGGCTAGGGAGAGAAAAACAAAGAGAAAAAGTGGAAAAAGGCAAAAATAGGGTGAATCCTAGTCCTACTAGGATTGGAGGTGGATTCCACCTCTCCCACCTGGTTCGGCCGACTCCTAGAGGCTTGGCCCTTGGGACAAGCCTCCTCCTCTCTTCCTCTTATATATACTAGAGGTTTTAGGGTTTTTGCACAGAATTTTCAGCCACGTGCTGCCCGTTCCTCCAGTGCATAGTTTCTCATCTAGATCGGTTTTCTGCAGCGCTTAGACGAAACCCTGCTGGAATAGCTCCACCACCATCGCTGGAGCACCGTCACGCTGTCGGAGAACTCTTCTTCCTCTCCGCTCCTTCTTGCTGGATCAAGACGGCGGAGATCGTCATCAAACTGTGCGTGTGCTGAACACGGAGGTGTCGTCCGTTCGGCGCTAGATAGGAAGGATCGCGATCAAGTTCATGGGACGGATCGTGATCAAGTTCGCGGGACGGATCGTGATTGGATTGCGGGATGCTCGGCAATTTGGATCACGAAGACGTTCGACTACACCAACCGTGTTTCTTAACGCTTCCCGCTTAGCGATCTATAAGGGTACGTAGATCCACTCTCCCTCCCGTAGATGCTCATCACCATGGATAGATCTGCGTGTGCGTAGGAATTTTTTTCCCATGCAATGTTCCCCAACAGTGGCATCATGAGCTAGGTCTATGTGTAGATGAGATCTCGAGTACAACACAAAAGGTTTGTGGGCGTTGATGCTTAGATTGCTTCCTCCCTTGGTCGGATTTTGGTTCAGCGGTATTGTGAGATGAAGCGGCCCGGACCAACATTACTCGTACGCTTACGAGAGACCGGTTCCCTCGACTGCAACTTGTTGCATAGATGGCTTGCGGGTGCCAGTTTCTCTCACTTTAGTTGGATCGGATTCGACAAAGATGGTCCTTGAGAAGGTTGAAAAGCAACTAGTGTATCACCGTTGTGGTTTTTGCGTAGATGAGAATTGTTCTTGCTAGATACCCGCAGCAGCCACGTAAAATATGAAACAACAATTAGAGGACGTCTAACTTTTTTTTGCAGGGTATGTTGTGATGTGATATGGCCAATTACATGATGTGATATATGTGATGTATGAGATCATCATGTGATGTATAGATTAGCACGACTTGCATGTCGATGAGTACGGCAACCAGCAGGAGCCATAGGATTGTCTTTAATTATTGTATGACATGCGTGTCAATCATTAAGCGCTATGTAATGCTTTACTTTATCGCTAAACGGTAGTAATAGTAGTAGAAGCATGTTGGGCGCGAGAACCCCGATGGCAACACGTTGATGGAGATCAAGATGATGAAGATCATGGTGTCATGCCCGTGATGATGGAGATCATGCCGGTGCTTTCTAAATGAAGATCAAAAGCCCAAGTTCATGGCCATATCATGTTACTTATGAATTGCATGTGATGTTAATCCTTTTATGCACCTTATTTTGCTTAGGACAACGGTGGAATTATAAGGTGATCCCTCACTTAAATTTCAAGATGAATTGTGTTCTCCCTGAGTGTGCACCGTTGCGAAAGTTTGTCGTGTCGAGACACCATGTGATGATCGGGTGTGATAGACTCTACGTTCACATACAACGGGTGCTAGCCAGTGTTGCACACGCAGAACACTCAGGTTAAACTTGACGAGCCCAGCATGTACAGACATGGCCTCGGAACACAAGAGACCGAAAGGTCAAACATGATTCATATAGTAGATATGATCAACATGATATGTTCACCATTGAAGCCACCTCAACTCACGTGATGATCGGACTTGAGTTGGTGAATTTGAATCATGTGACACTCAGATGACGTGAGGGATGTCGATTTGAGTGGGAGCTTTAGTAATTTGATTAACTAAACTCATTATCTTCAACAATAGTCTAAGTAAACTTTGCATATTTATGTTGAAGATCAATGGCTCGCGCAGTAGCACCCCTGAATTTTAATGCGTTCCTAGAGAAAGCTAAGTTGAAAGATGATGGAAGTAACTTTGTTGACTGGGCCCGTAATCTGAGGATTATCCTCACGGCTTCCCAGAAATCATATGTCCTTGATGCACCGCTTGGTGACCAACCAGAAGACATGACCTCCGAAGACGTTAAGAACGCTTGGGAGGCACGTACTGGAGATTACTCAATAGTTCATTGTGCAATATTGTATGGCTTAGAACTGGGACTTCAAAGACGTTTTGAACGTCATGGAGCATATGAGATATTCCAGGAGTTGAAGTTTATCTTTCAGAAGAATGCCCGGATCGAGAGGTATGAAACCTCCGATAAGTTCTATGCTTGCAAGATGGAGGAGAACGGGTCTATCAGTGAACATATACTCAGAATGTCTGGATATTCAACTCGTCTAGAAGAGTTGGGAATTGCCCTTCCGCCAGAGGCGATCACTGACAGAGTTCTTCAATCACTGTCACCTAGTTACAAGAGCTTTGTGATGAACTATAACATGCACGGGATAAACAAGTCAGTCGCCAAGCTGTTTGCGATGCTAAAAGTCGCTGAGTCTGAAATCCAGAAAGAACATCAAGTGTTGATGGTCAATAAAACCACTAGTTTCAAGAAAAATGGCAAGGTCAAGGGCAAGGACAAGAAGGGTAAAACCAAGAAGGATGGCAATGCAGTTTCTACTCCTGTAAAGAAGCCCAAGCATGGACCCAAGCCAGAAACTGAGTGCTTTCATTGCACGGGAGCTGGTCACTGGAAGCGGAACTGCCCCAAGTACCTGGCTGACAAGAAGGCGGCCAACGACAAACAAGGTATATATGATATACATGTTATTGATGTGTACCTTACTACCTCTCGTATTAGTGCCTGGGTATTTGACACCGGTTTGGTTGCTCACATTTGCAACTCAAAGCAGGAACTACGGAATAAACGAAGGCTGGCAAAGGACAAAGTGACGATGCGCGTAGGAAATGGTTCCAAGGTTGATGTGATCGCCGCCGGCATGCTCTCTCTTTGATTACCATCGGGATTAGTGATGAACCTGAATAATTGTTATTTAGTGCCTGCATTAAGCATGAACATTATATCTGGATCTTGTTTATTGCGAGATAGTTACTCATTTAAATCAGAGAATAAAGGTTGTTCTATTTATATGAGTAATATCTTTTATGGTCATGCACCCAATGTTAGGGGTTTATTCATATTGAATCTTGATAGTGATGACACACATGTTCATCACATTGATGCCAAAAGAGGTAGAGTTGATAATGATAGTACCACTTTCTTGTGGCACTGCCGTTTAGGTCATATTGGTCTAAAAAGCATGAGGAAGCTCCATCCTGATGGACTTTTGGAGTCACTTGATTTTGAATCACTTGACACATGTGAACCATGCCTCATGGGCAAGATGACTAAAACACCGTTCTCTGGAACAATGGAACGGGCAAGTGACTTATTGGAAACCATACATACTGATCTGTGCGGTCCAATGAATGTTACAGCGCGTGGTGGATATTGTTATTTTCTCACCTTCACTCATGACTTAAGTAGATATGGGTATATTTACTTAATGAAACACAAGTCTGAAACGTTTGAAAAGTTCAAGCAATTTCAGAGTGAAGTTAAGAATCATCGTAACAAGAAGATTAAGTTCCGGCGATCTGATCGAGGAGGTGAATATCTGAGTTATGAGTTTGGCAGTCACTTAAGACAGTGTGGAATTGTTTCATAGTTGACACCGCCCGAAACACCACAGCGTAATGGTGTGTCCGAATGTCATAATCGAACCTTATTAGATATGGTACGTTCCATGATGTCTCTTGTTGATTTGCCACTATCGTTTTGGGGTTATGCATTAGAGACAGCTGCATTCACTTTAAATAGGGCACCATCGAAATCCGTTGATACGACGCCATATGAACTGTTGTTTGGCAAGAGGCCAAAGTTGTCGTTTCTTAAAGTTTGGGGATGCGATGCTTATGTCAAAAAGCTTCAGCCTGAAAAGCTGGAACCCAAAGCGGAGAAATGCGTCTTCATAGGATACCCAAAAGAGACAGTCGGGTATACCTTCTATCTTAGATCTGAAGGCAAAGTGTTTGTCGCTAAGAACGGAACATTTCTTGAGAAAGAGTTTCTCTCGAAAGAATTGAGTGGGAGGAAAATAGAGCTTGATGAGGTTATTGAACATTTACTTCAACAAGAAAGTAGCAAAGAACAGAAAGATGTTTTTGTGGAACCTACGATGGTAGAAGAGGAAGTTAATGATGATGATCATGAAGCTTCGGATCAAGCTACTATTGAACCTCGTAGGTCGACAAGGCCACGTACTACTCCTGAGTGGTACGGAAACCCTGTCTTGGAGGTCATATTGTTGGGCAACAATGAACCTACGAGCTATGGAGGAGCAGTGACGGGCCCGGATTCCGAAAAATGGTTAGAGGCCATGAAATCCGAGATGGGATCCATGTATGAAAACAAAGTATGGACTTTGGAAGTATAACCTGAAGGGCGAAAGGTCATTCAGAACAAATGGATCTTTAAGAAGAAGACAGACGCGAACGGTAATGTCACCGTCTATAAAGCTCGACCTGTGGCAAAGGGTTTTTCACAAGTTCAAGGAGTTGACTACGATGAGACCTTCTCACCCGTAGCGATACTTAAGTCCGTCAGAATCATGTTAGCAATAACTGCATATTTTGACTATGAAATTTGGCAGATGGATGTCAAAACAACGCTCCTCAACGGTTTCCTTGAGGAAGAGTTGTATATGATGCAACTGAAAGGTTTTGTCGATCCAGAGAATGCTGACAAAGTTTGCAAACTCCAGCAATCCATTTATGGGCTGGTGCAAGAATCTCGGAGTTGGAATAAGCGCTTTGATGAGGTGATCAAAGCGTTTGGTTTTATACAAGTTTATGGAGAAGCTTGTAATTACTAGAAAGTGAGTGGGAGCTCTATAGCGTTTCTAATATTATATGTGGATGACATATTGCTGATTGGAAACAATATAGAAATGCTGGAAAGCGTGAAGGAATATTTGAACAAGAGTTTTTCAATGAAGGACCTAGGAGAAGCTGCTTTCATATTAGGCATTAAGATCTATAGAGATAGATCGAGACGCTTAATAGCACTTTCACAGAGCACATACCTTGATAAAGTTTTGAAGAAATTCAAAATGGATCAGTCCAAGAAGGTGTTCTTGCCTATGTTACAAGGTGTGAAGTTGAGTAAGACTCAATGCCCAGTGACTGCAGAAGATAGAGAAAAGATGAGTGTCATCCCCTATGCTTCAGCCATAGGTTCTATCATGTATGCAATGTTGTGCACAAGACCGGATGTCAGCCTTGCCATAAGTATGGCCGAATTGTTTCAAAGTGATCCTGGAATGGAGGACTGGGCAGCGGTCAAGAATATCCTTAAGTACCTGAAAAGGACTAAGGAAATGTTTCTCGTTTATGGAGGTGATGAAGAGCTCGTCATAAAGGGTTACGTCGATGCAAGCTTTGACACTAATCCGGATGACTCTAAGTCGCAAACCGGATACGTATTTATTCTCAACGGGGGAGCGGTAAGCTGGTGCAGTTCCAAGCATAGCGTGGTAGCCGATTCTACATGTGAAGCGGAGTACATCGTAGCCTTAGAGGCGGCGAAGGAAGGTGTCTGGATGAAGCAGTTCATGACAGATTTTGGAGTAGTGCCCAGTGCATTGAATCCAATGAACCTGTTTTGTGACAACACTGGTGCCGTTGCTCTGGCCAAGGAACCAAGGTTTCACAAGAGGACCAGACACATAAAGCGACGCTTCAACTCCATCCGCGATTACATCGAGGAGAAGGACATAAATGTTTGCAAAGTGCACACGGATCTGAATGTTGTAGACCCGTTGACTAAACCTCTTCCAAGGGCTAAACATGATCAACACCAGAACTGCATGGGTGTTCGATTCATTACCATGTAAATCACATAGTGATCTGAACTAGATTATTGGCTCTAGTGCAAGTGGGAGACTGTTGGAAATATGCCCTAGAGGCAATGAATAAAGTGTTTATTATTATATTTCCTTGTTCATGATAATCGTTTATTATCCATGCTATAATTGTATTGATTGGAAACACATTACATGTGTGGGTAAATAGACAACACACTGTCCCTAGTATGCCTCTAGTGAACTAGCTCGTTGATCAAAGATGGCCAAGGTTTCCTAGCCAATGACATGAGATGTCATTTGATAACGGGATCACATCATTAGAAGAATGATGTGATGGACAAGACCCAAACTACAAACGTAGCATATGATCGTGTCAGTTTATTGCTACTCTTTTCTGCATGTCAAGTATGTGTTCCTATGACCATGAGATCATGCAACTCACGGACATCGGAGGATTGTCTTGTGTGTATCAAACGTCGCAACGTAACTGGGTGACTATAAAGCTGCTCTATAGGTATCTCCGAGGGTGTCTGTTGAGTTGGCATGGATCAAGACTGGAAATTGTTACTCCGTGTAACGGAGAGGTATCTCAGGGCCCACTCGGTAATACAACATCACAATAAGCCTTGCAAGCAATGTGACTAAGTGTTAGTCGCGGGATATTGTATTACGGAACGAGTAAAGAGACTTGCCAGTAACGAGGTTGAACTAGGTATGGAGATACCGACGATCGAATCTCGGGGAAGTAACATACCGAAGAACAAAGGGAACATTATACGGGATTAACTGAATCCTTGACATAGAGGTTCGACCGATAAAGATCTTCATAGAATATGTAGGAACCAATATGGGCATCCAGGTCCCGCTATTTGTTATTGACCATAGAGGTGTCTCGGTCATGTCAACATAGTTCTCGAACCCGCAGGGTCTGCACACTTAAGGTTTGGTGACGTTTTGGTAGTATAGAGATATGTATGGTGGTGACCGAAGGTTGTTAGGAGTCCCGGATGAGATCCCAGACATCATGAGGAGCTCCGGAATGGTCCGGAGGTAAAGATTAATATATAGGAAGTCCTATTTTGGTCGCCGGAAAAGTTTCGGGCTCATCGGTAGTGTACCGGGAGTGCCGGTAGTGTACCGGGAGACCATCGGGAGGGGTATTTCGACCCAAGAGGCAACATGCGTTGTGGTACAGTGAATACCAGCCCTTAGTGGGCTGGTGTAAGTCCCACACAAAGCCCATGCGGCTAGGGAGAAAAAAATCCAAAGAGAAAAAATGGAAAAAGGCAAAAATATGGTGAATCCTAGTCCTACTAGGATTGGAGGTCGATTCCACCTCTCCCACCTGGTTCGGCTGACTCCTAGAGGCTTGGCCCAAGGGCCAAGCCTCCTCCTCTCTTCCTCTTATATATACTGGAGGTTTTAGGGTTTTTGCACAGAATTTTCAGCCACGTGTTGCCCGTTCCTCCAGTGCATAGTTTCTCCTCTAGATCGGTTTTCTGCAGCGCTTAGGCGAAGCCCTGCCGGAAAAGCTCCACCACCATCGCCGAAGCGCCGTCACGCTTCCGGATAACTCTTCTTCCTCTCCGCTCCTTCTTGCTGGATCAAGACGACGGAGATCGTCATCAAGCTGTACGTGTGCTGAACGCGGAGGTGCCGTCCGTTCGGCGCTAGATCGGAAGGATCGCGATCAAGTTTGTGAGACGGATCGTGATCAAGTTCGGGGGACGTATCGTGATTGGATCGCGGGACAGATCGTGATTGGATCATGGGAGGCTTGTCGATTTGGATCGCGAAGACGTTCGACTACACCAACCGCGTTTCTTAACGCTTCCCGCTTAGCGATCTATAAGGGTACGTAGATCCACTCTCCCTCTCGTAGATGCTCATCACCATGGATAGATCTGCATGTGCATAGGAAATTTTTTGTTTCCCATGCAACGTTCCCCAACAATGTTAGCACACAAAAAGTGAGACTAAAGTTCGGCCACGACAGTTGGACCGTGGTCATGTCGGCACACATGCCAGCATACAAAAAACACATGGCGCTCTCGGCCATAGATCACTGGTCAATGTCGTTGAGCATGTCGGTCTGCATCTTCTCGAATCAAGGCCTCTTCCTTGGGGACACCGTGCTCAAGTCCACCATCAAGATCTCGTCCCCTTGCTTCATGGAAGCTAGTCGGACCTCTCTCGCTTTGATAGCAGCCTTGAGTTCCTCGATGGCGAGCATCTTCGCTTGCTTCTCCGTCTCCAACGCCATCTTATTCTCTTGTATTTTCATGAATGCACAGACTTGCTCGTCCTTGTCTTGCCGGCGCTTCTCCTCTCTTGAGTTCTTGCCGGTGATCATGCCTTGCAAAGTAGCTTGCAACTCAAGGGACGCGGCCTCTCGCTTGTCCACATTCTTGGAGTTGCTCTTCTCCCGTGTCTGCGGCTTCTCTCCCTCACCAAGCTCCTCCACGGCCTCCTTCCCTCCACAAGCACGAAGTGCGGCGTATTGCTCCTTGAACTTCTCCTCTTAATTAATGATCAACCAACAATGGGTGAGAATGAAGTTTTTGCCGTCATATTGGGCCTTGAAGGCATCCAAAGCTTGGAAGACCTAATGAGATGGGCAAAAAACAACAATGACAAGCAAGCATATGTACAATCATTTCGGCAAGCATGTATGAGCACGCCGGCATACCATATCCTTCATGCCAATGTCGCTCACGGGGTGAGCGTCTATGTTATCAAGGCTGGCGCGAAACTTGTTGCATTCTTGTTGGATCACCCTCCAAGGAGAAACCCATCCATGCTTGCTCTCAAATTGGTAGGGCTTGAACTTCTTCCTCTTGTGGAACTCCCGATGAACTCGCAGCCAAAAAGCCGAAGCCTTTTGCTCGACACCAACCTTGGGGTCTTGTCCAATGTCCCTCCACCACTCACAAAGGAGTGTGTCCTCACCAATTGAGTACACCTTGGTCCGCTTGCTCTTCCTTCTCTTCTTTGCATTGGCTTGGCTAACGACCTCGAGCCCATTGAACAACGGTTCCCCATCGATGTCTATCTCATCCTCCTCCTCGTCGAGGTCATAGTCCTCAGGGAACTCATGCTTGAGCGGAAAAGAGCCCAAGCCGACTTGGTCTTCCATCAATGGGTCAAACGTGCCATCGTCGAGGTTGTACGACATAAAGGGGGCTCGGCCATCCTGGCTTTGCGTCTTGTCGGGATCGAAGAGCATGCCCCCAGCGTCGTTGTAGATGAGGCCCTCCATGAACAAGCTCTCGGCCTCGTCCTCGCCCATCGGCATTTGGTCGAATAGGTTGCGGGCGTGGGTGATTAGGGTTTTCGCGAGCCATCGGAGGTCGATCCACCTCCCATGGGCGTGGTGTTGAGGTCGATGTTGATGGGCGTCGGCGTGGCAGGCGCGACGACGCTGACCTCCGGCGAACCCAAGCCATAAGAGTTGGACAGACGGGAAGCATGCGACTGGCTAGGGTAGCAAGGACACAACCCGCGCGATGTGTATGGCATGCACGACAAGCCGGTGCTGGCAGCGACGACGGCGGTCGCGATGGTGGAGTGATGCCCAGGGTTTAACCCTAGGAGAAAAAGTGTGTGCCTCGTGGCCTCGCAGACAAGATCATTTTGGTGCACGGCGGCGGACTCTCTGTCTGCGGCCATCGCGAGGGCCGCCGCGGCCGCTGCCTCCGTCCGGGCTTCCTCCTTACGTCGGCACTCTTTACTCTTGGCCAAGTCGACGGCCCGCTTCGCGGCGCGCTGCTCCTCCGTTAGCGGTGCCCTCTTCTTGGCGGCCGTTGATGCCTTGCGGGTGCAGTGGCATTTGCCAGAGACGGGGTCGACAAAGGCAAGGAAGGCTAGGCCATAGGCGGCGTCGAGGTCGTCGTCCATGCCGCACGTGCGGGCGGGGGCGGGACGTTTTTCGGTTTTGGGGGGGGATGGTGGCGATGAGTTGCCTACATGCGGGCCAGGGAAAGGAGGAGGGCGGGCGACGTGCGCATTCGTCTTGTATCCGCGCCGACGCAAATGCGGCTCAAATTTGGGCCGCAAATGGGTCCCAGGCGAACAAAAATGGACGCCTGTCCGTTTGGGTCCGCGCATTGGGCCATCTTTTCTGTCTGTGGCGACCCAAAGGATGCAGACGGACAAAATGGGTCTGCCGGTTGGAGTTGCTCTTAGGCCAACTCCAGTTCGCGACCCTATCCTGTCCGCCCATGTCCGTTTGGAGCAAAACGGACACACCAGGCGGCCCAGTGCGCGGGCACAAAAGGACTTTTGTCCGTTTTCTGTCCGCTATCGACCCATCCCCGGCCCAAGTTTGGGCCGTCTTTGGGGTGAAACGGACAGCGCGCGGATAGACCAGACGCGCACGCTTGTCCTCCCATGGCCCGCCCGTCGGTGGCATAGGCCTTCCTTTTTTCTATCTGTAAGAGCACATTTCTCCATGTGTAGTTTTGGGTAAGTGATGACAATCCCTATGGACTAATAGTTTCCTTGAGTTATATTCGAAGGATTTGTCCATAGGCACTTCTTGAAGTCCATCTGTTGGGTTTCAAGGAGTTTATATGATGACCAAGGTGGTATTCAAGGTTTATCCAAAGATTGGTCATGTGAGAGTTGAGCTTATTGCAAACATGTCTTGAAGAAGGAGATTGTGTGAGCATTCATAATTACCTTCAAGACATCATCTTTATGAAGAAAGAAGATAAGATACAAGGTTGATCAAGACTAAGTCAAAGAGTGAATCAAGTGATCAACACACAAAGCGTGCAAGATGTACCGAGAGGGATCAAGTGATCCCATGGTATGGTAAGCATTGTCCATTACGCTTTGTGTACTAACCCATGTTCCTTGTGAGAGTTCTTTGTGGGGTTAGGCATTTTTCCATGGGATTGCATCAAGAGGAAGATCCCATACAACCCATGGAAGATGACATCAAGTGGTGATCGTTATCAAGGTTGCGGTGTGGAAGTTCAAGTGAAGCATCATGGAGAGATCAAGCTTGAAGCTTTCCGTCCATTGTGATGTCAATGGACTTGTGAAGATGTGTCGAAGAGTATCTCACCCATAGTGGAGTATGGGGGAGCAATCATCTAGTCTTCATCAAGCCAACGCAATCAAGAAAGGTGGTCCATCTTGAGAAAGTCAAGACCGTCATCATCTAGCTCAAGTGGACTATGCGCAAGGATAAGGTTTGACCTTGATAGGGTTTTCTATTTTACCTGTCTCATAGTGGTAGTTGGGAGACTGGGTTATAGGGTAGGTAACCATGCTATCAAGGGGGCTCTCAAGTGAGTAGCTTGATCGTATTGTTCGTAGAGAGCTCAAACCATTGCATTCTTGGCATCATCATCTTTCTTGGTTCTTGGTTGGTTTTTCTCGTTGAGGTTTCTTGAGCTGATGGTCAACTTCATGACAAGCTCAAGTTCGTCGAAAATGGAGTCCATATGCATCTTCAACGATGTTTTCGATGTTGGGGTTATTGCCGATTCTTCATTGAAAGAGGTTTATCATCTCTATACCTTTGGCATTTTTTATACTGCCTCTTCATAAGAAAAACAATAAGCTTGAGTTTTCTCAATTCGGAGCTCATTTGTAGAAGTTGTGGCAGTTCTGGTGTTGCAGTTCAGTGGATAGCGGTAGTACCGCTCTAAGGAGCGGTAGTACCGCAAGTGGCACGGAAGTAATTTTTTACTTCCGCCCCGAGGGCGGTAGTACCACGAGTTGCACGGAAGTAATTTTTTACTTCTGCCCCTCGGGCGGTAGTACCGCAAATGACTTCCCGTACTACCGTGCCGGACTTTTTCGCAGACTTTCCCTCTGCGAAGGTTGGCACGGAAGTAATTTTTTACTTCCGTGCACCTCCAGTGGCTGCCTCTGCCGACCGTGCGGTAGTACCGCACGGGCTCACGGTAGTACCGCTCCGGCGGTTCTACCGCTTGTGGCCCAGTGCTAACGGCCAGGGCCGGTTACTCCCGTGCTAGCGGTAGTACGGCATAAGGCTGCGGTAGTACCGCAAGCTGTCATGGTAGTACCATGACTTTTGCGGTAGTACCGCGACGCACGGGGTTGAGGGTGGGGATAACGGTTGGATCTTTTCTCCCCTATAAAAGGGGGTCTTCTTCCCTAATGGATCTCCTCTCTTGAGCTCGTGTTCTTCCCCCAATGTTGACCTTCTTCGAGCTTGCTAACTCTCAATGCCTCCAATGATTCTTGCTAGTTCTTGTGGGAAAGAGAGAGGAGATCTAGATCCACATTTCCACCAATCACTTTCTCCTCTAAGTGAGGGGAACCCCTTGGATCTATATCTTGGAGTTCTTCGTGTTCTTCTTCGTTCATCCTCTCATTTCCCTCCCTAGCATTAGTTGCTTTGGTGGGATTTGGGAGAGAAGGACTTGGGCACTCCGTGTGCCCTTGCCATTGCATTTGGTGCATAGGTTTGAGTTCTCCACGGTGATACGTGGAAGTGAGAAGTTGAGAAGCTATTACTCTTGGGTGTTTGAGCACCCTAGGGATTGTTCCTCTTGGGTGCTTTGGCGCCCTAGACGGTTGGTGGTGCCTCGGAGCTCAATCATTGTGGTGCAAAGCTCCGGGCAAGCTTTGGGGTCTCCAATTAGGTTATGGAGATTGCCCCAAGCATTTGAGGTCACCTCGGAGCCACAATCCATTATGGTGAAGCTTCGTGGTGTCGTTGGGAGCCTCCAATCAAGTTGTGGGGATTGCCCCAACCTTGTTTGTACGGACTCGGTGACCACCCTCAAGGGTCCCTTAGTGGAATCACGGTATGTTGCATTGTGTGAGGGCGTGAGTAGATTACGGTGGCCCTAGTGGCTTCTTGGGGAGCATTGTGCCTCCACACAGCTCCAAATGGAGATTAGCATCCGCAAGGCTGTGAACTTCGGGATACATCGTCGTCTCCGCGTGCCTCAGTTATCTCTTACCCGAGCCCCTTTACTTATGCACTTTACTTTGTGATAGCCATATTGTTTCTTATTATATATCTTGCTATCACTTAGTTGTCTATCTTGCTTAGCATAAGTTGTTGATGCACATAGGTGAGCCTAGTTGTTTTAGGTTTTTGCTTGACTAATTAAACGATAGTTTTATTCCGTATTTGTTCAAGACTAAACCGTAATTCTTTTAAAGCGCCTATTCACCCCCCCTCTAGGCGACATCCACGCCCTTTCACTATCCCCCACCCCCACCTCCCCATCCACCGAGCCCTCCAGCCGCACCCCTCGTCGTTCTTGTCCCTCGCCGCCACTGCTACCATTTGACGCTATGCAGCTCGGACGCGCTCTCGGCCCAAACCTTGTCGCAGGCCGCGCTCCCTCGACGCCCCCGAGATACCCAACCACGACTACTTGCGCTCCCGTCGGTAGGATTTGGAGCAGATCCGGACGGACTTGGGCTCACCTGGCTGCGGGAAGGCCACGTCGTGCCATGAACTGGTCGGGCACCGGGCCAGGACCTCTCGGCAAGGATGCAATGCCGCATGCAGGTATTGACTCCTCCTCTAGTAGTTCGGATGTACGCCGTCGACGGTTCTCAAGCAGATACAAGAACGGTGGGAGGCCGGGGTCGGTGCTGGCCCAAAGGCTCGTCGGCGCGCCATTGCCACTTATTAAGTGCGACGACTGCCCAAGGAAGGTCCAGCGCCGCATGTCTACAAAGCTGGAACATCCCGGATGGGTGTTCATCAAGTGCCCAAACGATGAGGAGGTATGTGCTACTTGATTAGCATCATTTGTGCTCTCGTATTTGACTACTTGTGCTAACTTAATGTTGTTGTTGTGTAGAATGGATGTGACTTTTGGTATTGGGAAGAAGAATACATCGATATTTTGATAGAACACAAATTAGTAGATGTGCGTGCACTTTTAGCTACAATAGAGGCTAGAAATAAGACTAGTGCACTTGTTGCTACAATAGACGATATATATATATATAAAAGTATATGCGAGGAAGCAACGTCTAATTCTTTAGACTCGAAGAAGATAGAAGCACGCAAGATCGAGCCTCCACAGATCAACAATGAATGTATCGAGAAGGCACCAATCCAACTTACGAGAGTAGTTATGGAAGTTGGATTTATTTTAAAATGTCTTCTTGTGGTTCTTGTTTTCTTTGGTCTTGCTATTCTAGTCAAGATTCGATGATGTGCTATCATGTATCAAAAATCAATGATAAAAATAAACAATATGTGCTTGAAAAATGTGTATGCGGACGGGATGCGGTCGAAATGCGGTCGTGGGTTGGGCGCACGACCGACGCATCCAAAAAAGCCCCAGACATGGCCCCATTGCCCGCCCCAAACGGACAAAATCCGGACAAAACGGACGTCTGGATGGGTTCGCGCACTGGAGTTGGCCTTAGAGCAACTTCAACCGGCCGACCCATTTCGTCCGTCCGCGTCCGTTTGGGTTGCCACGGACAGAAAAGATTGCCCAACGCACAGACTCAAACGGGCGCGCGTCCGTTTTTTGTCCACCCGCGACCCATTTGCGGCCTAAATTTGGGCCGCATTTGCGTCGACGCGGACACGAGATGGACGCGTGCGTCGTCCTCTCTTGTCCTCCATCTGGCCCGCATGTCAGCAACACAACGCCATTTCCTCTGTCCTCTTTTCGGCCCCCACCACTAGGCCGCCTCCGCCTCCCGCTGCCGCCGCCCATTTTTCGCCGCCGCCGCCGGCCATCCGTCATCCCCACGCCACCGCCACCCCTTCTCCCCACGCCACCGCCCCGTTCCGCTGACCCCGGCAGCCTCCCTCGATGCCGCCACCGTCCACTTCGCTGGCTCCTTCCACGACACCTGCAAGCTGTTCGACAGTTTGCCCCCAAGGTACAAATGGACTCTGACGATGAGTTCTTTTTCTACAATGTTCTTATGGACTCGGATGATTCTTCATCCGACAAGGAGGAGATTGTGGCAGCTGCCTTGGTCATCCATGACCACCTTGGTAGGCAGCGGACTACGTTCAGGGGCTCTATACTGGGGCATATGTTGGCGTTGAATCACAACCGGGAGAGTGGTCATGTCCTACTCTGGAATGACTACTTCGATACCCGGAGTCCCCTCTACAAACATCACCTGTTCCGGTGTCGTTTCCGTATGGCTAGGCATGTGTTCAATCGTATTCGGGAGGGGGTGGTGGAGTATGACAAGTATTTCGAGTGCAAGATAGATGCACTTGGAAATCTTGGTTTCTCCCCTTACTAGAAATGCACTGTCGCCATTCGGATGCTTGCATACGGAGTTCCCGGTGACCTCATTGATGAGTATGTCTGGATGAGTGTGTCCACCTGACTTGAGTCCATGTACCGTTTTTGCAAGGCTGTCATAGCTGTGTTTGGTCCGGAGTACTTGAGAGAGCCAAATGTTGCTGATACAGAACGGTTGTTGGCGATGAATGCCAACAGGGGGTTTCCTGGGATGCTTGGTAGCATAGACTGTATGCACTGGCAGTGAAAGAACTGCCCTTCTGCTTGGCAGGGGCAGTACAAAGGTCATGTCAGAAAATGCAGTGTGATACTTGTGGCCGTTACTTCACAAGATCTCTGGATTTGGCACTCTTTTTTCGGCATGGCTGGATCTCACAATGATATCAATGTGCTCCAGCAGTCTCCAGTGTTTGCTAGGATGGCTGAAGGCAATGCCCCGCGGGTCAATATTGAGATCAATGGCCACCACTACGACAAGGAATATTATCTAGCTGACGGTATCTATCCAGAGTGGACAACTCTTGTCAAGACAATCTCCAACCCCCAAGGAGAGAAGAAAAAGAGATTTGCCCAAGAGCAAGAGAGTGCTAGGAAGGATGTTGAGCATGCCTTCGGTGTTCTGCAATCTCGATGGGGCATTGTCTGACACCCTGCAAGAACTTGGAGCACACAGAAGCTTTGGGAGGTGATGACTGCTTGTGTGATCATGCACAACATGATCGTAGAGGATGAGCGCCCAGAGCGCCTCTGCGACCAGGGGTTTTAGTTTCAGGGCATCAATGTTGAGCCTCAGCATGCCGACCCAGCAACGTTTGTACAATTCGTGGAGTTTCATCATGAGATGCGTGATTGGCGGACTCACACGCAGCTACAAAATGATTTGGTGGAGTACATGTGGGTTCATGTTGGCAACCAATAGAAGTATCGATATTCTATTCTTTGAAATGTATTTTGAAATAATTTAGTGTTCATTTGGTTTGTAATAACTATGTCATATTTGTGTGTTTTTCAACTATTTGACGTGACCACTGGCATGTGTTTGCCGGCCGCTGGCATGTCGCCGACGCGAACGCTGTTCGAAATGACATGGCCGCTTGCTGCGGGTCCTTTTTATTTAAAAAATTAAAAACTGCGGATATAAAATGGGTCCGTGCGTTGAATGACCGGCCAACCCATTTAAAAAAAAAGACGACATGCCAACTAAAACGGACAAAAGACGGACAAACGTTGCGTCCATTTCCATCGTCGGTTGGTTGAAGTTGCTCTTACGTGGTCAGCCCCAGTACTCCGAGCTATGAGCCAGCTGCTAAACGTCCTAGGACAGCAGCCACTAATTAGTGGTCCGTGTACGTGGACAGATTGCACACATGTTTGTGGTGTGCATCGGGCACGGAGTAGCTTTCATGGCATCGTCGTTTGATCGGGCAATGCTAGGGCAGGAGTGGATCAACAAACGGAGACATACATATATTTTTTCTGTCCCAAAATAAGTATGATTAAACTAGTATAAAATTTATATTAATCTAGTATTAAATTTATGACATTTATTTGGAACGAAGGGAGTATTAATTAATTAGAGTATATGATAAGCTTATATAAGAAGCATCAGGTAAGCAGCTCATACAACAGTGTTCGTGAGAGAAAAATTGCATGCCCGTCTTTTCGCCATGCCAGCAACAGCAAGCTCACGTACGTGGAGTAGGAACGCAGGGGGTGCGTCATGCATGGGACGGGGTTTCTACTTCCGGCAGGCGTATCGTGGCCTTTGGCTAATAATGCTGATGTGACGGGCTAATTAGTGGCCAAAGGCAGCCACATCACGTTTGTTCTGTCAGGCCACAAGCACGCAAGCGCGCACAGTGCGTAAAAGTTGCAATTAGAATGTCAGATCAAACAATCACCCACCAACAGTTGATGATTCCCAACTTAAAATAATAATCAGTTGATGATTAGGGACGCGAACACGCTGAGACATACGTGCTTTTCTGGATCTGGATGGACGCCTAGCTAGCGGTGAGAAAGGATAGGAGTGCGTACGGGTCCCATCGCCCATAGTATTTGTTAGAGCGTTTATAACCCGACCTCCTAAATCCGTCTCAAATGTTCAGGCCGTCTGATCAGTTTTCGGGTTTTTTATCCAGACGGACCTCTTAAATGGCTTTCAAACGTCCGGCTGACCGGCATCTTCATGTCCAGCCCAAATACGAGGCGGGTATGGAAACATCCGGACGCGTCCGGACACGCCCGCCACGTCGGACCCGACAGCCCATCACCACCCCAAATTGCATCAAATCCCCCTAAATCCTTCCTTCTCCTCTTGCCGCTCTAGAATAATTCCCGCGCCCGGACCCTCACCTGCCTCCACCCTTGCTCCCAATCCTCACCTCCGGTCCCGATCGACCGCCGGAGATGTCGTCTAGCCCAACCCAGACCGCCGCGACAGAAACGCAGTCCGCCTCGTCCGTCGGCGGCGTGAATTTGCGCGCGATGACTTGCAAGGCGGAGAACGTCGCCCGCAAATTGCGGTGACGCTGGCGGCGAGAGAGGGAGGCGGCGGGTATGGCGTCGCAGGGAGGTTCGGACGCGCACGAGCAGATGTCTCCTTCGTCGCGGCCGGATCCCCGCACCCCTTCTCTCCGAGCGCCAGCGAGGATTAGGGTTACCGACCCCAATGACGATCCGAGGGGCGGCTGGGCCGTTCCGGACAGCTTTCCGCCCACGCAGATGCCAGCGGTGGACGTGTGTGACTCGCCGGAGCTCGTTCGAGCACAGATGAGCACGGGCTCCGGCACTGCCCGGGCTGACCTCAACCTATTCGACTGAATAACCGAACATGACTCGATGTGTTTTCTTTGCTCTTGCCCTCTAGTTTTCTCGCTCGTGATGAATACCTACAAATCTTCATCATATAGGCGGCGTTTATGTCGACGATGATCAATGAGAATGAAGAACAGACCCAAGTGGAGTATGAATTGGAGACCCCAACCAATTTTGAAGTTGGGAACACATTCGACCCCAATCCGAGGATGAAGAAGAAGAAGGACAAGACGGCGAAGGCAAGAGGTCTGGCATTCTCAAGACACGAGGACATCTTGTTGGTCAAAGCTTGGTTGGCCACAACGATGGATCCAATATGCGGCACGGAGCAAAAGGGTGGCACCTATTGGACGAATATTTGGAAGGAGTTTCATGAGAAAAAGGAGTATGTGGAGCCGCATCCTATCGTGAGCACTCGCAATGTGGCATCTCTCCAACATCGTTGGGGGATCATTCAAGGGGAAGTGAACAAGTACATCGGCTACTATTCACAAGTGACCAAATGCCCTCAAAGTGGGTTTGGAATCGCAACTCAAGTAAGCTCGATTGACTCACCTTCTCGTCCATTGCATATGCTTCTTGTGTTTGCATTCTCGTGCTCATACAAATGTTGTTCCCTAGATGGAGGTGGCGGCAACTATGTATCACGAGGAGGAGAACAAGCCATTTGCTTTTAGCCATTGTTGGCTCCTGTTGAATGGCAAGCCGAAGTGGACCCTAGTTGCGACCGAGCTCAAGGCCGCCAAGAAGAGGAATGATGGCTCAAGCTCCAACCAATCAATTTGGTTGGATGATGAAGAGGACGATGTTGTCGTGGACGAGAACGGAAAAGCCATCGTGCCAAAGGACAACCGCCAAGTCATGGGAAACAAGTGGGAGAAGGCATGTCTCGCCCGTGATGCCGCGGCTACCAAAATGTTGTCAACATGGACGGGCATTTTTCGGCTAGGGGGAGAAAGGAGGAGAGGTACAAGCTCCTCATGGAAGCGCAAAAGGAAAGGATGCAGTGGGACAGAACTAGGGTGGAAAAGAAGCTTACAATTGAGAGGGAGAAGATCGAGTTGGAGAAGCCCGAAGCGGTGATCAAATGGGAGCTCGAGAAGGCCAAAACATTTGCCGACATGGATTTCGAGAAGGAGAAGTTGCAACTCGCATGAGACGCGGAAAATGCAAAGTTCATGTTGGCAGACGAGACCGGCTTGGATGAGCATGCAAAGAAGTGGCTTGCGGATAAGAAGAAGGAGATCAACACCTAGAGGGCGACGGAGGAGGCAGCCCGGATGCAGTTGGAAGAGGCAGCAAGGATTCAGACAGAGCAGCATGCCCGAATGCAGGTGGAGCTGGCGGTAAGGATTCAAGAGGAGCAGGACGCAGTCCACTTCTCGCAGCAGTTGCACAGCGAGTGATTGGAGGCCATCAGTCATGCTCGGACATTGATTTCATTTTCCCATGTCCGGTTTGTTAAACTATGATTTGCTTTGCTTTGCTTTCTTACGAACTTTGGCATTCAGACAGTTTGTTTCGGATGATCGACGTGCATGGATTGCATGACTTTGAGGTTCCAATTTTGCTATATATGAATGTACGGTGCAAAATTTGAGGGGTGTTCGGTCAGTGCCCGTTGGCGCGTCCGGGCGCATCCACGGGCGTTTGAGGGGCCGGATTTGCTAAGTCCGGCCATAGATGCTCTTTTTTGCATAGAAAAGGTAGCTTTATTTAGTGTTTATAGAGTTATAGTTGAAAGTAAAAAGTTCCTCAATAGATGGCAGTCCTTGGTGCAACCACACAACTGTGGTTCGTTCCATACGACTATAATTTGCCAGCCGATCGGCCACTCTATTCTGGTTCCTACTTGTGGCACTGCCACTAAATGTCATATCGGTGTAAAACGCATGAAGACACTCCATGTTGATGGATCTATGGACTCATTCGATTGTGAATCGGTTGAGAGATGTGGACCATGCCTCATGGGCAAGATGACTAAGACCCTATTTTTCCGGTATGGTGGAGCGGGCCTGTAACTTATTGGAAATGATACATGTTGATGTATTCGATCCAATGAGTATTGTAGCATGCGATGGATATCATTATTTTCCTACCTTCACTGATGATTTGAGTAGATATGGGGATATTTACTTAATGAAACACAAGTCTTAAACGTTTGAAAAGTACAAACAAAATCAGAGTGAAGTATGAGATCGTCATCACAAGGAGATAAAATATCTACGATATGATCGTGGAGGTAAATACCTGAGTTACGGGTATTGGTATACAACTTAATACAATGTGGAATTTGTTTCATAGCTCACGCCACCTGGAACACCATAGTATGATGGTGTTTCCGAACGTTGTAGTCGTACTCTACCGGATATGGTGCGAACTATGTCTCTTACCGATTTGCCACTATCGTTTTGGGGTTACGCATTAGAGACAACTACATTCACTTTAAAAGGGGCACCATCTAAATATATTGAGATGACACCGTATGAATTTTGGTTTGGAGGAAACCTAAGCTGTCATTTCTTAATATTTGGGGTTGTCGCGCTCAGGCGAAAAAGGGTTTTCACCTAATGAGCTCGAACCCAAAGCAAACAAATGCATCTTCATAGAATACCCTAACATAAAAGTTGGGTAAACGTTCTATCTTAGATCCAAGGACAAAGTGTTTGTTGCTAAAACGGTTCCTTTCTCGAGAAAGAGTTTCTCTCAAAAGAATTGAGTGGGTAGAAGATAAAGTTTGATGAGGTTGTTGAACCTTTGTTTCAAACAGAGAGTAGCACAACGCAGAAAGATGTTTTTGTGGAGACTACTTCAGTTGAAGAGGAAGTTAATGATGATGATCATGAAGCTTTAGATCAAGTTACTATCGAACCTCGTAGGTCGACAAGGACGTGTACTGCTCCTGAGTGGTACGACAACCCTATCTTAGAGGTCATGTTGTTGGACAACGATGAACCTACGAACTATGAAGAAGCCATGATGGGCCCGGATTCCAACAAATGGTTAGAGGCCATGAAATCCGAGAAAGGATCCATGTACACTAGTAGAAAACGGCCCATTTGTCCCGGTTTTAGAGGCCCATTACCCCGGTTCTGAAACCGGGACTAAAGGGTCGGGACTAAAGCCTAAAACCTTTTGTCCCGATTCGCTTACGAACCGGGACAGAAGGGGCTCCACGTGGCCACTGCGAGGAGCCCAGGCAGGAGGACCTTTAGTCCCGGTTGGTAACACCAACCGGGACCAAAAGGCATCCACGCGTCAGCATATGGCAGTTGCTGGGGTTTTGGTTTTTTGTGAAGGGGGGGGGGTTAGGGGGTTTTGGAGGGTTAATTTAGGGGTTTCATATTGCGTTAGCTAGCTAATTAATAGAGAGAAGTGTCATCTCTTTCTCCGTGCTTGGTCGACACTAGCTACTATAGAGAGAACTCGACACGCTAGCTAGTAAGCAAATGAAGGGACCATTAAGTACACAAGATTGTCATGAACATATACAGAGAGAAGTGATCGACCTCTCTTTCTCCGAGAGATTGGTCGAACAACAAGTTTACGTATATCTATCCGATGCTACTAGCTACATATATACAATATAAGATCTCTTACAATCCCTAAGATCCAATCACAAATCCACATAGTATTCTCCGTCTTTAGGTATGACGTGGTCAAGAAAGAATCCCGCCAATTCCTCTTGAATTGCTCGTATGCGATCATGTGTTAGGAGTTCATCCCGCATCTGCCAGATCTAATTTAAAGAAGGGGGTCAATGCATGCATATATATGAATAAAAATCAACACAATTGATGGTAATATATAAAATAAAATTGTGAATATTATTTACGTACTTCAAATTGTTTGCCAAAGAAGCCCCGCTCGGAGGTTTCACACTTGAGGGGTTGCACGATAGAGACATCATCGGGAATGGTGAAGGAGGAATCACCCTCGATAACCACGACCGACTAGTTGCACTACAGGGCTAGCATCATGAGTACTTCACGAGGTGTCACCCTCGGTACTCGATAGTAGCACTGTAGAGTCATAAAACTAAGGGGGAGTGCGGTGATGTGAGTGTCCTGGCTTGTCGGTCGGTTGACCAAGTCTTTGAGTTTTGATGTTTTAATTAACTAATTAATTAATTAACAGATTTTCTATTTATTTTTACAATTATTTAAATCATGGGAGACCCACATGTCATAGACACAGGCCAGCCCAGTCAGCGTTGACCGGGTCAACTGGGCCAAGTGGGACCCAAGGTTAGTGGCTGGGCGGTGGGGCCCACGGCGCCACGTCTACGTTGAGTCAGCATCGGCCATCAGAGTGCTCCGGCGAGCCTGAGTGCGGCGATGAACTCCGACGAGCCCGGATTCGCGCTACGGTTAACCGTTTTGCGTGCGGCCGGGCCCATTCGAATGACCACTCCGAGTCACTTTGGGTGGTGGGCACAGCCGGAGCTGGGGAGGCCAAAAAGGTCGTCGGCAACAAGCGTAGGCGGCGGCGGCTACAGGTGCTCGGCGGGTACGGTTGCACAGTGCGTTTGCAGACAAAACAAGGGGCTAGGGGGGATCTACGAGCGCACGCGAGCTCAACGGACAACAGGGTGTGACCAAAAGGTCATAGGAAGCTCGCCGGTGATGAGCTCCCACGGCGATGGGCACGGCCACATTGGGGATCAGTGCTAGGGGCCGAATACAACGACGAGAGGAGAAGGGGAACAATGCAGGGCTTACAGCGGCCCTGTAGATGTGCAAAGCATGCATGGGGGAGGCTCGATGGCGATGAAATCAGTGACAGCGTATGACGGCGGCCCGAGGAGGAAGAAGGCACGGGGACGGCGATGTAGGGGGCGGGGGAGGCGGCGACGGGCAGGGGCGGCGGGGACGGGGGCGGGGATGACGATGACGGCGGGGGCGGCGAGCGGCGGCGACGACGGGCTCGGGGATGTTGGCGACGAGGACGGAGGGCTCGCGGAGGCGACGACGCGGCGACGGGGATGGGGTAGGCGGGCTCAAGATGAAAACTAAAATTTCGTAAGTGCTTCTTGTATACAAGAAGAATTGGTCCCGGTTTGTGGCACCAACCGGGACCAATGCCACCTTTAGTCCCGGTTGGTGCCACCAACCTGGACCAACGGTCTCTTTTCGTCAGCCCAAAGGGCGGGAGGCACAGACCTCGGAGGCACAGACCTTTGGTCCCGGTTGGTGGCACCAACCGGGACTAAAGGTTGGTATTAGTCCTGGTTGGTGCCACCAACCGGGACCAAAGGTCCCTTTTCGTAAGCCCAAAGGGCGGGAAGCAAAGACCTTTGGTCCCGGTTGGAGCCACCAACCGAACCAATGGGGCATTATTTATTTTTTCCAGTATTTTCGTTTTGTTTTTGCTTTATTTTTAAAAAAAATCCAGTATTTTTCTTCTGTTATTAGTTCATTTTTTAACAAATAAATACTTCGATAATTTTAGTTTCATAATTTCCATTCTTTTTTTTTCTTTATTTATTTTTGTTTTATTTTTTGCTTTATTTATTTTCAGTGTGTTTTATCATTATATTCTTTTTGCTATTAATATTTTGAAGAAAACATACTTTGATAATTTTAGTTGCATAATTTTTACATAATTATAGTTTCAAAAATACTAGAGGCTTATCAAAGCTTTTTAGTTGATTCTTTTTTGAACTCCACTCTCACGATGTTTTGAAAGAAATTAAAAAGCACTTCAAATAAACTCTGAAAAGGTTAAAAGTTGGCACGTTATCATCATTTCACCCACATAGCATGTGCTAAAAAGTTGAGAGGGTTACGGCAAAAACTAGATACACTTCGTGTACAAAATGGACAATCTCTTTCGAAGTATCACGGTTTCGGACGAAAACTCATCTGTTACAAAGGGAATTCATTTTTTTTGAACTTATTTGAACTCCATACTTATTGTGTGTTCAAAATGCACCATTCAAAGCCACATCATCAATTTTCTACCCTTTCTCACTTCATTTGGTATTTTTCATGCACTTATTGATTTTTTTAAGCTAAATAACCCTGAAATTGAAAAGCACTTCAAATGAACTCTGAAAAGGTTGAAAGTTGGCATGGTATCATCATTTCATCCACATAGCATGTTATAAAAAGTTGAGAGGGTTATGGCAAAAACTGGATGCACTTCATGTACAATACGGACAATCTCTTTCGAAGTATAAGGGCTTCGGAATAAAACTCATGTCTTACAAAAGGCATTTCATTTCTTCACATGTGACTGCAATGATATAGTTGTGGAGAGAAAGTCTTCACTTTTTCTTCGCTTGTGTCCTTTGCTTCTTGCGCCATAACCATGGATAATCTTCATCGTTTAACAGGGTGCTTCGGTCAGCCTTGACTTTGAAGGGAGGAATTTCATGAAACTTTTCATAATCTTCAGACATGTCTGTCTTGCCCTCCAATCCCACGATGTCTCTTTTTCCTGAAAGAACAATGTGGCGTTTTGGCTCATTGTATGGTGTATTCGCTTCCTTATCTTTTCTTTTTCTCGGTTTGGTAGACATGTCCTTCACATAGAAAACTTGCGCTACATCATTGGCTAGGCCGAATGGTTTGTCGGTGTATCCCTTTATATTCGACGAGAAGCCAGACGAGACCTTCATACTGAGCAGGCATTCAAAGAAGATTTCCTTCTCTTCTCTGGTAAGAGCGTAGCTGGCAGGACCTTCATACTGCTCTGGATGCATGCCATCTTTTTCATGCACACTTTGTTGTTCCTCGCGTGCCTCCGGTTTATCTTTTGTCTTCTCATACACTCCCAAGAAGCCTAGCAGGTTCATGCAAAGATTCTTCGTCACGTGCATCACGTCGATTGCAGAGCGGACCTCTAGCTCTTTCCAATAGGATGGGTCCCAAAATATAGATTTCTTCTTCCACATGGGTCCGCGTCCCTCAGCGTCATTCGGAACAGATAGTCCGCCGGGATCCTTTCCAAAGATTACTTGTAAATCATTAACCATAGCAAGTATGTGATCACCAGTACGGAGGGCGGGCTTCTTCCGATGATCTGCCTCACCATTGAAATGTTTTCCTTTCTTTCGACATTGATGGTTGGTCGGAAGAAATCGACGATGCCCCAGGTACACATTCTTCCTGCATTTGTCCAAATATATACTATCGGTGTCATCTAAACAGTGTGTGCATGCGTGGTATCCCTTGTTTGTCTGTCCTGAAAGGTTACTAAGAGCAGGCCAATCGTTGATGGTTACAAACAATTACGCATGTAGGTCAAATTCCTCTTGTTTGTTCTCATCCCACACATGTACACCTCTTCCATTCCATAGCTGTAAAAGTTCATCAACTAATGGCCTTAGGTACACATCAATGTCATTGTCGGGTTGCTTAGGGCCTTGGATGAGCACTCGCATCATAATGAACTTCCGCTTCATGCACAACCAAGGAGGAAGGTTATACATACATAGAATCACATGCCATGTGATATGCTTGCTGCTCTGATCCCCAAAAGGATTAATGTCATCTGCACTTAAACCAAACCATACGTTCCTTGGGTTACCTGTAAAGTTGCTCCACTTTCTCTCGATCTTTCTCCACTGCGACCCGTCAACGGGTGCTATCAACTTCCCGTCTTTCTTATGGTCCTGTTTGTGCCATCGCATCGAGTTGCCATGCTTTTGTTTCTGAACAGACGTTTCAACCGTGGTATTATAGGAGCATACCACATCACCTTGGCAGGAACCCTCTTTCTGGGGCGCTCGCCGTCAACATCACCAGGGTCATCTCGTCCGATCTTATACCACAATGCACCACATACCGAGCATGTGTTCAAATCCTCGTACGCACCGCGATAGAGGATGCAATCATTAGGGCATGCATGTATCTTCTGCACCTCCACTCCTAGAGGGCATACAACCTTCTTTGCGGCGCACGTACTGTCAGGCAATTCATTATCCTTTGGAAGCTTCTTCTTCAATATTTTTAGTAGCTTCTCCTTTGTCAGGTACACCATTCTCTGCCTTCCACTGCAGCAATTCCAATGTGGTACCAAGCTTTGTGTTGCCATCTTTGCAATTGGGGTACAACTCTTTTTTGTGATCCTCTAGCATGCGATCGAACTTCAACTTCTCCTTTTCACTTTCGCATTGTCTCTTTGCATCAACAATGACCCGGCGAAGATCATCATCGGGCACATCGTCTGGTTCCTCTTGATCTTCATCTTCCCCCGTTACAGCATCACCGTATTTAGGAGGCACATAGTTGTCATTATCCTCTTCTTCTTCATTGTCTTCCATCATAACCCCTCTTTCTCCATGCTTGGTACAAACATTATACTATGGCATTAAACCCTTCTCAAGCAGGTGGAAGTGAAGGGTTTTAGAGTTGGAGAAAGCCTTCATATTCTCACAGATAGTACATGGACAATGAATAAAACCATTCTGCGTGTTTGCCTCACGGGCTTCGAGAAAATTATGCAGGCCCTTAATATACTTGGAGGTGCGTCGGTTATCATACATCCATTGCCGGTTCATCTGCGTGTGCTATATAATAAAGTGTATTAAAAACCATTACAACATATCATGAATAGAGAAGTGACCAAATTAATAGAAATTCATCATCACATTAAAGCCAAAGTACAATAGTGACCAAAATAAATACATATAGTTCATACATAGTTCTCATTATTGAACAACATATAGCTCTCTAGAGCATCTAATTAAAACATACATCAAAACTACGTAAAAAATTTAAATGCAACAACAAATTCGATCATAACCGCTACTAAGGTACCAATTGATCCAACGGCATAATGATACCAAGCCTCAGTATGAATGGCATATTTTCTAATTTTTCTAATCTTCAAGCGCATTGCATCCATCTTGGTCTTGTGATCGTCGACGACATCGGAAACATGCAACTCCAACTTCATCTTCTCCTCTTCAACTATTTGTAATTTTTATTTCAAGTCATTGTTTTCTTTTTCAACCAAATTTAACTTCTCGACAAGAATTTCTATGTGGGTTGGAATTTCTGGTTCAACTACCTCCTCCTAGATTAAAAGATCTATGTCACGTTGGTCGGCATAATTATCATAAACACTCAATAAAACAAATAGTTATAAAAGATAATATATACCACATCGGAATCATAGACAAGACGAGGGCCGACGAAGGCGGATACGAAAACCATCGCACTATATAATAACAAACAATAATAAAAGTAAGAAAATTACACAAGTATCTATCTAAATCATACAAGTAAAAACTTTTTTATTTTAGAAAGAAGATAAGAAGAAGAGGCTAACCACGGTGGTGCCGGCATCGAGATGGGCACGGGCGATCGACGGCGGTGAGGACGGGGACGGGATAGGACGGACCGCCAAACCTAGACAAATCTTGAGGAAAATGGAACTTGGACAAGGAGCTTCGAGAGGAGAAAGCTTAAGTGTGACTTGGGCATTTCATCGAACACCTCATGTGCATAGGAGGTGAGCTAGAGCACCACAAAACTCTCCCCTCACCGGCTAGAAAAACAGAGCAATGTGGAGTGCTCTGCTCGCTGGTGAGGGGGTATATATAGGCATCTCATTGGTCCCGGTTCGTGGCTGGAACCGGGACTAAAGGGCCCCATTTGGTCCCGGTTCCACCCACAAATCGGGACCAATGGTTGTGGGCCAGGAGCGAGGCCCATTGGTCCCAGTTGGTGTCTGGAACCGGGACCAAAGGGTCTAGACAAACCGGGACCAATGCCCCACGAGGCTCGGCCGGCCCCCTGGCCTCACGAACTGGGACCGTTGCCCCCATTGGTCCCGGTTTGTGAGTGAACCGGGACTAATGGGCTGGCCCAGCCTGGACCAAAGCCTTGTTTTCTACTAGTGGTATGAAAACCAAGTATGGCCTTTGGTAGACTTGCCCGTTGAATGGCAGGTCCTTGAGTACAAATAGCCGTTTAAAATGAAGACAAACACTAATGGTGAATGTCACCATTTATGAAGCTCGACTTGTGGCAAAGAAGTTTCTGCCAAATTCAAGGAATTGACTACGATGAGACTTTCTCACCATTAGCAATGCTAAAGTCTGTTGGGATTATGTTAGCAGTTGCTGCATTTTTCAATTATGAAATCTGGCAGATGGATGTCAAAACATCGTTTCCTTAATGGTTTGCTTGAGCAAAGGTCATACGTGATACAACCAGAAGGTTTTGTCAGTCCTAAGGATGCTAAAAGATGTGCAAGCTCTAGCAATCCTTGTATGGGCTGGAGCAAGCATCTCGGAGTTGGAATATAAGCTTTGATGAGGTGATCAAAGTTTTTGGGTTTATACAGAGTTTATGAGAAACTTGTATTTACAGGAAAGTGAGTGGGAGCACTATAGAATTTCTGATAATTATATATGGTTGACATATTGTTGATCAGAAATGATGTAGAATTTCTGGAAAGCATAGACGTTGTTTGGAAGGAGTTTTCCAAAGGAAGACCTGGATAAAGCTACTTAACTGTTGGGCATCAAGAACTATAGAGATAGATCAATACGCTTGATGAGACTTTCAATGAGTGCATACCTTGACAAGATTTTGAAAGTGTTAGTCAAAGAAGGAGGTCTTGCCTGATTTATAAGGTGTGAAGTTGAGTGAGACTCAAAGCTCGACCACGGCAGAAGAAAGAGAAAGGACGAAGGTCGCCCCTATGCTTTATCCACAGGCTTTGTATAGTATGTCATGTTGTGTACCGCACCTATGTGTGCCTTTCCATGAGTCTGTCAAGGGGTACAAGATTGATCCAGGAGTGGATCACTGGACAGTGGTCAAAATAATCCTTAGTAACTAGAAGACTAAGGAAATATTTCTCGATTATGGAGGTGATAAAGAGTCTGTCATAAAGGGTTACGTCGATGCAAGCTTTAACACCAATCCGGATAACTCTTAGTAGCAATCAAGATACGTATAGTGGAGTAGCCATTTGGAATAGCTCCAAGTGCAGTGTGGTAGCAGTGTCTACAATATGACATAGTGATTTGCAAAGTACACAAGGATCTGAATGTCGTAGACCCGTTGACTAAAACCTCTTTCACATGCAAAACATGATCGAACCCCAGAACTCATTGGGTGTGAGATTCATACCAAATCACATAGCGATGTGAGCTAGATTATTGACTCTAGTGCCCTAGAGGCAATAATAAATTAGTTATTATCATATTTCCTTGTTCATGATAGTCGTTTATTATCCATAGTAGAATTGTATTGATCGGAAACTCAGATACATGTGTGGATACATAGACAACACCATGTCCCTAGTATGCCTCTAATAGACTAGCTCGTGTTGTAAATATGACCTAGAGGCAATAATAAAATGGTTATTATTATATTTCCTTGTTCATGATAATTGTCTATTGTTCATGATATAATCGTATTAACTGGAAACCGTAATGCATGTGTGAATACATAGACCACAACATGTCCCTAGTGAGCCTCTAGTTGGCTAGCTCGTTGATCAATAGATGGTCACGGTTTCATGACCATGGACATTGGATGTCGTTGATAACGGGATCACATCATTAGGAGAATGATGTGACGAACAAGACCCAATCCTAAGCATAGCACAAGATCGTGTAGTTCGTCTACTTAAGCTTTTCTAATGTCAATTATCGTTTCCTTAGGCCATCAGAATGTGCAACTCCCAGATACCGTAGGAATACTTTGGATGTGCCAAACATCACAACGTAACTGGGTGGCTATAAAGGTGTACTACGGGTATCCCCGAAAGTATCTGTTGGGTTGGCACAAATCGAGACTGGGATTTGTCACTCCGTGGGACGGAGAGGTATCTCTGGGCCCAATCGATAAGACATCATCATAATGAGCTCAATGTGACTAAGGAGTTAGCCACGGGATGATGTGTTGTGGAATGAGTAAATAGACTTGCCGGTAATGAGATTGAACAAGGTATAGGGACACCGACGATCGAATCTCGGGGAAGTGTCATACCGGTAGACAAAGGGAATTGTATACGAGATTGATTGAATCCCTAACATCGTGGTTCATCCGATGAGATCATCTTGGAGATTGTGGGAGCCAACATGGGTATCCAGATCCCGCTGTCGGTTATTGACCGGAGAGGTGTCTCGGTCATGTCTACATGCCCCCCAAACCCGTAGGGTCTACACACTTAAGGTTCGATGATGCTAGGGTTATAGGGAAATTGTGTACGTGGCGACCGAAGGTTGTTCGGAGTCTCGAATGAGATCCCAGACGTCACGAGGAGTTCAGGAATGGTCTGGAGGAAGTGAGGATTTGGTCACTAAGTGGTTCGGGCATGATCGGTAATGTACCCGGACCACCGGAAGGGTTCCGGGGTCCACCGGGAGGGGCCACCAGCCCCGGAAGGCTACATGGGCCAAGAGTGGGAGGGAACCAGCCCCTAGGTAGGCTGGGGTGCCTCCCACCTGGCCCAAGGCGCAGAAAGGAGAGAGGGGCGCAAAGCCTAGCGTGGATGGGCCCTAGGCCCATCCTTGGGCGCCTACGGCTGCAACACCCCTCTCCCCTCCCTCTTGGCTGCCGGCCATAAGGCCATCTAGGGCTGGCCGCCGCCCTAGGATGGGAACCCTAGGGGGTGCGCCCCCCTTCCTCCTCCTCCTATAAATAGTGGAGCCCTTGGGGCAGAAGAGAACACACATCTCTCTCTCTCTCTTGGCGCAACCCTACCTCTCCACCTCCTCGTCCTCTGTAGCGCTTGGAGAAGCCCTGCCGAAGTACCACGCAGCTCCACCGTCACCACGCCGTCGTGCTTCCAGAGCTCTCCCTCAACCTCTCCTTCCTCCTTGCTGGATCAAGGCATAGGAGACGTCACCGGGCTGCACGTGTGTTGAACGCGGAGGTGCCGTTTTTCGGTGCTTAGATCGGAATCCACCGCGATCTGAATCACTTCGAGTACAACTCCACCAACCGCGTTCTTGTAACGCTTCCGCTTTGAAATCTTCAAAGGTATGAAGATGCACTCCCCTTTGCTCGTTGCTGGTTTCCCCATAGATTGATCTTGGTGACACGTAGGAAATTTTTTGATTTACTACTACGTCTCCCAACAGTGGTATCCGAGCTAGTTCTATGCGTAGAATCTATGCACAAGTAGAACACAAGTTGTTGTGGGCACCGATTTTCTCAATTTGCTTGTCGTTACTAGTCTTATCTTGATTCGGCTGTATTGTGGGATGAAGCGGCCCAGACCGACTTTACACGTATGCTTACGTGAGACTGGTTCCAACGCCTAACATGCACTTGTTGCACAAGGTGGCTAGCGGGTGTCTGTCTCTCCCACTCCAGTCGGATCGTATTCGATGAAGAGGGTCCTTATGAAGGGTAAATAGCAACTGGCATATCACGTTGTGGTTTTTGCATAGGAAAGAAACGTTCTTGCTAGAAACCTATAGCAGCCACGTAAAAACTTGCAACAACAAATTAGAGGACGTCTAACTTGTTTTTGCAGCATATGTCATCTGATGTGATATGGCCAAAGGATGTGATATGATATATGTGATGTATGAGATTGGTCATGTTCTTGTTATAGGATTCACGACTTGCATGTCGATGAGTATGACAACCGACAGGAGCCATAGAAGTTGTCTCAATTTATTGTATGACCTGCGTGTCAATAAAAAACGCCATGTAATTACTTTACTTTATTGCTAACCGTTAGCCATAGTAGTAGAAGTAATAGTTGGCAAGGCAACTTCATGAATGGTTTTCCAAGAGCTTAGAATAGTTTTCCAAGCTCATGCCTGGGTCAAGAGATACGATGTCTCCGACAAGTTCTTCAGCTGTAAGATGGAGGAAAATAGTTATGTCAGCGAGCACATACTCAAAATGTCTGGGTTGCACAACCGCTTGTCTCAGCTGGGAGTTAATCTTCCAGATGACTCGGTTATTGATAGAATCCTCCAGTCGCTTTCACCTAGCTACAAGAGCTTTGTGATGAACTACAACATGCAGGGGATGGAGAAGTCCATTCCTTAGTTGTACTCGATGCTGAAATCAGCGGAGGTCGAGATCAAAAAGGAGCATCAAGTGTTGATGGTCAATAAGACCACTAGTTTCAAGAAAGGAAAGTGTAAGAAGAACTTCAAGAAGGACGGCAAAGCAGTTGCCGCGCCCGGTAAGCAAGTTGTCGGGAAGGAGAACAAGAATGGACCCAAGCCTAAAACTGAGTGCTTTTATTGCAAGGGTACCGGTCACTGGAAGCGGAACTGCCCCAAGTACTTAGTGGATAAGAAGGTTGGCAACGTTAAAGGTGTATGTGATATACTTGTTCTTGATGTGTACCTTACCAGTGCTCGTAGTAGCTCCTGGGTATTTGATACCGGTGCAGTTGCTCACATTTGTAACTCCAAGCAGGAGCTACGGAATAAGCGGAGACTGGTGAAGGACGAGGTGACGATGCGCGTCGGGAATGGTTCCAAGGTTGATGTGATCGCCATCGGCATGCTACCTCTACATCTACCTTCGGGATTAGTTTTAAACCTTAATAATTGTTATTTAGTACCAGCTTTGAGCATGAACATTGTATCTGGGTCTCATTTGATGCGAGATGGCTGCTCATTTAAATCTGAGAATAATGGTTGTTCTATTTATATGAGAGAAATGTTTTATGGTCATGCCCTGCTGGCCAATGGTTTATTTTTGATGAATCTCGAACGTGATGTTACACATGTTCATAGTGTGAGTACCAAAAGATTGATAACGTAGTCCCACTTACATGTGGCACTGCCGCCTTGGTCATATTGGTGTCAAACGCATGAACAAACTCCATGTTGATGGACTTTTGGAGTCTCTTGATTTTCAATCATTTGACACGTGCGAACCATGACTCATGGGCAAGATGACCAAGACTCCGTTCTCCTGAACAATGGAGCGAGCAATTGACTTGTTGGAGATAATACATACCGATGTATGCGGTCCAATGAGCGTTGAGAATCACAGTGCTACCGTTATGTTCTCACCCTCACTGATGACTTAAGCAGATATGGGTATGTCTACTTAATGAAACACAAGTCTGAAACCTTTGAAAAGTTCAAGGAATTTCAGAGTGAGGTAGAGAATCAACGTGACAAGAAAATAAAGTGCCTATGATCTGATCGTGGCGGAGAATATTTAAGTCACGAGTTTGGCACGTACCTAAGGAAATGTGGAATTGTTTCACAACTCCCACCGCCTGGCACACCTCAGCAAAACGGTGTGTCTGAACGTCGTAATCACACTCTATTGGATATGGTGCGATCTATGATGTCTCTTACCAACTTACCGCTATCATTTTGGGGATATGCATTAGAGACCGCCGCATTCACTTTAAATAGGGCACCGTCTAAGTCAGTTGAGACGACTCCGTATGAATTATGGTCTGGAAAGAAACCTAAGCTGTCGTTTCTGAAAGTTTGGTGATGCGATGCTTATGTGAACAAACTTCAACCTGAGAAGTTCGACCCCAAAGCGGAAAAGTGCGTCTTCATAGGATACCCCAAAGAAACCATTGGGTATACCTTCTACCTCAGATCCGAAGGCACAGCCTTTGTTGCCAAGAATGGATCATTTCTAGAGAAAGAATTTATCTTGAAAGAAGTAAGTGGGAGGAAAATAGAGCTTGATGAGGTAATTGTACGTCCACTCTAACCAAAAAGTAGCGCAACACAGGAAGTTGTTTCTGTGGAGCCTACACCAGCTGGAGAAAAAGTTAATGACGATGATCATGAAATTCAGATCAAGTTGCTATTGAACCTCGAAGGTCCACAAGGACACGTTCAACACCAGAGTGGTACGGCAAGCCTGTCCTAGAGATCATGTTGTTGGACAACGGTGAACCTTCGAACTATGAAGAAGCGATGGCGGGCCCAAATTCCAACAAATGGCTTGAAGCCATGAAATCCAAGATAGGATCCATGTATGAGAACAAAGTATGGACTTTGGTGGACTTGCCCGATGATCGGAGAGCCATATAAAATAAATGGATCTTTAAGAAGAAGACTGACGCAGATGGTAATGTGACTGTGTATAAGGCTCGGCTTGTTGCTAAGGGTTATCGACAAGTTCAAGGAGTTGACTACGATGAGACTTTCTCACCCATAGCAATGGTGAAGTCTGTCCTAATCATGCAAGCAATTGCTGTTGGAAATATGCCCTAGTGGCAATAATAAAATGGTTATTATTGTATTTCCTTGTTCATGATAATTGTCTATTGTTCATGCTATAATTCTATTAACCGGAAACCATAATACATGTGTGAATACATAGACCAAAACATGTCCCTAGTGAGCCTCTAGTTGACTAGCTCGTTGATCAATAGATGGTCATGGTTTCATGACCATGGACATTGGATGTCGTTGATAACGGGATCACATCATTAGGAGAATGATGTGATGGACAAGACCCAATCCTAAGCATAGCACTAGATCGTGTAGTTCGTTTGCTAAAGCTTCTCAATGTCAAGTATCGTTTCCTTAGACCATGAGATTGTGCAACTCCCGGATACCGTAGGAATGCTTTGGGTGTGCCAAACGTCACAACGTAACTGGGTGGCTATAAAGGTGCACTACGGGTATCTCCAAAAGTGTCTGTTGGGTTGGCATGAATCGAGACTGGGATTTGTCACTCCGTGTGACGGAGAGGTATCTCTGGGCCCACTCGGTAAGACATCATCATAATGAGCTCAATGTGACCAAGGAGTTAGTCACGGGATGATGTATTATGGAATGAGTAAAGAGACTTGCCGGTAACGAGATTGAACAAGGTATAGAGATACCGACGATCGAATCTCAGGCAAGTATCATACCGATAGACAAAGGGAATTGTATACGGGATTGATTGAATCCTCGACATCATGGTTTATCCGATGAGATCATCATGGAGCATGTGGGAGCCAACATGGGTATCCAGATCCCGTTGTTGGTTATTGGCCGGAGAAGTGTCTCGGTCATGTCCACGTGTCTCCCGAACCCGTAGGGTCTACACACTTAAGGTTTGATGACGCTAGGGTTATAAGGAAATGGTATACGTGATTACCGAAAGTTTTTCGGAGTCCCGTATGAGATCTCGGACATCACGAGGAGCTCCGGAATGGTCCGGAGGTAAAGATTGATATATAGGAAGTCCAGTTTTGGTCACCGGAAAGTTTTTGGGCTCATCGGTATTGTACTGGGAGTGCCGGGAGGGTGCCGGAGGACCCCCGGGAGGGGTGTGACGACCACAGGACTTTGTGGGCCCTTAGAGGAGGTGTGACATCCCTTATTGTGCTGGCCAAGACCTTCTAGAAAGGCCCATGCGGCTGGAGGAGTAGAGATAAGGGCAAAGGAGTTTGAAAAGGAGGAGATCCACCTCCCTTGTGGGAGGTGGACTCTCCCTTTGATTCGGCCGAAGCTCTCCTCCTTGGAGGAGAGTCCAAGACAGCCCTCCCTCTCCCTCCTCCTATATATACTTGAGGTTTTGGCCTTTTTAGAACAGTTCTGAACTCTCTCTCTCTCTCTCTCTCACGGCGAAGCCCTACCTCTCTTCTTCCTCCTCCGCAGCGCTTAGGCGAAGCCCTGCCAGAATACCTTGCTACTCCACCACCACCACGCCGTCGTGCTGCTGTTGGAGCCCTTCCCTAACCTCTCCTTCCTCCTTGTTGGATCAAGGTGTAGGATACGTCATCGGGCTGCACGTGTGTTGAACGCGGAGGCGCCGTTGTTCGGCGCTTAGAACCGAATCCACCGCGATCTGAATCGCTGCGAGTACGACTCCATCAACCGCGTTCTTGTAACGCTTCCGCTTAGCGATCTTCAAAGGTATGAAGATGCAATCTCTCCCCACTCATTGCTGGTTTCTCCATAGATAGATCTTGGTGACACGTAGGAAAATTTTGATTTACTCATACGTCTCCCAACAATTGCTGCATTTTATGATTATGAGATCTGGCAAATGGACGTCAACGACATTCCTTAACGATTTCCTTAAGGAAGAATTGTATATGATGCAGATAGAAGGTTTTGTCGATCCTAACAATGCTAACAAGGTATACAAGCTCCAGCGCTCCATCTATGGGCTGGTGCAAGCATCCCGGAGTTGGAACATTTGCTTTAATGAGGTGATTAAAGCATTTGGATTTATACAGGTTTATGGATAACCCTGTATTTACAAGAAAGTGAGTGAGAGCTCTATAGCATTTCTCATATTATATGTGGATGACATATTGTTGATGGGAAATGATATAGAACTCTTGGAAAGCATAAAGGCCTACTTGAATAAGTGTTTTTCAATGAAGGACCTTGGAGAAGCTGCTTACATATTAGGCATCAAGATCTATAGAGATAGATTGAAACGCCTCATAGGTCTTTCACAAAGCACATACCTTGACAAGATATTGAAGAAGTTCAATATGGATCGGTCTAAGAAGGGGTTCTTGCCTGTGTTACAGGGTGTGAGATTTAGTACGACTCAATGCCCGACCACGGCAGAGGATAGAGAAAAGATGAGTGCCATCCCCTATGCTTTAGCCATAGGCTCTATTATGTATGCCATGCTGTGTACCAGACCTGATGTGAACCTTGCCATAAGTTTGGTAGGGGGTACCAAAGTGATCCCGGAGCGGAACACTGGACAGCGGTCAAGAATATCCTGAAGTACCTGAAAAGGACCAAGGACATGTTTCTCGTATATGGAGGTGCCGAAGAGCTCGTCGTAAAGGGTTACGTCGATGCTAGCTTCGACACAGATCTGGATGACTCCAAGTCACAAACCGGATACGTGTATATTTTGAACGGAGGGGTAGTCAGCTGGTGCAGCAGCAAGCAAAGCATCGTGGTGGCATCTACATGTGAAGCGGAGTACATAGCTGCTTCGGAAGCAGAAAAGGAAGGAGTCTGGATGAAGGAGTTCATCACCGACCTAGGAGTGACTCCCAGCGCGTCAGGCCCGATGACTCTATTCTGTGACAACACTGTAGCTATTGCCCTTGCCAAGGAGCCCAGGTTTCACAAGAAGACAAGACACATCAAGCGCCGCTTCAACTCCATTCGTGATTACATTTAGGAAGGAGATATAGATATTTGTAAAATACATACGGATCTGAATGTCGCAGATTCGTTGACTAAACCTCTCTCACGAGCAAAACATGATCAACACAAGAACACTATGGGTGTTTGATACATCACAATGTAAATAGATTATTGACTCTAGTGCAAGTGGGAGACTATTGGAAATATGCCCTAGAGGCAATAATAAAATGGTTATTATTATATTTCCTTGTTCATGATAATTGTCTATTGTTCATACCATAATTGTATTAACCGAAAACCGTAATGCATGTGTGAATACATAGACCACAACATGTCCCTAGTGAGCCTCTAGTTGGCTAGCTCGTTGATCAATAGGTGGTCACGGTTTCATGACCATGGACATTGGATGTCGTTGATAACGGGATCACATCATTAGGAGAATGATGTGATGGACAAGACCCAATCCTAAGCATAGCACTAGATCGTGTAGTTCGTTTGCTAAAGCTTCTCAATGTCAAGTATCGTTTCCTTAGACCATGAGATTGTGCAACTCCCGGATACCGTAGGAATGCTTTGGGTGTGCCAAACGTCACAACATAACTGGGTGGCTATAAAGGTGTACTACGGGTATCCCCGAAAGTATCTGTTGGGTTGGCAAGAACCGAGACTGGGGTTTCTCACTCCATGTGACAGAGAGGTATCTCGGGGACCACTCGGTAAGACATCATCAGAATGAGCTCAATGTGACTAAGGAGTTAGCCACGGGATGATGTGTTGTGGAACGAGTAAAGAGACTTGCCGGTAACGAGATTGAACAAGGTATAGGGATACCGACGATCGAATCTCGGGCAAGTGTCATACCGGTAGACAAAGGGAATTGTATACGGGATTGATTGAATCCCCAACATCATGGTTCATCCGATGAGATCATCATGGAGCTTGTGGGAGACAACATGGGTATCCAGATCCTGCTATTGGTTATTGACCGGAGAGGTGTCTCGGTCATGTCTACATGCCTCCCGAACCCGTAGGGTCTACACACTTAAGGTTCAATGACGCTAGGGTTATAGGGAAAATGTCTACATGGTTACCAAAGGTTTTTTGGAGTCCCGGATGAGATCCCGGACGTCGTGAGGAGTTCCGGAATGGTTCGGAGGTAAATATTCATATATAGGAAGTGATGATTTGGTCACCGGAAGTGTTTCAGGCATCACCGGTAATGTACCGGGACCACCGGAAGGGTTCCGGAGGTCCACCGGGAGGGGCCACCAGCCCCGGAAGGCTACATGGGCCAAGAGTGGGAGGCAACCAACCCCTTGGTGGGCTGGTGTGCCTCCCACCTGGCCCAAGGCGCAGCAAAGGAGAGAGGGGGGCAAACCCTAGCACAGATGGGCCCCAGGCCTATCCTAGGGCGCCTAGGGCTGCCGCACCCCTCTCCCCTCCCTCTAGGCCACCGTACACAAGGTCATCTAGGGCTGTCCTCCACCCTAGGGTGGGAACCCTAGGGGGTGCACCCCCCTTCCTCCTCCTCTTATAAATAGTGGAGCCCTTGGGGCAGCAGAGAACACGCATCTCTCTCTCTCGGCGCAGCCCTACCTCTTCACCTCCTCGTCCTCCTTAGCGCTTGGCAAAGCCCTGCTGGAGTACCACACAGCTCCACCATCACCACGCCGTCATGCTGCTGGAGCTCTCCCTCAGCCTCTCCTTCCTCCTTGCTGGATCAAGGCATAGGAGACATCACCGGGCTGCACGTGTGTTGAACGCGGAGGCGTCATTGTTCGGCGCTTAGATCGGAATCCACCGCAATCTGAATCGCTGCGAGTATGACTCCACCAACCGTGTTCTTGTAACGCTTCCTCTTTGAGATCTTCAAAGGTATGAAGATGCACTCCCCTTGGCTCGTTGCTGGTTTCTCCATAGATTGATCTTGGTGACACATAGGATTTTTTTATTTATTACTATGTCTCCCAGCAGTTCGTTGATCAAAGATGGTCAAGGTTTCCTAGCCATGGACATTATATGTCATTTGATAATGGGATCACATCATTAGGAGAATGATGTGATGGACAAGACCCAAACTATAAACGTAGCATATGATCATGTCAGTTTATTGCTACAGTTTTCTGCATGTCAAGTATCTATTCCTATGACCATGAGATCATGTAACTCACTGACACCGGAGGAGTACCTTGTGTGTATCAAACATCTCAACGTAACTGGGTGACTATAAAGGTGATCTACAGTTATCTACGAGGGTGTCTGTTGGGTTGGCATGGATCGAGACTGGGATTTGTTACTTCGTGTGACGGAGAGGTATCTCAGGGACCACTCGGTAATACAACATCACAACAAACCTTGTAAGCAATGTGACTAAAGTGTTAGCCACGAGATTTTGTATTACGGAACGAGTAAATAGACTTTCCAGTAACGATATTGATTTAGGTATGGAGATACCGACGATCAAATCTCGGGCAAGTAACATACCGAAGAACAAAGGGGACATCATTCGGGATTAACTGAATCCTTGACATAGAGGTTCAACTGATAAAGATCTTTGTAGAATATGTAGGAACCAATATGGGCATCCAGGTCCCGCTATTGGTTATTGACTATGGAGGTGTCTCGGTCAGGTCTACATAGTTCTCGAACCCTCATGGTCTACACACTTAAGGTTCAGTGACGTTTCGGTAGTATAGAGTCATGTATGGTCATGATCGAAGGTTGTTAGGAGTCCCGGATGAGATCCCAGACGTCATGAGGAGCTCCGGAATGGTCCGAATGTAAATATTGATATATAGGAAGTCCCGGTTTGGTCACCGGAAAAGTTTCGGGCTCATCGGTAGTGTACCGGGAGTGACGGGAGGGTGCCAGGGGATCATCGGGAGGGGTGTGTCAACCCAAAGGGCTACATGGGCTATGGAAGGAGCCAAATCAGCCCCTGGTGGGTTGGTCGAAGCCCCCACTAAAGGCCCATGCGGCTGGGGTGGATCGAATATTGAGCATCTACGTAAGTTCTACCCATAAGGCGCGGTTGCCGGGCTCAGTCCCCGGCAACCACCTTTTGTACAAGCCTTGCTGCAGTGCATGTAACCCTTTGTATAAAGCCACGCGTAGACCCTATGCAAGCAATAAAGCTAGGTATTGCATCATACCATCGAACTACATGTTTACTATGTATTTTTATGTTGCAATTAATGTTATCTCTTTTAAGTTCTAGAAATTTGCTAGAGTACTTGATGAGCCTATGATCCTTGTTACCGCATTCTGTTTCTCCAGAGGACAGAGGCCTCTTGCCCTACATGTTTGCCGGTAGGAAAACAAGAGGGGCAAAGAAACAAGGACGGCCCGTCGTACTCCAGAAAGGGATCTTCCTGAGAAGATAAGTCTAATCCCGTATCCCAAGCTCGGTGCCTTTTGCTCCCTTTTGGAAACCATTTCTATCCTTTTGACTGTGTACAATGGAGTCCTTCACGCAATGGAAACCCTTGTCAGGACGAGCCATCCCCTAGCTCCTGTCGCTTATCAGCTCTAGGGGGCGCACCGATACCGACAAGGAGCCTTGCCGGGGAATGATATTAGCCTGCTGCCGGGGGCTCGCTCCCCCTTGGCACTCGCGGTTTGTACTGACCTGGTGAATAGTTCCGTGCGGCAAGGACAAACATGTTGACATAGTACAAACAAGGGGAAAAAGGGATAGTACTGAAGGATGAGAAATATCATTCTTTCATTCGATTTCGATACAAGATGGATAAATATTACATTATGATTAGCTAAAACTTGGCAAGAGCCTACATGTTTTGATTCATGAAAATATAAGTGCCCCATAATTCCTTTCTTGTCCCTCTCCTCCTAGGGATTAGGTGGAGAAGAAAAGGAGGGCAAAAGGAGCGCGTGGTTGGGATTCGAAGCCTCCCTGCCATGGCCAACGGGACGCGTCCTCTGAAGGATCAGAAGGACCCTGCCCCTAGGCAGGGCGGATGAAGCTGACAGGGAGGAAGAATACGGAAGGTATGTGCATATGGTGGTGGTGTTGAGGCACAACTGGCGATGACGGTGCTGCCGGCAATCACGACGCGGCAGAGCTGTCGTCCCTGCTCCTGAAGCGTCATGGGTTGCTCCCGTCGCTATCTTCCTCATAGCCACCCCTCAAGAGGACACCACTACCATCGTCCGAGCCCTCGACACGACAGCCAAGGCAAACTCCACACCTCTCGAAGAGCCTCACACAGAGCATGGTCGTCCCCGTCGACCCGAGGTAGGGAAGACTCTGTACCCTTAAGGAGTACACACATGCAAAAGGCTCCCACCCATGTGCGGAATACATAGTGCCATGGGTTGGGAACACTGCAGCGACCCAAGATTAACCACTGTCGCGACCACTCGCAAACAGCCGACGTCCGTACCGACGATCTTTCTCCGTCGCCTTGAAGAAGGAGCGCAAAGACCGCAGTCAACCACATCACTGCGTTTCCACTATGGACTCCAGCGCGTTGTCGTTCGCTCGGTGTTCTGCCAAGACTGAAGCAGCGGGCGAAGCAGCGGTGGGTGCGCCACCGCAGCTGCCCCTGGCGCGGCCGCCACGCTGCCCGCACCCCCGTCCAAGGCCCCTCTTGCCGGCTCTCAGGCCAAAACCATCGACCCAAGCCGGGGACTGGGCACGCACACAAAAAGAAGACCCTGCGGTGGCATGCGCGTCCGTCCGACCCTTTCCCCTGGCCATCGGGAGGGAAGGGACGGTCCGACGATGGGAGAAGAAGGGCAAGCTATGTGAATCTGAGATCAAGGAGGAGGAGGGAATGGATGAGCATCGCCCGTTGTGACCCCCCCAATTTATAGGGAAGGGCGTGGGGGCTGGTTCTCCTTCGCTCCAAGGCGTCCACCCATCTCCACCAATCCCACTACCCACGATCACGGGCGAACAGGTAACCACCCCATTGCTTCAATCCATGGCGTTGTAGTTTCTGCCACTCCCATGCCTTTAAGCCATGTGCATCCACCGCAAACTCTCCGCAATGCATGCGGTGCGCATGGCAGAAACGGCCTGACGTAGTGGGTAAGTGCTGGCTTGAAAGTTGGCAGTTACTTCCCCATATTGCGCGCCTGTACATAAATTTTGAGCCTGACCCAAGGGCGATGGGCGAGTATGTTTGGGCCAGATCGGAGACTCTTGTTGGTACTAGGACTGGTGTACCCAGTGCCCCTAACTTATGCATAGGCAGTAGTAGTAGAACCCGTTAACGTAAGTATAGTCGAAACTAGCATTCAAGACATGGACTCCGACAAAAGCGACCTACGCTGGCTAAGCAACGCCGGCAAGGTCGATGCAACATCCCAGAACGGGCCCAAACCACGCCAAGCACGTTCCCAGTGCCTGTTGAGGGCCGAGGTGCACACATCTTCAGGAAGGCTCGGCAAGCCATCCCCCAGCAGGCGGGAGCCGATCGGCCACCGCTCCATCGCATCACAACACTAGTCATTTGTCGACGCGGTGTTGAGCCCCCAGGTGGCCAAGTGGCTCTCGCTAAGCACATGGCGACTCGCTGGAAGACAGATTATGCCCGCTTGACACCCGTCCGGAGGCGTGTCAAGATAGTGAGCAATAGTTAGCTAAAGCGGTGGTAAAAGCCTACAGGGAATGCAACCCCGCATACTACCTAGGCTAGCATTTATGTCATTTTGTCCTAAGTGTTAGAGTTAGGTATGATAGCACTATTGGCTATATAATCACTAGATAATGTCAATTTTGTCACTTTAGTTTCCCCTTGAGATATAAAAGGAGGCCCAAGGCAACCTAGCTAAAGATTCGGACCCTTGGACACTTGTACTCCCATAGCAGCTCTCTCGAAGGCAACCTTGCCGGGTTTGAGCACTGTGTGTGCTTCGTGTTCCTCTGATCAATCCACTAAAGAAGGAGTAGGGTTTTATGCTTCTCAGTGGCCCTAAGATGGGTAAAACACCAACGTCTCATCGTCGTGCTGCCTCACTACCTCCTCTCTTTGTGCAATGTGACCTCACCCCTGGCGAACCACAAAGGGGCCCATGGACTCATAGGTGATCGTGTGCATGACGCCCCGACACACGGGTTAGGGTAGGCCGCGCTATCGCTACATTTTACCTATAGCACGCCTTCCTGTCCCGCCCTAGTGCTAAGTAGTAGTGGAGATTGTCCTATGTCGTGCCACTATCAAGTGTCCGCCTATAGGATTTTCCCTAGTAGTGTGTAGTCGTCATAGAGCATCAAATATTGAGCATCTACGTACCAGGTGAGCCTCGCCGATGAGCTGAGCCTCGCCGGTGAGCCAGCAGCTGACGAGTACCCTAGCCAGGTGCTCTACTGCATCGATCCGCCCTGATCCGTTGGAGCTCTCCCCCCGGCCGAATCCAAGGGCTCTCGTGTCTGCGTAGGGGTGATGGTCACTGCTTCATCCAGCTCCTCCGTCCATGCGCGGGCCAAGGCCCACGCGGCCGCTGCCTGCGCCGGCACCTCGGACCCGATCAACGCTACCCTCAGGGGGCTGAGCACACCCATTACCTTGACAGCAAACCCAGACGCCGTCGCGGCCGAGCTGGAGGCACCTCGCCGCCTGTTGTTCGAGGATGCCAATGCGCTCGTGGCTGAGCGGCGTCGTATGGAGGCCGCTCAGCGGGAGTACGCCTCCGCTTACGGCCTCACTCCGGCTGGCGCTGAGCCCAGCCGGCGTGGTACTGTGCGCGACCGCGGCCCGCGTGGTCGCGAAAATCTTTGGCGGCAACTTTCCCTTCTTCGACACCCCCACGGCCAACCCGCGGGCTGCCAAGGTAGCCTACGAGGACTTGGCTACCTTGGCAGGCGAAGAGCATGCCTCGCATGAACAACACATCAAAGATCTCATCGACACCGCCAATGACCTGCAGCTCCTGCTCACCCCAAGTGGAGCTGCCTTCGAAGATCCCCGTCCCGAGGGCGAGGGCATTGGGGCTGCTGGCCATTAGCCGACTCAGCACTCCTTCTCTCCTCGGGTCTCCACCCGGCGGGCTGAGGCAAGCAACCCCTGGCGCTCCCAGCTGTCGGGGAACGAGCAGCCGGCTGTGAACAGCCAGCACAACAACAATCCTGCTCACAGCAACCGCCAGGGCTCAGTCCCCGGTAGCAGGCTAGCTCGTTGATCAAACATGGTTAAGGTTTCCTGGCCATGGACATGAGATGTCATTTGATATCGGGATCACATCATTAGGAGAATGATGTGATGGAAAAGACCCAAACTATAAACATAGCATATGATCGTGTCGTTTTATTGCTATAGTTTTCTTCGTGTCAAGTATCTATTCCTATGACCATGAGATCATGCAACTCACTGACACCGGAGGAACACCTTGTGTGTATCAAACGTCACAAAGTAACTGGATGACTATAAAAATGCTCTACAGGTATATCCGAGGGTGTCTGTTGAGTGGGCATGGATCAAGACTAGGATTTGTTACTTCGTGTGACGGAGAGGTATCTCAGGATCCACTCGGTAATACAACATCACAATAAGCCTTGCAAGCAATCTGAATAAGTGTTAGCCACAGGATATTGTATTACGGAACGAATAAAGAGACTTGTCAGTAACCGTAACGAGATTTAACTAGGTATAGAGATACCGATGATCGAATCTCGGGCAAGTAACATACCGAAGAATGAAGGGAACAACATACGGGATTAACTGAATCCTTGAGATAGAGGTTCAACCGATAAAGATCTTCATAGAATATGTTGGAACCAATATGGGCATCCAGGTACCACTATTGGTTATTGATCGTGGAGGTGTCTCGGTCATGTCTACATAGTTCTCGAACCCGCAGGGTCTGCACACTTAAGGTTCAGTGACGTTTCGGTATAGTAGAGTTATGCATGATGGTGACCGAAGGTTGTTTGGAGTCCCGGATGAGATCTTGGACATCACGAGGAGCTCCGGAATCGTCCGGAGGTAAATATTTAAATATAGGAAGTCCTGTTTTGGTCACCGGAAAAGTTTCGGGTACTTCTGTGGTGTACCGGGAGTACCGGGAGGGTATCAAGGGCCATCGGGAGGGGTGTCTCGACCCAAAGGACCTCATGGGCTGTGGGAGGAGTCAAACCAGCCCCTAGTGGGCTGGCCGAACCCCCCTCTAAGGCCCATGCGGCTAGGGGTGGGAAAACCCCAAAGGACGAAAGGTGGAAAGGGTTTCCAAGTGGAGAGGAGGAATCCTACTCCTAGTAGGATTGGAGTAGGACTCCTCCACCTTCAATTTTGGCCAAACCTTGAGGGTTTGAGGCTGCCTCCTCCCCTCCCTCCCTCCCGTATATACTAGAGATTTAGAGGGGAGAGCTAACCCTAATTGCCACGTGCTCCCTCTATTTTATCTAGATCGTTTTCTCCTCTAATCTAGTTCGGCGGTGCTTAGGCGAAGCCTTGTCGGAATAGTTCTACCACCATCGCCGCCACGCCGTCGCGCTGCCATAGAACTCATCTACCTCTCCGCTCCCTCTTGCTGGATCAAGAAGGCGGAGATCGTCATCGAGCTATACGTGTGCTGAACGTGGAGGCGCCGTCCATTCGGTGCTAGATTGAAAAGACCGTGATCAAGATCGCGAGACAATTCGTGATTTGATCGCGGGGCGGATCATGATGGGATCGCGGGACGGATCGTGATTGGATCGCGAAAAGGATCGTGATGGGATCGCGGGACGCTCGGCGATTTGGATCGCGAAGATCGTTCGACTATATCAACTGCGTTTCTTAACGCATCCCGCTTAACGATCTACAAGGGTAGGTAGATCCACCTTCCCTCTCGCAGATGTTCATCACCATGGATAGATCTTACGTGTGTGTAAGAATTTTTTTTATTTCTCATGCATCATTCCCCAACAGTCCCAGATTCCAGGCGTGCGATGTGCTGCGGTAATAAGGCATGACTCCAAAAACAACTTTTTATTACATGTACATTTTCGTCACGTGTACGCGTGCTGTCCTGATTGCACACTGCGACTGTATAAAGTATTTTTTTAAGTCAAAATTTTAATTGAACCAAGTTACAAAACATAAATATTAAATTTGCATAAACTTGCCCATAATTGTGTAGTAAAAATCGAAAATTTAATAGGTTAACTCTCTAAATAAATAAATAAATGAACAAATAAAAATAGGCACATGTGATGCGCTCAGGTAGAGGTTGTTTTAACTTTACATTTGATTTCTGTCACAACAACAACAACAACAAAAACAACAACAACAATAACGACAACGACGACGACGACGACGACGACGACGACAACGACGACGACGTCGACGACGACGACGACGAAGACGACGACGACGACGACGAAGACGACGACAACAACAGCGACAACAGCAGCAGCAGCAACAGCAGCAGCAGCAACAACAACAGCGGCAGCAGCGGCAACAGCGGCAACAGCGGCAACAACGGCAACAACGGCAACAACGACAACAACGACAACAACGACAACAACAACAACAACAACAACAACAACAACAACAACAACAACAACAACAACAACAACAACAACAACAACAACAACAACAACAACAACAAGCCTCTAGTCCCAAACAAGTTGGGATAGGTTAGTGAAACCCATAAGATCTCGCGACCAACTCATGCTTCTCGCACATGGATATATAGCAAGACACCACTGTATGACCAATTATCAAGCACTGGTGCCTTGCATGGCCATGAACTGGCATCGATGCCATCCTCATCAGAATAGCATGAATAAATAAACACAGTGTGATGGAAGTATATTAAACTGACAAAATATGCAACCTTTATAAAATATATTCAAGTGCCTTGTTGTAATTGATCCAAGATAACCCAGACTACAGATCCAATATTCCTCTACCTGGAACAAATCTCCCTAATTAAAATTCTGTTACATAAATATTCAGATATGAAAGAATATCATTCAAATATTAAGATCCAAAAGAATATCATTCTTGATTTGGGACGAAGGCAGGGTTCTTGGATCCATAAAAACAAGAGGCGGATGCTGGTTCCACTAAGTTGAAGGCCAGGGGTAGGGGGACACACTCATTGCCATGGCACAGGTCCGGTCGCTAGAAAGTGCAAAGGAAAAAAGTTAGAACCCCTGAATTTTGTGCACTGATCAAAACAGTTGTAACCAAAAAATGGATAATTGAACAATTTCTGAAATCTCTAGCAGTTGATTCTTCCAGCCATATGAAAGTACCTGTTAGTAGGAAAGTAGTGTTAGACCATATCTGCTATAGATTAAAAAATAGAAGTGCTTAGTTGAAGCATCAGCCTAATATTTAAAGACCCTTTTCATCTACTACAAGTATACATCTGACTAAAAGAATTCAGAAGATTCTGGAAGAAAAAAAGATGTACAAAGCAACTTTGTGGACATGAGATTACACATTCATTAGAGCATCTCCAGCCGCGCCCCCAACACAAGTGGAAAAAGGCCCATTTGTCCCGGTTCGTAAGGCCCATTTGCCCCTGTTCTGGAACCGGGACTAATGTGTCGGGACTAAAGCCCATGACCTTTAGTCCCGGTTTGCTTACGAATCGGGACAGATGGGGCTACACGTGGTCGCTCCGCCGAGCCCAGGCAGGAGGGCCTTTGGTCCGGGTTGGTAACACCAACCGGGACCAAAGAGCATCCACACGTCAGCAGCTGATGAGCTATTTTTTTTAAAGGGGGGGGGGTTTGAGGGTTTTGGAGGGTTAATTTAGGGGTTTCATATATTTTGTTAGATAGCTAATAAAGAGAAGTTATCTCTCTTATCTCCGTGCTTGGTCACGACGCTACGTACTATACTTATAGATAAAACATATAACACAATTTAATCATCATTTTCGTCAATGAGACATCATATAACAAGTTGGTCACTAGTCATAATCACAACTCCTCCTCATCATCATCAACTCTAACATGCTGTAGCACATAATAACACATTGTACATAGGACATACGTACTCCTATCTTGTAAGACCTACTCTACCCTCTCTTATGTACAATATCATAAAATAAGATAGGCCCTAACTTTCCATTATGGAGAACGGAAATCATCCTGTCTCCCATTCTTGGCCTACGCACAATGTTGCTTCCAAGTAGCTCTCTACGATTGAGCATACATTTTTCCAATCTTTGATTGTCATGACTCCATCGGTTTTAGAAATTAGGTATGGACAGGAGTGATGCGTAGGCTGACCTGGCCGTGGTGGCCCTAAGCTCGTAACAACAACGCGACCTCTCGGAAACATCAGATGAGGCACACAATCCTCCGGGATTTTCTGTTGAAAAACATAGTAATAACTTTGTAGTTAGCAATTTAGTTTAGTTTTAGAAGAATTTATGCAAAAGATGCACGGCTGTCGTAATAGTAGAATTAAAATCTTACCATGCAATCTCCATGGATGTTACCATAGTTCACCACGTGCACTAGTGGCACATATTGACCATAATGTGCAGGAGTTTGATAATAGCTATTGTAATTCTCAAGATGACTAAGAAATGCGTAAGATGATCTTTTTCCTTACAAGTTAATTCCGCTTCATCATTGTAGTAGTAGGTTCTGTCTACCATCTTGCGTACATTTTTTGAAGAATGAAAATAAGCTGTCAATGCAAATAAGTTGTCAATTATTTTTAAACAAACAATATAAATTACTTAATAAATATGGTTGAGAAACTCACATAATGGTAGAACTGGAGGCGTCTACACATAAACCCAGATGTCGATATTACCTTCAATTTCATCTTCCGGACGAATCAAAAGTGATAAGCATATTAGGCTCAAATGCATAAGCTTTGCATAGTGCTTGCCAATTTTTTGCATTCAAAATAGTAAAACCATGCTCGGTCCTCAAGTGAACTATCTTTACCTCCATATTTTTTTAGTATTGAAACCAATCTTATCTAAGACAGCAATTCTTGCATGGCAGGGGATACGCTAGTAGAACAGTAAAAAATTAAAATTAATTATAAGTTGAAGCAAAAGAGGCAGAAGTCATGCTTAATTACGAAAAAAGACTTGTCATTCTGACTTACTGTATCCACTTCGAAGGTCTCATCCAGCATGATGCTGAAACGCCTACCATCAACTAGGAAAGTCTTGTCACACATGTCGCGCTCGTCTTCGCAGTATTCGCACATACCGAATTCACTTTCGTCGTCAGACATTTCCTATGTTCATAGTTGAAACATTTAAAATCGATCGAATGAAACTACGAGAAAACTGATCAACACACATATCACTATTACTCAATATGCAACAGGTTGACTTTAGGTCTGTCGAGCCTTTCCTTCCTAAACTCTCGTCTCACGTATATGGTGGGCACTCTCTCTGATATTGCGACCGTCGGTGATGGTGGCTCCTCCATTCGTCCCAGAGAGAATTACACCAAAATGTCTAGCACACTGAAACGAAGGAAAAGCGACCCCCACGACAACAAGCGGGATTCTTCCTCACTCATATATATATATATATATGGTGGACACTCTCCCTCACTAAAAGACACACAAGGAGCCGAAACAGACCTAAAGTCAACCCACATATATCGAGCAATGACATACAAAAAATTCCCTATGTTTTACCGGAATGACTTGCAAATCACAAATACATTTATAATGAACTCGAATATAATATCACTAATACATCATCCCAAATAAGTCAGTTCAAGAATTACGGCACGCTTTGGATCCTAATGCATGTGTGACTTTCGGTCCGTCGAGGCTTTCCTTAAGTAACTCTCATATCTCATGGTGTGTTGGTGCGCTCTCTCACACTGATATGATGGTGTATATATGTTGGTGGGCACTCTCTCACAGTAATAGTTCGATCGCCGATGATGGACGCCTCCCCTCTTCTCTTCTTACGCAATATATCGACGAGTATATCCCAAAGAAGAGAAAAAGAGGAGGTGCCCCCCACGACAACAGTCGGGATTCCTCCATCAAGAACACACATGAAAGTCACACAAGGAGCAACGACAGACCGAAAGTCACACACGCATTATACTAATAAAATATCACAAATACATTAATATTTATAATAGCCTCGAATATAATATCACTAATATATCATCCCGAATAATCCAGTTAATGTATCATCAAATATTAACTAATACATCTCGAATATTATCATATAAGATCACTAATACAGATCGAATCTCCTAGAATCCAAAGTGGAGGATGGTGAACTCGCTTCACTTGCGGTCTCTGAGTCGCCGGCGGTGGACACCCAAAGATAAGGAACCATCACGGGATCATAACTCAAGTGAGATCCCTGAATGATCTGCCAAGTATTGTCGAACCGAGCGTCCAACGCCGCCATGTAGCGACGGACGTGATCGTCCTCCTCCTTGACACGGCGACGTACCACCTCTGCGGGTGCCTCCTCCCTCCGCATCAAAAGTGGCCCGCGTGACCGCCACCACAGAAGGTCCGGGTCGACGACGATACCTGCATTTCTCACCATCCTCCGAGCCTAGGAAGGTAGCACCTCCCAGTGTCAGCCCGGCGGAGCCCAGTCCCGGACATGGCGCCTATCACGCAGGCTCTCGCGGACTACTCGACGACGAGGATGCGGGCCGGGCATCATCGAAAATTCCTATGAGAATGTTTTCTTATCGTTTAATCACTAATTTTTCATAAAACCCAAAAAATTTCATCATTAACATACTAATCTAACATAAACATTCATCATAAACATACTAATCTAACATAAACATTCATCATAAACATACTAATCTAACATAAACATTCATCACAAAAAAATTTGTAATCTAACATACACAAACTAATCTAACATAAACATTCATAATATAAGAAAATCAACACATATTTTGAAAAAAGAAATTGCAAGGAGACGGGGCGGCGGCGGCTCATAGCGGGGGCGGCGACGGGGCGGCGACGGGGGCGGGGCGGCGACGGGGGCGGCGGGGGAGGCTACAGGGGAGGGGCGGCGACGGGAGCAGGGCGACGACGGGGGCAGCGGGGGCGGCGGGGGAGGGGCGGCGACGGGGGCCGTGGGGGCGGCGACGAGGGCGGGGCGGCGACGGGGGTGACAGGGGAGGCGGCGACGGGGGAGGGGCGGCGATGGGGACGGCAGGTGTGGCGACGAGGGCGGGCGGCGATGGGGGCGACAGGGGAGGCAACGGGGAAGGGGCAGCGATGAGGAGGGGGATGATGACGGCGGGGGCGGTGACAGGGAAGCGATGGGGGCGGCGACGGGGACGGGGACGGCGACGGCGGGCTCGGGGCGACAAGTGACGACGGGGACGAGGACGGCGGGCTCGGCGAAGTGGCAATGAAAACTGTGAAATTTCCTATGTGCTTCTTATATAGAAGAAGCATTGGTCCTGGTTGGTGGCACCAACTAGGACCAATGCCCACCTTTAGTTCCGGTTGGTGCCACCAACTGGGACCAAAGCCCTGTTTTCAGCAGCCCAAAGGGCGGGAAACAGGGACCTTTGGTCCCGGTTGGTGGCACCAACCGGGACCAATGGCAACCTTTGGTCCCGATTGGTGCCACCAACCGGGATCAAAGCCCTGTTTTCAGCAGCCCAAAGGGCGGGAAACAGGGACCTTTGGTCCCGGTTGGTAGCACCAACCGGGACGAAAGGGGGCATTGGTCCTGGTTGGTGCCACCAACCGGGACCACTGGTCCCATTTCGTCGGCCGACGGAGAAGCAGCAGATGTTTAGTCCCACCTCGCTAGTCAAGGGGAGACATCACCTATTTATAAGCCCGATGTGCTTGACATGTCAAGCTCCTCTCATAGTGAAAATAGATGCCCTTATACACGAAATTTGATCTAAATTCAAAATGCTAGTTAGGTGCCTAACTAGAACCTTGAATTTAGGTTGAATTTCAGTGTAAGCGCATCTATTTTCACTTTTGCTATTTTTTATGTTATTTCTTTGCTATTTTTCCTGCTATTTAATATTACTTTGTTTGAACATTATATTCAATTTGGTAATTTTTAGGTTTTATATAATTTTAGTTTTAAAAATACTAGAGGTTTATAATTTTAGTTATTGATTTTTTTGAGCTAAATGACCCTGAAATTGAAAAAGCACTACAAATGAACTCTAAAAAGGTTGAAAGTTGGCATGGAATCATCATTTCACACACATAGCGTGTGCTAAAAAGTTGAGAGGGTTACGGCAAAAGCTGGATGCACTTCGTGTACAAAACGGACAGTGTCTTTCGAAGTATCACGGTTCCGGACGGAAACTCATTGGTTACAAAAGGCATTTCATTTTCTTGAACTTATTTGAACTCTAGGCTTTTTGTGTGTTCATAATGCACCATTCAAAGCCACATCATCAGTTTTCAACCCTTCCCGACATCATTTGTTATTTTTCATGCAGTTATTGATTTTTTTGAGCTAAATGACCCTGAAATTGAAAAGCACTATAAATGAACTCTGAAAAGGTTGAAAGTTTGCATGGTATCATCATTTCACCCACATAGCATGTGCTAAAAAGCTGAGAGGGTTACAACAAAAGCTGGATGCACTTCGTGTACAAAACAAACAGTCTCTTTCGAAGTATCAGGGTTCCGGACAGAAACTCATCGGTTACAAAAGGCATTTCATTTTCTTGAACTTATTTGAACTCCTGGAGTTTGGTGTGTTCAAAATGCACCATTCAAAGCCACATCATCAATTTTCAACCCTTCCCGACATCATTTGTTATTTTTCATGCAGTTATTGATTTTTTTGAGCTAAATGACCCTAAAATTGAAAAGCACTACAAATGAACTCTGAAAAGGTTGAAAGTTGGCATGGTATGATCATTTCACCCACATAGCATGTTCTAAAGAGTTGACAGGGTTACGGCAAAAGCTGGATGCACTTCGTGTACAAAACGGACAGTCTTTTTCGAAGTATCAGGGTTTCGGACGGAAACTCGTCGGTTACAAAAGGCATTTCATTTTCTTGAACTTATTTGAACTCCAGGCTTTTTGTGTATTAAAAATGCACCATTCAAAGCCACGTCATCAATTTTCAACCCTTCCCGACATGATTTGTTATTTTTCATGCAGTTATTGATTTTTTTGAGCTAAATGACCCTGCACTTGAAAAGCACTACAAATGAACTCTGAAAAGGTTGAAAGTTGGCATGATATCATCATTTCACCCACATAGCATGTGCTAAAAAGTTGAGAGGGTTACGGCAAAAGATGGATGCACTTCGTGTACAAAACGGACAGTCTCTTTCGAAGTATCAGGGTTCCGAACGGAAACTCATCGGTTACAAAAGGCATTTCATTTTCTTGAAATTATTTGAACTCCAGGCTTTTTGTGTTTTCAAAATGCACCATTCAAAGCCACATCATCAATTTTCAACCCTTCCCGACATCATTTGTTATTTTTCATGCAGTTATTGATTTTTTTGAGCTAAATGACCCTGAAATTGAAAAGCACTACAAATGAACTCTGGAAAGGTTGAAAGTTGGCATGGTATCATCATTTCACCCACATAGCATGTGCTAAAAAGCTGAGAGGGTTACGACAAAAGCTGGATGCACTTCGTGTACAAAACGGACAATCTCTTTCGAAGTATGAGGGTTCCGGACGGAAACTCATCAATTACAAAAGGCATTTCATTTTCTTGAACTTATTTGGACTCCAGGCTTTTTTGTGTTCAAAATGCATCATTCAAAGCCACATCATCATATTTCAACCCTTCCCGACATCATTTGTTATTTTTCATGCAGTTATTGATTTTTTTAGCTAAATGACCCTGAAATTGAAAAGCACTACAAATGAACTCTGAAAAGGTTAAAAGTTGGCATGGTATCAACATTTCACCCACATAGCATGTGCTAAAAAGTGGAGAGGGTTACGACCAAATCTGGATGCACTTCATGTACAAAATGAACAGTCTCTTTCGAAATATCAGGGTTCCAGACGAAACTCGTCGGTTACAAAAGGCATTTCATTTTCTTGAACTTATTTGAACTCCTGGCTTTTTGTGTGTTCAAAATGCACCATTCAAAGCCACATCATCAATTTTCAACCCTTCCCGACATCATTTGGTATTTTTCATGCAGTTATTGATTTTTTGAGCTAAATGACCCTAAAATTGAAAAGCACTACAAATGAACTCTGAAAAGGTTGAAAGTTGGCATGTTATCATCATTTCACCCACATAGAAAGTGCTAAAAAGTTGAGAGGGTTACGGCAAAAGCTGGATGCACTTCGTGTACAAAACGGACAGTCTCTTTCGAAGTATCAAGGTTCCGGACGGAAACTCATCGGTTAGAAAAGGCATTTCATTTTCTTGAACTTATTTGAACTCTAGGATTTTTGTGTGTTCAAAATGCACCATTCAAAGCCACATCATCACTTTTCAACCCTTCCCGACATCATTTGGTATTTTTCATGCAGTTATTGATTTTTTGAGCTAAATGACCCAGAAATTGAAAAGCACTACAAATGAACTCTGAAAAGGTTGAAAGTTGGCATGGTATCATCATTTGACCCACATATCATGTGCTAAAAAGTTGAGAGGGTTACAGCAAAAGCTGGATGCACTTCTAGTACAAAACGGATAGTCTCTTTCGAAGTATCAGGGTTCCGGACGGAAACTCATCGGTTGCAAAAGGCATTTCATTTTCTTGAAATTATTTGAACTCTAGGATTTTTGTGTTTTCAAAATGTACCATTCAAAGCCACATCATCAATTTTCAACCCTTCCCGACATCATTTGTTATTTTTCATGCAGTTATTGTTTTTTTTGACCTAAATGACCCTGAAATTGAAAAGCACTACAAATGAACTCTGAAAAGGTTGAAAGTTGGCATGGTATCATCATTTCCCCCACATAGCATGTGCTAAAAAGCTGAGAGGGTTACGACAAAAGCTGGATGCACTTCGTGTACAAAACGGACAATCTCTTTCGAAGTATCAGGGTTCCGGACGGAAACTCATCAATTACAAAAGGCATTTGATTTTCTTGAACTTATTTGAACTAGAGGATTTTTGTGTGTTAAAAATGCACCATTCAAAGCCATATCTTCATATTTCAACCCTTGCCGACACCATTTGTTATTTTTCATGCAGTTATTGATTTTTTCAGCTAAATGACCCTGAAATTGAAAAGCACTACAAATGAACTATGAAAAGGTTGAAAGTTGGCATGGTATCATCATTTCACCCACATAGCATGTGCTAAAAACATGAGAGGGTATGGCAAAAGCTGGATGCACTTCGTGTACAAAACGGACAATCTCTTTCGAAGTATTAGGGTTCCGGACGGAAACTCATCGGTTACAAAAGGCATTTCATTTTCTTGAACTTATTTGAGCTCCTGGCTTTTTGTGTGTTCAAAATGCACCATTCAAAGCCACATAATCAATTTTCAACCCTTCCCGACATCTTTGGTATTTTTTTCATGCAGTTATTGATTTTTTTGAGCTAAATGACCCTGAAATTGAAAAGCAGTACAAATAAACTCTGAAAAGGTTGAAAGTTGGCATGGTATCATCATTTCACCCACATAGCATGTGCTAAAAAGTTGAGAGGGTTACGGCAAAAGCTGGATGCACTTTGTATACAAAACGGACACTCTCTTTCGAAGTATCAGGGTTTCGAATGGAAACTCGTCGGTTACAAAAGGCATTTCATTTTTTTGAACTTATTTGAACTCCAGGCTTTTTGTGTGTTCAAAATGCACCATTCAAGGCCACATCATCAATTTTCAACCCGTTCTGACTTCATTTGTTATTTTTCATGCATTTATTGATTTTTTTAGCTAAATGAACCTCAAATTGAAAAGCACTGCAAATGAACTCTCAAAAGGTTCAAAGTTGGCATGGTATCATCATTTCACCCACATAGCATGTGCTAAAAACTTGAGAGGGTTCCGGCAGAAGATGGATGCACTTCGTGTACAAAACGGACAGTCTCTTTCGAAGTATCAGGGTTTCGGACGGAAACTCGTTGGTTACAAAAGACATTTCATTTTCTTGAACTTATCTGAACTTTAGGCTTTTGTGTGTTCAAAATGCACCATTCAAAGCCACATCATCAATTTCCAACCCTTCCCGGCATCATTTGTTATTTTTCATGCATTTATTGATTTTTTTAGCTAAATAATCTTGAAATTGAAAGCACTACAAATAAACTCTGAAAAGGTTGAAAGTTGGCATGGTATCATCATTTCACCCACATAGCATGTGCTAAAAAGTTGAGAGGGTTACGGAAAAAGCTGGATGCACTTCGTATACAAAACGGACAGTCTCTTTCGAAGTATCACGGTTTCGAATGGAAACTCGTCGGTTACAAAAGGCATTTCATTTTGTTGAACTTATTTGAACTCCAGGCTTTTTGTGTGTTCAAAATGCACCATTCAAGGCCACATCATCAATTTTCAACCCGTTCTGACTTCATTTGTTATTTTTCATGCATTTATTGATTTTTTTTAGCTAAATGAACCTCAAATTGAAAAGCACTACAAATGAACTCTCAAAAGGTTCAAAGTTGGCATGGTATCATCATTTCACCCACATAGCATGTGCTAAAAAGTTGAGAGGGTTCCGGCAAAAGATGGATGCACTTCGTGTACAAAACGGACAGTCTCTTTCGAAGTATCAGGGTTTCGGACGGAAACTCATCGGTTACAAAAGGCATTTCATTTTCTTGAACTTATTTGAACTTTAGGCTTTTGTGTGTTCAAAATGCACCATTCAATGCCACATCATCAATTTCCAACCCTTCCCGGCATCATTTGTTATTTTTCATGCATTTATTGATTTTTTTAGCTAAATAATCTTGAAATTGAAAGCACTACAAATAAACTCTGAAAAGGTTGAAAGTTGGCATGGTATCATCATTTCACCCACATAGCATGTGCTAAAAAGTTGAGAGGGTTACGGCAAAAGCTGAATGCACTTCGTGTACAAAACGGACAATCTGTTTCGAAGTATCAGGGTTCCGGACGGAAACTCATCGGTTACAAAAGGCATTTCATTTTCATGAACTTATTTGAACACCAGATTTTTGTGTGTGTTCAAAATTATGCAGGCCCGTAATATACTCGGAGGTGCGTCGGTCATCGTACATCCATTGTCGGTTCATATGCGTGCGTTATATAATAAAGTGTAAAAAAAACCATTACAACATATCGTGAATAGGGAAGTGACCAAATTAATAGAAATTCATCATCATATTAAAGCCAAAGTACAATAGTGACCAAAATAAATACGTACAGTTCATACATAGTTATCATTATTGAACAACATATAGTTCTCTAGAGTATCTAATTAAAACATACAGCGAAACTACGGAAAAAATTTAAATGCAATAACAAATACAATCATAACCACTACTAAGGTATCAATTGATCCAACGGCATAATGATACTAAGCCTCGGTATGAATGGCATATTTTCTAATCTTTGTAAGCTTCAAGCGCATTGCATCCATCTTGGTCTTGTGATCGTCGACGATATCGACAACATGCAACTCCAATCCCATCTTGTCATTTTCAGTTATTTTCAATTTTTGTTTCAAATGATCGATTTCTTTTTTAGCTTCTGTTAACTTCTCGAGCAGAATTGAATAGACAGTTGGAATTTCTGGTTCAACTACTTCCTATAGATAAAAACATCTACGTCAAGTTGGTGGCATAATTAATTGTCATAGACATTAGATATGTGAAATATTTATATAAAAGATAATATACCATATCTGAATCGTAGACTGGACGAGGGCCAACATGGGCGGATACCATAACCATGACACTATATAATAACAAACAATAATAAAAGTAATAAAATCATACGAGTAAGTATATTTTCTTTTAGCAAGAAGATAAGATCAAGAGGCTCACCATGCGCGGGCGATCGACGGCGGTTTCAGGACGGGGACGGGACAGGACGGACTGCCAAACCTAGACAAAACTTGACGAAAATGGAGTTTGGACAAGGAGCTTCGAGAGGAGAAAGCTTAAGTTTGGCTTGGTCATTTCATCAAACACCTCATCTGCATAGGAGGTGAGCTAGAGCACCACAAAGCTCTACCCTCGCCGGCCTGAAAAACAGAGCAAAGTGGAGTGCTCTGCTCGCTGGCGAGGGGGTATATATAGGCATCTCATTGGTCCCGGTTCATGGCTGGAACCGGGACAATAGGTCTTCCTTTGGTCCCAGTTCCACCCACGAACCCGGACCAATGGTCGTGGGCCAGGAGCGAGGCGCATTGGTCCCGGTTCATGTCTGGAACCGGGACCAAAGGTTAGAAACAAACCGGGACCAATGCCCCACGTGGCCCGCCCGGCCCCCTAGCCTCACGAACCGGGACTGTTGCCCCCATTGGTCCCGGTTCGTGACTAAACCGGGACTAATGTGCTGGCCCGGCCTGAACCAATGCCCTGTTTTATACTAGTGACAGCCCCCCAGGCGATGTTTTAGCGCCAGCGGCTGAAAATCAGCCCAGTCGTGCCCCCAGGAGTCCGTTTTTTGCCGGATTGGACCGAAATAACAGCCGATGCACCCGAGCCGAACCCGGTGCGCTGGGAGGCGCCGGCCCAAGCGAAAAGGGGCATGGGGCCGCTTTGTTGGCGAGAGGAGGGCCGTTTCCCGCCGTTTCTTCCCGCTCCCCGACTTCCCTCTCATTCTCTCCATTCCTCCCGCCAATCTCCTCCTCCTCCCCTCCCAACCGGCCACCATGCCGCCGAAGAAGTACGTGGTCCCCCGCGCCGTGACGGCCGCGACCGCCACCGTCGCCCAGCCGAAGCAGAGGAAGCTGAGGGCGCCGCCATCCAAGCCCCCGGGCATGTCCAACGCTGACTAGAGGGTAGAAGTTCAACGTCGGGAGGCTGTCACCACCGACCGGCGGAACAGGGCCAACGCCAAGAAGGCCCGGGACAGCGTGGCGCGGCTCGCGGTGGCGGCGGCGGTGCAGGCGAAGCGTGCGGGAATGATGAATCCAACCGGCGGCCACGGCCAGTACATGCCCTGAAGCCAGCAAAGCGTCGGATCTCCGTTCGGCTTCTCGTCATCACCACAACCCTGGGGCTGCATGCCGTCGTTGGGCTACGTCGATGGTGACGCGCATGGCGGGTTCAACCCCAACATCACCTTCCCCCATGGTCACCCGGCCTAGCGCACGCCCTCGCCTGCCTTCGCCGGCGTGCAATACCCTCCGTACACCTACTCCCCGCCAGTCTACGCATCCTTCTTGATGCCGCCTCTCCGTCGTTGCTCGCTGCCCTTTTTCCAAGCCTCCACGTCGCATCTCGGCGATGCCGACGCGACAAAGGCCAACATGGACGACATCATTACGGCCGGCTCGGCCGGCGTCACCGCGTCCCCCGGGTTTACTACCCAGGACGACACAATCAACCTCAACGGCGACATGGACGGCGAGCTCGACTACGACGAGGAGGAGCCAGAGCCAGAGGAGGAGGAGCTCCGGTGAGGAAACAGAAGAAGAAGAAGGGGGCGGCCCGGACCGGCGAGCCGCGCATCAAGTGGACGTCCAAGGAGGACGAGTGCCTCACCGAAGCGTGGGAAATTGTTTCCCTCGACCCGATCACCGGCACAAACTAGAGCATCGATACGTATTGGGACCGCATCAAGGCCGAGTTCGACGAGCGCAAGCTCGTCGACCCCTACTTCAAAGGCGTGTACATGCAGCGCGGGGCGAAGGCAATGGCAAACCATTGGGGGCTCATCCAATCGGCGTGCAATAGATGGCATGGGATCGTCGAGGAGATCGCGGCTCGCCCGGAGAGCGGCACCAGCATCGAGGATCAGGTATGGCACGCCGGCCTCTCCCTTTTCTTTTCACCTGGTGCGCGCCGTTCACTGGTTGTTCCTCGGCACAGTTGGTGCGGATGTTCGGCATGTTTCGGCAGGACAGCCGCAGCGACCAAGATTTCAAGTACCTCCACGTCTTCAAGCGGATCGAGAAGTGTGACAAGTGGGCGGAGGTCCGGCGTGTCAACGCCAAGGCCAAGGAGACCTACAAGCCAGACGCACCGACGCCAGGCGTGGGCGACGGGCACCCCGATGGCAACAAAGGTGCCAAGAAGGGGAAACACGCCGACTCGGCAACCGTGCGGGTGTAGGAGTCCATTGAGCATTGCCTCGCCGACGCACAGTCCTTGGCGGCCCTACGTGAAGAGAAGACCGAGGCACGGTGGTCAGCGTTGATGTCGAACGGCACCGTCAAGCTCGACCTACTCTAGACCAACGTTGTCGTGAAGAAGAGGAACACCGACCTAGTTTTCCTAATGGGCGGGGCGGACAAGCTCCAGAGCAACGACGAGCAGCTCAAGGCGTGGTACTTGGCGGAGCGCGGCCTCATCCTGAACCAGTTGCCGTCGACGGCGCCGCCAACTCCCACGCCACACCGACCTCGCCGCCAAGCCCGAGCGATGATGCCTCCACGACGCCCTGCAGCACGAAAGCCGCGCCGCCGCCGCCCAACACAGAAGCAGCTCCACCAAGCCCGCGCACGCCAACTGCGCTGACGCAAGAGACCGACCCCGCCATGTGATGCGTTGCCCACGCGCCATTTCTTTTTTTTGTACGCCGAACCTTTCACCCGATCGCCAAACTCTGTCGCCCGAACTGGGCCGATGATCGCCGAACTTGTGTCGTTTATTTGTGAGCGGGAATGGTCAGGTTTGAATTTGCCGCGACTTGGGGCACCTGGGGGCGTTACTGGGAGCTAGATCGCCCCCAGGGGCCAATCTAGGGTCAGTTCGCCCCCAGGCGGCTCTTTTTCGATGCCTTGGGGGGCCGAACGGCTGGAGATGCTCTTAGCAGTAGTATTCCCAGAACTGTACTGCCTGCAAGTATATATTGGTCTATTTATCGATCTCTTATAAAAATATATCATTTCACTGCACTAACAAATCGCTTAACAGTGTCACAACACGAACAAAGTAGAGATGTATTCCAGCAAACGCACTTCACTTTCTTCCTACATTCAACAGAAAAAGATAATTCCAAGTGAATCTCACATCGGGAGGAGGCATGCCGATCTTAGGCACCCGGCGCCGGACGACGATGTTGGTGTCGGCGGATCTCAGGACAAGTAGAAGGAGAGGCCCAGCCTGGCCGCCGCGGCGGACGACGGCGAGTTGGGCTCGGACCTGAAGGGACCGTCGGTGGTACGTGAGAGGCATGCCGCCACCTGTGCTTGTGGTTGTGATGCCCCTCCTGTAGCCGTCGGGGGTGGATGCGCGTATGAGGGCATCTAGGACCTGTGGGAACTGAGAAGGGACAAGCCGGCGAGGATATGAGTGATGGTCGGTGCCCTTGGTCGATCCCAACGCATGGCTGCATCTCCGCTCGATTGAATCGCGCGCCTCACATTGCCTTTGCTCGATCGATTCCTCGATCCCTCTCCTTTTCTGTATCCTGCATCGCCTTTGGGAGCACTATTACCACATGCCATAGGAAACGATTGCGACATTATGAGGCATGAATACGCCATGATTGCAAGCTTCAAAAGATAGCAAATCCATTTCCAGCGCTCTGGCCCCACCTTCTTTAGCCGCATCATGCGCCTCTTTGCTTCAGCTTTAGACTACATCGGCTAGACCCAGATCCTGATCCTCCGGTCGATCCCAGTGCACATGTGTACTTGCCTCGATCGCATCCCGCACCTCAGGTGGACCGAATTGACCGAACCGGCCGCTCGTCTCTCCGGCTCAAATCCGGACTGGATGGATTAGCTCCTCTCTGCACCTCGAATCGATGGATTCGACGCAGTCGCTCCTGCTGCGCTTTAAATCAGGACCTTTTTTTGTTTGAGGCAACCAAATTAGGAGTGGATGGATTGGAGGACACGCTCGCAAGCCCAGCAGTGGAAGTACTTTGGCTCTCGAATGAGCCTGGCGACTGTCCAGTAGCCCAGTTAACCAGATGCCTTTATTTCGTCCTCTGGAACAGCAACCCACAGGACAGTTGGGCCAGAATAAACAAAGTGTGGGACAGAATGCGTCAGAGACGTGATCTAACGATCACAAACTCTTATATCGCTAAAAGGGATGGTCAAAAACTGTTCTTAACGATGGACAATCACCGTTGAGGACCATTCGTACTAGTATTTGCTTGGAGCGAGAGCAACAGATGAGTTATTTTGGCAATTGTTTCATGTCCGTGGGACACCGGCCACAAATTTGTCGTCTAGACAAGTATACAAGTTTTTTTTAACTGACCCGGCCAGGCTAGCGTGTGCATCGGTCCTAGGTAAATTACTTTTCCCCCTCAATCAAACAAAAAAAGAAAGGTAAATTCTTGTTTTGCTGGCCCCGTCAGTTGATACCATGGGTCGAACATGCACTTACCGTCGACATTGTAGATCATGGTCTTCTAATAATAATGGTCGCACCTTTGCTTCTATGTCCATAGCCATTAGGTGATGCAAAAATGAACTATTACTGCAGGAAAAAACCAAAATGATATCAAAATACGAAAAATGCTTTCATTGAGAGTTGAACTCAAGACCTCCCGCTTACTAAACGGGTGCTCTAACCAACTGAGCTATGAAAGCTTTTCTTTCAATTTTTTAGTTCTCTGTTAATATTCTAAACATTATTCTGCACAGTGTGACTATAAACTACGGCACCTGACCTGCATTGTACTGCAGAAAATTTGTTGTACTGTCCAAAATCAGTTCCCATGTTTGTGACAACAATTGTACTGCAAGAAAAACAACGCATTCCGTTGTTAATTACTTGGATCGATTGGGGTATTTTTTTTCTGCCATTTCATTTCAACAGAGGGTGGGTTTACCCAATTCGAGGTATCCAATAGTGCAAAATGACCGTGGAATTATAGGCGTGGATGAACTGCATGCGCCTTGCTAAGAGCACGGCGACCGGCAAAACGCGTTTGTAGTTCGCGAAAAAACGGTTTTGCAGGCCAGTGCGGACGGCCGTAGAGGCAGACCCTGCAAAACGGACCCGTATAAAAGGATATTCGCGGAATATGTTTCCGAGATGGCGATTTCGAGGAATGCAAAGACGGCCGACGGTCGATCCTCGTCGCCTCTTTCGGTTCTCGTCTTTGTGCTCCTTCACGGCAAGGGTCATCACCAACGTCTGTTGCCGATAGTTTGCAAGCAGCATCTCAACATTCGAGTCGTCCGAATCAGACGAATCTTCAAGCAAAAACTTCTCGTACGGGCTTTCCATCTACATGAACAGAATCGCACGCCGCGTCAACCAACTATGTATAGCGCTCGGCACAAAGCACAAGCAAACACTCACCGACAGCTCGTGGGGCGGGCGATCCCGGGCGGCACTAGAGGCGGCTCGAGGGCGGTCGATCCCCGACAGCGACGGCGACCAGGGGCGGCTCGTCTTGCCAGATCCGGGGGGCGGTACAAAGTATCGGTGGTGAAGGGTGGGGGCGCCCCCGCGGCGTGATTCCGCCCGTAGATTTGGCCGTAATAACCGGCGGCGGACGGGCTGAACCAATGGTGGGCGGCGGCGGAATGAGGTGAGGAAAGGGCACGGGCTGAAATTTCCCTCCCGCCAATCGCTTTCCTGGGTTACGGGGCACTGTAGAGGCGAGCCGAGATTTTACCGCGCCCCTCAAAAAAATTTACTGGCCGACCGCGTTTGCGGGGTCTGTTCACGCAGGATTTTCCACGCCGACCCGCATTTTGACGATTATTTTATGGGTCGGGGCTCTTTACGGGGTCTGCTAGAGATGCTCTAACTCATACTACTCATGAGAGAGTAAAGATTCAAAATTGAAAAATAATTACAAACATGATAGACAACTTAATTATGAACAACGGGCCAAACTACCAGCCTGTCTATGGTGAGATTATACAAGTACTGGCTCATTGTTCAGCTTAGGGCATCTTCAAGGGGACACTTAAATCTATATTATATATTTAGACATAGTGTTCGGACTATTTTTATCATATAACATGAATATCTTGTATATGTCTGTTTAGCAGTCCGGACGTACGTATTCCAGTATCCAAGAGGCAAGTGTCGGGGGGGGGGGGGGAGGGAGGCTTTGCCAGAGCTAGCATCGGATGGCTCACTTCCGCATCATGTTCCCGACCACGTCCAAACATAAAAACGAATATATAGCGAAGACATTTGCCGGTCACCGTTGGAGGCCCTTACTAGGTAACTAACTAGTCAGGTCCACTCGCAATAGCTTTGGCCCACTCTAAGCCCACCTAGAGCCGGCTCCATCACTTTAGTTTGAAAACTATCTATTTTTTTTGACAGATTAGTTTGAAAACTATTTAACCTTAACGCACGCTCCCCTTCGTTCCCTATCTAACTTCTCGAGCACATAATACAGCCCGCTCTCTGACAGATCGGGGGTCATGTGCTTTGGAGAAAAATATATATTGCTCATCGATGGAACCGTAGATGGTGGATGTCAGTATAGTCGTATTGGTTCTAATGTGGGCTTGGTATATTTGGTGGGAGAGAAGACAAATATTGAATGTGAACCGGTTCAAAACCCTGACCGAGGAGCAGTGTCCAATGAAGCATTGGCGACAAACTATATGAGGCCATGCAAAAAATTGGTAAAGCCATGATAGGACGGATGCTCGATGCCTCCCAACAATGGATGGGTTAAGGTGAACGTCGACGCAAGCTTCACGGAGGACCTTGAATCAGGAGTAGTGGGTGTGATCATCCAGAATGAGACAGAGGAGTGTTATATTGTTGTAGCATGAAAGCGATTAGCACATGTGGAGGATGCATCAATGGTTGAGGCTTATCCCCTAAAAAATTAGGCAAGTTCAGCTAAAATAAATAAATTAGGCAAGTTCTCCTAGGAAACGCAAAAAAAAAGATGTTATGCTTTCATTGAGAGTTGAACTCAAGACCTCCCGCTTACTAAACGGGTGCTCTAACCAACTGAGCTATGAAAGCTTCAGTTGAAATTTTTTAGGATTCAAGTTTTCTTAGTGCCTGGAATTGTTATTCTTCCTGGACACAGAAAAGCAACGACGCCTTTGCATGCGTCAGTGTAACAACATTTGTACTGTTCGAAATCACTTGTCAGTTTTGCGACAATGTATCTGCTACCAAGAATGACACCTGCCATGGTTATTTGTCCGAAATCACTTTTCATTGTTGACTTTTTTTTCTCCTACCATTCGTGAAAAATGATCGTAGAATTATGACGGGCGCCAGGTGTCGATGAGCTTAGTGCGGCTCGCTAACTCATGGAACTCGTGATTCGTATAAGACAGTACAGGTCTGAAATTGAACAATACTTACGTCTAAAATGTCTTGCGTTAGGGCCCGTTCGGAAGTGATCCCGCTTCCCGAAGTGGCCAGCTTCTCTCGGGAGCTGGGTGAGCTGGCTTCTCGCGGGAGTTGGGCGAGCGTTCGGCTGGACGAGCAGCTCCTCAGCGGAGAAAACGATTCGAGTGTTGGTCAGAGAGCTCGCTCGCGAGAGAAAAGAGAGCTCGCTCGCGAGAGAAAATGGTTCGAGTGTCACTTCGGGAGGGCAATCAGGTGTAATTTCCTGCAACTCCTGCTTCTCGTTTTTCTAAAGCTAGACTCGAGCTGCTCACGCAAATTGCACTAGAGGTTGCTCGTTCTCCAGAATCCTGCTTCCAGGAGCTGAACCATTCGATGGGCTTCTTGCGGGCTTCTCGGGAAGCTGGAAGCATGAGGAGATCCGAACGGAGCCTTAGTGTACAGAGATTCTAGTATATTGTATCTTTACCTAATAATAAAGGGATTAGTGTTTCTATCCGCCCGTCCTAAAATTACCCCTGAAGTTGCAACAAATTACTTACTATGCCATTCATAATTGACACAAAAAATTCATTTTTGCCTTTCAAAAGGTCACCGTTGCGTTCACTTTTTATCCTGTCAAGCGCACAAGTACCACGATGACTAAAGCCTCACTGTTCCACGCCCTAGCAACGAGTTTGATCCCATGTTTTGCCTATTTTGTCCTTTCGGGTTTTTGCCTTATTTTTTCATTTCTGTTACTGTTTTTCCTTCTATAGATGATTTCGGGATTTCTGAAAATTGCAAATTTTACAAAGTTTCACGTTTTAAAAAGAAATGTTTGAAAAATCATAAAATGTTTGTAAATTAAAAAATGGAAAATCATAAAATGTACGCGGGTTCAAAAAATACTTTTTTATTTCTAAAAATTGTTCGCATATTATAAGAAAATTAACCGTTTTGAAACAATGTTTAGGAAATAAAAAAATGGATGTTTTAAAAAATGACCGTGTATATACAATACATATTCATGAATTTGAAAGAAAATGTTCAAGAAATTATAAAAATGTAAAAAAATAAAAAACTATGATTTTCAATTTTTTTCCCAATTTTATTAAGAAAAGATCAATTCAAAAAATGCTTGCTGAGTGAAAAAAATTCATGATTCAAAAATTGTCCATGCATTTCAAAAAATCTCTGCCTAAACATAATAAATGTTCTTGAATTTCAAAAGGCAAGCTCATAGCCTTTGGAATTACCATGTCGAATGCATTATGATCACGTGAACACCGTGGCCATCATCAGCGAGGGTGGGAAGAAAGATAAATAATAACATGATGGGCCACCGTGTTAAAATAGAGGACGCTTATATGTCGGGTACCGAGCCATACTTGTTTGTAGAAAAATTGACTCCCATTGCAATGCACAAGCATGCACTACTAGGAGAAAGCCTAGTAGTAGCACTGGAAATACCCTTACTAGTAGCTCTGGCTCCCTACTGCTACGGCGCTATAGCTAAAGTGTAGCAATAGCGTGTGTTAGCCCGCCCTACTGCTATACCTACTTAGCAGCAGCACTTTCTACTAAAAGCGCTGCTGGTAGTTACTAGCAGCGCGCCTCTCCGCCAGCACTACTACTATTATTACATATTTTTTTATGTCGTATATTCATATGCCACTATACAAGTTTTCATACAGTATCATCATAATACATCATTGTCATATAACAACTCCTCCTCATCATCATTTTCGTCAAACAGATAACTAGATTTCAAAAACCTTACAAGTCCAGACCGAACTGCTAGATCGAGACCAATAATGATAAAACTATTAAACCTTAAACTAGAGCTTAATCTTACTACAATACTATTAATGAGCAGAATCTGATGGTGGTGGGGGCATTCTTGGCGGAAGTATCCCGACAACACTTCCCCATTGGGCTCTTTGAGCCGGGCATGAAGATGTCACTTGTTGTAGTGCCCATTCCATAATCAAATGGGGACTACTCTGAGGTAGCATCCGAGCCCGCTCTGCAGTGTTGGCCTCTGCGAAGATGACGCCTGCTGCAACTTGTAGTTGTGTTTGGTCATAACTCTTGCGCTCCTTGACTTCAAACTCCCAGTGACTACACTGAGTCTTCCGAAACATATCCTCCACCTCTTTCAGCTCCCACATACAATCTCTCCATCTGAACACTGCATCGTCAATCCTTTTTTCCCGCGCCAGCAACTTCCTCCGCCACTTCAACTCCTCTTCACGAGAACGTCTAGGAGCCATGGAATCCCTGTAAATTTGGCATGGCATTTGCTTAGCAATGGATATATTAAATAGCACAACGTCTAGGAGACATGGAATCCCTGTAAATTTCCCCGCGCCAACAAATCTAACCATTTACAGCGTGTTAGACATGGAATCTAACAATGGACATTTGCACAAAGTTTGCAAGTTTAAATAATTTTTACGGTTATGACGTGAAGCACCTTTGTAACACAATTTACAACATGTGGATGAATTCCGATATGCATCCATACATAACCATCTAACCATCTAAATGCATCCATCCATAACCATCTAAATACATCATACATCCATCTAACCATTTAAATGCATCCATCCATAACCACCTAAATGCATCATACATCCATCTAACCATTTAAATGCATCCATACATCCATCTAACCATCTAAATGCATCCATTCATAACCATCTAAATGCATCAATCCATCCATCCATTAAACTTTTCTAGCAGTGCAAAAACAGAAGGAGGAGAGAGAAGGGGGGAGAGTGGGAGAGAGGAGGAAGGGAGAGCTATCGCTGCGTAGATGGCCAGGACGGGAGGGACGGGACGGGGGAGGGGCGCCGCGTCGGGAGGGCCGGGACGGGAAGGGTCGCCGTATGGGGCGGACGGCCGGGATGCGGGAGCGCCGTCGCAAGGGAGATAGTGGAGAGGGAGGGAGTGAGGGGCAGCGGCGGCACAGGGAGAGGGAGGGAGTGAGGGACGGCGGCGACAACGGCGCAGGGAGAGGGAGCGAGGAGGGAGAGAGGGAGAGAGTGAGAGAAAGGGGCCGTGCGGGGCGAAGAGGATAAGTGCACGGCCCACTTAGAAGTAGCGCGGGTGAAAACACACGCTACTAATATTATGTTAGCAGTAGTGTTGGTCTGAAAAACACGCTACTACTAAATCTAGCCTGACGACAACGATGGGTCAATATTAATAGTAGCACGTTTCTGGAAGCCCGCGCTACTGCTAAGTGTTAACAACAACGTTTTTTCTGGACGTGCGCTACTGATATGTAGCAATAGCGTCTCCTTTTATCCAGCGCTACTGCTAAGATTCTGTGTATAAGGTTTTCACTAGCAGTGTGTTTACTAATATACTCCCTCCGGTTCTTTTTATTATGCATATTAGATTTGTGTCAAATCAAACTCTACAAAGTTTGACCAAATTCATATTAAAAAGTATCAACATTTATAATACCAAAAATATATACAATAAAACTACATTTTGTAATGAATCTAACAATATAAATTTGATGTTGTGAATATTGATACTTTTTTCTATAATGTTGATGAAAGTAAAAGTACTTTAACTTCAGACAAAACTTATATGCAGACTAAAAAAAAGACCAAAGAAGTATTATCGAAAGCACTACACAACCTAGGCTGAACTTCGTCGTCGAGTGCGACGGCCTCTTCTCTGCTCACCGTGGTCTCCGGCAGCGCCGTTGTGCCCGTGCCTGCAGTGGAGAGGAGCCAATCATTTGGCATGTAGAACTGGAGGTCTTTTTTTAGAAGTCGTAGAATTTCTTTTAGGGGATGAAAGTCGCAGAATGCATGAAGTGTATGCATTCTTGGTTCCGTGCACCATATTTTTGTTCATGTTTGAGAGATTGGTTTTGAGCATGTGAATCTGAGCCTCTCATACTTTGCAGAAGAAACTTCAGTTATTGATAAGACAACAAAGGATGAAAAATATTTAGCGACGTCTGAAGCATTTCAGTGTAACTACATCTTGCACTTTATGTCTCATTGATAATTTCTGTTGCAAGTAACTTGTCTTATGACACAACTTTTTATTTATTACAACAATTGAGTTGTTAGAATTAAATAAACTTCTGAGTTTATGTCAACAGGGTGGAAAACTGTGATGCTATGCCAGTACTGCGAAGCAAGTGTGCATCCCTTGCATATGACAATTTTTTTGTGTGTATAGAGATGGCATGGATGCACTGCAGGTGTGTGTTCATATCTTCATCCGGAAATTAGTTATCCATCTTAGGCTCTGTTCGGCAACATTCCACTCCTCCAAATTATCAACTCTGCTCCTCACTCCTCAACTCTTAACTCCGGTAGCACGTTTCAGAATTTGAAGATATGTTCGGCTGTCAACTCGAACTCCTCAAAACAAGTTTCAGAAAGAAAAAAAATGTCCATCCATAACCGGCTGGGACAGGTGCTTTCGAGTTGGCTTGCTGATGCGATGTGCTCAGCTTGCCGGACGTGTAGAAGAAACAGCGCTGATGCAATGTCCTCAGCTTGCCGAATGTGTAGGGGCTCGGCGAAGAACTTGGTTGAGTAGGCTCCGGGAAGCCCTACGTGGAGGAGGATGAGGATGACGACGGCCAGCAGCGTCTCTTACATCCGTGTAGGAGGATGAGGACGGCCGTTAGCGTCGGTGACGGCCAACAGCAACGCTGACGTCCGTGTAAGACGATGACGATGGCCGGCAGCGTCTCTGATGTATGTGTAAGACGACGTGGACGACCGGCAGCGTCGGTGACGGTCGGCGGTGTCAGTGACGTCCATGTAAGGCCTCGGTGATGACTGACGGTGTCGAAATTTAGACGCCCCGAACAGTAAGGTACGGGTAGTTCCTGGTTGCTCTCCATAGTATATTCATTTGAACATCAAGGTTTTAAGTAGACTCCTATGGTTTTTATTATATGAATGAGTGTTTAATCTATTTCCTACCCCTTTTTATCTATACTTAAATTGTCAAGGTATGAAATCAACATTATTTCTCTTATCTACAGATTAGTGAGACTATAATATGAGAGATTCAAATAGAGACTTAGTGATTGGAGAATTAAGTGACTGTCTGCAATGTTTCTATACAAAGTATTTTCTCCAGTGGGATTTATATCAGTTCTTCTGTTTGATTCTTCTGTTGTGATAAAAAAGAACATTTTTTTAATTTCCGTCGATCTCTTCTTCGTTAGGTTTCCTGTAGTCCTTTAGTAACTACAACTCTCATGTTGCATTTGCATTTACTGTTTTACCTTATAGTGAGGATTTTCGGAATTCATTCTTTGCTTTTCTCAAGTTGTTTGTAACATTGTGCTAGAAAATACTTCCTCCGTCCGAAAATATTTGTCCTAGAAATGGATGTATCTAGACTTATTTTAGTCATAGATACGCTCATTTTATTCATTTCTAGGACAAGTATTTCCAGACGGAGGGAGTAGCAATCATAGATTGCTATAGATTTGCCTTTTTGCCATGCTAACTGAGAATCAATCTACACATGACACTTTCCAAAAGATGAAGAACTACGACAGGGAAAATATGTGCAGCTACATGTCAGTTAAACTGAGGAGAGAGGAATGGCATTACCGAACTGGCAAGGCAAACATTCACACCTGGAAGACAAGGTATTTCAAACTCGACTGAAAATATAAAATTGTGGTACTGCAAACTGTAAGCATGGTCTCTGTTTTTAATTGGATATAATAATGCCATGATTACTGTTCAAAGATCTCTGACCAAGATCACATGTTTGTGACATGAAATCCCCAACAAAAAAGCAGCAGAATTCAGCAGACGTACATAGATTTATCATCTGATGAGTAAATTTATCTAGAACTAATACTCCCAGTTTTTATGAAAATAGAACATAACAGAGCTTATACTACGAATGGAATGGAACCTTAACACTTAACCATCCCCTGGTTACTTGAGGTTTGAGGACGAGATATGTGCCCCATCCCCTGGTTACTTGCTTGTACAATTAACCAGGACGGATTCAGTACATTTGTTAACCCATTTGTAGGAAGTGATGGAGCTCCCCCGGTATTGTGAGAGAGACAATGCCTTCCCGTTCTAATTTTCTAAAGAAGATTCAGGTACGACTTTACGCCACTGCTGCTGCTGTGCCCATAACACAAGCGCTGCTGCCGCTGCAACCTCACGCAGCGAAGAGGACACAAAAAAGTTTGGTGCATCTGTCTCCAGCCTACTTTCAGGTATTGACATAGGTTAAGACGAGGATTTGCTGTCAAATATGCACCAAGTAAAACATGTGTGCTGGGCCAAAGATTTATTCATGATGATTTGTGTTGAATAATGTCTGAATGCCAAATGAAACTACGTGTCTATGTGCATTCCAAGAGAAGGGTTTGCCTCCTTGGGACGTACGAAAGATACTCTTCCGATGTAACTTAATGCAATGGTTGACCATGTCGATGACATGGAGAAGCTTGCATCATCTTCGTTTAAACATATCCATCTTTTGAAGCATCATGAATATTACAGATGTGTATGTTCCTTAAATAAATATTTGAAGTATATTAAATACAGTGGTTTGGTGACTATTATTATGTACTCCAGTTTCTTCATGTCTTACATATGCCACTTTAACTGTTATGTTAATTTTGCTTGAATGTCCGGTTGCAATATCCACTTCTGGGATTTTGCGTTTATAATTGGAAATAACTGGCAGATTGCTGCTTGTGATCATTCCTTGCATGTCATTTTTGCCTTTCCGTCTTATATATTTGAGTTTACACGACAAACCCGATGGCTCACTTGGACTTTGTTGCATGGTACGGACAAGATGATTGCTAAGTAGAACACATAGAACACATAGAATCTAAAATTATACGTGCGTTGCACGTGCACATTTACTAGTTTTAAAAGTCGTAGAATTTCTTTTAGGAGATGAAAGTCGCAGAATTGGAGGCTGGCGTGTATTAGTATGATGCTGAGGGTGGCACCTAGAATGGCGATCCCCTATGGCCCATTTGGCCCGCCAACTGAAAACTCTTCCATTGGCCGATTTATTGTTTGAGAAATCCATGGGCCGACTTTATAGTGTCCAAACTCTATCTAAACAGGCAACGAAGAGATTTACACCTCAAAAAAAAAAAGGCAACGAAGATATTTTGCTCAAAAAGGAAAAAAGAGAAAAAAGGCAACAAAGACGTTTTCCAAAAAAAGACTACGAAGATGAAATACTGGAAAAAATAGGATACCCACATATACATACATATACTACAACACAGACGCCCACATATACATATATATACTCGCTCTATGAATGCATGCATGCACACTCTATGAGCGCACCTAAAAGACAGATTCGACGGGTCTTGAGATTGACAACATCATCATAGATGGTCCGCTATCGACGGGGACGCCGTCTCCCATTGAAAAAGTATTTCGGTTTTATGAGACACCAAAGCATCAAATACATTTGATCCTTGATGGGCATGGATATCACTGTCCTCCTAACCATCCAACCAAATGCTTGATGCTCGGAGTGTGTGTGATTTTGATAAAACAACCTCAATATTTTCATTTTTAAGTTGCACATGGAGTGATAGGCATGCATAATGATGCTTGAATGTTGAACAATATTTCATAGGCGATAAGGAAGCGACCATCATTTCCCCTTTAATGCACTGCGCGGCCGTTGTCGTAGGTTCCCTCGCTCTCCGTTATGGTGGGGGGACGATGGGGGAACTCCGGATATGTGTGACTAGTTCTTGTCCTGTAGGGTTATTCACTTCTTCATCATCCGTGAAGCTGGGGTAGCAATGACTATGAGAATAATAGTAACTCAACTTTCTACATGTCGATTGCCTTCCTCGGAGGGGCATTAACGAGTCAAGGATGGCATCGATCGCCTAACATTCGGCCTAGCACGATTCACATTTTTCCATGACAGTGGCGTCATACAAAGGGCGTGGCGTTGCGGCGTGTTTTTGTTCTACGTCTCGTATCTGCCCGATTAAGTTCAACCAAATACGACTCTATCAGGGAAATTCTGAGGTTTATGTCCACGTCCTCTGTCCGGGCATAGTTGAGATTACCCTTTGGCTCCTCTCGACGCCAGCTTTTTGAAGACGACGATCTGTCCAAACGGTGGTCGCCACTGGTCCAAATTGAAGATTTTTTTCGGCCGCAATTTCTACAAGCTTACGTTCCAACAAGATTGCTCTCTAAGGGGAAGGCCCTAAGAAAACAACAAGAATTACGCACGACACACTACCGAGGGATGCGTAAGGGAGATGATGTTGTTTTCTTTAATGAACTACCTGTAATTTCATATTCTTTTATGTGTTTCCTTTTCTGTTTTTTCCACTTGAATTTTTTTGTACGTTTTCCTTTTTCAATTCACATTTATTTTTAAATTCTTGCACTTCTTTAAATTGATGAACACCCATGAACTTTGCAAACCTCTCCCCCACCCCCTCCCTTTTTTTAGAGCAGTCAGTTTTTCTTGAGTCAGTTTTTGAAACAGCAAACGGATGCGAGCGTGCTAATGGGCCGGCCCAACCGAGTCAGCGCCTGAGCTCTCGACCCTTACCCCCTCTCCCTCCCTCGGCCTCCTCCCCCCACTACTGTTCCGCCGCCGCCGCCGCCGCCCCCTCTTGCGCCGCTCGCCGACGAGCCGCCCCCGTCAAGAGACCAGGTCGCCGCGGACCCTCCGTCCTGTGCTTCCGGCATCCGGTCCCTGCGCCAGCCCCACCGGTAAGCTTGGCAAGCCATTGATTAGTGATGGCGAAGCTGAAGCCCGTCCCTCCAACGGCTACTCCTCGAGGTACGAAGACTTCGTTGCTGCCTCTTGCCCGAAGCCTTGAGTCTGTACCTTGCTCAGTTTCTCTCCCCTCATGTCGCTGTCGTGTGCTTTCAGGTCAGAAGAGGCGCCGCGAGAAGCCCAAAAGGTCGGTGCTTGACGACGATCTTCCCGACTCTTCAGGTTGGGTTTTCGTTACTGCGTTCTCTCTTTGGCAGACAGCACAGTAGGCGTTAATTGGTAGTGCTTCGATTTCCTCCTCACTTGTTTCCTGCTAAAACTATTATGTGGAATTGTATGCTGGTGGCTGGTGAAGCCTTGCGTTCTAGAGGAAACTGAGTAAATGACAACTCAATTTCTGGGTTCAGTTGCTTAGTTTCTACTTACAAGAAGCTTATTAGTGGATTGGAAGGGGTGTAGTTTCACGGTTGAATGTGTTTATTTCTAATATAAATAGTACTACTCCACCTCTTCTTCTAATTCAGTTTCATCTCTATTCATTTTGAACAAAACTTTACTTTTTTGTGTTCTTGGATGTATGGTTTATTCTCTATTGTTTTTGTGCACTTGGAGGTATGGTTTATTCTCTATTGGGTTGTACATTTCGCATCTAGTAACATAAAGTGAAAAAGGTGCTTTTCATAGGTTTCGCCAACCAAGTATTTTATAGGGAGGTTACTGATGCTAGAGTGGTGTTATTTGGCAGACATTATGACTGGCTCAATATTCTTTGCACAGTGACGTGCAATGTGTCAGTATGCCCTTTTCCATTTTTGGCGCTTAATTACTTGAGTATTGCATGCAGCTGGAATCATAGCAGCGAAGGCTGTTCGACGTGAGAAACCATCCAATGAGAGCCCTCAGGGCCTACATCAGAGTGATGGCGATGACTCAGATGATTGCAATGTTTCCAGTGAGGATGAGGCACATGATATGATAAGCAATAAAAGTGATGCTTTTGATGAAATGGAGTCGTCCGGGTTGGTGCTATTAATGCAACAATGTTCACATTTTTTCTTCAGTGACTGGGATGCATATTATTGCTACTATAAATTTTTAAAGTATTATATTAGTTTATATGATATTGGTCATTCAGTTTTTGGTTATAGTGTACCATGTCACCATCTTTGTCCTACATGTCTAGGTTTAAAAATTCTTGTTTGATGTTGCCTCTACTGCATCATTTTATTTTCTTGCATTATGTGTGATATGTTCATATAACTCATTCACAACCCCTTTTTGTATGTTCCAGTTCATTTCAGCGTCATGTTACTCACGTGCTAGCAAATGATGAAGTCAATGCATTAGTGAACCAGAAGAGTAAATTTAAGTGGGAGATGCCTGCAGAGGACATTCCAAAATCCAAATGGGTTGGAACAGGTGAAAAAATTAAGGTACTTAATGGAATTACATCATGATATGCTCTCATTAAATTATTTTGATTGATTATCTTGTTTCTACTTGAAATGCGGGTCACTGAACTTAAGCCTTTGATAGCGGTATATATGTGTGTAATGTGAGACCAAAATTTCATGTTCATCATGTCTTTTAATCACCTTATGATCTATATTTATTTTATAACACTTTTGTGAGGGGTTACTATGGTGCATTTCTCTGTTCCACAGCCATCCGCAGTTACTTGCAATATGTTTGCAGTGGTACGTGAAGTGTGCTCTTTCAACGGGCAAGTCCTGCTGAAATATTTGTCTCCTCTGTGTTTGTGTACTTGATCCATTACATTAGTTATCAAATTACTCAACTGCTTCGTGCTGAGTTATCAACTTCATTAGTAGTGCAGGGATGGTTTTCTGAATAACAAATACTTCATGCAGCTTTGTATTGAAAGCTGATTCTTAATGTGTTGTTCTTTCAGGGAGCTTCTGACGATCCTTTTGTTGATGCCAAAGGAAAGTTGAAGGACCACTGGCAAAAAATCCTCTCTGATGATTTGAATTATAGATCGAGGTTCTTCTCACTTTGTAAGTTTTCCTATTTGATTATCTTTTAGTTAGTGCCTTATTTCATAAATGACATGACTCAGTAGATCATTAAAGCTGCCTAGTTTAGAATTGTGCCTACAAAAAGCACATGCCATTCATTACCTTAAGATATTAATTAATCAATAGTGCTGCCTGAGAGGAATAAGAGAGTTAGTTTTCTAGAAATTGCGAAGATCCATATTTCTGATTAGTTGTTGCAGCACATCCCAACAACATAAAACTGGCCATAATTTTAGTTGGATCAGGACTTACAACTGTAAACTCCATGCGGTGACATACTTATTCTACGTGTTTATGTGTGTGGTAGCTCTAAAACTGATCTCCAAAGTGAACTAAGCAGATTTTTTCTTTCCCAAAGAAGTCGGTAGGAGCTTCTCTGCCCATTCTGCTAGTAGGGGAAAGTAAAGATTTTAAGATACATTCTTCCAGATGGAAGACCGCAGCCCTTTAAGGCTCTCAACTGATCCATATGTGGGCTTTCATTTATTCCGCTCGACCTGATTGGAACTATTATTTTGTTCACAAACAAGCCCGAACATGTCTTGGGTGGGTGTCTTTGTCGGGTAGGTGGGTGGATGGGTGGGGTCTTCTGTCCCCCCCCCCCCCCCCCCCTGCAGAACCAGTTAATACCATTCATAACTTCTGAAAACAGTAAATGCCGCTGAGAAATGGTGATGTTTATTAATCCTACTTTGTCAGTTGCCCGTCTTGGTGAATTTAGCGTATAGAACATCTCTTCTTGATTCATATTCTCGCTAGTTTTAGGCTTTTAGCATACATACCAAGTTACCAACTCTATTTATACACCTTGTTTCACATATAATTAAGCAGATCTAAGACAAATTGTGGCTTTCCATGTCATGCTTTGCGCTCTCTCTATCACTTTTGTTAAGCGTATTTCTAATCTAATTATCTATTACAGGCAATAGCTATCGTGACATAATGCATTGTAATAAGAAGCCATTTTATCTTAAGGGTAGTAAGGTGGATTCCAGTACTATGGACGCATATCTTATGCATGCTGTAAGACTCACAATCCCTATTTGGTAGCATTATCACTCTACCTGTTATGATGCTGACTAATGTGAAATTTTGTCGCAATGGCAGTTGAGCCATGTTCATCGGACAAGAGATGTTGTCATTAAGAATGACGCGAACCTTAGGAATGATGCTAACTCAGATGTTTTGGGTGACGACTCGTACCGTGATCAGGGTTTTACACGTCCAAAGGTATTTGTCAGATAGTCGCCACACAATTGAGAAAACAGTATCTTACTTGGCATGATGTATTGCATAGATGTGTGCTGGGCTACGGTTGCTTGGCAGTTAACTGCATTATTTTATCAAGTAAATTACATGTCTTTTTTGTTAAGAGTGTTGCATGTCACTAAATTTCTAACATGATGTACCTCCATTTATACACAACTTGTAATTTTGTTTTATCTTGATCTGTTGAACTTATTGCTCTTTTCTTCTGCACTATTATCGTGGCCTTAGGTTCTTTTCTTGCTACCTCTCAAAAGCATTGCACGACGTGTTGTGAAGAGATTAATCCAATTATCTCCGCTGGCACAAAAGGTCAGTTTTACTTATGCAGCTACTCTTACAGACAGCATCTGAATATCAATTCCTACGATACACTGCCAAATTATATCATGAATTCCATTTATATCTGCACATCATTTGCATATATAATTTATGGTCGCTAGTTCTGTTATTATTTTGCTCTGGTGCTAAGAAATACAGAAACTTCCATTTATAGGATAATTCTATGGGACAATTCAAGGAAGAGTTCGGCGAATCAGATGATGAACTGGAGGAGCCAAATAGTTCAAAACCAACAGACTTTAACCTTCTTTTTGCTGGGGATGTTGAAGATCACTTTCTTTTTGGAATGAAATTTACAAAGTAAGTGCTAAACCATTATTTCTTCCTTGTAATAATTTTCTAGTTGCGAGGACAAGTGCGTATACTATGTACTTGCCACAGTTTTTTGTCAACAGCTCAATTTTTTTTCCTTCAGTTTTTCATTTGCCAATCACATGCTTCTGAAGTGAACATGAGTATGTTAAAGAAATAGGCAAACCCTCAGCAGAAGCAGAATCAATTACAACAATTATAATTATAACTCATATTCATTTGTTTGTTAAGACTTCAGAGTCTTTTTCAGTAGAGTCCACATACTGGATCTTATAAAATGTTTCAATGTCTTTTGTGTTTTGTGGACCCAGTGGTTACTTTTTGATTATTCTGCACTGTGAGATCTCATGCTTTTAGCAAACTATATGTCCTTAAATTCGTTATTCCTGCACATTGGTATTTTATTATTTACTTTGGATACTTCTATATAAGATTTCTTAAACAGTTAATATTTTAACTAATGCGTCTGCAGGAAATCTGTTAAGCTATACAGCAATTTCTACGCTTCTGATATCATAGTTGCGTCTCCTTTAGCGCTTAAACTTGTAAGTACTCTTTAACAAAGGTTTCTTAATATACTTTTAATTAGTCATGATTACATGTGTGCGGCAGCTGTATATATTTTTATTGTTCTGGGGACACCTCATAGGCAACTGTCCTAATTTGCGCTGGACACAGTATACAAAACTTATGGAACAGATGAAAAACAATCCTACTGTTGCACAAAGCCCTGATGGGTTCACCAGCCCCTGACCCCCGATATTCTGGCAGTTTGAGTCCCCATTTGTTTGAGGTTATCAGGGAGCAGGAATTTTAATAGCTCCCTGGGCCACACTGGTATTTGTTGGCCAGTAATGATGGTGAGAAAATGGAGTGTGAATATTAGCATGTCAGCAATGTGGTGGTTGTTTGGCGATGCTGCTAGGCACAGAATGGTGATACAGTTTGTAGGAGGGTGGGCACAGAGTATGTTCATGCACCAACGGCAGTACCTGAGACATGTGTGGTGCTAAGCTCAGAAGCATCAAAGTTTCATAAGTATCGTGAGACAGTATGGATGATGCGCTAAGGTTCTGGCTTTTGTGGCAAATTGCAAACAGCAACTTTAGTTGGAAGGTGTTCTTGTGAAAAGAGAGGTTATGGAAGGGTGTTTGGGCTAGGGAGGTGTATTTGATACTGTGAGCAGAGGAACCTTAAAGCATGAGGTACATATGAACCAGCTGTTTGATTTGCTGATCCACCGTGTAGGTGCGACCTCATTGGGCCAATGAAAACAGGATCCATTTTCTAGTTCTTCTCTAACAACAAATATGTGTTCTTTATTACTACCCTTGTTCCGAATTATAAGTTGTTTTGAATATTTCAATATGGACTACATACGGACTGAAATGAGTGAACAAACAAACTAAAATACGTCTATATACATTCGAATCAGAAAAAAGTTAGAACATTTTATAATTCGGAATGGGGGGAATATTCCATTGTTAAGCACCAATTTCGTTTGTAATAAGAACTTGATCTCGATGTGACCTCACATTTTATTGCTTTCAAATCCATCTCATCTCCTAGTTGTTATTCTAATTAAATGCGCACATTCTTGCTGAAGTATTATTATCCTCTACCTTATTACACCTCTCTGTTATCAGAAAATCGATGGAGGTGAAGTTACCAAGAAAAAGGGACGCCCCAAGGAAAACGATTCTGATTTCCTGTCTTCAATTGAAGTTAGTTCCATTCGAATCCATATTCTATTTCTATTTGCTACTATCTCCATTCCTATATATTAGTTCATTTTTGCAAACCATTAGTATGTGTAAATAATCTATGGCAGTCTGTAAACATTGATTGAATGAATTTCTTGAAAGTTCAAGTATTTTGCCATCATTTTGATGGAGCTATAAGTTTCAAACTAAATTTTCATAGCTGTATGTTCAGTGGACAAACATTTCAATAAACTACACATGTCAATTCCTGCTAATTGCTCCAGAATGTTATGTGTGGGATGTGTCCAAATGGTAATTGACGGAGCTCTGGCTATTGCAATGCTTCTGCAGAGTACCTGTAGCTCAATGATATTTAATTCAAACCTTGTATTTCATTGAATTATTAACTTGTACTCCCCCGTTCCAAAATAATTGTCATGATTTTAGTTCAAATTTGAACTAAAACCACGACACTTATTTTGGAACTAAAACCACGGCACTTGTTTTGGAATGGAGGGAGTAGTTCTTTGATTTTGGTATATTTTAAAATTTGTAGTTCTTTGACTCGTGAATATTTAAAAACTTGTAGTACTCTGACCATGTGCCAAGAAACTTAGTTTTAGAAAAGTTACTCATACTTGATAGATTGGTCTCAGAAGTATTTCAAAATACTTCAGAGTTGCTAATGTTGTAATAAGAAACTCTGTTTTTTCAATTTGTGTAGTTGAAGCCATGACAAGTCAACATATATTTCCATAAAGGAGCAGTAACTCTGCACATTCAGTTTTTTCTCTGTACAAGGTCTAAATTATCAATACATTTGTTCTGTGCAGATAGTGGTGGTTGATTACGCAGATGTGATATCTATGCAGGTTAAACTCCAACTCTAATAATTTGCTGTACTTATTTTCTGATGCCTGCTGGTAGAAATAACGCTATTATCTATAAATGTAGAATTGGTCACATCTGCATGCTGTTCTTGAACAACTAAATCATTTGCCATCAAAAGAGCATGTAACCAATGTGATGCGGATCAGGCCATGGTAATTCTTTTTTTCGAGGATATCTATTCCTGTATGGCATCTTCTATTGCTATAGTTCTATCTATAAGGCGCCAACTCACTGTATTGTGAATTGCAAAAAGACTTGGAATTTATTCCTGATTTGACTTTTGTAAGGTCAGTTTCATGCTTGTTACATTTTATTTATTTGGCTAAGGTACCTGGATGAGCAAGCACGCTACTATCGGCAAACAATAATCTTAAGCTCGTATCTTACACCAGGTATGAACTTTCACTTCGAACTCTGACCATCATTTTGACTGCAGTTTTTCTAGGCTTCGGCTTGCGTCATTCAATTCAATTTTCAGTATCAACTAAAATTAATCTAGTTCTGATTTTAATCATGATATCTATTTATTTGCTAAACATTTCATTATTTTTGCTTATACTGTATGTATTCACTGGTGTTATGCAATGGTTCTTTTGTATTTAAATATCTTGCATTAGTTGTGCACGTGTAGACACTTTGCTATTCTATTCTTAATTGGGCTACATGAAGTTGACCTTCTAATTATTTGCATTGTCATCTACTTGTTTATTTATAAACCTATTTATGTTCTAATTTTTGGCCTGTTGAGCAGAGATGAATGCTTTGTTCAATGGATTATGCTTAAATTACGAAGGGAAGGTACATAGTATGCTGGAAGCCACTAAGCTATTTACTGTGTTGAATCATGTTTCTAACATGCTGGAACTTAACTTTTTTAGGTTAAGCTGGTGACTGAGTTTACAGGTGTTCTTCCCAAAGTACAGCTTGAAATACGGCAGGTTAGTTAATTCCTTGTGTCTCTCCAGCCTCTGTAGCATTGTCAAATTTTGATGCGAAGAATCGGCGGTCTCTAACAAATTTTGGATGGGCTTGCTCAACAGACACATTAGTGCTAAAACAGTATTGATGAAATTACAAATGTTTTTCACTATCCAATCACTACACAGGTGTATGAACGCTTTGATGCATCTTCTATCAGTGAACTTGATGATGCCCGCTTTGAATATTTCTGCACAAAGGTGAGTCCATTTGTCCTTGTATTGCATGCTTGATAACTGCATTATGGAATTTAGCACACTCAGCTCATTTTCACAACTATCACCCGTCTTTACAGTACTTAATTCATGTGTAAACTACTGTATGTATAATAAACAATTATGTAAGGAGAACCAACCTAAATCCTTATCGGGATGTGGTGCCTCCTCCAAATCAGCCTGCGGCTTCTCTGCTGTGTCCACAACCATGGGTCCTGGTTGCCAGTGGTTGTATGTCATGCCCCACATGATATCTCTCCCTTCCTTGTCAAGCAGTCCTCGAGCTGAAACTGAGGGTAGTGGTGGACAAACTCATCAAGGCGCTCCCAAATAGCATCATTAGGAGCTGTGCTCTCCCAGTGCACAAGGACATGACTGATGCCATGACATATGAGCACTCTGGGCGGGGAGCAGACATCGTGTTAGTGTGCTGACGGGAAAAGCGGGCTTGAGCTCATGGTACTTCCTGGTATGCTGTTGAGCCTGCAGTAATCGTGCGCAGACCCCTTGGAGAAACTCATTCTCATGGCAGTAGTGTAATGCAGTATGGATGGAAGCCACCTTGGTGTCGTTCTGCATGTAATCCACTCCATTCAAGGCCAGTGGCTCTCGACCACCGACCTCAACAGAAGTTGTGTGCAAGAACGAGCAGAAGGATTTATAGTATTGGCGTAATGCAGGCATCCCGCCTTGGGCACTTAGGCGGCAAGGTGTCCTGCCAGCGCCTTTCAATTTTGCTCTTCTTGGGCGCTTAGGCCTTAGGCAATTCGGCGTCAGGGCGGTGTGTACTCACCTTACCGCCTTGAGAATTAACAAGTTTAAACCCAAACATCCAAATCAAGTCCTCCAGAAAACTTGTAAACTTAGACATGGGGATTCCATGTTGTGACAATTTTATGAAAAAAGTGTTTAGCTACACCAAAAATTAGCAATAAGCTGGGACATGTAGTTATAGACAGAAGTGCTGACCCCACATGGTGGTATCATGGCTCGCAAATAATCGCTTTCAGTGTTAGGCGCCATGTAAAATTATGAAGTTGTATATGATCTTGACTCTTAATTGTTGGAACAGCCCTAAGTAATTTTTTTGCTCCTATATATGTATATCCTATTATTGACTATTCTGTGATGTAATGATACAGGTGTACCCACAGATTCAGGAGTCAGATGAGGTATTGTTTCTTCTATACTCCTAATATCTGCAATGCTGTCATGTTCACTTGAATTTGGTATCTCTCGATGTTGGTAGGAAGGATTAGCTTTAAATGTCAACCTGTATAGGACTAGGCCCTGATAATTAATTAAAGAGTTAGGGGGTTTAAGAGTTAAAAAAAATCATGGGCTGCATCTGACTGCACACACCATTTTGGAGGGATAGAACCAAACATACCATTTTGTAGCAGTTGAATATACATGCTTAATGTTATTATTGCCCAGGAAAGTTTTACAACAGTATTTGTCAGAGGTGTACCAGAATGTTGTGCATTTTGCCGTAAATCTTGTCGGTAGATGTGCCATACTTATCTGGAAATGGCGCCACGTTGGAGGCAAAATTTTATGTTAGTGGATTGGAAATATCATGTGTAATATTCTCTGATTGTTTGATGCAAATATGCAGGGTGGGGTGTTGCTATTCGCCAGTTCTTATTTTGAATACATTAGGCTGAGCAGTTTTCTAAAATCTCAGGATGCGTCTTTCTGTAGAATTGGGGAGTAAGTGAACCTTCCTTATTCTTGTAGCTTTTATTATTTGTTCAGCTAAAAGGGATCTGCTCTGTCTTCATTTTTAATGAGACTGTGTTCTTGGTCTTATGCACATAGTAACTGTCTATATGTGCTCATATGTTAGGGCAACGTCACAGCAGGATATATCTCGTGCAAGGCTCTGGTTCTTTGAGGGCCAGAAGAAGATCTTGCTTTATAGCGAGAGATCTCACTTCTTCCACAGATACAAGGTCATAGCATCTAAACGGCTCTCCCTTGAGTACTTTTTTTTTTAAGCTCCTCGAGTACTTGTTATGATGTGCTTCTGCTATCGTTCATGAGCATGCATTTGAGTGTTTGTTTCTGCAACGCTTAAACTCTACTTTTTGAATGCAGATCAGGGGAGGACACCATTTGATTATATACTCATTGCCAGGGAGAAAGGATTTCTATCCAGAGGTATGTATATTGACTAGATTGCAATTGTATAGGACTACGTTCTAGCATGGCTGAAGCTGCGATGTGGAAGCCTAAATGATTTATTTATCTATCTTGACCCTGGGGTTTTCATTTTTTGTTTCAGCTTGTGAATATGCTCGGTGAATCAGCAAATCCCAGGTGCAATGTGCTTTTTTCTCGACTGGACCTCCTTAAGGTGGGATAACTGTTTCATGTAAAATTTGGACCATGTTGTAATTAAAAAGCATGTTGTAGCCGGTTCATATGTACTCCCTCCGTTCCGTAATTCTTTTTCGTGGTTTTAGTTCAAACAGGAATTATGGAACGGAGGGAGTACATTGGATTTCTTATGTAGTGTTTTGTTAAAATTCATTTTGATTATGTTCGAGCGCCTAGCAAACAAGTTGACATGGGCCGCCATTTTCTGTTGCAGCTGGAGCGGATCGTCGGAACATCGTCTGCGCGGAGGCTGATTTCTTCCGACAAGCATATGTTTGTCTTCTGCTGACCGTGAGCATTGAGCGTATGATGGCCTAGCCGACTAGAATTTTGTGACATGAACTGAAAAAGGTCCGCTGTTTACTAGTACAGCTGAAAGTTTTTGTACGTACCTGAAGTTGCGGTAGCGGATTATATACCTTGTAGAGGGTTAATGCTTCCAAATTTTGTTTCTCCTCATCAATCTTGAGTATGACTTATTCTGTGGACCTTGGTCGTTGTGCCAAACGCCACCAGTTATGTGCCTCCCCTCGTATTTTTTGGTACTGCTTCAGGTATTTTGGGGGGAAACATCCAGCTATCTTTAGCATCGACCTTATTTTACTGATCAAGTATAGTTGGTTCAGTAGAGTGAAAAAACTCGAAATGAAATCTTTCTGATCCTTGGGGAAGACGATCAAATTGGAGGAAAATCCATGGACCGGTAACCCCATTGCCTGCATCATGTTGTAGTCTGATGTCACCAGAAGTTCAGCAAAAATGAAATCTTCACTCACCGCCATTTCATTCCTCCTGCGCTGCCCAAGGTAACAGAACATTTCTTTTGACGGCTTGCCCGCTTTGTAGGCAGCTTATTGTTCATGCTTTGTGGCAGTCAAACATTTCATATTTCAGTATTGAAATATATTATATTTTATTGTCGTTTTATGATAAACTAGTTAATTGCCCGTACATATTCAGGTGCCACTTTTTTTCGTCTACTTTCCATAATTAACGTGATTCTCTCGGGCAATACTCTGTTATTTTTCCATAATTAACACAGTCCTCTTGTCAAAATGGTGATACTCTAATTAACATATCCTCCCGTCAAATGTTCAATGGAACTTTTTGTTAAATAATGCATGACTAAATTGATTGCATGCAGTTGTGGGCGAGACATAGAAACGATTTTTGACCCTCTATGTTTTGACATCAATGGATGCGTTTGACCCTCTGTAATAGATGCACAACGTGGTACATGCGGTAAGCTGTCCAAACTATTTATGAAGAAAAAAAGAGTCAAAGATGCAATACGGCTGTGATGGATGCCTACGTACCACGCATATGTGTTGCGTTTCAGCATGCGAGTAAAATCTTGTTCAAATTCGATGGGATTAATTGCGCTAATTTCCAGAGTGATTTGTTTGGATCTTGTGGAATGATTTGCGTGAAATCTTATTATTTCTGCAAATTCTGCAGAATGTTCAAAGAGATAGCTAGCCACTTTTTCCAAACTAGAGTATCCTCGTTTCTCTGGAATTCGACAGGTGGTGGAATATGTTTTGTAATTTTGGTGGCACGTGAGTAGGGCGTCGTATCCTGTGAATCCTTCTATCTTTCTGCATCCCTGCATCCGCTCCTTGCGAGTCGTTAGATGAAAATCTCACGCCTAGCAGCCATTGGCCCTTCTTTTTGCAGAACCACGCCTGCCTGCAGTCGAAGTTCTTCTTGTGAATTTTTAAAAAAGGTCCACATCCGACTACAGCCCTCCCAGATCACAACTCCCTCTGTCCCTCATCATCTCAATCCCAATACCTAGTCACGTTTTAACCTAGACCCGCCGGCGACCACAGCCATCTACCCGGGCGATTGGCACGACGGGATGCACCTACCAATGATCTCGGCGACGGACACGACGGAAAGCATCACCCAACTCCCAGTCAGCATGGTGTGGACGAATTCTCCTCGCTCAATACGCTGCAACCGATCACCATGGCGGCTACCGCTGCTAGGGTCGTTGAATGGGCTTCGACAACAATCAAGGGAACCTGCTCATCCTCACTCCAAAAATCAAGAGGCGACCCTGCATTAGACTCCGCATCTAGCTGTCAGCAAGCCCATCTCACTTTCCCTAATATGGCTGCCCAAAGTCCTAAAACTACAGAACACGGACTGTGCTTTAGCACTGTACACGAACCTGCAGGTAATGACACATAGAAAACAAGTAACGTTTGTATGTGATGCAGATGGCATACTTGCTGTGTAGACTCTGGATGACTTGTAATGCAGAATTGCAGATGCATGTGCCGAATTCTTTTAATGAAAGAGAATATGTTTTTTTTTGTCAGACTGTCTTCCTCCTATTTTCTTTGATCAGTTGCGAGTTCAATGGAAAGTAGCAGGAGCACCATGATATATTATGTTCTCGTAAACCTGAACATGGTCTGGTTTTGTTATACCAAGAAGTAGCTGCTATCACTTGGAAGAATTCATGTCAAGAAACTAAGTCTGACTGTGAGCTCATCTATTTCTCTGCTGTATAAGCAGTGTTAGTTCCGTTCAACCACTCATCATAAGGTTGTGTGTTGGCAGCATAAGAGACTTGTGAACCAAACTGCAGTATGAATCACGCAATGAACAACTCAGCTTGTGAATACACAGCAATCTCAACAATGACATTCACCAAAAGAAAGTAAAATACTATTTTCTTGAGAGTAAATGAGAGCTTTTTCATTCAATCTAGCTTTACAGTGTCATTTCTAGTACTCCCTCCATCTCATAATGTAAGACGTTTTTTAACACTGCACTAGTGTTAAAAAACGTATTACATTATGGGACGGAGGGAGTAAAAGATATCCTGTGAGTTCGAACCCAGGCAACCAATACATGTCCCGCCCAGTTTTGAAGCTGATCTGACATTCACCTTTTCTGAATTTTGCATTCAGAAATAGTACATGTTACTCAGTTCTGATTTCTGAAGCTCGATTGGCACATCCAAACAACATCAACTGCGATTGCAATCGGCAAGAGAGGTTCATCTAATGAGAACTAGCTACGTGGTTACATGAGTGGTCATCTAATAAACGACTGGGATGTGGTCGCGGCCGTAGTCATCGAGATGTGGTGGTCGCGGCAGTAGTCGGATTGTGGTGGTTGTCTCCATAACAGGCCGTCGCGGCCAGGATGCGACGCACGCCTACGCGGACCTCCGTCGGGTGCTCCGTCGCCGGCTGCCATGGCGACGTCCATCGACATGGATCTCCGTCCAAGTCTAGCGTCGCAGGCTGCCGTTGCGACGACCAACCACACGCTGCCGGTCCCGTTGTGGCAATCGCCCATATAGATGTGCATTCCGTCCGTGGCTGCCGCTGGATTGGATTTAGAGGGACCAAGAGGTCGTGGCCGCCGTGGCCGCCGGCGGGTGTAGGTTAAAATAGACTAGGGATTGGACTTGAAACGATGAGGGAGAGTCGGATGTGGACCTTTTTTCGAAAATTCACAGGGAGGACTTCGGCTGTAGGTGGGCGTGTTTCTGTAAAAAGAGGGCCGACAGCTGTTAGGCGTGAGATTTTCATCAAACAACTCGCAAGGAACGGATACAGGGATACAGAAAGATAGGTGGATTCACATGATACGTCGCCCGTGAGTAGTACAAATTATATATGGACATATATTTGCCAATAAAAAGTAATTTTCCAAAAGTTTAATGCCTAATTTGGTGGAGCAAAAATCCAGTATAATCCTGGCAGCTAACCATGCCGAGATTATTGTTGATATATCCAACCGAAACCTAGCACGCACGTACTCTTTCGTTTTTCTCCACACGCCACATTGTTGGCCGACGCAGATATATGGCCGGCGACGAACGGGCCGAAGCGAAGCGCGCGCGCAGGGCGACGACGGCCGAACCGTGGTGCTGGTCGTCCTCGATCCCAGACGACATCCTCGACGTCGTGTACCATACTATATATCGCCTCCCCGCTTGCCCCCGCGTGGGGCGACGACAGGCGAACCGCAGTGTTGGTCGTCCTCGATCCCAGACGACATTCTGGACGTCGTGTACCGCACGATCGCCTCCCCGCTTGCCCGCGCGCGCTTCGCCGCCGTCTGCCGGTCGTGGCGCGCGGCGCCGCCCCCCGCCGCGCTGCCATCGCTGCTCCTCGAGTCCTCCGACTGCAGCAAGACGAAGTACCTGCACTTCCCCGAGGACGGCGCCACCGTGCGGATCCAGCTCCCGAGCAGCGAGCGGCTCTTCGGTTGCCACGACGGCAGCTGGGTCGTCTCCTCCCCGCCGCTGAGAATCGTCAACCTCTTCTCCGGCGCCAAGGTGCCGCTCCCCGAGAAGCAGTGGGGGATCTTCTGCAAGGACAAGCTTGTGTTCTCCAAGCCGCCCACCTCACCTGACTGCATCCTCGCCACCATAACCGAGTACCGCGGCGTCGCGCTCTGCAGAGTTGGCAATCAGGACAGCGTGTGGACGACAGCGAAACGCAGGCCCGACAGGAGGCTGGAGGACATCGCCTTCTGCAACGGCGAGCTCTACGACCTCACCAAGTTTGCACGTGATGTCTACAAGTTCGAGATAGGCGTGAACGAGGACGGAGAACCCGTGGTCACCGCCGCGAACCTGCTCAACTGCATGCCCCTTGTGGGTGAAATACTTATCGGAGAAGGCCTACATCTTTGATCTGCACGGGAAGGTTGCAGCGGCGATGAGATCGCAGAGCTCACAAAACCTCGAGGGTTTCTTCAAGGTGTTTGAACTCGTCGACATCGAAGGCGATGGACTAGCAACGTCTTCTTGCAAGCACAAGTGGATGGAGGTGACGAGCTTGGACGACCATGCCTTGTTCTTGGGGCGAACCTTCTCTAGCTATGGCGGTGCGTGTGCCGGATGATGACAGGGGTGGCCATCTGGAGAGAAACCACATCTATTATTCTCGTTGCTTGAGTAAAAATGATGTTGTCCCCCATAGTTCGTTATTCTTGACACTCCCGAACGACTATGGCGCCAAAAACTATTATAGGGTAGACGACAGGAAGAACAAGAACACCGGCGATGACGTGAAGAGGATCAAATCGACAGGATACTTCGTGGATAGCCATCATTATGATAGCATGTGGATTCTTCCTCCAGATATGTAGCTATTCTACACGCAATGGAATCTGCGAATTAAGCCACATTCAAGAGGTGCCATTAGTCCATTACTTCCTTTGCTCCAAAATGCAAGTCCTTGATGTGCAAATATGTTGCCTGCTTGGGGAAAAATGCATCAGAAAAAAAGCTTGTTTCATGATAGTTTGATAGTAAGTAATGACGAGGAAACTGATACTATATGGAGCAGATAAATAGATGAGAGTGGAGTCACTACAGTATTGATGCTTTGGTTCTTTGCTTGGTGTTGGCAATAAGCCATGGTGATGCAACGGTGCGGTGTGTACGGAGGCGTGGCCGCGTGCTGGGTATGTCCGGTGCATCGGGTCCATGGCGTGTGCGTGCGTGTGTGCGTGCGCGGGCAGGTTTGAGCGCGTGTGTGGGTTTGCTGGCGATGGAGCCGAAGGTGTGACCGCGTTGCCCGGGCAGTTAGTGGCCGCGTCGTCCGCGTACGGGCACGACGGGAGCGCGAGCCAAGTAGGCCGTGGGGTGCAGGGCATGGGCGAGTGGGAGCGTTGCGTACGAGCGCGTGTATAAGAACTCGTTGGGTCCTCTATGTATCGTCAAGCTGTGTGTTGAGTTCGAGCTCAGGAAATATAAGTGACGGTTTGTGCGGCCGGCGGTGTACGTGCGCCGGGCAAAATCTTGCTGTGTTCTCCTCGTTCTTCCTCCTTTCTTATAATCCGTGCGAGAGAGAGAAATAGAGCTCAGGTGAGGAGGAGAGCTAGGGCTAGACAAAAACACTTGGCACCATGTGGCTATCTATCACCTGCATGTATACTAAGAGTCTATGAGTTCATGACAAAAAAATTTTGACGGCAAAATAATATTTTTGAACGGCGGGGAGGCACTCTCTATATATATCTATAGGATGTAAGACAAGAAAAATTGCATTTTATGTATATTTTACATTATATTTTTATGTTTGTAATTTTACGTAACAAAAATATTTTTTACGGTGATTATCTTTTTACATATGAAATAAGAAAAAAATTACGTAACGTAAAATTACGATGCATTGATGTCAAAATAGAAGGGGTGAAGAATAACTATTCCTCACCCAGGATGACAAATAGCGCGATATATATATATATATATATATATATATATATATATATATATATATATATATATATATATATATATATATATATATATATATATATATATATATAGAGGGTCGCCCCTCTCCTCACACACACACACGTTTTCTAAAGTGAGCCTGTGACTTTGTATTAAACCCTAAATAATCCTAAATGATATAGTTCCGTTGGTAGGACAAGAGAGTTCCTGCTCCCCCCATCCAAAACTAGAGGAGCCATCTCCTCAATTTTCTCCCTCCCGATCCGATCTAGGGCTTCGAGCAGCCATCGCCCCTCTCCTCGTTGTCGCTGGAGCTCCACGGGGCAAAGCCCAGGCAAGTCATGTTGGCGGCGGCGGGGCCTTCCTTCGCCGCTGCTCTGGGATGCGGTTGCGGTGGAGATCTGCGCGGGTGTCCTGGATGTCTGCGTCGTTCGGTGTCGGCGATGCAACGGTGAGGGCCCCTTCGTCGTCAACGACTCGCCCAAGCAGGGTGATGGTGTGGCTCCGGTCATGCGGTTTCTCGGTTACAGGCGACACCCATGGGCATGCTAGATGATGGAGGAGGTCGATCTGGTGGTCCAGCCAGGGATGGGCACAAATTTCCCAGCGAAAGCTTGTTTTAGCCTCGGCCAGAACTATTAATGGCGGTGCCCGCGGGCACCATTACCTCGTTGGAGGCATTGTGGGGCGATTTGCGTTCTCTGTATGTCCTGGAGGAAACCCCAGATTCAGCCTTTTCGGATCAGATGATCGTGAGGTTTCTGCGTGGTCACCCTCATGAGGGCGTCATCTACTCATCTTTGGGGTTGTACGTTCTGGGAACAAGTGGCTACAAGAGAGCCGTGCCTAAGTGGGATGCAGCTGAGGCCAAGATGGTTGCAGAAGGGGTCATTCCAACTACAGCGGATTGTACCGAGAGGTCCAAGACTTGGTCTTATGCGCATGGGATAAAGTTGGACCTAGCGACAGGGCATATTATTGTAAAGGAAGATCTTAAAACAGCCTCAGACCCTTTACTTCAAGCAATAGAAGATGCTCGAAACGGGTGTTCCAGCCCGGGAGAGAGAACGTCGAGTTTACACGCGCCCTCAAGAATCCTGAACATGGAGGACGAACAGGAGGCAAAGGCATTGTTCCGTGGGTTCAGGGGTTTTCAGAGTGGAACGACACTTATAGAAGCCGTCCGAGAAAAAAGAAGCAGGATGCAGTCCGGATTTAGAGAGTAGAAACAAGGAACGATGAGTTGCACCGGATGTTAAAGCGGCAGCATGAGCAACTGGACACAATTAGCCAGCAAAGGGCATCTCCGCGGTAGGAGCAAGCAGATTCAGCATTGGATAGTACCGTCCCATCTATGCGGAAAAGCAGCATGGGTTCCACGAGGGTCCGGGGGGATGATGCACTGCTGGCTCATTACCCCGTGGATGATATCAAAGAGAGGACATATTGTGAGCTATACTAGAAAATGAAGAACATATCCATGAAGGGCAGTCTTCGTAGCTTTATCGAATGCACCTGAAGCAACCATCCATGGCAATCCGATTCTAGCTGGCTATGCTAAAGTCGGGGTGGATGAAGTTTTGCCGGGATATGATTCACTAGAGCTTGACATTCCTGGAAGTGAAGGGGAGCAGACACTGGGAGAAGTCGTACTTGGTATCATTGTATGGAGAAAGGAATGCATCATGTTTCCAAACTCGGCGCCAAGGCCATCGGCTCCTCCGAGTAGCAATACACCTCTAAGTCCACCCCACGCCGAGAGGGAGTGCATCACGAGTCCATATCGATCTCCATCGCGTCAGCCGACTCCACCCCGCGTCGAGAGGGAGCGTAGCGTGGGTCCATATCGATCTCCGGCGCTTCAGCTGACTCCACCCCCTATCCCCAGCAGGGCCAAAAGCAGAAGACCACTACTCCACCGACTAGTCCTATTCGGAAGAAATGCAAAAGGAAGAAAGCAATGACAAGCCTCCTGCCAAAAATAAGTTTGCTTACGATATGAATGATGAGGAAACCAAAACGATCGTGGTTTCCGAAGTGAAGTCCCATTGTACACCGAAACCGCCCCAGCGCCAAAGGAGATAATACCTACAAAAACCGTACAACACTTTGTGGAATTTCTTGAGCGAGCCGTGACACATGTGGAGAATAGGCCATCAGACTATGACCGCTCTATTAGGAAGTCATATAAGGAACAAATGCAGCAGTTGGGACGTACAAGTAGTAATAAAAGCAAGAAAACAGTTCCCCAACTCGGAGAACAGTCAATGCAATCGATCCCCTGCTCAAGGTGATTACCGATAAGGTAACCGACACTGTTAGAGACTTTGGTATCGGTGTTGATCAACTCCTAGGCAATGAGGAAGTCCTCGTGGCTGAAGTAGTATGACAATATGCCTCCGAGAAAACTCTGGTCAGACCTGAGCAGGTCTCGAATCTACCAACACAAATGCGAAGATTGCATGAGTTGTACATGAAAGAAATAAATAACGCACGAGAGATGCTCATGGTGAAAGTCAAGGAAGAGCATTACTTCTATGAAAACGAGCTATTCATTGAGTTTCCTGAAAAATTTCAGTTATACAATCAAGACTCACTCGACAAATCTATCGTCAATTGCTATTGTCTGTGAGTGATTTCTTTCTGTAATTTAAGTCTCTAACTCAGCTAGTTCATTGCTTGTAATTATCCTCACTGTACTCTTTTGTATGTTATTTTGCAGAATGAAGATTGTCGAATGCAAAAGACAGGGAATCTGTGTCATTGGGTTCGTTGACCCATATATCATTAATAAAAAAAAGATAAAAGACCACCCCAAGACTCAGATGATAACTTGCTCAGGTTTTTAAAGGCACAAAATACCAGAACAAAAATACTATTTCCTTCTCTTGTACTAAAAATTCTATTTTGCTTACTCGATGTTAAGTGTAGTTGATGAGCATGCATGCCTGCTTATATAAACGTGTCTAGGTATCACCAGATCCTACTAATCATTAAAGTTGACATTAGAACTGTTGAAACCCTCGACTCACTAGGTAAAGGCCCTCAAGAATACTCCAGCATGGTTTGGATGCTCGCCGGGTAATTTCAATCATTATCGCACTATATCGGCCTCATTCGTTCATTTCCTAATATCAAGTAATTAATAACTTTTTTATTCATTTTCTTTGACGGGCAGAGTTTGGAAACGGTTTATCAAGGAAGTTGTCGGTGAATGGAAACCGGTGCTACGTTGGGGACTGCCCAAGGTAATTAAATATTACTAGCTAAGTCCGCGCATCTCCTTAATTCTAGTGTCATTATCATCATCATGCTTGATTATTATCTGATTGAATTCTATTTTCGCAAAGTGAATGAGGCAGAAACATGAGACTAATTTATGTGCATACTATGTTTGCGAGAACATTCACGTGGCGACCGAATGACGTAGAGATGTAAGACAACTTCAGGTTCGTAAACACTATTCACAATGTTTTTATGATGATCTAATATATATACACACAACTAATATATTCATATTGATCTCCTTTTGTAAAGATGGAAGACATGCGGGAGAAGCTCCTACCAGAGAACCGCCTACGAGCAATTCAAGAGAAAATTGCGGGATTTTTTCTTATGGAGGTCATATCTAAAAGCGGAGAATACCGTTGCATGTAATGATCTCCAAATTATAGGAGAAATTATACATATCAAATTGTATATATAGATATATGTATGGTCGTACGAAAAATTATATTATATATGCATCAATGTGTACAGGTTGTAGTAGTGTAAAATATGTTTGAAATGAAAAAAAAATTGAATGAAAAATAGAAAATAAAAAGAAAAAACAAACCATAAACCTTAAAAACTAAAACCTTAACCCCCAACAAAAAAACATAAAATCTTTAGTCCCGGTTGGTGCCACCAATCGGGACTAAAGGTTCTCTAGCCCCACCGTACGCTCGCGGCCACGTGAAGGGACTTTAGTCCCGGGTTGTGGCCAACCGGGACTAAAGTGTGGGAGCCTTTAGTCCCCGCCTTCTAGTCCTTGTTGGCGATCCGGGACTAAAGACGTGTTCATCACTAGTGAGATGGATGCATGCTAAGTGTCCATTCTTATGTACTGCACATATATGTTGGGTGTTTTAGCATGCAAGTAACATCTTGTTAATTTTTGAAGTAACCAGTTCCAGCGTGAGTTTGTTTGAATCTTTTCTTTTTTTTGCTAGTGAGAGTTTGTTTGAATCTTGTGAAATAATTAACGTGAATCTTATTATTTCTGCAGAATATCAAAGAGGTAGCCGCTTTTGTAACTCCCGTATTTTCGTTTCCATGGAATTGTGCACAAGGAATGGGATATATTTTCTATTTTTAATTCGATGGCACCTGACTAGCAAAAAATTATGGACGTATATACTATTAACCAAAGAAATATAAATGTTTGATGTCATTTGTATAGTACTCGCAATAATTTTGGGATGCCTTTTTTTTTACATTGGCGTTCATAATTAAGCGTGCATGCATCAATTTTCCGAACAAAGCAAACCTAGCTTTCCTTTTTCTGCAGGGTTAACTGTCCCAACAGCGTGTGGACGATACAAAGATTTGAATCCCGCATAACACTTGAGGACGTCACGTTTTGCAATGGGGAGTTGTACGGCGTCACAAAGTACAAAGGGGAGGTTATGAAGTTTGAGATAGGCGTGAATGAGAATGGAGCGCCCATGGTCACTGCCCAGATCCAACTCAGCTGCTCCATGTGGACGGATATCATCGGGCAGAAGACCAGTTACATATTTGTTTTACGCGGCAAGCTTGCAATGTCGATGAGAACCTTGTGGTCACTAGGCCACGGATCTTTCTTCAAGGTGTTCGAGCTCATCGACATCCATGGCGATGGAGTAGCAATGCCTTACAAGCACACGTGGATAGAGGTCACAAACTTGGACGACCATGCCTTGTTCTTGGGGCGAACCTTCTCTAAGGCGGTGCCTGTGCCAGCTGACAAAGGTGGCCATGTGGAGAGAAACCACACCCTATTGCTCATTTTGCTTGAATCAAAATGGTATTGACTCCAGTGACGCGTTAATAATCTTCTCGAAAGGCTACATCGTCGACCAAACATATTACAGGGGAGACGACGAGAAGGACATCACCACCGATGACATGAAGAGTAGAATCGACATGATACTTGGTGAAGAGCAGTCCTTACGGTAGCATATGGATTCTCCCTCCGGGTATGTAGCTAGCTGGCTAGTCTAAACTCTAGAGAATCAACACATTAAGTCATCTGTAATAGATAGTTTATAAGTCATCCAATCTGAAATGCAATTTTTTTGGGACGTCACTATTAAAATCTGCCGAGTTCGCAAGGTTTGCCGAGTTTCTTTTATCGGGAGCTCGGCAATAAAACCACCTAGTAGATAGGTAAATGAAGTCGGTAAAAAATAAAAATTAGGCAAACCCACCTATTTGCCGCCGATAAACGGAGACTCTCCGACAAGAAGAAATGCAGCAACGTCAAATCTTTACCGAGTTCCTCCTGCCACGTACTCGGCAGTGACCTGATCGACGGGCCCCACGAATGGCTAGCCGACAGCTACGTGACAACAAAAAGTTGTCTTTGTCGAGTTTCTTCTAACAAAAACTTCAATCTTTTCTCAATATATTTTCTTCAATAAGGAATGCCAGGGTCACGAATTTGGCACAAGCCCGACCAAAAACACTTGGCAAATCACTAACACTTCGACTCCCCCCCTATAAACATTAGATCACATACGGCGACGACAGCTCGACTATAACCTAACGCTTGTTGCCGCCACGCCGCCTCCACCTCCCCATTGCCCCGTCCCCCGCACGTTGGCCTCCTAATTCCCACTACCACCGCCATGCCTCTTTCTCGCCGTCTCCGATTCCCTATTGGACACCCCACTAGCTCCTCTCCACCGACGCTACCAGCGGCGCACTCGACCGTAATCCTGACGGCGCCCCACTGCTCCACCACCAACACGTCTCCCCTCCAGCTGACAACGACTGTGCTAGCTTAGCACGATCTTCAACTAATTCTGCTTTTGATATGGAATGATATGAAAACATATGTATGAATCATATAGTAGCTAGGTTAATATTTATCGGATGATATTAGGTAAAAAGTACATACTCCCTCCGTCCGGAATTACTTGTCATCAAAATAAAAAGAAATGAATGTATCTAGAACTAAAATATGTCTAGATACATCCATTTCTCTGACAAGTAATTCCGGACGGATGGAGTATTTATCTGATGATATGAAAACATAAGCCTGAGTGATAAAATTTGATATCGGATGATATGGAAATCGATATAGAAATTGCTATGGATAAGTGTGAGAGGATATGTGGAAATGCCTTTTATGATTGAGAGTGCTATAAGAGAGGAGAAGAGGATGCGAGGAGAGGACAATTGAGAAGAGGATGAGTAGAGGATATAACATTCTAATTTGTATAGATATGTCAATTGATGTGTACTAAAGTTAGGCAATATTGATAAAAAATGACACAAAGAAGATTTGTTAAAATATGGATATATGTGATTTTTTTGCAAATGCTAGCTAGTTATAGTTAATTGTTATCTCACTTGCCCAGGAAATCAGGACCGGTGACCCCTACGACATTGTGCGCCAAAACCGCGGCGGAGATGACGATGACGGAGAAGAACACCCCAGCAGCAGCTCCAAGGTCCAGATGCAACAACCACTGAGGTTTGCAGGTATTTTTTTGCTTCAGATGGTGGAATGGGCAACACCAACCCCAGTACCATACCCCATGATGTGTCTGTTGGGATACATAAACAGTAAGATGTATGGTTCGATCACCAAGCTTAACTGTACATCTTTCACAGCAACCCACTATACACAGCAGAGGATACAAGCAAGTATGTTATCATATGATTCTCTCTTCCCTGCTGAATTTTGAGAAATGAAAATTCACCCCTTTTTTTTGCATTTGTTGGGCAAAAATCAGTACTACAGAGTTTGTTAGCAGCAGAAAAAAATAGATAAACACAACAGGAAATGCGCCCACCGTGGGGCTCGAACCCACGACCACAAGGTTAAGAGCCTTGCGCTCTACCAACTGAGCTAGACGGGCTTGCTGTGTGCCCTATTCCAAGACAGTTGATGTCCACAAATAAGAGATCACCTGCGTAAAATGAGGGCAAAGGAGATTATTATGATGGATCAGCACACTGCTTCAAAGAAATGAAAGCCACGTTGGCATCTTCAGAAAGTTCTGCCACCGAAATGCAAAGAACAAAGAGAAGTGTGATGCCCCTTGGGCCTTGGCTCCATCACCAATGGCCAAGGTAGGACCATGGAATCTACTAGAGGAAGAGAGAGAAGAAGAAGCGAGTAGGTACATACATGGGATGTTGGATGACTCTGCCCGTGGGAGGCGACTCCGCCCATGACACGCGACGCCATTAATGGCCTTCCTGTCCCCGCTACTTCCACCTCCCACTCTCCACATCCGCCTCCCCTCCTCCCACCTACCACTCGCCCCTTCCCCTCCCCTCACAGACCAGATGGTGGGGCGGATGCGAAGGTTTCGGGCGCGGCACGTGCATCCGGCGACCGCGGTGGTGACGCCATTTCCGACCCCTCCACCGCCTACCCCGGTGGCGCCGCCGTTGATTCCGGCCTCTCCTCCGCCTACCCCGGTGGCCCTGCTACCGGAGGTCGATGCGAGTTCGACAGAGGCCCATGCGGAAATCATTCGCGTGGTGAGGGAGAAGTTCCCCAATCGCAGCAGTTGGCCTGCGGTGTGCGTGGAGATCATTTGCTATTCAACCTTCGAGGAGTGGGCGAGATTCAGCGGCGACGACGGGGGAATGGATTACCAGATGATTTTTGGGCCATTCAAGAGGCGGAGTCGACGGATCTGGTTCAGGCGGAGAAGTGGAGGAGGTACAAGACACCAAATCTGTCCCGTCTCAACATCAGGAGGCCGTCGGTGGTCGGGCTAGCCAATCTCCCTCCCGTGGTGCTACCGCCGAGATTCAGGACTCCCCGCGCCCCCTAATCCGAAGGAAGCCCGGCGGGCGTGCTCTGTAGAGGGTTTGTGCCCAGCAGCTGGGAGCATGTCCTGCAGCGGCCGAGGTGCGCTGCCATGATCTGAAGCCGCCGCCATGGCCGGGTGATCGAGGAGAGGTATTCCCATGTCCTCACAATTCTACTTTGATTAGCTTGCATCCTATGCATGGCTTGTGCCGCAGTGATCTTCTATCAATGGAGAGGGGTGTCCCTCTGGGAGAATCAATCCGTAGGGATGACAGGGAGGTTCGATCTGCTCAATCCCCCCGGGATTTGATTCATGAGCTTCCTGGTGCTGGCTGCATGGAGTTTGAAATCAGCCCGATGACGTTGGCCACGAACAAGAGGGAAATGTCTCTCTCCTCTCCTAGACCCACCCCTGCCCCACCAATCCGTGGGCGTGTCCTGCCCCAAAAAGCGGAGCGGAAAAGTACGTTTGCTAAGAGGATTTGTGCGGATGAGGAGGAGATTGCGGATTTTTATGGGCAGCTGTGGGTTATTCCTTCCCCCAGCCACCGCCGCCCCCTTCATAAGGCCAGACCCTCCCCCTAACCCTAGATTTGCTCTTCCTAGCCGCCTCTTCTGGGTGAGGAAGGATCTGTTCCGTGGAGGTAATTTTACCGTGGATGACTGCTTCCCGGTCCATCATCTTCGTAGTTCTGACCCTGTGCCTACTAAGTTCCAGCCTTCCATAGAGGGAATTGGGCCAGGATCTCTCTCCTTTGCCGAAGCTGTCAAGAAATCGATGGCTGATCTCCATGGGAAAGGTCTGCCGGGACCACGCGCAGTTCGTCGGCAACCACCTCCCAAGAAGGGTGCGGGTGGAGATGGAGGTGGGGGGGGGGGATAAGCAGAAAGCCCCAGCTCCTCCTAAGATCCAAGCGGGAGGGGTGGTTATCCCCCCAGTTCCTCTGGTTCCACCAGCGCCTCCTGTGCCAGCTACTCCAGCTCCTCCCATCGAGCAACCTATGGATCCCAGGTATAAAGAGATGGTTTGCTTCAATTGTGTGGGACCTGGCCACTATGTAGGAAACTGTGTGAAACCGAAGAGATGCTTTATTTGTTCTCGGAATCACAATGTTAACAACTATGCTGCGTGGGCTCATTTACAACCGACTGCTATATACTTTGGTAGTGCTGCTGCTGGACTAGGCTTTTATCATGTTGATGTTCCCATGCCTGTTGAAACTAGCTGGCTCAACTTCGATAACTGCGTTGTCCTGAATGTGGTCACATGAGACATTAGTGCAGATGATCTGTTACTGCAACTGAATGACATGTTTTGTAAGAATAAGCAGTGGCCATGGCAAATCAGGGAACTGTCTGCGAAAGCTTTCCTCTTGAGATTCCCACCTTGGAAGAAAATAGATGACCTGATAAAGTTTCCAGCTTTCAGTTTGCCTATTGAGGGTGTCACAGTTAATATTACAGAATGGACTGGTGTAGTGGATCCTTTTGGAGAGCTGACAGAGGCTTGGATTCAAGTAGATGGTATTCCCCCCAAATTGTGCACTTGGAAGGTGTTTGCTCAAGTTACCTCGATGTTTGGTATTCTTACTGATGTTGACTAGAATGGAATCTTCAAGACCTTTTATGATCAAATTAGAATCAAAGTGGCTTGCAGGGATCCATCCAAAGTTCCTTTTGAGAGGTTGGTGGAGATGAAAAAGAAGCTCTATCTGCTATACTTCATTGTGGAAGGGTTTGATCAAGTGGGTCAAGATAACAATAATGATGATGATGATGATCCTGATCTGGATAAACCTTCTGATGGGGATGGAAACAATGAACAGGAAAACCACAAAGATGATGATGATATGGTTGATGAAGAAGAACCTATTGATGAATTGGACAAGGCCAACTTCCCTCACAAAGGCTCTACTGCTTCTGGTTCAAAAAAAACAAGTCCTTGGTTGTCACTACTGCTGAGTTCCACCTAGAGAAATTCCAAGATGCTGTGCATATCCAATTCCTGGAAGAAACTAAAGTTAAACCAAGACCCATTCATGTGGATGATATCTCTGAAGAGCTGTTTAATACCTACCATGGCAGGGTGGATGTGGATGGTAATATTACCATGAAGTCTTCTCTGGTTGAACAAGTGGAGATCTTTTCTGCCCAGTTGTGCAGATTTGAAGTGGCTGATTCAGAGGAGGAAAAAGATGAAGAGCCACAAGATATGCAAGTCCTGTCTGCTGAGATGATAGACAAAATGGCTACAGTCAAGAGATCTCTGATGAACTCTCTGGATCAGGCCAAAGCTGAGAAAAAAAGGAAGGGTGCTAACAGTGGAGGTAGTTCTCCCAAATGGGGACCTGTTCTTGCTCACAGACACAACACCAGGAATCATGGGGATGTGAAAATCATGGATAAAGCTGCAGCGTATAAGCAAAAGAAAAACCTGGAAATCCCCAAGACTTTCAAAGGTAACTCTTTCACAGTTTTGGAACCTTGTGTTCTGCTTGATCAAGTCAAAAAATTTGGTTTATGTATGGGTGACTCCGCTTTGGAGGGTAATGATATTTTAGAAAACCTGATTGAATGTGAAAAAGTTAATTGCTTAGAATTTGCTGATAAGCATCCTGAAGAACTATTGCCTGATAATTTAGATATTCTGGAACTGTCTGATTCTAGCTTTGCTTTCCCATCTGTGCTGGTCAACTGCTCTCATCCAGAAGGCACTACTGGATGTGTGAGTATTTGTCCAACACTTTGTGCTAAAGTTAAACCTTGTGGTTTGTCCCATCCATTCGAAATCCCATGATAGGTGCTTTCTGGAACATTAGAGGTCTAGGTAAACTTGGTAAGATTTAGTGCCTGGCAGAATTTATTGCTAGTAATCATCTAGATTTTGTGGGTTTTTTAGAAACCAAGAGAGATAGTGTTTCTGATAATACCCTTAAAGCCCTTGCAGGGAAAACCAATTTCTGTTGGCATTCCCTCCCTGCAATTAACACAGCTGGAGGGATCCTTTTGGGTTTTAATTCTGACCTTTTTGAAGTGACTGGTTTTGTAGATAAATCGTTTTGTGTCATTGCTACCATTAAGAATAAATGTGATAGTTTTATGTGGCACTTGGTGGTAGTGTATGGCACGACGTATAATGAGTTTAAGACCGCATTTATTACTGAATTACATGAGGTGATGTAATCGTTGTCTTTTCCAGTTCTTCTTGGTGGTGATTTTAACCTTGTTAGATCTAATCTAGATAAAAACAATGGGGTTATTAATCAATTTGCGTCCCTTTTTAATGACTGGATCAACAAATGGGCCTTGCTGGAACTGGTTATTGCCAATCGTAGCTATACGTGGAGTAATAACCAGAATAACCCTATCTTTGCTACCATTGATAGGGTCTTTGCTTCTACTAGTTGGGATGGCCATTTCCCCCTTTCCGCAGTCAATGCATTACCAAGAGTGGGTAGTGATCATACTCCTCTAATTATTGATACCGGTGCTCGGAGGGTTACCTCCCCAAAGATGTTCAAATTTGAGAAGTGGTGGCTTGATCACCCTGATTTTAAAACCTTAGTTCAAAAGATTTGGAATACCCCCGCCCCAAACTCTTCTGCTATTGAGGTGCGGCAATTTAAAACCAGACTCCTTCTTAAGAAAGTGAAGGGATGGAGCATCAATCTTGAAGTTGCTATGAAAAAAAGAGAGATCTGATGCTAGAATTTGACATTTTAGATGTCTTTTCTGAGAAAACATGCTTAGTGATGAAGAAAAAATTAGAATGGATGTGATTAAGAAAGATCTGGATGATATTTGGAGGAAAGAAGAAACTGCAACGTGGCAAAGGTCCAGGGATCGTAGGATCCTGGATGGAGATAAGAACAATGCTTATTTCCATTCCCTTGCTAATCATAGACATAGGAAGAATCATCTTATTGTGCTGGATGGTCCTGATGGGCCTGTTACTAATACTTCAGACATGTTAGATGTAGCCACGGCCTTTTACAAAACCCTTTTTGGGTTTGAGGAGAGGCATAATATACGGTTGGGAGATTCCTTTTGGAATAGAGATGAACTGGTTACTCCGGAGGAAATTGACATGCTTCAAAAAGATTTCACTGAGGAAGAAATCAAGAACGCTATATTTGACTCCTATGCTCATGGAGCCCCTGGTCCTGATGGCCTGTCCTTCCTTTTTATCAAACATTCTGGGAAGTGATCAAGAAGGATTTTATGTCCCTACTGAGAGACTTTGAGAAAGGGGAGTTAGATCTTTATAGGCTCAATTTTTCCCTTATTGTGCTTATTCCAAAGGAGCCTAATGCGAGAGATATGAAAAAATTCAAACCAATTAGCCTTAGTAACTATGGGGTTAAGATTCTGTCTAAAGCTATGAATAATAGGTGTTCACCTATTGGGGACAGATTAATTTCCCCTAATCAAACTGCGTTTATTAAGGGTAGGTTTATTCTGGAAAGTGTTGTTATGGCGCATGAAGTTATTCATGAAGTCAAGAAATCTGGTACAGAGGGTTTGATTCTTAAGCTTGATTATGGAAAGGCCTATGACAGAGTGAGTTGGGAATTTCTTTTTGAAATGCTGGCTTCTCGAGGTTTTGGCAAATGGATTAGTTGGATAAAAAGTACTCTACTTCAGGGTTCTTCTTGTGTTAGGATCAATGATACTAATGGGTCATATTTTATTAGCAAGAAAGGTCTGAAACAGGGGGACCCTTCCTCTCCTTTGCTTTTCAACTTGGTTGCAGATGTGTTCACTAAGATGTTAATCAAAGCAGAGAGGTGCAATCTGATATCTGGGCTTTTGCCTAATGTGATCCAAGGTGGTGTGGTCAGCCTGCAATATGCCGATGACACACTCCTCTTCCTGGAAAATTCTTTTGAAAAGGCTAGGAATTTTAAATGGATTCTGTCCTGTTTTGAAAACCTATCTGGGATGAGAATTAACTTCCATAAAAGTGACCTCATGACCATCAACATGGAAGATGAGATTACTAGGGTGCTTGCCCAGATATTTTGTTGTCAAGTAGGGTCTTTCCCTATTAAATACCTGGGGGTGCCTCTGTACTTCGATAAGCTTAGAAGGGAAAACTTACAGCCTATCATTGATAGGATTATTAGAAGTATTGCTGGTTGGCTGGGTAGAAACCTGTCCTATAAAGGGAAGCTAATACTTCTATGTGCTTGCATTGTTAGTATTCCTGCTTACCTAATGGCTATTATTAAGTTTCCTAAGTGGGCTATTGATGCCATTAACTCCCAGATGGCTCACTTCTTCTGGCGTAATGTGGGGGATGATCATAAATATCATTTGGCCAGTTGGGGTCTAATTGTTGGGGAACGTTGCATGGGAAACAAAAAAATTCCTACGCACACGCAAGATCTATCCATGGTGATGAGCATCTACGAGAGGGAGAGTGAATCTACATACCCTTGTAGATCGCTAAGCGGGAAGCGTTAAGAAACGTGGTTGGTGTAGTCGAATGTCTTTGCGATCCAAATCGCCGAGCGTCCCGCGATCTCATCACCATCCGCCCCGCGATCCAATAACTGCGCGGAAGTGACTTTCGGCTTTTTACCTTTGTGCTTACCGCGGCCTTTGCTTTCTTTGGTTTTGAGTGCTTTGGTCTTTGAATTTTCTTGTTGCCCCCCAGTGCTAGATGTGTCAGTTGTAACTTTGATGGAATTCCCGTCTTCAATATTATTGCTGATGCATTCACTTGAAGATTTGATCCCATCATCATTAGTGTATACCTGTCCGTCTTTGGATGAGCCAGCTTGAGGTAGCTCAGTCCACACTTGATCACCATCAAAACCAATCTGAGTCGATTGGCCGCATGCTTGTGCCTCAACGAACTCCAATTGTCCTCTTTTGGCCGATTGTGTGGCTTAATGAATCACATTGTTTTCTTTGACATTCTGTTCAAATGAACATTGCACTTGTTCTTGTTTTGACAGCTCGACATCGTGATCAATGGTAATAATAGGATTAGTCGGTGATGCACCGACGATGTGATCACATATGCCCGGACTGAAGGTAGACTACTCATCCATTAACTGATATTGTGATACCGGCTCTGAAACAAAACAACCGAGTGGTGCCGACTTAATGTCATCCGACTCGGCTATGCATTGATTTTCGCCCTCCTTTCCCGATGCTCTCGAATCGGCTATCTTGGAGGACTTTGGACCTGGCTTTATGTTTCTGTAACCAAAATAATCACAGAATATACGTCTCATCTGAGACCAAATGTTAGCTAGGCATAAAACAAACAAAGTTGTCCATATGAATATAAAGTTTAGCCGACATGACGGGAACAACTTTGGTTGTGATAAGTTGTCACTATTAGCTTCTGTGAATGGTGCCATGTGTTGATCAACATGAATAGTGACAAGATTATTCCAAACAAACAAATTACTTATCTCGATTGGTCTTTCAAAATTAATTAGAATCTTGCTAACGGGTGGATCAACAATATGATTTTGACCGAATCGAAAATTGAGTAAACTGTCATCTAGGCGTACCTTTGTGAAGACGTTGGGAGGAGAAGATGGTTGCATAACTAGAACAATATCTTGCTCCACTTCTAAATAATTCTCCAATGCCCCTTCCTCTTCTTCTGGATCTCGTGCATCATCACTTGGATTTCCCGTGTAGATTTCACTCCCACTATCCGAATGGATCCCACTCAGACGCTCTTTATTAGCTGAACTTTGCTCAACAACATGTTCTTGTTCTTGATGTTCATCGTTAATCGAACTGTGTTCGGCCATATTACTTTGTTCTTGATGCTCATCAATTTCTTTAGCATGTAACTCATAGGGCAGCATGTAAGCTCCCTCACATCCAGCAAAATCGAGCACGACTAGTTTGCTACATTTGTCGTTCCTTTGCTCGGTGAAGCTTGCATCGTCTGTTTTGGTACACTCTGCAATAACTGGCTCGATGTACTCGTCATTAGCCGGTGATGCACTCGGATGACTCAATGAACTCGGCTGACTTGATGCACTCGGCCTTAACCGGTTCGATGCACTCGGTTGGCTCGATGCACTCGATATTGACTCTATGCACTCGACCTTGGCCGTCTCGTGCTCAATCCGGTTTCAACCGAATCCATCATTGTCTTGGCTTTAAAGGAACCGTTTGACTCGACTGTAGATGACTTAGTCATATTTGACTTGGTTTCTACCAAATCAATCGTATTAACCGAGTGAATCCTTTTTTGTTGTTTGGCTTGCAAAGCTTCTGTTTTATCTTGCCTCAACATCGCAGAGGGACCAACATGGTTGCTGCATAAAGGAAGGGACCTTACATATTCTTGCAAATCTTACTCCTCATGCTTCTTCTTGAGTGCTTCATAAGCCTATCGATATTCTGGTGGTAACTCCTCAAGAGTCGGTGTGGTAAAATTGTTGACGCAATTCCCTGGGAGCTTTGGATTAACCTTGTCCATTCAGGCCACATATTTTTCTTTAAATTCGTCCCTGCTTGGATCAGCTTGCCCCCCATTGCTTTTAGGATCTTTCGGCAATGAACTGATGTTGCCAAAATTTTGCAATTGTATAGGGGGTGCATGACACACTGCAATGATAGGTGAAGACGTATGCACTATTGTTGAACCATATTTCCTCTCGCCAATTTGGTCAATTGGCAACATGTTGTCTTCTTGCAAAACCTTAGCTCTTATTGCTTCATAATTAGGTACAAAACCCTTATCATGTTGCTCAAGGCAAAGAGCAGTAATCTTCTTAGTCTGGGCTAAACTTTTTAAAGCAGCCAGAGCCACCTCAACTTTTGCAATATTAGACACAGATGCTCCTATAGAATCTTCAGTCACTCGGCAATAACCATGAAGGTGAGCCGAGTCATGAATATTTTTATTTGCATATGCTGCTGAACAATTAACCTCACGAGGTGTGGTATATGATGAGTGAGGATAACCGGCCAAATAGCTAATGGAAGCATCGCCGATTCCCCCATCCACCGGCATGGTTGGGGATGATCCCGCATATTGCGAGCCGGCTGCCGATGGACAAAACTGTGAAACACCCTCCTGTGCATGAGGTGTCTTATATTGATCACTCGAACTCATCGTGTTGTTCACCGGCATATTGAAGGGAGTTGCCGATGCACGAAAGTTTGGATCTATAAGTTGCATGTCACAATTATGTAATTCCCAAGCTTCTCCAACAGGATACATAGTCGGCCTTTGCTCGTTAGGGCTAGCCGACATGGTATGCCCATCAAATTATCTAGTGACAGCAATATAATGGCTATTTGCATCTACATAAGCAGATTTACGATACATGTTACGTGTAGATTGCAGCTGCTTGATGGCGCTCTCCTCGTAGCAAGAACGGGCTGGAGACCGTTCAAAGTTTCGTCCCCAGCAGAGTCGCCCAAAAAGTGTGTTGACACACGAACACATCACCGTGTACCCTCGATGCCGGGGGTGATGCACCGCAGCTCACGTCGAAGGAGGACCGACCGGCAGCACGATACGCAAGACAGTCGGCGGACGCTTTTGCGGACCCAAAACCCCGCACGCCCGGGAGGGACCTCGTCAGGGCGCGCGGCGGCTATGGGCTGCCCTAGGTCGACCTGATCGCCCCTAGGGCCTCGTGGATTGCTGTCCTCCAAGAGAAGAATGAACGAAGAACGAGGAAGAAGATACGAGGGTAGGAGATAAAAGTAGATGAACACGAAAGTGTAATTGATAGATTGGTTCGATTGTGTGTTGTTCAATCAGCCGTCACCCGCAACATATATAAGAGGCGGCTGGACTATCCGTACAAGCAAAGGATTCATCTAGGCTTTCCTTACAAGAAAATTACATCAATTCACGACCTAGAGTCCTAGTTCTAGTTCCACTCGGATTCAGCCCAAATCTGGCCCAATCTTCTGTCTTGCTTCTTGCGTGGACCGTAGAATATGCACATGACCTCCGATGGAGACGGTCCAAACATAAATTTTGTGTGCCTTGACGAGGCCAACAATTCGTATGTTGATCACTTTCCCAAATAAAGTCATTTTGAATACTCCATGAGGTCATCTTTAACTTTGAATCGGACTCGGTCACGTAGCAGACTGAACTATAAGAGTGTCGTAGCGTCCCTGCAGGCCGCATACTATCTCAGATGATAATGACCTTAGAATAAAAGTTGATTGTTTCGATGTTATGGACAACTTTCATGTTGAACACTTTTCCATCCGAGGCCATTTTAAACTTTCACTCGACCGGAACTTTCACTTGACCGAAACTTTCACTCGGCCGGTACTTTTCACTCGACCGGAACTTTCACTCGACCGGTACTTTTCACTCGGATGGTGACTTTCACTCGGACGGCAATTGCACTCGGCCAGTACTTTCACTCGACCGGTACTTTTCACTCGGACGACAATTTCACTCGGCCAGACGGAAAACTTTTCACTCGACCAGACGGCAAACGTTTCACTCGGCCGACAAACTTTCACTCGGAAGTCCCGAGTGAAACTCTAGGCTGATTTTGTTTTGCCTCTTCAGGTCGCATACAACCTCGTATTGAGAAGAATTATATATCAAAATCAATCATCTCGACGACGCGAAACTTTCATGTTGTAAGTTTTTCCATCCGAGGACGTCTTGAGGGCCGAATGACTCACGCGACCCATCAGACACGTGTCTGGTGGGGCGCACCATATTTCGCCCCCTGTGAGGCCTGCATTCCGATGGATCTAACTTTTGCATACGACCTCGGATTGAGACGATTTATAAATCAAAATTGATCAGCTCGACGAGACGAAGACAATCAATATAGAACATTCCTTCATTCGAGGTTGTCTTGGAGGCGTAATCTACCAAAAAGCACTCAAAACATCTACATGACAATCCAAGTGTAATTTGGACCTGGAAATGATACCGAATGGTGATCGCCTAAACATCAAGGTTTTTTCATTTGGCAATATGAACTTTCTTGTAAATAAAACCTTTTTGTTTGAGTCCATCTTTACTGCATTTTGCATCGTGCCAAAATCAAGTGTCAACACGGTCACCACCATACATAACTCTATACTACCGAAACGTCAACGACTCTTAAGTGTGCAGACCCCGCGGGTTCGAGAACTACGTAGACATGACCGAGACACCTCTATGGTCAATAACCAATAGCGGGACCTAGATGCCCATATTGGTTCCTACATATTCTACGAAGATCTTTATCGGTCGAACCTCTATGTCAAGGATTCAGTTAATCCCGTATGATGTTCCCTTTGTTCTTCGGTATGTTACTTGCCCGAGATTCGATCGTCGGTATCTCCATACCTAGTTCAATTTCGTTACTGGCAAGTCTCTTTACTCGTTTCGTAATACAAGATCCCATGGCTAACACTTAGTCACATTGCTTGCAAGGCTTATTGTGATATTGTATTACCGAGTGGTCCCTAAGATACCTCTCCGTCACACGGAGTAACAAATCCCAGTCTTTATCCATGCCAACCCAACAGACACCCTCGGAGATACCTGTATAGCACCTTTATAGTCACCCAGTTACGTTCCGATGTTTGTACACACAAGGTACTCCTCCAGCGTCAGTGAGTTGCATGATCCCATGGTCATAGGAACATATACTTGACATGCAAAAAACAGTAGCAATAAACTAACACGATCATATGCTACGTTTGTAGTTTGGGTCTTGTCCATCACATCATTCTCCTAATGATGTGATCCCGTTATCAAATGACATCTCATGTCCATGACTAGGAAACCATATCCATCTTTGATCAACGAGGTAGTCTATTAGAGGCATACTAGGGACATGATGTTGTCTATGTATCCACACATGTATCTAGGTTTCCGATCAATACAATTATAGAATGGATAATAAACGATTACCATGAGCAAGGAAATATGATAATAAGCAATTTATTATTACCCCTAGGGCATATTTCCAACAGTCCCCACTTGCACTAGAGTCAATAATCTAGTTCACATCACCATGCGTTCCGCATTGTTATGAATCTAACACCCAATGAGTTCTGGGGCTCGATCATGCTTTGCATGTGAGAGAGGTCTTTTAGTCAACAGGTCTGCGACATTCAGATCCGTGTGTACTTTGCAAATCTCTATGTTAAACTGTAAATACTGCTACCACACTCCACTTGGAGCTATTCCAAATGGCTATTCCACTATACGTATCCGGATTGCTACTAAGAGTCATTTGGATTGGTGTTAAAGCTTGCATCGACGTAACTCTTTACGACGACCTCTTTATCACCTCCATAATCGATAAACATTTCCTTAGTCTTTTAGTCACTAAGGATAATCTTAACCGCTATCCAGTGCTCCACTCCTGGATCACTCTTGTACCCCTTGATGGACTCATGGCAAGGCACACACAGGTGCAGTACACAGCATGGCATACTATACAGAGCCTATGGCTAAGGCATAGGGGATGATGTTCGTCCTTTCTCTTTCTTCCGTCGTGGTTGAGCTTTGAGTCTCACTCAACTTCACACCTTACAAAGCAGGCGAGAACACTTCTCTCTGACTGATCCATTTTGAACTCTTTCAAAATCTTGTCAAGGTATGTACTCATTGAAAGTCTCATCAAGCATCTTGATCTATCTCTATAGATCTTGATGCTCAACAATTAGGTAGCTTTATCTAGGTGTTCCTTTGAAAAACTCCTGTCAAACAACCCTTTATGCTTTCTAGAAATTCTACATCATTTCCGATCAACAATATGTCAACCACATATGCTTATCAGAAACTCTATAGTGCTCCCACTCACTTTATTGTAAATACAAGTTTCTCATAAACTTTGTATAGACTCAAAAACTTTGATCACCTCATCAAAGTGTATATTCCAACTCCGAGATGCTTGCTTCAGTCCATAGAAGGATCACTGAAGCTTGCTCACCTTTTAGCATCCTTAGGACAGACAAAACCTTCTGGTTGTATCACATACAACCTTTCCTCAAGTAAACCGTTAAGGAAACGATGTTTTGACATCCATCTGCCAGATTTCATAATTGAAAAATGCAGCAACTGCTAACATAATTCAAGCAAACTTTAGCATCGCTACGAGTGAGAAAGTCTTATCGTAGTCAACTCCTTGAACTTGCCGGAAACTTCTTTGTGACAAGTCGAGCTTTATTAATGGTGACATTCACCATCAATGTCTGTCTTCATTTTAAAGATCCATTTGTACTGAACGACCTACTGTCCAACGAGCAAGTCCACCAAAGTCTATACTTGGTTTTCATACATGGATCCTTTCTCGGATTTCATGGCCTCTAACCATTTATCGGATTTCGGGCGCATCATCGCTTCTCCATAGCTCGTAGGTTCATCGTTGTCCAATAACATGACCTCTAAGACAGGGTTGTCGTACCACTCAGGAGCAGTACACGTCCTTGTCGACCTATGAGGTTCGATAGTAACTTGATCCGAAGCTTCATGATCATCATGATTAACTTCCTCTTCAACTAACGTAGGCTTCACAGAAACATCTTCCTGCGCTGCGCTACTCTCTCGTTGAAACAAAGGTTCAATAACCTCATCAAGTTCTATCTCCCTCCCACTCAATTCTTTCGAGAGAAACTTTTTCTCGAGAAAGGACCCAGTTTTGGCAGCAAACATTTTATGCTTGTATCTGAGATAGAAGGTTCACCCAACTGTTCTTAGGGTATTCTATGAAGATGCATTTGTCCGCTTTGGGTTCGAGCTCATTAGGTGAAAACATTTTCCACACAAGCGTCGCAGCCCCAAACATTAAGAAATGACAGCTTAGGTTTCTATCAAACCATAATTCACACGGTGTCATCTCAACGGATTTAGGTGGTGCCCTATTTAAAGTGAATGTAGTTGTCTCTAATGCATAACCCCAAAATTATAGTAACAAAACAATAATAGACATCATAGCACGCACCATATCCAATAGATCACGAATACGATGTTCGGACACACCATCACACTATGGTGTTCCAGGTGGCGTGAGTTGTGAAACAACTGTCACATTGTCTAGTTGTATGCCAAACTCGTAACTCAGATATTCACCTCCACGATCAAATCACATACATTTTTATCTTCTTGTCATGATGATCTTAAACTTCACTCTGAATTTGCTTGAACCTTTCAAACGATTCAGACTTGTGTTTCATTAAGTAAATATACACCATATCTACTTAAATCATCAGTGAAGGTAAGAAAATAACGATATCCACCACACGCTACAAGACTCATTGGATTGCATACATCAACATGTATCATTTCCAATAAATCACTTGCCCGCTCCATCAATCGGGAAAACGGGGTCCTTAGTCATCAACATGGAGTTTCTTCATGCGCTTTATACCAATATGACATTTAGCGGCAATGCCACAAGTATGTGGTACTATCATTATTAACTTTGTATCTTTTGGCATCAATGTTAGGAACACGTGTATTACTACGATCAAGATTCAACAAACCATTCTCACTGGGTGCATGACCATTGAAGGTATTATTCATGTAAACAGAATAACCATTATGATCTAACTTAAATGAATAACTGTGTTGCAATAAACACGATCTAATCACGTTCATGGTCAACGCAAAACACCAAATAACATTTATTTAGGTTCGTCACTAATCCCGAAGGTAGAGAGGGCGTGCGATGTTGATCACATCAACCTTGGAAACATTTCCAACACACATTGTCACCTCACCCTTAGCTAGTTCTCTGTTTATTCTGTAGCTTTTATTTCGAGTTAGTAACATTTAGCAACCGAACCGGTATCCAATACCCAGGTGCTACTAGGAGTACTAGCAAGGTACACATCAATAATACGTATATCAAATATACTTCTGTCGACGTTGCCAGCCTTCTTATCTACCAAGTATCTAGGGTTGTTCCGCTTCAGCGACCACTCTCCTCATAATCGAAGCACTTAGTCTCGGGTTTAGGTTTAACTTTGAGTTGCTTCACTGGAGCAGCAACTGACTTGCCATCCATGAAGTTTCCCTCCTTGCCCTTGCCCTTCTCGAAACTAGTGGTTTTTACTAACCATCAACACTTGATGCTCCTTCTTGATTTCTACCTTCGCGGTGTCAAACATCGTGAACAGCTCAGGGATCATTATTTTTGTCCCTGGCATTTTATAGTTAATCACCAAGTTCTAGTAGCTTAGTGACAGTGACTTGGAGAACTATATCAATCACTATCTTATCTAGAAGATCAACTCCCACTCGATTCAAGCATGCGTAGCACCCAGACAATCTAAGCACATGCTCAACGATTGAGCTATGCTCTTTTATCTTGTAGGCAAAGAATCTTGTTGGAGATCTCATATCTCGCAACACGGGCACGAGCTTGAGATCCTAATTTCAGCTATTAGAATATCTCAAATGTTCTGTGATTTTCAAAACGTTTCAGAGCCTCAATTCTAAGCCGTAATGCATGGTGCACTAAACTATCAAGTAGTCATCAGAACATGCTTGTCAGATATTCACAACATCTAAAAATGACGCTACAGGGGTTGGCGCACCGAGCGGTGCATTAAGGACATAAGCCTTCTGTGCAGCAATGAGGACAATCCTCAGATCACGGACCCAGTCCGCAATATTTCTACCATCATCTTTCAACTCCATTTCTCTAGGAACATATAAAAATTAAAGGGAGCTACAACGCGAGCAAGTAATCTACAACATAATTTGCAAAGACACAACTGACTATGTTCATGATAATGAGTTCAATTAATCATATTACTGAAGAACTCCCACTCAAATTGACATCCCTCCGGTCATTCGAGTGATACATGATCCAAATTCACCAACTCAAGTCCAATCATCACGTGAGTTGAGGTGGTTTCAATGGTGAACATCATCATGTTGATCATATCTACTATATGACTCATGTTCGACCTTTCGGTCTCTTATGTTCCCAGGCTATGTCTGTACATGCTAGGCTCGTCAAGTTTAACCCGAGTGTTTTGCATGTGCAACACTGGCTTGCGCCCGATGTATGTGAACATAGAGTCTATCACACCTGATCATCACGTGGTGTCTCGACATGACGAACTTTTGCAACGGTGCACACTCGGGGAGAACACAATTCATCTTGAAATTAAGTGAGGGATCACCTTATAATGCTACTGTCGTCCTAAGCAAAACAAGGTGCATAAAAGGATTAACATCACATGCAAATCATAAGCGACATGATATGGCCATGAACTTGTGCTTTTGATCTCCATCTTGAAAGCATCGACATGATCTCCATCGTCATCGGCATGACACCATGATCTCCATCAACGTGTCGCCATCGGGGTTGTCGCACCCACCATGCTTCTACTGCTATTGATACCATTTAGCGATAAAGTAAAGCATTACATAGCGCTTAATGATTGACACATAGGTCATACAATAATTAAAGACAACCCTATGGCTCCTGCCGGTTGCCATACTCATCGACATGCAAGTTATGATATTCTATACAATACATGATCATCTCATACATCACATATATCTCATCATCTAATTGGCCATAACACATCACAACATACCCTACAAAAACAAGTTAGACGTCCTCTAATTGTTGTTGCATGTTTTACGTGGCTGCTACGGGTATCTAGCAAGAACAATTCTCACCTACACAAAACCACAACGGTGATACATAAATTGCTTTTCAACCTTCTCAAGGATCACCATTGTCGAATCCGGTTCAACTAAAGTAGGAGAAACAGACACCCGCTAGCCATCTTTGTGCAACGAAGTTACACATCAGTCGATGGAACCGGTCTCTCGTAAGCGTATGAGTAAGGTTGGTCTGGGCCGCTTCATCCCACAATACCGCTGAACCAAAACATGACCAAGGGAGGAAGCAATCTAAGCATCAATGCCCACAAACTCTTTCTATTCTACTCGAGATCTCATCTACACATAGACATAGCTCATGATGCCACTATTGGGGAACGTTGCATGGGAAACAAAAAATTTCCTATGCACACGCAAGATCTATCCATGGTGATGAGCATCTATGAGAGGGAGAGTGGATCTACATACCATTATAGATCGCTAAGCGGGAAGCGTTAAGAAACACGATTGGTGTAGTTGAACGTCTTCGCGATCCAAATCGCCGAGCATCCCATGATCTCATCACGATCCGTCCCGTGATCCAATCATGATCCGTCCCAAGAACTCATCAAGATCCGTCCCGCGATCTCATCATGATCCGTCTCATGATCTTGATCACGGCCCTTCCGATCTAGCGCCGAATGGACAGCACCTCCGCGTATAGCACACGTACGGCTCGATGACGATCTCCGCCTTCCTGATCCAGCAAGAGAGAGCGTAGAGGTAGACGAGTTCTCTGGCAGCGCGACGGTGTTGCGGCGATGGTGGTGGAGGAATTCCAGAAGGGCTTTGCCTAAGCCCCGCTGAAAACCGATCTAGAGGAGAAAACGATCTAGAGGAAGAAGAGGGCAGCACGTGGCAATTAGGGTTAGCTCTTCCCTCTAATAGGAGCGAGGGAGGGGAGGAGGCAGTCTCAAACCTGGCCGAAATTGGAGGTGGAGGAGTCCTACTCCAATCATATTAGGAGTAGGATTCCTCCTTTCCACTTGGAAACTCTTTCCACCTCTCCACCTTTGGATGTTTTTTCTCAAACCACTCCAGCCGCATGGGCTGTTAGAGGAGGCTTAGGCCAGCCCACCAGGGGCTGGTTTACCTCCTCCCATAGCCCATGTAGCCTCTTGGGTCGAGACACCCCTCCCGATGGTCCCCCGATACCCTCCCGACACTTCCAGTACACTACCTATGAGCCCAAAACTTTTCTGGCGACCAAAACAGGACTTCCTATATATTAATATTTACCTCCAAACCATTCCGGAGAACCTCGTGACGTCCGGGATCTCATCCGGTACTACGAACAACCTTCGGTCACCACGATACATAACTCTATACTACCAAAACGTCAACGAACCTTAAGTGTGCAGACCCTGCGGGTTCGAGAACTATGTAGACATGACCGAGACACCTCTATGGTCAATAGCCAATAGCGGGACCTAGATGTCCATATTGGTTGCTACATATTCTATGAAGATCTTTATCAGTCGAACCTCTATGTCAAGGATTCAGTTAATCCCGTATGATGTTCCCTTTGTACTTCAGTATGTTACTTGCCCGAGATTCGATCGTCGGTATCTCCATACCTAGTTCAATCTCGTTACCGGCAAGTCTCTTTACTCGTTCTGTAATACGAGATCCCATGACTAACACTTAGTCACATTGCTTGCAAGGCTTATTGTGATATTATATTACCGAGTGGGCCCTGAGATACCTCTCCGTCACATGGAGTAACAAATCCCAGTCTTGATCCATGCCAACCGAACAGACACCCACCCTCGGAGATACCTATAGAGCACCTTTATAGTCACCTAGTTATGTTGCGACGTTTGATGCACACAAGGTACTCCTCCGACGTCAGTGAGTTGCATGATCTCATGGTCATAGGTACATATACTTGGCATGCAGAAAATAGTAGCAATAAACTAACACGATCATATGCTACGTTTGTAGTTTGGGTCTTGTCCATCACATCATTCTCCTAATGATGTGATCCCGTTATCAAATGACATCTCATGTCCATGACTAGGAAACCATAGCCATCTTTGATCAACGAGCTAGTCTTTTAGAGGCATACTAGGGACATGGTGTTGTCTATGTATCCACACATGTATCTGAGTTTTCGATCAATACAATTATAGCATGGATAATAAACAATTATCATGAGCAGGGAAATATGATAATAACCAATTTATTATTGCCTCTAGGGCATATTTCCAACAGTCTCCCACTTTCACTAGAGTCAATAATCTAGTTCACATCACCATGTGATCCGCATTGTTATGAATCTAACACCCAATGAGTTTTGGGGCTCAATCATGCTTTGCATGTGAGAGAGGTCTTTTAGTCAACAGGTCTGCAGATGTGTTCACTAAGATGTTAATCAAAGCAGAGAGGTGCAACCTGATATCTGGGCTTTTGCCTAATGTGATCCAAGGTGGTGTGGTCATCCTGCAATATGCAGATGACACACTCCTCTTCCTGGAAAATTCTGTTGAAAAGGCTAGGAATTTTAAATGGATTTTGTCCTGTTTTGAAAACCTATCTGGGATGAGAATTAACTTCCACAAAAGTGACCTCATGACCATCAACATGGAAGATGAGATTACTACGGTGTTTGCCCAGATCTTTTGTTGTCAAGTAGGGTCTTTCCCTATTAAATACCTGGGGGTTCCTCTGCACTTCGATAAGCTTAGAAGGGAAGACTTACAACCTATCATTGATAGGATTATTAGAAGTATTGTTGGCTGGGTAGAAACCTGTCCTATAAAGGGAAGCTAATACTTCTATGTGCTTGCATTGTTAGTATTACTGCTTACCTGATGGCTATTATTAAGTTTCCTAAGTGGGCTATTGATGCCATTAACTCCCAGATGGCTCATTTCTTCTGGGGTAATGTGGGGGATGATCATAAATATCATTTGGCCAATTGGGGTCTAATATCTAGAAACAAAAATTCAGGGGGCTTGGGATCCCCAACTTAAGAGATTTTAATATGGCCTTGCTGGCTTCTTGGGGTAAAAGATATTTTGAAGCAGAGAATAGAGACTGGAAGAAATTGCTAGATTATAAATATAATACCAGTAACCCAAATGTGTTGTGGTCTAGGAATAATGTGGGTTCCCCTTTTTGGAAGGGAGTTACCTGGGCCTTGTCGGCTGCTAAAGTGTTTTATAAGTGGAAACTAGGGGATGGTCGTAACATTAGCTTTTGGCATGACATTTGGATGGGGGATTGTTCCCTCAAAGTGCAATTTTGGAGACTCTTCTCCATTTGCAACCAGCAGCATTGAAGTGTTGCCCAGGTGTGGGATGGTGAAGAATTAAAACTTTCTTTTAGGAGGAATGTAGATTAGGTGGGCTTGAAGATGTGGCAGAACTTGATCTCCTGTCTCAAACAATGTCAACTGTCTAATGACCCTGGCCGTCCTATTTGGACATTGGAAGCTAATGGGAAATACACTGTCAAGTCCTTTTATAGGACTATCAACTTTGGGGGTGTTGTGAGTAAGGTTGGGGACAGGTTTTGGAAAATCCTTTGCCCACAAAGAATTCATATCTTTCTATGGCTATTGGCCTATAATAAAATTCTTACTCAGGATAACTTGAATAAAAGAAGAAAGGTGGACGATTTGTCCTGCCTTTTCTGTTCAGATAATGAGTTAGTACAACATTTGTTTATAGAATGTATTGTGGCTAAAAATGTCTGGAAATTTATTGCTAGTTGTTTTGATATACATGCTCCTAACCATATAGATGATGTTGTTGCTATTTGGAATATGAACAAATCCAAAAAAGTGCTAAACCTGGCTGTGGTTGCCTCCTTATGGAGTATTTGGACTCTAAGGAATGACTTTTGCTTTCAGGGAAGGACCTGGAGGGGCATGGGCTGCGTGTTTGCTCGTCTAAGAGGCTTCCTTCTTCTATGGAGTGTGCTTTGCGACGACACACAATTGGTGCTCCTTCGACGGTGTATTCTTCTTCTGGACAAGCACAAGGGAGAACTTCTCAGAATCGCGTGGAGATGACCGGAGCGATGCAAAGAATTGAGATGTAGTCTTTCTTAGTTTTCGTTGGCTCCCAGTTGAGATTTTGGGCTGTAATAACGTAAGACATTTGGACCCTGTTGCTGGTCAGTCCTTCTGTGGTAGGCCTAAACTTGGTGAACCCCTTGTGTGACTGATAGAGGTCTAAGACACACACAAAAAACTACGCTGTTATCCCCGACAAATAAAAGCTCAAGCATTTTACAAACAATGATCAGATTGTCTACTAGTTTGTTCCCGTTGCACCTCAAATGCACGCCTTCTCTTCATAGTTAGTTGGGGCTGCCGCAGGGATCCCAGGAATTTCTCGTTGGACAAGTTCCTGAGAACCGTAAGCAAGAGCTCGTAGAATACTAGCTATATATAGCTTCATGTTCAACAAATACAACCAAAATGCATAAGTTATGTATTGGCACTCAAAATATCTCATTAGATGGCGTTTATTTCACCGAATGGATATTGCATGGATGACCCATCACCAATTTATCATCTATATTAACTTTTCTTTGCCGGGATTTTCACCTATATTAAGTACACAGGTAAAGAAAATCTGCAAAATAAAAAATAATAGATAATCATGAATTAGTAACTAGTGGGATAGAATCATACTCCCTCCGTTCCAAAATACGTGTCTCAACCTTAGTATAACTTCAAAATAAGTGACAGAGGGAGTAGTAAACACATTAGGAAATCATAAGGGGGGTAAATTTGGTTATCCTCCCTTACAACGCACCTAACTGAACCTCAATACCGAACAGTGAAGTAAAAATTATCCTCCACCTTCCAATATCCCCTCCAATTTCCCTAAATATGCTCACTCCCGCCACGGCCGAGTAAAACTGGCACCTCTCTTCCTCCCATCCCCCGTGCCACACTGTCTACCACCGTCGAAGAAAACTTTGGGGGATTAAAAAAACAACCGGGTCCAAGCTCCTCCTCCAATGAGGCAATGGCCTCCGGGGGCGGCGTCCTCTCTGAGCACTGCTCGCCGCCCTCCCGCCAGTCCTCCCCCGGCCAAACGAGCTCGTAAGCCAACGATAACGGCTTGATCTCTAGATGAGATTGAATAGTGTTACAAGTGTTCTCACAACTTGGAATTCCTCGTACAATAGTGAAGGATGAGATGATGATGGAGCCGAAAGTATCAAAACTAAGAAGATCTCCAAATGTTCTTCGGATCTTGTCTTCTTTTGTTCTGGTTGTGGTGGCGGCGGCTAGGGTTCTCTCCTTCCCCGCTTCCATTCACGAAAGTGTCTTGTATAGACGTGCTGGAGCTATCGGCACCTCATACAAGCGCTTGCGCCTTGCGGTCGCATGAAAGGCCGTCTTTTGCTCCGGTGCAGGACCGCACATTCATATGTTGGTGTTTAACCATCCAAGTAAAAGCTTGTTAATTTTAAGTATCCAATTCCAACATGAGTCGTTTGGATCTCGTGAAATAATTTGCATGAATCTTATTATTTCCGTGAATTTTTGCAGAATATCCAAAGAGCAGCCACTTTTCTAATCCCATGTATTTTCGTTTCCTTGGAATTCGACACGTAAATGGGGTAATATTTTCAAAAATGATACATCCCAAAAGTTTGGATTTTAAGCATGACAACCAAAAAAAAAACATCATAACAACTTTAGTTCACAGGAGGTTGACAAACATGCCAATTTTGACAAACTTTTAACGACTAAAGTTGTCACCCCACATAAAGTTGCCATAAAAAAACGTTTGGGATGACATGCATAAAATCCGAATGTTCGGGATTTATCGGGATCCATTATTTTGTATTTTTGGTGGCTCGTCTAGCACACAAGTAGTACAAATTATGGACATGTATTTATTTTTGTCGAGACTGGTATGGACATGTATTTTTGCTAACAAAAAAATATAAATACAAAGGTTAGATGTACAAATTATGGACATGTATTTGGTGGAGTACTACAATCCGTGTCGTGACCGAGTAGGAGATATGTTGGAGATATCCAAGCGATTCGTGCATGCGATGTAATTACCCAATAATAGACATGTAAACCTAACTAGTTTGCGTTTTTCTCGACGATAGCTAGGTTGTCGACTAGCGATCGATGTCGAGGGAAAAGAAGACCGCGCGTACGGCGAGGACGGCCGTGCGGCGGCGCTGGTCGTCCGGTATCCCGGACGACATCCTCGCCGTTGTGTACCGCATGGTGGCCTCCCTGCGCGACCGCGTGCGCTTCGGTGCCGTCTGCCGGTCATGGAGGGGCCGCGGCGCAAGGGGCGCCGCCGACGGCCGCGCTGCCGTGGCTGCTCCTCGAGCCCTGCAGCTGCAGCAGGAGGAAGCGCCTGCACTGCACCGAGGATGGCGCCATGGTGCGGCTCCGGCTTCCCCGGGACAGTAAGCGGCTCATTGGCTGCCATGACGGCGGCTGGGCCATCTCAACCGCGCCGCTCAGAATCGTCAACCTCTTCTCCGGCGCCAAGGTGGCACTCCCCGAGAAGCCATGGGGGACCTTCTCCGAGAGCAAAATTGTATTCTCCAAGCCGCCCACCTCGGATGACTGTATCCTCGCCACCATGAACGAGCACCGTGGCATCGCGCTTTGTAGGGTTGACGGTCCGAACAGCGTGTGGACGGGACAAAGGTGTAAATCCCGCGAGACACTTGAGGACATCACGTTTTGCAATGACGGGCTGTATGGCCTCACAAAGTACAACGGGAAGGTCATCAAATTTGAGATAGGCGTGAATGAGAACGGAGCGCCCGTGGTCACTGCTGAGAATGAGATTCGTCTCAGCTGCTCTGTGTCGATGGATGACCTCGGGGAGAAGACCAGCTACATCTTTGATTTACGTGGCAAGCTTGCAATGTCCATTAGAACCCAATGGTCACTAGACCACGAACCTTTCTTCAAGGTGTTTGAGCTCGTCGACATCCATGACGATGGCCTAGGAGTGTCTGACTCTGACAAGCACACGTGGATAGAGGTCACAAGCTTGGACGACCACACCTTGTTCTTAGGACAAACTTTCTCTAAGGTGGTGCCCGTGCCGGCAGGCAAACCTGGCCAAGTGGAGAGAATCCACATCTATTACTCTTGTTGCTTGAATCAAAATGATTATGTCCCTAGTGGTGCGTTGAGAACGTTCTCAAGAGGCTGCACTGACCACACTACCAGGATAAAGGCCTATGCCGACGGCCGGGGCCATCGGCATAGCCCAGATTCCCGTCGGCACCATATATGTCGGCGTACCCCAGGGTGCCGTCGGCATAGGAAAGCCGTCGGCATAGACGCTATGTCGACGATGTCCGTACATCGATACCGACGGCCCCAGCCATCGGCATAGCTCCATGGCAAACGACATCCAACAGAGCTGCCGTTAAGAGTGACGGATCCAGGGACGGCCACGTGTCGTTCTATGCCGACGGCTCGGCCGTCGGCATAGTTCCGAAGCTACGCCGACGGCATAGCCGTCGGCACACTCTGACACGTGGCGGCCGTTGGTAGTACCTGGGGCATACCTACGCCGATGGCTCAGGCCGTCGGCATAGGCTAAAAAGCTACGCCGACGGCCTAGCCGTCGGCATAGCTTGCCACATGGCAGCCGCTGGCAGCGCTACCGCCTCGGTGGATTGGAATGTCCGGGCTCCGTGACTCGGTATTGATGTGAACACCGACACCACCACCAACGGATGATCTACCGGTTCCCTGGATGTTTGAAAAGACATGTTGAGTGAATGATATTGTGTTGAATAAACAGTAAGCGTTAGTTGAATAGTTTGGGATGTACTAACCACCGTTATCCCCGGTTGTTGTGCTAGAAATTCCTCAAAGGTAAGCAACACTGGTTGTGGTCCTGCAGCTGGTGGTGCTGGTTCCATTTCAGGAATCGTGCCGTTCCACATGCTCTCAAACACGAGTTGCATGTTAATTGACAAAGCAAACACCAATGTCAGAAGAAATGAAAGTGTCAATATGGAAATGAAATGAAAGGGGCTAAACTAACCGTCATCATGCGAGTGTTGTGGTCCTGGATGACTGCAACTCTCGCGCTCCACGCCATGGTCTCCTATCGTGTGTACTCCATGTAGGCCTACAATATGACATGATGAAACTCATTAAACATCTAAATGCGGGAAATAATGTGAGAAACGAAGATAAGAGGGAAAAATACTTACAGAGTTCCGCTCGGCTAGGAGGGACTATGACTGCGTAGTGGTCGTGGGCGTGCGCTGTCTCAGGCTTGGGTCGGTAGCTCGGAGCTGTGTGTAGGAGATAGAAGGAGTGACCACAGCATCCAGAACCGGCTGCCGACCATGAGCCTTCGGCCCCATGCCAACCATCGCCCCGTCGTCCAAAGGCGCCTTGATGGGGTCAGGTGTGTCAGGATGTAGATTCAGATACGCCGCAAAGTAGTTCTTCTTCTTCTCCGCGGTCTTGCCGTAGTACTTTTCTTCCCTAGGTTTGGGCTTCCTCCGAGTATGGGCGATCTCCCACGCCTCCATGTGTGAGAGCGGTCGCTTGAGTTTTTCCTCCTGCACCAACAAATAGATGTTAGTCATACATAAAAAAGTGAAGATAAATAGAAGAAGATTGTTTAATGAGGTTAGTCATACCTGAAGTGCCTTGTGGAGAAAGTGGTTCCGATTTCCCTGAGCATGTACTCCCTCCTTCCCTCGGTTAGCCTTGTTTTTGCTGCTAGTAGCCGCCCAGGCTTCATCCTGGCCACACCACAGGTCCACCAATGCCGCCCAGGACTCGTCTTTTCCATAACACCAATTTGGACACACCTATATAATAGGAAGCATAATGGCATGTCTAACACGAAACGATGAAATTTACTACAAACTTCGGAATGAAAAATCGTTAATACTTACCGACAAGTACTCGTCCCTCTCCAAGGTAATGTGTTGCGCCTTCGCTCCTTCCTTGGTCATCTTCATACCAAGATAGTCGTGATAGTATTGCGTGATGGCCACCAACCGCACCTCGTACTGCATCTGGCGGGCCTTCTTCTTCGCTTGGCGCAGCATGATCTCGTCGGCAGCGGCCTTGTGCTCCGGAAGAACTCGATAGTATTTCTACAATTATTCATGAAACCAAAATGGAAGAAGCCATGAGTTAAATCATTAATGAAACCAGAATGGGCGTGTGCTTGTGAAGAGAACTCACCCAAAAATTAGTGATCACGGCCTTAGCATGGGTCACATACTCCGCGTGGGAGGCCACTTCCCAGTGCTCTCAGGTCTTAGCCAAAACCCAAAGATCCAGGTGCCTGACTGGATCCGGACAATACAGCCCTGGCCAGTATTCCTTCAGCAAGACGGTGATGATGCCGTTAGGAACACGGGCCCCTTCAAGATGTACCCAGTTACTGCAAAAGATTTAAAGAATAAAAATATTAGGATGTGACAAGCAAAAGAATTAAATTATGATTGAAATTATTTAGTGGAACTTACTCTATCCCCTTTGGCTCAATGAGCCACTTCTGCTCCTCGGTAGTAGGAATATGCTTTGGGACCTTTGCGTTACCATGTAGCCATCCCTTATTGTTGCCATTCCCGCCACCACCAGCGTCCCCACCACCACCATCATCCCCGCCTGCCTCCTCCTTGTCCTCCACCTCCTCGTCCCCCTCCCCAACCTCATCCTCCTCCTCGTCCTCCTCCTCCTCCTCCTCACCCCCCTCCATGCGAACCACCACCTCCTCCTCGTCGTCCTCCTCCTCGGCAGAGGGTACCTCACTAGAGGAGGGCCTCGAAGACAACACCCCTAAGTCGGTGAGGGTGCGTTGTTTCTGGCCATGACCCCCTCTAGTGGCTCTCTCACCACCCCCTTGCCCTCCATGGGCTCTCCTCCCGCCCCCTCCTCCTCTAGGGGCACCTCTCCCTCTCTCTTCCTGTGAGGAGTCATCCTCAAGTAGTCAGGGGGTAACAGTACGTGCTCGACCACTCCGACTAGCAATGCCGATGACCTTGCGTATGAAACCCGTGCCGTCGGCCTTCCCCTTGCCCCTGTTCCACGAACCTGCATTGAAAATAGAATAAACAATTAGTACATTAATAATGAAGGAAAAAGCATAATAATAAACACATTACAAATAAGCATAAAAAGGCATATTCCTAAACCATAGGGAAAAAAGACATGAAACGTACATTTGCTAGAACCCGTACGAATCATCACTGTTGCAACCAATTTCTTGCTCGGTCTCATCATCAGTATCAATCATATCATCTTCGTTGTTTGACGAAGGTGGAGGCTCTTCCTCGTCATCAGCGTCTTCGTTTAACTTTTCTAGCATAAGTATGTCATTTTCAGTAACAATGGTCTCACCATCATTTCGTGCATCGTCATCGTTTGGATCCACATCATCATTGCTCAATGGTCTAGCATCATCGTTTCTTACCACATCATCGTCGGGTTGCTCTTGATAGAACACTCCCTCATATGTCATGGGGTTAATGTTGTAGTAATCATCTTCGTTCGGGTCTGGTAGCTTACCACGTGGCGACACCTTGAACACAACTTCCCAACCCTGTAGGTACTCTTTCTGGCATGGGTAAGGCAAATAATAAACTTGTGTAGCTTGGGTAGCCGCAATGAAGAGATCGGCTCCAGCATAGACGGTTGACGGTTTAACTTCGACCAAACCAATGGAAGGCGTATGCCTCTGCCCCTCCAGCGGATCGAACCATCGACATTTGAACACTGGTAGACTTAGGGTTTCGCGCCCTTTGCGGAATGTAATCTCGTATATATTTTGGACCCTTCCGTAGTAGTCTATTGAATTTTGACCGGGGGTGTACACTCCGGTATTTATAGTTTTGGGATCAGGCCAGCTGTTCTGGTGCTCCTCTATATGGAAGCGATACCCATTCACATCATACTTTTTACATGTCATGACGACAGGGTCAAAACCCATGGAAACCCATCTCAATTCATCATCCATAGATATGTTCGGATCTTTTCCCTACAAGTATAATTGAAATTGTTGGGTGCATTAGTTCGGTTAACTAATAAATGTTGAACTATGCATTTAATAGGGGAATGTGGAAAATTACTTTCTCCATGAACCAAGCAACAAATTTTTTATTTCCAGGGTTTCCATGACGGAGAAGAGTAAGTGCCTCTGCCTTAGTAGGAGGATTCATTCCCGTCCATTCCTCTTGAACGAAATCACTAAAAGAAGAGAAGCGGTGGTAGACCGGGATTAAGTGAACATAGAACATGATGATGTGCATAAAGGAATGGTGTAGTGGTATTACCTCATCCACACTTCCTCGACTTCCTTGATGTTGTGCAAGACATAGAACATAAGGTCCTCCCACTCTTGTCATGGCATGTTATAAGATTTCGAGGCCCCAGCCCTGCCACCTTGCCCGTTGAATAGATGGAGCTTGGGTTGATACTTGGGATCTTCTATTTTGTATCGAGGCACCTTATTATGCAGATGGGGAACGTGGTCTGGATAGTACGATGTCCTGAGGTTTGACACCTCCTCTAGCATAACTGCCTCAGCTATGGAAGCTTCAATCTTAGCTTTGTTTCCACATTTCTGTCGGAGATGCTTGTTCTGTCTCTCAGGGCCATACTGCCAACGATTCTGCACAGGCCCCTCCCCCCAACAATACCTCTTTCACGAGGTGCAGAATGAGATGTGTCATCGGAGTGAAGAAGCCTGGCGGAAAGATCTTCTCTAGCTTGACTATCAACTCCGATGCCTTCTTATGCAATTGTTCAATCACATCTTTACTTACTTCTTTAGCATAGAGCGTGCGAAAGAAATGGCTTAGTTCGGCAAGCACTCACCAGACATGCTCGGGGACATAGCCTCGAACCATCACCGGCATTATCCGCTCAATCCACACATGGTAGTCATGACTCTTGAGCCCGGTCACTTTGCCCGTTGAAAGATTGACTCCCATACTTATATTCGATGCATAACCATCGGTGAACTTCAAAATGTGTTTCATCCAGATAAATACTTCCTTCTTTTCTGGCGATTTAAGGACAAAGTCGACATCTGGCTTGAACCAGCTTCTTCGATCGCCTGTGGGAGGCTTCATGTTTAGACATGGTCTATCACAAATTATCTATTGATCAGCTCTAGCTTTAAGGTTATCCTTCATCTTATCAGGAATGTTGAGGATCATGCAGAAAAGGGACTCTACGGCATTCTTTTCGGTATGCATCACATCTATGTTGTAAGGAAGTTTGAGGTCCTTGAAATAGGGAAGCTTCGAGAAGGGGGTAATGTGAGTCCAGTTGTGCGTCTCACCGTATCCCTCGAAGCGTTTTCCTTTGCCCGTGCCTTTGACTTTAGGCTTGAGAGCTTTTAGCTGAGCAAGAACATCGGCCCCCGAAAATGTTGGAATCTCGGTTACTTCATGGACAACCCAACCTTTCGTGAAGTTCTTCTTGTCTTCCCTGTCTGGATGGTCTGGAGGGAGGAACTGTCGATGTAGGTCAAAGGATGAATACTTGCCACCCTTCTGCAACCAAATCAAACCCAGAGCCTGCATGCACACTGGGCATGGCATCTTCCCACTTGTACACCATCCGCAGAATAGAGCATAGCCGGGAAAGTCATGCATGCAATACATCAACCAAACTTTCATCAAGAAATTTTTCTGCAGATGTCGGTCGTATGTCAACCTTGAGAAGTACCAAGAATGGTGCAAATCATCCACCAGCGGCTGCATAAACACTGCCAAATTCTTCCCCGGGTATTCAGGCCCTCGAATAATCAGCGACAAGAACATGGTGTTGCATTGCATTAGGACACCTGGAGGGAGATTGAGCGGAATAACAAACACGGGCTAGCAGCTGTATGGATTGGTCGACATACCATATGGATTGACCCCATCACCTGTTATTGCAACTCTGACATTCCCAGCCTCTGCTGCTTCCTCGGGGTATTCTTCATCGAATGACTTCCATGCTTCACCTTCTGATGGATGTACGATTTTATTTGGATGATACCTTTTACCTTCCTTGTGCCACTTCATCATTTTGGCAGACTCCTCCGTGATGAAAAGGCGCTGCAGTATTTGTATGAAATTGAGATACCAAAGAACCTTAGCAGGGACGGTTAGCTGCCTTTTCTCACCATCCTCATCGACCACCTCAAGGTACCGAGACGAACCACACTCCCTACAGTACTTGTCATCCGCATACACGTGCCTAAACAAAAGGCAATTCTTCGGACAAACATGTATTTTCTTATAATCCATAGAGAGTGCCTTCATGATTTTCTTTGTAGCGTACATGCTTTTCGGTAGTTGATGACCCTCGAGGAGGCTGTTAGCCCATACTCCCAGGAATGCTTCAAAGCATTTCTGGCTACAGCCATACTCAGCCTTGACTGCAATAAGTTGCGAGATGGCATCCAACTGAGATATTTTGGCACCCTCATAAAGAGGTTTCTTTGATGAGGCCAAGACTTCCAAGAAGGCCTTTGTGATTGCCTCCGGCTCCTCCAGTTCATTCTCTGAAGGTGTCGCATTTGTCATTTCTACAGCAATGACATCATCTAGCATGTCCCTGACCCCGTCATCTTCATAACCATCTACGCGTTGTCGCATCACCTCCTCTCTGCCACGGTCATGCTTAGCTAAGTTTATCAGTGGCATGTCAAAGTTTGCCATATATCCGTGCGTGCGAAGGTGGTCAATCATGTCCTTCTGATTTTTACGGTGACGTCTGCCACATCTCGCACATGGGCATGGTGGGATAATTCTCATTGGACTACGGAATATATCCTTCAAATACACATCGATTTTCGGGATCCACTCTGATGTTACTCGATTCCGACGGATAAAACCACTGTACATCCACTGATTATCTACCATCCTCTGTTTTATTGGGAGCCACACAACAAAATTAAGGATTCATTTGAATTAATCACATCAAATTTTTATTTTCTTCAACGGTGAATCCAACATCTCTAATAGGTAAAGATGGGTCCTAATCCCACCTGAGGATGTCTAGATTGAGTACGTTTTCCATACTCTACCCCGTTCCGAGACAAAATTTCAGCAACACCTCCCCGCTGTTCTCTAGATACACGTCTCGACAAATAGCTGAGAGAATGTGCTTCGGAGAACAACGGGGAGGCGCCACCGAAATCTTGTCTCGGAACGGGGTAGGGCATGCAGAACGTACCCAATCTACACATCCTCGGGCTGTCTATGGAAAACGATGGACAATCCAAAAGAGTTGCGGTGGTAAATATGCAAATTGAATGCATACTTTTCGATGCAACCCTTTCGGACAGGAGACGCCTAGGTTACGGGACTTGATGTGAAAAGAAAATCTAGTGACATAAGAAAAGCAGATGAGGAGGTGGTGGATTTGTAGCTCACCCTCTGTAGAGGAAGTAGTCGAACATCAGAGGGACGATCAGGGACCAACAACTACGATGTCGACGATCACTCCATGGAGATGCACCACGACAAAGCCTGTAAATTTCATCGAGCGAAAAAGTTTAGGTCATCACATCACATACAACATTGACACTTCAGTTTTTAAACAAAACATACATCTAATTTATCTACATCCATCTATCTATTCATCCATCCATCTATCTACATCCATCTATCTTTCTACATTCATCTATCTACATCCACCTATCTATCTACATTCATCTATCAAACATACATATATATATATATCTTTTCACCTATTTCTACTAAATATTGCACACAAATCATTGTAAGAAAACTGAAAATATTACCGGCCGGTGCGGGGGGAGGCTGCTATGGGGAGGTGGTCGAGGGAGGCCGGCTAGAGCTGGGATGAGGAGGCCGGAAGGGGGAGGCCGGCCGGTGTGGGGGAGGACGGGTAGGGTCGGGGAGGCCGGCCGGCGTCATGGGCGCGACGGGGGGAGCGGGCAAAGATGGGGTCGGGGCCGGGGGACCGGCCAAGGACGGGGTTGGGCAAGGGTGGCGGCACTCGTCGAGGTCGCAGCGGCGGCGGCACGGGCGAGGAGAGGCGGCGGCGGCACGAGCGAGGAGAGGGCAGCGGCGGCGCGGGTGAGGAGAGGGCGGAGGCAACGCGGGCAAGGAGAGGGCTGCGGCGGCGTGGGCGATGAGAGGGGGCGGCGGCGCGCGGGCGAGGAGAGGGCTGCGGTGGCGCGGGCGGGAGAGGGTGGCGGTGGCGCGCGGGCGAGAGAGAGAGAGAGGGGGGAGAATGGGTGGACTGGAGGCCACCGGGTGGATAAGGCATAGATATGCCGACGTCCTAGCCGTCGGCATATCTTACTAGAGCCACGTGGCAATGTACGCCGACGGCCTAGCCGTCGGCATACTGTTTTTTTATTCTTTTCATTTTTTTCATTTTTTATCATTTTTACGGAGTTCTTTACATTTTTTAGGGGTGTTATTTATGTACTTTTTAATACACCAATGCCCTCTGTGTCTCCCCGACATACCCCATCCTGTCTAACCCTAGCACTATTGACCGCACGAGTCTACCCTTTGACTTTCACCGGACGATGTATGACCAATGGAAAGTTTCACCTGTGTGTGATAGGCGAGCCCATAGATACACTCCGAATCATGGTCCGGGCCCAACCTAGTGCAAGATTTCCTTCGACTTTGTTGACCGAACGGATCTACCTCGTCTCGTCTAATCCTAACACTGTTGACCGAACGGATCTACACCTTCGACTTTCACAGGACGGGCTTTGACCGAGGGACATTTTCACTTGGCTGTGATAGGCTAGCCCATAGCAACATCTTAGCACAAGGTCAGGCCCAACCCACCACAAGATTCCCTCGGTATCGACCCGATGCGATAGTTTCCGAACGTAAGAGGGCCCAGGGAAAGACCTGGCGGCATTGCCACCCCCAGGTCCCCCATCCCGTCTAACCCCTGACACTGTTGACCGAACGGATCTACCCCTTTGACTTTCACCGGACGGGGTTTGACCGAGGGACATTTTCATCTGGCCGTGATAGGCCAGCCCATAGCAACATCTTAGCACAAGGTCCGAGCCCAACCCACCGCAAGATCCCCTTGGTATCGACCCGATGCGACAGTTTCCGAACGTAAGAGGCCCCAGGGCAAAACCTGGCAGCATTGCCACCCCCAGGTCCCCTATCTCATCTAACGCTGACAGTGTTGACCGAACGGATCTACCACTTTGACTTTCATCGGACAGGGTTTGACCGAGGGACATTTTTATCTGGCTGTGATAGGCCAGCCCATAGCAACATCTTAGCACAAGGTCCAGTCCCAACCCACTCCAAGATCCCCTTGGTATCGACCTGATGCGACAGTTTCCGAACGTAAGAGGGCCTAGGGAAAAACCTGGCGGCATTGCCACCCCCAGGTCCACCGTCTCGTCTAACCCTGACACTGTTGACCGAACGGATCTACCCCTTTGACTTTCACCGGACTGTTGGGGAACGTCGCATGGGAAACAAAAATTTTCCTATGCACACGCAAACCTACCCATGGTGATGAGCATCTACGAGAGGGAGAGTGGATCTACGTACCCTTGTAGATCGCTAAGCGGGAAGCGTTAAGAAACGCGGTTGGTGTAGTCGAACATCTTCGCGATCCAAATCGCCGAGCGTCCCGCGATCTCATCACGATCCGTCCCATGATCTCATCACGATCTGTCCCGTGATCCAATCACGATCCGTCCCGCGAACACAACATGATCCGTCCCGCGAACTCATCACGATCCGTCTCACCATCTTGATCACGATATGTCATGCGAACTCATCACGATCCGTTCCGTGATCACATCACGAACCGTCTCGCGATCTCGATCACGGTCCTTTCGATCTAGCGCCGAACGGACGACACCTCCGCGTTCAGCACACGTGTAGCTTGATGACGATCTCCACCATCTTGATCCAGCAAGACGAGGTGGAGAGGAGAGAGAGTTCACCGGCAGCGTGACGGCGCTCCGGTGATGGTGGTGGAGCAATTCCGGCAGGGCTTCGCCTAAGCACTGCAGAAAACCGATCTAGAGGAGAAACTATGCACTAGAGGAACGGGTAGCACGTGGCTGAAAATTATGTGCCAAAACCCTAAAATCCTCTAGTATATATAGGAGGAGAGGAGGAGGAGGCTTGGCTGCCAAAAAGCCAGCCTTTGGGTCGACCAAAGTGGGAGGTGGAGGAGGACTCTCCTCCTCCACTCCTAATAGGACTAGGACTCTTCCTTTTTGCCTTTTTTTCCACCTTTTTCCTTTGGGTTTCTTTCTTCCAGCCACATGGGCCTATTGTAGTTGTTCCACCAGCCCACTAAGGGCTGGTTATTACTTTCCCACAGCCCATGAAGCCTCTTGGGTCGAAACACCCCTCCCAGAGGTCTCCTGGTACACTACCGGCACTCCCGGTACACTACCGATAAGCGCGGAACTTTTCCGGCGACCAAAATAGGACTTCCTATATATGAATCTTTACCTCCGGACCATTCCGGAGCTCCTCGTGATGTATAGGATCTCATACGGGACTCCAAACAAACTTCTGTCACCACCATACATAACTCTACACTACCGAAACGTCACCAAACCTTAAGTGTGCAGACCCTGCGGGTTCGAGAACTATGTAGACATGACCGAGACACCTCTATGGTCAATAACCAATGGCGGGACCTGGACGTCCACATTGGTTCCTACATATTCTACGAAGATCTTTGTCGGTCGAACCTCTATGTCAAGAATTCAGTTAACCCCGTATAACGTTCCCTTTGTTCTTCGGTATGTTACTTGCCCGAGATTCGATCGTCGGTATCTCCATACCTAGTTCAACCTCGTTACTGGCAAGTCTCTTTACTCGTTCCGTAATACAAGATCCCGTGACTAACACTTAGCCACATTGCTTGCAAGGCTTGTTGTGATGTTGTATTACCGAGTGGGCCCTGAGATACCTCTCCGTCACACGGAGTAACAAATCCCAGTCTCGATCCATGCCAACTCAACAGACACCATCGGAGATACCTGTAGAGCACCTTTATAGTCACCCAGTTACGTTGCGACGTATGATACACACAAGGCACTCCTCCGATATCCGTGAGTTGCATGATCTCATGGTCATAGGAACATATACTTGACAGGCAGAAAACAGTAGCAATAAACTGACACGATCATATGCTATGTTTGTAGTTTGGGTCTTATCCATCACATCATTCTCCTAATGATGTGATCCCGTTATCAAATGACATCTCATGTCCATGGCTAGGAAACCTTAACCATCCTTTGATCAACGAGCTAGTCCATTAGAGGCATACTAGGGACATGGTTTTGTCTATGTATCCACACATGCATTTAAGTCTCCGATCAATACAATTATAGCATGGATAATAAACGATTATCATGAACAAGGAAATATGATAATAACTAATTTATTATTGCCTCTAGGGCATATTTCCAACAGTCTCCCACTTGCACTAGAGTCAATAATCTAGTTCACATCACCATGTGATTTGCATTGTGATGAATCTAACACCCAATGAGTTCTGGGGCTCGATCATGCTTTGCATGTGAGAGAGGTCTTATAGTCAACGGGTCTGCGATATTCATATCCGTGTGTACTTTGAAAATCTCTATGTCAAACCGTAAACACTGCTACCACACTCCACTTGGTACTATTTCCAAATGGCTGCTCCACTATACGTATCCAGATTGCTACTACTAGTCATCCGGATAGGTGTTAAAGCTTGCATCGACGTAACTCTTTACGACGAACTCTTTATCACCTCCATAATCAAGAAACTTTTCCTTAGTCCTCTGGTAACTAAGGATAATTCCGACCGCTGTCCAGTGATCCACTCCTGGACCACTCTTGTACCCCTTGACAGACTCATGGCAAGGCACACACAGGTGCGGTAGACAGCATGGCATAATATGGAGCCTATGGCTAAGGCATAGGGGACGACGTTCGTCCTTTCTCTTTCTTCTGCCGTTGTCGAGCTTTGAGTCTCACTCAACTTCACACCTTACAAATCAGACGAGAACTATTTCTCTGGCTGATCCATTTTGAACTCTTTTAAAATCTTGTCAAGGTATGCACTCATTGAAAGTCTCATCAAGCATCTTGATCTATCTCTTTAGATTTTGATGCTCAACAATTAGGTAGCTTTATCCAGGTCTTCCTTTGAAAAACACTTTTCAAACAACCTTTTATGCCTTCCAGAAATTCTACATTATTTCCGATCAACAATATGTCAACCACATATACTTATCAGAAACTCTATAGTGCTCCCACTCACTTTATTGCAAATACAAGTTTCTAATAAACTTTGTATAAACTACAAAAACTTTGATCACCTCATCAAAGTGTATATTCCAACTCCGAGATGCTTGCTTCAGTCCATAGAAGGATCACTGAAGCTTGCTCATGTTTTAGGATCCTTAGGACTGACAAAACCTTCTGGTTGTATCACATACAACCTTTCCTTAAGTAAACCGTTAAGGAAACGATGTTTTGACATCCATCTGCCAGATTTCATAATTGAAAATGCAGCAATTGCTAACATAATTCCAACAGACTTTTAGCATCGCTACGAGCGAGAAAGCCTCATCGCAGTCAACTCCTTGAACTTGTCACAAACAACTTTGCAACAAGTCGAGCTTTACAAATGGTGACATTCACCATCAGTGTCTGTCTTCGTTCTAAAGGTCCATTTGTACTCAACGACCAGCCGTCTAACGAGCAAGTATACCAAAGTCTATACTTGGTTTTCATACATGGATCCTATCTTGGATTTCATGGCCTCTAACCATTTTTTTGGAATCCGGGCCCATCATCGCTTCTCCATAGCTCGTAGGTTCATCGTTGTCCAATCACATGATCTCCAAGACAGAGTTGTCGTACCACTTAGGAGTAGTACACATCCTTGTCGACCTACGAAGTTTGATAGTAACTTGATCCTGAAGCTTCATGATCATCATCATTAACTTCCTCTTCCACTAACGTAGGCTTCATAGAAACATCTTTCTCCGCTGCGCTACTCTCTGGTTGAGCAAAGGTTTAACAACCTCATCAAGTTCTATCTTCCTCCCACTCAATTCTTTCGAGAGAAACATTTCCTCGAGAAAGGATCCGTTTAAGCAACAAACACTTTGCACTAGGATCTGAGATTGAAGGTTCACCCAACTAATCTTAGGGTATTCTATGAAGATGCATTTGTCCGCCTTGGGTTCGACCTCATTAGGTGAAAACATTTTCCACACAAGTGTCACAGCCCCAAACATTAAGAAATGACAGCTTAGGTTTCTATCAAACCATAATTCACACGGTGTCATCTCAACGGATTTAGATGATGCCCTATTTAAAGTGAATGTAGTTGTCTCTAATGCATAACCCTCAAAATTATAGTAGTAAAACGATAAGAGACATCACAGTATGCACTATATCACACCATGGTGTTCCAGGTGGCGTTTAGTTGTGAAACAAATTTCACATTGTCTTAAGTTGTATGCCAAACTCGTAACTCAGATATTCACCTCCACGATAATATCGCGGTCATTTTTATCTTCTTGTCACGATGACCTTTAAACTTCACTCTGAATTTGCTTGAACCTTTCAAATGATTCAGACTTGTGTTTCATTAAGTAAATATACACTATATCTACTCAAATCATCAGTGAAGGTAAGAAAATAACGATATCCAGTGCACGCTACAAGACTCACTAGATTGCATACATCAACATGTATCATTTCCAATGAATCACTTGCCCGCTCCATCTAACGGGGTCCTTTAGTCATCTTGCCCAAGAGGCATGGTTCGCATGTCTCAACCGATTCGAAATCGAATGAGTCCAAATATCCATCAACATGGAGTTTCTACATGCGCTTTATACCAATATGACATTTAGCGGCAGTGCCACAAGTATGTGGTACTATCATTATTAACTTTGTATCTTTTGACATCAATGTTATGAACATGTGTACTACTACGATCACGATTTCAACAAACCATTCTCACTGGGTGCATGACCATTGAAGGTGTTATTCATGTAAACAGAATAACCATTATTCTCTAACTTAAATGAATAACCGTATTGCAATAAACATGATCTAATCATGTTCATGCTCAACGCAAAACACCAAATAACATTTATTTAGGTTCGTCACTAATCGTGAAGGTAGAGAGAGCGTGCGATGTTGATCACATCAACCTTGGAAACACTTCCAACGCATATCGTCACCTCACCCTTAGCTAGTTCTCCGTTTATTCTGTAGCTTTTATTTCGAGTTACTAACATTTAGCAACCGAACCGGTATCCAATACCTAGGTGCTACTAAGAGTACTAGCAAGGTACACATTAATAACTCGTATATCAAATATACTTCTATCAATGTTGCCAGCCTTCTTATCTACCAAGTATCTAGGGTTGTTCCGCTTCAGCATCCGCTCACCTCATAACAGAAGCACTTAGTCTCGGGTTTGAGTTCGACTTTGGGTTGCTTCACTGGAGCAGCAACTGACTTGCTATCCATGAAGTTTCCCTCCTTGCTCTTGCCCTTCTCGAAACTAGTGGTTTGATTAACCATCAACACTTGACGCTCCTTCTTGATTTCTACCTTCGCGGTGTCAAACATCGCGAACAGCTCAGGGATCAACATTTCTTTCCCTAGCATTTTATAGTTCATCACCAAGTTCTAGTAGCTCAGTGACAGTGACTTGGAGAACTACATCAATCACTATCTATCTGGAAGATCAACTCCCACTCGATTCAAGCGATTGTAGTACCCAGACAGTCTGAGCATATGCTCAACGATTGAGCTATTCTCTTTCATCTTGCAGGCAAAGAATCTCGTTGGAGATCCTATATCTCGAAACTCGGGCACGAGCCTGAGATCACAATCTCAGCTCTTAGAACATCTCATATGTTCCGTGACCTTCAAAACGTTTCGGAGCCTCAATTATAAGCCGTAATGCATGACGCACTAAACTATCAAGTAGTCATCGAAACGTGCCTGTCAGATGTTCACAACATCTACAAACGGTGCTAGATGGGGTGGCGCACCGAGTGGTGCATTAAGGACATAAGCCTTCTATGCAGCAATGAGGACAATCCTCAGATCACGGACCCAGTCCGCAATTTTGCTACCAACATCTTTCAATTCTATTTCTCTAGGAACATATAAAAACACAAGGGAGCTACAGCGCTAGCTAGTAATCTACAACATAATTTGCAAAGACACTTTGACTATGTTCATGATAATGAGTTCAATTAATCATATTACTTAAGAACTCCCACTCAAATTGACATCCCTCCGATCATTCGAGTGATACATGATCCAAATTCACCAACTCAAGTCCGATCATCACGTGAGTTGAGGTGGCTGCAATGGTGAACATCATCATGTTGATCATATCTACTATATGACTCATGTTCGACCTTTCGGTCTCTTGTGTTCCGAGGCCATGTCTGTACATGCTAGGCTCTTCAAGTTTAACCCGAGTGTTCTGCATGTGCAACACTGTCTTGCACCCATTGTATGTGAACGTAGAGTCTATCACACCCGATCATCACGTGGTGTCTCAACACGACGAACTTTCGCAACGGTGCACACTCGGGGAGAACACAATTTATCTTGAAATTAAGTGAGGGATCACCTTATAATGCTACCGTCGTCCTAAGCAAAACAAGGTGCATAAAAAGGATTAACATCACATGCAAATCATAAGTGACATGATATGGCCATGAACTTGTGCTTTTGATCTCCATCTAGAAAGCACCGGCATGATCTCCATCGTCACCGGCATGACACCATGATCTCCATCATCTTGATCTCCATTAACGTGTCGCCATCGGGGTTGTCACGCCCTGCATGCTTCTACTACTATTGCTACCGTTTAGCGATAAAGTAAAGCATTACATAGCGCTTAATGATTGACACGCAGGTCATACAATAATTAAAGACAACCCTATGGCTCCTGCCGGTTGCCGTATTCATCGACATGCAAGTCGTGATAATCTATACATCACATGATCATCTCATACATCACATATATCACATCATGTAATTGGCCATATCATATCACAACATACCTTGCAAAAACAAGTTAGACATCCTCTAATTGTTGTTGCATGTTTTACGTGGCTTCTACGGGTATCTAGCAAGAACAATTCTCACCTACGCATAAAGCACAACGGTGATACACTAGTTTGCTTTTCAACCTTCTCAAGGACCGCCTTTGTTAAATCCGATCCAACTAAAGTGAGAGAAACTGTCACCCGCAAGCCATCGAGGTAACAAGTTGCGTCGAGGGAACCGGTCTCTCGTAAGCGTACGAGTAATGTTGGTCCGGGCCGCTTCATCTCACAATCCCGCTGAACCAAAATTCGACCAAGGGTGGAAGCAATCTAAGCATCAACGCCCACAAACCTTTTGTGTTCTACTCGAGATCTCATCGAACCATCAACCTAGCTCATGATGCCACTGTTGGGGAACGTAGCATGGGAAACAAAAAATTTCCTACGCACACGCAAACCTATCCATGGTGATGAGCATCTACGAGAGGGAGAGTGGATCTACGTACCCTTGTAGATCGCTAAGCGGGAAGCGTTAAGAAACGCGGTTGGTGTAGTCGAAAATCTTCGCGATCCAAATCACCGAGCATCCCGCGATCTCATCACGATCCGTCCCGTGATCTCATCACGATCCGTCCCGTGATCCAATCACGATCCGTCCCGCGAACACATCATGACCCGTCCCGCGAAATCATCACAATCCGTCTCACGATCTTGATCACGATCTGTCCTTCAAACTCATCATGATCCGTTCCGTGATCACATCATGAACCGTCTCGCGATCTCGATCACGGTCCTTCCGATCTAGCGCCGAACGGATGGCACCTCCGCGTTTAGCACACGTGCAGCTTGATGACGATCTCCACCATCTTGATCCAGCAAGAGGAGGTGGAGAGGAGAGATAGTTCACCGGCAGCGTGACGGCGCTCCGGTGATGGTGGTGGAGCAATTCCGGCAGGGCTTCGCCTAAGCACTGCAGAAAACCGATCTAGAGGAGAAACTATGCACTAGAGGAACGGGTAGCACGTGGCTGAAAATTATGTGCCAAAACCCTAAAATCCTCTAGTATATATAGGAGGAGAGGAGGAGGAGGCTTGGCTGCCAAAAAGCCAGCCTTTGGGTCGACCAAAGTGGGAGGTGGAGGAGGACTCTCCTCCTCCACTCCTAATAGGACTAGGACTCTTCCTTTTTGCCTTTTTTTCCACCTTTTTCCTTTGAGTTTCTTTCTTCCAGCTACATGGGCCTATTGTGGTTGTTCCACCAGTCCACTAAGGGCTGGTTATTACTTTCCCACAGCCCATGAAGGCTCTTGGGTCGAAACACCCCTCCCAGAGGTCTCCCGGTACACTACCGGCACTCCCGGTACACTATCGATAAGCCCGGAACTTTTCCGGCGACCAAAACAGGACTTCCTATATATGAATCTTTACCTCCGGACCATTACGGAGCTCCTCGTGACGTATAGGATCTCATCCGGGACTCCAAACAAACTTCGGTCACCACCATACATAACTCTACACTACCGAAACGTCACCAAACCTTAAGTGTGCAGACCCTGCGGGTTCGAGAACTATGTAGACATGACCAAGACACCTCTATGGTCAATAACCAATGGCGGGACCTGGACGTCCACATTGGTTCCTACATATTCTACGAAGATCTTTGTCGGTCGAACCTCTATGTCAAGGATTCAGTTAATCCCGTATAACGTTCCCTTTGTTCTTCGGTATGTTACTTGCCCGAGATTCGATCGTCGGTATCTCCATACCTAGTTCAACCTCGTTACTGGCAAGTCTCTTTACTCGTTCCGTAATACAAGATCCCGTTACTAACACTTAGCCACATTGCTTGCAAGGCTTGTTTTGATGTTGTATTACCGAGTGGGCCCTGAGATACCTCTCCGTCACACGAAGTAACAAATCCTAGTCTCGATCCATGCCAACTCAACAGACACCATCGGAGATACCTGTAGAGCACCTTTATAGTCACCCAGTTATGTTGCGACGTTTGATACACACAAGGCACTCCTCCGATATCCGTGAGTTGCATGATCTCATGGTCATAGGAACATATACTTGACATGCAGAAAACAGTAGCAATAAACTGACACGATCATATGCTATGTTTGTAGTTTGGGTCTTATCCATCACATCATTCTCCTAATGATGTGATCCCGTTATCAAATGATATCTCATGTCCATGGCTAGGAAACCTTAACCATCCTTTGATCAACGAGCTAGTCCATTAGAGGCATACTAGGGACATGGTTTTGTCTATGTATCCACACATGCATTTAAGTCTCCGATCAATACAATTATAGCATGGATAATAAACGATTATCATGAACAAGGAAATATGATAATAACTAATTTATTATTGCCTCTAGGGCATATTTCCAACACGGACAGGGTTTGACAGAGGGATATTTTCACCTAGCTGTGATAGGCTAGCCCATAGAAACATCTTAGCACAAGATCAGGCCCAACCCACCACAAGATTCCCTCGATGTCGACCCGATGCCACATTTTCCCAACGTAAGAGGGCCCAGGGCAAAACCTGGCGGCATTGCCACACCCACGTCCCTCGTCTCGTCTAACCCTGACACTGTTGACCGAACGGATCTACCCCTTTGACTTTCACCGGACGGGGTTTGACCGAGGGACATTTTCACCTGGCTGTGATAGGCCAGCCCATAGCAACATCTTATCACAAGGTCCGGGCCCAAGCCACCGCAAGATTCCCTCGGTACCGACTCGATGCGAAAGTTTCCCAACGTAAGAGGGCCCAGGGCAAGACCTGGCGGCATTGCCACCCCCACGTCCCCCATCTCGTCTAACCTTGACACTGTTGACCGAACGGATCTACCCCTTCGACTTTCACAGGACGGGGTTTGACCGAGGGACATTTTCACCTGGCTATGATAGGCCAGCCCATAGCAACATCTTAGCACAAGGTCGAGCCCAACCCACCACAAGATTCCCTCGGTGTCGACCCGATGCCACATTTTCCGAACGTAAGAGGGCCCAGGGAAAGACCTGGTGGCATTGCCACCCCTAGGTCCCCCTTCTCGTCTAACCCCTGACACGGTTGACCGAACGGATCTACCCCTTTGACTTTCACCAGACGGGGTTTGATCGAGGGACATTTTCACCTGGCTGTGATAGGCCAGCCCATAGCAACATATTAGCACAAGGTCCAGGCCCAACCCACCGCAAGATCCCCACGGTATCGACCCGATGCGACAGTTTCCGAATGTAAGAGGGCCCAGGGCAAAACCTGGCGGCATTGCCACCCCAGGTCCCCCGTCTTGTCTAACCCTGACACTGTTGACCGAACGGATCTACCCCTTTGACTTTCACCGGACGGGGTTTGTCCGAGGAACATTTTCACCTGGTTGTGATAGGCCAGCCCATAGCAGCATCTTAGCACAAGGTCTGGGCCCAACCCATCACAAGATCCCCTCGGTATCGACCCGATGCGACAGTTTCCGAACGTCAGAGGCCCCAGGGCAAAACCTGGCGGCATTGCCACCCCTAGGTCCCCCGTCTCATCTAACCCTGACACTGTTGACCGAACAGATCTACCCCTTTGACTTTCACCGGACGGGGTTTGACCGAGGGTCATTTTCATCTGGCTGTGATAGGCCAGCCCATAGCAACATCTTAGCACAAGGTCCGGGCCAAACCCACCGCAAGATCCCCTCGGTATCGACACGATGTGACAGTTTCCGAATGTAAGAGGGCCTAGGGAAAAACCTGGCGGCATTGCCACCCCCAGGTCCCCCGTCTCGTCTAACCCTAACACTGTTGACCGAACGGATCTACCCCTTTGACTTTCACCGGACAAGGTTTGATCGAGGGACATTTTCACCTGGCTGTGATAGGCCAGCCCATAGCAACATCTTAGCACAAGGTCCGGCCCAACCCACCACAAGATTCCCTCGGTGTCGACCCGATGCCACATTTTCCCAACGTAAGAGGGCTCAGGGCAAAACCTGGCGGCATTGCCACCGCCAGGTCCCCCGTCTAATCTAACCCTAACACTATTGACTGAACGGATCTACCCCTTTGACTTTCACCGGACGGGGTTTGACTGAGGGATATTTTCACCTGGCTATGATAGGCCAGCCCATAGCAACATCTTAGCGCAAGGTCCGGGCCCAAGACACCGCAAGATTCCCTCGGTACCGACTCGATGCGAAAGTTTCCCAACGTAAGGGGGCCCAGGGCAAGACCTGGCGGCATTGACACCCACCAGGTCCCCCATCCCGTCTAACCCCGACACTATTGACTGAACGGATCTATCCTTTCGACTTTCACAGGACGGGGTTTGACCGAGGGACATTTTCACCTGGCTCTGATAGGTCAGCCCATAGCAACATCTTAGCACAAGGTCGGGCCCAACCCACCACAAGATTCCCTTCATGTCGACCCGATGCCACATTTTCCGAACATAAGAGGGCCCAGGGAAAGACCTGGCGGCATTGCCACCCCTAGGTCCCCCTTCCCGTCTAACCCCTGACACTGTTGACCGAATGGATCTACCCCTTTGACTTTCACCGGACGGGGTTTGACCGAGGGACATTTTCACCTCGCTGTGATAGGCCACCCCATAGCAACATCTTAGCACAAGGTCTGGGGCCAACCCACCGCAAGATCCCCTCGGTATCGACCCGATGCGACAGTTTCCGAACGTAAGAGGGCCTAGGGCAAAACCTGGCGGCATTGCCACCCCCAGGTCCCCCGTCTCATCTAACCCTGACATTGTTGACCGAACGGATCTACCCCTTTGACTTTCACCGGACGGGGTTTGACCGAGGGACATTTTCACCTAGCAGTGATAGGCCTTGGCGTGGCCGTCCCCCCCCCCCCCCCGTGCAACGGCGGTAACGACGTCCGTGAGGGGGTGTCACACTACGGAGCCACGTGTCGGGTGCTTGCACATGCCACCATGCTTCCAGACCTGTAAGAGGGCCCAACGCAAGACCTGGTGGCGTAGCTACCCCCAAGTACACCGTCCCGTCTAACCCTGGCAAAGTTGACCGACGAATCTACACCTTTGACTTTCGCCGGACGGGGTTTGACCAATGGACCTTTTCACCTGGTTGTGATAGTCCTGTCCATTGCTACACTCCCGGACAAGGTCCGGGCCCACCCCAAGACCCCCCAAATACATCGTCCCGTCTAACTATGGCACAGTTGACCGACGGATCTAGCACTTTCAAGATGCTTATATAAACATATAGAACTTGTCAAACTAATTGTAATTATCAATTGTTTGTGATTTTAATAAAGTATAGGAACCTATATGCAAAAGAACATGTCGTCACATTACTAACATACTCGAAAACAAATAAAAACTACATATACATAATATATGAAAAATTCAACACAAATCTATATATAATTTATTATGTATGTTTATGTTTAGATAAGGAACATTTAAGTTAATCAAATTTTAATTTAGAAAAGAACTAAAATACAAAAATAAGTAAAAAAACAGATAAAACAAAGCTATGCCGACGACAAAGCCGTCGGCATAGGTTTGCCCACGGATCAACTGACAGGCCTTGGATCGATGACGTGGCACGCGTCGCGGATCGGTGACGTGGACCACACCTATGCTGACGGCCTTGCCGTCGGCCTAGCTATGCCGACGGCCGCCTTCAGGGCCGTCGGCATAGACATGATGGCGTCAGACTCCCGGTAGATGAAGACTCGTCGGGCCCACATATATGCCGACGGCCCTTCTATGCCAACGGCCACTGTAGGCATATATTATGATATGCCGACGGCCAGGCTACGCCGACGGCCACTGTAGGCATATCTCTAGGTATCCCGACGACTTTTCTGCACCGACGGCTTCGCCTAGGCCGTCGGCATACCTCTCTCTATGCCAATGGTGGTCGTCGGCGTAGATTAGGCCGTCGGCGTAAGCAGTTATTCTTGTAGTGCCAGGAATATTACAAGGGAGATGACAGGAAGAAGGACATCTCCAGTGATGACGTGAATAGAATCAACTCGACTGGATATTTCGTGAAGGGCAGTTCTTATAGTAGCATCTGGATTCTTCCTCCGGATATGTAACTAGTCTTGACTCTAGGGAATCACATGTTAAAGCTATCTTCAAGAGATACCATATGCTTCCACCCATCTCAAATGCAAAACTTTCGGGGCATGCACATTGTCTCCAAGATGGTAATTTCACGCTACTTGATATGCAAATAGTGTTCCCTTGCAAAAAAATAATTGTATGTTATAAAAAGGTATATTTTCACAATATAGCAACTAATGATGAGGAAATTGATCTATGGAGCAGCACAATAGATGACAGTGGAGTCACTTCAGTATTGGTGCTTTGAGTGTTTGACTTGCATGCTATGTTTCGAAGGAAAATGTGAACACAAATGTTAATAAGACACTTTTGCAATGTTGGTTGTTCGGTGCTACTCCCTCCGTTCACTATTATAAGATGTTCTAAGTTTTTTTCCGAGTTGGATGTATAGACACGTTTTAGTGTATTTATTCACTCATTTTAGTCTATATGTAGTCCATATTAACATATTAAAAACATTTTATAACAGTGAATCGAGGAATTATTTATTGGAATATATAGACACTAAAACAGAAACAAAAAACTACTCCCTCTGTTCCATAATTCTTTTCATGGTTTTAATTCAAAGAATTATGGAACAAAGGGACTACATGTTTTGTAAAGTGATATGAATGTTTTGGAGTTGAAGTAACAGTTCAGATCACTGCGTAGAAGTGGGCCTTTCATGCACGAGTGTGTTTTCTCGAAGAACATGGAACCAGATGTGCCTTGCCACAAAATAATCGTTAAATTCATAGTTATAAATTTCAAGTTACTAAGCTGCATAAGAGCATCTTTAGCCGGGCACCTCAAACGCCCGGGCAGACTCACTAGTCACAAAAAATCAACCCACCCGAGCGTTTCAAACCGGTCTCAAACGTCCGTCTGTCCGGCATCACTAGTAGAAAACATACCTTTTGTCCATATCATTAGTCCCGCTCTCATTTTGAACCGAAACTAATGTGACCATTAGTTCCGATTCGTGACGGGCATCATTAGTGTTGGTTCGATCTAGACCTTTAGTCCCGGTTCGTGCCACGAACCAGGACTAAAGGGGTGGTGGCAAGCTGGTGTCAGCCTGGCCCCACAATAACCATTAGTCCCGGTTCGCTGCACAAACCGGAACTATAGGCTAACCTTTAGTCTCGGTTTGTGTCTCGAACCGGGACTAAAGGTCCCCTATATGAATCCTCCAGCCAGCCCGAGCTCTCTGTCCTTCCCCTTTCCTCTCCTCTCTGGTTCTTCCTCTCTTTCCCGAGCTCATCCTCCATTTTTGCCAAAATTTATCAAGCTTTGGATGCACCCCATCCATCCAAGTGTTCACAAAGGTTAGCAACTTTGTCCTTTCATCTCTCATTGCTAGATTAGCTCTTGCAATGCTCTATAAGTATAGTGATTTGTGGGTTTTAGTTTGGGAGTATTTATATGTGGTAGTTTATTTGATTTATATGCAATTTGAGCTCAAATTAACTTCCTACTTTACATGTGTAGGTGTGGTTTACTTAGTGCCTTCCTGTCTCCATCCTAACCACCGTCGATTGCCCGCACCGTCCCGTCGCCGGCACCACCTTGGTGAGCCTCTTGTTCTTACCCTTTTTATTAAAAAAACATGTTCGTAAGATTTAGTTAGTTACTTGAATAGTTTTCTTACCTATATGGTTGTGTTTTATACATAGTGGCATGGTTTTGATATCCATCCCCATCGGCCCTCGTCCGGTTTATGATTCAGATGTGGTATATACTCTCTTTTATAACTATTTGTTGCATTTCATGTTTATGACAATTATGCCCATCAAGTTGACATAGATATTTTTATCTAGGAGGTATGTGAACCGGAAATTCCAACCGACATAGATATTCTTGTCAAGAAGTTAAATTTAGTTGAAAAAGAAAATGAGTATTTGAAAGAAAAATTGAAAAGAGTTAAAGAAGAGAAGATGAAACTTGAGTTGTATGTTGCCGATGTCGTCGATGATCACAAGATCAAGATGGATGCAATGCGCTTGAAGATTAGAAAATTTCAAAGATATGCCATTGATAGTAAGGCTTGGTATCACTATGTTGTTGGATCAATTATTACCTTAGTTGCGATGTTGATCGCATTTGTTGTTGCATTTAAATGCTTTAGCTAGAGAGTTTGTATGTTGTTTTATGAGAACAAGTGTGTATGAACTTTATGTATGAACTTGTATTAATTTGGTCTTTTCGGTTTTGTGTAACGAAGATGAGCCGGCAATGGATGTACGATGATCGATGCTCTCCCCAATTCATTAATGGCATGCATGCTTTTCTAGTTGCAGCCGAGGCAAACAAGCGGGCAGATGGTTTGATGTATTGTACATGTGCTGGCTGTAAGAATGATCAAAATTACTCTAACTTAAGAACCATTCACGTCCACCTGTTTGAGTCCGGTTTCATGTCCGGCTATAACTGTTGGACCAAGCATGGAGAAAGAGGGGTCCTAATGGAAGAGAATGAAGAAGAAGAGGATGATGAAATCTATCCTGGCCATGGGTTCCATGAATACGATGGTACAACAATGGGGGAAGAATCTGAGCCGGCATTGCGGGAAGGAGCTGAAGAAGAGGCATCAGATGAGCCTGCTGATGATCTTGATTAGGCCATTGCCAATGCAAAGAGAAACTGCGCAAGTGAAAAGAAGAAGCTGAAGTTATAACGCATGCTAGAGGATCACAAAAAAGGGTTGTACCCAAATTGCGAAGATGACAAGAAAAAGTTGGGTACCACACTGGAATTGCTGCAATGGAAGGCAGTGAATGGTGTATCTGACAAGGCATTTGAAAAGTTGCTAATAATGTTAAAGAAGAAGCTACCAAAGGACAATGAATTGCTCGAGAGTACGTACGAAGCAAAGAAGGTTATCTACACTCTAGGATTAGAGGTGGATAATATACATGCATGCCCTAATGAATGGATCCTCTACCACGGTGAGTACGAGGATATGAATGCATTCCCGGTATGCTGTGCATTGCGCTATAAGATCGGCCACGATGACCGTGGGTATGTTGAGGGCGAGCGCCCCATGAAGAAGATTCCTGCCAAGGTGATGTGGTATTCTCCTATAATCCCACGTTTGAAATGTTTGTTCCAAAACAAAGAGCATGCCAAGTTGATGCGATGGCACAATGAAGACCGTAAGAAAGACGGGAAGTTGAGAGTACCCGCTGACGGATCGCAGTGGAAAAAAATCGAGGGAAAGTGGAACGACTTTGCAAAGGACACAAGGAACGTATGGTTTGGTTTAAGTGCAGATGGCATTAATCCTTTTGCGGAGCAGAACAGCAATCATAGCACATCACCTGTGACTCTATATATCTATAACCTTCCTCCTTGGTTGTGCATGAAGCGGAAGTTCATTATGATGCCAGTGCTCATCCATGGCCCTAAGTAACCAGGCAACGACATTGATGTGTACCTAAGGCCATTAGTTCAAGAACTTTTACAACAGTGGAAGGGAAAATGTGTACATGCATGGGATGCGAAAGAACAAGAGGAATTTGAACTACATGCATTGCTGTTTGTAACCATCAATGATTGGCCTGTTGGGGAACGTTGCATGGGAAACAAAAAATTTCCTACGCACACACAAGATATATCCATGACGATGAGCATCTACGAGAGCGAGAGTGGATCTACAAACCCTTGTAGATCGCTAAGGGGGAAGCATTAAGAAACGTGGTTGATATAGTCGAACGTCTTCACGATCCAAATTGCCAAGCGTCCCGCGATCCAATCATGATCCGTCCCAATCTAGCGCCGGACGGACGGCACCTCCGCTTTCAGCACACGTATAGCTCGATGACGATCTCCGCCTTCTTGATCCAGCAAGAGGGAGCAGAGAGATAGAAGAGTTCTCCAGCAGCGAGATGGTGTTGCGGCGATGGTCGTGGAGCTATTCCAGCAGGGCTTCGCCTAAGCAACGCTGAAACTGATCTAGAGGAGAAACTACAATCTAGAGGAGAGGTAGCACGTGGCTGTTTTTTTGTCTCAAAAAACCCTAAACCTCTAGTATATATAGGAGGAGGGAAGGGAGGAGGCTTGGCTCCCAAGGAAGCCAGCCCTTGTTCGGCCGAAGTGGGGGGAGGAGTCCACCTCCTCCACTCCTAGTAGGATTAGGACTCCTCCTTTTCCCACTTGGGCCTCTCTTCCCACCTTAGGTTTCCTTCCCAGCCGCATGGGCTTCCTGTGGGGCTTCGGCCAGCTCACTAAGGGATGGTATTCCTTCTCCCACAGCCCATGTAGCCTCTTGGGTAGAAATACCCCTCTCGATGGTCCCCTTGTACCCTCCCGGCACTCCCGCTACACTACCGATGAGGCCAAAACTTTTTCGGCGACCAAAATAGGACTTCTTATATATCACTCTTTACCTCCAGACCATTCTGGAGCACCTTGTGACGTCCGGGATCTCACCCGGGACTCCGAACAACCTTCGGTTACCACCATACATAACTCTATACTATCGAAATGTCACCGAACCTTAAGTGTGCAGACCCTGCGGGTTCGAGAACTATGTAGACATGACCGAGACACCTCTACAGTCAATAACCAATAGCGGGACCTGGATGCCCATATTGGTTCCTACATATTCTACGAAGATCTTTATCAGTCAAACCTCTATGTCAAGGATTCAGTCAAAACCGTATGTTGTTCCCTTTGTTCTTCGGTATGTTACTTGCCCGAGATTCGATCGTCGGTATCTGTATACCTAGTTCAATCTCGTTACCGGCATGACTCTTTACTCGTTCCACAATACCAGATCCCATGGCTAACACTTAGTCACATTGCTTGCAAGGCTTGTTGTGATGTTGTATTACTGAGTGGGCCCTGAGATACCTCTCCGGCACACGGAGTAACAAATCCCAGTATTGATCCATGCCAACTCAACAGACACCCTTGGAGATACCTGTAGAGCACTTTTATAGTCACCTAGTGACGTTGTGATGTTTATAGTTTGGGTCTTGTCCATCACATCATTCTCCTAATGATGTGATCCTGTTATCAAATGACATCTCATGTCAATGGCTAGGAAACCTTGACCATCTTTGATCAACAAGGTAGTCTACTAGAGGCATACTAGGGACATGGTATTGTCTATGTATCCACACATGCAATGTGTTTCCAATCAATACGATTATAGCATGGATAATAAACGATTATCATGAAAAAGGAAATATAATAATAACCATTTTATTATTGCCTCTAGGGCATATTTCCAAAAGTCTTCCTTGCACTAGAGTCAATAAGCTAGCTCACATCACTATGTGATTTACATTGTAATGAATCGAACACCCATACAGTTTGGGTGTTGATCATGTTTAGCCCTTGGAAGAGATTTAGTCAACGGGTCTGCAACATTCAGATCCGTGTGCACTTTGCAAATATTTATGTCCTCCTCCTTGATGTACTCGCGGGATGGAACTGAAGCGTCACTTTATGTGTCTGGTCCTCTTGTGAAACCTTGGTTCCTTTGCTAGGGCAATGGCACCATTGTTATCACAGAACAGATCCACTGGATTCAGTGCACTAGGCACTACTCCAAGATCTGTCATGAACTCCTTCATCCAGACACCTTCCTTCGCTGCCTCCGAGGCTGCGATGTACTCCGCTTCGCATGTAGAATCAGCTACCACGCTCTGCTTGGAATTGCACCAGCTTACCGCCCCCCCCCCCCCCATTAAGAATAAATACGTATCCGGTTTGTGACTTAGAGTCATCCGGATTAGTGTCAAAGCTTGCATCGACGTAACCCTTTATGACGAGCTCTTGATCACCTCCATAAACGAGAAACATTTCCTTAGTCCGTTTCAGGTACTTAAGGATATTCTTGACCACAGTCTAGTGCTCCATTTCAGGATCACTTTGAAACCTTTCGGCCATACTTATGACAAGGTTGACATCGAGTCTTGTGCATAGCATTTCATACATAATAGAGCCTATGGCTGAAGCATAGGGGATGACACTCATCTTCTCTCTATCTTCTGTAGTCACTGGGCTTTGAGTCTTACTCAACTTCACACCTTGTAACATAGGCAAGAACCCCTTCTTGGACTGATCCATTTTGAACATTTTCAAAACTTTATAAAGGTATGTGCTTTGTTAAAGTCCTATTAAGTGTCTTGATCTATCTCTATAGATCTTAATGCCTAATATGAAAGCAGCTTCTCCTAGGTCCTTCATTGAAAAACTCTTGTTCAAATATTCCTTCATGCTTTCTAGCAATTCTATATTGTTTCCAATCAGCAATATGTCATCCACATATAATATTAGAAACGCTATAGAGCTCCCACTCACTTTCTTGTAAATACAAGCTTCTCCGTAAACTTGTATAACACCCAAACGCCTTGATCACCTCATCAAAGCATAGATTCCAACTCCGAGATGCTTGCACCAGTCCATAAATGGATCACTGGAGTTTGCAAACTTTGCCAGCATTCTCTGGATCGACAAAACCTTCCGGTTGTATCATATACAACTCTTCCTTAAGGAAACTGTCAAGGAACGTTGTTTTGACATCCAGCTGCCAAATTTCATAGTCGAAATATGCAACTATTTCTAACATGATTCTGACGGACTTAAGCATCGCTATGGGTGAGAAGGTCACATCATAGTCAACTACTTGAACTTGTGAAAACCCTTTGCCACAAGTCGAGCGTTATAGATGGTGACATTATCGTCCGCGTCCGTCTTCCTCTTAAAGATCCATTTGTTCTGAATGGCCTTTCGCCCTTCAGGTAATACTTCCAAAGTCCATACTTTGTTTTCATACATGGATCCCGTCTTGGATTTCATGGCCTCTAACCATTTCTCGGAATCCGAGCCCATCATCACTTCTCCATACCTCGTAGGTTCATCGTTGTCTAACAACATAACCTCCAAGACAGGGTTGTCGTACCACTCAGGAGTAGTACGCGCCCTTGTCGACCTACGAGGTTCAATAGTAACTTGATCTGAAGTTTCATGATCATTATCATTAACTTCCTCTTCAACTGTCGTAGGTTCCACAGAAACATCTTTCTGTGCTGCACTACTCTCTGGTTGAAGTAAAGGTTCAATAACCTCATCAAGTTCTATTTTCCTCCCACTCAATTCTTTCGAGAGAAACTATTTCTCGAGAAATGTTCCGTTCTTAGTGAAAAACACTTTGCCTTCGGATCTGAGATAGAAGGTATACCCAACTGTCTCTTTCGGGTATCCTATGAAGACATATTTCTCCGCTTTGGGTTCTAGCTTTTCAGGCTAAAGCTTTTTGACATAAGCATCACATCCCCAAACTTTATGAAACGACAACTTTGGCTTCTTGCCAAACCACAGTTAATATGGCATCGTCTCGACGGATTTCGATGGTGCCCTATTTAAAGTGAAAGCAGTTGTCTCTAATGCATAACCCAAAACAACAATGGTAAATTGACAAGAGACATCATAGAACGCACCATATCTAATAAGGTTCGATTACGACGTTCAGACACACTATTACGTTGTGGTGTTCCAGGCGGTGTCAATTATGAAACAATTCCACACTGTCTTAAGTGACTGCCAAACTCATAACTCAGATATTCACCTCCTCGATCAGATCACAAGAGTTTAATCTTCTTGTTACGATGATTCTCAACTTCACTCTAAAATTGCTTGACCTTTTCAAACGTTTCAGACTTGTGTTTCATTAAGTAAATATACACTATATCTACTCAAATCATCAGTGAAGGTAAGAAAATAACAATATCCACCGCACGCTACAAGACTCATTGGATTGCATACATCAACATGTATCATTCCGAATAAATCACTTGCCCGCTCCATCCATATGGAAACGCGGTCCTTAGTCATCTTGCCCAAGAGGCATGGTTCGCATGTCTCAACCGATTCAAAATCAAATGAGTCCAAAGATCCATCAGCATGGAGTTTCTTCACGCGCTTTACACCAATAGGACATTTAGCGGCAGTGCCACAAGTATGTGGTACTATTATTATTAACTTTGTATCTTTTGGCATCTATGTTGTGAACATGTGTACTACTATGATCAAGATTCAACAAACCATTCATTGGGTGCATGACCATTGAAGGTATTACTCATGTAAAAAAAATAACCATTATTCTTCGACTTAAATGAATAACTGTATTGCAATAAACACGATCTAATCATGTTCATGCTGAACACAAACACCAAATAACACTTATTTAGGTTCGTCACTAATCCCGAAGGTAGAGAGAGCATGCGATGTTGATCACATCAACCTTGGAAACATTTCCAACACACATCATCACCTCACCCTTAGCTAGTCTCCGTTTATTCCGTAGCTTTTATTTTGAGTTACTAACATTTAGCAACTGAACTGGTATCCAATACCCAAGTGCTATTAGGAGTAATAGCAAGGTACACATCAATAACACGTATATCAAATATACTTATGTCGATGTTACCAGCCTTCTTATCTACCAAGTATCTAGGGTTGTTCTGCTTCAGCGACCGCTCTCCTCGTAATAGAAGCACTTAGTCTCGGGTTTGGGTTCAACTTTGGATTGTTTCACTGGAGCAGCAACTGACTTGCCATCCATGAAGTTTCCCTCCTTACCCTTTCCCTTTTTGAAATTAGTGGTTTTATTAACCATCAACACTTCATGCTCCTTCTAGATATCTACCTTTGTGGTGTCAAACATCGCGAATAGCTCCGGGATCATCATTTCCATCCCTGGAATAATTATAGTTCATCACAAAGTTCTAGTAACATAGTGACAGTGACTTGGAGATCTATATCAATCACTACCTTATCTGGAAGATCAACTCCAACTCGATTCAAGCGATTGTAGAACCCAGACAATCCGAGCACATGCTCAATGATTGAGCTATTCTCCTTCATCTTGCATGCAAAGAATCTTGTTGGAGATCTCATATCTCACAACACGGGCACAAGCATGAGATCTCAATTTCAGCTCTTAGAACATCTCATATGTTCCGTGACGTTGAAAACGTTTTGGAGCCTCAATTATAAGCAGTAATGCATGACACACTGAACTATCAAGTAGTCATTAGAACATGCTTGTCAGATGTTCACAACATCTACAAACGACGCTAGAGGGGGTGGCGCATCGAGCGGTGCACTAAGGACATAAGCCTTCTGTGCAGCAATGAGGACAATCTTCAGATCACGGACCCAGTACGCAATATTGCTACCATCATCTTTCAACTCTATTTCTCTAGGAACATATAAAAATTCAAGGGATCTATAGCATGAGCTAGTAATCTACAACATAATTTGCAAAGACACTACTGACTATGTTCATGATAATGAGTTCAATTAATCATATTTCATAAGTACTCCCACTAAAATTGACATCCCTCCAGTCATTCGAGTGATACATAATCCAAATTCACCAACTCAAGTCCGATCATCACGTGAGTTGAGGTGGTTTCAATTGTGAACATCATCATGTTGATCATATCTACTATATGACTCATGTTTGACCTTTCGGTCTCTTGTGTTCCGAGGCCATGTCTGTACATGCTAGGCTCGTCAAGTTTAACCCGAGTGTTCTACACGTGCAACACTGGCTTGCACCCATTGTATGCGAACATAGAGTCTATCACACCCGATCGTCACATGGTGCTTCAAACTATGATCCTTCGCAACGGTGCACACTTGGGGAAAACACAATTTCAACCTTCTCAAGAACCACCTTTGTTGAATACAATCTAACTAAAGTAGGAGAAACAGACACCTGCAAGCCATCTTTGTGCAAAGAAGTTACACGTCAGTCGATGGAACTGGTCTCTCGTAAGCGTACGAGTAAGGTTGGTCCAAGCCACTTCATCCCACAATACGTCTGAACCAAAACACAACCAACGAAGGAAGCAATCTAAGCATCAACGCCCACACATTCTTTTGTGTTCTACTCAAGATCTCATCTACACATATACCTAGCTCTGATACCACTGTTGGAGAACGTTGCATGAGAAACAAAAAATTCCTACGCACGCACAAGATCTATCCATGATGATGAGAATCTACGAGAGGGAGAATGGATCTACATACCCTTGTAGATCGCTAAGAGGGAAGCATATAGAAACGCGGTTGATGTAGTCGAACATCTTCACGATCCAAATCGCCGAGCGTCCCATGATCCGTCCTGATCTAGCGTCGAACGGACAACACCTCCACGTTCAGCACACGTACGGCTCGATGACGATCTCCGCCTTCTTGATCCAGCAAGAGGGAGCAGAGAGGTAGAAGAGTTCTCCGGCAGTGCGACGGCATTGCGGCGATGGTGGTGCAGCTATTCCAGCAGGGCTTTGCCTAAGCACCGCTAAAACCGATCTAGAGGAGAAACTACGATCTAGAGGAGAGGTAGCACGTGGTTGTGTTTCTGTCTCAAAAAACCCTCAAACCTCTAGTATATATAGGAGGAGGTTAGGGAGGAGACTTGGCTCCCAAGGGAGCCAGCCCTTGTTCGATCGAAGTGGGGGGAGGAGTCCACCACCTCCACTCCTAGTAGGATTAGGACTCCCCCTTTTCCCACTTGGGCCTCTCTTCCAACCTTAGGTTTCCTTCCCAGCCGCATGGGATTCATGTGGGGCTTCATCCAGCCCACTAAGGGCTGGTATTCCTTCTCCCATAGCTCATGTAGCCTCTTGGGTCGAAATACCCCTCCCGATGGTCCCCCGGTACCCTCCCAGCACTCCCGGTACACTACCGATGAGCCCAAAACTTTTCCGGTGACCAAAACAGGACTTCCTATATATCAATCTTTACCTTCGTACCATTTCAGATCTCCTCGTGACGTACGGGGTCTCATATGGGACTCCGAACAACCTTTGGTCACCACCATACATAATTCTATACCACCGAAACGTCACCGAACCTTAAGTGTGCAGACCTTGCGGGTTCGAGAACTGTGTAGACATGACCGAGACACCTCTACGGTCAATAACCAATAGCGGGACCTGGATGCCCATATTGGTTCCTACATATTCTACGAAGATCTTTATCGGTCGAACCTCTATGTCAAGGATTCAGTCAATCCCGTATGTTGTTCCCTTTGTTCTTCGGTATGTTACTTGCCCGAGATTCGATCATCGGTAAATCTCGATACCTAGTTCAATCTTGTTACCGGCAAGTCTCTTTACTCATTCCGTAATACCAGATCTCGTGGCTAACACTTAGTCACATTGCTTGCAAGGCTTGTTGTGATGTTGTATTACAGAGTGGGCCCTGAGATACCTCTCTGTCACACGGAGTAACAAATGCCAATATTGATCCATGCCAACTCAACAGACACCCTCGGAGATACCTATAGATCACCTTTATAGTCACCCAGTTACGTTGCGACGTTTGATATACACAAGGTACTCCTCCGGTGTTAGTGAGTTGCATGATCTCATGGTTATAGGAACAGATACTTGACATGCAGAAAACTGTAGCAATAAACTGACACAGTCAAATGCTACGTTTATAGTTTGGGTCTTGTCCATCACATCATTCTCCTAATAATGTGATCCTGTTATCAAATGACATCTCATGTCAATGGCTAGGAAACCTTGACCATCTTTGATCAACGAGCTAGTCTACTAGAGGCATACTAGGGACATGGTATTGTCTATGTATCCACACATGCAATATGTTTCCAATCAATAAAATTATAGCATGGATAATAAACGATTATCATGAACAAGGAAATATAATAATAACCATTTTATTATTGCCTCTAGGGCATATTTCCAACATGGCCTGCTCTCAGTAACCTTTCAGGACAGACAGACAAGGGATACCATGCATGCACGCACTGTTTAGATGATATCGATAATATATATTTGGATAAATGTAAGAAGAATGTGTACATGGGGCATCATTGATTTCTTCAGAGCAGGCATCCCGTAAGAAGAAAGGCAAGCATTTCAAAGGTGAGGCAGATCACCGGAAGAAGCCTTGCCACCGTACTGGTGATGATATACTTGATATGGTCAAGGATTTAAAAGAGTTAGATGATGATGACCTTGTCCTCCTCAAGATGGACCACCTTTCTTGATAGTGTCAGCTCGATGAAGAATAGTATATTGCTCCCCCATACTCCACTATGGGTGAGATACTCTTCGGCACATCTTCACAAGTCCATTGTCACCACAATGGACGGCAAGCTTCAAGCATGATCTTTCTGTGATGCTTACCTTGAACTTGCACACCGCAACCTTGATGACGATCACCACTTGATGTCATCTTCCATGGGTTGTAGGGGATTTTCCTCTTGATGCAAGCCCATGGAAATATACCTAACCCCACAAAGAACTTTCACATAGACCATGGGTTAGTACACAAAGTGTAATGGGCAATACTTACCATACCACGAGATCACTTGATCCTACTTGGTATATCTTCTATGATTTGTGTGTTGATCAACTTGAATCATTCTTTGCCTTAGTCTTGATCAACCTTGTGTCTTATCTTCTCTCTTCACAAATATGATGTCTTGGAGGTAAACATGAATGTTCACACAATCTTCTTCTTCAAGACATGCTTGCAATAAGCTCAATTCTTACATGGCCAATCTTTGGATAAAACCTTGAATACCACCTTGGTCACCATGTAAACTCCTTGAAATTACCAGATGGACTTCAAGAAATGCCTATGGACAAATCCTTCGAATATAACTCAAGACAACAATTAGTCCATAGGGATTGTTAACAATTACCAAAACCACATATGGAGAAGTATGCTCTAACACCCGGCCCAACACAAACTCCACTATTGTCCCACAAAATTCTCAATCTGGCACCTCGCTTTGAAACCCTAGTTCACTCTCACTCGCCCCTTTCGCTCCATTCTCTTCTCTTCCTCTTCGATTCCCCTTCCAATCCAATCCAATGTTGAGCTCTATCAGCCACTCCGGCTCTGACCTCGACTACGAGGAGCTGGCCCTTAGTATTGCATCGGAGCACTCCTAGGTGGACACCGGTAGCACCTCTAGATCTGCAGCATCACTACAGCTCTGCATCGGCGCAGCGTAGACGTCACAACAACACGAGGACAGTATAGTCCGCACCGTGCCCGTGTCGTCTCCTTTCCACACCGGTCGCTCCTCCATGCAGGCGCACGCCGCCCATCACAAGAAGGGACGGGAAAGGGAGATGGATGCGATGGAGCAGTCTGCGCGCCGCCGCCGTAGGATGTAGGCGGAGCCCGTCAAGGATGAGCGCCTACTCGCATGGGTCAATCGCCAGTCCCTTGTGACGGCAAAGACGGATGCTCGTCGCCTACGAGAAAGAATGCGAGGGTGCTCCGGCTTTCTATTGAATAGTCGGAGCGCGAGGCAAAGGAAGCAACGGAGGAGGCGGCTCGGGTCGCCAAATTGAAGCGGCAGTAGGACAGGGTCATCTTCCAGATGAAGGAGTTGTCCATCCTCTCCTCCGAAGACTACAACGCCGGCGACAACAATAGTTGCACCTACTCCAATGACGATCAAGACCCTCCACCAGCCGCGAAAGCCTACAGTTGCGCTGGTGACAGGAAGGGCAAGGCCTCGTGAGGAAATGGTGAATATCTGTTGTATCCATCGTTTAATTTGTAGTTATTTAGTACTCTAGTCCGTAGTATGTAAATTATGTGAACTTTGAGTAGATTTTGGACATCCGTATGTGAGCTTGTGATGATCGAAATGCTCTATTTCATAGTGCATGTGATGATCTACGTAGTTTATCTTCACGTTGCATGGCTAGTATGGATGTAGGATGTGCAATATGAGGAGTGCGGATGTGGAGGACACAATTTGAGACATTCCCGGATGCATCGGCGGGAGTTTGAGGTGGCGGATTAGCCCCATCGCGGTTGTAGATGCCTAAGGATCAATTTGTAATGCAAGCAGTTTTCAACTGATTAGTGTTTTTTCATGTTCTCTACCGATACATGTCGTATGTGTGTGTGTGTTGGGGGGGGGGGGGCTTGTCCCGGAAGCATATTTCTGGAGGATGGCAAAATTGCATCACTTACCATGGGAGGAGTGCTTATAGTTGCTTGAATCGATTTCATGATCTCCCTAGTGATGTGGTATTCTTGACGTACTCAAATGGCAAAGATTTGTATTACAGGACGGGGAGAATGACATCATTGGTGATGATGTGAAGATGACCAAATCAGCGGGATACTTCACAGGATCTTGCCAAAAACCCATCCTCAGTTCGGATTGCGGACTTCAACTCGCATACTTCTGTAGGCGAAATTTAGATCAAAGATTTAATTTTGTAGATTTTGTTTTACGTACATGTTCTAAAATTTAAAATAAATAACAAGTGTACAATGCTTATAGTAGCATGCGGATTCTCCCTCCAGATATGTAGCTAGTGTAGACACTAGGGAACCAAGACAATAAGCTATTTGCAAGAGATATCATATACTTGCGCCATACCAAAATGCAAGCCTTGTAGGACATGACATATCAATACTTACTTTCTTTGGTCCAAACTATATATGTCTTCTTGACATGCCCATTGTCTTCAAGATGGTATTTACCATTTATTTACATGCATAAATGTTGCAAGTTGCCCCACATAGACATTAGAAACATTGTATTTTGAAACTAATGTGTAGACTACGAATAACATAATTCTAAATTTATGTAACAACATACATGACAGAGATAAATACTAAAATTAAGCGCAAATATACACGGAGGAACTAGCATGACAAGCATCCTAGTCCAATAATCAGATCACACATGCAATAATTGACTACGATGTTGTCAAGATTATCAATGCTTAGAGATACACTACTAGGAAAAACCTTATAGGCAGGACAATATTAGTAGCGCTGGAATGTAACAGGCGTTGCTGCTAATTACTAGTAGCGCTGTATTTAGGAAGCGCTACAAGTAAGTAGTTAGCAGTAGCGATGTAAACATAAAGAGCGCTACTGCTAATCGGGGCCCGACGAGCCAACCAACACTATTGGTAGTAGCAGCGCTGTCGAGAATACAGCGCTACTACTAATACTTTAGCAGTAGCGCTTTATTTGATGGAACCGCTATTGATAATGGGTCCCACTTAATAGTAGCGTTCTTTCTTGAAAGCGCTACTACTAAGTAACATAGCAGTAGCGCTTGCTGAAAAACAACGTTACTGCTATGCGTGGCTGGTGCCACCTTTTCACCCCCTCCCCCTCCCCCCCCCCATTGCCCTCTCTCCCCCTCCTTTCCCCTATCCCCTCACCATTGTTGCCCTTCTTCTCTCTTCCTCCTACCTCTTTTCTCTCCCCATTAATGCCCCCTTCACCATAACTCTCCTCCATAAATGGCCTTCTCATCTCTAGCTAGCTCCATAAATGCCCCCCTACCTCATTTGTTTGGCTCTCCCTCCATTCCATTAGATATAGATCTAGCTAGCTCATCTCTCTCCCTCTCCATTTGTTACCTAGAGTCATCTCTCCTCCCCAACAACTTGATCTAGCTAGCTATTGACATGTTCCCAACAACTAGATCTAGCTAGATATAGGTGAGTAAAAAGTTGTTCATTTCAAGAATAGGAATATGTGTGTGAATGAGAATATGTGTGTTTCAGATATGGAGAGATTTGTGCGAGTGACATGCCCAAGAGTTGCTTATGTTTTGTCGAAATGTCTATTTATTTTTGTTTCGATGAATTTCGAGCAAACTCGATATGTCATATTTTTAGGCAAGGTCATGCCAAATTTTTATATGACTTTGATGCATGTATGCATTTTGTTTATAACCCTTTTGCTTGTTATATTGTGCATGCAGTCGGTCATGAAGGTGAGTGGATGGAAGGTGGGGCGATACATGCAATCCGTGGTGATGGACATGCATGCAAATAATCGGACTAGGATTAGATGTCCGTGTACAAGATGCAAAGAAGGAGTCCTTTTGGATCCTTTTGATCATGGCAGGTTGAAGGCGCACCTGATGATGAATGGTTTCATGGATGGCTATACTCGGTGGGTAAGTGAAGATGATGATGATGAGGACGTCCGCATGGCAGGGAATAACGACACGGGGCTAGACGAAGAGATGACCGATCGACACGAAGACGATGGCATCAGACATGGCGGCGGGGAAGAGTTAAATGACAGCGGCGAAGAAGATTGTGAACATGTCAGCGGAGAAGATTCCGTACACGGTGAAGAAGAGTCCGGACATGGCGGAGAAGCAGAGGCAGCGTTCACGCCGTAGTCTTCGATGCTACTAAGTGCAGTCGTGCAGGACTCTCATGTTCGAGACCTCCTTCGCAAGAGTACAACTAGCAAGAGAGCTAATTCTAGAGAGGAGGCCAAGCTGGCGCAACTTGAAGTAGACTCGAAGAGTCCATTGTATGACGGTTGCGATCCCGAGGTGACCCGCTTGAGTTTCACGATCGAACTTCTAAAGACGAAGGCCAAAAACAAATGGACAGACAAAAGACTCGATGAGCATTTGAAGTATCATCATAATAAAGTTCTTCCCGCGGGGAATCTATGTCCTACTAGTGTCGATGAGGCCAAGAAAATCGTTTGACCTTTTGATTTGCCGCAAATTAGGTACCACACATGCATCAACAATTGCATCATTTATCGGGGGGAGCACGCGGAAAAAACCAGCTGTCCAGTGTGCAATGCTTCTCGATACAAGAAGGCAGGAAAGAAAGCTCCTCAGAAAGTTGTATGGTACTTTCCGATCACTCCCCGTCTGCAACGGTATTTCATAGATCCTAAGGAAGCAAAGCTCATGCGCTGGCACGCGGAGAGGAAGAAGCCCGACGATGGAGATGATCCGAAGCTGAGACACCTCATAGATGGTAGCCAGTGGAGAGCATTAAACACCGTATATGGATTTGTTGCAAAAAATCCAAGGAACATCGTGCTTGGTGCGAGTACCGACGACATGAATCCGTTTGGAAACCAAAACACCAACCACGGCACATGGCATGTCTTTGTATGGATGTACAACCTCCCCCCATGGAAGTGCATGAAGACAAAGTACATACACATGAGCATGCTGATTCAAGGGCCGAAACAACCGGGAAATAATATTAACCTGTATATGGGGCTTCTAAAAGAGGAGCTAGACACGTTATGGAAAACACCAACATGGACATGGGACGCCAGCAAAGGAGAGTATTTCTATATGAGAGCCGCGCTGATGACGATAGTGCACGACTATCTCGGTTACGGGTACACCTCAGGCCAGGTGTGCCACAGATACTGCGGATGCACGAGGTGCATGGATGATACAATGTCTCAGCAGCTTATGTCAACGAAAGATGGCGGGTCCCAGAAAATCGTGTACATAGGGCATCGTAGATGGCTCGAGAAGGATGACCCATGGAGAAAGCGTGGAGATCTATCCAATGGGTTGGCTGAGCATCGAGGACCTCCACGTAAGAGGAGCGGCACCGAAATCAACGAGCTGTTGAAAAACTGGGTATAGTGCCCTGCGCCGGGAACAATGAAAAAGGCGCCAGAGCCTCTACTGAAGGTATGGAAAACGAGGTCTGTTTTCTAGGACTTGGAGTACTGGCCCAATCACGACACGCCCCATTGCCTTGATCAAATGCATATCATGAAGAATGTCCTCGAGAGCTTGCTTGACACACTGATGAACATGACGGAGAAGACCAAGGACGGGCCGAAGGCAAGGAAAGACTTGGAAGATTTGAAATCAGGAAAGATCTCCACCGTAAAAAGTCGACGGAGGAGACGGAGACGGAGACGGAAGAGGGGGGAAGGGGCAGAAAAGTCAACAAGAAGGAGGAGAATTATTGCCCCCCTTATTGCTTCACCTTAAGTGCGAAGGAGATCGATCAATTCATCAAGTGCCTTATGGGAATCAAAGTCAGTTCCCGTTACTGTGGGAAGATAAGCAAATTTCTAGACCCCAAGAAGAAAAGGTTCAGTGGGATGAAGTCTCATGACTGTCACGTGATGATGACGCAAATACTCTTGGTTTCCATTAGAGGGATAATGGACAAGAACGTCCATAACACGCTTACTAGTCTCTGCAACTTCTTTGACGTCATCTCTTGAAAGCCGATAAGCGTGAAGCAGCTCTGAAGGCTATAGGAAGAGATCATTGTCATACTATGTGAGCTTGAGATGTACTTCCCGCCCGCGTTCTTTGACGTCATGGTGCATCTGTCTGTCCACATCGTGGACAACATCATTGACCTCGGGCCGACATTCCTTCACAGCATGATGCCGTTCGAGAGGATGAATGGGGTCATCAAAGGATTTGTTCGTAACATGTCCCATCCCGATGGGAGCATCGTCCAGGGGTATCTGACGCATGAGTGCATCTCCTTTTGCGAGAATTATATAGGCGTCGGAGAACCTGTTGTTGGTTTGCCCATCAACAAGCACGATGGGAGGCTCGGAGGAGAAGGTCACAACAACGGCTAGAGGGAATTGCACGTGGACTACTCGGATTGACGGAACAACTTTGACAGGGCTAACTTAGTAGTGCTACAACATCTAGATGTGGTAGATGATTATGTGGCACGACATAAAGAAACCATCGAAAATAAGTACCGTGATCATCACGAAGTTACTATAGAGCACAACACCACTTTCTTGCGTTGGTTCAGAGAGAAAGTTCTTGAAAATCCCCCGGAAGAGGGCAGTTCGGACGGATTGCTCATACACACCTTAGCACATGGCCCCGCGCCCAAACTCACAACCTATCAGTCATACGATATCAACGGGTACACGTTCTACACGGAGGCCAAAGACATGGACAGTGATTACCAGAACTCTGGTACTATACTGGATTGCACGATGCGACGATGTTTCGTGTCAGATGGGCTAAGGACGTCGTAAGAGAAAACAAGTATTTCACTACCATGTCTATACCACCCGCTGACACGAAGAGCGCAACCGTGAACGTTAACGTCATCGCCAAAACTGAGCCATGGGTACACGCTAAGCACATGACACAATGCTTCTTCATAACCGACATGACCAATCCCAGATGTGTTGTCGTGAGGAGAGGCAAAAGGAGCATCGTCGGAATGGATGGATTCGCCAGCGAGGAAGACTAGACCAATACGGCAACCCGATGAGGGAAGATGACGATGACGATGAAGCATACGTGAAAAGAAGAATCATTACTACATTACATAAGAAAGATCGTACTCCATGGTTCCGGAAAAGTCACAAGGAGGGGCTCAATTATTCGGCAACGAACAAGAAAGGGAAGAAGCTCAATGTGAAACGTCGTCGACACAGCTGAGAAACCATCATTTATATATATGTATCTATTTTGTGTACGCACTTAAGTAACCGTTATTGATCAACTGATATATATATATGTTACCGCCACATGCATGCATGGTTCCGATGATATTCACGCGGTGTGGGAGGGAGACGCCGTCTTAAACAGAAAGGAAGAAAGCAATACAAAAAAACAAAAACAAAAGGGAGAAGGTAATACAAAAGAAAAAGAAAAGTAAACAGAAAAAAAGGAAAATAATAAAAATTAATACATATCAGTATCGCTGTATTATTAACCAGCGCTATAGCTAATATAGTTATAGTGCTGGATCCTAACACAACGCTACTACTATTTGCATTTTAGAATTAAAAAACTGAAAATTCAAAAAGTTAGCAGTAGCGCTGGATTACCACACAGCACTATAGCTAATGTAGCTATAGCGCTGGTCCTAACCCAGCGCTATTACTATATGCATTTTAGAATTAAAAAAATAGAAAATTCAAAAAGTTAGCAGTAGCACTGGATTACCACACAGCGCTATAGCTAATGTAGCTATAGCGCTGGTCCTAACCCAGCGCTACTACTATTTTGAGTTAACCGCCGCGCGTGTCCAAATTTTGCGAACTCCCATTCCCCCCCCTCACTCTCCCACCTCTCCCCCTCCTCTCTGTCGCGCGCCGCCGTCGCCCCTGCCCGCTGCTCCGACCTCCTCCTCGTCCGTGCAGCCGCCCGAGCCTTCCCTCGACCTCATCATCATCACGTGGGCCCGCCCTCGACCTCGCCGCCCTTGCTGCCCTCAACACCCTCGGTATTCGACGCCCCCTTCACCCTCTCACCGCTGACAAGGAAGCGGCGCCACCGTTCTCTATGAGTACCCCCCTCCCCCTCCCTCCCTCCCTCCCTCGTGTGAACTGGTCATATCATAGACTATGGAACCGATCTGTTTGGCGTCCTGATGATCCGGTCCTTGATATATGTTAGGGTTTTGTAACAAGGGAATGCTTCATGTGTACAGAATGACTCATTATTCCATATTGCTTATCTATATTCATGCAACTCTAATTTGTGGACGGAATTATGTTATCATTATTCCATATTGCTTATTTGTTACAAGGGAATGCTTCATGTGTACAAAATTTAATGCACAAATCATGTTATGATTATTCCATATTGCTTAGAATAAGCTTGCTGTGGACAGAAGAAAAAAATTCATTTCCGAGTGGTTGAAAAAAATCCATGTTAAAGTATAAATAAAAAACTTTAAATAAAAAAACAGTAGCAAATTTTGTTGCTTTAAATAAAAAAACTAGCTAGGCTTTAAATAAAAAAACAGCAGCAAAAATTTATAAATGTGCTCCTGTTGATTGAATGTTGGTTGCAAATTGATGTTATATATGTGCTCCTGTTGGTTGCAAAATGTTTGTTGCAAATTGATGTTGGTTGCAAAATGTTTGTTGCAAAATGTTGCAAATTTACGTTGGTTGGAAAATGTTTGCAATGTTGGTTGAATGTCGAAGAATATCTGAGTGGCCTATGTTTTTCCGGAATGTTGATTCATTTCCATTTCAGCAAATTTCAGGCGCTCCATATGTCCACTTTTTAGCAAAGGTCATGCCGAAAATTTCCGTGATTTTCGGCATGACTTGTGCTGGAAACTAGGACATATGGAGTGCCCGGATTTGCCGGAAGGGAAATGAATCAACATTCCGACCAAATATAGGCCCATTTTTTCTCTTCATTATATCTTTTATTTACAATTGTTGAATAGGAAACATGTCTAGCCTCGCCTGAGCCGGGGGTTCTGCTCGCCTCGAAGAAGACCCCATCGAGGCAGCAAATCACTATTTCGATTACCTGGATGAACACCAGATGGGGGTGAATGGTGGCACCAACCCCGACGCTGACACCGACACTACCACCAACACTGGCACCGGCACCAACACCACCCCCGAGACTGGCAACGATGCTGCCATAGCCGGTAAAGCACCGAAGCAGAAGAGGAAACGAAGACCAAATGAGCTCGGCATCAGCCAAATTGTGATCACGGAGATGCACCCCAAGAAATTAGAGCCAACGGCGCTAGATGAAGCGTGCTCGTTCTAGGGCAATCAACTAGGATGCATCCTCAGGGAAACCGCCAACATCAACGACGAGAAGTTGAAGAAGATAACACATATGGAGCACATGCTCCTAAAGAAGTTGCACAATAGGTTCTTGTTCCCCGGCCGCACAGAAAGCAAAGATCCATGGGACGATGACGACATGACAAAGATAAACAACAAGGCGATGGTAACGTTCACCAACGACTTGTCTGCATGGAAAGTTCAAGTGAAAAAAGTGATTGATAAGAATGAACCGTGGTCCAAGATTCATGCTGACAATCTGTCACTTACGGAAGTGGACTTTGAAAAATTCAAGGAGACTTGCACTAAAGATGAAACCAAGAAAAAGTCAGAGAAAATGAAGGCGCTCCAGGCCAGGAACACGCCTCCCCACCGTCTCGAAAGTCGTGGTTATGAGGGGAAGAGGCACGTATGGGCCAAGGAGGACGCCGAACGTGAAAGTCACGGAATCCTAGACCCCTTGGCGGAGTTCACCGACCCGCTGGAGCATGACTGGATCAGGGCCCGGTACAAGTGGGACCGCATCAAGAAGACCTTTTACACGGAGCCGAACACGAGGGAGTTCATGAGACTTCTGGTAACTGTTATATTACCCCATTATCATAATAGCTTCCAATCAATTCGTCTACAAGTTTTGTCACATTATTAGTAAACCATCCACGTTCCTTTTGCTGAAAGAGCAGCACCAAAAGGCAGCCGAAAGCGACGAGTCGTCACAGTTGTCGGCGAGGCCCAAGTGGGACACCAATTTCAACCGGGCCTTGAACATACTGAAAAGGTCCCGGAGGACACAACATCGTCCTATGGACGTGTGCACAGCGTCGGAGATGGCGCCTCGTGGAAGACGTTCTACCATGAGGAGCTAGAGGAAAGAAGGAAGAGAAAGTTGCTTACTCAATAGACCATCGACCAGAAGGTTGTGCTTGCAATAAATAAGTCCAAAGCTGAGACCAAAGCAGAGTTGGAAGAGATAGTCGATGCAAGGGTCAGTGCAGTGGTACCTGGCGTCACGACTGACTTCAGATCTTCCATTTCCAGCTTGCTTCCGGCATTTTTTGAATGGACGAAGAAAAAACCAGATAAAGAACCAGCGGACTTTCCGCTTCCCGGCTACGTCGGGAACAATTTGGTGAACATCGCACCACCAGCACCTGCTCATGCCACCGCACATGCTCTCGCTCCTGTTCATAGCAGCCCGTCCTCCGTCTCTGGCCAACTCGACGGGACTTCGTCTACGGCTGAGCTCGACGCCCTCATGGCAATTACGCGTCATACCCTTTTCACCAGCATGTCTATATAGTCTTCCGTTTCAATTGCCTTTCGGATGTTTGACGCCGCAAACATGTCTTCGTAGGCCAACGATACCCCGTGCACCCTACTGCACGACATCAAGGTCCAGAAGGTAGCCGTGGGAAAGGCAACGATCGTGAAGCCGAAGGACCGCATGTTCCACAACCGAGAGATGCCCGATGGCGTCTTCAAGGTTAACGGTGCCAGTGTCTTAGCGGGCTTCGAGGATTTGCCTCCTCCGATACCAGTCGATGACGAGGAGACCCCTCAACGGATTGGCGCATGCAAGAGCTGGTTCTTACCTTGGCCGAAGACTCTTCTTCGTGTCGAGGCGCCTAGTATCACACCAACGACAGTTTCTCAGGAAGGTATGAACACCACCCCACCTACCAAATTACGTGCACCTGTCGTGGCAAGTGATAGCAGACGACGCGAGGGAGAGCCTCCATTAGTGCTAGATGATGTCGCCCCCGTTGTCGAAGAAGCAAATGCTGATGATGACATGGAGAAGGAGGAGGATGGCCCAAACAAGTATTTCAATACTGCCTATGATGATGGAGGATTGATGGCTCAGGACAACGAAGACTCAGGCTATGAGCGTGGAGATGATGACTTGATGCTGCCTGATTTTACGGAGCCGGAATGTCCTAAGGCGGAATGCAAAAAGTCTCTATTCAAGCGAACCTCGTAGGAGACGCCTCTAGATGCCGCCTCTACCCAGCAACAACCCGAGGGCCGTCCACTGATTAGCCCGATGACACTGGGGGTGATAGTTAGGAAAGGTATGATGGGCTCACTACTGCCACCCGCCAAGAAGCAAAGGAGGAGACCAGACAAGAGAGGCCCTAAAGGCGCCAGAGCTGCTTCAAGCAGCCAGCTGCCTCTGAAGCCCCGAGAGGTAGACATAATACCTATCGTAGGTGCGGAGCGTTTCCATGTCACAGTCCACCCGATCCTACCTCAGAAAGCGCTAGAGGACATACTGAACAATGATCTAAGGAGACTTCATGATGATGTGATGGCCAGAAAGAAAAGCCTTCTCATCTCGGACAAACCAGGATACCAGCTTTACGCGACTCAGGTGCCGAGTGGGAAGTTGTATGTCGAGGGATGGCCCGCGGATAAGTTCATCCTGTGATTTGACTACATTTACGACATGTTCCACATGACCAAGCTGGATTTCTAGTTCATCCGCATGTATGTGATGTATCTCAACTACAACATCATGATTGAGAACATAAAATATATTTGTGTCGCGGACCCGTACCATATGCGTGAGAGCTTCTTGGATGTCTGCAAAGAGCACCATGACTAAGCAAGCAAGTACATCGACGGCTTCATGATCGCTAATAAGGACAAGGAAGCAATTCTCCTGCCTTATCATCCCACGTAAGTCATCCGCACATATCCTTTCGTAAGTGTTAATCATTCCTTTACAAACATGAAGGTTAATTTGAGGTGTACTTAATTTGCGCAACAGAGGGGGCGCCGTCCTCATCGTTCTATACCCAGAATACTCCCATGCTTGGACTCATCGAAGAACATCAAGAAAAAGTATTACAAGCACATAAAGAGTGTTCTCGATAGTGCCCTGTTAACCTTTAGCCTGTCTGGTGGATATATCAAGGTGAAAAAGTACAGGAGGAATGGGCTGGTTTTCAGCCATAAGACCGACTTCTGTTGCATCCAGCAACCGCACATTAGTAAGGCTAATGGATTCTACCTCATGCATCACCTACTTGAGTTCAGAAGGGATAATCAACATCTTCGCATGTCAGCTACTACCAACGATGCCGAGATTGTCAATTGGGCCACAAGCATAGGAAAGACATCGGATCATCGAATCCGAGCTGAGTTTTATCACGTGTAGTGTGAACTTGCCCAAGTGATCATGAAGCAGGTCCTCGAACCAACAAGGATGTTCTACCATGGGCCAATCACGCGGGATGATGTCCGAGCACTGCTAATCGCTCAGTGTCTGGACCTGAAGCCTTTCAAGAAGCTCGGGTGCTTCCTCCCTGACTATGAAGATTGGACCGAGGACTGATTGTCATTGACAATATATGTGTCACTAGCGTCCAGACAAAACTATGTGATGTAATTAAACCATGGTCCGGAACTAGCGTAGATCACTCTAGTTAATTAGTTTGGGTATGAGGAACTTCGTCATTTATGTTTAGTACTATAGGTTGCTTGTATTTTGCTAATTATGCCTCTTTGTGTTCTTAAGTACATTATGTTGCATATTATCGTTCACGATGCAGATACATAGATCAGAGATGGCGAAGGGCTGCTACGCCGTGTTCGTTGGGAAGGTTCCAGGAGTCTACGACCACTGGCCAGACGCTCAGGCCCAGGTGGACAAGTACTCGGGTGCTAGCCACAGAGGGTTCGACAGCAGAACCGAAGCGGAAAGGAGTTACTTGAGGTGGACGCTCCGGCAAGAGCAGGGGCGGAACCGCCGGTGCCTCAAGTACTACATAGTCGCGGTCTTGCTCATGTTGTCGCTCTTTTCTTCTACGTCATGGTTTAGATAGAGATGATGAAACTTGTGTGTGTGCCATGACCATGCAGTTGCACTTATATGAGAAATGACATGACTTGTGTAGCGCTATTTTCGAGATGTGATGATATTTGTCTAGAATGATGATGATGATGGTATGACGAGACTACTGTATGTGTATGATATGATGATAATAGTGTATATTTATTATGATCTGATAAAAATACTATATAGAGACTATATAAATACATCACGAATAAGTAGAGGGGGTATGAATCTGTGAAAGCAGGAATACTAGCAGCAGCACTGAAAGACATCTAGCAGCAGCGCTTGACTTTATGCAGCGCTACAGATAGTTAGCAGTAGCGCTGGTCAGCGCAGCGTTACTGCTAACCAGATTTAGCAGTAGCGCCGCACCAACCAGCGCTACTGCTACAACTTAGCTATAGCGTCTTAACAGTAGCGCTGGACTTAGCGCTACTGCTATAGGTTTTTCAAACGCTACTAGTAGGGTTTCTCGTAGCAGTGATAAAACCCAAGACCCCATCGGGTAGTACTAAGAAAAAACAGTAAATGTCTTCTTGTGCCCCCAACAATCCTAGTGAGGGTTGCAATGTCACTGGCTTTGCTAGTTGCAACAATTAATTGGAGTATTATGATATAAAACCTATGTGTGTGTATTTTAAATAAATAATAATTGAAAATTGAAGTGCAATTCAAGGTTTTCTTATGGAGGAAATCGGAGCAGGGTTCATATCAAAAACAAGTGGCATGTAAATATAAGTATAGGCGTGCGAAATTGGTCAAATAGACAATCATAGCAAATTATATGATATGTATAGGTTGGCGTATTCAATCCTTAAATAGTTGCAACCCACCACCTATTTTTCCTCCTCCTGCGACTATGCCATATCATCAAGTCATGTATGTGGTCATATTACTTTTTTTTTCTCTTCATGTAACCATGCCACATCATCAAGTCATGCATGTGGTCAGAAGTTACAATTCATGCATTAATCTACCCATTGTTTCACTAATTTTTGTATGGCCGTTACCGATATATATACATTGAACGCTAAGAGCAAATATATGTAGATCATGTTACACTTTTTTTAAATGACACCCCCATTTACTTCAATGTAAAGTTTCTATTTTTATACATCACTTTGTCAAATGCTTTATATGATCTATTGTTTAAAAAATATAAACCGAGAGCAATCCTAAATTTGTTTCAGCAATAGCTTTAGTTTTTAGCACCTGTTTATGTATTTGTTTACCATGTTTCACGCAACAACGCGCGTCCCATCGTCTAGTTTTATATAGGTAGTACATCCATAAATTCTAAAAAAACAACTCTATTCTGTCTCAAGACTAATCCACACAAAGCGATCGAAACCAACCCATACACCCGAGTAACAAGTAATATTCCATTCACTCTTGCGTCAAGTGAGGCAAATTCGTTATATCTTTTCTTCTCTTACTGTCACCAAGAATATTTTGCGAATCGAGTCTACTCGTCTAATGAGCAAATGCTCCCACTAATGTTGTTTCATCCAAACTGACACATGATTAACCTAAAGAAGATGGGTGCAAAGTACACTCATCAGCCACCTCCTACACGCCGTTTTGGCACCTCCCACGCCACCCGACGTTGAATAGCCATCTCCTATGTTTCACATAGGTGATGGCCATCGAGTTGCGCTAATGTGGTTCCCACGCATCTAGCCAAAAAAAAATCTAAGGATTGTATTAGCTGGCTTTTCTTTTACTTTTGTACGCATGCAGCGACGGTGGGCAGGGCCGTCTCCAGAAATTCGGGGGGCCAGGACAAAAATCAAAATCAGGCCCAAAACTACAAAAACAATCGTCTGATAAAAAACTAATATACCTCAAGCAAACTCTCACATAATTACATAATTCCAGTCTGATTTATTTTGCATAATATTTAGACATATCTCAAATACTAATGCTAAAAAATAGTAAAGGAATACTAAAGCAATAAGCTAACCTCATGTTATGCCGAAAGTCAGCATTCGTCTAGTATTCCTTAAAATGACATCTTCAATCATATCTTCATAATTAATCTTCTCCAGGACAACATTTTTAAGTGCTATTGTTGCCAACCAAATGAGTCTTTCTTGTATCATATGTTCTTGAAGACATGATGATAGAGGAATAAATGCCTCCTGACTCCTGTTTTATAAACCAAAGAAATTTAATGATTCATTATTCGAACATGAAATTTCCTAATTAGTGTGAATAAAAAAATAAAGACATGTACAACTGATCAAGAACAAATCGATCCTACTCTGTTACTCCTAAGTCCTAAGTAGAGTCTGCTCCTAACCTAGGTCAGGGATAAAATTAAGTATACCTAATAGATGGCAGCCTGTTGATCGCCGATGACGGAAGCACGAACGGCGGACGCGGAAGGCAGCGACGGACGACGTTCCGGCGAGCTGATAGACGACGTCTTGGACGCGGCGAAACCAGGATTGGCGGAAGGCGTAAGGTAGGAGACGAGATGACTGTCGAAAGCAGCGGAGTCCGGCGACGTGTTAGCGATCGATGGAAATGAGACGTCGTATGTGATCAGGCCTGTACGCAAGCTATACGTGGTATTAAGCAGGCCTCGTGGGCTGCCAGCCTTTTTGTTGTTGTTCACTGCTTAGGCCTTGTCGGTGGATTAAATGGCTAATTATGATTAAAACTATATACATATATACACTAATACCTAGTAATTTGGGGGCCCAAATTTTTGAGGGCCCTGTGCAGTCGCCCACCTTGGCCACCTCCAACGACGGGCCTGACGGTGGGCAAGGCATAGGATATCAGCGACGGTGGGCAAGGCATAGGATATCATACGATAGATAGATAGATAGATAGATAGATAGATAGATAGATTAGGATGTCATGTGCAATAGCTAACTAGATACTATTCTTCCTGTAAGATGTTTTTTTATACTAGTGTAATGTTAAAAAAATCTTATATTATGAGACGAATAAAATACTATAATTCTTGACGGATTTCTCCGGCCTTGAACGAAGCGAGTGCCCTGCCACATCGTTGTGTTTTGAACACTCTTTGTCACTGTCCCTTTACATTTTCCAAAAATTTGACGCCTAAGCACATGCATGCCACAAGGGTAGTACTCGTTTAATTCAGCTCAAGTCTCGAAGATATTTCTAAAAAATAAAATCATCAATGGAGCAAATTGTTGTGTTTTGATAAAACGTAGACTGGAATTTGGAACGCAATGCAACTTGTGCTGTGCTTTGTGCAATGCAATACGTATGTCAAACTGTCCATCATGGTGATGGGCCTTGTGAAACAACATATGTAATCTTATTTTACCCAAAAGAACACTATTACTTTGAAAGTTTGAGACATGATTTTCCATGAAGTTCCGGCCCGGTTAACATAATAGGTACCTGTGCAAGATGGATCAGATTTTGACTCAACTGTTCCCACAAGGATCGTCCTTCGTGCTCTCTTTCCACTTGGCCAGCCGTGAGAGCGGATCTGTTTTAGCACTGAAACGTTGAACTGATAATTTCTCTGGGACGGGACAAGACGCTGAGCGAAACAACAATGAAATTAAACAAGGAGCAGTGCTGGAAATTGACAAACCCTACTCACCAAACCAAGTGAGCACATGCACATAGCATGCCTTCCTCTCCTCTCCAACCTTTTGAGACAAATGACAACATGCATATTATTGTATACATACAGTATATAAAAAGCAAAAGATCACAGTGAACGATTCCAGACTTTAGAGAATTCGACTTCAAAACCAACCTATTAGAATAGCAGCTCATCTTGGCGCCGAGGATTTCAGACATGAACATGCACGCACGCAGCACCTTACACATGCTCTCCTGACAAGAGAAACAGCATAGAAGGAAACATTGACGAGTGAACTAAAAATGGCATACCAGCTACAGCTAGGATATGATGTGATCATATGTTCCGTTCCTCCATCCTAGTCGCAGCTTCTTCACCTGCAGATCTCTGCGTTGGAGGGGCTGCGCACGCACACCCTGGCGTACCTGTGGCAGGCCGCGCAGTTGAGGTGCCACGTGCCCACGGACACCGTCGACGACGCGAACCGCGCGCCGCAGTGCACGCACTGCGCCGGGCACGGGAACCTCCTGCTGTTCCCCTTCCCCTGGCGCCGCGGCGGCGTGTCCGTGCCGGATCCCTCGTCCTTGGGCGTGTAGGCGGTGGAGGCTGCCGGTGGCGGTGGTTGGCTGTGGTTACCTGGCTTCGCGTGAGAGTGAGACGCCGGCGTGTGACGCGTGTCCGAGCTGGCTCGCTCGGCCTTGGGTGCGTGGCCGGCCGGCGGCGGTGGTCGGCTGTGGTTGCTGGCCCTGGGCTTCGCGGCAGGGGCGGGTGACGCCGGTGGGCGGGGTCGCGGCGACGGCGTCGGCGTCGGGACAGAGCGCGGCTTGGTGACTCCCGTGGCCGCGGCGTCGCGGGGAGCGGGCGGGTGGCGGACCGAGAGCGCCCCCCACGCCTGCTGGAGCAGCTTGAAGGCGCCATCGGCGGCGGCGGAGCGGTTCTTGTCGGGGTGAAGAACGAGGCAGAGCCGGCGATACCGCCGCTTGATGTCCTCATGCGTGACACCCCCACCGCCGGTCGGCAGCGACGTCCGGGCGCCGACGCTGAGGACGGCGTACCAGTTCCTGCCGCTGGCGCGGGAGGCGGCCGCGGCGGCGTGGACGTCGTAGGCGGCGAGGGCGTGCGCGAGCCCCGGGAGCGACCGGCAGCGCGCCTGGGCCTCCCGCGCCGCCCGGAGCGCCCCGGCCACGTCGCCGACGAGGAACCGCTGCTCGGCGAGCCTGTGAAGCCTCTCCGCCGCATCCACCGCGCTGCCGCCGCTGCTCCTTCCGCTGGCCGCCATGGGATCGAAAGCAAACACGTACGTAGGTATGTTGGGCTGCGTCGTCCACCATATATGGAGTCCCGCAGAGCCGAATCCGACACTGTTAGGAGCTCCGATCCGAGTCATATGTGAAGCCGAGTACTCGTACGAACAACACATGTCACTACGGCCTCTTTGGTAAAATGCATAGGAAGTTTGGAATTTATCCCTTTTTCTATGGTAAACGCTTCGCTCGTTTATCCCTTTTTCTTCTCCTCTCCATGGCTACCCCCTTCTTCTTTCCATGGTTGCCCCCACGACCTCGCCATGGCTACCCTTTCTCCTCTCCATGGCTACCCCCTCTACCTCGCCATGGCTGCCCCCTCTCCATGGCTTTCCTCTTCATGGCTGCATCATCGCGCTAATCGTTTGATGTAACGAGAGACTCCTATGCTACTTCAGCATGGACACCGACGTAACAACGTTGCAACCAGCAATCAGTAGAGCTACAAGTGTCATCTGATAAAGGTACAACCATTGAAAAAAAAAGCTTCAACCGAAGGGATGACAGGAAGCTGAGAGGGCCATTGCGCAAACCCGGGAGCTGCAACCAGCTAATAATTAACCTACAACCGGTGTCTCAAAAAGATATAACCGTGTGGAAAAAAAGCTTCCGTGGGAGAACGACGAATCAAGGACCAGCCAATGCAAACTACAGAAAGCTTCAACCATAGAATACAAATGCTTCAACCGTCGTTGGGTTTTGCTACATCAATCATGGCGGGGCGCATGCTACATCAATCATGGCGGAGCTGCGCCCCGCGACGATAGAACCGTTCTTGTTTTTTGCTACGATCGGTGATTTTTTTTTCTTTTGCTACATCCATTCCATTCAATGGTGTTGACTGGTAGCCATCGTTCGCACAATCCCATGCAGCGAGCGTCAACAGTGAGGGGCGGTGGCGGCGCATCGGGGGCGCTGCAACCACGAAGCAACGACGGGAGTTGCATCCGATCGAAGGCAGAGTTGCAACCTGTCAACGGCATAGCTGCAATCAAAATCGATGAGTAGGGAATGGGTAATTCGATGAGTAGCGGAAGGGCTGCGAGGCAACAGGGTGTGAGAGGCCGACGACCGTTGCCCTCGTCGGAGCGACACACGAAAGATGGAGTTGTGCAAAGGCGGAGGAATTTTTTTTCTAATGTATAAGATGTCCCCAAGAGGAAGGCGAAGGCAGCTGGCAAGTAGATGAGACGGTCTCACGCAGCCAAATCGGACGGCTACCAGGCGACCAGCCGAAACTTTCGGCAGCCAAATCGGGCGGCTACCAGGCGACCAGCCGAAACTTTCGCCGGCGCCTAGTACCATCCTTTTTTTATGGGTGTGACATAATTATTGCATATCTAAATGAATAAATCAAACATAAAAAGGAAAAAAATGCTCACACGAATCTCCACATATGATCAATGATATAGTATTTAGATTTGCAATACTTATCTCACATCTAGATGTGTTTTAGCAAAACCGTTTTCCTGTGTATAATCAAACAACTTTTTTTGTGGGGGGGGGGCTTATAGTACAAATTCATGTAGGATTAAACATGGCATTGCATCTCAATTATATGAAGAAAAAAAACTATTTGTACACTTTTAGAATCATGAGAATCAAGTACTCCCACTGTTCCGAATTACTTGTCTTGTAATATTTGCCTAGATACGGATATGATCGATACATCCGTACCTAGACAAATCTAAGACAAGTAATTTGAGAGGGAGGTAATATATACCAGAGTGAACAGTGCAGTTCATAGAAACTGAGGCCATATTTCACCTCAGCTTCTCACCATCATTTATTCATATCCTTGCAAGAGAATTATATTAGTTTTTTCAGAGCACAACTGCATGGTACTCTGTCAACTCAATCATGCATACTCTGTGTAATGCATGTTGAGCACCTGAGCACTATATATGTTAAGCCCGTATCCTTTCGACATGAACATGTTACAGTGTATCGTGGAAGATACACACGCGTTATTCTTGAAAAGAAAGAACAGGTTATCGGGATTCGATCCTGCGATGGATGCTCCCATTGTCATCTTTCCTCATTGCAGCTCACCGACTGGAGCTTCGTTGAGCCACAGGAAATGGATGAAATCATAGAGCTGAGCGCTCACGCTTACCTGATCAAGAGCCATGCAGTGCGATGAGTGCAAGGTGAGATTGAAATGCAAGGGGATCAGATAAGTGACATCAAGCTTAAGAGTAAAATCAGACCTTGTATGGTGTTGGATTCAACTTCCTCAGATGATCCGGCCTCATTCGGTCCAGCTGACGCATGCACCGGCTCCTGTTCTCGTTGATGGATGGCAGCTCCTCCCTTTGTACGGCTTCGGCATGAGAACAGGATAAATATTGGCATTAGTGTCCTTTTTCAACTTGAGACAGACAAGTTATGATTTATGACGTTTACATTCAGATGGACCAGATTTTATGTAGAACAGTAGAAACTAATCGAGTGGACACATACATGAATTTCCAGGCCAGTAGCACTTTAATAATTCCTCAACATGCTGTGGAACAACATGAGCTCTCTTTGACTCGATGAAAGGGTGACGACACAGGATCCTCTCACCAACCTATCAAGGAATGCAATAATGATCAAGCCCACAAACATATATGCAGATCTGCTGACTAATTAAGAGAAAGTATACGCTTGACAGCAGAGTTTTGAAGTGGACACATTCTTTCGCTGCACACTTACTGCTCAAGCGTAATATGAATATTGTTTACCTTTGGGCTTGGCTCGTCTTGTCCGGTCATTATATCAACTAAAGGATAACCTTCTTTTCCATACAATCTGTAGCATCGTTTTTTACATGGTATCGATACCTGGAGCATGGAACTACAAATTAGTCATTCTGGGACACCAGAGGCTGCTACAGCTATATCTTTTCAACTTTTTGAATACTAATGAGTACTGACATATATACCTTTGTGACATCTTCAGAGAGTTTAATGCGAGGCTGTTTGTTAATTTCAACTAACTTGAATACACAACCAAGTGCTGCTTGTGCATAGCAGGTAACTAGGTAGGTGCCAATGCCAAATGAATCTACCTCATGGCCCTACACAGAATATCAATAGTCATTCATCAAGCCATCGACTACAGTGAGGCCACAAAAACAGATATCTTTGAGCAGAGCAGATACACATCCATCTAATTCACAGGCTCGTGTATCTTTAAACAGTTTTCTCATAGCCATGTTAAGCGCTGGATTTCAATACAGCAAAAGCTTAATTCAGCAGAAGATACACTGATACCAAGTATTTTGAAGCAAACATTAACCTTTGTAGTAAGTTGTCAATTGTCAGGACTCAGGACCAGCTGGGTAAGTTCACTCTTACTTAATATTTATCTAAAATTAGTTATACATTTCTAAACATACAGTTCATTAAAACCAACAGATGACAAAACCACCAAATAACCAAAACCACTAACAAGTAGCGACCATCTGAATGTAAAATTGTTGAAAAACTCCCAAGATATTTCACTAGATAAATATAGACACTTTAGCAGCAAACTATCTAAACTTTTAAAGTACACTTACCTGCTTGTTCAAGGCATCAATTGTTTCTTCATTGAGATCATTGCTTGCTGTAATATTCGTTTTTCCAAAGCCAACAACCCCAAATTCTTTTTCAATTGCACAGAAGAACTTGCGTGTCTGAATAGACAGATATGCTAAATCACCCGAGTCTAGCCTAATTCCAACTGCCTTATACCTGAAAAGGAAACTTTCCATTAATGCTTAACAGCTAGGGTTTATGAACAAAAAAGCATCCAAATTTCAGCTAAAATACTGAAGAGCGATAAGGAAATCGAATATATTCACTAGCCAGACCTATCAAGTAAATCAACCCCTTCTTTTAAATCATTTGCTGTTCAATTAGCAACATAGCTAACATGTTGCAGGCAGATCTTACTCCTAAAGCTCAGCAAGGGGTGTAATCAAATATTCCTAAAGTAACCAAAAAATGCAATCAAGAGACCTAAATTTCTAAACCTAAGTTGGTGTTCTACTTATGCTCAAGATGCTTGCTCAAAATACATATCCCAAAACAAGGGCGCATGGTTGGTATCAAATGTCTACACTGTGAGGCCTAGGCCCAACAAATTAGGCATCAGTGAACCATTAGGTATGAAAAATAAATCTATTCCATTGATATGAATTCAAACATGCCGTTTTTATTTATAATGGAAGAAAAACTCAAAGAAACAAAGTATACGCATGCTAAAACTGAAAAGTATTAGCAAGGAAACACACCCAGGAGAAAGCTTCATTTTATTATGTTATCATCAGCTACAACTTCAAATGTAGCACAAGCAAGTTCGGCAAATAAGAAGAAAAGGCTAAAGTACAAAGAAGTGTTGAGGCAATAGTACCCCATATCATTGAGGGCTAAAGCAACAGCGCAGAAGTTTGGCACTCCACTTCTCATGACCTAGCAACGATACATACTTAAACATCAACTATGCCCATATATAACCTGAGTTAATGCATTAGTTCTGTCAAGGTCAGTCCTGAAATAACTATGGTATAATTGTTAAAGGACAAAGGGACACATTTCAAAAAAATGAAAATTGTAGGGGGGGGGGGGGGGGGCCTTACAGTAGCACATTGTATATTTGGCTTGGATAAATAATTTTAAACAGTTACATGAACAGAAGATTCAACACATATGGGCTACATATTCATATTTTAATCCATAGTCATAAAAAAGGAACATACAGTAACAAGTCAGTTTAAGCATGTCACAGAAAATATGTTTTTAAAATGTTGTAATAATGAAATATTACAGCGTCACCAAAGTTAGTCAACTTATAAAAATCAATTGAAAAGATGAATATGTAGGCCATGCCTTAGAAAGCACAAATACACTAATGCAGAGCAAAGATTAACTAACATCGTATGTGTCCACCAGGGCCAGGAAGGAGTTTGGAAATGCCAGTGCATATGATGTGAATGCAGCCAGCTCACTTTGATTTGTTTCGCCAAAGGAACCACGCAATGAACTGGCATCCTGAAAAGAACGCAAGGAGAGGTCTTGAATAGTTCAACATAAATTACTAGCGATAAGTTCTATAGCAACAAGTTACAGAGGAATTATGTAGCAACTTGCAAGGAAGAGAACCTTCATGGATAGGTACAATATTAGACGTTAGTAACATAAGCAAAGGAATTAACAATTTTACCACACCTGAATCTTAACCAGCCAATTCTGCACTAGAGAGACAAAGTCTTCACATTTGTTTGAACCATCAGAGCTAGAAAGTGCTTTGTCAATGATTTCATCAAGACCCTACAGTCAACGAATACATTAGCAAAGAAGACCAACAATATAAAAGAGATTTAATTCTCACCCAACAAAAACTTAACGAAATTCAGGATCAAACAAATTTGATGAAATAGTTGCATCTTGTAAATTTACCTGATGGGTTCTTTTTTAAATGGTCAGATCTATTGTGTCTTAACTGGGTGAAAATTAAGCGACATAGATTTTTCCTCATGCTAGTCAGATGTTATGATTAACTATTTGATAATCATAAACTTAACTATTTGATCCTGCATTTGAATAACAATGTCAAAGGGATTGACTAATATCATCAGATTGATGAATGATTTGTGTTCATCTATGTATTCAATACAAGTGCAACTGGTTAGGAAAATTGGCCCAATGCATACTCTATATGGATGGATCCTTTCTGAAAGTATCGAATAGTTGGTCCAAACTGGAATTGCGCGAGATGAAAAGGGAACTAGGGAAAGAAGCAAAGTTTGTGCTAGATGAATGGTAATAAACACAATCTATGTCGGATACATTCTGGAGACATCAAGCCTATCCATGAAGATTAATCAGAACATGGCAGGGTTTTTTTCCTGGACAGGAATGGCATTAACTATTAAACAACGAAGTTGAAGTAAATCCCAAACACCAATAATTTTATTCATAACCATAGCAAAACCTGAAAGTAACTACTAACCAGGAAAGAGCTCACAAATGCATGTGAGTGAGTCCCACGTATTGGTATCCCAAACAACCTTCCTGCTGCAACATTGCTGCTCAGGTAGGAATGTCAGATTATTGGGTATTATGATAAATGTGTCTTTAGATAAGCATTGTACGGCCTTCAGTATAACTTGAAGTTGGTTCACATGTTAAAATATTGAGTAAGAATCTTTATCATCTATTGATGACTTAACATAGTTTTAAAACTGCAGAGTCCCGTTCAAAAAAATATGTGATCCTAATCTAGACAGTTCATGATAGTTTACACGGTAGCAGAAGAAACTCAAAAATATGTGGACTACGGACTACCATGAGCACTCAGCAAATAATTTACAAAGCTATGACCTATGAAGATGAAACAAAAATGTTCGATGGAAGATGGTCGGATAGAAAGAGACTATGGGAAAATTTTGCAGGTACATATTGTGCTCTTGTGTGAGCAGATCATACCTTGTTGCATCAAATCCTCCCATATAAGAATATCTTGATGCACTGATTCCTCCATCCGGCCCCTGATAGACGAGTGTTTATTAGTCCATGTTAAAAATAATGAATCAAAATAAGCAGAACAAAGTGAAGTAAGACCCACTTGAGCCCGCCGAAGTCCAAATTCAAGTAAATTCTTTGGCTTTCCTGCTACAAGGCGGTGCCTTGCAGCATTTGTAGTAACCAACGAAGCATAGTTCACCAGACTTAAAAATGGAGTTTCAAGAAGTTGGACAACCTGGGTAAAAAATAAAACGCAAGAGTAAGTAAAAGGGTAGTATATGACAACTATGAATTTTATTTGTTAGCTATCTCCTGGTACTTACTGCAACAGGTCCTTCGATTATCATCAGTGGAACCTTAGGAAACACAGCAGAACCCTCAGGGATGGCATAAACCTCAACATCTGAGCAGTCAATCGAACTGAGGTACTCAAAGAAGCCATCCTACCAAAAGAAAAGTAAGTACACATTTTTAGTTGCACGCAAAGATGAAAATGGTTATCTAAACAAGAATGAGTCTACTTAAGAGTGAAGACTAAAATTATATTGTGGGTTTTATTTGCTCATGAGAATTTTGGATGGTGGATACTTGAGGGGGCATCCACAAGGATCCCTTTAGTACGCACTACCCTGATCCTTCCACTTGTATGAGCATTCAACTCGACTAACCCATTCATACATGAGCTTGACATAATATGGATAGAGTGCAGGATTTCCCATAAAATGATCCACGTTTTTTCTACAACTTTGGCATTCCTACCTCACATGTAGGCATTGTAGCCCGCAAAAAACTGATCTCATCTTCTTTCAACTTGAAGTTGGCAATAAATCGTATACACTCTTCAAGGCCGCCAAAGACGGTGAACTCACCAGCAAAGGGGCTCTTCCGGAAGTAAAGATCAAAGCTGAAAACGGTAGGCTTCACAGTAAACATCAACAAGCATAAGAGCATAATAATACTATTACAAGACTGACAAGTAGAAGAACGGCAACAGTAGCATACAATCTCACATCGGCTAATCAGACCATACTCGTAATAAAAGAATCTCGCATTTCCAGGCAGGGGATGCAGAGAAACTGTCTGCCTTGGTGCACATGGCTGGCATCATCCATATGGTACTAATTAACACTGCAGCTATGCTTGGTATAACCTCCAGAAACAGTACACTTGTAACGTGTGCGTGCGAATGCTTGGTTATAGACTATTCACATCGGTTTTTAACATTGGCAAGCAAGCTTGATACTTGGTTTACTGCTTGCTTTTATCAATGGTTATGGTGGGTATCACTGAATCTATACACAGTTGCCATATATTCCATCATCATAAGTTTTCGTGTCAGATTCCGTTTGGGCTACATCAAACATGGTTTATTTATTTCTCCCAATAAGAACGACCGTCAATTTCTAATGGAGCAACCGCCAAAATATCCACCACACAAGTTTTGTACATCGAACCTAATAGTCCCTTAAATGCAGCACTTGACTAGCAAACTGAATTAATAGACTAGTCCAGCAAATTTGACAGCACGAAAGCTCCCCGGAGCTCGAATCCGGGACACGGCCGTGCAGGACAGATCCTAAAGCTCAGCACCAAACTGGGCCTCCCTCGCGCCTGATTCGGCGGAGCCGGAAACTGCCTACTGCTACTAGACCGTCGCTCCGCCGCGGAGCTCAATAGCAAACGGCGCGTATATACAGTAGAGCGAGCGGGGGTTGGGTGAGTTTGAGGGTGCTCACACGGCGCGGTCGAGGTGCTTGCCGGCCTTCCAGTAGGCGTAGGCCATGGAGAACTGGTAGAGGTCGGTGAGCAGGGGCGTGACCATCGGGTTCGTCGGCCGCGGCACCGCGCCCCCGCCGCCGGCGCGCACGTCCCCGTTCGCCAGCGCCGCTGCGGCCATCTTCCCGGGTGGAGGGGGAGCGGAGGCGGAGCTGGAGAGCGGCGAGGTCGGAGTGGAGCGGGTGGAGGGGGGAGGGGAATCTCGCAGGCAGCCGATGGTACTGCGAAGAGGAAACTGGAGAAGGGGGAATCCTATTCCCCGCGCCGGTCGGCGGATAGCGACCTGACGCGCAACCCCGCCCGCAGTAATGGGCCAGCCCATTAGTATGACACTGTATTTTTTCTGTCCGTTTTCTGTCCCTCTTTTTTCTTTTCGGTTCTTTCTTTTTAATTTTTGTTTTCCATTTTTACTAAAATGTAAACCTGTCCAAACAAATTCCGAAATATTAGAAATTTTAAAATTTATAGAGGTTTTCAAAAATCGAAAAAAATCATGCATTTTTTCTAATGTTCGCACATTTTTTAAAACATTCATGAACAATTTTAAACTCCCAAGTATCTTTTGAAATTTATGGAAAAGGAAGGTGTTTAGAGAAATAAACAAGTGTTTCTAAAAGGACTGCTGTTTATTTCTAGAGGGTACACATTTAATTAGGCATATATTGTTGAAATAGGCACTAGTGCTTCAGAAGAAAAAACCCGGTTTATGTTTTTAAGCAACTCCCTCTTCACCTAGCATTGTACAAGGCCTTAGGGCCAGTTCTTTTGTAGCTTATTTGGAGCTGTGGAAATAAGCTGCCCCCTACCCAGCTTATTTCAGAAGCCCAAACTAAAATTTTATTTTAGAAGCCTGCTAATTAAAGGTCAACTAGTAGGCTTCTAAAATAAAATTTCAACATGGGCTTCTAGAATAAGTTAGGTAGGGGCAGCGTATTTCCACAGCCTAAAATAAGCTACAAAAGAACTGGCCCTTAGTCTCTTACTACATTTTTCTATAAGTTTTATGTCTCTGTTTTCCTTTTTACCTTTTCCTTTTATGTTCCTTTTTCCTTTTTCTTTGAATTGCTAAACTATTTAAAACATTGTGAAACATTTCTCATTTTCAAATTGATATAATTTTCTGAAAATATATAGAAAATTAAATTCATACCATTTAAAATTGTTCGGACATTTTTTAAAAATTTATGAACACTTTTAATACTCACGAACATTTTTTTAAGTTCATGATTTTTTTTGAATTTTTTTGAAATTTTCTAAAATTTATAACATATTTCCAAATTTTCTATAATTTAGTGTATTTGCAAATATTTAATGAAATTCCTGAAACAAATTTGTCAAAACTTTATAAAATTCGTGCAGATTTTTTGAATTCACTAACATTTTCTGAAATTCAGAAATATTTTCAAAATCTGGTTTTTATAATTCACTAATATTTTCGAAATATAATACACAGACAATTTGGAATTCATGAACCCTTTTCAAATTCATGATCATTTTTAAAATTTGAATATATTTCTAAAACTTTATGAACATTTTTCAAGTTCATCGTCATTTTTGGAATTTGTTCATTTTTGCAAAACCAGGAACAATTTTTAGATTTGTGAACATTGTTTTCAAAATTATGAATTTTTAAGAAATTCAGAACTTTTTGGAAATCCCGAACATATTTTATAGAAGCAAAAAAAAAGGAAAAAAAAAGCAGGGGCACACCACCCCGAATATGGGCTGGCCAAGAAGAGCGCAGGTTGTGTGTTTGTGTATCACCCAACATTGTATCCGTTAAATAGGGAGTAACTAATTAAGGGTAACCTTTACGGAAACCCAGCGGGCATTTTTAATCGATTATGAGTGCTTTCGGTCCCTGCCATGTGTCGGTGTTGGGTGATTCACAAATGCGATAGTGCGATTTTCCTCTTTTCTATCCACATTTTTGTTGATTTTTTCCTTTTCAAATGAAATCTCAGGTCGATGGATTATGCTTGGTTTCTTCTACATTTTTCATGAAAAAATCTGTTTTTTATAATAAAAAAATGTGTCAACTACAGAAGTTCTTTTTTCCTTCAAATTTTTTGAAAAGTGCAACTGTGCTTCTAGTTTTTTTCTGTTTCCTTTTTTGATTTTTGGTTTTTTGGGGGGCCTTCTAGGGTTTTTTTCATTGTTTGGGGTTTTTCGTTTTTCCCCGGTTTTGTGTTTTCGAAAAAAAACCGTATTATGGGATCTAGTCTCAAAGAATTTGATGTGGAAAATCCAACATGAAACCGGATTGTCATTTGGACGCACAGTTCAAGGGATAAAGCATTTTGAAAAATGAATCTAAAAAATGGCAAAAGTCCCTGGTAGCAACAAGTGATGCACATGTAGTGTGTCATGTGTGTCACTTGTCACCATCAGAGAAGTGTGTAGTGATCTTTGCAAAGGTTGCACCTTAACAAGTGATTTCGGCTAAACGGAAGGTCCCAAGGGATTGTCGTCAGGCGTGTGACACGTGGCTTGTGGGATCTTCCCTGGATGACTGGCCACTAGTTTTGTTTATGGGCCACAGCTATACTGCAGCTTGAGCATACTAGCCGACTAAGTGTGGTGATGCTAGGTTGGGAGCGTTGCTATTGGGCTTCTTCTAGCTATGTTGGCTTTATAATGTTGCACATTGAGCCACAATAGATGCATGCGGTATTGATTAAGCCAGGTACCGTTTGCAAGAAAGGTGTTGCTGATTGAGGGTGCGACACCGACGACCATGGAGGATCGGGAGGCTATGAAACCGGGCAAAGTGCCAATCATGAAGAGAAGGAGACAAAGTGAGGAAGGAGAGGGTCTTGATGATACTATGAGTGAGGCGAGCTCCCACAAGGAGGGTCACCATGATCAATGAGAACCTTGTACTAGAATTGTCACTGAATTGGTGACCCCGCGACGGTTAGTGAGCTCCGAGAGGTCATACAGAATGTGAGCCGATGGTGGTTTGTATTAGAAATAGAAATATCCAAAAAAAAAGTTGATGGCCCGACGACAACATTAGGTTTCGATGGTGGTTTTGTAGTAGCTAGCAGCGGAGGAAGTGGTGGGCTCGCAGTTTTCTAGAGGGATAATGTGAATTTGAGAGTTATATTTTGTTGAAGTATCATATTGATATCATTGTCAAAGAGCCTATAAATATGAATGGATACTTACGTGTTTTTACGGTGTGGCCAATATAAGCTTGAGGCAGCAAACATGTGATATGATGATAAGACTCTGGAGCGAGTCAACCTTGCCATGGATGTGTATAAGGGATTTCAATGAGGTGATGTGGAGAGAAGAACAAATGGGACCGAATGAGCGAGATGTCTCTCAGATGGCAGGGTTTAGGGAGGCAATGGACATGCGTAGACTCGATGACATCGGTTATGTTTAGGTGGACTGGACTTTCGAGAAAAGGGTAAGTGATGGCCACTACTGTCGCGTGCGACTCGGTAAAGCTTTGGCATCAGCAAGATAGAGTGCTCATTTTACTTTTGCATCATTGTGACACCTAGTGGCAGCAAAGTCAAATCATAGCCCTATCATTTAGATGAATGAGATTGAGCCAGCAAATAGGTGAATTGAAGTGGATAAGCCTTTTCGTTATGAGGCGATGTGAGAGACCCACCAGGATTAGTTTTTGAATGATGGGGATGTACATGGAATGATGGTGCGATGAGTAATTCGGTTATCAAATTGAAAGAAAAGCTAGACATGATGCCTGGAGCACTAGCTAGTTGTGGTAGTGACACCTTTGGTCACGTACGCAAGGAGTTGAGGGAGCTAAAACATATCTTGGGGGAGCTGCGATCTCGTCCGCACATGCAAGGCCCATCTCTGGAAGTAAAAAGAATTGAGGAGGGGATTATAGAGTTAAACTTCAAAGAGCAAACTATGTGGAGATAGTGATCTCATATTCAATGGCTAGCCGAAGGAGATGGTAATACAGAAAAAAATCATCAAAATGCTACAAATAGGAGGAGGAAAAATTGTATAACCCAACTATCACATGATGATGGTACTATGTGCCAAGATGACAGTGATCGGGGCCATGGCTACTAATTTTTATGAGCACTTGGATAAAAAAGAAGGTATGGTGGGCATTGAAGAGGTGTTGTCGCATATACCTTGGAGGGTTAATGCTGGGATGAATGAGATGCTTACTACTCAATACTCCCTCCGTTTTTATTTAGTCTACGTCTAAGAGCCAACATGCATACCAAGAAGGGCTTCTGTTGCATTGTGTTGGACTAGTTCGCCCTTCCATGCGTTGTGTTTGTTGACATGTTTAGGCGCCATGTAGTGGATGCATACAGCGGGATGGGAAAAGTCCACGGGAATTATGGAAGCATGTAGCATGCATTCAATGCCTAGTGTGCATGCACATTGAAGAACCAAAGACAGATTTGTAAAGATAAGGGAAAATATGCTAGCACGTAGAGTAAAAGGGGGGAAATGAGAAAAACTTAGGCGCAAACTAAATAGAAATGGAGGGAGTACTGTGCTAATAAAGTTAAGGAGGCCCTTTTTCAAATGTTTCCAACAAAGGCTCCTGGCCCCAATGATTTCCCAACACTTTTCTTTCATAAGAATTGGGTGGTTTGTGCTGATGAGGTGACTAATATGGTGTTGCATGTCTCGAATGGGCAAGATTATCTGAAGGTTATCAATGAAATGTTCATTGTTTTAATCCCTAAGGTATCTAATCCGACCTCTTGGACCCAGTTTCTGCTGATAAGTTCGCGTAATGTAATATGTAAGATCATCTCGAAGGTCCATACAAATAGGCTGAAAACAAGTTTACCAGAGATCATCTCACATGAATAGTTTGTGTTTGTACCTAGAAGGCTTATTACTGGCAATGTTATATCTGCTTATGAGTGTTTGCATTTCATGAAAATATCTAGGAGTATAAAGGAACTATTATTGTGCTTTAAAGGTGGATATGATGAAGGCCTACAGTAGGGTGGAGTGGAATTATCTTGAAGTTGTTATGTTGAAACTTGGTTTTAACCGAGGATCGGTGCAAAAGATTATGCATTGTGTTTCAACGGTGTCTTTCACCGTTCTTCTGAATGGAGGGAATATAGAAAAACTTAAACTTTCAAGAGGAATCAGACAAGGTGACCCCTATATCATTGTATTTGTTTTTGATTATCGTAGAGGGTTTGTCTTGTTTGCTCAAGGACAGGAACATAAATGAAATTGTAAAGGGGTGGTGTGTTGGCACCGACGGACCCTTTGGTGAACCACCTCCTATTCACGGATGATTGCCTATTTATGTTTAAAGAAAATCAAGAAGGAGCTACTAATATAAAAGATACAGTCCAGAAATATTGTGAACCATCAGGGCAATGTCATGTTAATTTATCCAAGTCTACAATCTTTTTTGGGAGGTTGCCCCAATGACCGAATGAGTGAGATAAAGTCTATTCTGGATGTGTCCAATGAATCGATGTCGGCCTTGCCATAAGTATAGCCGGAAGGTTTCAAAGTGATCCAGGAATGGAGCATTGGACGGCGGTCAAGAATATCCTTAAGTACCTGAAAGGACTAAGGAAATGTTTCTCGTTTATGGAGGTGATCAAGAGCTCTTCGTAAAGGGTTACGTCGATGCAAGCTTTGACACTGATCCGGATGACTCTAAGTCGCAAACCGAATACGTATTTATTCTCAATGGGGGAGCGGTAAGCTGGTGCAATCCCAAGCAGAGCGGGGTAGCCGATTCTACATGCGAAGCAGAGTACATCGCAACCTCGGATTCGGCAAAGGAAGGTGTCTAGATGAAGGAGTTCATGACAGATCTTGGAGTAGTGCCCAGTGCACTGAATCCACTGGCTCTATTCTGTGACAATACTGGTGCCATTGCTCTGTCCAAGGAACCAAGGTTTCACAAGAGGACCAGACACATAAAGCGACGCTTCAATTTCATCCGCGATTACATCAAGGAGGAGGACATAAATGTTTGCAAAGTGCACATGGATCTGAATGTCGTAGATCCGTTGACTAAACCTCTTCCAAGGGCTAAACATGAACAACACCAGAACTTTATGGGTGTTAGATTCATTACAATGTAAATCACATAGTGATGTGAACTAGTTTATTGACTCTAGTGCAAGTGGGATATTGTTGGAAATATTCCCTAGAGGCAATAATAAAGTGGTTATTGTTATATTTCCTGGTTCATGATAATCGTTTATTATCCATGCTATAATTGTATTGATTGGAAACACATTGCATGTGTGGATACATAGACAACACCGTGTTCCTAGTATGCCTCTGGTAGACTAGCTCGTTGATAAAAGATGGTCAAGGTTTCCTAGCCATAGGCATAAGATGTCATCTGATAACGGGATCACATCATTGGGAGAATGATGTGATGGACAAGATCCAAACTATAAACATAGCATATGATCGTGTCGGTTTATTGCTATAGTTTTTCTGCATGTCAAGTATCTGTTCCTATGACCATGAGATCATGTAACTCACTGACACCGGAGGAATACCTTGTGTGTATCAAACGTCACAACATAATTGGGTGACTATAAAGATGCTCTAAACGTATCTCCGAGGGTCTCTGTTGAGTGGGTATGGATCAAGACTGGGATTTGTTACTCCGTGTGACGAAGAGGTATCTCAGGGCCCACTCGGTAATACAACATCACAACAAGCCTTGGAAGCAATGTGAATAAAGAGTTAGCCACGGGATATTGTATTACGAAACGAGTAAAGAGACTTGCCGGTAACGAGATTGAACTAGGTATAGATATGTCGACGAACAAAGGGAACATCATACAGGATTAAGTGAATCCTTGACATAGAGGTTCAACTGATAAAGATCTTCGTTGAATATGTAGGAACCAATATGGGCATCCAGGTTCCGCTATTGGTTATTGACTGTACATGTGTCTTGGTCATGTCTACATAGTTCTCGACGTCTACACACTTAACGTTCGGTGACGTTTCGGTAGTATTGAGTTATGTATGTTGGTGACTGATAACCCACAAGTATAGGGGATCGCAACAGTTTTTGAGGGTAGAGTATTCAACCCAAATTTATTGATTCGACACAAGGGGATCCAAAGAATATTCTCAAGCATTCGCAGCTGAGTTGTCAATTCAAGCACACCTGAAAGACTTAATATCTGCAGTAAAGTATTCGGTAGCAAAGTAGTATGGAAGTAACGGTAACGGTAGCAAAAGTAATAGTAGCAGTTTTGTAGTGATTATAAAAGTAGCAACGGAGAAGTAACTTAGCAGAGATCAATATGTGGAAAACTCGTAGGCAATGGATCAGTGATGGATAATTGTGTCGGATGGCATTCATCATGCAACAGTTATAACATGGGGTGACACAGAACTAGCTCCAATTCATCAATGCAATGTAGGCATGTATTCCATATATAGTCATACGTGCTTATGGAAAAGAACTTGCATGGCATGTTTTGTCCTATCCTCCCGTGGCAGCGGGGTCCTAATGGAAACTAAGGGATATTAAGGCCTCCTTTTAATAGAGAACCGGACCAAAGCATTAGCACTTAGTGAATACATGAAGTCCTCAAACTATGGTAATCACCGGAAAGAATCCCAGTTATTGACACCCTGGGGGATGCGGATCATAACTCGTAATAGGTGTCTACAACTTGCAAGATATGATCAAGAACACATATATATTCATAGAAACATAATAGGTTCAGATCTGAAATCATGGCACTCGGGCCCTAGTGACAAGCATTAAGCATAGCAAAGTCATAGCAACATCAATCTCAGAACATAGTGGATACTAGGGATCAAACCCTCACAAAACTAACTCGATTACATGATAAATCTCATCCAACCCATCACCGTACAGCAAGCCTACAATGGGATTACTCACGAACAGTGGAGAGCATCATGTAATTGGTGATGAAGGATGGTTGGTGATGACTATGGCATCGATTTCCCCTCTCCGAAGCCCAAAACGGACTCCAGATCTGGCCTCGCAAGAAAGAACAGGAGGTGGCGACGGCTCCGTATAGTGAAACGCGATGAACTCTTCTCCTTGATTTTTTTCTCCGCGAATAGGAATAAATAGGAGTGGAATTGAGGTCGGTGGAGTAGCAGGGGCCCCACAAGCCTGCTAGGCGCGGCTAGGGGGGTGGTCGCGCCTGGTAGGCTTGCCACCTGTGGGTGGCCCCCCTCCGGTTGATTCTTTCGCCAGTATTTTTTATTAGTTCTAGAAATATTCTACATAAATTTTCAGGTCAATCCGAGAACTTTTATTTCTGCACAAAAATAACACCAAGGCAATTTTGCTGAAAATAGCGCCAGTCCGGGTTAGTTCCATCCAAATCATACAAATTAGAGTCCAGAACAAGGGTAAAAGAGTTTGGAAAACTAGATACGATGGATACGTATCAATGACCGAGGGTTGTTCGGAGTCCCAGATGATATGCCGGAAGTCATGAGGAGTTCCGGAATGATCCGAAGGTAAAGATTGATATATGGGAAGTCTCGTTTTGGTCACCGGAAAAGTTTCGGGTACTTCGGTAGTGTACCGGGAGTGCCAGGAGGGTTCCGGAGGACCGCCGGGAGGGGCCACCTGCGCCGATAGGTCACATGGGCCTGAGGGGTGGTGCACCAGCCCTTAGTGGGCTGGGAAAACTAGCCCCAAGAGGCCCATGCGGCTGGAGGAGGAGAGAAGAAAAAAAACCAAAGGTGGGGAAGGATTCCAAGTAGGATTGGAATCCTACTTGGAGTAGGATTGGAGGTGGACTCCTCCACCTCCTCCCCACTTTGGCTGACCCAAGGGGAAACCCTACGGCTGCCTTGTCCTCCCTCCCTCCTATATATACTAGAGGATTTTGAAGGCAGCCCCAACACTAATTGCCACGTGCTGCCCTATTCTTCCTCTAGATCGTTTCTCCTCTAGATTAGTTTTGCTGTGCTTAGGCAAAGCCCTACCGGATTAGTTCACCACCACCGCTACCTCACCATTGTGCTGCCAGAGAACTCATCTACCTCTCCGCTCCCTCTTGCTGGATCAAGAAGGCGGAGATCGTCATCGAGCCATACGTGTGCCGAACGCAGAGGTGACGTCCGTTTGGCGCTAGATCAGAAGGACCGCGACAGGATCACGGGACGGATCGTGATTGGATCGCGGGACGGATCATGATTGGATCGCGGGATTCTTGACGATTTGGATCGCGAAGACGTTCGATTACATCAACCGCGTTTCTTCATGCTTCCCGCTTAGAGATCTACAAGGGTATGTCGATCCACTCTCCCTCTCATAGATGCTCATCATCATGGATAGATCTTACGTGTGCGTAGGAATTTTTTTTGTTTCCCATGCAATGTTCTCCAACAGTGGTATCAGAGCTAGGTCTATGCGTAGATGAGATCACGAGTAGAACACAAAGGAGTTTGTGGGCGTTGATGCTTAGATTGCTTCCTTCCTTGATCTTTTCTTGATTTGGCGGTATAGTGGGGTGAAGCGGCCTGGACCAACCTTTGTCATACACTTACGAGAGACCGGATGCATCGACTGACATGTGACTCTGTTGCATAAAGATGGCTGGCGGGTGTCTATTTCTCCTACTTTAGTTGGATCGGATTCGACTAAGTCGGTCCTTGAGAAGGTTGAAAAGCAACTTATGTATCACCGTTGTGGTCTATGCATAGGTGAGAATTGTTCTTGCTAGATACCCATAGCAGCCATGTAAAACATGCAAGAACAATTAGAGGATGTCTAACTTGTTTTTGCAGGGTATGTTGTGATGTGACATGGCCAATTATATGATGAGATATGTGTGATGTATGAGATGATCATGTTTTGTATAGAATGTCACGACTTGCATGTCGATGAGTATGGCAACCGACAGGATCCATAGGGTTGTCTTTAATTATTTTTGCTGTTTTTTGCTTTACTTTATTGCTATGAGTTAGCAATAGTCGTGGCAGCAACAATTGGCATGACAACCTCATGTCGACACGTTAATGAAGATCATGGTGTTATGCCGGTGATGATGGAGATCATGCCGGTGCTTTGGAGATGAAGATCAAAAGCACAAGTTCATGGCCATATCATGTCACTTATGATTTGCATGTGATGTTAATCCTGTTATGCACCTTGTTTTGCTTAGGACGATGGTAGCATTATAAGGTGATCCCTCACTAAAATTTCAAGATAAATTGTGTTCTACCTGAGTGTGCAACATTGTGAAAGGTCATCGTTTCGAGACACCACGTGATGATCGGGTGTGATAGACTCTACGTTCACATACAATGGGTGCAAGCCGGTGTTGCACGTGCAGAACACTCAGGTTAAACTTGACAAGCCTAGCATGTACAGACATGGCCTCGGAACACAAGATACCAAAAGTTCGAACATGAGTCATATAGTAGATATGATCGACATGATGATGTTCACCATTGAAACCACCTCAATTCATGTGATGATCGGACTTGAGTTGGTGAATTTGGATCTTGTATCACTCAGATGACCAGAGGGATGTCAATTTGAGTGGGAGTTTTTAAGTAATTTGATTAACTAAACTCATTATCTTGAACAATAGTCTTAGTAACCTTTGCATACTTATGTTGTAGATCAATGGCTCGCGCAGTAGTTCCCCTGAATTTTAATGCGTTCCTAGATAAAGCCAAGTTGAAAGCTGATGAAAGTAACTTTGTGGATTGGGCCCGTAATCTGAGGATTATCCTCATGGCTTCCCAGAAGGCTTGTGTCCTTGATGCACCGCTTGGTGATCCACCTGCTCCTGTGTCATCCGAAGATGTTAGGAACGCTTGGGAGGCACGTTCTAGAGATTACTCCATAGTTCAATATGCAATGGTGTATGGCTTAGAACTGGGACTTCAAAGACATTTTGAATGTCATGGAGCATATGAGATCTTCCAGGAGTTGAAGTTTATCTTTGAGAAAAACGCCCGGATCGAGAGGTATGAGACCTCCGATAAGTTCTATGCTTGCAAGATGGAGGAGAACGAGTATGTCAGTGAACATATTGTTGGAAATATTCCCTAGAGGCAATAATAAATTAGTTATTATCATATTTCCTTGTTCATGATAATCGTTTATTATCCATGCTATAATTGTATTGATCGGAGACTTAAATGCATGTGTGGATACATAGACAAAACCATGTCCCTAGTATGCCTCTAATGGACTAGCTCGTTGATCAAAGGATGGTTAAGGTTTCCTAGCCATGGACATGAGATGTCATTTGATAACGGGATCACATCATTAGGAAAATGATGTGATGGATAAGACCCAAACTACAAACATAGCATATGATCGTGTCAGTTTATTGCTACTGTTTTCTGCATGTCAAGTATATGTTCCTATGACCATGAGATCATGCAACTCACGGATATCGTAGGAGTGCCTTGTGTGTATCAAACATCGCAATGTAACTGGGTGACTATAAAGGTGCTCTACAGGTATCTCCGATGGTGTCTGTTGAGTTGGCATGGATCAAGACTGGGATTTGTTACTCCGTGTGACGGAGAGGTATCTCAGGGCCCACTCGGTAATACAACATCACAACAAGCCTTGCAAGAAATGTGGCTAAGTGTTAGTCACGGGATCTTGTATTACGGAACGAGTAAAGAGACTTGCCAGTAACGAGGTTGAACTAGGTATGGAGATACCGACGATCGAATCTCGGGCAAGTAACATACCGAAGAACAAAGGGAACGTTATACGGGATTAACTGAATCCTTGACATAGAGGTTCGACCGATAAAGATCTTCGTAGAATATGTAGGAACCAATGTGGACATCCAGGTCCCGCCATTGGTTATTGACCGTAGAGGTGTCTCGGTCATGTCTACATAGTTCTCGAACCCGCAGGGTCTGCACACTTAAGGTTCGATGACGTTTCGGTAGTGTAGAGTTATGTATGGTGGTGACCGAAGTTTGTTTGGAGTCCCGGATGAGATCCCGTACATCACGAGGAGCTCCGGAATGGTCCGGAGGTAAAGATTCATATATAGGAAGTCCCAGTTTGGTTTCTGAAAAAGTTTCGGGCTCATCGGTAGTGTACCGGGAGTGCCGGTAGTGTACTGGGAGGCCTCCGGGAGGGGTATTTCGACCCCAAGAGGTCCATGGGCTGTGGGAGAATAATAACCAGCCCTTAGTGGGCTGGGAAAACAGCCACAAAGGCCCATGGCGTAGGAGAGAAAGTCCTAAAGCAAAAAGTGGAAAATCAGCCAATAGGAGGCAATCCTACTCCAACTAGGATTGGAGGTGAACTAGGATTGCTTCCCACCTCCTATTTCGGCCGACCCAAAGGCCTTGGCTGCCTCTCCTCTCCTCTCCTCCTATATATACTAGTGGATTGGGTGGTTTTTGGACAGAATTTCCGGCCACGTGCTACCCGTTTCACCGGTGCACAGTTTCTCCTCTAGATCGGTTTTCCGCAGCGCTTACGCAAAGCCCTGCCGGAATCACTCCACCACCATCACCGGAGCGCCATCACGCTGCCGGTGAACTCTCTCTCCTCTTCACCTCCTCTTGCTGGATCAAGACGGTGGAGATCGTCATCAAGCTGCACGTGTGCTGAACGTGGAGGTGTCGTCCGTTCGGCGCTAGATCGGAAAGACCGTGATCGAGATCGCGAGACGGTTCATGATGAGATCGCGGATGGATCGTGATGAGTTCACGGGATAGATCATGATCAAGATCATGAGACGGATCGTGATGAGATCGCGGGATGGATCGTGATGAGTTCACGGGACGGATCGTGATTGGATCGCGGGACGGATCGTGATGAGATCGCGGGACCCTCGGCGATTTGGATCGCGAAGATGTTCGACTACACCAACCGCGTTTCTTAACGCTTCCCGCTTAGCGATCTACAAGGGTATGTAGATCCACTCTCCCTCTCGTAGATGCTCATCACCATGGATAGGTTTGCGTGTGCGTAGGAAATTTTTTGTTTCCCATGTGACGTTCCCCAACAGTGGTATCAGAGCTAGGTTGATGGTTCGATGAGATCTCGAGTAGAACACAAAAGGTTTGTGGGCGTTGATGCTTAGATTGCTTCCTCCCTTGGTCGGATTTTGGTTCAGCCGGATTGTGAGATGAAGCGGCCCGGACCAACATTACTCGTACGCTTACGAGAGACCGGTTCCCTCGACACAACTTGTTGCTTAGATGGCTTGCGGGTGACAGTTTCTCTCACTTTAGTTGGATCGGATCCGACAAAGGCGGTCCTTGAGAAGGTTTAAAAGCAATCTATGTATCACCGTTGTGGTTTATGCGTAGGTGAGAATCGTTCTTGCTAGATACCCGTAGCAGCCACGTAAAACATGCAACAACAATTAGAGGACGTCTAACTTGTTTTTGCAGGGTATGTTGTGATGTGATATGGCCAATTACATGATGAGATATATGTGATGTATGAGATGATCATGTGATGTATAGAATTTCACGACTTGCATGTCGTTGAGTACGGCAACCGGCAGGAGCCATAGGGTTGTCTTTAATTATTGTATGACCTGCGTTTCAATCATTAAGCGCTATGTAATGCTTTACTTTATCGCTAAGCGGTAGCAATAGAAGTAGAAGCAGGGCTGGTGCCACAACCCCAATGGTGTTGTGCTGGTGACGATGGAGATCATGCCGGTGTTTCGAAGATGGAGATCTTAAACACAAGTTCATGGCCATATCATGTCACTTATGAATTGCATGAGATGTTAATCCTTTTATGCACCTTGTTTTGCTTAGTACGGCGGTAGCATTATAAGGTGATCCCTCACTTGAATTTCAAGATGAACTGTGTTCTCCCCGAGTGTGCACCGTTGTGAAAGTTCGTCGTGTTGAGACACCACGTGATGATCGGGTGTGATAGACTCTACGTTCACATACAACAGGTGCAAGCCAGATTTGCACGTGCAGAACACTCGGGTTAAACTTGACGAGCCTAGCATGTACAGACATGGCCTCGGAACACGAGAGACCGAAAGGTCGAACATGAGTCATATAGTAGATATGATCAACATAATGATGTTCACCATTGCAGCCACCTCAACTCACGTGATGATCGGACTTGAGTTGGTGAATTTTGATCATGTATCACTCGAATGATCGGAGGGATGTCAATTTGAGTGGGAGTTCTTAAGTAATATGATTAATTGAACTCATTATCATGAACATAGTCAAAGTGTCTTTGCAAATTATGTTGTAGATTACTAGCTCGCATTGTAGCTCCCTTCAATTTTTATATGTTCCTAGGGAAATAGAGTTGAAAGATGTTGGTAGCAATATTGTGGACTGGTGCCGTGATCTGAGGATTGTCCTCATTGCTGCATAGAAGGCTCATGTCCTTAATGCACCGCTCAGTGCGCCACCCCCTCTAGCGTCATCTATAGATGTTGTGAACATCTAATAGGCACGTTTCAATGACTACTTGATAGTTTAGTGCGTCATGCATTACGACTTAGAATTGAGGCTCCAAAATGTTTTGAACGTCACGGAACATATGAGATGTTCTAGGAGCAGAGATTGTGATCTCAGGCTCGTGCCTGTGTTGCGAGATATGAGATCTCCAGCAAGATTCTTTGGCTGTAAGATGAAGGAGAATAGCTCAATCGTTGAGCATGTACTCAGATTGTCTGGGTACTACAATCGCTTGAATCAAGTGGGAGTTGATCTTCGAGATAAGATAGTGATTGATATAGTTCTCCAAGTCACTGTCACTAAAGCTACTAGAACTTAGTGATGAACTATAATACACCAGGGATAGAAGTATTGATCCCTGAGCTGTTCGCGATGTTTGACACCGCGAAGGTAGAAATCAAGAAGGAGCGTCAAGTGTTGATGGTTAATCAAACCACTAGTTTCGAAAAGGGCAAGGGCAAGGAGGGAAACTTCATGGATAGCAAGTCAGTTGTTGTTCCAGTGAAGCAACCCAAAGTTGAACTCAAACCCGAGACTAAGTGCTTCTATTATGAGGTGAGAGGTCGCTGAAGCGGAACAACCCTAGATACTTGGTAGATAAGAAGGCTGGCAACATCGACAGAAGTATATTTGATATACGAGTTATTGATGTGTACCTTGCTAGTACTCCTAGTAGCACCTGGGTATTGGATACCGGTTCGGTTGCTAAATGTTAGTAACTCGAAATAAAAGCTACGGAATAAACAGAGAACTAGCTAAGGGTGAGGTGACGATGTGTGTTGGAAATGTTTCCAAGGTTGATGTGATCAACATCGCACGCTCTCTCTACCTTCAGGATTAGTGATGAACCTAAATAAATGTTATTTGGTGTTTTGCGTTGAGCATGAACATGATTAGATCATGTTTGTTGCAATACGGTTATTCATTTAAGTCAGAGAATAATAGTTATTCTGTTTACATGAATAATACCTTCAATGGTCATGCACCCAGTGAGAATGGTTTGTTGAAATCTTGATCGTAGTAATACACATGTTCATAACATTGATGTCAAAAGATACAAAGTTAAATAATGATAGTACCACATACTTGTGGCACTGCCGAAAAATGTCATATTGGTATAAAGCGTATGAAGAAACTCCATGGTGATGGATATTTGGACTCATTTGATTTCGAATCGGTTGAGACATGCGAACCATGCCTCTTGGGCAAGATGACTAAAGGACCCCGTTGGATGGAGCAGGCAAGTGATTCATTGGAAATGATACATGTTGATGTATGCAATCTAGTGAGTCTTGTAGCGTGCAGTGGATATCGTTATTTTCTTACCTTCACTGATGATTTGAGTAGATATAGTGTATATTTACTTAATGAAACACAAGTCTGAATCATTTGAAAGGTTCAAGCAAATTCAGAGTGAAGTTTAAAGATCATCATGACAAGAAGATAAAAATGACTGCGATATGATCATGGAGGTGAATATCTGAGTCATGAGTTTGCCATACAACTTAAGACAATGTGAAAGTTGTTTCACAACTAAACGCCACCTGGAACACCATAGTGTGATGGTGTGTCCGAACATCATAGTTATGCTCTATTGGACATGGTGCGTGCTATGATGTCTCTTGTCGTTTTACTACTATAATTTTGGGGTTATGCATTAGAGACAACTACATTCACTTTAAATAGGGCACCATCTAAATCCGTTGAGATGACACCATGTGAATTATGGTTTGATAGCAACCTAAGCTGTCATTTCTTAATACTTGGGGCTGCGACACTTGTGTGGAAAATGTTTTCACCTAATGAGGTCGAACCCAAGGCGGACAAATGCATCTTCATAGAATACCCTAAGATCAGTTGGGTGAACCTTCTAACTCAGATCCAAGTGCAAAGTGTTTGTTACTAAAACGGATCCTTTCTCGAGGAAAAGTTTCTCTCGAAAGAATTAAGTGGGAGGAAGATAGAACTTGATGAGGTTGTTTAAACTTTGTTCAACCAGAGAGTAGCGCAGCGCAGGATGTTGTTTCTGTGAAGCCTATGTTAGTTGAAGAGGAAGTTAATGATGATGATCATGAAGCTTCAGGATCAAGTTACTATCGAACTTCGTAGGTCGACAAGGATGTGTCCTGCTCCTAAGCGGTACGACAACCCTGTCTTGGAGGTCATGTTGTTGGACAAACGATGAACCTACGAGCTATGGAGAAGCGATGATGGGCCTGGATTCCGACAAATGGTTGGAGGCCATGAAATCCGAGATAGAATCCATGTATGAAAACCAAGTGTAGACTTTGGTAGACTTTCTCGTTGGACGGCAGGTCGTTGAGTACAAATGGATCTTTAAAATGAAGACAGACACTGATGGTGAATGTCACTATTTGTAAAGCTCGACTTGTTGCAAAGATGTTTGTGACAAGTTCAAGGAGTTGACTACGATGAGACTTTCACACTCGTAGTGGTGCTAAAGTCTATTGGAATTATGTTAGCAGTTGCTGTGTTTTAAATTATGAAATCTGGCAGATGGATGTCAAAACATCGTTTCCTTAACGGTTTACTTGAGGAAAGGTTGTATGTGATACAACCAGAAGGTTTTGTCAGGCCTAAGGATGCTAAAAGGTGTGCAAGCTTCGGTGATCCTTCCATGGACTGAAGCAAGCATCTCGGAGTTGGAATATACGCTTTGATGAGGTGATCAAAGTTTTGATGTTTATACAGAGTTTACGAGAAACTTGTATTTGCAATAAAGTGAGTGGGAGCACTATAGAATTTCTGATAAGTATATGTGGATGACATATTGTTGATCAGAAATAATGTAGAGTTTCTGGAAAGCATAAAACGGTCATTTGGAAAGTG